>JAJQWJ010000016.1:2625000-5025000 GCA_023637945.1 Phaethornis superciliosus
AAAAGGTGTCAGGCAAAAGGGAGAAACTATAAAAGAGAAAAATTTACTGGCATTTTAGTCATGCTTGGGAAAGGTTGCTGTAGCCACACGGGATTGACGATGCTAGACCTGGTTTCTCTGTGGACAAAATGAGAGCGTTAGGGGGGCATTGCTGCCTTGGTTAGAGGGAAAGCCTTGTTGTGGCAAGGAAATCCCTTCACTCCTTTGAAATGGCTGAATTTCCCATCATTGCCATCTTTAAATAATGAACACAAGCAATACTCGTGCATCCCCCACTGTCAATGGTGACATTTATGCAACACCAGAGAAAGCAGCAGCAATTCCATCAGCAATTAGCAGGGAGCAGAGTGTGCAGGATGCTTTGAAGAGGAGAAGTTGGGAAAGAGGGTTGTTTTCTGTCTGTGTGTGGTTGTGTTTATTCCCTGGTGACATGCTGCTAACAAGCTGCAAACCAAGGATCACCCACAACAAACAAAAACAAACAAACAAAGTTTTGTAGAGGGTGGTAATACTTAGTTTAATTCTCTTAGGCCTTTAAAAATAATTATAGCTCTGTTCCTGACAACTGGAGAGGCCACATTTACTCCAATAAAACTGCCTGTTATTCTTCAAGGCTGACATTTGGGGATGGCTCCTTATACAATGTGGACATTAATGGGAGCAGACCTCAATCAATGAAATATTGATGTACTTCTTATCTTTGCACTAGGAGGATTTTTGATTCTGCAGCTTGTGGTCAGCTGTTTACTTGCCAGTTAAATCCCAACACATTTAATGACTTTCTAGAGATCTGCCTGAGGACTTACTGCCAAAAAACAGGATCTTGGGGATTCGGGCATTAGTGAAAAGTTACTTAAGGTATAGACACTGATCCAAGTATCTCCCTTGCAGTTTATTCCATGCTTTATAAATTTGGGGGGGACAAAATGTGATAAATGGCACGTGCATCTTCAAAACGTTGTGGTGCTATATCTGACTCCCAGTATTTTGCTGAGCTTAAGATTACTCCTTGGTGCTTTAACAGAACATCAGTCTTAGCTCATGAGCTGTCTGAACATCACTTTCGATCTGAACATGCAACCTATTAGACCTTGGCACCTCCTTAAACCAACTTCTCAGTTCCTGGCAGAAAAAAATCCCATATAAATATAATATATAGAGATAGTCAAGTCTACCTTCAGCTGAGAGGCATTTAGCTTTGGCCTCAGCAGGGACCAAGTGTAATTTAAGGGTAAATTTGTGCTCCTCTATGAAGAGATGGCAGCAGGCAGAGATGTGCAGTTTTCTGGGGACCTGTCACTGAATATGTGTTTTATTCCTCCTGCTTCCCCAGGGACTGGCTTTGGGCCATGCTGGGAGGCAGGAGAGGGGGCTTTGTCCTGTCCACTCTTCATTGCTGATGTCAAATGCTGCTGTGGAGTGAGACTCTCTTAGACCCAGGACTTGCCTCCTCTCCAGCCCTGGGGATCTTCTCTGTCTTGTATTATTACTGCTGTATCTATTACACTTAATGACTTCCAAAGTTGTTCTAAAAGTATTTAAGTGCTTGGTGATCCATCTGAAACTCATCTCCACTCTGTGCACAGGTCCCAGGCGTTAATCTTTATTGGTGACCACTCTGGCCTGTGAGTGGAAATGAGGTAAATGTGCATTATTTGGCAGGAGCTATATATGGGACAGAGCTCTCCGGCAGCATACACAGGGCCTCATACAAATGAGAACTGATGGCTTAATATTTTGTTGCATTTTTCTCCACCAGAGTTATTACCTCCTAATTGCAGGGATGGATGAAATTGAGGAAAGTGTGCTCGTGCTGGAGAGGCTGCCCTGTGTCAGCCTTGAGCTGTCACCCTGGGCAGAGTGGGGTCCAGGGGGACTCCCCTCCTGCTCCCACTTTCTGCCCTGGCCATGCTTGACACCAGCACATCCCACCACTGGTGGGCGAAGCTGGGGTTAAACACAGGGTGGTGACATTTGTGAGGAAATTGGCACTTTCTGTGCTCTTTCAGGGACACAGAAATATCCAACCCACTTTTTGCTGATTTCTCAATGTGCGCTTCACTACTCATGGATCTATCATACAAAATTGTATGTAGATGATCTTTTTCATTGCCAAACTTATTTCTGAGATCAGTGAGGGAGAAAGCAGGCTTCCAGAGGGAGCCTGAGTGTGGCCAGCAGAGCCAATGTGCCAAAACATCGTTTTCTGTTCCTTGGTGTGTTTTACAGGAGTGCTTGGCACCAGGCTGAGGATGCTCCAGGTGGATTTGGTAGTTGCACATGTAAAGACCTGCTGGAGCTTGTTATTCCCAAAAGCTTTTCACCTCATGAGCTTCCTGGAGGAGCTTCCTGTGCACAGTGATGCTCCTCCTGCCACCCCACCCTGGCTCTCCCCATGGACCAGAGGGCATCATTCTGCTGAAGATGCTCAGACCACCACTCCTGAGACCTCTTTGGTTTAGGTCACAGTTTCATAGCCAGATTGCCAGCTCTCTGGCTGACAGCAGATTTCTGACTGGTACCTCTGTGTCTGATTTACCATGATCAGCAGCAAAATTCAGAGGCATGTGCCTCTGAAGACAAAAGCAGCACGGAATAAAGATTTTCACCATCATCCCTCTGTCTGCTTTCAAAATCATCAGTATCTTCCACCAAAGGGCAGAGGTGTTTCTTGTGCCTGCTTTGGCATTCAGACAAAATGCTGATAGACCCTTTACAGGGACTGACTTTTCCATGCCATGGGACACAGGCAAAGTTTTATTCTCTGTTTTCACAGGGCAAAGCTGGATGGTTCCAAGAGCAGGGACAAGTCCCTAGGAGGTACCATCTCAGTCTGGAAACCCAGGGCCAGGAGAGAAAAGGAATTTCTGGCCATTGAAAATATGGAGTGTGATGTAAATAGGATTTCTCCAGAAGTATGAAAGGGCTGAGACCAAAGATGCTCATAGCAATGAAATAACAACACAAATGAATTTGGGTGCAAATATTTGGCATTTAGAAAGCAAATGAATTGTCCACGTGTGGATATTAAAAACACTTTCTAGAATTTTTATTCTCCCAAAGGCAAAGAAGACAAACCTGGAGCTCTCCCCAGGAATGAGCTGACCACAATGTAATCACCAACACTAGGTAGAAGGTTAAAATTAAACACCTGCATGGAAAGTGTTTGCAGAAGAGAAGTCTTCATTTGCTCATAAGCAAGAGAATTAAAGGCATTCATCCAGTTCCATGAAATACTGTGAGATCTCTGAGTGGGAAGTGCTAAGCATTACAATTATTATTGACTGTATATTAATATTTGTTATTTGAGAGGATTTGTGTATGTGGAGAGAACTTGGAGGCTCTGGTCTGGCTCTGTGTGCTGGGATTCTCGAGGGAATTTTTAGTGTCTACCACAATTATAGCCAAGGACTGAGTGAAACCTTGTGGTTTTACTCAACAAAACATTAAATTCAGTGACTGCCCATGTTTTCGGGGAAAAAAAAAAAAAAATAATACAAATCCTTCAGAATGAATTTAAAAATATTTCAGTGGTGTGGTCGGAGAGGAATCTTCTTTAGAAGGGATCACACATGGCTCAGAGACAAAACTAGAGGCTTCTGGACATAAAATTGAGCACTGTGCACCCGGCTGTCAGGTATTTTAATCCTTCTCTGTCTCCTCCAGCCCACAGAGATCATCCACCTGCATGTCCTACATGCAGAAATGTTTTTGTCTCTGTGTTGTTCACAGTGTTTTGTGTGCAGATGTACCTGGCTGGGACATTTCTTGCTTCACCTTTTGGTACCTGCAGAGGAGAAAAGCAGAAAGCTTTCCCACTGACTTGGGGAATTTGAATTTTCCTCTTTTGAAAGATGACATGTTCTTCCTGCAAATTTTACCAAAAGAATTTTAAGGTGTTTGTATAATTGCTTACTGTATGTCTCAGGATTAGTGAGTGCATTTAGGTGTTTAGTTTTAAGAACCAAGTTTATTCTGCTTCGTGCTTAAGTAAACACTGGAAGTTGGGATCCTTCAGAGCTCAGGTCCATCAGGTCTGGTACCCTGCTCCTGGAGGTAACTCACATCTGACAGTGGGTGAAGCTGCAGTGGCAGAGCCTGGATGTGGGTGCTGGGATGCAGGGACCAGAAGATTAGATTTAGATTGGATGTTAGAAAACAGTTCTGTACTATGAGAGTAATGAAGAAATGGAGCAGGTTTCCCAGAGGGGTAGTGGACGAGATGACCTTTAGAGGTCCCCTCCAACCCAAATGATTCTATGGTTCTATGATTCTGTGACCAGCTGGCCACCAATCATGCCCCTCCAGGGAATCAACTCCTTTTGTTTCACAGTGTTACTTCTTCATTAATTTTAAACCACCCTAAAATATCAGAAATGCTTCTTCAAAAGAGCTTCATCACTTTCACCAGTAGTGCCTGAATAACTGCTGCTGCTCTGTCTTTACCACCTCGTGAGCATGAGAAACCTCCTGTGGTTTCTGCTCTTACAGAGCAGCATGTCCCCATGCAGCTCCTCCCTGGTGAGCTGGGGTCAGGGCTCACACATTTAGAAATTGCTGCTATTAATACGTTTTAATTAATAAGTCTTTAGGACTGCAGGTGGGAAAAGCATTTCCCAGGCTTCCTTCAGTGTTCATAACCTCTCCTCCCATCACCACGGTTTCTGAGCTGAGCTGTGGTTTGTTTTTTTTTAAACTCCAACCCTTGTGTGACTCTGAATAATAACTCTGAAACTGTCTTACAAGCCAAGATTACAAGGTACAACGAGAGGTGAAACAGTATATGGGAAATCAGGATGCATGAAAGGTTTTGTACAAAGGAGAGTTATCCACTGTACATAGACTGGGGAGTTGCTCAGGGCAAACTTTTAGGATCTGATGGATTGTTATTCCTGGGATCCAGTGTTAAAGAATGTTTATTTATTGTAGCTGCCTAGTCCTCCTCTCACCATGTCCCAGCCTTGGGGCTCTGAAAGATGCAGAAATGCTGCTTTTTCCTGACTGTCTCCTCACCCATCCTCATCACCTGGGGATCTCCATCAGAGGCTGGAGCTCAGACCTGGGCTGCTCTTCTCCTGCCTGCTCCAAATAAACATTGGAAACATCGTACAGCTGTGTAGATTTAGTTCTCCTTCCCTCAGGAAATGCTTTTTCCCCTTATCCCATGTGTCTGTGTTCCATCCCTGCCACCATCCTGACGTGGCTGCCACCAAGGGTTCACACCTGATGTTTTTTGCTGGAGCTGCAAAAGGTCATATCCTCCCAGTTCTGCTCCCACCAAATGAGCATTTCCAGTCCCCCCATTACCAATGCAGATGCTGTGGGGCAGATCCCAATGGATGGCTCTTCCCAGGCACTCTTCCTCATCAAATCTGGATGGAATCTCTCCTGTGAAAATGACTGGAAATCAATTTTTTTTGCTGGAGGGGGCCAGTGGTCTGTTGGGTACAGAATCTTCCTAGATTTGACTGAAGGAATACATGGGTACTGAATTGAGTCCAGTCCAGGTCCCTCTTACGAGAAGAGAGGCAGGAAAACAAGGCTATTAGCTGTGAACATGTAGTTCTTCCATTCTCCTTTTTTTCACAGCACTTTATTTGAATAAATTTCTTTTACAATTCTCCATTTCATGTCATCTAACTTCAAAGTAAAAAACTATGCAAAATCATCCATCTCCACTTTTTTTTTTTTTTTTTTTTTTTTCCTAAATGTTCAGGTTATATTTGTTATGCTTAGAATTTGTGAGCAGTGACTGCCAGAGAAGGGTACATCCCAAATCTGCTGAAGCAGTGACCCTTGTGATGGGGCTGGGAACTAGGAGGCTCTTTTGTCTCTGATAAAAGGGCTATTATGTTAGAAGCACCTATTACTTGGTAAGATATTCCTCTTGTAGAGATGGAAAGGAAATAACCTTGGAGGCCCAAGCTAGAAATGACATTATCCATTATGCCTGGCAGAACATAGCCCAGGGTTTACTCATGGGTAGTTGTAACCTTCTAAACTGCTGTGCTCCTGTGGCTCCCCTGGAAGCATTATTCTGAACACATTTCATCATTGGGAACTATTTCTTGATCTTCAGCCTAAACCCTTCCTTTCTTAATCTCATCCCATTACTCTTAGTTATGCCCCATGAAAAACTCTAAATAATTCCCTCCTTGATGGTTACAGACTCCAAATACCTGTTGGCTGTTATCATGTCCCCTTACCCATCCCCAGTTTATATGGATTTGTCTCTTAACCTTTCCTTAGAGCTCTCTCCAGCCTGGTCACCTTTTGGTCCTCTGCTGCTCTCCAAACCCTTCCCTGCAGACTGGGGCCAGCAGGGCTGTCCCTGGGGACACACATCATGCCCTGCCAGGCTGTCACCCTCCCACACCTCATGGTGCTCCTCTCGCATCTCCTGCAGCTTCTTCAGATGGAGCCAAGCTTGGATTAAAATTGTTTTCAACCTGCTTTGCAACTCTTCCTCAGCTCCTCTGCTTCATCGCAGGGAAAAGGGAGCCAGGAGCCACCTTTTTCCCAGCAGGAAAACTGCAGAACTTGCTGAGCTGCAGCAGAGATCCCATCCTGCCATGGCTTTCATTTTATCCAGTCTTTTTCTCACCCAGAGGCTGTTTGTAGGATTATGTGTGTCAAAGTTGGTGGCTGGAGGAGAATCACAAGATGCATTCAGAGAAGCACCTGCCCAGGAGCTCTCTTCCAGAGCCCTCCCACAGACTGCCCATGGGCTGCGGGAAGATGCTTCGAGGTGCAGGGTCCTTCCCCACCACTTGGTTCCCATCACCCAAAGGCAGAGCTGAAACCTGAACCTCCTCCTTCCAGCCCAGGGCAGGCTCCTGCTAATTCCTCCCAGTGTAAATTCACACCTGGAGCTGTTTTCTGACAGGGAGGGAGGGCAGGCTGGGAATGGCTGCCCAGCTACTACAAATTAGAGCTCTGAGTGGCAGCTCTGGCAGGGATGCTGCTCCTTCTCCTGACACCTTGGGCTGCCTCAGGCTGCAGACTCTTGATGCTCAGTGCGCTCATCTTGGTATTTTCCCCTTGGTGTACAGCAGGTAATTATTTCTGTATTGGGCTGCAGCTCTCATCTTCCCCTGGCCCGCAGTGCCTGCAGCAACAACAAGAGCAAGAGCAAACAGGTGACTGAGAGCCCTGCGTGGGGAGAGGGGGACAGCTGCATCCATGCAAGCCCTTTGCCCACAGGAGTGTTCTACCAACATTTGGCTGGAAGTCTCAGCACTCAGATGTTTGCCTTCTTCAGCATGTGAGGAGGATCCAGATGCATCTTGCTGGTGACAGAAGAGATGTGCTGGGGCAAGTAGAAGCCTAAGGGCAAGGTCACATCTTTTATCACCTAAGGATGATGGGCTCTGTCCTCCAGAACTGTCCCTGGAGGTAAGGCCGATGTGTTTTGTGGGAAGGCAGTGGGGACCTGGGCTGGGAGGGGAGATGGAGCCTTCTCTCATGGTGGTCAGCTTGCACTGCATCATGCTGGTGATGACTTTAAGGGCACTGGTGTTCCTCCTGGAGGGAGAAACCCAGCAGGCTCAGGCTGTGTTGGAGTCCTCTGATCCACCCAAACAATCCTGGGAGGACTCACTGCAAACCCCCACCCATACACCATTAGGGTTTGAGTGATGCCTGTGGTTAGTGTGTTGGAGAGGAGCCTCCTTCCAGGAGGATCCATCCCTCCTGTCAGCACTTCCTCTGGAGCCATATGGCTACAAACCTGGAGCTTTCTTGTCAGAGAGCTGCAAGAGGGAGTGGCTGACCTTCCTTCCAGCAAAGCAGCAATCATTGTGATCATGGTGACAAAGGTGAGACCTCATCGCATGAAACCATCAAAGCCAGCCCCACACTTGTGCCCTCAGAAAGCCCCATTTCACCCTGTTACCATCACTGATCTCTCCAGCAGGGGCAGGAGCTCCCTGTTCACACAAGAACACCTGCGTGGAGGCTCTCACCACAGCTTGGGGTGAGCTTGGGCAGAGCTTGGTTGGGTCCTGTGCTGGTCCAGGGGGTGGAAGAGGAGGCTCACAGATGGATGTGAAGCATCATTCCCTACCATAACGCAGCCAGCCCATGGCAGAAACACTTGGCTTCACACTCACAGCTCCTCCAGTGCTGCAGGCAGGTTGGTTGTCAGTCTAGGAAGCATTTTCCTCTTCAAAATAATGCTTTGAATAGCATGAAACTGGCACCTCCTTATAATTATGAAGCTGGGGAGTTACACTGACAGCGTGAGTCACCTTGCCGTGTGCTTTGGAAGGGTGGTTGCCCATGTTATGTACACAGGAAGAAAAGATTTTGATTTATTGTGGACAACTGTACTGACATTGGTCAGTCACAGTACAGAAAATGGTTTGGTGTTGTGTGTATCCTGTTTTTCCCAAAGGTGCTGCTCAGCTTCACGTTTGTACAGCGGAATACTTTTTGGCTGTTCTTCCTCGTGCCTATTCTTTCAATAAATACCATTTCACTGTGATCTGACAAGCTCATACTGCTCCAGTGTAACAACTTGCCCATACATATTGTGGTGTTGTGTTAAAGAGCTCCCTCATTATTTTGCTGCTGTGTATATCTCCAGCATCTGTCAAGGCTTGTTTGATTCAAACGTGTTTGCCTTATCAGAGGGAAAAAAACCAACCCAACCTTTTAGAACTGTCACTGAGGGCAATTAATAATGTTTAAAAAAACTCACACCAAACAACCCCAAAAAACAAATACAAAGAAGAATAGTGCACCGTAAGGAATGCCTTGCTGTTATGGCACCCAGGAGGAAACAAGGTATTGGAGCCAATTTGGAAACCAGCTCGGTGTCCCAGGCTGAAGGCATGCCCAAAATGGGGAGTGTCACATCAGGCCATAGGTGATGGCTGGAAGCAGCAGGAGTGTGGAAGCTCCGGGGCACCCTCCCTCAAGGACTGACCTGCTCCCAGCATCTAGGCAAGGGGATGGCTGAGAAATGTGCTCTCCTCCTCCTCGGTGCCATTTCAGTGCAATGGGAGGATTTAATGAATGTTTAAGTCATTTGCCAGGAAAACATAAAATCTTAGTGAAAAATCTCCAGCTCCATGACTATTTGGAAGACCTACATTAAACATTTAATAGATACAGTTTTTGTTATTCAGAATTCATAGGTCTAGCCAAAAGTAGCTGAAAAGCTGGATTTCATACTTTCTGACCATTTTTTTTTCACGCTGGCAGGTGGAACAGAGACAAGAATTTCAAGTCCTTTACCTACTAGGTTTAACTCATATCTCTAATACTAATTTTATCCTGATATAGTCTCATTCCCATCAGTAATGCCATAGGAATGACAAGGGTATAAGCTCTGCTTCAGAAAACTACCATCTTTGGTGAGGTGAAGAGGATGTGTCAGTCTTCTGGGGTGGTTTTACACCTGCAAAGCTTCTGGATTTGTTTGCTCTCCAGACTAAGTGCAGAATGTCACTTCTTGCCTTTTTTTTGCCTGGTGAGTCCATCAGTAAAATGGATGTCACCGTATCCCCTTTCAAAATGCTCTGCAGTAGCTGTTGCTGGTGTTACAAGAGTATTCCCAGGCATCTCTCATGCTGGAGTAATTTCATTTTCAGATGATAAAAAGTACACAGTATTTTATTTCTCAGGATATACTTTAGTGACTTGTGGCTTTATCCAAAACCCTGCCATGACCCAAATCTATGCTGTCCCAATGAACAATGTCAGCACCAGCTTCAGAGGAGCCAAACACTTGTGATGCAATCTGAGTAGCAGAAAGTGTGTGAGATGACTTTATCATGAGGAGAAAGCAAGTCACTGGCTTTTGTTTAGCGCTTGTTTTGCTCTCACCATCACATGGTACAAAACCAGGAGCTCCCCTTGCTTATAAACTTAAGCTGCTCAGCATAACTCTGGATTTTGGAGCTGTTCTGAGGAAAAGAAAACCAAACTTTGCCTTTGTCTAAATCAGAAGATTGATGAAAATTATAAAGCTTGGCTAGTACGACTTGTTGAGTGTTTGGGAGGGCAGAGTGTGGTTGAACACCCTTGACTTGCAATCTCTTTGCTGTTTTTTACCTGCTGACGTCTGTGGATTTACTTTCTTGTGCTGGTCTGTGCTGGGTGGGAGCTCATGGGGTCCCTCTGAAGACAATGTGTCCTTTTGCTTTCAAGACAGAGAATGAACAAGGAGAGAAGGAAGATCAAGCCATAAGTCCCATCCTTTCTAATTAATGAGGAACAGGTTAAAATGGCTTCAACCAGACATTGCTGGGACACAAGAGTGTGCACGGCTTCTTTTGAGCCTCTCTTTCTTTTCCTTCCTGAGGCTGCAGAGATTCCTGGCAGTGGGATGCAGGGCTTTTGCACTCCTGATGTGGCACTCCTCTTACTAAATGGAGCAGAGCAATTCCCAACGCTCCCAACCTGGGCTGTGCTGCCAGCCCTCAGTTCACTTGGAAAGCTTTGGCCTGGTCACACATGCTCTTTTAAGTGCTTTCCAGCACTATCCATATAAGGAATGGGAAAGGATAATTATCCTGTAGAGATTTTGGAAAGAACTGAGCATAACCTTGGTGTCCAGGCTGATATTAAAGGCTCTGTGCTTTGCTGCTCCTTTGTTCTGTTCCAAGGCAAAGATAACCCCAGGTAGTTAAAATTCTCCTTTCCAAGCACATCTTCACATACAGGCCCATCTTCTCATCAGTATTTGGGTGATTGCTCTCAGCGTGTGCAGAGATCCATGAAAAGCAACACCTGCTTTTCTTCCTTTTCTGCCATTTCATTCCATTAGATGCATTTTTTCCCAAAAGGCCCCATGACTGCACAATTCCAAACCTTGTCACACTTGGATTTTACGGGGTTCTTTGCATATGTCCCTGGCAAGGGTCTGCAGTCCTTAATTATGATGGTTAGCAGAGGTCTAGTGCAACTGAACTCAAAACTTGAGCCCCAGAGCTGATCTTCCTGCCCAAAACCATGATTTCATGATTCTTTCAAGAAGGCCCAGCTGCCAAGGAAGCCAGGTATGTGTTTCTCCAAGGTGAAGCTGCTTCCCACTTGCCCATGACCAACCCCTTGGTCCCCCAAGGACCTCACTAAATTTTTCAGTTCTTGGTATTTGGGCTCATGCCCAGAGGAGCGTTTCCATTCCAGTTGCTGCTCTTTCATCCTGCAATGGATCTGCTGAAGTTTTTTTCCAGTTCAGGTCCCTGTTCCCGGAGGAAATACGTTGCTATTGCCCCTTGCTTTCTCCTGGGAGTCTCCCTGTATGAGATTTAAACTTTATAGGAAACATGAACAACGGCAATGAAATCTCCATCTCCTTTGTCCTTGAGCAGCACCAGTAAACTGCACCTCCTAAATTTTGCATCTTTGAAGCTTTAAGATGATTTTTGCCTTCTCTTTCTAGACATCAACTCTGTCTTCCCCAAGAGGTTTGATTAGCTGAGGCTGCTCCAGGTTTTGAAGGTGCAGTTCTCAAGTTCAGCAAAGCCTCGGGCCAGGCTCTGCTTTGGAGACTTAATTCCCTTTCCTACTAGACCGTCTGATTAGGAAAAACTGTGACTGGATGATGGATGTCAAAATCCATAATCCCCTGCAAATTATTTAAAGTCTTGTCCGTTGGACTGCAGACTATTATCAGCCATAACAATTTATGGGACTCCCTGTCTGGCAAATGCAAATAGAATGTGTGCTGTGACAGGTTTTGGGGTCAGATTCTCTGTATTATTCAACAATCTTATATAGTTCTAGGCTCATGTGAACAATAACCTCTATTAAAATGTGATCTTTGCCAAAAGAGTATAAATAAATCTATTTCAGACAGCTCCAGTATTTACTTGTCAAGCTATTTTACTTTTAAATGCCCATTTTATTTTACAAGTCACTCTTCTACACATTAATCTGTGAGTAGCACACTCCATCAGGGGCTCTCCTTTCACTTTCCTCAAAGTGGTGAATGGGGAATAATGCTTCCATGTCCCAGTATGGTTCTCCATGCTTGGGCTGGGTGCCTTCAGTCAAAAACTTCACAGTTGCATCATGTCAAGGTAGAGATTTTCCACATTTTTTTTTTTCCTGAGGTTCGCTTTGCTGTGTTGGGAATGATGCCTCTTCTGTGCAAAAGGCTGTGGTGCAGATATCCTCAAGAAAGATTTACATGAGATAACAGCAAGCCAAAAGCAGCAGAGGTGGTTAACATGGCCACTAAGCTTTTGGTAGCCAAGCCACAGGCTTTGGGTAGTGTGACATATTTTATAGTTATATGCTCTTGGAGAGGACTCACAGATCTCAAACAAAATGCCTGATTGTTCAGTGGAGAGATGCTAAGATGCTTCAAATAATGTTTGTGGACATTGGGCTCTCCTCAGAGGTGGTGAGGTCTTGGGAGTTTACTTGGCAGGGGACTGTGGTCAATATAAGGATTTATTGTTTGCTTTGCACTTCGGTGCTATGTTTTATTCTGCCAGTAAATAATGACAGCATCAGAACTGCAATTTAAATTCTCTGAAAAATCTGGTTCTTAACCTCTTACTGGGTGGCTGGTCTTGGAAAAACAACTTATTGCCTTGCTTAGGCAGCTCAAAAGCATGCAATAAACGAACATTTCTAGTGTTTGAAGAGTTAGAGCATGCAAATATTTCCATGAACCTTATTCTCACCTGGACAAAAACCCAACTAGAAGGTGAAAACAAAGAAGAAAATTGGGGTCGAACTACAGGGATAAACTAGACTAGTGCTGGGTAATATGATGTAGATCAGCTTTGGGTCAACGTGAGAGAAACTGGAGTTGTTCTGCAGGACTGCAGGGAAATACCACACCCCCAAAGATAAGATCACTTTCCTCTCCCTAATACCCAAAACCATTCTGGTCCTTCAGGGCCTGGCTAGAATATTTTTTCACTTGCTGTGGACTTGAGTTATGTGTAGCTCTTCACTTGGGCTTCTGCTGGCTGGGGAGGGCATATTTTAAACTAGCGTTAGTGGAAATTTTGACTCAGGGCTTTCTGAAATCCCTGGAACTGCAAGCTTGGAGTTCATGCTGTTGCATGGTTTCCCTGGACACGTCTTCTTTTTTTGCCTGGAAATTTTATACCAGTGGAATGAGGGGATTTTAGGTATTTATCCAGGATTTCCAGCATCTGGTGCCTGGATGCACAGAGCAGTAGCCCTGACCATGGACTCCCTGTGGCAGCCCAGTCCCTCCCACATCGCTGGACCGGGTGTGTGCATGACCACCATGGCAGTCTTGGGGGTTGACCTGGGAGAACGTGCTATAGAGCAAAATTTTCATCTGGGATAGCCCCACAAAGATGCAGCAGACAAGTTTCCATCAGATCCCAGCTTGAGCTCAGCTGTCCCAGTGAAAATCAGGAACGATGCTGCTCCCAGGGATGTAGTGTACCCGTGGGAAAGGAAGAGGAACATAAGCCATGGGGCTGCCTGGTGCAGCAGGAAGATGTTAATGATGTGGGAATGGCCAGGTCATCTTCATTCATCATTTGTTGTAACATCCCACCAAGTGCTTTATCCTCAGGTAAATTCTCAAAGAGAAATGGTTTCCCCTCTTGCCTGTGGATAGGGGTTCTGGCTGAGGGATAAGAAGAAAACCAGTTTAAAGAGAACTGGTGATAAATGAACACTGGGCTTGGCAGAAGCCTGTGGTGCTGGATTCAACAAAAAATTATCTCTGTGAGTGCTGAGACATGGAGCTTCCTTGGCTGTTTGGCTCTGTCCTCCTTTACCAAGTTCAGCTCCACTCCATAAGGATTCAGAGGATTTCCAGGGCCTCCCTTGGCTCCATTCCTCCCAGAGCACATACCTTGGTCCTGCTGGCATTTCATGGCACCTGACAGAGGAGCTGCTGTGAGCACTGGTGGTCTGGAAACGTCAAACCATTTGTTTGTGCAAGGGACAACTTGTGAATTTGTAATTACAAAGCATTTTGGTTTTGTAAGATAAATTCCTTTTGCCAGATTTCTTACATGAATTTTGTTTGTTCTTGCCAAAGCACGAGAAAAATGCAATTTAAATGGATCTAGACATTTTAGTTTATCAAAACTCTGTTCACTTGGTGAATGTGACAACCATTTCAAGAAAGCTTTCATAATATTTTGAAAACTGGAATAGAAGAAATACAAAGCTTTTCATCCAATATAAATATGTCCAATACAACGAACAAATATTCCTTATAGGTTGTGCTGGATAAAGAACTATTGCTTAATAAGGAGTATTCACTTGTTTTTAAGTTTTCTTAGACCTGACTGATTGTTCTGTGAAGAATGTTTTTGGGTAAACTTGATGGTTTTAGTAGTTCATAACCAAGATGTAATTCAGAATCATCAAGCAATAAAATCCAGTCAAAGTCCAAGCACCAGCTTTATAAATGTGATGGCTTGTTTTCTTCTGTTTTAATATCAAACTAGACCATTCTTTCAGAACCATATTCCTACAGTTCCTTGGTATAACTTTTCTGGGGGGAGCCTTGTTGCACATTTTAGGCACTTCCTTGCTGAGGAGTTGCCTAAAGCAGGTGGGTAAAAGCAGAAATCTCTGCTGAGCCCTCCATCTCTGTTTTTCCTTCCTCAGGTCCAGCATGAGCACTCTTTGATTTGCATCTTGTATTTTATAATTTGGACAGAATGGAAGAACTGAGGGTTTTTTTGCTCAAAGTAGTGCTGAAAATTATTTGAAGGGCAGAGAATAACTGTGATTTAAGATGACTTATTGTTTATGTTACGGAAAAGTAAGAAATGAGATAATTTTTATGTAATTTCAACTTCCAGAAAAGCTTTTTTTGCAACAAATGTATCCCGTTCCCATGGTTCCAAAGAAGGACATTCATTTATGTTTTGTGGGAGATGAACAAAATTCAGAGAGCTTGGGAACCAAAACTGAATACAGTATTTAAGAGAGACAATAGAAATCTATTTAATGAGATAAATCTGTCCAGAGATTAACTTTGGTCAGGAGATTTTCTAATAGGAAAGAAGCAGTGGGGTCACCCAGATCCCTTTGAAAATTTATTGCTGTGCTCAGGAATTCCTTGTACATACCAGGACTGGGAATCTGAGTAGCAGGCTGTTGTGGCAAGTAAAAAAATAAATGGTGTTATCTTGATAGCCAGATAACACAGTATCTGCTCACATAAAGTCATTTGGAGAATATTGTTTGTGAAAACCTCTTTGCTTTGGATCCATTCCTTCTCCTTTCCGTTTTCTGATAAAAAATCCTAAACACCAAGCAGTTAAAGGCTGCCATAAAACTGAGAAGAAACACTGACACTGGTGCTTTATCATGCTCCATCTGGGAGGCGAGCCAGCTCTTCCTACTTCAAGTTTATTTCTCCTACTCTGCTTTACCTCAGATAATGTCTCATAAACAGTTAAGAGGGTCATTTATAAACGACTTGGAATGGTTATTGCTCTCATCATAGGCTTTGGATCTTCGTGCTTTCAGCTAGTGAACATCAAGGTAAAAACCAAAACAAATTCTCAAGCCCGGAGCACTAGCTCTTTGGGAAATGGAAAAGTTTTTCTCCACCTTTTTATTTTTTTAATTGGCAACTTCACCTCTCAGGATAGCTGGGACTTGCTAGCTTACCAAGCTTGATGCAACCAAACTTTTGCAAAACCAAGGACTAGGCTACCTAAACCAAAAGCTTAACTAGGGCATTTTAACTAATCATGTTCCATAACAAGTGGGCTACTCAGCAACAAAGTCTCTGGAGGGAAAACTACTAATTTTAACTGAGCTTAGGTGTCTTGTAATCAAAGTTTTCTTCCACTTTTGTCAAAGGAATTAGAACCACTGGTGGCCAGCAAGAGCAGCATGTGTTGGGAGGGCATGTTTTCTCCTAGAATCATCGAGTCATGAAGGTTGCAAAAGACCTTCAAGATCTGCAGTGTGAGGGTGGTAAGCCACTGGCACAGGTCACCCAGGGAGCTTCTGAACGCCCCATCTCTGAAAGTGTTCAAGGCCAGGTTGGATGGGGCTTGGAGCAACCTGGTCTAGTGGGAGATGTCCCTGCCCATGGCAGGAGGGTTGGAATCAGATGACCTTTAAGGTCCCTTCCAACCCACAACATTCTATAATTCTTTGATCATCAAGTCCAACTGCCAACCCAACACCACCATGTCCTTAAGTACCTATGGGTCTATCCATCAGCATTCGATACCCACAGCTGGGAATGCCACCGGTGCCCCTTAACCCAGGTGCTGCTGGTATTGGTACTACACAACTATTCTCCAGTCTAGGATGAGCAAAAATAACATCCCTGTGCCCTAGAGGGATGCAATAAGAGTGGAGGCAGCAATAAGAGTTCCTTCCCAGTTTGGGAGTTTGGCCACTTCGTGAAAAATTGACATTTGGGTAATTTCTTGTGATGGAATTTGAAGAGGCAGGCTGCGTAAAAAGACATTTACAATAATCTTTTGTGTTCTCCAAAGGAAAAGAATCCACCTCAATAATCTTTTAAGTTAAGCTTCCCTCAGGTCTTGTTTAACATTATGAAAATGGCAGCTCATATAATTTTATTACCTGAGCTAAATATGATTCTTTTTTCTGTCTTCCAGCTATTTCTCCTAATCCATATCAATAAAACTACTAGAGTATAATGATTTTATGGGCTGCTCCTTCTTTGACTTCTTTCTTTTATTACTTAAAATGGATTGTCTTCAAATAAACTAATTAATCTCACAATTAGAAACCCAAAGTAAAGTTACACAATGCATGCAGCTACGTCAGGCAGGAATGTAGAAGCAGGGATGACCAAATACTTACTCATGATGTCCCAGCTCCAAAAGGATTTCTTGGAAAACAGCAAAGAGGAGAACCTGCTAAATTAGGAGAGGAAACGGGACTCCTGGTATACTTGAGCTGGATGGTTTGAGGATGAGCAATTTAGAGATGTTCTGCTCTGAGCTTTTCTGCTCTTCTTTGGCCGTGGGAGAAAGGAAGATAAAATATTCCTCAGATTTATTGTGTATGAAGAGGGTGGCAAAGCTCTGGGGAAGGTTACATCCAATTAGAGAAATCAAACTGCAGGAGGTGAAGCTTATCAGACACTTTTATTTACTGCAAATACCACTGGAAACTGAACTTCTTTGAATAATGAGATGTGAAGCTGAGGCTTGTAGACTCCAGCCTTGTCTCTGATGCTGGCTTTGAACAAACTGGGTATCTTGTGTGTCTTGACACTCCCTCCATAAGAGATATGATGAGAAATACCTCCTTCAAGCAACATTAGAGATTGCAGCTGATGTTTTTAACGCCTCCTGCAGCAAACACTAAGTAATTATTATGCACTGATTTCTTTTCAGCCCGAGCCTGCAGTCCCTGCTCACTAAGAGTTAGCTTTTGACTGCTGCAGGCCGTGTAGTATCACTGCTAAAGTTGGCATGAGTGGATGTATCATGGCCTGAGCTTTAGTAAAGCAAAATCCCTCCTCGTGCAACACAATGTATGTCATTGTAGGCAGAGAGTATTAGTTATCCTTACGTACACGGAAAATAAATGACCGTAAAGCTTGCTAAGTCACGCTGTCTGTATTGATTGTCTGTGTCTGCAAAGATTCCAATACTGGATCTCAGTGATTTAAAAACAAAATTAAATGCTCCACCTAATTATAGTTCTGTGCACGTAGAGTTGCCTTTGAGTATTTGCAGCTGTCAGGTTCAAATATTTTTAATAACTGTGGCTGTGACATTTGTTCAGCAGATGAGGTAAGCATAAAAGATAAAGGGGCAACAGCCTGGTTTGAGGAATGGAAAGAAGATTGGAGCCTGGATGCCAAGGAACACTGTAAAGTAAGTTTGAAGGTGGACTTGAATGCATCAGATTTTGCAACTAAAACAAAATAGCAGGTGGTGTGGTAGCAATGCTGTGAAACAAGATGGAAGAAGCACCTCATGTAGGAAATGGCTGAGAAATACATGTTACTCCAAGCCCAGACCTGAAAAGGCTGAGTCAAAGTTTCTCTCAGGAAGGATTTAAGGTCCTAGAGTAGCTTGTGTCAGTTGTTATGTTTTCCCATGGAAGGAGGGCAGCAGTGTGCAGATGTCTTGCTTTACAGTACCTAAGCACCAAGACCTCTGTGTAGATGGGTTCACCTCCCAGCTTCCCTGCAGAAGGACCTGGTGCTTGTGTCCACTTGCCCCTACACCATTCATGCATCTCCTTTCCCTTTTCTGCATAGGAGTTCACTTTTTCCAAGATGTGCTGAAGCTTTAGGTCTGGAACAGCCTGTGTGTTGCTGATCAGACTTGTTTCCCTTTTTTTTTCCCCCCACTTTTTCCTTGCAAATAAGATTTTACACATTTCTGTCCTCAGCTGCTGTGGTACGCTGTGTGCAAGCCATGAGGTAATGACAGAAATATAGTTTTGCAAAGACTTCCACTGAGAATTCCCACCATGACATTGCTGACAGGAGATACCTTAAAAAGAAAGCACCATAAGGAAAACCACGTTTGGTGGTTTTTTTTTATTTTTCTTTTTTTTTTGTTTGTTTTGTTTTGTTTTCGGTTTGGTTTGGGTTTTTTTGTGTTTTTTTGTTTTTTTTTGGCTGGGGGCACGAGTGGAGAGAGGAAAGATTAGTAGATTATTCTCGATGTGTATGCAATGTGTATGTCTTAGATCTATGATCTTTGCTGCAGAATCCAACTGTGCAGATCCATCAAGTTCAGCCATGCTGGAGTATGCCACACAGGTGGATGGTTTAATCTTGACAGTTGAACTTCCAACTGAAAGGAGAGAGAAAGAATGAGACAAAAAAACATGTTAAAACCTGTTTGGCTTCCAGTCGGGCTTTGGAGCTGTGCTGCTGGATAACACCGCTGCTTGGAAAACAAAGGCAGAGCAATGGGTGGCTCTTTCAGTTGTAGAAATCCTATTGGTTTTCCTAAAGCAATCGCAACAGAGCAAAATAAAGGAGGCAGGGTGCAGTTCTGCTCTGAGGAGGATGAAAGAATAATGCAAATTTGTTCATGGAGAAATTAAGACAGGAGGCAGCTGAGATCCTTGGGCTGAGCCTGTGTTTCATGGGGTGATGCTGTCATACTCCAGACCTGGACATTTAGGGCTGGATCTTCAAAGCTGCCCAGGTTGCTCATTCATGGTGTTCCATTTTCATTTAAATTAGGACAAACCATCCAGTTCTCAGCAGAAATATTTGGGAGCTGCTTCACACCTCCGAAATAGAGCAGGCTTGGATGAATGTTGCATTTCTGCTGCAAAGTTTTAGCTGCATGCATGGGGTTAGCATGGCTTGGGTTAACAGTAAAAAAAGGGAAATGCTAATGAAATGCTAAAGCACATACCTATGACACAATCTGAAACAGGTGGATGTGGAGCAATTGACAGCCTCACACTTCACTCAAACCATATGTGAAACTCCCATTGCCATCCCAGGAGCAATGATCAAGGGCAGGAGATGGCTGTTAGTGAGCATGATTTAAAACTGACTTTGGAAAGAGTTATTTATGCTTTGGAACCTCCTCAGATGTGTACCCAGTAGGAAATTCTGCAGCTACACCTGTTTACACATCTTTTGGCTCTCCAAGATGCTAATGAGAAACCCAGCCTTCATGGGCACAGTCAGAAACTGTAACAATTACTGAACTCCAGAAAGAAAATGGATTTCAGTGACTGATTTATCTGCAGGCTTCCTGGTAGGACAGATAATTCACACCAGGAGTTTCCAGGGGCCGTGGGGCTGAGCTCAGAGTTTGAGGTCCAAAGGCAGAGACTGTGCAAGGGACTGTCCCAGCCAGAGCTCCCTTCCACCTTTTTTCCTTTTTTTTTTTTTTTTTTTTTTTTTTTTCCCCTGCACCCATATTTTAAAATCTCTGGCTGTCCTCCATGAATTTTAGAGTTGGTGGGGCTCCAGATTGCTTCACTGTTGAGATGCATTCTTCATCCATCTCTTCTCCATGTGCAGCTGGGGGCCTGGCACTGGACTACAGCTGACTGAGGGCTCAGCACATCTTTAAGGACCCCCTGCCTGTTAGTGCTGCCTTTTAATTTAAGGAGAGAGAGATCAGTGTCCTTAGGCTTGTGGTGCATGCAAGGGTGAGCTTCCAGCTCAACAGGCTCAGCCCTGATGGTCCCACCATGGCTCTTCATAAGTAGCCTTCCTTTGGCAGAAGCGAGCCATGGTGCACCTTCTTGGATACCACAGAAGGGTGGTAACTACTTCTCCAAAGGACAGGAATAGACCTCATTACTAGAGGACCTGGATCCACTTCCAAAAATCCTCAGGTACTCCTGCCAAAAACCTCACTCCTTAAAAAAAGCTTACCCAGGCAACCACTGGGGCTAGAAAGATACAACCTTTGAAGAGCAGGTGAAAACTTTCTGCAGATGTGTCATCTTTCCATTAAAAGTGCCCCAAACTGGGACCTGATCAGCGGATCACGGCAACAGATGCTTGTGCCTCTTCATGCATCAGGAGTTTGGGCTGGGAGGGGTGGGAGTGAGGAAAGCCCTCAGGGAGATTGCAGGATCAAATGGGTTGCTTAAGTACAAGGCATTAAAATTTTGTTTGTGAATCATCTTTTTACTTTGTTAAAGATAAGTAGAAACATGGTAAAAGAAGAATAAGGGTGGGTGTAAATTGCCTTGCATGTTTAAGAAACTGCTCCTCCAGTTTTTTGGATGGGATTGTGTGGTGCAAATATGCTCCATCAAAGCCACTTGGAGAGTCCAACCCCACTCTCATCATTCCCCTCTCCCCAAGTCAGATTGCAAACAAGCAACAAGACTTCTCCTTAATTATAGCTGGAGGAGCGATGTTTGGGCTGTGAATCACAGTAGATTTCACACTGATAAACGAGGAGAACATGTGCTGATACCATCTGCAATTTGGGAAGAGTCCGCCAGCAGCTTTGCAGAGCTGCACACCGTGCTGAGGCATCTCAAAGCATCCTGCTATGGCTCCCTGCTCTCCTGGGACCTGTGAGCACATTTATTTTCTGCACAAAGTGCATCTTTCCTACCTTCCTTTTGTCTCTGAAAGGCTTGGTAATGGGAAGGCTCCTTTATCTCTTTGCATAAGCAGGACAGAAATTGAAAGGGTTCTGCTGAATGTTTGTTGAGATGCATATTTATGTGCAAAACCCTCCTGACCCCTCAGAAACCATTTAGGTAAAAGAGGATAAAGATGATTTACTTATGCCTTAGGGCTGTTGCTATTTAAACACTGCAAATTTCTGTCTATTTACTATGGTATTTACCAGAAAAGCACTGTTAAATTAGCAAACTTTGCTTCTCCTGTGCCATTCCTGAAGGCTCTTCCAGCACTTCTCAGAGGGAACAGACTTGGGGGATGACCAAACCACGTCATTCTGGCTGGGAGATGGTGAAAGCAAACACTCATATTCGGTGGCCACAAGGACAGAAAACGATGCCCAGGGATTCCTCAGCTTGGCCAGCTGCTTATTTTGGTGAAGCAGCCAGGGCTGCAGATCATGTCACCACACAATGTTCACACCAGCTCTGTCACCCAGCTTTGCGTGCCGGTTCCTGACATCTCATGAGATCCAAAAATGGTTCCAAACGGGTCCAAAAATCCCTGGGACTCCCCCTCTTTGAGCTTGACAAGTTTTGTTTTGGTTTTATTTTTTTTTCTGCCTGGGGATATTAGCAGTAACAACACCGGTGCAGCCGATTACTGGCTGGCTGTGCTTAATGACCCGAGGCACATCAGCTCCTCTCAGCTGGCTCCCAATCCCAAGGAAACGCACCCCATCTTGATTCCTGTCGCCTAAGGAGGCACACATGTACACCAGGAGCCTTCTTTTCATTAACTGAACCTGCTGCAGAAACAGATTTTTTCAATCAGATAATGCATTTTAAATGAAATGTCTCGGTTTTCTACCCATTTTCTGTTCCCTTCCTGCTGTACAGGAGCTATCTGTGTTTCATGTTGGAAGGGGCCCTGACCATAAAGTTGGTTGTGTCCTTCTGAAGTGGTGGCAACAGTAACTAAGATGTGTTGCTGTTTTGCACTGGGTGTATTTGTACCATATGGACTGTGTGACTCAGACCCATACCTAAAAACTCAAGACAAGATGTGATGGATGAGACTTGGGAGAGAAAAGGTGGTAAAGCAGGCAAGAGGGAAGCTATGTAGTCCTCAACCTGGAGCTCCCTGCAGATGACTTTGGCAGGCGTTGAAGAAATAAGCACACACATTTGTTATGAGCATTATGAATAATATACAGCAAATGTTTGCAAAGCAAGGGAGAAGAAAAGCTGCTGGGGCAGGGCTTGGGGTGTTCAGACTGCAACAGTGCACTAAGCAGCGTGACCTGAAGATAACACGGTTTGGGGAGCGCCAGCAGAGCTGAATTAAGCATGAATCAGAAATCTTTATTGAATAGTGAGGTAAGAAATGGAGGAGGATTTCCATTCCAGGAACCACTGCCTTCTCCCTCCAAAGGAGAATTTTGCAGAGCTGTTAAACTGCATCTGTTCCATGTCCCCAGCTTGCCTTTGGTGAGGTGTGGGAAGATGAATGTGCTCCGTGCTCCAAAATCAAGAACAAGAATAAAACTGTTCTTTCCCAGACAGAAAAGAGGTGTCAGCACCCAAAACCAGGCTGGGGTGGCCCCAAGGACCAGAATCCTTTCTGTGCAGCTCTATGGGAGGGTGGTGGTGGTGCTGCCCCACTCCAGATGTCATTCCACTGGGTCTCTTGGGTTGGTGCTGAGGACAAGAATGGCATTTTGCAGGTGAGGTGACATTCCCTCTGGCAAAAATTTACCCCTCAGTCTCGGTACCCAACTCTATTTGATGAAAATGCTGTTGGTTTTTGCCTTCCCAGGCCCTGTCCTGAACTTTGCAACTTGTCACACTTGGCATTGCAACACGGAAATGACTCACCAAGACCAAAGACATCTGCAAGAGGCGGTTTCAGGTTGTGCTTCAAATAATTCTTTCTAATTTTTTTTTCCTTAAGCAGACACGAGCTCTTCAGAACTGCCAAGTGCTCTAGGTTGAAATCCTGCTTTTGTTTTGCTGTGGTTGGAGAAGAGAAGAAAAAGGAAGGAAAACCATGAGGTGTCCTTCCAGGAAGGGCAGCATGTGGACTGGGTGCCCTGGATGCCAGCAAGGGAACAACCGTGGATCAATTTATTCTGTTTTATTTCAGTATCACCTAAGTGTTAGAGAAGACCCTTTATTCTGTAAGTGGTTTTTTTGCTTTACTCATGTGACTTCAACAATCTTCTGAAGAAAGTGGTACAAAAGAAATGAAGTTTGAAGTGATTTTCTGCACATAAGAAATTAAATAGCTCTGCCACGAAACCTGAAGTAAATAACTTTGAAGGAGAGTTATTCTTTGTTCTTGGTTTCAGTGGTGAATTTCTTCGGCTTGCATGGTGGGAAGGAGATCTTTTTTCAGGAAAAAAAGAGTAAAAAAAAAACCAAAACCAAACCCCTTGGCATGTTGAATGGAAATCAATCTGAATTGGAATTTCAGCTGCTGGTAAATCAATGCCATCCCCACGCTCTCTGTGGATACTTGCTCACTCCTTAAAGATGATGCTCATATTTATTTTTTTAAAACAGGGCTGGACAGTATTTGGTATATGGTGAGTTAGATACCATCAACATTTTAAAACCCTTACAGAGGAGTGTGAGCTCCTGCAGCCCATCTTTGAGAGAACTGCCACTGCAATGAGCCAGCCTGCTCATTGCCTCCCTCTGATCATGTACCCGTGTCCCTGCTGGTGGCTGCTCTGGGGTGAAGAAGCTCTCCTCAGGTCACATATTTCCCAGAAAATACCTTTTTTCCCTGGCCTCAACAGCCTGTGAGTGGTCCATGGTGTGGCTCCACCTCCTTAGCAGTGGAGCTTGACAATCTGGGCAGCGTGCCACCAGCTTTCTGTCCTTGGGAGGTTGTCACTCATCCCTCTCAGCAGCTTCTGCCCGGAACCATCCATCACCACCTCAGCAGCAAGCCCTCACTTGCTCCTTTCCATGGATCAGAAGCAAAAGAAAGTCACATCCACGGAAGGGAAGACCAAATCTACGTGTCTTGGTGTTACACTCTTAAATGTGTTTTGTTTTGGTTTTTTTTTTCAGGTGTGACCCACCGTGTTCCTGGTGCTGTGCCCCTCCTGGCCTCACACACTGGGCACAAAGCACAGGCAGGTCCCTGGAGGTGATTCCACCTTCTCTGGTACCACCTTGTCAGGTAGAAGAAACCTCACTCAACCAATTCACCATCTAGAAGTCACCTGCATGCTTAGGTTACCTGACTCTCTCTTCCTGCTATTTGTTGCTTTTATATTAGTTTTCCACATCCCACAGTGTCACAACTCCTGTCTCAGACATGAGCAGGGCAGATGCCCAGACTTGAGGAGAATTACAACTCTGGGAATTAGAAACCTCAATGTCATTGAAGACACTAGTTTTTGCCCAGTTTCACCTAACTTGTAGGATTAGTCAGAGATTTAAAAGCACCATGGGTAGAGGGGTGGTGGCATCCATGTTTTCCTGGAGGATTTTTCCTGCTGGAAGCATGCAAGAAAATGACATTTCTGGTCTGTTCTGCAGGTCTTTGCAAGTTCTGAATGTGCAATGTGCATCCCTCCGTGCTAGCAACACTTAATTGCAATTTTTATCCTGTGGTAGCCTTCATACAGCCCAAGCTGCATGAAGAAATGTTTTTTCCCCTATCTCTGCCCCTGGAAGAGAGGCAGAAGGGCTGCATGCACAGTTAACACTTGCATTATCTGCCCCATATGCAACCATCTGGTTCTGTTGAAGTTTTTGATCTCTCGGCCGGGTTTGATTTATGTGGCAAGAGCAGTGGCGTTCCCATGGTAGAAGTCGAGAGTGATGGGTGACGTTGCCACTGCTTAAGGGTAAAGCTGGATCCCACCAAGGCTGAGGTTTACATTGCCCATTATTGGACACATCTGTCTCTCCCCTCGCCCCTGCCCCGCTTGGGCTGGGTTTGGGCCAAGCAACGTGAAACCCGTCTGCGTTTTGCAGTGCCTGACAGCTGGGTTTGTGGGACTCCGCTCTCCTGACTAGGGAAGTTCTGGAAAGTGATTCTAAAAGGTATTTTTGCACTAGAAAACACACAAAAAACCCCCTAAAAAAAAAAAAAAAACAAACCACAAAAACCCAAACAAAAAACAACAAAAACTCCCCCCCACCAAACCAAAAACCCAACAAAAAACAAAAGAGCAAATTTTGACTTGACAGAATGGAATTTCTGCCCCTTGTTGCAGGGGTGGCAGCATCAGGCTTGGTGTCCATAGGATGAAGAACTTCAATGAAAAGTTTTGTGAGGGCAGAGTTCTTGAGATTGTTAGTTTGCATGTGGGGAGTCAAGCAGTGCCAGGCATTGCTTATCTTGTGCCCTTGGTCATCCTCATGGATGCTGATGTTCTTTCTCTTTTGCCTTCCTTTTGTGGAGGGTGTAAGAAACCATGCTCAATGATTGCATACTTGAAACTTCTCTTTGTTTTGTTTTTGGTTTTGATTTTTTTTTTCAGATCTGTGTCATTAGCATCACACAATATGACACACCATGTTGCATGATTACAGCTTTTGACACTATTTCCTTCATTATATGACATTTTGCACAGTTCATGAGGGAATAGTCATTAGCTCCAGCTATGAGACTGGATTGTTGAAGGGGCTGTTTCTGCCCAGGAGGCTCCCAAAGAAAAACCAAAATATAAAATTAGTCAAATCCAGAGCTCTTTATCTTCATTTCCCGGTGAAAACCATCTGAATCTTACCACCCCTGCAAAAAGTGATTTGTTAAGGTTTGGGTGAGTTTCTGTGATGTAGATACTGGAAGTAATTTTTATGGGATCTGGCCCTGGAATCAGGAGTATTAAATAGCAAAGGAAAACCTCAGGTGCTGTTCATAACTGATAGCACACAGAAATGACAGTTCTGGTAACAACGGGAATTTGAGTTCCAGTTGCCTGTAGCTGGCCATTTCCAGCCATCCATGAGCAGATGTGTGGGAGGCAGGGCTGAAGAAATAAACTGTGGTGGCCCTGGGTTTCTTCATGGCTTCAGGAAGGATGTCCTGTGGTGGGAAAAAGGGACAAAACCTCCGAAGTTTTTTTGAAGCCATTATTCCACGTGGCCAAATTCAGCTCATGTGGCAAAATTTCATCCACATGGCAAAATTAATCCATATGTCCTGTGCTGGAGGTGCTGAAGGGAAGGTCCGCAGTGCTATGTCAAACCCAGATGGAAAATGCAGAAGACAGGAAAACAAATAAAAAGCTCTCTGCAGTGAGGCAGCACATGGTCCTGCCCCGAGCGCAGCCGCACGCTGTGTATCATGTGCTGCCACGTAACCTTGCTCTGGGTTTCATCAGCAGGGTTTGAGATGCTTCTGGAGCTTCTTTTTCTTTCTTTCTTTCTTTCTTTCTTTCTTTCTTTCTTTCTTTCTTTCTTTCTTTCTTTCTTTCTTTCTTTCTTTCTTTCTTTCTTTCTTTCTTTCTTTCTTTCTTTCTTTCTTTCTTTCTTTCTTTCTTTCTTTCTTTCTTTCTTTCTTTCTTTCTTTCTTTCTCTCTCTCTCTCTCTCTGTCTCTCTGTCTCTGTCTTTCTTTCTTTCTTTCTTTCTTTCTTTCTTTCTTTCTTTCTTTCTTTCTTTCTTTCTTTCTTTCTTTCTCTCTTTCTCTCTTTCTCTCTTTCTCTCTTTCTTTCTTTCTTTCTCTCTTTCTCTCTTTCTCTCTTTCTCTCTTTCTTTCTTTCTCTCTTTCTTTCTTTCTCTCTTTCTCTTTCTTTCTCTCTTTCTCTCTTTCTCTCTTTCTTTCTCTCTTTCTTTCTCTCTTTCTTTCTCTCTTTCTTTCTCTCTTTCTCTCTTTCTCTCTTTCTCCCTTTCTCCCTTTCTCCCTTTCTTTCCTTTCTTTCCTTTCTTTCCTTTCTTTCCTTTCTTTCCTTTCTTTCCTTTTTAACTTAACCAAAATACAGCAATGTTGTGGTCAGGCTTCCTGGTGAGAATATGAATATGATTTGGGGGTTTGAGTGTAAGACTTCAAATCAGTTCAGGGTCTGATGCTGTGTCCTGATAGTTTCAGTTTTTTTCCAGGCTCAGTCCATAACCTGGCAGTGTTCTAGTTTTTGCTTGTGCTATTGTGATCCCGAGGTGTGGGGGTACTCGGCTAACAGTATTTGGAGGAATGCCTGAAGAAAGTGCTGCAGAATGGTCACCTTTTGCCTGTACACTAAATCCCAGCTTGAATTCTGCTACCAAAAAGGATCCTTAAATGAGTGTATGGTGGTATCTCCAGGTCCCCCCTGCATGAAGACACCGAGGTGCCCAAGGAAGGGTGGAGATGGGACCAATCCCACCACATCCCATCCCCATCCCATGCTGTTTTCAGACACGGGGAGATTTCACCAGCTGGGATGAAGTTCACCTGGACTAGAAATACCAGACTGCTGCTGGACTACTTCCCATATTACCTCTGGGTATCATACAGGTGTCTGCAAGATCTTCTGACTTGTTCAAGGTCCTTACTTAAATGACTCAGCAAGCAACAACTTTCCAGAACACCAGGACCTGTGGTCTGGGTCTTCAGAGCCTCCTGGGGTGGAGTGATGCTGGGGCTGAGGGATGCTGAGGTGGGATTCTTGGTGCCCTTGAGCTGGGGCTGCTTTTGTCTCCCAGTACACCGAACACCAGCAGCAATCCTGTGGGATGTGTCTCCCATCAGGTATCTTGGATTTTGAGCCTGACCATTGCCCCCCCTGCAGAAGGTGGTGGGGAGGAGGTAAGGGCCTGCAAATTAGCATCAAAGGGTTGGTGCAAGGTTTATGGGGACATTTACTAGTGTTGTTTTCATTATTTACACCAGCCTTGATTCTAGGAGTTCTCATTAAAAGTGTAATAAATGTAAAAATATTTTACAGGCCAATAAAAGTTCCAAAGCAAAAATAGCTTTATATAGTGTGATTTTTTTTCTTCTTTTACAAAATACTGTGTGGTATCATCTTGAACCTGCTGATTGCTGATGGGATGAGAGAAGCCCCATTATGGTGTGGTGGAAGGAGATGAGCTGGGGTTCAGCATTGCTTTCTAGACAGCTAATTAGTCAGGTAATGGGTAACTCTGGCAGTCACTGATTTTGATGAGAGCAGATTAGGCCAGATACAAATTTTTTTCCTTTTTTTTTTTTTTTTCTGGGGAAAAGCAAGAAAACCAGATAATTTACATAAATTTAAAAAAATTTCTTTTCCTTTTCTGGTTTAAAAATAATGAAATATATTCAGAAAGGAACTGGGAAATATGGGATTGACAAAGGGAAACTACATTAATGTTTTCAAGTCCCTCTATAAAATATGTTTGCATAAACACACTGTGTGTAGTCAGAACTAGCCTATAGTTTCTGGAAGTATGCTAAACAAGGAGAGTGATATTTGCCAAATCCCCTGTTATGGTTTGGGGATGTGCAGTCCTCTGCAGAAGGACAGAACTAAAATGAGGAAATGCTTTGGAATGAACTCAGCTTGGAGTTAATCCAAAAATCTTGTGGAATGGGTGGAGACGAAAAAAAAAATTGAATTTAACTATTAAATCATCCAGCAACTTGGCATCTGTAGCATTTATCTTATTGTCCGAGAGTTAATTATGTTCCAAAGTCATAATGATATCTAAATGTCTTTGGTCACAGAGGAGACAAATTGGTCCAAAAATGCTAAATTTGGCTGTCTCGCCTGGGTTATCCTGATAAATCTTGAGTCAGCTTGCAGTTGGAGTTTTTTTTCTAAAGGGTGGAATGAAGATAGATGTACTTGACCTAAAAGAAGCTGGAGGTGTTAGTTGCAGCAGCCAGTAGACCTTCACTTGCTTGAAAAATAAATCTCCTCGTTTTTAGGGTCTGGCATCTGTGAGTGCTGTGAATAATCTTTGCAGCCTGCCTTCATAATTTTGCCTGGGCAACAACTTATGCTCACACAGGGTTTTAGTCCCAGTGTTTAGCACTTTGAAAAACTAAGCCTGTGCTTGGGGAGAGGGAGTGGGAGCCAGGCAAAAAGGATCATAAAATCATAGAGTTTCCCAGACTGGTTTGGGTTGGAATGGACTTAAAGATCACCTAATTCCAACCCCTGTGCCCTGGGCAGGGACATCTCCCACCAGACCAGGTTGCTCCAAGCCCCATCCAACCTGGCCATCAACAGTTCCAGGGATGGGACATCCATAGTGCCTCTGAGCAGCCCAGAGATTTGCATCCTCTTGAGTAGGTACGAGCTTGAACCTCAGGCAAATGATACAATTGCAGTAGAGAATAATTTGGGCTTTCAAACTCTATCTTCCACTGCTGGATTTTTTGTACCTGCCTGTGCCCAGAACAGAGTTTCTCTGTGAGGCTACTCAAAAGGGAGGTAAGAGCCAGCCAGGAGTCACCAAATATTTTCTTGGCAGGAAAGAAATTTAGATCCTTGCATCATCATCATCATCGTTATTATTTTCTAAAATGCTGGAAGAAAATGTGGAACTTGGAATGGAATGATGGCTGCAAGAAAATGCAGCTAGTTTTATTGTCCTTACTATTGTGCCCCAAGGCCACAATTAAGTCTGGAATCCCATTGTGCCTGGCATTGTCCAAACATAAGGAAGGAACAATCCTTGACTCAGAGTTCTGCAGTGTTGATTAATCTGTATTTGTTTGTGCAGTGACTAATTTATTATTAAACACTGTGATTTGCTTTGGAAGCCAAATGGTCTCAAAGCCAGGCACAATGAGTCCAGGTATCAGTCGTAGCATCAGCCATGGGTTGCATGTAGGCAAGGTGGCAATCTTTTCCCCATTTTCATAGGGGCCTCATTGAATTTTCAGGTTTTCTGGCAACCTTGGGGTGCTGCTCTCACTGCCTGTGAAAGCTCATGTAACCAGGACACACAATTCCTGGCAGTCCCTTGGGAACCTGAATCCTAAATTGCCCCTAAGCCCATGTAAGACATCAGTGGAGCTATGACTAATAGTATTCCATACCCCAAGCTGGTTTTCTTGACATAATATCTCTTGTTGCTGGGAAAGAAACACAGATATTCTGTGAATATGCCTCTACAAACCATTTTACTGCAAAGTACACTTCATTTAACTTCCAAGGCACTGGTAATCTGGACATCTGTACTTTGGCTGTTGTCTTAAAATATCATTCTCTTGTCCACATATAGATTTTGGCTTTCCCATCACAAGGTTTTTATCTTTTTTTGCCATCTTATAATTTACAGGAAATTCAAAACTGGATGCAATTGCAACTCATAATTTGAAATGCTAATCCTTGGCCTGTCACTCCAGCTGTAACACATACAGCCTGCTCTATTAAACTTTAATGTCTACCCTAATAACCATGTGAGTCTAGAAATCCAGGGATTAGCTTTGATTCCAGTTTAACTACTGATAGGCGCCTGTAGTATTATAAAGACTCTTTCTCTTCTGAGCATCTTTGCTATGGTTTGTTTATAAGCTACTGAAAGTTGATTTAACAAAAGTTTTCTCCTGACTACCATGAGCTGGATTTGATGTAGCTGAAGGATGGTGACCTCAGAGTAGCAGTGACTCAGTTTCTCTGTCTGTGTGTCTCAGGCTGCCTGCTGGAAATATGCTGGGGAAAGAGGTGAATTTTCTTAAGCAGTGACATTCAGTACCATCTGGATTCTGGGAGTGGGTGGAAGACTGGGTATGAAGCAACTGGATTGTGTAAGATGAGTGAAAACCTGGCCCTGTTGAAACCAAGGGTGACATTTCCATTGACTTCAGAAGGGACAAGATTACCCACGATATGTTGGAGTGGGCTAATGGCCTATGTGTTATTCAAGCAGATGATGACAAGGAAGGTAATTATTGGTTTTGGTTGTTTCATGTGAATGTGCTCTCATGTTGTGTTGGTAGGAAGACTAAGAAGGGTGTAAGAGCAGAGGTCTGGTGGTGTTTTCCTGTGTCAACAGTAGATAGACTTCATGGGTATATAATCTTCTGCATAGTTAGTACTCCAGAGTTATGTGCTGGAAATCATACTTATGTCATCATTCAGGTTATAAACGACCCTTAAGATCAAGCCCAGCTGCAAACCTAACACTGCCCTGTCCACCACTAAACAATGTCCCCAGGTACCATATCTAAAAATAGGATGCTTCTGTAACTATTAGCTTCTGTGGACACAACAAGACCTATTTGAATTATGAATTTGGAACTCTCTTGATGAAAATGTCTTATGTCTTTGCAAAAGGAAAATCTGGTCACTGCCCCAAAGGATGAGATTGCAGCCTGGTCTTCAGCATTCAGAGTTTGCCACTGTAATCTATGCCTATGGTTGCTCCAGGGAGAATCACTGCAATCACCCATCTATGCAGCTCCTTCCCAAGACCACCAAGGACAAGCGAGGCAGGAGAAACTGCTCCTGCACTACATTCAAGTACATTGGTGAGCAGAGGAGGACTGTGGAGGCTCAGCAGATCCAGCCCTGGTGTGCCTTCCATCTCAGGAAGCAGCTTTCAGAGGCTGCATTTTTGTATACAGCTGTAAAACCCATGCAGCTGGTTGGAGATGGCTTTGGATGAGGATGTTTTTAAAATCTGGAATGCAGTGATGAGTTGAACCAGGAAGTTTTGATAGAGATGTTTTGTTTTTTTTAAATTTTTTTTTTTTTGGTGCAGCTTGCCTTTTAGCATAGCACCTGGGTGCTCTTCTCACAGGGAACACCTTCTCTGTTGTACTTCAAGGCAGATGATGAATTCAGATGAGATTTTTGGGATCACTCTCCAATTCGTTCTAACCCCTGATAGATTTGGAGGATGGCTTTTGGCTGTGAAAAATGCTTACCCCTTTGAATCCAGGCTTCCAGGTTTCCAGAAGTATTTTATAAGGTTTCAGTGTCACTTTTTCTCAGGATTATGTGGCATGGGTACCTGAATTTCTGTTATGGGTAGGTGGAAGTATTTAATGGCTTCTGTATGTGGTTTGTAGCTGTTTTTTGTGCATATTTGCAATATCCACAATGGTTACACCCATAAGCTAAAAAAAAGGAAACATCTTTCCCATCTGCTGGCTCTTCTTGCGGCTCATGTATATTCTTGTTTATTCTGCTGGGCTTCCAAGATGGAAGTTTGTACAAACATTTTAAAGTTTTGAGAAACAACAAGTAGAGGCAGAAGGAGAAAAAGAAAAACAAGGGGTGAGGTGTTCAGCTCTCAAACGGCTGTCTGCATCCTTTGCTTTATCGTATGGAGCTTCAAGCTGGCATAATTTTTTATAACTTGCTACTCTGTAAATAAGCATGACATGTTGTTTCTTTCATGTATAGTCATTGGAATCCATCCCTTGGCTGCATGGCTCCATGCTTCCTGTGGATTATGTGCATATGAAGGAAATAATCACAGCAGATGCCACCCAAATACCTGTGGGTGATCAGATAACCCAACCTGCTCTACAGCTTCAGAAAATCCTGAGTCAGGTGTTTGCCATCCAGAGATGTTTCCTGAAAAATCAAACACAAATTTCTGGGGTTTGTACACTCAAATTTGTGTCATCTTATAGCTTTAGCTGCAGAGCCATGAATGATCTCCAGAGACATCAGGAGAAGAGGTTCAGAGGAGGGAAATAGGCAGGTGAAAAATGTTCTCCAGTTGGCACCAGTGGCTGGGAACCCTCTTGTGAAGAGATGAATTTTATACATAAAGACAAAGCAAGTGGAGCTTGTTCATCTGGTTTGCCACTTGCAGCTGATCTAGCAGTATCTGCAACGTCCATCATTAAGTACTTTTAATGCTATTTTGTATAATTAATTAATTTCCATAGGATCTCCATTGGCCATACTACTTATGTAGGGAGCCGAGCATGCCAACTACTTTTTGAAATTAACTGTGAGCTGAAAAAATAAAGTCCCTGATTTTCATACTGAATCACCCCAGCTGCAAGCAGATCTTGTCACTAGCTGAAGAATGCTTGGTTATAGTCCCTAGAAGCTCACTCATTTGTTTGGGGGACACTTCCCATCTTCCATGGGTTTCAGGGTAGAGGGAAGCACAGATTGGCCTGGCTGCAGCATAGAGGCCAGGATCCAGCCCACAGAGAAGCACCCACCACCCATATGCTGGTGGCCAAGCCCTTAGCTGGTGTTGAGGGCACCAACAGACCCAAAATAGAGCAAACAAAATATCTGTTGAGGAGAGCCACGTCCGATGGGTTGCAGCTGTCCCTCTGCCTCCTGGATGCCCCCGCCCCACTCCAAATGTAAATCATCACTCTTTTCCCTTTTAACATAACAGTTGTGTCATTTAAAAGCTCAAAGAGTTGAGAAGAAAAAGTCTACTTGTTTAGAGAAACCATTAAAACAAATTATGAGCATTTAATAAATGGGGAAGACTGTCTGTTTGTCATAACACTGAATTTTTTCTTTAAATAACCAAACAACTGCCCAAAAGGTTACTGGCAGATGGGTGTGTTGGAAGGATATTTGCAAGGTCAGTCAGTGCTGGGGTTCTTGCTGACAGCCTTTGGCCCAAATCCTGGCTGTAGTGACCAGAGATGGGTGGAGAGCTGAGTGTAGGGTGAGAGGATGTGCTGAGCTCCCTCTGGAGCCTGTGGTACCCAGCTGGGCTGGCACACACGTCCTCCACCCTGGCAGAAGACAGATGGGAGCGTGGTGTCCATGCAGGACCTGGTCTTTGTCCCTATGGACCTGTCCTGGCTTCTCTACAGGAAGGAAGGCCCACCTGGCATGCAAACAATGTTTTTGTAAACCCTCCATACGTGTCTTGAATAAACAGTAGCTCAGCAACTGCCTTTGGAGCACAGCTCAGTGTTTTCTCGCTTCTCATGTGAGATTTCTTTTTTTTAATATTTTTTTCTTTCTTTTTAAAAAAAACATTTCCTGCTGCCGAGCTCTTTCCTCAGGTTGTGGGAACATTCAGGTTTGGATCTGCAGTGTGTGGGCTGGCTTCTCTCCAGTTGTTTAACAGATGATTGCTTTGAATAGGATTATATTGGACAGGCAGGGAATCATCTCTGAAGCTCTGGGGCCGCCTTCGCCCTGGGAGGGGGGAGCAACCAGACCCTGCTGGTTGATGCTGGGCTCACCTTGCCAGCAAGTATCTCCTCCAGACAGCATCTTCAGGCTCTGAAGCTGTGATCTGGTCTTTAGGAGCTATTAAGTCCTTGGTCCTTAAGAATGATTGATTACCACCTAAACCTCCTTGTAATGAGCCTCTTTACCTTTAGGACCTACCAAAGTTTGGTAGAAAACTTGTTGTGTGTCTTGCTGCGTGGTGACTCAGGAGCCTGGAGGTAAATAAGTCCTCAGCTTTTAAGTGCACAACATTTTACTACATCATAGGTTTGCAACTCACTGGTCTGAAACCTGCCTGCTGGCTCCTATTCAGCCACTGCAGGCACAGAGGTGCAGTCATGCTGTGGACCAGCTCCTGAGGGCAGCAGACACTGTCTGAGCCAACCCCTCAGCAATTTGGGAGCTTCAATATCGCAGGCTGCTAAGAAAATGAAAAGTCAGGTGGCTTCCAACTAACAACACTGCCAGGCTCCTCAATGTTGCATCTTTGCCACTGTCCCAGCACTTCTGGGGAGGGAACACACGGACCTGCTGAGCACTGTGGCCAACTTGCTGGAGGTATCTCAGCTTGTGGCTAGCATCCCTATGGAGACCTTCCACAGTTTTCCCAAAGTGCTTGGTGCTGTGAGTTTTAACAGGGTAGTTGGCCAACAAGGGTTGATGTTTTGTGCTGTCATCACGGTGGAACTGGGCAAAACAAAGGGTAAAGGAAGAGAAAGACCTTTCTGGATCTGTTTCCACTTGGCTGTGATGTGAGTTCCACCCATTCCACACCAGCTGGGAACCTGGTGCAGTTTCTTGGAAAAGGCCAAGCAAGGTTTTGCTGAGGTTGTGTTGATATGTGAATTTGAAGGTGTATTTTAAGGATCCACTTTGAGGCTTCTCTGTGGGGTTCCGAGGAAACAAGTCCTGTGAAGAGAAGGATGAGAAACCAGCGTCCACTCAAGAAGACACAGCTGCTGGGACAATGGCAATGCCACCAGTGGGAGCTGGCCCTGGTTAAGCAGGTCAGTCAGGAAGAAGTGGGTATGAGAAAAGCCAACTAACCTGGGTTTACCATCAGGAAGATGGCAAGAGACACAGCCTGAACAGGAGGAGGAAAGAATGGGAGAAATGTCACAAGGGCAAAACAAAAAGGTTTTGAAAGAGCCTCAGTGTGTGGGCAAGAGTGAGATGTTAATGACAGCTAACTGCTCAATTACAGGCTTTGTCATGGGCAGATGGAGCGGAGGTGGATCCGCTCTGCAGCACCCAGGTTACAGCTGAGGTGGGGACTCCTTGGACACTGCCAACAACCCAAAGGCCTGGGCCCAAAATACAGAGTCCAACATTTTTCTCCCTTGTATCACCCTCCTATGAGATGAGCTGGTTCTAGCCCAGCCTTCTGTGGCCAGCCAGCTTGAACCTGGCCTGTGGGATAAAGCAAAGTGTGGAGGCAGATAAACTCTGAAGGACCTCACCTAAAAATAAAAGTATGGTTGAAAGATGGTGATTCAAGAGGACACTGCCCTTCTGGCGCACCCTGTCCCCAGTGTGAATATTAACTCTTAATGAGAGAGACGCCTTGTCAGAGTCTTCATTTCAGGTCAATTATGAGTATTTTATTACCTCCCTATCATTAAAAAAAGCAGAAAATCCTTTTCTTTTACCTCTTCGGTTCTTTCATCTCAAAGTCCTCCTTGGTCAGATGTGTGGAGACTTTTCTTTGTGAATCAAGAGCAAATTCTCCAGCTTCTCTCCCACAGGTTTTAATCCCTTCTTTTGTTTCACCATGTGGTTGTGTAAGCAGTTCCCTTGAGAACAGGGCTCCAGGAATATATAATTAAATCAAAAGTTTGGCACTAATAAGTGATCTTATCACTTTGTTAGTCTTTTTTTCAGGCCTTTGTGCGATATTCCTAGGCCATTCATTTGAAGTTATTTAATTACAAGGCCCCTACAATGGAGCCAAGGCCTTGGATAGTTTTTTTTTAATGGCATATTATATCATGTGCTATGATGCTTTGTGCACCAGGTGACCTAGGAGGGGCTGACAACCCTTCAGGACTGTCACTGACAAAGCTGACTCCGCAGAGATTGTTTTTGCTATGAGTAATTACCAAGGAGAAACTCCTCTTCAAGCCCTAACAAAGCAAGTGGTTGAACCCCAGAATAGATGTCACTGTCAAAACGGGTGCTAGAGCCCACTGTGCCCTGTTGGGGGCAAGAATTCATGAGAAAGACAGACAAGCCCTCTGGAAAAGCTAATTCCCAGTGAGCTTTCCTGTGTCCTGCTCTGCTCAGAGGACTTTGACTTCTGATGCCTGCAGATGGTGGAGGCCTTCAGCTGCCGTGACCTCCATGGGGTGGGACAGTTGCCCAACTGAGTTTCTCTGTGGGTTGAACTTCTCCATTGTTCAGCTCCTAGCCATGGTGAAGTATCAGGGTGCAGCCTTCATCCTCATGAAGCCTCGGGGCCTGAGCTGACTAGGTGTGAAGTTGTTTGAGTACTTTGAGATGAAGATAAGATATGGAGATTTAAAAAAACACTATTAGAAACCTGCCATCTGTTGAAGTGCATTCTAGGTAAGGGGATACACATGCTTTGGATGGAGCTAAAACCTGTAGGAAATCAGTGCTTGTAGAAGTCCCTCCTCTAGACTGTCTTCAAATCATCCAAGAACCCCTTTATGTCCCTCAGTGCCTCAAATATTTTGACAACCAACCTCTATGTACTCCCCAAAGAACATGCAATATGATTACAGACAATTGGAAACCTGACTGTAATCACACAAGGGAAAGCCTTGGTGTGATGGGGTAGTATGATGCCATGCGGCATGCACAAGACTGTGATTTCAAAACCTCAAAGAATGTTTTAGTTTGGTTTTGGAATATTCTTTCAGTCCTCATCTCCATTCTATCTGCTGGCCCATCGTGGTTGCTGGTCCTCTGGGGAGGCAAGAGCTGGGCTCCCAGGAGCTGGCTGAGAGGTGGGGATGGTTGGTTTTCCACCTCAGGTAAGATCAGGAGCCACCAGGCAGGTGGAGTAGGAGTACAGGCTTCAACAACCATTCCCTCCGCTAGATAATAATTTCCTAAATGCAGCCAGTGTGTATTTTCCCCTTTTGTTACTCTTTTGCCCCTTAGAATATCAGAGAGCCCTCTGCACCTTTGAAATTTTAGGCTTTGAAACACTACCCAACCTGCGATGGAAAGGGGCTTTTCAACTGCTCTGTTTGCTTGAAAAACCTTCAGTTCTCTCAGTGAAAAGTGCCTGTGGGAAACCCTTCCCCCTCTTTAAACAGCAAATCTCTTTCAAAAGCTTCAGCAGTGCCAGCACTATCTCTGGGCATGACAGTCGGTGGAAACCGTTCTGCTTTCCGTTGGCCATGTGCCTTGGGGTAAGACCTCTCCGTTGGTTTAATCCATCAACCCTAAAGGTGCTGACAGGTACCCTTCAACTGCCCTGGAGCCTTCTGCTGCACCTGAGCCTGGAGCTGTGCTGGGAGCTCCAGGCTCTGGGGGGATGCTCCAGCAGCAAGTCCTCCATCCGAAGGTCAGGTGCTAACCAAACCATAACTGAACAGAGCTTTGCGTACCCTTGTGGTGTCTTTTTCAGGTCTCATTTTGTTGCTTTTCTGCCCGCTTGGAATGCTGCTCCATTTACTAACTTTATATTTGCTTTACTTCCAGCTTGCTTACCTATCATCACTAATTACAGAACAAACAATTGCAGTAATACAGTAGTGAATGGCAACCTTTGGGGGTTCTTTTTGTAGGTGCACCTGGTTCAAACATTTAAGATAAATGGGAGTGACTTTCCACCTCTCCTTGCCTTTGCCTAGCAGCAGAACTTGGATCAATCCATCCTGGGAGGGTATGACCAGGCAGCAGGAGGTTTTGCCAGGTAGGCAGAAGGAAAAGGTGTTTTGAGATCTCCCCTGAGCACCATCCTCTTCCATTTTTAATATTTTTCCCTGCTTTGCCTTTGTGCTGGCGTTCCCTGTGACCCTGGTGACACTGAGTGACACCGGCTTTGGCTGAGCTGCAACTCCTTACAGCAAGACCCTAACTATTGTTTCACCATTGATTCAGAAAAAGGGGAAATTTAGAAGAGTCACTAAAACGTCTCCACTTCCAGCAACCTAAAGCACTCCACTTGCATGAAGTGCCTTCATGGATGGTGTGGCCAGTCTGTGTAAACTCAAGAATCCAGATGAGGGTATCTCTGAGATCTGGGCTGGGGATTACAATAGAACAAAACCCAATCTAAATCCACTATCAAATACCTCAATAAAAACACCTCACAAATGAAGCTTAAGTAAGCCTTCAAGTGCACCTGGAAAGAGGAAATTACCTATTGTGAGTGAAATAGATGTTGATATAAAACATTTAATGGAATTCGTGTTTTGGTTAATCTTGCTGTATTTCCCTTTGTGGCTGTACGTGGTTGGGCAAAGACATGTCCCTGCCTGGACTGGGAATGGCTCTGACTGGGGACCAGCTTCCACCTTGGACCCATACAGCCTTTCTGGCAGATATTTTGAGCAGGATAGTACAATTCAGCACAACAGTTTGCTTTCAGTGAGTTACTGTGATTTTTTTTAAAATTTGTTTTTAAAATCCCAAATCCCAAATGATACCCAGGGCCTCCATCCTCTGGAATTACAACCAGTTCTGAAAAGCAGGAGTACAATTCTACTATAAATCTACCTACAGGGAGATAAGCTCTGCTTGATGGAAACAACCCCTGAGTCCCCTGCTGAACTGGTTTGATGCTATTTTGGTGTAGGGTTAACTAGCTGGGCACTAGGATAGAGCAAGAATCACTTTTTGAGGTTGCCAGGATCCATCACTTGTGAGACTGTAACAAATCATCTTCTCTGTCTCTTTAAATGGATCACTCAAATTATTGCCAAGTCTAGAAATAACAAAAATCTTTGACTCAGAAAATTGTGGATTTGGCTCAAAGGTCTGGAGCTCCTCCTCCAGCAATGGCAGCAAAGTGTTCACACCTTGTCTTGTCATTCCTGAGCCTTCAGCTTAGAAGTAGGGGATGCCCTCTCCTTGCAGAGTGAGTGACACTAAATTGTGTCACAAAACCAAACATGGATGCTGGGAAGGTTCATGGGAATAGGAAAGGGTTTAGGACGTGCAAAGTGTGACGCCAAGGGCGTTAGATGTTTCCTTGGTGTGGTCTCCCAACAGGATGTGGGATGCTTTGGGGTGCTCATTCTTTTGTGCCAGTTTCTCTTCACTTTTCTGTATCCATACTGTGTCCTTGATGTAGAACTGAAGGAGCGCACCTGATGTAGATACACACGGTCTCTGTTGTATCTGCATGTCTTTATCCCTCTGCGTGGCCTGTTTTCATGTCTATTTTCACCAGTGTCAAGCACTATGTGGACCACAAGTCCTGCTGCCCCTGGAGCTGTGGAGCAGTGCAGGAGATACCTGCGTCCCGTACTCGCATGAACCAGGGTGATATGTTGGACTGCAGTAAGGAAACATCCAAGATGAGGTGTTATTCTGAGCCTGAGGAAGGCATGCTGAGGCCAGGAAGGAGGGAAGCCTGGGAGAAGGAAGGACATGCTCTCCTTGGTGGCTGTTCCCTTCCAGACCCGGAGCGGGAATCGTGCACCTTCCCCAGGTCACAGCTCCGCCTAGCAGGAACAGCTTTCATCACCCGTGTTTCCCCAAGAGTCAAAAACATCGACCTGCTGGGACACGTCCACAGCCTCCAGAGGTGAAGGAAAGACCAGGACTGGGGTGGAGCCACCCGTGCCCCTGTCCCTGCAGTGTTTCACAGGGCATGGTACCAACAAGGGCTCCTCATCCCCATGATGATTTCTTGTGCTGCTAGAGGAGGGTGAACACGCAGTGTGCTGTGTGGGTGCTCCTCTGCACCCTCTTCAGGTCCTGTGAGAGATGCCCTGGTATCTGAGCTGCCCTGGTGTCCAACTTCCTCTGGTGCCATCAACCTCCAGCAAGGAGATATCCCACCTGGTGATGGTGCATCCCCATGGTGCATAAGAAGGTGGGGCTCCTCTGCATTTGGAGGAGGGGGATCTCTGTGTACAACTCCTAAAGTTCATATGAGTCTGGGGCAGCAGCTTAGGGTGCTCCTCTCCCATGTGAAGGTACCTGACAGGATGGGTGCTGCAGGGGAGCTGGGTGGAGGAGAAGCCTCCTCTGCAGATGCTGACACAGTTTACACGTGAGATAAGCCCTGAACTGTGCTGCACACAGAGGAGCAGGGAACTCCTGGGAATTTTAGACATCCGGAGAACTTTGATGTAGAAAACACAGATGTTTAGAGATGCTTGCTGCAAGGTCAGGGGGGTTTGATCATCATTTCATGCTTGGGCAGCTAAGTCCTTTTGCAGATTTCTTGGCTTCACTGTTTGCTTCTGTAGTAGTAGAGGAATGATTTGAATCAGATAAATGGGCTTGCTACATCCATGTGGAACAAATCTCTCTGTGTGTCACATTCCTCTTAATTTAAATTAATATATTAATAATTATAGAGGCGTTGGGAGCCAAAGTCTCAGACTTCACAGACTTGTGAAGTTGGACAGGAGTCTGAAGTACAGTTACTGTCAGTTTACTGCTCATTACATTTGTCCAATGAATTCATGCTCTTTTTTAATGTTGACTTGCAGGTATTCTGTGTCTAATATTAAATAAACCAGATTATGCTTTTCTTATTATTTCATGTCAGAGTAGTTCTCAACATTTGGTCACCTCTAGGACAGATCCTAAGAGGGATATTTCAACAAGAGGCAACGAGTGCAATCTCCTTGACCTTGATAAGCACTGGGCAAAAAAACCCCCCAACCTCCAAAAGCTTAAATGAGTACCAAGGGGACTGGAGTGGGGACAGACAGAAACTGGTTCCAAATGGGAGCTTGGAGTTAATGATCCAAGTACTGGATAATTACAATATTGCATTTGTTTCAAAATAAGACGTAGCTAAGCAATGCTCAAAATACTACCCATGGATTAGATATAAAAGCTGAGTTCTCCTTTACCCCCAAGTCCAGGGAAGCTGAGGGCACCAACACAGGGTGAGAGGTAATTTACTGTAGCCCCAGCACATTTTCTGGGGCTGCAGCACATGGACATGGTATTGATCATTCTGCCTTTTGTTTTGATTGCTTCCAACTGCAGATTGAGTGCATCTTAATTGCCATAAATGACCTCACTCCTGGCTTGATTAAGGTCTCCATGTGTGTTTTATAAATAAAGTGGTCTTTTCAATGGTTTTATCACTTGGAGGTTTCACCAGAATGACGATGATTTATAGTGTTTTGCTTTTTTATCCTGATTGGAACTACTTTTGCTCACCCACCCTTCCTGCAGCCTAGGACACTGGCACATGGAGCTGCTGGGAGCATCGCTGGTGGCTCTGGAGGTGGCCAGGCATTATCCAACCCCTCCCTGGGATGTTTCCCTGGGATGGCTGAATGGAGGTTGGTTTTCATGGGGTTTGGCAGCAGCAGCCCCATCCATATAACATGACTGAACAGGGCTGAGTGCTGCTGTCTGCAATGTCTCCTCCACAGCATGGCCAGGGCTTGCCCCAACAGCATTCACGGGCGATGGCTGTGTTGGCTGCAGGCTGAATTCCCCCGCTCCCTTTCTTATTGTGTTATAATAAAAGAATAAAGCAAATATCTGTGTTAAATCAGGCTTTCACTAATTATTTGGGCTGCAGCCTCCTGCAGCACTGGGAAAGGCTCTTAGGATGGGGCACCTCCATCCCAGCGATCTGCTGGATAATCCTGCTCCACACCTGAGGTCTCCAGTGGTTTAAGGTGAGTCTCAGCCTCAGCCCAGGATCTGCTGCCCTCTTGTTCCTCCAAATACCACCCAAAGTGAAGTCAGAGTTGACAGTGGAATGATGAAGAGTGGTGGGATCATGTTAATCAGGTCCTAAGAGGGGAAACCCAGAACAGTGCTTTTAAAAGAGATTGTAAGACAAGCTGCAATAAATAAACAAACAACTAAATAAATAATTATTAGAAATAAAATCAGGGCCTTGTGTGTCAAATACATTGCTCGCTTTACTCTACATCATTCCCTGTCTCTTTGTTTTCATGTAGCTGTATTACTTAATCCAAGCTTTCAGAAATTATGATCTTGGCTTAAAATTATAGCTGAGAAATGTCTCCTATCAGGTTCTTTTATTCGTTCTCTGAAGGCTGAACTTTTTGCACTCATGTGGCTTGCAGTCTGGAAATGCCTTAAAGAAAAAAAAAAAAAAAAAAGAAGTGTAAATTGTTAGGTTAAAAACTGATCCAAGCTCTAAATCACCAGCAGATACAGACAACTCATGATAAAATGGTGAGAATTGAAAATGCCATCTGACATTTACTGAGATAAGGAGAAAAGCTCTATTTAGTGGGATTCTTGTGTCTTAGCAGCTGGTATTCTGAACTGTCTAGAGAGAAACATGCTGATTTCCTCGGATTACTTGATCATGGTTCACTGAGTTCAGGTTTTCTTTCCTTTCTTATTCCGCTGGTAATTCAGTAGCAGGGAATGTTCTGTGAATAAATTCACTCAGCTAAGCACATATTTCAAGAGAAAGAATGCCTTTTCTAACAAAGATAATTTCCTATCTGAAGTCCAGATCAAGCAAAAGCTTTTTATGGAATTATTAGTTCTGAATTTTTAAAAAGCAGCAAAAAACTTCATGTGAAATTACAAGCGGAATTTGGGATTTTGTGCCAGACTGGATGCAGCTATTGAGAAAAGAAGCCAGGAGGCTGAGGGAAGATTTGGATGGGTGCAGGACAGGCTGTTTCTGCCTTGTACCCACAAGTTTCTCCAAATAATACTCCTGCAAAATGAGGTCCCCATGAGATAAATAGGTCTGCCTGAAAGGTGCTGCTCCCATCCCAACCCAAGTCATATTTCCTTTGGATATTTGGGATCCTTAACAAGAACTAATGGCACCACGAGGGAGTTTTACAGCTGTCACACACGGAGGGACAGCACAAGCAGCTTAACACTATTCCTTCTCAGGAAAACCTGTTGGGGCAGGAGAGCCCAACAGACAGGTGCCTCTTTTGGAAATTACAACAGCAGCTTCCCAGCAAATGGCAAATATTTTGAAGCAACTCTTGAGATGTGTTCTCACTTGGAGCAGAATTCAGATCCCTCCAAAAAGCCCAGCCCAGTTTGTGTCTTGGTGTAGCAGGGTCTGGTGCTGAGGTGGGTAAGGGACCTCCTCCTAAAGTCAGCTGGGACACAGCTCTCCATGGATGCTCTTTCACCAGGACTGAAGCAATCTGTGGTTGTTTCCCAACACTGGTTTGCTGGATGTTTGCTGGGCCTCCTGGATCAGGGCAGGCCAGTATTGACAGACATGCCTTTTGGGTCAGGGACAATATAGCCAAGTGAAAAACTCCCTAAAAGTGCCATTCTTCAGCAGTGTGGGCAGGAGAGGGGGTCTGGCACCAAGGGTGTGTGAGCTTACACCACCTGTCCTTCCCCAGCCTGCAAAAATCTTGATTTTCCTCCTCCCCTTGGCAAAGGTTAACTGCTGGGGAAATGTACGGGCTATTGATTCAGGTTTGCTGGACAATTCACATGCCTGTCCTATGTGGATCAGAGAAATGTTCTTCCTTCATGTTGGAGCAGCTCTTTATTCAGCCAATTTCTCGGGAGAAATCTGGGGAGAGGGAGCGTGCCTGCCAGAGATGTGAGCTGAATATCAATCACTCAATCCCACATCAACTTCTGCTCCTGCTCCTGCTGTTCTATATTCTCAGTGGCAGAAACATTGAAAACAGATTTTCTGGGTGCAGAAAAAAGAAAAATTGAGCAGCCTTCAAGATGCCAAATGATAGAGCACATTTGCCTGGCACAGATAACATTTCTGATTTCGTTAACAAACACCCAGGTCTCTCTGAAACCTCTACCCATGGCAGTTTTTATAATAATGTTTGCATTAAGCTTCTGGTGGGATCAGCCTTTTGGAATTATATTTGAGCTTCCTCAGCTTTCAGCACCATTAAGCATATTTTAAAAACACATTAAAAGGAATATGTCAACTCGGTTTAGGCTGAAACTTGTGCTGGGAAAGGAAAAGAAAAGTGGTTAAAATAAAAAAAGAGTAGTACAAAATACAAATGAAGCGGGACTGTTTTCATTACAGGAAAAATAAAGAAAATCTGCTATTCCAAAATCAGTTCCTTTCTCTCTCTCTTTTTTTTTTTTCAAATGTATAGACTGGGCAACTCAGACACATTAACTCTGTGCTCACGAGGAAAACTGAGTGACTGGAACCCAAACTGCTCCAGGTGATGTGGAATGAAATTCCTGGGCTTTGGCAAACAAAAAAACCCAGGAACACCAAATACAAAAAATGGTTCAAGTTTCACTAGGAGCACCTGCAAATTTAAATAGAAACACTGAACTGAAGCAAGGCTCCAAGCCTGGGCTGGACACCATAACCTGGTGGGGTGAGCTGGTGTGTTACAGCTTTATGCATGGACAAGGAGGTCCATGAGGGATGGGAGACCTTGGAAGCCCCTCAGCTTGTGGGGCAGGCTGACACCTTGGCTGGCTGTGGCTGGGATTGTTCTCCTTGATTTCACATGGCCAGGTGCCCATGTCATACTTGGAGCAGACCCATGTCCTTCATCATGGATGTCTCCTCTTTCAGGAAATGATGATGTGAAAGCCCATGTATTTTCTAAAGCTCCTGGTTGTAATAGGCAGTTGTGGTAGAAGAAAGGACAATGTTAATGACAATAATAATGGCCCAAAGACACCAAGAGGACATCTAGAAGCATTGCTACATAATAAGTTCATGATCTGCAGGCTTCAGGAGGCAAAGCCTCCTCAGAGACCTTACTGCACTTTTCTGTGGCTGCTCTTTGCATGAATTTTCCTTTAAATCCAGCAACAACAAATGTAACAGTACAACTACTGCAGGACTGCTAAAACCACCCAGAGGGTTGCTTCTTTGCATAATGCCACTGTTTTACTGTAGGCTTCAACACCAGCCAGGTCTTCCTTCTGGGCTGCTATGAGAAGAGGAAAGGCAAGATGTAATGTCTGACCTCACCAGGGCTTTTCATCTGTTTCTGTTTTGTAATGGCCATAGTCAACAGCTCCCTGTTTGCCACCCTTGTATCTGGCTTAGTATGGAAAACACATCCTGGGCTGCCAAGCTCTGGGTGCTACCATGTATGGTGAAAAGGAGTGACTTCCCCAAAGCAGAAGCAGCAATTTTTGCTTCCTACATCTAGGAAGAAGAAAAAGATAATGTGAAGCTCCAGACTTCTCCTTGTTTGGGTCAGCAGTACAGGGACGTCCAGTTATAAACAGAAGAAAATCTCTGCTTTCAGGGAGATAAGGGAAGCAGCAGTTTACTCTGACTTGGGGGGAATAACAGCTTTTTTTCCATACAGAAAAGCCTGCAGCTGGAAAATCCCTTTGTATGTAGCAGAAAGGCAAGAATAAAATAATTGGAAAGAAGAAGACACCTTAAGAGTCCCTCAATATGTATTTATCTAATACTAAAAGTGTAAGTTAAGTTTTAACTTTTAGTCTTACTATTTGCACCATGAAAGGAAAGTTAATAGTCAACTATACAATACATTAATAAAATAATAGAACATATTATTAATTTGTAACTATTGTACAGTATATATAATAATAACTATATATAACAATTCTGATGCTGCTGAGAAAAAGATAACCCTGGGAAAAAAATTATTATAATTTGAAAGATAATTCAGAATAGCTAGAAAGAGGAATCCAAGGTGAAGGGGGGACCCTGGACAGAGAGATGATCTTAGCATTTTCTATTAGTGGTTTAAATAGCTTGATCTAAATTTTTATCCAAATTTCAGCCCAAAACATTTTCTCCTGGTCCATGAATCCACCTGACAAGTTGCGAGTGATAGTGTTAGAAACCTTCATCCTTGGGGTAAAGAAGAACTTAAAGACATTAATTCCCATGTGTTTACACGACAGGCTTTAACAGTTCCAAGGGGGCCTTTAAAATTAATTGGGAAAGTTCTCTCTGCTCTAAAAGGTCTTTAAATACGTATTTCCCTAATCCAGGCTTTGAGCACATCTTATGTGTTTGTCTGTGACCAACTGTAAGAGCTCTGGGGCTGCTAGAACCACAGTACCTTCCAACAGCAGATCCATTCCCTGCCAGTGGCACCCTTTGGGATGGGTGTCCCAAAGAGCATTGTGGCCATGCTGGACCTGTTGGCTGCAGCATCCCTTGTGCCCCCAAAACCTTCCACTGCTAGTAACCAGTGGTTTCATCAGATCAAAAACCTTGGAGTCTTTTTGAGCATTTCCATGCTTAACTTCACTAGAGATAGCCTTGTTGCTGGAGTATCTCCAGGTTCAGCTGGGGAAAAATTTTCCCCCCAACCTTCAAAAGGGGTTTTCTTAGCTAAATCCCAGCATCTTTTAGGAGACATGCGGTAATTTTCTTTTCCAGGGCTGATTTTCACTCCAAAGTGTCCCAGGTAACCCTTGATGCTTGGATTTAGATGACAGCTGTCAAATCACAGAAGCATAGAATACCAGGTTGGAAGGGACCTCAATGATCATCTTGTTCAACATTTCTTGGCCTAGACAAGATGGCCCAGCAGTATTGGTTGTTGCAGCCTGTTTGTGTGGCTGCAGAGGTTGCAAAGTCTGGGGACAGGGCTGAATTCATCTGTTTCCACACCATGAGGCTCCTTGCTTGTGTTCATGGTCCCTTTGTGTGGAAGGGGATGGACAGCATCATGTGGGACAAATGTCACCTGAACTGAGATGACAAACTTTGTTGAAGTGACAATGTGAACATCCACATAGAAGTATTACAGACATTTACACAAGACAGAAATTATTTGCAACTTAGGTCCAGACTCGGTCCTCATAACTAAAACCCAAATGGAGTTGACACCACGCTACTGAGTCTATAAAGAAATCTTTGGTATGACCTTTAGTGGGGACTCTGCTCTCTGGGAGAAAAAAAGTATTCAGCAACAAAGTGGTTAAATCAAAATAACAAGGGTGATTTATCTAGTAGCTTTCCCTGTCTATACTCAAGGGGAGCATATCTACCTATTTGTCAAGTCATTGACAATAGCCCATTTCTTTCTTCCTACCCATATGCTTTATTAAAGAAACACTTGACCTACCTGTCATATCAAACTGCTTCCTTTATCAAAACAGTGTAATATAGACATTTCCCTTAAGGGAATCCTGATGCAAATACATAAGGACAGGTTGCCAATTTGTTGAGCATATTAGGGTACAGCAAACTGTCAAGGGAAACAGTTGTAATACGGACTGTTCTAACAAGCTCATTTTTCTTTTTTTTTTCAGTGGTACTTTTGGTCTCTCCTTGGTTTATATTATACCATTTGTACCTTGCAGTTTTTATGGACAGCTGTCAGCTGCAACCCATCTTTTTCACTATGAAAAAATAAAAAGAAGGGTAACCTTCAGCTTCCCAGCCTTCATTCTGATCCATTGTTTAGTTCTTGACAGTAACTGTCATGAACCTTTCAGCTACGCATAGCTGTGAATAAAGTTCTGGGATAGGGGAAGGAAAAACTTGTGATGGGGAGGAGAAGGCTCTGACTTAGTTTTCACATGAAGCCACTAAAATACATGGTAACACTTCACCATTTTCATGTGTCTGCTTCTGTGTTGTGCAAAGCATTCACTGCCTTGCCCTGGCAGAGTGGTTTGGGCAATAAGTCAGTTCAGAGATGATGCAGAAAGGTTCAAATGTGGCACTTTGCACAACCCAACTCAGCTGAGGGCTAGAAATGGGAGCCAATCTACAGTATTCAGGGTCCCCGGTGGCACGGTGGTTAATCCTAAAGCACTCAATCCCCAGCACTAGTTTTGGTGCACAGGTCCAAACCATCACCAGCTTTTGCAGTGAGGTGTTTTGCTGATGTTGTACAGACACTCCTCAGTTTCCGAGTGAAATCCATTATTTTCAGCAAATAGAATCTCCTGAGACCAAAAAAGATTAAGTGCCAAATCCATATAATTAGAGGTCTACTTTGACTCGTGGACAAGGTAAAGGCTGGGCTATAGGAACAAAAGGTAGATTAAAGATGTTAGTCCTGTTTCACTTTGGCTGCAGCTCCAATGAAATCAGTGGGGTTACCCCAGGGATTAATTAGTCAATTTACACTTGTTTGCATAAAGGATGACACAGATCATTAGCTGAATATAAGTGACGCAGCAGGACAGAGCAAAAGTTCAGGCAGTGCAAGTCAGGGCAGGAGGGGATAGAATTAACCCTGTCTGGACTGAGGTCACAGCTCGAGCTGATGTGGTCCCTGTGGTGGAGCATCTCACTTGCCCTGTGCCCCTGAGCAGTGACCTGAGAGGAGAGACAACCATGGGTTTCTGCATCTCTAATAAAAATCAGATCACCCTAAGAAAATCTCTTTAAAGGGTCATATAAATATTTGGGTTGAGAAGAAAAGGAGCACTGGGATCAGGGAGTGAAAGGGTGCCCAGCAGTGGTTTGGTGTTTCCCCTCTGTCTGAACTTCTGCCCCATTCTTAATTAACAACCCAGACATGTCCTAACACCCAGCCCTGGGCTCCTCTCCTCAAAGATGTGAAAAAGTTATTCCTAATCCAGTTTTTGAATGTGAGAGCACTCAGGTGAAGATAAAAAGCAGTAGGTGGCATCCTGGTCCTGCTGAAATCCTGAAGAGGTGTCCCTTTCAAAGGTCCAGGAGCTCACCCATGTTTAAATATTGGTCCACTGGAAGGAGGGAGGTTTACTGGGCTGCTGTCTCTGGTGGTGATTGGGGTCATTTTGCTGGCCCATGGTGGATGAAGGAAAGCAGTCAGAAATGGCATGGTGTGATTGCAGGTGATATCCAGGGATGAAGAGAAGATCCTAAATGTGTATTTGTAGCAGACAGTCTTTCTATGGCAGACCAAATTCAAGCCAGAAATGAAATGTTATCACCAAAATCTAACAAAGTGGGGATGGTAAAAAATAGCTGCATGTTCCCCTGCAGAGAACAGGACAGAAGAGATGTCAGACAGGGCTTTTCCCTCCTTGTTTAGTGACTACACATACGCAGGACATGCTCAGCAGCTGACGAGCATTTTCTGACAGCACTGAAAACACTGTCTCATATTTCATACACATTTGGAATCTGCAAGGCATTTTCTGGGGCCAAACTGTAACTCAGACATAGTGAGAAATGTATATATATTGTTGGGGCTGGAGAGGAGCCAAAACCTTCCCCTCTTCTACTCTGCCACTGCCACACGTGATGACATTTAATGATCTTGTGTCTAAATAGCGATGTGCTGAAAAACAGATTCAAATCCCCAGGAGGATGGCATGGAGGAGAGTGTACTAATGGATTAAAGCATTATTTTGGTAAGTCCAACCCTCTTCATGCAGTCTGGCTCCTGCAGAGAATGTTCTGAAAGTTGGGGACAACCCTGGGTGTTCCAGCAAGGACCTGAATCACAAGTCCTGGGGAATAACTAGTAATTAGCATTAGACAACTGTTTCCCGGGGAAAGGTAGGAAAACTAGAATGTCTCAGTTTTGCTTTTGAAAAACCACCTCTAACCAATGAAGAGGATTTGAAACCTTGATGGTTTTTTTCCTCAAAAGTCTTCCAGGTATGAGTCCTGGAATGTTCAGGCTGTGTTGGTGTAAGCAAATGGATTTGAGGGGTTTGTGTTATATGGAAAGAAATTGGTCAGATATTGCAGCATCCTCAGCAAAATCCCACCACATGCTGCTTATATTCCAAAGTAGCTCATTTGGTTTTAATTCATCCTGTACCAGAAGGTTACAGCCTGTTATAGTTCCCACTTGCTTTTTAGCTGTTTTCTGTTCCTTTTTCCTTTTTCTTTTTTTTTTTTTTTTTTTTTTTTTTTTTTTTTTTTTTTTTTTTTTTTTTTCCCCTTTTCTGGAGCCTGTGAATTGCAAGGTCAAGCCAAAGTCAAACTTTACAATTTCAGTGATGAAATGCAAGCAGATGTGGCTGTCTCATGTGACACTGCACCCAACCCACCACACTGGGGACCGTGGGTGGTGCCTGGCACCCCTAAACACCTCCTCTCCCTCTCAGCTCCCTGTTGTCAGTTCTCCAGTTCTGATTTTCAAGTGGGTACCAGGCTGCCCCAGGTCCTCTCAGGGACATAAATCAGGAAAATCCCTTTGCATCACTTTCTGCAGATTAATTTGCTCTCTGCATCTCTCACATGGTTTGCAAATAATACAGTCTTGGCATTAAGGAGGATGGACTCTCCTATCTGAAATAAAACTGAATTAACTTGCCCAGCTCCAGGCTGCTGCTGAAGCCAAAGATGCTTTCTGATGGAGGTGATGGTGTTGCTCATTGCTGTTACTGCTTGGGACCATTTATTTCTTCCCACCCATGAAATAAAAGACTGATTCTTATGAGGCATATAGCTCAGAGCAAAGACTTTAGGATGGCATAGTCCATTCCTTGTGGGAATCCTCCAGCAATCTTTTGCTCAGGGTATCACCCTGCATTTGATAATTATCCATGGGTTTCATCACTGTAGGGCAAAACATCCAGAATCTCCTTCTGAGATTGCATTTAGATATAGAAATAAAAGCACAACCTGCTTACGTGGGGTGAGATGAATTTGACAGAGGATTCAGGTCTTGGTCACTTACTGCTGTTCATTCTTGGATTTGAAAAACTCCTGGAGCCATTCTGCATGGGACTGGGAAAGAGCTGAATCTTGCTGGTTTATGCTCCTGACCCCATGGTGTTCAGTGAAGCTGCAGTAACTTGAAATATTTCTCTTAGTTGTCTTGCTGAGGCTATTTATTATCGAGACAAAAAACCTACAGAAGGTTGTTCTCCTTCGTGAGGATTGGAAGAAAGACAAGGTCAGCAGTATAGCTGTTAATTAATGAATTTCTAAAGACATTTAAGGATGGGCCCTGGAAATTTTTCATCTCTTGCTTTGTGTACACATGGCTCTGTTGCCTGGTCACTGACAGGGATGTAAAGCTTCATATCAATAAAAACTACCCAAGGAATGCAACACCGAGTATTTCTCCCTCAGAAAAATCACGAGACAGTATTTTCCTGTTTACTTTCAGCTTTATAATTTTCTGTGTCCAGGGCCAAGTTTTCTTTTTGTTTCTATGCTGCTTAAAATACATATTCCTGGAAAAATAACAAACCTCAAATCCTTTTTGAAAATCTGCAGTAATTTTTAAATAGAGAAAAAAAAGGCACAGCGGCTAGAGCCTGTTGCTTTGGTCAGCAGGGATGCTGGCTGCTTCCCTCACCCAATGTTTCTCTCTCTCTAAGGCCTTTGCTGGATGTTGTTTTGTTTCTCTTAGGATTAGCTTGACCCACTTAGTGGTCTCAGAGGAAAGGTTGTTTAAATCTGAAGGATGCAGGGTGGGAAGGATGGTGGCCCATGTTGCAGGGACACCGTTGTTTTCTCGCTGAGATGCGTGGAGCTGGAGTCACTTCCAGCCATGTGTTTGTGATTTCTTGTTTGGTCTGCTGGGGTTGGGAGAAATGGTGCAATTTTTTGATTTGCCTGCTGAAAGCGTTTCACACTTTCGGATAACGGCGTTTGATTAGTTTTGATGATAACCACAGTAGTACAATTCTGACTTCCAGATTGCCTTTCAGCCTGACACTAAGCAGCCACCCATCTCCAAGGCTCAAGAAATTCACACGTGCTTTTGATTCTTTTTTTTTTTTTGGATGATGCAAAAAAAGAAAGTGTAAAATGGTTGCTTGTCACAAAAAGAAAAAAAAAAAAAAGAAAAAAAAGAAAAGAAAAAGAAAAAAAAGAGGAAAAATGAGGAAAAAAAGTGAACAAAAAAAAAAAAAAAGAAAACCCCCACATTTTTTGTTGCTCCATGCAGGATCATGTCTATGTGACCCTATTCTAGTAAATAGGATAGAATCTATCAAGAAGAGAGCAGTTCCAATTCCTTTTATCTTCTCCATACACAAGTTATCTGCCTGAATAATATTTACAAACTTTATTCAATGAAGTACTGTGTTTATCAAGGGTGTGTGATTTAAAAGAGAGTTACTGGACTTCAGAAAGAAAATTGCTGGGAATTCTTGCTTGGAGATAACATAATATGAAGGTGACAGAAAGGAGCAGGCTAGCATTTCTATCACCTTTTTTTCCCTGCCTACTAATGGTTTTGATTCTCATTATTTCTCAAATGCCAAGAGTAAAACCCCTCCAGGGTACCAATTAGCTGTGCCCAGTCTGGATATGACTGCTCTCAGCCAGGACATATTTTGAGATGCTGGAGCTCTCCTTGGGAAAAGGCAATTTGTGTGTAGCTATGTTTGGTATTTTTTCAGGGATTTAATCTTCTTGGGAAATAGAGGCACACGTGTATGTAATTTAGTTAAAAACAAAGCTTTTTATTAATTGACTTTAAATACAACCGAGTACCAAAAGTGTGAACCTGTATCTGTGTTTGTAGATGATTTTTATCTGCCTCACTTGTATTTCATACTTTCTTCAAAAAAGACTAAGTGGCATTTTGAATTCACTTCAGAATGAGCTTCTTGCCTTCTCCACAACCATTTCCATTTGCTTTTGAGGGTTTTAAAATTCAAGCAGTTGAGCAAGGACAGTCGCAGAATTTATGACAGAGTGCAACTATATTTTACATTTCTGCTGCTTAAGCATGATGTGCATTTCAGGCATGTTTTCTTATTCCAAACAGCAAAAATACAGAGTCTAACAGTTAAAATAATAACATCAAGCTTGTGGCTGCTTTGGGTGAGGATGGCTGTGTGACAGTGGCTCTGTGCTGGGTTAATGGGTGCTGGTAGAGGTGCATTAATTACCACTGGCAGCCCTCTCCAGGGGTAGGGCTCTCCCTGCTTCAGAGATTAGGAAGCAGATCTGCTAAGACTGACGCTTTACTCACATGAATAGCTCCATTGAGTCCAACGTGGCTATTAAGTGAGTTAAGTTCAATAATACATTAAATCTTTGCAGGGCCTAAGGCAACTCAGAGGAGGTTATTTAAGAAGTCTGCCTTCGCCTTTTGCTTCAGCCACAAAACCATCCTTGTCGGAGCCCGCTGCTTTTCCACTCCTAATTCCGTGGCTTGTACAAAATTTTGCCTCATTCCTCTTGCAGATGTGGCCTCTCTCATGAGCATCCTAACTCTTTCTGTCCCTTGCCTCCCCCCCTACAGCCTTTTGCATCTCTCCAACCCATCTGCATCCCCTTGAATTTTATTTTTCGGTACTTTATTTGGAGCAAAACTCAACAAACCAAACAAACTAAAGCACTAGAAGAGCAGCTTTCACTGCCCCTCCACAGTCAAAAGTGATTTTATAAAATTGCAATACTGGAAAAAGCAATAGAGGGAGCTGCTGCCGGTGGCAGGGGTCCAGAGAAGCACTAAGAGCTGCACTTTCTTCATCCCTGGCAGCGATGTCCCCCCTGCCTCGATCCTTTAGGATTCCTTGAAATGTTTTTTAAAAAAGGGAAAGAAAGAAAGAAAAAAGCAACATTCTCAATAAGATTTCTTTGGATCAATATTTAAAGCACTGGAAAATTAAAGAGAGAAAGATATTTGTAAAATTTCAAAATATTTTCTTAGCCTCAGCATAAATATTTGTAGAGAAAGTAATTATTGTGCCTAAGAATTTTCTGTTGTGCCTGGTTTGGATCTTTCTGTGAAATTATTGCTTTTTTGGCCTATCTCTCAATAACTAAGTAGAGGTGATTAAAAAAACCTTCAAATCTTTCCAGTTTATTGCAATGTAACTATTTTGAAAGCAGATTTAATATCAACATGCTATTTATATCACCCCAGAGCCAACATTTCAGAGGCTCTACTGATATATCAATGCCTGATGCGAAGCAGATTGCACTGAAGATGTGCAAATGTACACAAGCAGCAAGCTGCTTATATTCAATAAATAATAAAGAACTGAGATATAAACATATTTGAAGACAACGGCAGAAATGTCTTTGGAATCTCTGGGTTTCTACTGGTTTACTCCAGCTCCCTCCCTGATACTTTCCCTCTGCATCCCACAGGCAGCACGCAGTGATGTGGACTGGGCTGCATCTAAAGGGTGATGGTAAATGCAGGATGAAAGTTTCCTGGATTGATGTGATAGGCACATCAGACTCATTTTTACCCTGAAATTCATTTTTTGTCCCATGCTCCTGCTCCCTGTCCCAGGCCTGCTGCTGTCCTTGCCCTAGAAGTTTTCTCCCCATCTTGGGATTTCTCCAGTGGGCCTTGCAGGCTCCCAAAATGTGGGTCTTAAGCTCCTCTTGCCCCTGGACTCCTGCAAAAACACTTGCTGGAGCTTCAGTTGCAGATGAAGTTCTTACCTCCAGGCATGTTTCTGGGCTCTGAAGGGAGCTCTGTGGTAGGAAGCAGATGATGTTCTCTTTGTATACAAGTATTCAATTGGTCAGGAAAGAAAACAATGGCTGCTGGGGTTTCAGGCCACCAGATCCAGCCTGGCTGTGCTCCTCATGGATGCTCCCAGTGCCACACATGTCCACACCATGGCAGAAAGATGAGACCAGGCTAAAACCTCCCTGCTGCCTCTTCTGCATCTCCTCACTCACTGCACTTAGGCTGCCTCTGCACTCCTACTCTGTCACCTTCATCTGAGATAACAAAAAATACAGAAAACTTCTGGTCTCCTTGCTGAAACCTTCCATACTCAGCCCAAAGCAAAGGCCTGGGGCTGCAGAGCTGAGCCAAGCTGGAACTGGGCAGACCAACATCTGGCTGCAGCTGGCTCTCAACCCTGCAGCCTCCATGGCTGGGCTCAAGGAGGTATTTCCACCCCTGTCCTCACCTCTCTTTCCAAAAAAGTCCACCCACTCTTCCCATCCCTCTCTGCCTTTGATGGTTCATCTGTATTTTGCTACTGGCAGCAGTCTCCTGCTCTCCCCAGCAACCTTTTTCTTCCCATTAGCTGTCCCTTCCAGTCAAGTTTAGCCACAGCACTGCCCTATGGCCCTGGAAAGATTTCAAAGTCCTCTTGCCTTTGGCCATTAATGTTCTGTGTCAGCTCCCTCCTTATTTCTCCCACCACTCCATCTCTGTGTGGCCAAGCAGTGAATCACCCCTCACTGCACCCCATCACCACCACCACCTCTGCACATAGCACTGCTCCCCACCTCTGCACCCCCCTTCCATGGCAGCCTTGTCATGGCCATCCCCTCCTTGTCCCCAACACCCCATCTCTGTGTCAGAGTGATGAAACCTCTGATGCCTCTACCACCATCCTGGCTTCTTGACAATACCATGGGTACCAATGTTCAGCCCCAGCCTGGAGGGCAGAGCCATGAATGTTCCAAACCCACATGGCCGATGTCACTTGTCCCAGGACAGGTTTTCACTCTGGTTGGGTGCTGATGGGACTCTCCAGTCCTTGTCACCTCCTGCCACAAATATATTATTAGAGGCATTAAAATCCGAGGCGGATTCCAGTGGCGATTCCCTTCGTGCCACCTGGTGGACAAAGAGGACATTTTTCCTTTTTTTTTATTTTGCAGAAGGGAAAGGAGCTCTTTGAAAAGCTCATTTTCGGTGGGGAACCAGGCTGACCATCACCCTATTTAAATCTGGTGCAATGAGAAATGTGATCCTGCTCTATCCCGTACCCCAGGGTAAGCCCCTAACCACCCCAGTGCTAATCCAAAATCTCTTTCTTACCCATTGCTGATGTTCACACATACTACTGCTTTTTAATTGTAAGTGAATCTGTTAAATAAAATTCAAATTTGTACAATTCACAAGTGAATAGCATTCTTTCCCCTGCATGATGGGGAATTTTCTGATTTTTATTTCAATTTTGAGCAACTGCTTTCCGATTTTTTACCAAATGTGCAGTTTGAATCCCTCCTGTGGCCAGTCACAGGCAGGCTGCTTGTAAAACTCTGTGGAAATAGAAAAAATTAAGTAAATAATAGGGGATGTTCCTGGCAATGTTCCCCTCACCCCAATTTATGAACACAAAACATTGCATGAGAAACTCTGTTCTGAGAGATATTTTCGTTGGAGGATTAGAAGCAAATCCCTGAATTGAGCTGCTTAATGAAATGAACCAAAATGGCTTTTGCTCTCAAATCCCTGCAAGAAGTACCCGAACTGAGCTGCAAACTAGCTTCAAATAATGAATAAATAGTGAGAAAACTACAGTGTGCTCAGAGCACATTTCAAACCAGGACAAGTTGTTGATAGCCGGAGAGGAAATTCATCGTTGGGAGTTTTCTCCCACTATCAACAGTTTTACATCCCTCTGCTTTAATCCTCTGTGAGAAATCCTGCCTTGAAGTGAAGTCCCTGGAAATTTTAGCAGTGATTTGACTTGGGTCAGGATTTTACCCCAGGATTTTTGCCTCAAATCTCAACAAAACAACTATACAAAAACATATATATCAGGAAGAAAAATCCGGAGCAGTAGCTGCTGGAGATAACACAGGGTAAGCAACACTGAAGAGAATGAGGAATTGGTTTGTGTACAGAGCCTGAAGTCTCTGGGTGGAATGGAGCTGAAATTTGGCTACAAGCCTCCAACTGATACCCGAAAAAGACTGACAAAAAAATCTCTCTGCTTCTTGCACTGTGATTTTATTTTTCACTTGAAAGACGGCGTCTTCATAATTTCCTGTGGGGACTTCAGGGGCAATAAAATTTCTTCACCAGGACATTCAATTCAGCCACTCAAAGCCCTGACTTTGCTTTTGTAAAGAAGAAAAAAAAAATTAATAATAGTGCAAATCAAAAATATTTTGATCTCAGAATGAGGAAAATTCTATGTTTTACTTGGAAAACAAACAAATTGCTTTTATTTTCTTCAGTGGCAAATTCTGTATAACATTTGTTGTCCAGAAACAAAAAGCTTTCCATTTTCTAGGGAAAAAAGCTCCTTACCTCTTAATTTTTCACTGATTCAGAATAATTTTCCCAGTCTCAGATTAAATGAAGTATTTTGGTTCATCACAGAGTTTTAAAAACAATCTGCAACAGATCTAAAAAAAATTAATATAGTAAAAAAAAAAAAAAGAATAGAAAAATGAAACACGAACATGTTTCACCTTAAAAAAAATGCAGAAACAGAGACCGTAGGCTTTCCTCACCCTCATTAATTATTTTTTTCCCTATTTGGAAATTTTTGTTTAGTAGATGTTTTCTCTGAAAGCTCTGGAGCACAAGCTGCTCTGCAAGGAAGCAGGAGGTCACCTCCAGCCTGGCCCTGGTGACTGCTGCATGGCTGTGGAGGTGACAGCAGCCATGCTGGGGACAAGAGCCACCTTCATCCTTGGATTTTACCAGCCTGGAGTGTCTGGATGAGGACAGGGTTGCCCAGAAAGCTGGGATGGGACTAGAGGGAGAGGGTCAGGAATGACAGGGGACATTTTTGGGGTGGGGGAGCACTCGAGGTTTAAGCTGTCTTTATCAGTGTGTTATAAAGAGGCAATCAGCAGGGCTGAGATTTGGCAATCAGTCAATACCAGCTCCAAAACAACCTGTGGAGAAATGAACCTGGGACCCACTTCAGGTGACCTTTGGAAGGAAGAAAAACAAGTTTAAAAGAAAACAAATGTTTCACAGCGGGGTTTTAAATAGCTCTGTTGAACTGAGGGTGTGTAAGGACATTTTTCCTCATTGTGTGGGAACTCTTTGTGTGTCTGTAGCTTTGTGGTGACACAACACGCTTGGGGCCCTGGGCTGGTCAAGTTTGCTTCATCTATCTACACAGGGGACCCATCGGTTCCTGGGAGTTCCCAGTGCTTCCAGTTCTTGGAAAGATGCTCCACCTTTTCCTAAGACAATCCAGGGGCATGTGCTAACAACGGGATGGCTGTCAGTCTCCCCAGCTTGTTCTCTGTTCAACTGAAAGAAGCAGTTGCAGGTAGCCCGTGACAGAGATTGATATCCAGAGGTGGTTGAAAGCCCAGCTGAGTCCAGTTGTGGGTTTGCAGTCCAGTTTAAAGTTTTCTAGATGTCTCGTGGGAGCACAGTGGTCACACGAGGCCATTGGGAGCAGGAGCTGATTTTCACCTCATTGAAAAGCCCCTTCTGCTGCCACATGACTGAATTCTCCACAAAAATCCCAACCCCACCCCTGGCTCTCAACCAGCACGTGCCTATTTCTCTCTCCTAAACTGACTTGCTAGCAAAAACTCAACAATTTGAAACCAACTGTCCTTCAAATACCAGATATGAAGCTTGACTTCTGCCCAGAACCTCCCTAAAAAACTAATGAGGAATATGGGAAACCTTTGAAGGAGCTGAAATCACTCAGACAGAGATGGCGTGTAGCAGCCCCACTGCCGTGTCTGGTTTCTGTTACGTGTTTCTTTTCCTTGCATTATCTGTATTAGAACTTATAAAATGGATGATTTGTATCAGCTGTCCTGCTTTGTTGTTATTGCCATGTTCTGCTAAAATGATAACGAACCCCTTGTCCCAAATCTTCCTCCCCCACAAAATATCCCAGCTATGTGAAATAAAAAAAATGCCATTTTATTAGAGGGTTGAGCAAAACTCTTCCTAGAGGCAAAGAGAAAACCCTGTGAGGGGCACAGCTCTAGGGAAGAGGGGAAAAAAAATTGATGGAGACAATAGTCACAGGGAGTCTGAGAAGATAAAGCAATTACCAGCTTGGAAATTATTATAAAGTCATTTTACAGTCTCAGTCAGGAACCTCCTATCTTCCTAGCATTGCATCACAGCCCTGGGACACGTGGATTTGAGAGGACAATTCCCAGCTTTCATATGAGATTTCACACTATGGCATTTTTGGGAGGACTTATACATTGCTCTGCAAATCTTGAAGGATCTGGCTTACCTGGCTGTCCATTTAATGAATCCTCAAATGTACCAGATTCCATGAGGTCATGGAGAGTGAGATATTTTGGATCTGCTCACCCACCCAACTGTGTCTTCCTGATCCTTCCCTGATGAGCTGTGGCCGAGGCATGTGCATGGCCAGGTGATTGCCAATGTGCACTTCTAGCCAGTAATTCCCTCACTCACAAGCTGGGAATTTTTTCCTTCCACATCTGGTGATGAGGTTTTTTTGGGAGCAGAGGCTGTGGCTGTGTGTCTGTGGGCTGCAAACCTTTCCCATGGGTGGTTCATTACATCAACAGCCACATTTCCCAGGCTGTAGGAGCCCTTCTGCAAACACATGCTGCCAGAAAATCGTAGAACAATTTGCATTCAAAAACACCTTTAAGATCATCAGGGCCAACTGTTAACCCAGCACTGCCAAGGCCACCACTGAACTGTGTCCCTCAACACCACTGTCATAGAATCATAGGAGTGGAAGGGTTAGAATTGGTAGAGATGTTAAGATCACTTAGTTCCAACTGCCCAGCATTGACAAGGACATATCCCATTAGATCAGGCTGCTCAAGGCCCTATCCAACCTGGCCCTGAATGCTTCCGGGGATGGAGCTTCCACAATTTCCCTGGAAAACCTGTTCCAGTGCCTCATCACCCTCACACTAAAGAATTTCCTCCTAATCTCTAACCTTAATCTTCCCTTTTCCAGTTTTAAGCCATTGCCCCTGTCCTCTCACTACAAGCCCTGCTGTGGATCATGTCCTAATTTCAATGAAAAATATGGCCCAAATCATAAAGTTATATATGGCTTTGGTCTGGCTCCTTCACCAAACTCTGATGGTCTCCTCCTCCGGTGACCACTGAAGGTGTTTATATCCCCTTCCTCACTTTATTTCTTCTTCCCACCACTTGGTGCAAGAAAATATGTTCTGGGTTTTACAGACTACAAAAAGGAAGCTGAAATGAAGTGATTTATGGTTGAAAGAACTCAGGTCAGATCCAGACTTACAGCTCAGGAGAAGATGTGGATACTGCTCCTCTGCCCAAAATATCAATCTGGAACCTTCTTAGCTTTGGAGGTCCCACTGCAGGCCTGTTTTTGGAAAGTACTTACAAATTGCAAATACCATGACATTTCAGATGAAATCTCACTGAGCAAGTCTACTTTTCAGAGGAAATATTACAGATCTTAGCAACTTAACACTTCAACAGTGATAAAAACATATTTGCCTTTTATACCGAAAAGGGCTGCCAGCCAAATACTGTAATTGAGAATACTTCCTTAAATATATAACTTGGAATGAGCAGCAAAAGGTTCAATTCATATTTTTATGAAAACAAGCAGAAATTAGTGTTCTGTTTATATTCTGTATGCCTGGAACGTGGGCATTCTATCTCATTCCTGTCTTTGGATGCTATGGGAGATGTCACATCACTTACAGAAAAAAAGCTGGAATGTCTGGGTGAAAACTAGATAAAGAATTTGATTTCCAGACAGGAAAGCAATAATTTGTTATCAGAAAAAGTGCCGGGGCAGAACTTCTATTAGCACTTCAGCCAGGCTGCACCAAATTGCATCAGTGAGAGGGAGGGTTTTAGTGAGTATTACTTTAAGTGGTCAGGCTAACGACTATCTCCCTGCATGGCTTTGCAATAGATTATTAATTATTATTTTAAACGCAGAAAAGCACTTTTTTTCTCTTCCTGTTTCTGTTCTCAGCAAAAATGCACCTCATTATAGAGCTCTTAGGGTCCTTCTGCAAAAAGATGTTTCCCACTTTAATTAGACATTTTGATTTGCATCTAGCTTCCTGCTGAATGTTACTTACTTCAAGGGATTAAAATTCCTATTTCTGTTCCAACAAGGTAGTGATATTTTTTTTTCCTTTTTCCCCCCAGATGATCAGAATGAGAATAAAATCTTCTTTTTGCCCTCTTCTCTCTTTTCCTGTATGTTTTAGACAAGTCTTGACTAGGAGATAATTTGGAAACATTTGTTACAATCTCATTAGCAGAGTCGAGTGCTAAATGCCCCAGTAGAATAAAAATCTCATCAAAGACATGGTTTGTAACTATTAATTTTTACAGCTCCTGGATACAAAACTACAGATCTGCTTACAGTGATTCTTGCTTTGCTGGTAGGATCTATTTATCCTCTCTCCCCCAGATGCCCATGTCCCCAAGCAACTATATGTGTGCCTCCTCCTATCTCATTTCAGGAGAGTCAAACCCAAATTTTCCATTAAAGAAAACTGGAAACTGTTCCTTTGTAGCCTTGCTGCTGCCTACCTGCTGAGCTGCTGCTCCAAAACATCCTGGTTTTCCTTGCTAGGCAGAGGAACACTGCAAGGAGGTGGGGGAATTTGAAATAAAAATTTCTTGTGGGTCAATTGTGAATTGTTTTGCACATTTGCCCTCAGTTGTTGACAGAATCCCTGAATTACAAAAACAGAGGCGGAGGGGAGAAACTGCTTAATCCCAAATGCAAAGCACAGGTGGAAACTATATCATAAAATAAAGTTTGGGAGGGGTTGGATGGAAATTTTTTTCATAATTTTTTTTTGTGTGAAAAGGTTAATTAAAAAAAAAAAAAACAACAGCTTTTCTGGGGAGGTTTTTCAAACCCAGGATGTATTTTTCTGCCATGGGTAGAAAAAAACAAGAACTGTCACTTGTCCTGTACACCAGCTCATCCTATCCTATCCACTCACCAGTGTCCTTACCCAGAGGTAAGGGAGCTTAGGCTTCAGAACTTTCCCCTTCCTCTCTTTTTCCCTTGAAAAATGCCACCCAAATGCTTTGGGCTGGAACCAAAGGTCAAGCCTGGATTTCCATCAAAAAACCCCAACATTCCTTTGCAGCCAACCCCATCTGGAGAGGTGCATGGAACCTCTCACACTCGAGTGCCAGATCATATGGTTCAAAATAAAGAGGGTTCAGTTATTTCCCTTTGCCTTTCTCATCAAAAGCACCTCCCAGCAAAGCACTCGGGGGTGGAATTTTAAATCAAAAAAGTTGCCCTGCACCCGAGGGGCTGCCGCAGAGAGACTGGAGGCCAAGGGAGAAAAACTCTTGGAGGCACGAGTCAGAGTGGGGAGAGAGGGAATGGAATAAAGACTACTGCTTCAAAAATCCATTCCGGAGGATGGGATTTGACATCCTGCAGCTGTCAAGCAGAGTGTGGTGAGGGGTGTTGTCTCCCATGCTGAGCTCTGTGAGGGAGAGCCAAAGGCGGGGCAAGGATGCTCTGGCTTTGGCTCGCTCCTGCAATAGCTCTGTTGCTTCCAAACATGACAGTGCTGCCTGGACAGAATCTGTCCTCTGTCCCAAAGGTTAATCAGGGTATTCAGGCCACCCAAATCCTGTGTCGAAGCCTCCACGTGCAGGAGGGGTGCAGGAAAGGGGCTTTGGGGGAATAAGCTGCAATGAGCACTTTGATGCAGTGACAGGGAGGGAGGGAAGGAGAAAGGAAGGGAAGCAGTGGTTGTTCCCTAAGGTCAGGGTGGCATTTGGTTTTCATGAACTTTATGAGGACTTCCAGGAGATAGCAGCACATCCACATTTCTCTCTTGAGAAAAGTGGGAGAATTTCTAGAGCTGCTGTAGAATGAAACAGGGCACAAAAAAACTTGCTCTTGTGATGAGAAGGTCCTGCCAAGGAGTTTCCAGCCACCAGCTGTACGAGTAGAGTGAACTGGACATCTCATGGTGTGCTGAACTCCATTGCAGGTGGTGTGCTAAAAACTGAAGACTGATTTATTTTCAAGCCACTGGATTCGTAGCAGCTGTCCAGTTAGGAAAATGAAAAATAGAGATAAAGAAATAACTGGGAAGCTGCGGGTACCGTGTATTCAGATACATCTGGAAAACACTTATCCCAGTGGCCAAACTTTCCAGCAAGATGCTTGCATCCAGGTGTCAAATCTTTTTTTTTTTTTTTTTTTTTTTTTTTTTTTTTTTTTTTTCTTTTTCTTTTATTAAAGAAATTTTTTTGGGATACTACTTCAGAAAAGGAACAATAATATTCAGAAACCCGTTGGGAGGAGCATTGCCCACCACCAGTTTAGATTTCAAAGCGCAAGTTGAAATGTTGCAAGGCATTCCATAGCTTCTCCTTATTACAGCAGCATTATGACCACCTCCAATTTTCCTGCAGTATTTCCATTTCCCATCACCCCCCCACATGCACTATAGTGACTGACATTTTAAAAAAAGAAAAAGAAAAAGAAAAAAAAAAAATCCCCCAGCACTTACCAAAGAAAAGATGTTTAACAAGTGCTTGAGGTCTGACAAAGCAAGGACATCAGCATCCCAGGCGTGTCCCAGCCCAACCTCTCTTGCCAGGAATGTGGGTTTCCTGCAAAATTGCCCTCCCCATCTCAGGGCAACACCCCTGGCACCTCCAACACCTCCTGCTGCTCCATGGTTAGTGTTTGTGCAGAGGAAAGGCACAGCCCTGTGAGCTGCGATGTTATTGCTGGATGAAGCTAATAAAACACGGGAGTCCCTGCCAGGAAGCTTTCCCATCTTCTGGGTTACCCGCCTGTGCCTCCTCACCTTTGCGTTGTTTGATGTTGTTTTAACCTCTTTCCTCTTTGGCTTTTGGCTGTCTTTTCTGCTTTTAAGTATATAGTTATCTTAAGTTGAGCAAGATGTTCCAGGCTACAATAACTGGCTGATGTTTTAAATGAAAATCTCTGAATGTGCATTCAATTTACATGCACTGAGGCTCTCATTCAATCTGAAATACCCACCAAGTATAAAATAATAGTGACACTTGACATTTGCGCAGAGATTTACAACTTCAAAGGCTTCCACAATATAAACCAACTCACTCTGTACTTATGAGGTGGGTAAAAGAATACTATTCAAAAGGGAAAATGGAGGAGGAGGGATTGCAGATCTTGCCCAAGGCTGGAGCCTGTGTCAGGGTTAGGGCCCTGCCTCTCTCTCACATACCCAAACCTCTTGGCAGCCATGAACTTTAAAAGCTGTATAACCAACAGGCAGGTCTATATCCCAACATGATGGATGAGAAATTGAGGATCTTGATCACTCAGATGGGGGCTGAGTAGTTTGATGCCACGGGGCAGGTTCTGCTTGCTCAGACCTGCCTCCAGCACAGCCACTCTCCACCCCTCCTGGAAACCCTCCTAGGAAGCCCAGTGGACCGACTGCCCTTACTAACATTTGTCTTTGAGACTGGTTTTAACCTATTTTCTCACTTGCAAACACAGGATGGTCCCTCCCTTGTGACACTCCTTCATGTCAGGGGGAGGAGGTGGCTTTCAAGCAGCTCCTGCTCCAGTAGCCTGAACTCTAAACCTGCCCTGTTGCTTGATGGAGCTTGCAATAGCCACTGCAAACAGATGGGTGGATGCTTCATTAATCAACCCCCTTTTTGACCATTCAAAACCAATATTTCCTCTTTCTTATTGGTGAAATATCTTCTTGGAGCCTTTTAGCCCAGTTTCACAGGATGCAGAATGAGTTGCTGCCCGTTATACAGCGTGTCCTGCCCTTCCCTTTCTTTGTAAACATGAGCAGCTTGATTCCATGATGTGTTCTGATGAACTGCCAAGAGCCAGCTAATGCACTGTTTGCTGACAAGTATTTGTTATTAATCCAAAAGCACTGAGCATGTGGGTTGGGATTTTATTGGTTTTAAGAAATATAAAAACTAAACTAAACAAGGGTGTGGAGATTCCTCAAGTGTAGCTACTGTTCCTTCTGTAATGCAGTTGCAAATATGCAGCTCGTCCAATTGGTGGGACTTATTTAAGTGATTTTGTTGCTCTGTGACATTTATATTCCAGCAGAAATCACAAAAGCTGCACTGGGTGCCATCTTCCAAAGACCATGTTCACTAAAGAGCTGGAATTTTAAAGCAAATGGAGGAGGATAAACTTGTGGCAGCACTTCTTTTCTCTCACCTTGCTGCTTCATGTGGTTCTCTGGGACAATGTGATGACAATAAGGTGGCATCTGCTTGTCCCCAGCTGAGAAACCCCAAACTTAACAACTGTGTGACCCACCAAGGATGTCATACATCACCTAATGAGTCCTTTTGGTGTGTTTTTGACAGGGTCCCTCCTCACAGTCTCCATGGCTTTTGGGGATGTGCTTGGAACTCCATAGAGCATAGAGCCCAGGATGTTTTGCTGCCTAGGAGCAGGGAGAGGTTCTTGCAGCAGCCATCAGAGCCAGGACCATCCCTGTTCTATCTCCAGAAATGGCTCATAGAATCAGAGAATTGTTTGGGTTGGAAAAGACCTTTAAGATCATCAGATCCCACTGTTACCCCAGCACTGCCAAGGCCACCACTAAATCATGTTCCTCAGCACCACAATAATATGAATTCATAAACCCTTCAGGAACGGGAACTCCACCACCACCCTGGGCAGCCTGTGTCAGGGCCTGACAACCCTTTCAGGGAAGGAATTGTTTTCAGTTTCCAATCTCAACCTCTCCTGGAACAACTGAAAGGCTGTTTCCTCTTGCTCTCTTACTTGTTACTTGGAAGAAGAGACTGAACCCCCTGGATCCACTTTCATTTCAGGTAGCTGTAGAGAGTGAGAAGGTCTCCCCTCAGCCTCCTTTTCTCCAGGCTGAGCACCTCCAGATCCCTCAGCCTCTCCTGCTCAGACCTGTGCTCCATACCCTTCCCTGGACACCCTCAGTGTCCTTCTTGTAGTGAGGAGGGGAGTGGGAGGGCAGCATGTGGAGGAGGGGGAGGGAGGGGAGGGCATCCCTTGAAAGGGTTCTCAAGGCGAGCTGGAGACGAGGCCCTCCCCAGCTGCCGGGGTGGTGGGAGACAGACAGGTTTGTGCAGTGGGACCCCCCACACGGCAGAGCAGAACCCGCCCCTGGGGCAGATCAGTTTTAAGCTTGATGGAGAAAGATGACAACTGTATACGAGGCGAGGAGGCAGAAAACACAGGGGCTTTCATTTTCCTCTGCTAGGGCACCATTTGCCTTCCAGATTCAACTGACAGCTTTTGAGGCCGTTCTTTCAGGTGACAAATGGGAAGAAAGCTCCTGTTTACCCTGGCTGTTGACTCATCTTAGGTGGAATTATGTACCGAAATAAGTAAATAGCTTCCTATTCAATGGGATCCATATATACCTCTGGGCCACAGGACAATGCAAAGCTCCTGTAGAGACAAGACTCTTGTTTGGTGTGTGCTTTTCTAGGTCACCTAGCACTTTGCTTCATAAACGTGCTTTTTAGGAGTGAGCCTCCTGGTATGGATGCTCTTTCCGTTGTATGAAGTAACTCACCCTTAAAAGCTAGCAAAGCTATGATTGCTTTTTAATTTGCATTGTAAACACATTAAAGATGAGCTGAGCAAAGCGGGACAACTTAGGATGCCTTTTTACATACCTGAATATGAGAGGCTTGTGTGTGGTTTTGTTTTTTGTTTTTGGGTTGTTTTTTTCTTTTTAAATTATTATTAGCATCTCAATTTATCTCTTGAGTTTTGGGATTATCAGAAAAAATATATTGGAAAAAGGTTCTCAAGATAACTGTCTTTCAGACGGTTCAGTTGCTGGACCTTACAGGTGCACATAGCAGTTTCATAGCAATGGATTGTATCAGCCACATTGGTAGAGGAGCACGAACCTATTTCTATGTCAGGGGAGTATTTCTTAGGGGTCTTGGAAGCCTCTTAGCTCTTATCTTCTATTACAATTGTTCATATGTAACACTTCAGTCTCACCTTCAGAGCAATCTCAGTGGAAAAGCATGTCCTAATGAAGGCAAACATCACTTTCTTTTCTGCCTCTGTTGACTTCTTTTCTAATATTTCTCTACTTGATGCTGAAATTACTGCTTTGCAAAAATCATGATCCAATGAACAAGCCAGGTATTAGTGTCACTTAGTGAATCTTTTTGAGGGATTTGATGTGTCACCTCTAGATCATAGCTGAGATACATTTGAAGCAGAGGAATCCAGGTCTTTCAGCACTGTTGCAGGATCATGTCTCACCATCTCACGGTGGTCACCACTAAGAGGAATCATTTTCATCTCAAAAGTTCCTGTGGAGCACATAGGGTATAGCTTCTCTGCAGAGAAGATCATGAAGGACTATGTCTGCTTCTGGAGTTCCCAATATAAGAAGGACATGGAGCTTTTGGATCAAGTCCAGAGGAGGCCACAGAGATGACAAGAGAGCTGGAGCACCTCTCCTGTGAAGGCAGGCTGAGAGTTAGCGTTGCTCAGTCTAGACAAGAGAAGGCTCAGGGAAACTTTAGAGTACCTTCCAGTACCTGAAGGGGCTGTAGGAAAAATGGGGTGGGACATGGGTATATAGTGATAGGACAAGAGGTAACAGTTTCAAGCTGAAGAAGGAAAGATTTAGATACTAGGAATAAATTCTTCACGATGTGGGTGGTGAGCCCCTGGCCCAAGTTGAGAAGCTGTGGCTGCCCCATCCCTGGAAGTGCCCAAGACCAGCCTGGATGGGGCTTCAAGCAACCTGGTATAGTGGGAGGTGTCTGCCCATGGCAGGATGTTGGAACTAGATGGTCTTTAAGGTCCCTTCCAACCCAAACAAGTCTGGGATTCTATAACTACATGTCTGATCCACACATGAGTGGACCTCTGCAGGAAGGCAACAAGCATTGTCTTATGCTGCTGGATAGGAAAAGAGAATAAGGGAAAGGTTTCAGTTCTCCAGAGTGCAAAGTGACATACAGCCCCTCAGTGGGAGGCATGAAGTTATGTAGTTCATTAAACCTTAAAAAAGCAAGGAAAGAAGCTGCTTCCAATTATCAGGATGAAAATTAATGAAATAAAAACTACAGACAGGCTGCAGAATTATGCAATAAAAAGGGCTTTGCTGGTATTAACAAGGCAGTGTGTAATATTTGTGTGGTTCTAGCTCAGCCTTGGCTTGAACATGCAATGATTCTGCACATAAAATGTATCCAAATAGATGAATTAAAAATCCTTGATAATCCCATACAATTTTCTATTCATAGTTGAGAGTATTATTAGTCAGGAAACTTCCTCAGAAAGGGAAAATGAGATTGTGATCTGTTGTCTGAGAAAATAACCTCTTTGTTAGTACCAGAAGAGTCATGTGCTGGAATTGCTGGCCAGATGCATGGAAAAGCCCCACTGTTGTCTTCTTGTGGGGAACAAAGGTCCAACCCATATTACAGGGCCCAGAAGAGACCTATCACACACAGGACATGGAACTGAAGGAAGGGCAACCATGGCAGTGAATATAGAGGAGAAAAGCTGCCTTTAAGTACACGAACAGTCTTATTGAGAGGTTTCACTTCAGCCTATCAAGAATATCCTCCACAAGTTAGCTTTGCCTTGGGATCCAAAGAGGGTTGCCATGTTAGTCCACATCTGAACTCAATTTAGTGTGCTTTGTTTTGACCAAAGTCATAACCTTCATCATCACAAGCTTGTGTGAGCTTCCTGCAGAAAACACTGCTTTTTACTCTAAAAGTCTGGGCCACTCCTTCCTTTCTTCTTTCCTTCTCCCCATTTCTATGGAGAGGCACTATTGCCTTTCTAGCCAGCTGAGCAAAAAAATCTTCCTTTGCTTTGCAACCTCCATAAATGTGAGCTTTGCTTCTGATGTCAGCCTGCCATGGGGTATAGGCATGATCCAGAGGGTGTTCACCAAGTACTGAGGAGCCTGCTGGGCTGGTGAGCAGGGTACATGGAGATGGTGAGATGGCTGTTCCCCCTAACGTAGATACAGAATCTCCAGAAAGGAGAGAATGTTGCAAACTAAGCATTTGTATTTTAAAAAATGAGAAATGATTTGCTCATGCATAAATTAGCCCCCATGAGATGGATTTATTGTGACATGGAATGTTTTACTAAAAGGAGGTTCCAGCATCAAAGCAGATGTTTTGCATCAAGTAATTTGACACACAAATAATGTTTGGGCAAAATTGACTCCAATTTTAATACTGACAACAATGGATCTTCCTTGGCAGTCCTTAGAGATGTAAGTCTTGTTTTCCTAGCCCATTTTTTTCTTATTCTTTACATTTCTGTGTCATTCACTTCTGCTGGCATTTCAAAGCCAGGCATTAAGGAATTACTACAGATAAAACCAAGAAAGTTTTATTTAATTCTTCAATAGCACGGTATTTCAATTAAAATCATGTTCAGTTTAGATGTATATAAATTAGAGGAAGGGGAGAAAAGTAGTCTCCTTCCTGTATTGGTAAAGTAATTTTTAGAACAAGGAATACTGAAGTCTGCCCTTGAATTTGTTGTGGTTTTCCACAAGAAAAGATCATGTTTAAACAGCAGCATAAATGCCTCTTCTTTCTAGGAAGATCTGTTCTCACCTAACATGTAATATGTTTGCAATTCTTTTTTTGGTAACAACCTGTGCTGATTTTGTTGTGTAAGTAATAAATTCACTGACTAATTTTTGCAAAAAAAAAAAAAAAAAGCAGCTCTGGCCAAAGCTGCAAGATTTTGGGAAAGCCTTGAAACCCATCAATAGTGGCATTTGGGAGTTCACAAAGAAAAACTTTGTTTTATACAAGGGCCATTGCAATAGTTTATACAATTTCATTTAACATTTCTTTTACCTAATAAGTATATGATTCATACAGGTCAGAAATTAAATTGTACAACACTTGGTTTCAATTTTGAATTTCCTATTATGGGGTTTTAATGCTCTCCTGTTATTGCTGTGGAGTTTTTCTGTTGCTATCAGTCCTTATCATGCCTGTGCTGGGCAGCTCAGATGAAAAGCCACATTACATTCTCTAAACCTTAATATGAAAGCCACCAAATTAATCAATTCCTCCCTTCTGCCTGCTGAACCTACCCTAAGGTGAAGGAAACACGATCCTCTGAGGATCATCTTGCAATTAAAACAATTCTCTCTGAATCAGCATGACAATGCAGGTGCTAAGCAAGCATCTGTTCAATTAAGTTGGGTTAGCAGTTTGGGGGCAAGTCTATTTTTTTTTTTTTTCCACATCATTAAGCTTACACTTAATGCTGGAAGCAAACAATAGCTCATTAGTGGATTAGGGGTAATTACCAACAGCAGTCATTATTCCTAAGGCTTAATGGGCCAATTTGCTGCTGTAATAGTACCCCAGTATTGCAGTGCTCCAGGAGAAAAACCGGGGGTGCTGGAATGAGCCCTTGCCTGGAAGGGCCTGGAAATGGCTGAGCAATCCCATCCCTTGGCAGGGCACCCCACTATGGGCTGGATGAACTCTGCTGCCAGCTGGGGGGTCCCAGCAGCTCCCAAGCTTGCACTGTGGGAACTGGGTTCAAGCTGAAGGGCATCCACCTGGGGACAGCTGCCTGGCCCTCAGAAGGAAAGGAGGGGACATCAGATGCTGTGCCCACAAGTCCAGCTGGCACTGTCCCACCTGGAGCATCTCCTGGGTTCTCCTCCTCGGAGCTGCACAAAAACGTTTTGAACATTTTTCTGTTACCATTTGGACCAGAAACTGAACGAGTGGATATCGGGACACAACGCAGGTATGAAACATTTTATGTAGCTTTGTAAGGTACCAGCTCAGCTTAACAGCTGGCAAGCTGGAGTAATTCTTAAGGAATATTGATATAAAATGTTAAGAGGTATTTTGGGAGCAAGTGGCCGAGCTGGACAGAAGAGCCAGTGCCTGCAACATTACAGGAAGGAATTAGATGCATTTGCTGTTGCACGGCCCTAGATAGGTGCATCTAGTGACCACAATGAAGGACAAGTGGCAAAAAGTGTTCCTGAGCAGGAAACCTGGTACTGTAGGAATAAGGCTGAACGAGTTGGCTCCATCTTCAAATTTCCCAGGACCTCAGGCTGCCTGCAGTCTCAGCATCTCCCTCTTCTCTATGGTCCAAGGGCAATGGTTGAGCAGAGACATCAGGGACCTGAGTGCTGAGGACAGAAGGGACCATTAGAAAAGTCAAAGTCTGCATAATTGTAATCCTGTTTACATGCAGATTAAAATGATATTTGCAATTCTTATTTTTTACGTTCTATTTTCAGTCACTCATTTCAACCTAGAATGCCATATCATTTTTCTGCATTTAGGAAAGGGATTAAGAAAGAGAAAAAAACCATAATACTCTAGTGGAGTTAAGTGCCACTTCTTCAGGCTTCTGTCAAATCTTGTAATTTGGAATAATTACCAGTGTCAGCTCTGGGGAAGGAGTTTGATGTAAATTGCCTCGATCTGTACTCATCCTGTGAGAAAAGAAAAAGAGTGTGTTAGGAGGACTCAGTCGGCATCACCAGGAAAGTCACTGTTTAAGCAGCTTCACTTTAATATACACAACTGTATTTTATCTTCTTCTTTTCTTCATGTCATTCAGATCTGGGCAAATTCCTTTCATGTGGAGACCAACAGTGATTTCTCATTTATTTTAATAGCCTAACCAATAGACTCCTGCTTAGCAGGAGGTCTTGTGGATTGCTGAGCACTGCATTCATTATTAGACACCAGACTTATTTGCAGCTCCATGCAGGTAAAAACCTGACCATGTTCTCCAAGCACCCTCAAAAAGTGGTTTGGGGGAACCCATTGGGATTAGATCCAGATCTGCAGTCCAGCCCTGGTGTCCCCACAAGCCTTAGCAGTGTAATCCATGTTTTCTGGGCAGTACAAGTGAGGATGGTGGCAGCTTTGTGAGGATATCTGTCCACTTCAGTCAGAGGTATCTAGCTGATGTGGAGCAAGAGAAGATGCCCAGGCTGGACCAGAGGAAGGAGCCATTCTAGCTTTGGCCAGCTGTCATCTCCCATTTAATTATTTCCTTGCATCTGCAGCTCATCTACATTTTTAGTTTAGATTTTTTTATTTTTTTTTTAAGGGAAAAAATGACCTTCTTAGAAGCATTTGTGTACTTATAGTAGACACAATCCAGTGCCCGGTTTCCATAAAAACATGAAAATAATTGGCTTGTTCTTCTGGAATACACCTCAGAAAACAGAGGGTTTTTTATTGCTTTCCATTTTGTGTGCTTAAAAAACCCATGCTTCATTTTCCCCTCTTTTCAATTTCTTTTGAGTTATGGGAGCAGTTTCTGTCAATGTATTGAAATAAATCCCCACCATAAAAATCAGAATTGTGAAATTCTGATTCCACTTGTTGGAAAATGGCCTTCAGATCCCAGCACCATCATGCATGCCATGATAGAAACCCAAGTAGGTGCCTTCAAGCTTTCTATCCTAACAAGATTGCCATCAGGAGCAGGAACGGATGGGAAGGAGAGAGAAGCACATGGGGCTGCTCTAATGCCTTGTGGAATTTAATAGCCAATAGCATCAGGTTTGACAGCAAATATATTTACAGATTATTTAGTTCCAACACAGTGTAATTATTCTGAGCTGTTTTGCAGAAACAGTGAGGGGCCCAGGTGAAGCCCTGTTGCATGTGCGTCGCTTAAATCTATCAGGAGAGGTTGCTCCACAGTTAGCAATCCTGACAAGGGTTACCAGGGGAAGCTGCATCTCAGAGAAATCAGGCAACTGTCTTAAATTATTAGGAAATCAATAGGAAATCTTGGGAATCCAAGCCAGGCCTGTGAGGTTCCATACATTGCTCACTTTACCTTTATGAGTCTCTTCAAAGCTGTGTAGAGAGAGCTCTGATCTTTTGTTCAGTGCTGTAGAACCACTCAGTCAACAAGCGTGAAGAGAGCAAAATTTCTCAGTTACTGTATTCTTTTCTCCTGAAAGGTAGGAAATCTGGTTGTTTACATTGTTTGGAAATTTTGGCTAGAAATATTGGACTCGCCAAATGCTGATGATCACAAATCGACAGGGAGGAAGATAAAATTAACACAGAAAAGAGAGCACTGAGCCCGATTTATGAGAAATGTCTCCAATTGAGGCCTAGGATCTTGCAGCTGTATTCCCACCTGCTGATCCCATGTCAGCTCTTCCCTACGGTCATGTCCTGCAGTTTACCAAATCATGCAATGCTGTTGGTGTTGTTCTGTGGGTTGCTTGTCTAAATGTTCCCCTGTTACAACTCGTCGGATGCAACAGATAATCTGATTCTATCATCGTCTACGGTCAAAGCATAAAGGCAGTCAAAATAACATTCATCTGTATCAAAAGTGACTGATGAGAACAGGAACCCTGCCAAGAAACAGCCCAGCACTCACCCATTGGGAGGCTGTGAGCGAACAGTTAGGCAGCTCTGCAGTGGCTAATCCTGTTGTCATCTGAATTAAGTTTCAAATAGGGGGAGGAAAAAAAACCACCAAAACCCAACAGTTGCATAATAAGAGGCTTAAGGTCTTGAGCTGGGGAGTAATGTGTGTATTTTGTGCATGCCTGCTTAGCAGTAGCTCCCTGAATGTCATTCTGCTGCAAGAGGATTGTTTTCCTGAGTGGAATGGGTGATACTTTCCAGTGTGTGTGTATGCTCAGAGCCTACGATGACAAGTCAGGACCGCATAAACACCTCAGGGGGTGGTGATTTTGGTGAGGCAGTGTTTGGTATTCCTCTTCAACTTCTTTGCTTTGAGGGTGTCAGAGCACTGGAATGCAGTGTCCAGAGGGGTGGTGAAGTCTCCAGTTCTGGAGACATTCAAAACCCACCTGGATTGCATCCTCATTTGCCCTGGTGACTCGGGCTGTAGGTGGCTCTTGGTCTACCCGGAGCGTCCCCACAGAGATCCCACCCAGGGACCAAGGGACAACCTTGGGCTCAGCTCTTGCTGCGATGGGGAAGGTGGGGAGTGATGGAGAACCCACAGCTTATCTGCTGTGCAAAAGGGCACAGGCTCTGCTGAAAACAGTCGCTGGCTTTTAAATTTTTAATTTTTTTTATTTCTACAAAGAGAGGACAGAGCCCTGAGGGTGGGTGTCCGCAGTCCAGCGGATGATGGCAGAAGGGAGCCACTGGGTTTTGTGGGCTCGCCAGCCATTTGAGATGGTTGCCAACATTTCAAGCCTGCATTGTTGTGGTTTGAACTCGGGACGGAGAAATGCCAAAAAACCCCAGGCTGCAGCTGCTCCTGCACATCTTGCAGCAGGCTGCTTGCTTTGCTTCTCCCCTCTGCTCCTCCTGGTGTGGGACCTGGAAAGAATGTTCATGAGACGGAGATTTTAAGGGTGTTGCTCCTCTCTCAGCTGGACAGGGAGATGTTTCGGCTGCTATGATCTATTTGACAAGTCAGAAAGGGAAAGATTTCACTCAGAATTGCTATCGGTCCGGCTCTTCCACCCCCTCTGCTGGCTGCCGCGCATGGAGGTCCAAGGCTGGAGCCCTGGAGAGGCTTCCCTCATCCAGGAGAAAGGAACGGAGCAGCTTGGCCCCACTCTGTGTCCCCACTCTGTGTCCCCACTCTGTGTCCCCACTCTGTGTCCCCAGCCACTTTCGTGCCCTTGCCAGGAGAAGCAACTGGTGGCAGAGGATGGAGGAAGGACAAAGGTAGCCCTTGACCAAAAATCACTGCTCTCTTACCTTGGGTTTCCCAGCCCTTGTGCCTCTCCTGCAAGGGCAAATGGTTGTGGATTTTATACCAAAATGTTTGGGGAATAGTGAGGCTTTTGAATTAACTTGTTGCCTCCTGTGGTTGGATTGTTTGCACCTAACACTAAAGGTTCTTTCCTTCCACACCAGGTGGGATATTTGTTAATCTCTAATGCAGATATTTTGGTGTCTTAACACTGGACTCACACTTCAGTCTTTCCTCAGGGTGTAAAGTTCCTTAGGGCCGTTTTTGCAGATTTTTTGGGGGATTCACCATCTGTGAGACCTCTAAAGCTCTGTCACATTTGGCTGACTGGGAGCACGGGTTTGATAACAGCGAAACAAATCAGAAACAGGTTGGCTGGTGGGAGGGCTGGTGTCTTCATACCAGGCTGGCAAGGCTGAGGACTGGGAGAAGAAAGACAAAACCAAAACCAACCCTCCCAAACCCAGACAAACAAACAAAACGGACATATCTTCACAATGTCTTGGGGAAGGATCATGTTTCCCAGTGAATTAATTCAAACTTTTTTTTTTTACAGGTCTGGTTATTTGTTTCCTAGCTCTGCTACTGCGGTCTCTTGCAGCCTTGGGCAAGACACTCAATATTCTCTAATTTAGTATCTGTAAAACAGACAGTGTGGTGGATTCTTTTGCTACATATGCTAAGATTTATGTATCTAGTAAGTTCAGATTTCTTTTTTTTTTTTAATGCAATGATTCTTTCTGGAAAAAGGGGGCCCTTGACCACAGGCATCTTTTTGATATTCTGGATTGATTCCTGTTCTGCAGGTTCAGGGCATTGTGCTTTCACTTGGGTCAATCTATAAATTCTCAAATGGGAGCAAGTCCCTAACCCTTCCAAAGACTTCCCCTCACTGCAGTGAATCGCCAAGGAAAGCTTTGCTGGGTTTGGGAAGGGGAGGTGGAGTTTGTGCTTCCAGAGCTGATGGTCATTTCGTGATAAAGTGATAATGCTAATAATCCCTAGGCCCTTTTTTTTTTGCCTTTGAACTGCACACTTTGCCTGTCTCAACTGTGGTTGCCTTTTTAAACTGTCAGTTTGGGAGGATTAGATGCATGTTTAGGCTGGGTGAACTCATGAATGAAAATATTTTCCTTGGCAGTTTTTAAAATGCTTCCCCCTTTTCAGAGCTGAACCCTTTGGCAACAATCTGCTTTTTGCCCAGATTACCACTGTCATTTTGGGAGGTCTTTTCCCGCAGAACAAACAATGGAATTTTAATAACAGAGTGAAATAGATTCAGGCCCACTTTATTTATATTTTCTTTATTTATGCTTGAATACTTAGTATGCAGCTCCAGCAAAGACACATTTAAGCTCTGTATTACTTCAAAATGATGAATTAAGCTCTGGGAGATTTACTACCCCAGAAAAGGATATTTTGATTCACTGCTTTGAACACGTCCCAGAAGAGCAATAAATATCAGAGAAATTAAAAATTATAAATATAAAAAAAAGCCTTCAGTAAAAATTGTGGGTGCAGAGAGGAGCAAAGGCAGCCCCTGCTCTTCCTGCACTGCAGTGAAGAGTGCAACTATCACTGTCACGATGGGGCTGAATTTATTCCAACCGTTTATTTTCTTTTAAGTCTGACTTGGATTTGTGTGCAGAAATGCTCAAAGCAACTCCAGCTTTTGCTATGTGAGCAAACAGGGGCTAGTTGTGCTCCCAGGGCCACTGCTGCAGGATTTTGCTTGCAGAGCATCCTCCAAATTATCTGAGTCTGTCTGCAATACAGACATGAAAAGTGAACTGAGAATCATCTGAAGTGAAGCATCAAATGTCTGTTATGGCTATCAGCAGAGTTCAGCAATAAGTAAACTGAAATTAATCAGTCTGTGTCTTGTACAAGCTCTTCTCCGAAACATCTTGGTTTCAGCATCAGCTTTTCTATGAACTAGGGTTACATTTGTTACAGTGGTAAATATTGTGCTTGACAATTAGTCCCTTGAGGTTGCCTATAGGTTGGTTTTTTGTCTCCTCTTGAGAGAATTGTATGTTTTTTTTTTTTCCCTGCACAGTCCCTTCATTCCTGGTGCACCATCCTCCCAACTTCCTGAGCCTAAGCAAGGAGCTGAGGAATGGGTCTTCCAGGGTTGTCAGTATTAAACAGTTCTCTGCCAGATAAGCCACAAATAGGATGCAGTTGAGACAGATGGCATGTGGGATAGATGGAAAGCAGCCCAAAGTGCCAGTGCTTTGAGGCTGGAGAAGGAAAGGCTCTGCCAGGGAACATGTGGAGAAACGGAGGGAATTCAGGTGTTTTGAAAGATGCACTGAGTATTTTTTTTTGCTGTATTACATTGCTTTTAGCTTAGCTCTTCCAATTATATCCTGCTTCACTGAAATATTTTCAAGTTGTTTCATTGCATCCAAAGCACAGCACTGGCTAAACCCAGTGAGAATTTGATTTGGCTCCTGCCAGAGCAGAAGTGGAGGGGTTCAGCCATCTCGCCACTGAGATGCTGTAATTACTGAGCTACTGTAAACCAGTATCTGCCAAGGATATTACAGCTGCTTTTCCATTTCCCTTCTCTTGTAAAACCAAGGGTGAAGAAGCTGCAGGAGCATGGCTGGTGTCCAGGAATGTGATAAAGACACAAAGAAAAGCAATGATTCGAGAGGAAATTAACTTCCTCAGCCACTTGCTGTATCTCTGCCTGCCTGCATCTGCATTGCACAGTTGCAGCTGTTCTACCCCACTGCCTGGGTGGTGGAAGGTGGCAATTGATTGTCCAAGAGAGTCAATTTTAAGCAGAACAGCCATTTGTAGATAAAAAGTGTACAAGAAACAAGAAACCAAAGCCCTTAGCAACCAAGCTTTGTGGCATGCTAACACAGCCTTGGTTCTTCCAGACCCACCTTACTTAGCAGAGATGTTTATCCTGGAGTGTTGGCTGTGCTTCTCAGCCCTTTGCCTCATCTCACCTCCCACCCTGAGGGCTGTGACAAAAATAGACACGTTATAAAATAGAGACAGCCTGCTCTGGATGATGATCTAATGAGCCTGCTCTTGTTGGACCCCATCATCTGCAGCTCTCCATCCTCCAGCAGTTCTGCTGAGAGGACCAGGAGAACAGGCACTACACCCAAACCTACCAGAGAGTTTCAAGAGAAACTAAGGACACCTGAATAAAATGAAAAGTGTAGTTTTGATTGCATCCATAATTTATTTTTTTCGGACTGTTCAGTAATTTTAGTCAGGCTGACAGCTTTAATTTGAATAGTGGTTTGATTTTTTTTTTTAAATGTTTTTATTTTTTTCTTAATTTCTGGTTCAGTGATATCAATTAAAACATTCCTTTTTTGTTTTTTTTAGCTAAGCAAGATGTCAAGTCAGTACTTTGTTTTCCTTCCAGCATGCTGTACCTGCCTTCTGTGGAGTCTCAGATATTAGAGTTTAGTCAATATCAAATCATCAACATAGTCTAAGTACTCACGTATGTGCTTTGAATTGTTGCTTACATCCCAAAGAGGGGCGATGCCCCTTATCTGCTTTCAGTGGGCTCCCCAGTGCCCTCATTATATCATTTAGGATAGGACATTTCCTGGCAGCAGTTCCTCAATTCTCTGCAAGAGCCACTCTTAGAATATGGACAAAACAAGGCTGTAATAGCTAGCACATGTGGACAAGAGCTAGAGGGACAATTAACCTTCATTTCAGAGTGAGCACAGGTCCATTTTGCTTAAATATTCCCAAGTGATTGTACCTTTCAACAAGCAGAAGTAACACTGTGCCAAGCTCCAGGACTTACCCATCCAGAGTTACGTTCAGGTGTATCAATACCTTATGGCACAGGCTAGGGAAAGCTCTAGGAAAGGGCATGGATATTCTGCAGTTATCTCAAAACGTTGGATACAGCCAGGATCCTGGGGGATCCTGCATGTGCATGGAATTGTGCAATGGCAAATGGCTTCTTTACAGGTACAGGCTTAAGGCAAACACCCCTGTTAGCACAAGCTGTGAGTGTTTGCCAGTATATTAATATGGAATTAATATATTTAAACACACTGAATTTCTGTGCCTGAACTGTATTCTTGCAGCATTAGAGCAAAGGACAGAGGTCTTAGCTGACACAAGAACCTGGAACCACATAGTGGTGGAAGACCCACTAGAAAAACAGATCCTTTTTGGTATGTTTGGTTTAGTTCATTTGATTCTCATGAAGGTAGTTCTCACCTGCAAAACTTGGTTTAGCAGTACTAAAACCATGGGAGTTCTAAACCCATGTGCAAGAGGGTGACAATAAACCCACAGCTGGCCCAAGCCCCCTCCACCCATCATCAATCCATTTGCTGCCCCAACTGGGCTTTATTCTCCTGGGACCAAGTGACCATTTTATATGGTTGATTTTTAAACCAGTGTATTTTTTTCTTCACACATATGCACTCCCTCTACCTTTCTTGTTGGAGTGTTTCTACAGAAGCTTCTTTCTGCTGGGAAAAGTTGTAGTTCTGCAGTTGACCTGAAAAGCCATGAGATATGAAAAGAAATCATCAAAAAATATGTTAAGAGTAACTTTCATGGCTGCTTACAGAGAACAAAACAGCGAACACCTATTTAAGACAAGAGATTTCCAGGTGCTGCCACAGTCCATATTTCAAAAGGTACCAGGACAAGCAGTTCCCTGCCCTGATGCTCACAGTTTCACTACCACAAATTCCTAAAATCCAGCTATTTCTTCTATGATGAACTTTTTTAATATGTATAACTTTCAAGAAAGAAAAATGGATAATGAAATACAGGTGACCCTTGGTTCTGGGGAAGCAGGTCAAGTCCCCATCATGGAGCTGGAGCTGGGCTGTGCTGCCTGAGGGAGGAGGAACCTCCTGGTAGTTGGGACAACAAATGCTAAGAGCAGGAAAAACAGAGAAAAAGAAACAGGAAAGAAAGAAGAAAAAAAAAAAAGGCAGATAAATATTGATAATATAAAAAAAAGGGGTAATTTCAAATATTCAATGTACCTGGCTTCTCCTTTCCTCAGCACTTTTGCTTTACCAGCTCTGTGGGGATGTGCAGCCCCTTTGAGGGACTTTTTTTTGTCTCTGATGCATCAAACATGACCAAAAATTATTGATAAAATTTAATGAGGCCATAACCTCAACCAACATCTTCCCCAGAGTCACTATCAAGGTGTTGCTGCTCCTCCTGGTAGTGTTTACTAAATAAATAATCCTATTAGTAAGGGCTGTAAAAGCCTGATAAGGTGCTTCTAATTAGCAAAGCATCAGCTGTAAAGATTTATGTTAAATGAAACATAGGCAACCAGAAAGAAAGTTGATATAGTTTGTGCACTAATAAAAAAAATCATCTGTTTTGCATTCACATATGGAACATATTCCCTGGGGAGAGCAAGCGACATATTTTTAGGACACTATTTCATCTGAGCAAATCAATGTACAAGCTATTAAAACTCCATTCTTTCCATGAATGATAAGTGCAATTACATCTCTCTTGCAATAAAAACTAGTGCTTATTAAATGTAAATATTTAACAATGATTAAAATACATTTGAAGGAAACTTTATAGCTTTATTTTATATGTTCCCATCTGGGTTGCCTTTCTTAACCCGCTACAGTTTTTGGAGAGCTATTAAATTATTATTTTGAGAAGGACTAACAGGCTGCCTGTCCCTTGCTTCAATTTTAATTTCAGACACTTTCAGAATTTATTGAAGTCTGGTGAGTTTAAGATTCAATCAATGCAGTATTGTATTTGTAGAGCTGCATGGAGGGGAAAGCAGCTTCAGGAGGTAGGAAATGCCACACTGACATGTCTTTTGTGAGTCCAGTTTTGATGGCCAGATATAGTTTCCTGACTCCACATGCTCCAGCCCTCAGTTATTTCCAAAGGAAGCAAGTTGGTTCCTTGAATGAGGTTCTTCAGTTTTATGTACAACCCTTCTGGGGCTATTCTCAAAGGAAACTTCAATAAAAGGTCCAATCTTATTAACTGCAGAGATGCATGAGGAAAATTATGTGGGCAAGTTGCTGACCCTGGGTACAATTCATGGCTGTACATGCAGGACTGACCCTTGGCAGAACAACCTAATAGAATTCCTTGAGAAAGGGATTCAGGGGTAATCAAGGCTTTGTCAGATCCAAAAAATAAACCCTGTTTCCAGCAAAAATCTTCCCTAAGGAAGGTTTTTTCAAATGCCTAGGGAAGCATCCCTCTAGACTTTAAGTGAGTTGAAGTTAGTTTTCTATAAAATTCTGCAGTTGATTTAAAAATTGCATTGCAAGGATATAAACTATTACACGGCTATGGAACAGCTTAAATACTTCCAGAAAGGATACCACTCCTTGTTAAATTTTATATGTTCTTGATACAATTTGTGCTCAGATGGTCTCGTTTCGACCCTGTTCAAGATCTGCACTCCTGCACTCTTTTTTTTTTTTTCATTGTTTTTAGGGAAAGTTGCAGAAAGTTCAGCTTCATACTCAACATCATTCCAAAAGGCTGGAGGTACTTTTTAATTTGACAAGTAAGTTTGGTCGTGTAAGTAATATTGCCCAAGTCAGTTACTTACTCAGGAGAGTGTTAACAGGATCAGACTGCTGGGATCATTAAAACTCTTGATCTTGCAAAAAAGCAGGAGCCCAAACTGTTGCAGAGTTTCTCAGAGTCACCAGGCATTCCTTGTTGTGAAAATCATGCCAAAAAGGTCTCTACTTTTATGATATAAAATAAAAAAAAAAAAAAAAAAAAAAAAGATAAAAACTCAGTAGCCTTGTCCAACATGTTTAAAAATAACAAATTACTGCCCCAATTTTCTCATTCAAGAGCAAGCCAGCCATGCAAAACCCTGGCAAGGGCTCACATTTAAAGCATCTTTAGGTTTTACACCCTCCTCGTTTCAGATTATTAAACTCCTGTAGCAGCTCTGAGATGCTGCAACAGACAAAGGCTCAATTTGAGTGTGTGTGGCTTTTCAAGCAGTTTTCTCTCAGAAGGAAAATTTCTCTTTAAAATAAATCTCCCTCCTCTATTGAAACTGGTGCTTATTAAAAAAAAAAAGCAAACAAAAAACCAACAACAAGGAAGAGGGTATTTTTTCTGAAATAACATTATTTTTCAACAGTATATTCAATGGTTTAAGTTACATCTGATAAAAGGAAAATTAATCTAAGGCAATGATTTTCCATCACATAAACCTTTGGAAAATAAAAGTTTGTATTGGGTAAAAATAAATAGTAACAAAAATAGCAATAAAAAAGGGCTGGGCAGCAGGGGCATTTTTAATTGCTTGTTTAATTAAACCTCTCAGCTAAATTTTCACTTATTTATTTTTTACATATTTTAGGTGATGAAAAATATTGGTTAAAGTTAGAACATATTTATTGGTTTTACTTATAGACATATTTTTTCCTTCAGAGCAAACAGCACCTCTTGTATGCAACAACAGCAGAATAACCCGGGCAGCCTTTCCTGATGACTTTTGTAGTCCGTAAAACAAGACAAATATTTGTGTATTTTTTGGCTGTTCCTGTTTCTATTGAAGTCAATGGGGCATGAACCCCGACGGGACGAGGACCAAGCACTTTCTGATACGGAGGTGATGAAATAATTAAGGCTATTGATTTTCTAGCATTTCTGAGCCATTTTCACACAGTGATTAAACATAACACCCAGTGAAGTGTGTGCACTCAAGCTCAGATTTAAAATCTGCTGAATATGTTACAATTTCTAATATATTATCAAGTATTTGTGGAAAACCATGTGTGCCTAAATAATCAGCCCTATCTGTGTGCTTTAGCTATGAAAGCAACTTAATTGAAGCTGTTGTGTCTGCTTGTCCGGGTGAATTAAGGATTGGCCCAAATATTATACCATTATTTTGAAGTTGGATACATGATTTTATGACAAGCACACTCCATCAGTTTTAACTTCCTTGCACACATTTTTAAAATGCAATGTTCACTAATAAGTCTTGCTTTAGGAAAACAAGCTTCCACCCCTCCCTTTTTTTTTCCCCCCAAAAAAGTTTTTATATTTTTTATATTAATGATTCCTCTCTTCTGTTTTATCAAACAGCCTCCTAGAGGTGCCCTAAATTTTAAATACAAAATGAAAATTTGTATTTTCTGCTTTCCTACACTGGAAATAAAGGACCATGAGGCTGTTTTCACTAGCGTTAAAAAGGGGAAATAATTTCTTTCACTTCTGTCCGTTGTTTCCACAGTAGTTTCTTGAATTTAAATCGACAATATAGTGCTCTGGATTTAACCTGCATCTTTCCCACTGGACAATGTTGCTTTCATCTCTCTTCTGAAAAAATTAAATACCAGCCTGCCAGCCAAACCAGGTATCTTCAGCGTGGCTGGTAATCGCCCTTTCGATAGAATTCTGTAGTAGCAGATTTAGCACTGAAATTATACATTACAGAGAATAGCAACTGCCTATAGAGAAAAAAAGGACCTGATCCGAGCCCTCTAAAATCATAGCTATTTTCTTCTGAAGGCTGTATTTGCTGATTATTAAACCAAGACAGAGCCCACCAGTGACACAGTTCATGCAAACATGAGCCTGGGGAGGTGGGCACAGATTGAAACTCTCTTCTCTCTCTCTTCTGTATTTTTGTTTTTACTCTGCACAGGTAAGAGTAAAAGTGTTTCATTTAGGTGGAAAATTTGCTGAAAAAACCTCCCAGATATCCTGTATTCTCTGTGCTGCCTTTATGTGCTTTTTGACTACAGGATCTGGGGCAGAATTTGCATTTCTGTCGAATAAATCCCTTGCAACCAAATTGTTCCCTTCTCCACGCTGGCTGCAACGGGCAGCAGCAAAGCTGGACCCATTGAAACAGATTTACCAACAAAGTAGGAAATTCCACCAGGCTAATAAACCCCCTCTCTTTCTAATGAATTATTTCATCACTTCGTTGTCTACCAGGTTCTTGTGGCTCTGGGTGATTTAATCCGTGCTTTCCTCCAGCAGCGATGTGGATATTTCTGGTTTTTGTAGTCTGGTGTGCCGTATCCAGGCCAGACTTGGTCTCAGGGCTGGGGAGCTGGAATACTCATCCACGAGTCTTTATGCTGAGGGTTTTTCACTGGTGCAGCACTTCAGAGAGTGTAAAAAGGAGAAGGCAGCGAGCACGGGCATCAGATCGATCTCTTGACTCGTTTTGTAATGGAAAACCAGGGGATGCCTTGGAACACGTTGTGATTTCCCACATCTTGGTGGGCAAACATTAAAAGACTAATGCTTTAATCTTGCTGTCTAGCCCCAAGTTCAGGGCTTAACGCTGAAAGCTTGCAGTTCCAGTCTCTGCCCTTTTTGCAAAGATTTCTGACAGGACCTACGGTAGCTCACATTGGTATTAATCCCCCTGACAGACTCTCTGACAGGGACACCTCCTCATCCCACCCAGGCTCAAACAGTCTCAGGACTCGCTGCAGGAGGGGATGAAGCAGCCCTCGCCCCTGCAAACAAGCAGAGCCCCTAATTGCTCCCATTTATTAGGAAATTCCTATTTATTGCCCCTAGGAATTTCAGGAGGGGGCCTAGCCTGGGGCTTTCCTATGTTTCCATGTGAGACCAGGACCAGCGATTCCGGCGGCCACGGGATCGGCCTCGGATTTCAAATCTGAAGGAGCTCCGTGCCTGGGGAGGGAGATTTAGGTATCTTGATTAATGCTGCAACAATTAACTGCAAAATCTGGCCCTAAAAATCCCGCTGATGTAAACAGCAGGGCTGCAGGTCAGCACCAAGCATGCAGCCCGGGATTAGTGGCAGCTCACTGCTGGAGCAATTATCTTCTGGCAAAGCCCAAAAACTCCCTTGTTAAGCAACTGGGGGGCTTCACCACTCTCCCTTACACCTGTAAAATGCCAGATAAGGCCACCAAACTGGAGGACTTTTTTCCCCCTACTGTTTTAATGAGAGAAAAATTTAGTCAGCATCATCTTCTTAAAATGGTTTGGAAAATAAATCTTACCAACGTCTGAAGAAGCATCGAGGCTGAGTGGAGTGGCTGGACCTGATGTTTAGTGGGAGAGTTAACAAGCCTGGCAATAAAACCCTGGATAATAATAGCTCTGAAGAGGTACATTTGCTTTGGAATTGACTTTTTATAAAAGCATGAAATTTTACGTAGAAACAAGATCTATAACTGTTTATATAAAAAGGAAAGGGTTTTAGTACCTCTGAGAATGATGGACTATATATATAACCTGTGCTGCTATGAAGGATTGTAGGATCAGAACTCGGGGAGTAGGTCAGTACTGGTTATTCATAAGCTTTGTCTTTGGTGAGCATAAAATATTATTTTCTTGAAACAATTTATCATATGATTTCTCTTTTTATGTCAGTCTCCACCAGTAGACTTCATCTTAGCATTTATTGGTTAAAATTCAAGCTGATTTGGCTTCTTTATGTAAAGGCAATTTCAGAAATTGTTTTATTTGCCTTTTTTTCCCTGTAGTGTTTGTGTACAATTCCTTGTTTCCATGACTATGTCAGTCAGCAAAGTGATTAAGGTACAGGAGGTGAGTTCACAAACTAACTTCTTGTAAAATTGAAATAGAGATGAAGGAGAAGGTATTATCCTCAAATACTTCTCCCCACTACTCCCTCTGCTCTGTTACACAATTTAAAAAAAGCTCAGATTTTGCCATCATATCCAGGCAAAATTCTCCTTAACAGAGATACAAGATTCACCTGAGTAAACCTTGAAATATTTAGGATAACAATTCTCATCTTCAAATCCATGAATGAAAAATGCAATTAATGATGCTGGGCAAAACTCCAAATTAACTTAAATCAAGGCAGGATTGGGAGGGAATACAGGAATTTACTTATCTCCTTGGGCAAAAGCCCAGCTTTCCTGAAAATAGCAGTCACGGGAATGAATGGGATCAACTTTAATTCCTCTGACCCCTCCCATTTCTCTGGGATTTCTTCTCTGATGGAAGAGTGAAGGGACAGATCCAGCCCCTCTGCTCTCCAGCCAGGATACCCACAGCTTTGTTAACTTCCCTCCTTTTTTTTCTCCTCCTCTTTTAGGCTTTTTCCCATCCATGGGATGCTGGTGTGATGTTTCCTCATTATCAAGGCACCACATGTATGGCATGTCCCAGTGCCTTTATGGGAGACACTCCATCCCAGTGTTCTTGTCACTATAGGAGCAAAATACGTGTATATATTGAGATGGATTCCTTCCAAGTGCAAAAGGGCAGCTCTGAAAATACTCCATGCCCTGAGCCAGGACATGCTGTGACACACATGGAACCCCCCACACAGGTGAGTATCCCCCCCTGGATTTCATGCCTTGGAAATGCCAAATTTCCCACTGTTAAATTCAAACCAAAGGGTTGTTGGGAGTGATGGCTGACTGCTTAGGGGAATAATCCCACCAAAGCCCTGTCATAAATGTTTGCAGGATCAGGCCTGGAGTGATTTGGGAGAAAGTTTCCCTGGTTTCTTTTGTTTTTTTTCCACTTCCCAGTGGCAGATGATGTATAAGAGTCAGACCCTGAGGATCCCGTGAGTTACAGACAGACAACAGCCATAAAACTGCCCCTTACCTACAGGTCTCTGAGCTTTGCTTTTCCTGCAGAGCCTGATTTTGTGTTTAGAATGGCTGGACAGAAGCTGTAGGAAGGCTGTAAGAGCCCTTCCCTTAACTTTCCCGTATAAAGAAAAAAGGTTTTAGAACAACCAGTTAACTGTTAAACTATTATTAGATAAAAGATGACATTTTAGGTCAGGAAAAATACAACAAAAATCCTAAAGCTGCATCAGTTATAAAAGAAACCTTCAATGCCTATTAGAAAGAGCTGGATTTACCTCCCTAGTCCAATGGGTAACAATGCTAAAACGTATTCTAAGTGGTTTTAAAAAGAATTTAAATGTCTCTTTCTCGCCTCTATTTTTTTAACTGGAGACAAATTGGTTTATGTCATTTAGATCACAGAGTTTCTTGTCTGAGATTTGCATATCAGTGCAAATGGTGGCCAGTTGTCTCTGTCCTGTAGTTTATTCATTGTACTGGAGAAAAGAAACAAATATTGGCTACCCACCAATATCTGTTTGAGAAAAGCAAGATATGCACTGCAGATTTTGGCTACATCACTTGTCCTTGTGTAAGCAAAATGGATTGTTTCTAAAACACTGTCTTCATCTGAACCCAACCCACAGATGGTATTTGTACTAATCAAGCAAATTCTGCCCTCCACGACATCCACACAAAGGACATTGCCAAGTTTGCAGCCAAACACTGCAGATTTATCCCATTTGGGAAGTGTATGTGGGGAAAGAAGGAAGTTTTGGTCACTTGTGAGACATACCAGTGTAGGAAGAGATCCTAATTTCCCCCCTCAAAAACAGTTTTCCATTAGGGAACAGAAAGGAAATTGTATAAATTCTCCAGTGGCAAGTACCATGGCTGAGCCCTCAGCTCCAAAACCCTTCTCAGATCTCTGCAGCCCTCCTGACTGAGCCATGCCATGCACTTTCCCACCTATGTTCCCCCTTTTTTCATGAGAAAGGGATTCCTCCATGGGATGAAGGTCCTCAGGGTTCCCTATGGTTTGCAACTGGTACGATATCCCACACCCACAGCAATTGCTGCAACAGCAAAGGATTCAGTGGCATGGCCCAAGCCTCCCTGCAGCCAGCTCCAGAGAGAAACACAACAATGGTTCACTGTATTTAACACTGTGTGCTGTGGGAAATGGAACGAAGACAAATGGACTTTATTTTACAACATAAAGAATGTTACACCCTTTTGTAATACGTAACTAATAACTTAAATCCATTAAAAAACTCCATTCTTTATAACACTCACAAATGGAGCTAAAGCTGTAAAAATTCACGAAGGAGTCAGTAGAAGGCTGGCTGGGGTTACAAAATCTACAAAACTTGTTAGAAGTCACAGTTTTCTCCATGAAAATCATGGCCATAACAAATATACTGCACAGCTTGCTCTCTAATCCATTCCTGGGAAGCCACATTGTGTGAGGCTGAGCAAATCTTAACATCCAGCAGGGTCAGGAGGCAGAAAGGAGGATGCATGGCAGTGTAGAGGACTTGGGGTGCCACTGGCTGGCAGGGCAGGAGGGGACCCCAAAATGTTCCCGACTCTCTGGACCTCGGTTTGCCCCATGCTGGGTGACGCAGAGCTGGTGGTTGACTGATCACACTGGAAAACAAAAGCTGTGCCTGGAAGAAAAGGTCTCCTTTTCATTCCTGTTCCCCATGTCAGGCAAAAATTAATGACTAAATGCACCTCTCTCTGATGTTGTCCATCATGCAAATATTGGTGGGCGGGAGTCAATATGAACTTTAAACATACCTGACACAGGTGGCTCTTGCTTTTCAATGCTCAAATGGCCACTGGCCAACAATTCACGGTGCAACATAAAGGAATCCTTGTGGTGAGCAGCCTTCCCTCTGTTTATATTTGTTATTCCAGAATGAAGCTATTCATCGGGGCCGAGATGAAACTGCCCAGGTGAATAACTTCCTGAAACCCAGAGCTGCTGCAGGAGTACTACCAAAATCAACTACAAAATGAATGTGGTGTGTGAGTTTGAGCCATGGTGAGAAAGCAGAGGAATTAGGGAGATGGTGGTGGGCAGGATACAGCTGGCAAGAGGTGCCTGTTGTCCAGAACCTTGCTGCTCCGGTGTCCTCATCTTGGTGGCTCTCTCAGATGCTGGTCAAGCTGACCTAGTGCCCTGGAGATTTTAATCTAGCCAGCAGGTTTTCTTATCCTTTGGGTTGTGTCCTTCTGCTAATGGAGCAACATAGATGTAGAAGCAGAAGGATTCTGTGAAAAAAAAAAAAAAAAGCAGTGAATGTTTTTTCCCCGATTTTAGCAGTCGGATTGTGTTTTTTCCTAAAAATGGCAATTTAAAATAAAATTCAGGCTGATTTTAGAAGGGGTTCAATAGCTCTGCTTTTTTCCTACAAAGCAGTTGCAGCTTATCTCCAGGAAAACAGACATCACCCCCATCAGCTCTACTTCATAGCTCTGCAATTTCAGCTCAAGCCTGTGCCTAATTTTTTTTGCGTTTGGATGAAGCGTATCTTATACTAATATCATTGAATCAAAATGAAAAATAGATCCAAAAGAGATACACAGACTAAATAGTTTGCTGTGTAGTCATCAAAATATCTGTAAGGGGGAATTTGTAAGCAGTTCGGGAGGTTTTCTTTCAGCTTATGCATAGAGAAATCTTTACATACTATCAGAGTTGGGATTAATTTATCACCAAGCCCAGGAACTGTTCCCAATTGGAATTAGCCACACTAATGTCTGGAGCTGACAAGCACAGCTGCAGCAAGCTCTCTCATGTTTATTATTTTAGTTTTTCTTGTCTTTTAACAGTTTGTAGGCTAATGGAGGAGCTAAAACTGCACATCTTTGCTCAACTATTGCAATGAGTTCATTAAGACAATAAAGCACTTTAAGGGGTGTTTTTTAAGCTCCTGCTGGGAACAGTAGTAGGCACAGAAAATATCTGCAGTGCTTCTAACTGTTTTCTGACTGTTCTTCTAAAAACTGAGTACAGGAGATTGCATTCAGCCTTACCTTTTTTTGCTGCTTGATTCCTTTTTTAAAAGCTTGTTTTGGAAAATAATGATTTATAGCAAAGGACTGGAGATACAAACCCTTGCTGAATGGGGGACATAGATAAGAGGAAAAAGAGATGGAAAGTTGAATTTAGCTGGTGTGTATATATATATATATTTTTTTTTTTTTTTTTCAAATATTTTGAGTAGTAGAGAAAGTGTATCAACTTCATCTGGCAGTAAGGGGATATTATGGCACCAAACAATGTTTTATTTTCCTTGATGTTTGTGCAGGATAGAAGTCATTCTGCCTCTGAAAGGGAAATGTACTGACAGCATGAATATTTTATTTATTCAATAAGAAATTTTCATAACTCAAACTGACAGATTATCAGCTGGTATGTATTAAAACTTACATGCAATGTGCACCATCAAATCAGACCTCAGGAGTTACTCAGGAGCTGTAGGCAAGTCTCTGTGTGGCCCCCTTAATTCTTTAGGGCTTTATTGCGGCTTTGGGCTTGTGCACCCAGGTTTTTTTTTTCCCCATGGAAACATGGGAGCAGAGCAAGAAAGCAGGTCTGACATCTGACTCACCTGCCACAAAATTGGAAGTCTGCCAGGATATGCATCTGGATCTTGAATGCAATTCCAGGTCTTCTGTCCAGCATTATAGGTCAGTAACGTATTTCTATCCTCAGGCTTATTTTGGCCATCATGTGTACACTAATTCAGCTGGAATACATCCAGATTATCTATCCATTTATCCAAGAAAGCAGCCAGAGGCAGAGCAACCGAAGAACCAGCAGTTCTGGTGACTGCCAGATGTCCAGCAAGTCCTCCTTTGGCTGCTGGCCCTCAGCCTTCCTGGTCACACTCAGACACCTCTGCCAGACTCCACAGCCCCCTCTGCTCCCTCCCTGCCCTTCCTGGCCCTGCTCTCTGCAGGGTTCTGGGGAGCTACAGAAGGGTAGAAGTGGGAGGGAGGGTTGGAGAAGGAGAGGGAGACAGTTTGCAGAAGGACAGAAGAGGAGGGAGAGGAATGGGGATTTCTCCTGGTGCTTGCATCCTCCAGATGCTCATCATAGCGTCAAGGAGATCCACCCTGTCCTACCTGTCTCTTCCTCTCCTGGAGGCAAGGAGCTGTGCAGACCGGCTGGAGTTGAATCACTGCTGCTCCCCCAGGTGGGAAAAACCAGAATTAACTCAGGAGCAGCCAGCAGAGGTAATGAATGCACTTGCCCAACAAGCCGACAACTGAGACAACATTTCCCCACCGCCTGGTCCTTCGGACAAATCCCTCTTTCAAGCCTGGATGGGTGTGTGAACTGCTGATTCAGGCCGATGCTGAATTTCCTCACCATTTTCCATCATCCATAAATACCTATTCCCCTCCATGCCCCGTCTTATCACCCATGGGGATTAAGATGCCTCAAGGATGTTGTTAATTAACAGTGTTAATGGAGCTCTTTGAGTTGCAGCTCAGCTGCAGACCAGCTTAGCAAAGTTGGAAAGTTGTTTATATTTATGATAAAGAAGGCAGAATGGGGGACTGTGTCAGTTCATATAGGGAGAGGAGGAGATTCTAAAATTTTTTTTAGTTTCTGTTTTGTTTTTTTTTTGTTGTTTTTTTTTTTCAGGACAGCTGTGAGGGAAGAGGGATTAAGTATTCTGTCAGAGCAAGGAGAAGGAAAATAACTAAATGAGACTGCTTGTTAGGGAGAAAATTAATTAGGAAGAAAATTAGTTGCCTTAGCACTTTGTCTGCATTTCACTGTTCCACTTTACCTCTGACAGGTCATTGCAGACAGATCAATGAGGTCGTATGGATACAGGCATGCAGGGTCTCAGTTCCCCAGGTGGCTGCAGGACCAGGGTGGCTGTTTTGTGCTCAAATGTCCACAGGGTCCCTGAGCTTTTGTTGCTTTAACTTATTTGCTTGTCAGAGCCAAAAGCAAAGAGCAGATGAACAAATGAGCTGGGGGGTTGGGTCTGACCAGCATCACTGAGCCTTAGAGTGAATTGCACAATATTCCCCTGTGTTTACTGGTACCAACTGAACACCTTTGGCTACCTTTTCCCCCATGTCTGTGGGAGGACAAGCCCTTGGGCCAGCACCACTGTGCTGAGACATGAACAGGGGCACATGGGGAACCAGTGACCCAAGTGTCTCCAGGTTGCACTTCCCAGGAGGAGATGGCATTGTGCCAATTAGAGCCAAGTCCCCATGCAGTTTCATTGCACAGGCAGTGGGGGAAGGCCATTTCCCTTCCCTTTGCTGCTCTCCTCAGTGATTTTCATTTTAGCTGTATGCCAAGTTTAAGGCTTCAAGGATTTTTCTGCAGTGACCTCTAAATCCCTTCACTGGTCAATATGATGCATCACCATTCAGTATAATATCCTTCTGTCTGGTTTGCTGGCCCCAGACTTATTATTTTATGTTTCTCTACATTAAACGGCATTTTCCATTCACTGGCCCAGGCAACCGTTGGATTCAAATCCCTTGTTCCTCGTTATTTGTTCCCTCTCCAATTTTGTGTCCTCCACAAAACTTTGATAGTTTGTGGAGGTATTTTCATTCAAGTCATTTGCAGGTATTACAAATTAGGGAAGTCCCTTGGTGTTCTCATTTGTTGAGCCTTTAGAAAGCAGGATTACCTTTTCAAAGAAAGAGATAGGGGTTTAGCAGCATGACTAGTGGATATTAATAGATGCCTCTTGGTACAGATCCTCTGACTGCTGCTGTCACAGTGGCTTTCTTACCTTTGCATGGGATGATGGCTGCAAATCAGAGCCAGGGTTCATGTCCTTTGCTGAAATTGTTCTGGAGTGAGAGATCTGCCAAAATGAGAAGGAAAAAGGAAAAACGAGTAAGGTGCTATGGACTGATGAGGGCATGTGAGCTATTGTGGGAAAACAGGAACTTGAGGTATCTGAGACAATGCTCTGAGGTGCAAAAGGAAACCCAGATGTGAGACAGGGACAAGACTGGAAAGGAGACATTTCTCCTCTCTCAAGGCATTTATTTGACCCTGTTGTGTGCATCATGATTGCTCTCAGCTTTTAGGCCTGCACACCTGCCTGTGGTTCTCTGGAAGGTATTTCTTCATGTTGCAGTTGAAAAAAAATGAATTGTAAACCCAAAAGCTGCAAAACAACTAGAGCCTTGAGCCCGTAGCCCTATCCCCAGATCAGTGCCACCATGGGAACAGAGCCATGGCACAGCCTGGCAGCCCAGACCCTGTCATGGTAGGAACCAGACTCAAACCCAGGCTCCTTATGGATATTTACAGCCATCTCGGCACCACAAAAGGATACAAAAATGTCTCTGCACAAACTGTTCAGGTTTTATTAAACATGTGTTTTGGTTGGAAGCCCAACTGCTCTCACTTGTTTTATCACTGTTTATTCCTGTCCTTCACAGCCTTTATCAGTTATCCACATCAGACCTGTGAGGACTGCGAGGGCTGAGTCACACAAACAGTGCTTTTATCTGCAGTCAAATCTATAATCAGGCAACAAAACTCCCTGGTCTCACTTCTATTTAGAGTCCCAACTCAGGCTCTCAAAGAAAAAGGGACTTTACAAAAGAATTCCAGTAATTATCCTCTGCTTTCCAACCCCCAGATGTTGTTTTGTATGATATAGGTACCTGTGGACACATGAAAAGAACTCTGGGAACTGCCATCTCTTTAATGGAAGACTTCTAGGAAAGCGAACTTTAACTTTTAAACTTCCCTATGAAAAACAGATTCAAGTTAAGTTTGATACCATTTGCCTCAGGATGATCTCAGCTCTTCAAATAGGATGGTTTTAGTTGGATTAAGAGCCTATATTGTTTCTGAAGAGAAAGAAGGGTGCCTCTTTAATTGCAGCTCAAATCTACCTAACAATTGCCACATGTTGGACAAGATGTAAGAGTTATTAAATATGAAAGCCACTATTGCCCTTCCACCGTGAGCAGCCCTTGTTTTTTAAACCTGGAAAGCACTAAGAAAAAGAGGGAAGGGAAATGGCCAAAACAAACCTAAAAATACCTACTGCAAACCTGAAATCTGACAGAGGTGTGTTTGTTTTCTGTGAAGTTGTTGCAATGTATTCCTCTCTGCAACAGCATCCACCGTGTTAACTGAAACAACCTCCTGGCAGGTCTGGTACTCTTGTTGCTAGGATGACTCAGTATGAATTCTCAGTGGTTGTAGGGTTGCTGCCATCTGTTATCTGAAGTTATTTACAAACAATGGATTGATAGCTTGACCAGAGATATGCTGAGAAGTGTCTCCTTTGACTCTGGAGTTGGTTCTAGCAGCCAAGGCTCATGATCTGCTGTGCTTGGCTCTGCTCAGCTCATGGCACGAGGGCTTCCATGGCTGTCACAGACCAGTGAAGGCATCAGGGACCCCTGCCCATAAAATCTTCCTTAACACTCTCCTACCCTTTAGCCTTGCAGTGGAAAAAAGTCCCCAGCTTTGTTTTCCCTCTTCTGTATTTGTATGATGAAAGATGCAATTCTTACTATCAGAGCATTTTGAATTTCCATTTTATTAACTCTGTGTGGCTGACTAGATCTGGAATATTTTAAGGACGTGTCTGGCTGTAATCTGCTCTGGGGACAAAGCCCTCAGGCAATGACTGTCTGAGCCTGCTTGTCCTCCTTAGGGCCACCAGCTCCTGACATCCCGGAGCATGGCAGCTGTAAGGCATAAGGAACGTGGGTCCTTCAAGGGACTTCTACTCATTTCTCATCAGGGGAAATTTTCCACCAAGTTTGCCACATTCTTCTGTCTTTCCATGTTAGGGATAAACCATCTGTGGACAGAAGCACTGCTGGGCTGTGATGCTTCTCTGGGAATGGCCAGCATGTCTTGAGCTAGCAACTTCAGTCCCAAGGCAACGAGCCAGCACGTCTACTCAGCTGAGTAGATGCAATCTGTAGGAGGTGAGAGCAGATATAGAATAGATCAAGGCAAGAGAGGAGGAGGGAGTATTTTTGTAAATCATCTGTTTAAATTTGTAGAAAGTAAATGTTGGGTCAGGTGGAGAGTTACAACTACTGTATCCAGGGGATAAGGAAAGGAAAGGAAAGGAAAGGAAAGGAAAGGAAAGGAAAGGAAAGGAAAGGAAAGGAAAGGAAAGGAAAGGAAAGGAAAGGAAAGGAAAGGAAAGGAAAGGAAAGGAAAGGAAAGGAAAGGAAAGGAAAGGAAAGGAAAGGAAAGGAAAGGAAAGGAAAGGAAAGGAAAGGAAAGGAAAGGAAAGGAAAGGAAAGGAAAAAGAAAAGAAAGGAAAAAGCTAACCCGTGATTTTCAGAGGTCAGTGGTTAAATTTCTTTTCAGATGTTAGCTTTCTGCTCCCTTTCTGTTGTGCTTGATAGTATTTCAGAGAGATCTTCAGCTTCTAGCATCAGGATTTTAAAGTTATGGTAATATAATTTTTGTACAATACATTATTCATTTTTCTAGGTCTCCACTTAGCAATCCTGGCAGCTAAGTAGGATGGCATAGTTTAGGGCAGGGGCCACTGCAGATCTTTGCAGTCTGGCAGGAGAACTCAACTAAGCCTCTCAGGTTACAAAGGAAAAGCAATTTTCATTTTCCCTCCTGCTCTGCAAAGTAAAATCCAGCTCCTAATTTTCAGTGAAGAAATCACAATGGTTGGATATTTTTGTGTCTGATTTCAGACACACCCCTGTAAACCTGGAGATGCTTATAGAGCCAGGAACACAGTTCCCTCTTTGCCAGGGTGTGGGAAAGCAATTGGCTTTCTACCCAGTTTTAAAGTTTCCCTTTCTACAGTGCTAACAGAAGCTATTTATTCTTCCCAAGCATCTTGTACTGGCTCAGCATTGCCCCTTGAGACATCTGCTGGGGAACACTCCTGCAGCACGTTTTACAGCCAGTTTCCAACCCCTCCTCACCATGGCTTGGTGTCAGCCTCTTCCCTCTCCCAGCTCTGTGTTGCAGACTTGCCTCCCCATTCGTGCCAAACATCAGACCAGCTGCTCATGGAGCTGAGTTCTAGCTGAGGAGGTAGAAATTTCAAAGAGATTAATAGAGATGGAAACCTTTTTCCACTGCCAGAAATCTCTCCAAGAAGTCACAATTTGTGCTTACAAGGCAAAACTAAACCTCTTTGTTCTTACAGTAGGTGGAAGCGTTGTTTAGAGTATGGGATTGTTGTCGGGATTCCCAGGTTCTGCTTTGTCAGTTCTGTTCCCTTGGATTGCACTTTCCCAGACATCAGCATGATGTTTTGGAAATTTCTTTGACCGACAGGACCATCTTTCAGACCCAAACCAAATCTCCTCTTATCCATCCCATGATAGAGCTAGAAAGCTGGAAGAAAGATTTCTTGACTAATTGCCCCGGGAAAGGGATCAATCATGGCATTCAGGGAATAAACCATATTTCCTGAACTTTCACTCTTTGGCTCCACCCTTTCCCCCAGCAATAAAACAGGTCTTCAGTTGCTGTACTAACCATTGTGTGGAACAAGGGACTGGCATAATTTCTTGTTCTTTTTCTTCTTTTTAACTTTCTTTTTAAAATTCTTGACTTTCTTTATTATGAAATTCCAACTTCCAGCTGACTCTTGAATTATTGGTTTTGTTGCAAGGGTTATTTGAGGCCTAAATGAGCCTGATGACATCTGTTTGATTTTAGATGCCTGGAAAATGTTCTAAAATTAATGAAATCCAAATGTATGACAAACTAACAGGACAATTTTATTTATTAAAAAGATGGTTAAAAATAATTCTAAACTTTCAGGAAAACAAAAGAGGTGAATGGGATCTGTTATTGTTTAAATTGTACTTATTATATTACATTTCAGTGAAATGCCCCCTTGACCTTCCACAGTTTGCTCGATTTCCTCGTCGGGATCCTTCCAGCTAATTTGCTTTGACATAAACAAAAAGGAAAGAACTCAAGAATCAAACACAGTCGTCCAATATTTGGGGTCTCGGTGCTGATTATAGCCAGATACAAATAAGAATGAATGGAACTTGCTAAAGGCAGGACCATGTTATTAATTCTTCATGAATATTTGGATGGTCATGGGAAATGTACGAAGCCCCACAAATGTAAAATGTGTCACAAAATGTAGCTTGAATGTTCATTCCTTTTAAAAATGTGGAGTTGAAATGGATAATTTGCTGTTTTCCTTTTTAGCAAGTTTTAGTTCACCTCTTTGGGCTGCAGAAACATTAGATGGCTTGAATAAGCAATCACAAATCACCAGTGTGGAAAGGAAATTTATCCATTTTATGCACTTGATTTGCTACATGTATTCTTTTGAAAGGAATGCTTAGCCAGAGGAATTACACAGGCATCATGGATCATCCAGGAGACAATTTCCAGTAACACTGGTAATATTCTCAGTGCAAATGGTGCTAGGCTTCTTAACTGTGGCCTCTTGTGTGGCTTAGACACAAAACCAAATACAAATTACAGTTTGTGGAAATATACATGCATTCATGTAATCTATGTCTTTTTATAGGAAATAATAATAAAAAAAAGACCAAACTACTTTGTTTTTTTTTATAGTACTATGTAGTTTTATAGTCTAGATATCTCCTTTTATTCCACCTACCCTTTTTCTGTACATGAAAAACAAAGTGCCTTCTGACACAAGCTGTATCTCCAGCTACCACTTTACAGGGTTTTTTCTGATTGGTCTTTACAGTATACTTTTGTATTGACTTCTCTGTGCTGAGTGAGTATTTGACTCCTTGGTTGAAGTTGCCAGACAAATTATACATATTACACTTCTGCTATAGTACTCTGGCAATTTACAACTGTTTTTTAGGGTTACCTTGCTTTCTAGGTAAAGGTTACCCTGAAATGGTTACTAGTTACTGTCAGCGACAAGCCAAAAACTGTTCCCAAATTCTCTGAACAGTGTTGTCAGCCGGTTTGGTGCTTTCTCAAATAGCTGTGGATATTTGAAAACAATAGCCAACCTTGCAAAGAAACTGCAGGGCACTTTTCCTGAAACTCCAAGATTTCTGTTGGGATGGCAGAATCCATCTGGAAGCTGGTTGTGTTTGCTATACTTGTATCTGATCACAAAGTAAAAGTATTTAACCATAGTTTATTGGACATTTCTCTGTAGTACAGGTGCTGAGCTCCAGATAACTGAGTTACGTGGCTCAGTGCTTAACCTTATCATTCAGTGATTTTTAGCTCAGTTGACAGAAGGATCACTGGTGTAGCTGTAATTGGAGTTTACAATGTTTGCAAGTATTAGATGACTTGTAGCTTAATGCCATAACTATAGGGACAATAAATTACATGGTCATTAGAGGGCTTTAGCTATTCATATAGTATTAAGCGCAAGGAGGACAGTAACATTTCTCTAATAACACATAAAACGTATATTCCAATTAAAACCATAATAGGATAGACTTGGCATTATATTACAGCCTCTCATGAGTTTCACTGCTCAGAAATTATTACCGTTAAAATCATGGTTTCAAAGACTCGCACACAGGGGTAATAAATTCTCACAAGCAGGTTTAAACTGGAGCACTGTGCCTCCATGGAGGAAGACTGGGTTTTAAAGCAGTAAAAATTCAACTAGTGAGCAAAGATTTGAAGGGCTGGGCTTTTTTCTTTCCTTTGTGTTCTCCAATTTGGCTGGCTCCCCAAACCAAGTGAAGCTGAATTAAAAGCAATTGACTAAACAAAAACCAGTCAAAAAGAATATCTAGGAAATTATATTTCCTAGAAGGAGTTCTGCCCCTATATGCTACTGTGTGTTTTCTTGTGCTCTTGAGAGTCTTATTTGAAGAGATGTTGAAACCATATTATTTTCAAACCCCAATCTGTTTTCTTTCCTTGATATGTGCAGGGATTCTTTCACCAAAAGGCAGAGTGAAGAAGGTAGTCAGAGGTAGACTCTGTCCAATGAAAATTGTAATGCAATATATTCTCCAGCATTCAAATATGAAGTTTTTACTTCTCTTTTTTCTCAACACTGATGTCCCCAAGGACAGCACACAGCTGCTATGTGTGTGCATTCAGACATCAGAGCTTTGTATATTCATTATCCCAAAGGTATGTTTAATCTGTGTTCAAAGGTGTTGAGTCCTATGAAACTCAAGCACCTATCTCAGTGCAAAGAAACAAGTATGTGCTTATATGATGTTCCAGAAGAAGGCTGCTGATCATTTTGGGACCCTCTTTCTTTGTTTGAGGTTAGGCCTCCTTGTTTGCTCACCGGTCACTTCATCCTTGTAAAGCTGTAAGAGATACAGAGCTGTTTGGAAGACAAACTGAACTGCTCTTCCTTGGTTGGTTCTTCACTCCTCTCTCCCTGCCCATCCTGCAATAACCACCTTAAGTCTTGGTCATTAAAATGGTTATAAACTTGCTGTGGGAGATTAGGGGTTTGCATCACAGTTACACAAAGATTATTTGAAGTGTGGTTAACATGGACTAGGAGTTATCTCCCAAAGCTGTTTCACAAGAAGCAGAACTACTACAGACCTCATTCCAGATTGTTAGGAGATTAGAAAGGAAAGTTAAATGGGTCCCCAGGGGAATAAAATTAAACACCTTTTAAAAAACAAGAATGTTTCTTGAAACATAGTAGCAAGAATTATTAAGACATTAATTGACCATTTTTCTTCAGGAATCTTTACCACCAGACCGAAAACAACAAAGAAGCAAGGCTAAAGTCGCTTTCAAGATGAAGAGAGTATCAGAGCCCTGTATTGATTAGACTGGCATCTGCTCCTTTCCCTAGAGCTGTAGCAGACCACGGAACTGAATGATGAAAAGGACAAAGTTGTCTGTGTCAGTAGCCAGAGAGTCACTCTGGAATTCCTCTAAGAGTGTCACTCTATTCCCATCTTTGTTCTCCAGGGTGATTTCTATTTCCCCAAATAAAATACTTTGTGGATTTGTTGCATCCTGCCTCCATCCACCATCTCCTCTGGGAAGCTCCAACAGCAAACCTACCCACTGGGAGCTATGGATACTACCAACAGTTTCTGGTCTTCTTAACCTGGATCATGCAGCATCATGCTGCTAAGCTCTTGCATGCAGAGTGGAAGAGGAATTTGGTGTCTCTTACTCCCTGAACTCAGAGGATTCATCTCCTAGAAGTTCTGGTGTTGATGCCCAAGTTGCTAACATGGAATAGATACCTCCTTTGCATGGAGAATGGAGATACATAGAGCAACTACAAATCTCTGTAAGCAGCAAACTGTGCTGTAAAAATTATTCTTCTTCCACTGCTGAGGACTTGCATGAACAATAATGCCAATCATCTGGGAGTTACATCCCTCTGACACATGCCTTCATAATGCACCCCTGCTCCTACTTTAGGATTTGAAGAGCAATTTGCCCTGCTCTTCTGTACAAAAGTTTCTGGCATATAATAAAAATAAACAGAGACTAGTCTCCAGTGCACAGGCCAAAGATCTTGTTCTTGCTGTAGGAAACATAGACAAGTATCTTCCAGTGGAAACAATGTGATGTCTTCTTGCATGTCCAGAAATTTTTCATACTGTCATAACATTGTAGTCTCTCCACTCCTTTTCATAAGCCCTTCATCCCTCTTTGCTAATGGTTTACAATATAGAACAATTTAACTGTATATTTTGATGTAAATCATGTCAACTTCTCTGTGAATTATATAAAATAATTCACACTGAGGAACTCATGGAAAGGTTTTTAAGGCTGCAATTTGTCTTCTCTTTTCCATTACCCTGGGCAAGAATAAAAGCCAGATACAAATTTGGCTTTTTACTTCAGAAAGGGAAAAATATACTTATTCAATATCTGAAGCTAGTAGTTTTTCTTATTCATAAATTGGACTGTATGAGCTCTGAGGAAGGTGCATTAGTCCAGACTCTGTTCATTGACATCAGTGGAACTACGGACAGCAGACGGCATAGTCCATATTTGTTTGTGAAGTGCCAGCTAGTCAATAATATTGGAATAATTACAGATAAAGTGGCTTCTTATCTGTTTTTTAACTCCCTAGCCAGTCAGAAAATAATTTTCATATCACATTTAATCTATTGGTGCCTGTACACTTGGAAATCACTGTTAGCTGGTTTGATGGGCAACTGCCCTTTGTTCCATCCATCTATATATTAAACCAGACACTAGTAAGGTTGCACCATGCTGGTTGCACCCTTGACCAACCACTATGGCTGTAAGCAGGAATGACCCTGCAGGTTCCCCAGACTGAGAAGAAACCATTTTGTAATCTTTGAATCCTTGTGGTTATTTGGAAAGCTTTCCGACTTCTTCTAAAAGAGTCGTATTTTATTTGACTTGTATTTTTTCAGCTTCCAGTCACTAACACTAGCCCACAGGGCATGTAAGATCTGCTGTTGAAATACAGGCTCTTTAGCAAGTATTGGGCATTTAAATGATGCAATTTAAGTATATGAAGTAAAACTTTCATACATTTTTTCTCAACCTCACCACCCAAAAGTGAGATCTAGATATCCATTTAGGTGGCCACATCTGAGAACCTGGCACTCAAAACATATACAAGCTCATTAAATATGCAATTATGGTCACTTAATTGTGGTATTCCACACAGAGGCAATTGCCTGGATTTCCTGTGGGGAAAAATGAGCATAGGACTCCTCTGGAACAGGAGAACATTCAAACTGTGTGCAGCTGAACTTGTATGCACAAAGTGCATGGGAAAATCCTTGATGTGGGGCATCTGTCTTAAAAGAGGAGCCCCAGAAACCCAGATATTAGGAGTTGACATTGTAAGAGCACAACTTTGAAATCCCTCCTTGTACTGTCACTTTAAATGTTTTATTGATTAAGGCCTAGATTACTTAACCTAAAGCCCTATATTTATATTTAGCCAAGGTAAGTTATGAGTCATGAGTAATCCTTTTGATCTACAGGTTGCCATGGGTCACCAGAGAAATTAGTTGAGTTATAATATCCTAGCAAACTAGCTGTGTGTACAGAAGAATAAATTAAATAAACTCTCCTTTAGAAAGTCTCAGTGATTCCATACTCCGTTTCTGTTTAACTAGAATATGTGTTTGTTTTCTTTTCTCCTTCCATCTAAAACTGAAATATATTTGTGATGACAGATGCAAATATAGCTGCTGACATTTCTAGCCAGTTGAATTGTCTTTCAACTAAGGGTGTCAGCACTTCAGTCCTGAGACTTGGTTGCTCCATCTGAGAGCTAAAGCCTTTAAAACCATACGTGAATAAATTTGACTCAGGTGACTTATCTGTGCAAAATCTGATGTTGAAGTGGCCTTACTCAGGTGTGTTTGCATCTGTCCAGTCTGGTCTGCTGTTTAGTACCACGGCCAAAAACAGCTGATCTTCACAGTCTTCAGAACCTGCGAAGTACATGAAATACAAGCATGGGGCTAAGTATTCCCCTGTGTGCAATCCAAGCCTGGCCACATGCAGTAAGTTATTTAAGTCCTCAGGCAGGCCAAGTCTGCAGACCCTAATGAGAAATGGAACTGGGTTTTTTTTCCTTGCTTTTTATAGTCTCAGACCCTGTTAAACAAGGTGGTGAGTACCCCCAGCTCCCCTTCAAATCCTTCAGGCCTGTTTTTGCATTAGCATCTCTGCCCCTCAGGGATTGTTGCCTGTGTCAGTGGAGGATGCAGAAAGCACCCTCAAGGAGGGTGTTGAGTGTGTTACACATCTGCACACCCACCCCCTGTCCACACAGCTGGATGGGGCCCACAGAAGGGTGTCAGTGTTGAGATCTCTGCATACTCTGGAGAAGGATGTGCAATATCAGCATAGCCCTGCATGAATCTGTGCTTGCAAGATCTCTTTGGACACACAGAAAATTCTGTCTAGTGCTGACCTTCTGGCAGAATTTGAGATTTAGTGCAGACATAACCCATGTCATAGGTCTGAATTCACTTTGAACTGAAATTGGTATCACTAACTAGCAGAATCTTTTGATTTGTTTGCTTTCTTTGGCGTAGTTTATTTTTAAAATGTATGCATACTTCCAAGAAGCATCTTGAATTTTATTTTTAGCATGGAAATGGAATGCTTCCTGGCTTTTTTTTTTTGAGTGTCTTGGTTAAGTTTAGGTCCTAGATCAAGTCAGTGTGAGCAGTTGCATACCCACACCATGTGGGAGAGTTTGGAACAGATATGACTTCCCATCCAAATCAAGTAGACCTTGTCTATATGAAGCTGGATGACCAGACACTAGGGAGGACTGTGCACTGAATTCTTTTGACATAATTTAGTAACCTACTGGGCAGAACTCTGAGATTTACTTGGCTTGCTTAAGACATGAGATACCTCATAGTTGTCAGAAAACAGATGATGAGTCCCAGATAGTCAGCACTCATGGATTACTATGGAAAGTAAATAGAGAGCAACTTTTAAAGACCTAAACAAAAAATATCTAGTATTCTTTCGTTTCCTAACTTGCTGGGCGAGTGAGGGTCTTTTCATATCCTGATAAGTGTGTGAGTCCTGGGGCTGTAAAATCATTACATTAAAAACACTCTGTGAGCTGGGACTGTAAATCACATGCAAGTGTGGCACCTGAGAGTGTGTTACTCCAGCCTCTGAGTCTTCTCTCAAGAAGTGCTCTAAGAAAAAAAGACATTCATGAAAGAACCTTCATCCCCATAACAGGGAAACTAGGAGGAGAGTTGGTCCCAGGGTTTTGTAGAACACATTTGTCAAAACTTACATTTTTTTATTTATCTGCTCTTCCATCCATAAAAATATGTGGCCGTGTAATTTGCTGGGCTTAATTGCAGTTGACTTTAAGCATAACTCAATTAAATATTTGACCTCAAGGGACTACCTCTTTCACAAATGGTATGTTCCTGAAACAACAGGATAATAAGAAAGGGAGTATTCTATCACCCTAGTTCAACAAAGGTTCCATATTGATAGACTCCATTATCCAGTGATGGAAAGTCTATTTGCTGCTGCTTCTTTCCATGTACCACCAGCATTTTTTATTCAGTCCACAGGAATCTAAATATCCATCTTAACCAAAAGCAAAGTTAGTCTGGTAGAAGTGTCCTCCACATTTTACCTCTATCTGTAACTGAGGAACTACTCTTTTTCTCTCAACAGCTTCTACCTCTTTTGGTGTGATCTTTTTTCCTCCCCATTTGGTGCTCAGTTACTGAGACTATGATTTAAAATACAGAGGAGGGAATGAACAGATCTGATCTGCAACTCACAAAACCTCCCACTTACATTATTCTGTGAAAACTCTATCCCAGAACTAAATTCTTGTATTGCAATGTTCACATATACAGGTTAATCGTTTGTCATTTGCTTGAACACACAGAAACTCATTGGCTATTCATCATTCTGCTTTACCTCCTTTCATCGAATAGGCAGGTCCTGGTAAAGCTGACCTTTGCACAGGTTTAACATTTCCCCTTCACACCTTCAAGGCTGAGGAGTTTGACTGACATCAATAATTAATTTTTGAACAAATAAGGCACACCTTTTCCTATGGTTCCTCTCAAAGATAGGAGACTGTGCATTGCAACAACAGGCATGTTATTAAGGGGGGAGTCCAAAGGACACCAGTGGAGATCAAAGTCTAAGATTCAGCTTCAGTGGGGTTGTTAGAGCTGTGCCTCACCTCTGCTATGCTGTTGTGCCCTTCTGTGTGATATATTCAAGAGAAGCAAATATGTATGTGCACTGCAAAGTTCAGTACATTCAGGATAGGTTGCACCACCTGAACAGAACAACTCAGAAGACTTGCTTATTGGGCACATGTGAGAACCACCAACTGGTGATTCCCTGGAGTCACTTCTAGTTAACCAGTACATCAGAAAAGTTAAAAAAAAGAAAAAAAGAAAAATAGACCCTCAGATTCTGCCCAGGCAATAAGCTTAACAAGTTCCCTGTAAAAAAACTTTAGCCATTATCATTCAGTTTGCCTCTACAAATGCTGACTTATTTTCCTCTATTTTTGTGTACTAAGCATCCTAGAAATTCCTCTTTTGAAAATTTGGGTAAGCAACGACTCCCAGTGCTTTCAGCTTGCAGAGTCCTGAATCCTAAACCATGTTGGCCATGACTTGACCTCGAAGGAGACTGGTCTGGGGAGAAAGGAGGAATCTGGACAACAGGTGCTCTTGTCAGCATCCCTTGCCTTTGGGGGCAGCATAACTTACGATGCAATTTGTATTGCAACGTAAATCGTGGCTGCCTCAAGTCCACATAATTCCTCTGGTGCAGAGTCTGCATTTCATGTGATACAGTGGGGGCTGAGGGCTGGTGGTGCAACAGATGTTGGTGAAAAAACTTGGACATCAGTGACATTGCCTCCATGTCCTCCAGCCTCCAAAAACAAGTAACGGGAAAGGGCAGTTTTCTGATAGCTGCAACTTCTCAACAGAAGGTGGACAAAGACCTGGGGTTGTGTTTAAGGCCCTTCTTCTATAGACGCAGGAACACAGATACTTTAGAATTGCCCATTCAGGTTCTACCTGCATCTTGAGAAACTGATAAAAATCTAAGTTAAAATAGGTGAAACCTTAGATGAATGATGTCAGTTCTTCTGCATGCAAGATGGAGGAGGATTTCCTTTGCTTTTGTACATATGGCAATTCAGCCTTTCGGTTACATATGGAAAGGGAACATTAGTGTGCTTAAATTTGCAGGAGTGTTTCTGAACATGCAACGTGTAACATTATAGGTTCTTCTGGGAGATGCTCAGCTAATCCTATAGCAGGTGGCTCTTTAACTCAGCCTCCACATGCAGGAGGTGAGAGAAGCTTTCTAGGTGGAAAGAGACTGGGCTGAACTGCAGCTAAGTCTGGTCAGGAGATCTGGGTATTTTGTAGCCATGAGAATCCATACACATACAGCTGGATTGTAATGGAGGGGTCTGTATGACTGTGCAGTGTCTGTGGATGCTTAGGAGTGGTGAAGGAAAGACATCTGCTTCCAAACACTGCTTTATATTTCCATGCACCTGAGGGAGTTCGTAGATGCTCAGCACTTGGGGAAATTCTGTTAGCTTCATTCTAAGGATGAACTGGAACACCATGTCCCCTTACATCTAACTCTGAGGTGACCAAGCACAGCAACCTCAGCACCATGCCAGACCACACTGTGACTTAGAAAGCCCCAGATCCCACTGCAAGAACTTCAACCCTCTCCATTCTCTTCACTTGAGTATGACAGTGCAGCTGTGCCACAAGCCCATGCAATCAAGGATTTTGAGTTCTGAGGCAGAAAATCTTGCTGTCATGGTGTTTTGACCTCATTTTAGGGTAACTCTTGTATATGCTGCCTGAACATTATGTGCTGTAATGTCCAGACACCAAAAGAACAGCAGAGGTTGATATCTCATGGCCTTTGTAGGACAAACACAAACAAACAGCTAGTTAACAATGACTATTGTTATTTTGTTTCTTAAGAATATAATTCCAGAGAGTTGGGGAGGGAGCTAAAAAGTAGCCATTGCTCCTCTGGATATGAGTAGATACTTGATCTGAAACAGCTGATAAAATAGTTGAGTGTTCTTATAAAATAAATCCTGGCTTCTGAAGAAGCTGCAGAAAATTGATTTTTCGCAGCTTCCACAGTCTTAGAGCAAGAATCCACAGGATGGAGGTGGGACATGTTTCTCATCTAGTCATGCTCTTAAGTAATGTTCTTGTCACAAAACACTCAAAAAATGGCAGTCACCTGGCACTGGAAAAAATGGCATTGTTCTTCACCCAAACTTCACTTCTAATCCTCTCTCTTGTGTGCTTCAGAGCTTCAGAGTATGTACCTAAAAAAAAAGAGGGAGAAGAAAGTCTGTGAGAAGCTTAGACCTTCCCTGCACATACCACAAAGAGGCACCACAGTGGAAAGCACTGCTGAGCTTTGAGGAAGCCTGCAGGCTTGGAAGCTTTTAGGCAGGATTGAAGGCAGCTTCCCCTTTTATTGGGACTTGGAAAATTCATTAGACCTGAAAATTGCCAAATCTACTCTCAAGAGAAGGGAGAAGGATCAAGTAAAGTTTGGAGAAGACTCAAAATGTGGGTTGTTTTTATATATATTATATATATATGATTTTATTTTTAGTTTGCAGATTGTGAAAAATTGACCTGAGCTTCCAATTGTAAATTTTTGTCTAATAATAAATTTGAGTGGAGCTGACCCAGCCAGGAGATACAGTGATGAAGTGTTGGGCCTGGGCATTTTCCACTGGCAGAGATCTTGTGGAATCCAGACTGAATTTTAAAGCTCCCCATAGGAGTGAAGCTGGCCACCAGCACTCATTCTGTTCTGCTTCTTCATCGGCACCGATCCATACATGCAGCATCACACAAGTTATTTATAGCTGACCTATATTCAAAAGTTGGTTATGATTGTGCACCAGAAAGATGCACAAGGCAACCTGGAGGATACCTATGCCAGGGGCATATACAGAGTGTTCATGCAAAAGGAGAGGACAGGGGTAAGAGTGCTGAGCAGGTTGATAATGAGTTTTGTAAGCTGGGATGTGTCGGACGCTAATTAATAAAATGGGAAAACAAGGTAGAGTACAATTAGGAGGATTACTGGTGGGCTCACAACTCCTCCTCAGCTCCTGAGAGAGTGGTTTGTTAAACTGACCTTTCACAGGGAAAGATATATATTAGCTCATAATGCATGAATATTTTGATTTAATAAAACTGCCCCCAAATTTGTTTGGAGTTCCCAGGCTTCTCAGGAGAAAGGGAAAGAGAGGTATTATGTTCTAAAAAAACAATGACATTTTACCCTCTGTATTTGCTCTTCCAATAGTCAATCTGCAGTAGGCCAAGGACCCTACCAGAGGAATGGCTGTCTTTACTGCAGGAAACACAGAAAAAATGAGGAGAAATGCAGCCATTGACAAGTCACTAAAATATCCACTTTCCTTTGAAAACCTCCCCATGTGGTTTGCTTGACTACCAAGCAGCTTAATTGTTGAGTGTATTTAAGTAATATTAAACTGCCTTTTTTTTCTTTTATCATGTTCAAAGGGAAAGAGCCTATATAGGTACAATTAATTTTTTAAAGCCTTTTAAAAGCTCTCTTTGGCAGCACCTCTTTGAAGTCTAATCCAATCTGCAATATATGTCTTCCAAGTTAATCCAAATTTTTTCAGGACAATCAGTAATGTTACATAAAGGCCTTCCAAAGAATAACAAGAGTACAAGGCATAATATATTTTGATCTCCTGATATGGGGGACAATTCTGCTGTTATTTACAACAGCATTAATTCAAAGTCACTCAGCCAGTGGGTTGACCACACAGGACCAGCCCCCTGGAAACTGATTTCTTCTCAGCTTTGGTGTGTTTATTCTGTATTTGCCACACAAACTGAGATCTAAGTTTAAAATGTTAATTTTTAATAGGCATCAGCTTTATTTTGGAAGCCTCCAGGAACTGGTTCTGGTTTGTGTTCATTGCAGAGCTTTATAGCTTTCCCAGGATCTCTCTAGACCTTCCATATGCATTTTATAAGTACTTTTCTATGCAATCTCTGCTGTGTTATGTTTGACTGACAGAGAGTGAAATTAGGGACTCCTTCTGACACAAAAGAAGATGCTGGATAAAGAACAGGTGGAAAGATTCTTAAGTGGAAAGGAAGATCCTTAATGGGAATGAAATTCTAAGTTGCACTATCAATCTTTAAACATCACAAATAAAAAATCTGTTTAAGGTTGGCAGACAAACCCCCTTGGCTCAAAGCCAAAGATGGAAAAATCAAAACTGGAACCAAGAGGTGAATTTTTAAATATTGTATAAGTTATTAAAGGAAGAACTTCTCAAGGGACATGATAGAGTCTCCTTCTCTTACGCTCTGGTCTAATTGCCCATTGCAATTTTCCTCACACAACCACCTTCTCCAGAAGGGGTGCAGGAACAATTCATGTGAGTGAAGAGAAGGGCAGTCCCCATTATTACTCTGTTCCCTAGTACCTTAAAAATGGGTGGCTCTTCACTCTGTCAGTACCCTTTTACTAAACAGGAATGGGAAGGTCTTGGTAGAAGGTTTCCCCAAACACTTTAAGCACTGAACTTTGTTACTGCTGCTTTGTCATCAGAAAAACACCTCTGCAAAAGTGTGTCTGGTCTGAGCTGTTCTCAGTTTGGTTGTTGTGCTTTATGTTCCTGGAGGGTGGATGCAGTGATATGTTATGCTCTTGAGCCAGCTTTTCTGAGCCATAACTGCTTTCCAGGACTTTAGTTATGTGGTGCAGGTGTTCTGCATTATAACTCATTTTTCACTTGCAAGGCTGTAAGAAGATAGGGTAGTCCAGCTTATTATTATCTTTTTTTTTTTTTTTTTTTTAACAAATCCTCGGTGGCGGTGTTTGCTGTTTGCTGATGGCTCTTTGGTTCATTGAATGATATGATATGTCTGGTAATATGAGCCTGAAGATTTACTGAACAGCTGGCAACATCAGAGCAACCATGAGGCATCAGCCAAAAGCCTACGAGGTCCAGAACAGATTAGGTAGATTGCTATTGCAGATGCAATATGCTTCTACAACGTGGTTCTCAGGGTTCATTTGGATACTGTTAAGTGTGTTTGGCTATGGACCATACATCTATTTCTATCTGCATTTATTTACCTTTCCTCATGTATATGCTATTTGTTTCTGCATACACATGTGCCTGTGTGTTCATATATATGAATTTATATATATATATATGCATTTATTTACCACCGAAATATTTTTCAGTTCAAGAACTTCTCACATGTCATTCCATCTGTTCCTTCTTCCTGATTTAAAAGAAATGTCTGAAGAAAACAGTTAATTTTCCTTTCCTCTCTTTCTTGAAGATGTGCTCTTGGTCTGCAAGAGTAAGAGAATGCAATAAAAAAATGACTGTTTATATGATGGAGACATGAATTAAGAAATGTAGTGTAGGCTTTGCAAATGGAAATTAGTGATCTGTGGAGCTGATAAAATACTGGGCAAGATTTTTCTGCAGAAAATATGATGAAAACAAAGTTTCCATTAAGAGAGACTTGTTGGCAGGAAGTAATACATAAAATTTGCACTTTTTAGTAGATATATTTCAGTGCCCAGTTTTACCTTTTTCCAGGGAAAATACAAAGTTTTTAGCAGAAGGAAAGCACTGTCCATTAATTTCCTCTAGCTGGAACAACAATTTTCCACAGAAAAAAACAGATTTTTTTTTTTTTCCTTTTCTTAAAATAAGACCTAGCTGTGTGGTTTTCTGGCTTCAGACAGTAATTCCAGAACTGGCTTAAACTAATATTTGGCTAGATGAACAAACCTCAGTTAGATTTAGGTCGTATGTTGAACACTCATGTCCTAAATTATTGCCTTGTGGCCTTTATGACTTCATAATGTTTCACCAGCATGGCTTAATCTTTTTGTCAGACTGATAAAATAGCTCATTAGATCATGCTGACATCTTCAGAGTGGGCTGACCCCTTTTCCTGGTCAAAAAGCTGCTCACCTCACTTGTGACAAGCAGAGAACTCTCCTCATTAATCAGGTAGGGAAGTTTGTGTGGCCATAGTGGAGATGGACATAACCCCTACTCCAGTGGTTGCAGAAGAACATGGCACAGTTCTGGTATGATTATAGGCTGAGAAATCTCACATTTCTGTCCTGCACTTAATTTCACCAATTACAGGTGATCTGTGCAAACCCAGTGACTGCTGGTGCAGGTATTTTGAGCAGCCAGTGGCTGCTACAGCTCTGAAGAGACAATCTAAATTCTTTCAAGTGGGACAAGCCAAACTAAACACACAAAAAATATAAGATACACAGAAGCTAGTGGTAAATATCTATGTCATTGTCACTCCTTCTCTAAACTTTACCTCACGTGGAGGTTTTCACAAATCAAAATACCTGCAGTTATGAGTTTCTTTTTCCTGGCTGCAAAAGACTTGGCCTTCACAAAGCAGTGAAAGAGTTTCAGCAAAAATAATTTCTCTGCCTTTACCAGGGTTAAATTTCCAGGAACACAGTCCCCAAAGAAAAGAGAAAGCAACTTATTCTTTTAATTTTAAGCTGAAAACTGAGATTCTACTTTACATTTCTGGGTGTCCTCTGCCAAGGAAAAACGCTCGAAAGGCCAGTGGCTTTGCAGAGCTATGAAATTCACCCTGAGAGGTTCTGAAAATAAACAGCATCAAAACTAGATAGTTTTGCTGAAATGTAACCCTGCAGTAATAAAACAAATGACTAACACTTTGTATTGGTCTACATAGCAGAGTACATGAAACATACATGTAAGCAAGTCAAGATGGATGACTCATCTTGTCTTAATAAAGCTTACAAATACTTGCTAGATATTTGAGAAGTCACATGCCAGGAGCCTTCATCACTTGTTTTGTTAGACTCCTGCTTTGCCAAGTCAAAACAGTCAGAAATCATAAAAAATAATCCCTCCAATCTTTCTGAAAATGCAGTTTTCTAACATTATTTTTCTTGGTTTATAGCAGCAAGTCCTTCATTCTGCCATCAAAATTTTGCAATAGAGAGCACGACTTCCTCTTCTCATAAGGTAAGCAAATGTTTTGCATTTATCAAGTTCCCAGAGTCTAAATGGAGATAGAGGGTCAGCAGACCTTACATGTTTATGTTTCTGTGCTGGAAATGAGCCACGGGAAGTTGCAGTTAAAAGGCTGCTGTGTCTCAGGGTTCAAGAGATACAACAGAATTCAATGACTTGAACGTGGCTGAATATCTAACACTCTGTTTGCCTTAAATATGAATTATAAGTGCTCACAACCTCTGTGAACAGGGCCAGAAACCAGAAACCTGCATTTATTTATGAAGCCCACTCCTCGCCCATGTTGGTTTGCAACTTTTTTTTTTTTTTTTAAACTTTTATTTTGGGTATCCAGATGTTTGGCAACCCAGCTGGATTATTGTGCCAGTTAAGCTGCTGGCCACCCTGAAATCTTAGTTCTGTCCATTGCCTGTGACTAGATCAAAGAAAACAAAACTGTGCAGTGAGGTAAGTGCCTTAGGGATAGTCAGAATTGCTGCTCAGGAGCTGCTGCTATCATCTGTGCTAGCAATAAACACGATGTGGCCAAGACATCATGGGCTTGTTGTACCAATACATGCACAGGTCTGAGTCTTCCCAGAAATGGCAGGCTTGTTAAATATACCCCAAAGTGAAAACACTCAATTGGCATCTGGAAAGAAATATTGCGAGAGAATCCAGCCATGCATGAAAAGCCTGCATAGACAACAAGAAAAACTTCTTTCTTCCAACAAAAGCAGGGAATGCAATTGGACAGGTGTTAGGATTGAAGTTTCATTTGCCAATTTCCCTCCAAGTTAAGGGTGCAGGTTGAACCTGTTACTCTCTGAACAGAAATGTAATATCAACAGCCAAACAGGCTGCTCTTCCCTTGCAACTGTGCTCCATAAATCAGAACTCAGGTGTGGCCCTTTGGCAACAGAGATAAATAAGTGATTGAATGTCAGTGGAACAAAACAAGCAGTGGCAAGGGCTAAACATTATACACTGAGTTGCTGGGGAATTTAATTAGCTTAATTGACCATGAGTGGATGAAATTTCTCTTGTTACCTGGCAGTTGTGTTACATTTTTCCATTTGAGGGCTTAATGAAGATTTAGCTCTCTGCTCAACACAAGCTCAGTCCTGGGAGGAGTTGGTGCACTGCTGAGCCAGAGTTCTGCAGTTATAAACAGGAAGAAATATAATTTGGCTTTTATTGTAAAATTTGTGTCCCAGAGCTCTTGCCTCCATCATTTCTCTCTGACACAGAGGAGGAGCTGCAGCATTATTGGAAAAAGGACAATTGTTCCTTTTTGGAGATGGCCTCTTACTAGTTTTGCTCCAGTTCAAGCCTTTGTGCCTTGCAAAAGCAGTTTAACTCCAAGTGAGTAGTAATTACAAAAGTCAAATTAACTCACTGATCAACCCACAAATGCATCTAACAATGGTGTGTTAATCATCTTGGTGGTTTGTCTCACGTGGTACACCTTTTTAGCTACCTGTGTGAGTGAAGAAGAGACTCAGACAGCCTTGTGCAAAAAAGTTTGTTGAGGGTATGGATATATATTATTTTGGAGGGCCTTGTCTGAGCAGTATAGAGGACAGTACTGGAGCAGTGTGAGAAATGATACTACCCAAACCCTTATTCACAGAGAGCAAATAATATTTTTTTACTATATCTACTTATTACTGAAGCTTTGCTGTGCTCGGCATCTTCTGTCTGTTTGTTTTGGATCCTAAAAGAGGTCACTGATTGTGAATTAAAACTAATTCTCCATGTCACGCTTGTCACAGTGCTCACACAGAGAAGATGCACAAAGTTAAGCAACCTTAACTAGAGGAAATGTATTGACTGGCAAAAAAATTTCTTCAGGGTTAAATGAGTAGAACATCAGAGACAGATTTTCCAGTGGAGATGTAGGGTCACTTTGACTGCTGTCCATGATGGTTCTGATCTGCTCCACCTTTTCAAATGCTGATTTCAAACATATTTTTCCAAGCAGCAGTGACTGTTACACACAGAGACATTTCATTATTTACATTTTGGTATCTTTTAGGCTATTTGTGGGCTAAATTTTTTTTCTGGTCAAAAGAAGAGTATTATGGATGCCAAGAGGACAGAGCCCTAGGCCCTTGCATCTTTCAGCACACAGGAGGTCTTTGGTGCACAAATCAGTTTTTTATTGAGGGGCTGCTGTCTTCCTTGGAGAGATGGCTGATGATACAGAGATTGCTGTAAGTCACACCTCTATGAAACCCAATTATATTGGAAACAATTGTGTCTAATATATCTGTGGATAATGTGTAGTTTGTAGTGTAATTTTTGGTAAAATAATGCAAATTGAAAGCATATCCTAGAAATTAATGTTGCCTTAATTAGTGGTTGGCTCTTAAGTGAACTTCCTTTTTTCCTGAAGCAAACACTGGTGTCTAATTTATCATTACCTTTCTAAATCCTTCCCTCAGGCCCTTTAAGAATTCATGTTTATGTATCAGTGGTTTGGTGTTATCTGTTTTTAGTTGTATCATTTCATAGGTGGGAAGGCAAAAAAAAATAAAGAAACCCCATATGTTAAGCTTTTTGTCTGCACCAGTGGAAGAAATGCTTTAAACAACTGTGTATGTGAAATTAAAACAGCACAGAGCTCTTTTTACAATCTATTAAAATTGCTGAGTTTTAATTTTAATTGAAGCAGATCTTGGGGAGCAGGGGAAATGAGCATTATTAAAACACCATTGTATTGTAAATATCTACTGTGACAACACAGGTTAATTTGTCACAAAGTTCGTGTAAATTATTTTTATTATTATTATTACTATTATGTAAAGGTTGCTTGCATGTCTGTGCACATTAGCCAAACATCTGGAAGAGGAAGAGATTTCATTAAATGTACAAGAATTTCACATGAGCATGAAAAGTGATTTTAGCAATAAGGTTAGCAAAAAAGGATGGATTTTGTGGAAGTTCTACCAGCTATCTGGGATCAGCTGGAAGATTCATAGAGCACTTTGGGATGAGAAAGACATGCTGCTGCCTTATTTCTATTTGTCTTCAGGAAAAATTCTGTCTCCCAAGAAAATGGTATTGCTTGTGTGAAGAAGGGGAAAAAGACAAAAATTTGGCCTCTTTGAGAGAAAAGAAAATGTGTTCTTACTTACTCCAGTGTCTGTTTCTCAGCAGTTAGGGACTCCAGTCCTACTAACCTCTTCTGTTTTTTTTTTTTAAAAAAGCTTATGTGGAGAATATGCGGAGAGTTATGAAGTAGTTTGTCTATTGCAACAGAAGATTAGGAAGGGTTTGATCTTCACTGATGTAAGGGCATTGTCTTTACTCATAAAAACTCTCCTTTGAACACACAGAGGTTCCTAAACTGGGTCTAGATGACCCCTCCAAACCCTATTAAATCCTGGGAGTGGTTTTCCCTCTGGATTTTCCCATACATCATCTGGTCAGGAGGGCTGTAGTTGCTGCCCTCCTCTTATCCCAAATCCATAATTTTTAATTCCCTCATGGACTGTGCTGTGGTTTGCAAGCTCCAGGGGTTCCCTGGCATCCAGAAAAGCCTGGCTGCTCCCATGGGAGACCTTTTTTCCTCCAGATCACCCCTAGAGCCTCGATGCTGCTTCTGCCCAGCATCACCTCCCTTTGGAGCTGACTGCCAGAGGCTGCTCCCTGAACCACCTGAGTTTTTCTTTCCACCCTGGAGATGGTCAAACACTACAGAGCCCCATGTGGTAAGGTGGAAAAGCAGCCCCTCTGTGGGGATTCCTTGTGGGGAATTTTTCAGGAATACCCAAAAGCTAAACAGTCATGAAAAACAAGCAATATAACCCCACAGGAAAACAAACACAACACAGGGATGTATAAACATAGATTTTGGAATTCTTTGGTATTTATTTGTTGGCTGCTTTCAAGGAAATAATTTAATAATACATGACAGTGACCACAACTTCACTCAATTTATTATTTTTTTAACTACTGAATTTCAGTGGCCAAACTGGAAATAACCAATTGGTTATTTGTTAATATTGGAATTTTAAAGAACAGGGCTCTCTTCCTGTTATTGGAATGCTTAAATGGAATGATGTTTTCCCTTTTTGAACATATCTGTCATGGTGTCTCACTTCATAAATAGAGACACATCAAAGATTTTCTACTACTGTAAAATAGTCTGAATTATACTAATGTACAGTGCTTCTATATGCCTGCTTTCATATGACATTCAGAATATGGAACTTATTTTCATTTCTGAGTATCTTAAAGGACTTAGCACCCCTTCCTTTTTGGAAATCTTCTTTGTGTTTCCTATGCACTATGTTTGTCCTAATAAAACAAAATATTCAGACTCCCATTTTACAAGCTTTTAAAAGAACACCAGACTCCAGTGACTTGGTAAAATCTCTTTTCTACCAAAGCTTTTAAAAAACAGTAAAAAAAAAAAAAAAAAAAAGTAAAGTAGATAACTTGGGAATGTGTGGCATTCTTTTTTGCCTTGAAAGCCTTTGATTTGACACTTTTTGCAACCACATTTTGTATGCAGTTGTTCAAGACGAGCAGTAACTGCTCTTGCTTATCTTGGGCTATGCAACTCCTTGGTGGGAATAATTCTTTTTATGTACAATCTAAGAGATTTCTTTAGCAAAGTGTGCCTTTACTTCTGTTGTTTAATCGGGCTCAGAAAGCTAAGTGCTCTGTCAGCTTTTTTGAATAGCAGTGGTGGGGATGATATACTTTTATTCCACTTTAATATTTTTATTGTGTTTGTGAGAAAAATCTTTATTTGGCCCTGAAGGGTGAACATTTGGCCAGTTTATCATTCTTACTTGTAATCTTATTGTCAATTTTTTACTTAAAATTCATTAGAGTCTAATTTACTTATAACTTTTCCATTCTTAAAGATGACCTTGGCAAATTCTAAATCAGGTCCTAAAATGTTTCAAATTAAATGAAAATGTAGTATCAAAACAAAACCAAAACCAAAACCCCATAAACAAACAAAAAACAACAACAAAAAACCCCACCACCAACAAAAAAACCAACAACCCCCCCCCCCAAAAAAAAAAACAGAGAGAGAGAGACAGCAGAAGGTTTGTCTGAAAAGTCTACAAAATTTAATGGCTACATAAAACTGAAAGTACATTTCCCATTTTCAAAAATGTAACTAAACCATTTCTAAAGTCTTTGCTTTATTTTGTTCTTGGAGTATTTGATTTTGACAAACTAAAATGAAGTAATTTCAAAATATGGGAGTTGATTATTTTCAGAGACACTTCCTCAAGTTCCACATTTATTAAGACAGCAAAAATAAAAATATTGTATTTAGCTGATTACATTTATCTTACTTTTTCTGCCTGTAGAACCCCTGTGCAATAAAACAGGCTTAATTTTTATAACTAAAAATGGAAAGGTTTTCCAAGCTAAGGAAGTGTTTTTTCTATGCATCAGCAGAAATAACAGACACAGAAACAGCTTAAATATAAATGGTGGATCATAAGCACCTTCTCAGGGTAGTCTGTGCAGCTGAACTGTATGATAGCAGCTTGTTAGTCTATAGGTTTTTATTGAAATGCCTATTGAGTAAAACATAATTCATGCTGCTGTTCACCCTTAAAACAGGAAATAATATACCCATTTAACTTAATCACAATTTATATTACATGTGCATATTTCTAAACAAGTGCTGTAGATGGAGAGATTGGTAGCAATAATATTTATGAATTACACTTTTAGTTAGCAAATGAAAATGTGTGACCTCTTACATTTTGTTTAACATTTGAATTTGGTGTCCTGTATATGTGACACGGGTGATGGATGCTTATGAACACTGAGTATAAACAGGAAATGCTTCTAAGCTGATTTATTAGTGCAGTATGTGTTCAAACTAAAATTTGAATTTAGTTGCAATATTCTTCCTTGATGGCTGCAGAGCTGAAATATAATGCATGTTTCTTTTTTTTTTTTTTTTCTTGCTTGCTTCCTTACAGACTTTGGACATATTAAACAGGATATAATTTTTATATCTAAACTGGTCTTCCATATGGGGTCTGAGTAAAAATATGAACACAAAGGCTTTCTGAGGAATTGTGGAAAATAAGAGTAATTTTGTAGAATTCATTTAAATTCAGTTAAATAAATAAATAAATGTATGTCTGCACCCACATTCCCCTTTGCCTCCTGGTGTAGGCAATGAGCCATTTCCTCCCTTATTTTATTACTGCAGAAATGCAGGGAAGAATTATCACTGACTTTGCCAGATCTTTTACAGCTGATCCACTTTTGATCTGTCCTTTCACAGGACTGGAGCCATAATAATTTTTCATTCACACTTAATTGCTTTTCTAAAAAACCCCAAATTCCTGGCAAATATCTAAGCAGCTTTTTCAGTCAAAGTTTCAACATCTCATCTTATCAAAGAATTGAAAAGCTCCACATATTTAGAAAGGTTCTTCCAGCAGGGAACAGGAATACAGTTTTTATAAAAATCAAGCCCTCCTCTCCCATTTTCCTGATGATTTACTGAGGAAATTATAGAACAATACAGAGAATCTTTTTCCATTTCTGTATCACATTTAAAGCCAGCCCCCAGGAGAGAGAACATGAATCTGTTTTTCCTAAGTGCAGGCTTTATATTCCAAAGCATTTGGATAAAAATTATTTGTTTAACAAAAGAACTATGTTGAACTGATAAAGTACCTCAAAGGGAAGATTTTATTTTTAATATCTCTCTCCAAAGAGTTCTACTGTATTGTACAGTGTAGGTCAAGGACAATATTCTCTATTTAAAAGAACCTCCACCTAGCTATTATGAGGAGCAGGTATAAGACCTTCTTGACTGTGAATATTAATATTAAATACCTTTACTAAATACAAAGCTTTTGACATGGCAGGACCCAATCACATGAAGCTTAGCAACCTGGAAATTGGAACTGGCAGATCTTTAGTCTAACATTCTGCTTTTTGGTGGAAAAAAGTAATGTCTTTATAGACGAGAGTCAAAGGTTAAATTTAGTTTGTATCAAATTACAAAAATATGCTTTTGGTGAGGTTAGATTCTCATGCTCAGAGCAATTCAAACTGTAATGAAAGCAAACACTGAAAGAGATAATCCCATTAAAGATGAACTATTCACTTTAACCTCAAATATTTGGTAACTAAAATAAAACCATCCTAGTCAGAGGATGAAGTTCAGCTCTTAAGGGAAACTGGAACTCAGTATTATACCTCACGCTACACAAGAAAAAAAATAGCCCTCCTATTTCTAAAAGAAAATCTTATTTTGGGGGAACAAATTAGTTCATGTTCTGCTCTTGAGGGCTACAAAAAACAGTGGTGACCCTTTTGACAGCATGTGCTTGTTTATTACACTGCAGGGGAAATCTTGCTTTTCCCCAAACAGCAGCTGTCCCTGAACTGGTGAAACCCTGTCCTAGGGGGGGAAGTCAGGAGAAGGGGGACGAATGTCATAGCTGCAAGTCAGCTCACATCCATGTGATATCTCATAGCAAAGGTCTGTGCCTACCCTTCCTTGTTACCTTCCAACACCAGTCATTCATCTGGTTTCTGAGAAGGAACTAATTCTGCTAGAACCTTCAGTTCTGAGCTAAAAAGAAAATCTCAAGTAAGCCTGATTTTAGTCATCCCAGTCTGTCCCCTGCATCATCCCAGCCTGGCATGAAGAGTGAGAGCAGCAGAACAACTTACCTGGGGCTCGACTAAGGGACAGGCTGTGGTTTGGAGGTCCTGGTAGTTTAAAATTATCCACTTTTCTAAACATAAAGAGGAGTAAGATGTATTTTTAAAGTCCCATTGCTAAAGAATTGAGCTCTTTCATAGAATATGACAAAGCTTATGGCGGCTTTCAAGAAATACCAAAAGTGTCTTTAATCCCTGAACTTCTGATACCCCAGTGAAAAAGCACCCCTTAAATGCCATCAAAGCCAGAGTCTTTCTTTATTCCCAGAGGCCTGGATACAAATTAAATATATTGGGAAGAGTCTCCTATTCTTCCCTTTTACAACTTAAAATAGACCAAAGATAATTTTTTTTAAAGCTTTTTTTTTTTTTTTTTTTTTTTTTTAAGAAACAATAAAAAACAATCATAGACGGATATTTCTTTTTTATGCCAAGTTTCAGCCTGGACAAAATTGTAGGGCTGAGTTCTAATCCCCCCCAAACCCTGGTTTATAACAGAAATGCTGACACGATGATAACTATAGCGTTACGAATGCTGGTGCTATGATATTTATTGCTCCCTGGTGCCAGCAGGGGTTAATCCTTATTAAATGCATTCATTTTCTGGTTTTGTGGAGAACAGATCATTTAGTGATCAGGCAGAGTATGGGTTCCTGGTATCATAAATGGAAGGTATCACACAAGACACAGTAAGTGAGGGGTTTTTCAGGGGGCTACTGTAGGTGTTTCTAAGGATTAAGTAGCCTCCTCTGGGGGCTGAAGTTCAAATCCAGAGTGTCTATATCCAGAAGTGTCCTTGCTGCAAGAGAACAGCACACACTGAGAACTTTATTCATCTTTTCAGCTCCCAGGAAGAGTAAGAAAGGAAACATGACATTATTTTGTGTCTACACAAGCAGCAGAGCAACAGATCCCACAGGTTAGGAATTATCAATCTCTCACACACCTGGATTTCCAAATCCCTCTTCTACATTAAACTCTCCTGTTTAATAATGTTGGAAGAATGGAGGAATGACAAGATCCCTGGTAAATATCTACTGTCTGGTCTATCATTTATCAAAGAAAGCGAAACATAGAGTTGAATTGCAAGAAAATTTTTGACATCCTGTTCTCACAAACATGTATTTTGGTGACACTGGGAACGGAAAAAATCACAACCTTTTCTCCATAAAGTTATATGGAATAATGGGTATCTGTTTTCCAGAGATTTCCACACAGACATGGTGCTTGCTGTATCAATATGATAAACAGAGCAAACTTTGAAGAAACATTTCAGCTTTGGCTTAGAAAACAGTAGGACACAGTGGGCATTTTAGCATTTTGCTATTGCTCTGAATTATCCAGTATGAGCCTGGAATCACCTGCCAAGCTCCCAGCCTTAGAAGTCAGTCTGCAAACCTTAAGCAGGGGGTTTGCTTGCTATGGAAAAAAAAAATCTCAGAACAAAAGGAGTGAGCATGCGTGCAAAGTTCACGATGAGTTCATTGAATGATCATATTTTCCCCACAATAATAAATACTTCTATAATTTATAAATGCTTCAAAAGGCTGAGATATGTGGGGGATGCAGAATCAAAGTGTCCTGACAGGCAAGAGAGACAAAGGAATGAGCCAGAGAGTGGACTGACTACTAAAATTCCTCATCTCTGATTTGTTTCTTTTAGAACTTGTCCCCACAGACAAAGCTGCACTATCTAGAGAGGCTTAAAAAATAAAAAGAAATCCTCTGGGCTTGTGAACTACCAAGGAAAATTTAAGAAACATTCAGTTTAAGCACAGAGCCAAAGAGCAATATTCAAGATTTTCTCCTCTTCTATTTGACAATTGTTTTGGGTTTTTTTGTTTTCAGACATGAGCAATGAGATATAGAAAGAATAAGGCTTTTAGTTAAAAGATTAAAATCAGAGGGGTTTTTTTGTCATTTCAAGGCAATGCTCTTCCTTGCTATATGGAAGCTCTCTAGTAAAAAAGAACTAAATTACTTTTCATCAAAACTACTTAAACCAAAATTAAGAGTGTTCAAGAGAACAGAAAACTATGCCTTCAGTATTAGGAAGAACATGTTTTCATTAAAAAGTAATTTTGAAAGAGGAGAGGCTAATGTACCTTGCCCTCATATTTAGAGAAACTGGAAGTGAAAATAAAAATAACTTTTGTCTGAAATGTCCACAAGGCAAAATACAATGTCATGACTTCCCTCACAGACAGAAAAGCAAACAGGTGGAATATTCAGAAAGGTGTCTTTAACGAGAGGGCAGAAAAGATAGATTTATATTTATCCTGTCAGATACTGAATTTTTGTATTGAACCATGGACTCCAGGGCAGCCATCCAGCCAGAGCACAGCACTCTGAGGTCTTGATCATCCCCCAAATCTACTGATTTTTAGTGGGAAAGGAAACAATAGTTTGGACATTATGCAGCTGAGTTGGATTTGGTAGCCTGCTTCCAGGAGCCCATGAAACTTCTGGCACAGAGAAGTTATTAAAAGGAGAAGAGAACAATATTAAATCTCATTGAAATATTTGTGAGGATGCCAAGAGCTTTCATGGAATGGTGAGGAAAATTCTGCTTTTCATTGCTTACTCCTAGGGTTTCTTAGCCTCACTTGGCTACTAGTTTGTTCTCTGCATTCATTTTGAAGGAGGATTGATCTCTGCAACTGGAAGAAGTGTTTTCTCACCCACTAGCCATTTGACACAGATATAGATACTCAAAGAAATCAAACACAGCCTCTTATTATCTGCACCACCAGCACAGACTGGTCCAATACAGCTTTGTATAGCTCTGAAGTTAGCAGCATAAGTGAGCCAGGTCTTTTCATAAGGATGCAGGTGAAATTGTCAGAAAAATGAAACCATTTTCAGATGCTGGAGTGATAAAGATGGTACAGCATCTCACTTGTGTTTGCCTCTCGTTTCCTTGGGAAGAGAAGTAAAAGGGAAAAAAAAAAAAAGCAGTGGAAGGGAAAGAAACTCCAACACATGAAATTCTTTTGACAACACAGTATTGAAGGACTGAGATTTCTGGCAAAACCACCAGGACTCTGAAGACAAGCTGAATGCTGCAATATTTATTACTTTGCTTTGATGAAGCCTCTGACATCAAGGACTTTCTAGTGACTGATTTTTGTCAGAATAATGCTGCAGGAACTGGAAGTGACAGATGAATTTTTTGGACACGAAGCCTGTGCATAATAGCATGAGAAAGAGGACATAAAAAAGTCTGCCCTGAGTAGCTTAACGTGGCCCTGGAGAAAAGAACTGTTATCACTGCTTAGTGAGGTAGTCACAGCAAGAGAAACTGTTACCAAAAAAATGAATCCTGAAGTCAGAGAGTTCAGCGTGGGGCAGATTTTCTGAGAGCAGCCCTCCCTTATCACAACCTCATGGAGCTGGGACTAGCAGGAGGAAATCAGGCTGAGGAATGTACCTTCAGAAATGAAACAGAAGTTGGTGTTACGGTGTCAGGTCTTTGCCCTGTATTGCAATCCCACATGCAGCAGCAATAAATTTGTGGAGCTTGACTCATGCTGCTGGGGCTTGAGCCAACTACGGATGCAGGATGGAACATCCCTTTGTTTACTCTTCTGTGTGCCTACAGTGCAGGGACTGTAGCTCTTCACAGAAACAGCAAACTTCTAAAAAACATGTTCCCAGATTAGCCATAGTATCAAATGAAGTTATGCATAGACAGTTTTTCATATAGGAGTTAGTATCTAATTAATACAGAGCACCTAGGATTATGTGAATACAGAAAAATTGCAGAATAATTTAAGATGTAGTCTAGATTGGTGCAGGATATTTTCAAAGTAAGTAATTAAAATATTAGCCATCCTTTTCTCAAGTCTGTAGGTCTTTAGGATGGTAGTCTTGGAGAAACCTGCAGATCATTCTTGGGCTTAGGGGAGATCCCTGTTATGCTTTGCTTCCCATCAGAATGATCCAGTTGAAAATTAGCAGAACTGGTATTTTTGAACCTAGAAGCCAGTGTGGCACCAAGGTGCCATAATCTTCTCTGGATATCTCAGTACATTGCTCTGTGCTGTGCAAACACCTCTTTCTGCTTTGATTGCCCCTCTTGCAACGTAATCACGCTCGCTTTCAGTGGAAACATGGTGAGGTGTCTAGTTAGTGTTTCTATATTTTGGTGGAAAAAAGGCAAAATCTTTTCACACCCCAAACTATGTATTTACTAAAATAATGTTTTTCTTTTGACCTGCCTAATATTTGTTGTCCATTGAGATGTGAGTTTTGTTTAAGACATAAATCTGCCTGATTAAAAAATAGATCAAAATAGCCTTACAGTTACTTACATTTTAAGTAAAGTTACTTACATTTAAGTGTATTTAATGGTAAATACAGGTCTTACTAGCACAGGGAAGTACTGTCACTCTCAGGCAATAGATTACTCTAGAATGTGCTGCAACTCCTACTGTCTTTTTTGTTACATAAAAAAGGAAAAATAAGCAACTAACAGCTTTCTGTCTGCATGAGGCCTTTAGTGGGAATTTATAATTCATACGTTTGTAAAGACTGTGGTAGGATTTCCAAGCACTGAAATGGTAGACACTTAGAGACACTGTAAATTAACCAACATGTGAACCCCTTGTCTCTGTCATTTCTATTCATCATCTCAGTTCAGACAAATTGACAAGGCAGGATTTCTCCCTGGATCTTGGTACACCACATACACCTGTCAAGCAGAAGCTTCAAGCCAGCCCTGGGGGATCATCTTTAAAAACACTCCTGCAATACCAATGAACTCTCCATCCATTGGCAGTCTGTTTCTTTAAAAGGGTCATTGATTTTAAGAGCACACTGACCAAAGCACTGTAATTTTCACTGAGCATACTCCGGGGCAGAGTATGAGCACAAACACCTGCACACACGGGTTTGGATGTGCAGCTCTTCTTTCACACCCACAGGTGAATGTAGGTATCAGCAGAAGTCAAAGGGCACTACCCTGTTACAAAAGTGGTGTGAGAAGAGGGCAAGGTGCCCTGGCCAGGCAGGGATGGTGGGTTTGAACCAGTACATTGGCCTGTGGGAAGCCATAAGTGTGCTCTGAAGCAAATCTAACTTTTAGTTTTATAAAACTCTAAGTCACTAAGATTTAACAGTAACTCCCCTGAGTGTTGTTGCTATCTCCTAGATGGGGTTGCTGTATTCTGGCCCCACTGCTTGGCTAAGAGCTGAGCATACAGAGTACAGCCACGAGCCTTGCTCCCAGAGCTGCCATGAACAGCCTGCAGGTTGCCCCAAGCAGCTGCTCCCCTGACTTTTTCCTCCCCAAGACCCTTTTAATGTCTGGCAACACTTCAGATGTGAACTTGCCTAATCTACAGCAGGGGATACGCCAGGGTTTCAGGGATTCTGTTTCATAACTCCTGCTCTGAATCAGACTGGCTTCTCCTGGGTATGGGTGTGAGAAACAAGGGCACAGGGGGCTCATGTGAGAGGCTTGCGTGTTCAGCTGGGTCCAGGGCAGACTTGTCTCCAGAGGTGTGGAGTCACTGGGTCTGCACATGTACCTCCCTAAATCCTCTGTGCCTGTTCAGGAATGTGGATGACAGCTCAGGCACAGGCTAATAAAGCAGATGAAGTGCTTGAAAAAGAGCATCTTAGCCTCCACAGGACTTTGCTTTTATTTGCTTTGTTCAAGATGGGAGGATTCAGCTAAGAGTTTAAACTGCTAAAATGTGTGACTTAATTTTTTCCTTTTTTTTTTAACTGTATTTTTTGCAGTGTATGTTGGCTCATAAATTTACAAACTATTTTTAAAAGGTTCCTTGCAAAAATAAGTGTACTTGGGCGGCTAAAATTTGTTCTTAATAAGTGGAAAGATTTACTAAGACAGGCCTGATGTGATGATATGAGAGGGATTATTCACCACTGATTCCAATATATTCCAGACAGCCAGAAGAATTAAGCACTCTGGGTGTTGAAAACAATCTGAATATCACCTAAAACTTGTGCTGAATGGAGCTCATGTCTGCAAGGAGCAAGGGAGTCAGGAATCCGGGGTGCATTAAGGGACTGCATGGTGGGTGAAGGCAGGTAAGACCTTACTGCATTTTTATATGAGCTTTTTGAGTTTTGATGTAGTCAAGCTCTGCAAAGAAAGCTGTCTGATAAAGCTGTGAGGCAAAGCACAGCTTTGATGAAGGCTGTGCTTCACAATTGCATTCCTACCAAGTGCTGCTGTCACTAAGCAAATGTACTGTATTTTATTCTAAAATGTGCTGGAGTTCAGGTGTTAAGAATCCTGCTTGCTTTCCTGTAAGGAAACTGATTCAGCCACTTGTAGACAGAATTTACTAACAGTTTTTAATGGTGGTCTCTCAGAGAGTAAAGGAATCCCCAGGAACGTGGATAAGTGTGTACAGGTAGCACCAGCATAAGCAGAAGACCCATGAGAAGGGATTTCCAGTGAAATGATATACTTATGGTATACTGAGAAATAGTCAAAGGGAATGCCAGGAATTATTCTCCAGAATGAAGTATATGCAAAGCTGGTATAGGGTGCTCTGCTGGAAAACAGGCAGGTGCAGTTGTGTTTGTTGTATCTGCTTGTATAAGTCTAGGTGCTCTGCAGAAGGTGTCAGCTTATTTAATGTCCATGTCCTGTCTCTGATTTTAACAAGGGAGTGTTCTCCCAGATCACAGTCATCTGGCAAGAAGCACAAAGCTCATTGCTCTGTAGTTCTGACTTTCTTCCTCACGTCCACCTGGTATAATGGATAAAGACTGTTAAATACCTATTTAAAGGTGAACTTGAGATGTTACTTTTGCTGTCCTTACTACAAGGATGTTGTGTTGTGAATGGAAAGAGAAAAATCTCAATTAATTGCAAATCAATAGACTCATGGAATAATAGAGCCTTGAAAATCCTTTCTCAGACCCTGTGTGGATGATTACTAAAATATTTTTCTCATTAAATGAGTGGGAAGTACCAGGCTGCAGAAATGTGAGGTGCAGTATTACTTGGACTGGACTGAGCCCACGCCAGTTAACTGGACCAGGAACAAGCTTTATATGAGGCTGGAGTATCAAACCTTTCCAAAAGTGCTTCCAGTGGCATTGCTCCATTTTTATTTTCTTGGCTGCAGAAATCAGCAAGTCTGAAGTTTGCCAGATGAGGCCTGGATCTCTCTGAGATCTCTAGAAGGGTGTTTGCTAAGAACACTGTAGAAAGTTCTACTTGGCATGTCCTGTTTTATGACATAGCTAGTTATCAAAGCACAATTTCCCAAACCAGTGTAATATCTTTTCCTTCCATAAAAAGTGAGAACAGCATGAGGTGCTGGAGGTCTTACCCCAGGAAAGAAGACAAGTTCTTTAACACAAAAGCATGGGTTATTGTTACTATTTGAGAGGGGAGGAGGGCTTGTGTGTTTGTGAGGAATGGCTCAAAGATGGCTTGACTACAATGACTGCAAGATAGAGAGCATTTTGACATAATTTATTTTATTTCTGTTTTTCTTTATCAAATAGTAAACTTTGAAACCAAGATGTGAAAAGTTTCAGACAGGGAAATGGTGCTTGTTCCATGTCTGTAATCTGCCTTCTGCTACATATGCCGTTCCCCCTGTTCCAAATTAGGGGCTTGCTTGGGCTTCCCTACACCAAGTAAACACTGGTGAAGAGAGTTGAGAGATGCCATAACTACACACATAAGGATGTCAAGATCCCAGTTTACAGCCTGGAGGGAAGGTACAGCTGATGTAATCTTATGCTAAGCCCCCATACCCAGTGTTCCCCTTTGGCAATGCAGTCTCACGTTGCCTGGTGCAACAGGCTGCCAAGATCAGGACCTTTGTGAGTAGGTGTGTAAGGACTCTGTCTTGGGGAACTAAACCCTTTTGTGGGAGCTTGGTCTGGTTAGAACCTTTGGCTCTTCCTCACTCTTTTTCTCATTAACATTAAAAATCTTCATTAGCTTTGCTTACCAGCCAAATTACTTTATTCTACATTATTTCTTCATCAGAAGTTTTTCCACACAGAAGATCTGATTCACATTCATTACTCTATGAAGTGACCCAAAAGGGAAGCATACAGTTGTTTTAAAGTCCCTGGTGGCAAGAAGCAAGCCACCTTTTTCCCTCTGCTTCAGTTTTTAGGTGCTCCTGCAACCACTTTATTGCAGGAAAATGAATTGGTTAGATCCGCGTGAAGCAATTCTAGCAGGGAAAACTACACTCAGCTGGAAGATACACTTTAGCCTTTTGGAAATAGTTTCAGCTTTCAAGATAGATATTCCTCTAAGGGGCTCTAACTATAAACCCCGGAGTGCCAGCAAGCAGCTGGGTGGCAGCCAAAAATGCCAGGTCAGAGAAAAATAATTGTTTTCAAATGCTGACAAACCTGCAAGGTCGGCAGAGAACAGAGGAACCGTGTTGCTGAGTGGAGATAGCCACGTAACTCAGGGCTCTGAGTTCTGTACACTAAACAGAGCCTGGTTAGCTGCTGCAAGCCCAGAAGGCAACAGGTCTGCACTGGTCTAACTCACAGTGCAGAAATGATATTGAAAGAGAATCTGAAGTCATCAGGTTTAAATGGAGCATGCACTGCTAATGCTTTGTCTGGTTCTGGTTTTGTTTCCCAGTGGTGAAGCAATGACAAGTTTTGTATTTTTAGAATTATTGCACTGAAAATAATTTGACAGCTTGGTCTGGAGATGTCTGTGTCACCATGGAATGTTGTTTGAAACTGTGCAAGGCTATACGATAATTAGCCAGCCAAGCACCTTTAAGGATGAACGATACTTGGAGTGGAGGCTGGGAGTTTGTTTGCCACTGCTCTTGGTTTGGGTTCCTTTGTAGCCTGGACTGACACCTCCACAGTGTGGGAACATGCTGCCAGAGGTGCCAAAGCTTCAGGAACAGCATTGCTTTTGAAACTGCAGTTGCAAGTCACCTGGAATCAGCTTGAGGGAGCCTGGTGATTACTTTCTAAGGATATCTGCGTATATAAAATATATGCCTGGTGGTATAAATCAGCATAGCTCTGCTGACTGCAGCATAGCTGCATCCATCTACTTCAGCTGAGGATTTGGACAAAAGTATTTTAGCAACAACAGAGGGCTGAAAACTACCAGAACACCTTTAAAGCTAATGTGCCGGCAAGCAAGAGAGGCATTCAGCTGCGTGGAGTAGAATTCTTTCATCTGTGGTAGTTAAAGCAGAAAAGTGAACTTGAGATTCTCACAATTTTACTGCATCTGTTAAAGCAGTATTGGCTTTCAACAATGAAATGAGTATTCAGGCCGAGTGTCTCTGCAGAATTTTGGGCACTCCATGAACGTATAAAATTTCAATTGCAGAAACAAGAGAAAGCACCAGACACAAATGCACCACGTATTACATTTAAGGACAGACAGTGAAGAGGGCAGGTTATACCGTGGGAATAGGCAGCAGCTGGTGGCTGACCCTGCTGTTATGGCTCAGTCACAAACGAGGCCACAAAAACTTAAGAAAATTAGTAAGTAAGGGCAGCCTGTCTTTAAGAAATCCAGAAGGGCAAGTCTGCGGGCTAGCAACAGGGAACTGCTAAAATCTGGGCTCGGAGCTCCAAGCTGGGTCCCTTGTTCCCAGGCAGACAGGGTTGGCAGCATCCCCTATCACTCTCTGGTGGCCCCTCAGGACACAAGAAGGAGGTATTTTGGCAGCCCAGCCAGGGAATGGCAGCCAGATCCCCTTGCCAGAAATCAGGTTGCTACATGGGCTAAAGCAGGGCCCCTTGGATGCAGCAGACACGGGGCTTGTGAGGAGACGCCCGGAAAAGAGCTGTGACCATCCCATGGGATCTGCAGCATGGAAAACTCAGGCCAGGTGGGACTCACCAGTCAGATGCCTGCACCATCCCTCGGCGAGTGGTCCCAGGGGCCAGGAGATGTCCTTGCTGGCTGGTGTGTAGCAGAGCAGGGTGCTGGGGTGGCCTCAGAAGTCACTGCCTCTCCCAGCCAGCCAAAACTCTTTGGGGTGCAAGGTGGAGATTTCCAGGAGGCACCTGTGCTTCAGCAGCTCCGGTGTCTGGAACAAGCTGCAGCTCTGTTTTCCCATGCACAGGGATAGCTGCATGTCTTTTTCTACTGCTGCTCTGGACGGGCCTCCTGCTCATCCTTTCACTTCATTAAAAGGGCCTCAGCCCCTCCTCCAGCATCTTAAACAACAGAGCTGGGAAAGTCAGCAGTGACAGGAGTGACAGGCAGGACTGGAGTAACTGCTGCACCCTTTTACTTGCAAAAGCCCTTGCAATTACTTTCTTTCTGGGTTGGAATCTCTCTCAGTGATTATCTGGCTCTTCTGATTTTCATCAACTGGAGAGCTACATCTTTGAGATTATCCTCTCAGCATCCTTGCCTACCCCTTAATGTCACAGGCTTTGGCCAGTTAGTCTGCTTATAGCTTTTCTCAATTCCAGCCTCAGCCTCCAGCCTCCATCCCACAAAGAAAGCTAAGTGGGAGTTGCCATGTTAATGTGCTTTCCTCAGGCCCTCAGGGAAAGGTCCGGAGCATGATTTCTTCTGCTTGGATGCAAAGAGGAATTTCTGTTAGAGCCTCCATGAAATCACAGGGTTTTTTTTTTTGTGTGTGGGTTTTGTTGTTTTTTTTTTTTTATTTCCTCATGAAATGTAAAACAAAGTAAATATTACCTTAGAGTCTCTTATTCATGTTGCAATAAAATGAGACACTTCCTTTGAAATAAATTTTAAGACACGAGTCTTGTAATGTTCATATTTATTGGAGTGGAGCTCACAGCTGACCTGGGGTCTGGAGGGTTTGGAAGCAACAGTCTCTGTGAATTTCCAGTTCTTTCTCTTCTCCAGCAAAACTAGTCAGTTATTCAGAGACTTCCCCACCCTTCCTAAGCTTGTGTGCTCATATATCTCTCATGGTACATAAAGAATGACATATTGCAGTGAATCTGCTGAGGATAGCTTGTAAAATACATCATTATATGAATCAGCCTCATTAGAAGTCTCCTTCTCATGATTTAAAACAGACACAGTACTTGCAGGAATGGAAACCAGTGTGATTTTTTTTTCTCTGCTCCTGGCATGTGCTCTATCAAATGTTGTAACAGAAGAAAATAATTCTCTGAACTCAAGACCAGAAGTAGAAAGCAAGTACTGCACTACCCTGATGCCTCCCTAGCATAATTAAGGTCTTGGGTGTTTCCCTGGATATATGACTTTCCAGCTTCATTAATAAAATATTATGTTGCTCTTCTAAACAGCACAAAGCTGCATTCTTTGCATACTCCAAATCCCTGGACTCAGAACTCTCTAACACCTCACCTTCAGCATCCTTAGCCCTTCCAGGCTTTTCTACCCCAGCTGATGCTGTGTTTATGAAGGGGATTATATGGCATGGTGCCTGTGATAGCAGGAGACAAGGGTTGGTGGCCCAGGAGGCCATGCTCAGTCCTATTTTATGCAAGGACTGATGCACCAGGTGCCATGGCTGCGTGACCCAGACCTTCTTCAAACTGCTTGGGTGCTGGTGCAGCCACTTGCCAATGACCTCAAACAAGACTACAGCAGATGCAATCCAAACAACATACCACGAATAGCAGCCCCCTTGGGCTAGTAGTGGCCATGTCATGCAGGACTCATGGTGGAAAAGAGATGGCTCTTTGCTCCAAGGCAACAAAATAATCTTTTTCATTCACATATTTCCTTGGTATATTGTAGAGCTCACTGACAGGAACAGCAGCTTTTTATTGTTTCTCTCTTGTCACTTCAGCATCAGAAAATGTAGTGTATCTTGCTGTTATTTATTTCTTTTAAACTGTGCCAGCACACACCTTGCATACTGTGTTTTGGCTTATAAGCCTCTGGCTAGACTCTTCCAAATCACACTGATTTTTAATGATCTGTAATAAGTATAATTACTGAACTATCCTTGGTTGTTTTGGTCTTCTAATGCTTCCAACCATGTAAGCCACAATCTTTTCCTGGTTTAATCTGCATTGTGGTCTCATCATCAAAGAACATTGTTGACTGCACACTACAAGGATACGTTTCTACCTCCTAGTCAAGAATCTGGGCCACGGACATTGCCAGGAGCCTTGTCACAATCAAGACATCCTGCCTTTGCAGGCAAGCTGAATTTATCTTGAGCTTATTTCCCAGGCACTGCTTTGACTTTTGCAAGAGCAAAAAGTCTAGGTGAGGTGGTGGCATTTCAGAAAGTTTCTCTGTTTCTAGATTTGATCATCCTTTCATACACATTCGCCTAATGTGTCATGGTGTGGAAAAATTCTTTTAAATAGATTTAGACATAACCTTTGTATTAGCACTGTTTTTTCTACTGACAGAAGTGGGTTTACTTGTCTTTATCACTCCCTGAGTTTATCAATAACTATTTGACAAGACCTGGTGAGTTTTAGCTGTGATTTTTGCCTGGGGACCGGGCATCCTTTCCAATTCAAGTCTTGCCTCCCTCCTCTTGGATTTGGAGAGGAGGATCTGGTTCCCAAAGCTGGGATTGCACAGCTGTGGTCTGACTGCCTTCCTACCAGCACGTCCCAAAGAAGCAAGCACCCAGCTACAGCTAGATACAGCTTAAAACTTCAGACTTCTCAGCTGGAACAACTGTTACTTTTTGAAGTTGTTTTGTTAACTTCTTTGGCTAATTGATAACATCTGCATCTCACCACCCTTCCTTGCCTCTCAAGCTCCTTTCAGATAGATGGGACAGATAATACTGTGGCAAATCTCAGTTTCTGTATCAGTGATCCATCGTTACGCTTTCAGAAAATTGCATGAGAACTGGGAGGTGGCTTCAAGTAATGCCTCCTTTATAAAGGTTTCTTTCACAGTCACAGAAGCAAGCCCAGAGACACTAATAAAACCTCATGCTATTCATTTGGCATTTCTCTCATGATCATGTTCAGATAAAATAACTTTTGATTTCACACTTTTTTCCTCTTCCCCCACCCCAACCACACACACTTTTAAGTTTGAAATTTACATTTGGGCTTTAGAATTCTGGAATTTGCTTTTATTTCTCATTAGTTTTATTTTTCTCTGCATTAGAGTAGATGGATCAGGAACTGGTACACGTGATATTTTAGTAAATAAAATCTTTGTATTCAGGATCACTCTTGAAGTCTGCTAATGCAGAGTGATACCATATAGGTCCCAAGGAGACATTACGGTTGTAATGAAAATATCATATATCTCATATCCCAGGTCTGATATATCAGCTCAGCAATAAAAAGAAACAGGATATTTGCAACTGTATTTTAACAGGGATTTTGCTGTTACCATGAGAGCATGGATTACTTAAAAATTTTGGTGAGAAAACTCTTTAATAGTTTCATCAGTGTCTAATCCCAGGAGAGTCCAATTCTTTCCCTGCCATTGAAATAGATGTTAATGCAGTGAAAATTAGAAGTGAATGGGTGTGTTTCATTGGTGTCTCACTGAACATCTCAGGTCTCAGTACAGGTCAGACTGTCCCTTCTATCATTTTTCAAGATACCTGAGGTCAGAGCTAGGCTATGATTAGAAACGTGGGCCCACTATGAACTCTCTGCTTGACATCTTTCCACTTTTTCCTGGCTAGAGATTCCCTCCTTCACCTCCCCCTTGCTATTGGGATAGTTAGTGCTGTAACTGAGCAAGGGCCTGGAGATGTCTTCAGGCCCCCTGAGGTGGAGGGAACTGTCAAAGGCTTGATGTTCCAGCCTGGCCAGCCTCATGAATTTCCTTGTAAAAGGAATTTCTCAGGATTCCGGTAGACTTGTGTTTCATAATCTCTTGAAACCAATAGGTGACACCTATGCCATTTACAAAGTCCCCAACAGAACCTGCAAGGTGCTGTGAGCACTATTGTTATTGCAATGCTTTTATTTTATGCCATTTCAGCATCGTTAGCATCTACAAAAGAAGTCTGATAAAACCCCCAGGACAGGTCTCTCTTAACTCCACCTAATGCAAGCTCAAGACATTTGGTCTTAATCTGAGTGCCTGGACAGGGATGAGTTCTGTAGGGCTGTAATAAAATAAATATTTTTCTGCACTGAGTATGGCTCAGCAAAAGGTTCAATGTCAGGTCAGCACAGCAAAACCCTTCAGCCATGTTTTGCGACAGATAGACAATGTCTTCACCTGAGAAATTCTCACAGCTCCATAGCAGCTGGTGGAGTGGAAGTGGTTTCAGTGTCTTACCTCTTGCTCATTTTAAATGTGGGGTTTGGTCAGCATTTGAAGAAATCTGGGCAGTGGGTACAGCCCCAGAACAAAAAAACCCCAAACAAACAACAAAACAAAACAAAAAAACCACACACACACAAAAAAAGGGATTTTTTGCATAGTTCCTTTTCCTGCTCTGCTCAAATTGGATTACTTACAGACACAAAGGGAACAAGCAGCCTTGTTGCAGCAGACTAGTCCCAGGTGATTAAGTGTGAGCTACTTAACAACTGGCACTATAGTGAGATCTCTTTTATTTTTTCAAACAAACCTGAAGCACCTGTTCTGCCACTTCAGTGCAGGAACCAATGGAAATGTGAGTCACAGGTGTATTACAAAAAGGAAGGTAGAGAGAGTGGGGAAGGAAATTTCTTTCTTACTGGAGCAGACAGAGCTTGAGATTTTAGTAACTGGATGTTTTGTGTCATGGCACAATTAGAGCAGAAATAAGATGAACATCAGAAGAGTTTGCTAAGGTTGGTAGCTTTCCATTCCTTTGCATTTGTGTTGTCTATTGGTACATCATAGATGAGTAAAAAATCCTACCTCCCTGCCAGGTTATGTCAAAAGCCATTCCTAAAGAGAACATTGCAATACTAAAGCTCTTGGTAACTACATATTTATTTTTGTTGCTTTTCTTACAGCAGGGTGCTGCTGCAGAGCCAAGCTGGTTCCTTTTCTGTTTAGTAGGGATTATGAACTGCAGAGATAAAATTCAGCTCTTTAGGTGGTGATTCCTTAGATGAAACTGATTTATCAAGTAGCTTTTTTAAAGCTGATGTTTTTCTAGCTTGAAGAGTCGTTCATCTTCTGTCCAGCTGTGCCTTTAGTTACTGAATGCTAGCTCCCTTGTGCCAGATGGAAGCATTTTTCTCATTTCCAGACTCATCCCAGCCCATATGAAGAGCTCAGACCTTTGACCAGGTTCATAAAGGAGACCGAGTAGAGCTGGAAATGAATGCAGCAGTTCTGGTTCCAGGTCTTTTCCCTCTGACTAATTAATTATTAATGAATGTGATTTGGCCTTCAGAAAGATCAGCCATACACACCACAGCAAAAGCAAAGGTATCAGATACACTCTTGCAGACCTAGGTCATCAGGAAAACAATCATGTGCTCCTAAGAGAGGTGGATGATGCTCTGCACCTGTGTCTAGGAGCTTTACTATTCGTTTCAATTCAGCAAATGCATTCGATGTAACTTCACACCAGCTAGTAGAACCTAGCTCTCCTTGTTCAATGAAGTAGTTCAGAGATCCTGTAGAGGCCACTCTAGGAAGAGATGTCTCTCTCTTGGTTGGACTTACTGCTAGAATCTTTTGTGATGTGTTTTCAGGAGAGGACTTTTAGGGAAAGATTGTGCCAAGCATGTGTTTGCTCAAGGGCTGCCAGTGGAGAGGTTGGTATGTTGTGTCCTTGCAGAAGCTGATTAAGTGAAAGTGTTTCTTTATGGCCACTGCCATTTATCCTTTCATTTTGGAGCAGCACTAATCTCTCTCCTTTTAGGGTGTGTCAGGACACTTACAGACTATGATAAGTTGCCCTGCATTGAAGGGTTTACAACCGTATGTATATTTTTTGATTTTTTGGGACACATATAGATCATGTTAAAAACCAGAAGTCCATTGTTCAATCAATCAAGTTAATCCTGGTGCTCCTTGATAACTATAGCTATCACATTTCAGAGTGATTTTACTGGATATTACTGGGATTACTTGTAGTAGCCACTCAGTCTAGACAGGGGTTTCTATTACAGTGAACACAGACAAAAGGGTAAGAAATATTAATGCCCAGCATCCATTAACCATGCACAAGCTGCATATCAGAGAGTGGATCCTATTCACTAGGCTGTGGTTGCCCCTCCATTTTGTTTATCTCTCAGGAGGGCACTGGCTTTTAAATTAAAAAGAAACAGGTTGCCTTAATAAAGGGGGGGGGGGGGGGGAAGGAAAGCTGTGTGAAAACTTTCCTATGTAGAGCGCAGGGAAGTTGGAGATCTTATTAAGAACTATTCCAATATGAAAATGTCCAAGTATTTTGGCCCAAGATCTGTTTTCAGGATGGCTTTCTACTCTGACCCGAGTAGAAGGCGGGATCTTGTTGAAGTCATGGTGATCTTGCTGAAATGAACAGCTTAGAAACTTGGATCTGTGAGAAATATGGCAAAGCAGATCTCAAGACTGTCATCAGGGCTGGGTAAAATTATCCTACCCTTGGCTTCTGAAACAAAGCCATTTAGAATGACAAGCACTCCAGGAATGCTGCTCCTTAAATTTATGTGATGTGGCAGTGACATGTAGTTCCCACCAGCCCCTAGAAGACCATTTTTCCTGCAACTAAATTAAGACAGTTGGCTGATTAATATTTTGCCCAGTTAACAAGGCACTGACTGAGGTAACCAAGTTAAACTCCAAAGCATTTCAAATTCTCCTTTTATGCTTCTCTATGTGTTCAAACTCATAGCACACAGGCAAACCCTGTGTTTGCTGCCTAAACCACTCGGTGTGTCACAGATTTTAGCTTCTTTGTGGCATGTTTCAGATGGCTGTCAAATTGCCCATCATAACTGAATATCCACCAGGTCTTCTAGAGCACATTAGGTTTAATGCTACACTGAAATACTTTGCTTACACATGGCTCACCATCCTGGGTTCATTCACCCAAAGACCCTGATCTCCTTTCTTTCTTGATATCGTCTGAAGATCTGGGGAATCAAAAGCTAATTAGCTGCTGTTTGTAGATCCTGTGGAAGCAAATGTGTATTTTTGGTTTCCTTCTTTGGTCTCCTTTTCTGAAGAATACTCTTTTAGGTCCATTTATTGGACCAAAAAGTTGAGAACATTTAAACCAGTTCTTTTGCAATTCAAAATTACCTTGTCTTGAACTGTTCTAACCAGTCCTGGCAAAATTCATCTCTTTGCCAAGGCTAAACGATCCTCTTAATCTAATGCTGGGATAGCATCCAATTCCAAATGGGCCTAGAGTAAAAGGGATAACATTTTAGAAGGTGGCAGGAAAGCTTGGAGGATTGTGCCATGGAAAATCCCAGGACCTTTAGTCCAGGCTTCTTTCCAGGGGCTATCAACAGCCAAGGGAGGGTGATGAGGTGTGAACAATAGCTAGAAGAAACCATGCAGAAAACAGCACAATGTCTCCACTCTAGAAATAGAAGATTAGCCTGTGTGCTTTGAATGTGTAGGATGTACCAGCTCAAGGCCTGGATTTTACTATTTGCATTTTCTTAAAAGACAGGACCAGAGAGATCCTTACCAATCAGTATTCAAAGGCTTTCAGCTGACTCCTCCTGGCTTGTGCATGAGGTCAGTTTTGCTGAGGAAGCTGGAAATGCAGGAAGCTTCTTCCCTGTTCCAAGTTCTCTGCAATCCCTTCTCTCCTGCCTGCTGGGCACCCCACAAAGGCTGCTTTCAGCAGGTGGCAAGAACCACCAGGAACTTCTCATAGCAATGTGGGGGTAACTGTTGTGAAGGATGACTGAAGTCCTGAGATTTCCTCTTTGCCTTCCCAATTTGTACTTTTTGTCAAATCCATTGGCTGACTGTGCTGTTACCTCCCTCACTATATGGCTGCATAGGTCTGCTCTGGAATTTTAGGAAGCAAAATATTCTTCAGGTGTACTCAGTGAAGAACTGCACTGAATCTCTGATTTATGTGGGCTGAGATAATGGCTTCAGGCTGTCCTTTGACCTTTTCTGTATTTCTTCCATTACTTCCCAAACACTACAGTTTCCTGCACATTCAGCAAGTGATGGTACTATAACAATGTCATTAATTTTGGATTAAACATTTCTTCTTAAACTTTGCCAGTGATGTCAATGTTTTGGAAGTTACGGGCTATGCAGGAGGTAACTGTCCATGGGAAAGGCTGGCTGATGCTATTTCATCAGCCATCTGGCTGGGAGATCCTGATTGTACAACTTTAAACAGTTTCTGAAAGACTGTTAATGATGCAGATATTTAAATTAAAATTAATAGCAATATTTGTCTCTGATTCTCTTGGAGAAACTCTGGCTTTAACATTAGCTTTCAATAAAGCTCTGCCATTTCCAACTTTCATTTTAAACAGAAAAATGCTTTTAAAGTTTCAGAAAATTTTACAGAGCTTAATAAAAGTTCACTTTTTGGGCAAAGCACAGTTGACAGCTGTGTTGGTACCGATGGTTTCCATTTAAAAACGCTTTCCTTTTGTTTGCTGCATCTTGCAGCTGCTGAGATTCTTTTTCTTGCTTCCCCCAAGTTTCTTTTACAATCTCCCAGGCATCAGAATGGGGGCCAAGGGCCTTCAACAACACCAAGGGAGATATTTTATTCTCTCTCACATGACTCGGCTCGTTGTATTGATGTGGGAAGCATCTGAACAAGTATCAGAGATGCTGGGGAGAAGATGCCCTGTAATGCATGCAGCAGATGGGATGGTCAAGCACTCCACTCTGCTTTACAAACAGGCATTAGAAATGTCAGTGGGAGGATGGCACCAGGCCTTCAGGTGGTAGAAATTCATCCTTACCCCCTAATCCTTATCCCTCCCCTCTGTGGGAATCCTGCTAAATGCTGTTGGGTTTGGACAGAGAAGCAACAGCAAAACAATAACCAGAGTAAAATGGACTACTCCAAGATAATAATTTAAGGAAAAAATGCCCATATTACTTTAGTGGGTAAAACATCTGTCTGGAAAGTCTGGGATTTGGCTCATCCCACTGTCACATTCCTGGTTGCTCCTTTTCTTCTAGAAAGAAGTTAGCAAAATGAAGAAAAGGAAATAAAAAAGTTAGTCTCTTGCTTAACTAATAGTTGTATCTCTTTACCATCTTAGCACTTCCGGGCCATTTATCCATATAGGACCCAGAGTTGTACTTCTTTTTATGTGTATTGACTTAGTGGAGAGCAAACATGTTAAAAAGTTCACTTTCCCCTTTATATGAGTCTATAAAAAAAGCTCTTAAAATGGAGTCATAGGGTTTCAATGAGACAAATGAGTGATCAGCCAAGACCCAACAGTCCTTTCTGATGGATTAGGTACTTTGGTGTGAGAAATTTTAAGATGCTAATCGGCCTGGAGAGTTTTCATGCCTCCAGGACTATGTAATGACACCAAATATTGTGATGCCTCCAAGTTATAATGGAACAGGCGAGTATGATGCAGTAATAGGTATCACTCCTGATATTTGATTCCAGTTGAAACTGCATTTTCAGAAGTCTCCAGGCAGCAGAGATTTCTTATGCATTTATGGGAACTTGAGTAAAACTAAACATCTACACGCTAGCTTGGAAATTTTTCTAACAGCTATTTGGACACAGTAATGTACAGAAATAATTGTAAACACATGCACAAGTAGATCAGTGTGTGTTTTCAGTGCCTACTTTTAGGAGCAATACCACATGAACATATTTTCTGATTTTTGCAAATGCACTGCAAAACTGCAGCTCAATAAACTTAACTTTATGTGTTCTTCTAAACTGATGACACCAATACAATATCAAAACATTTTCCAGTTGGGAGTTAGGAAGACATGACAGAAGTGTTCATAAAAGGGCATTTCAGCACAAATTTTAACTCACATGGTGTTGATCAAAATTCAGCTCTCCAGCAAGGAATGTATCCGTTTACAAGACTCACTGTGGAAGGGATCGAGCCCACTGCCAGAGTAGTAAAACACATTTGTTGCAATAGCACAGAAGCAGGTTGCAGTTTACTGGAAGCAATAATTTACTCTACAGAATTGTTACATTTTGTTTCTGAATATTTGGAAATTTTGAGCTACGCCCTGTCACGTTTGCAGGTATGGAAGTGTTGTGTTTCTATTCTGTGTTGGTCACTGAGGTCACAAATGTGATGGGTCACTGAGAAAAGAAAGAAAAAAAGGAGGATATTTCATCTGCATTTTAGGGGTGGGGTATGATATTATTGTTTTGGGAGATAAAGAGCAAATTTGAAGCATTTGAGATAGTCCCCAGGATAGCTGGTGCTAAAGGATGCATCTGAGCTACTGCTGAAATTTGCTAATGATGCAGGCTGGAAATGGTTAACTAATAGAGTGGAGCTGGGAAAGCATTCCTCCCTGGAACAACTGCTTCAGGAACCCTGAAGTAACCTGGAGCTGAATGCCTCCCTAAAAGCACCAGGACAACACTACTACATGCCTGGAGTCTTAAATGGTGACCAGTGTGTCGAGGTGACATACTTGTGGTCTTTATTGAAGTGCAAGCTGAGAGATACCTCTGTTATTTATGGAAATGTGTAACCAATGCAATTTGTGAGCATTCATGTTGTCATTAAAAGAACAATATATTATCTGCATTATTACAAAGTTCTATTCTGAAAGGGATTCTTATTTAAGCCTGTTACATGCTCCAGCAAAGCAGAAAATCCCTTACTGAGCACCGTTAATAATGGAGCATTAGGAAGACACTGTTTTCTTGCTTTATATACATCTATTTATTTTTAAAACAACTCTTTTTTTTGCTTTCTAGGATTTTTCTCCTGGACTCTGGAGAGATCTTTTCCCTGGACCTGGCTACAAGCAGGAGTGTCCCTAGAACCATTTCTGGTAAAGTTGCCAGTGCTCTGCTGGCATCAGTCTTCTCACTGCATCTGCAGGAGGGCTTGGAATAAACACCTAGGTGGGTGATGGAGTGAGGGGAGTTGGTTAGCTCTAGGGGAAAGTGTGTGGCTCAGGAGAGACTGATCATGTTCAGAGACTTTTTTCTGTAAGGATTAAACTGACCTCTCCTGTGGAGAAACACATTTTATGATGCCAGAGGACTCAAATATCTCTAATTGTCTCTCAGCAGCCTTTTATTAGTAAAGTCCACTGAGGTGGGTATGTCCTCCCCAGGGATGTCTTAAGTATGGATTTTCCTTCAGGCAGTGCATCCAGGGATGGTGAGAATCTTCTGGGAATGCTCCTTGGGAGCTGAGGGGGCTTTTCAGGCTGGACTGTATGCAGGGGCCTGGCAACCTGGAAAGGCTGTGGAACTGGTGCTCCATTTGGTGCTGTATCTAGCTGAGATATCGTGGTCAGACAGCTCAGAGGGAGTGATCCTGGTTTCCTACAGGGATCCCATGCTGCAGAGTCCTGTAGTTGGGGGAGGGCTCACCTGTACTGATTCAGCTCAAGGCAATTTTCTGCTAGGACCCACGGATGCATCTCTCTGTGCTGTTGGGAAATGAACTTGTCTCTCTAGTTTTGTCAGAGGCACAACAGTAAATTAAGCAGTGGGAAAAGGACAGAGAATCAAACCCTTTCCTGGGCTGGGCACTTGGACAACTGGTGTGACATTAGTGGTTTTATTGTGGACATGTGAACACTTGGCTTTAAAGGCTGGTGGCTACACTGAGTAAACATTTAGTGTGGATAGGAGGAGGGAAAACATCTATTTTCTTGTGTCAGTACAAAGGATGACTTAATTACACCAGGAACAGCTGCAGGTCACTTGAAACTATAGAAGACCAGCTGATTCCTACCGTGCTTCCCCAGCCAACTGGCAACACCTGAGACCTGACAGGTAAAAATCAGGCTCTGTGCTTTGTTCACATCGTTAGAGCTCTGCTTTGGGAGATGTGAGGAAGGAACAGGCTTTGCTTCACTACTTAAAGAGTTACTCAGAAAGAAAAAGATACCTGGAAGAAATATTTCAGCCCAAAGTAATATTTACTTGGCTGCTTAAAACTTTGTAAAATGCCCTGAAGGTCACAAGCCATTCATCCTGCTGTGTAGTTCTCTTTAAGAAGGTGCTTGTAAGTACTACTGGAACACATGTGTGATGAGGAGTTGCCATGGCAAACAGGTTTTGGCACTATTTAAGACAGAGTTTTATTGCACAGCAGAATAAATAAGCATGTTAGAGCCACATACAGTAACTTGTTGGCACATACATTAATGCTCCCAAGGGCTGCAATAACTTAAGGACCCTCCCTTTAAATATTTTTCAGCTTTTTTTCTTTTTATTGACTACATGCATTTAGTATTAGGGCTAGGAATGTCCCATTTCCACCCCTTTTTGAAGTAAGTAATTGAGGCAAAAAAGGAGGACTGTCTAATAAATCATAAAGGGGCATTGTGCACAGACAAGAGGGGCAATTTTCCCTTTCCTAACCCGCGTGAGACCTGGCTGTCTGCTAAATCCTGACTTGCTCTCTCCAGACATGGGAGTAGATTGGCATGTTTGTATTGGTGATGGAGCCTGAATAATCAGAAATAGTTTCTCACCATTTTCTGCAGTTTCTGTCTCACTCTTTAGCACCAAGCCAGTCCCCTCCCACATCACTGCACTGAGGCAGTTGCTGCAGCTTTAGTCAATTTATGAACCACCTGTTCTGTTCCCAGTTTGGCTCCCAGTTCACACCAGTGAGTCCTGTCAGCTCTGGAAACACTCCCAGCTTCAAGGAAGTACTGCAGAAAGGCAGGAGGCAAATCTGTGCCTGAAAGAGGTGAACATAAGTTACACCTTATAACGAAAGCTGTGCTTTAAGAAGAATTATTGGTGTATTAGGCTGGGCTTTATTAGCTCAGAAGTTCCGGAGTGTTGTGGGAGGTGTGACACTGGCTCCCTCTTCTGTGGGAAGCAGCAACTTCGCTGGTTTGAAGAACTTTGGAGGTGCCAAAAGGAGGCGAAGCCCACGGAATCTCCCCATCCCCTCCCACTTTGAATGAATAAAAGCAGAATTAGTGCAGAGGTGCTCAGATAAGGCCCAGCTGGAGGGCAAGGGACAGAGTTGCCTTCTCCCCTGGGGAGTGAAGGATGGACAGGGCTATTCAGACCAAGCTGGCAGCACTTGTTTCTTCTTAAAAACCGGGCAACTGGTGAGTGTGATGGACATAATTCTCTTTGTTTTGCTCGTTGAGTAAGGAAGTCGCTGGAGAGGAGTGACAGAAAGCACATCTCACCTTAAAAGGAGACTGCAGGCAGAGATACTTCTCTCTCCTAACTTTCCTGAACACTCAGCAATCGCTGAAGCATGCTCCAGCCTCACAAAAAGGGGAAGGAAAGGAAGAGTTGATTGTTTTTATGAAGCATACATGTTTGTAATATCACGTACTGATAGGTTCATTATGAATTACAATCCTCTGACTAAGAGAATTCATGAGGGAGGGATAGTGCATGGAGGGAAAAGAAAGGAAAAAGGAGGGAGGTGATTGGGTTGGACTTGATGATCTCTGAGGTCCCTTCCAACCCGGCTAATTCTATGATTTTTATGCCTCTAAATGTGTCTCCTGAGCATAAATGTAGTGGAAGACCCACCATTTCCTTCTAGCTGTTTGGATTTGTTTGCAATTAAAACCTTTCGGAGCCATCAGGGGCTGTTGACAAATATATTATAACTAACTTAGGTTAAGTGAAAGTTACTTAAAATTAATCCATCCCCGCACAATCCTTCTGTTTCACTTCAGAAGAATGTGCCAGGAGGAATCAGCACAATCCTGATCATGTTCAGAGAACCTCCTCAAGGTGGAAATTTGCAAATAGGGCTACCGTAGTATGTAATGAGAAGCTGCAGGGCTTTCAATTATCCCACATTGTCTGTCTCTTTGCAACTTGACTGACAGCTAATTATGCTGGTGCCATTTTTTTCTTTTTTTTTGGCAGTGGAATTTAATCTCCCAGATGGAAAGCAAATCAATTTGCCCATCGCTGCAGCTGAGGCATACTTGGGCTCAACTTTAATTTATTCTCCTAAGCCTAAGAAGGCTGGTCATTTCAAGGTACAAAAATATCAAATTTCTTTCGTTAACCAGGCTGGTGAAAAAGTGGGGAAGAGTTGGGATTTTGTAGGCTGTGCTGTAAAACATTGCTCCTTCCTTTGTATTAGGAAGCAGCAGCATCATCTCCTCTTGATTCCCATTCCTGGAACCTGACAAGGAGGAAGCATTTATGAGCAGACTGCTAGTCATAATGGTTAAACATGAGTTGTGGAGGCATTAAGTAGGATTCTATGGAGGAATGAAATAAATCTCTGCAGAACTTGACACAAAAAGGAGTCAGTGGCAATTTTCAAGCACTTTAGCCAGTGTGCAATAGCCCAGTTCCCATTGGGTTTCATGCCAGGGATATAAATACAATCCTTCTACTTACCTGCACTCTTCAGACCTATCAATTATGCTGCTTCCTCTGAGTTGCTGTTACAAGTTTAGGCATTACTGTCCTCTTTCAAACATTGTAGAGCAGCATATATGGCTAGTTACTACAGACTACAGACCTGATCTTCAAGTACCCAGGCACCTGCAGCTCCCGTCAATGTTTTTCAGGCTCAAAACCTCAATTTCAGCTAGGATCAAGGTGAAGGGAGCTCACAAAAACTTGGTGTTAATGAATGCTGGGAAATTGGAGCCTTATTTTTCTGCAAACTTCTGCCTCTTTGGCTAATGCTGTTTCAGCCTGTTTATGGTACTTATGTTTGTGCTTTATTATAAACCTTCGGGGCTACTTTCTCTGAATTATTAATCTCAAACTCCTGCATGTGTGTAATGTAGTTTTTGGAGAGTTTACAAACAGAAAGATTCCTGATGTTGCTTTTTACAGAAAAAAGCATTTGGAAAAATGCTTTGGTCACACCTATTAAGTCTAATTCCACTCTTCACACTTGAGCAAACATGCAGCCATTCTACTGACTCTTCCTTAGCGTGTTTGGAAAAATCACAAGCTCTTCTATCTAGCTATTAATATCCAGCTTTTTATATTTCCATATTATGCTTATCAATATGTTGATACTGCTTCTAATGAGCCCTTGAATGACATTTTATAATTATGATACAACCTTGTACTTGGAACCATGTGGTTTGGACAAATCTCTGGAGAACAGATGTTTTGACATTGTCCCATTCATTACCTTGCTGTGCATTATTATTTCTCCAACATGAGAGTTTAGAGGGAGCCTAGACAATGCCCTCTCTAGCTGTTGCAGAGATGCCATTTAATAGATGATTGGGGTGCTAATTAGTCTGTGGGAAAAACGATCAATACCTGGGAAAAAAATGTACAGGAGCAACTGAGTGTGGGCTTGGAAAATAACATCCTTGTGGGTCTTCTAGCTGATGTTTGAGGCTATAATGGCACTTAAAGATGCTAGCTGCAGGCATTGCTTTGAAAATGTACATGTAGCAATTGGAAATCCAACATAATCTGGAAATAAGCAGCTAAATAGAGCATTACAAGGAAACCCACCACTCTTGGCAGGTGTCAGATGTCTCTTTAAATTGCTGTAAAATATTGGCACGTCCTAACGGCCAGAAAACAGGACCTCTTCCTTGCAGTACAACCTTGCCAGCAGGGCTGTCTTTACCCAGGGCAGATGAGGTTGTGATAGTGAAGTTTAAGGATGGACGTGAGCCCCAGGGCAGGGAAGGCTGCAAATGGAGAGCAGAACAGGGGACACAATTCACTGTATTTCTGTCCTTCCTGTCGGGGCTTGTCCTAACTCAGCCACCTTGCTTTTACCGTGGTGTACCTCTGAATTGGCCAAAATGCTAAGCCCAGACTTCCACAAATTGCCATCCACGAGAGAGTTGAAGGAAAAGCAGAAGGATTTGTTACTGAACTTTAAATTATATAGTGAAGTACTGAGGGCTGATTTCAGAGGAATGTAACATGACACTGAAAGTTCAACCTGTCCATCAGCACACCAGCCCTCCAGAAGATACACCTGTGATACCATTAGCAAATAATTTACCTTTCCCAAACTGTTTTAGAAAAGTAAAGTTTACACAAGCTTCATTCATTGCTCCCATTTTTCAGGATTAAAAATAAATAAAAAGAATTTCAGGCAACAAGGATTCAAAGAGGCAGATGAGGTACAGTGCAATTACAAACTCTTCCTCTTTATGGGACTGGGGGGAATGACCTCAAACTTGCATTTTGCTTTCTTCCTCTCCATGACACAGTAACACTGCTGGCACCAGCCAATTGCAGCTATAAACCAGCCTGGCAACCTGACCATGAAGGGGCAGAATAATTGGGTATATATATATATATATACACACTTCATATATGCTTAAAAATCATCCAGGCTGACAGCTTAGAGTGACGAAAGCTTCTGGAGGAGGATAGTCTGTAAAATCAGAGGGAACTTGTAAAGTTACACAATTTGGTGCACTCTGGGCATAGTATCACAAGGAATTTTCTCTTGTACTGTGGAAAAATTCAGTGGACCAAAAGCAGAATCTTGGTTGAAAGCAGGATTTGAAACAGTGAACTGAAAATGTTGGTGGCCACGAAATGCTTTTAACTTTTTAAAGCACTGAACCAGTTAAAGAGAGACTATTTTAACTGTTGCTTTCAGATAAGAGCCATAATGGACTTGCAAATAAGAGACCAGGCTGTAAAAGCACTTTCACAGAGGTTTTCCATATGAGATCTTTCCAAAATGTGATCAATTTATTTATTTATTTATTTATTTGCAACTGGAGCTTGCACATTCAGCTGCAAAAAGGAAAATGCCAGGGAGATTCCCAAAGTAACATCCTGGCTGTGGTGCACACCTTAACAGGGATTTCTTCTCCTGTTTTTCTTGTTAGGCATGTAACCTGATAGGTTACTTTTTAGGTTCTTGAATTTATGCCATCATCTACTTGGGCTGCCTCCTGTGGCTGAGTTCAAGCTTGTTCTGGGATCTCTGGCTTTCCTGAAAGAACTTGCTGGATTTCAGAACCTCAGCATGTGTTCTTCAGGCTGCAGGAGAGGTGGGTGGACACTGACAGAGGCTCCCTCCTCCTTCAGACAGACTCACCTTGGGGTGGGGACCAGTACAAGGTCATGGGTGGAACAGGCTGGGTGAAAGCAACAGAATCACAGAATTCTCTGGCCACCTGGAGGGTTAGTGAGCTTTCAAATGAATGCTGAGAAAGAGGATCTGAGCATGTTTGGCCCTTTTTTTTTTTTTTTTTTTTTTTTTTTGCAAAAGGACCTGAACAAAGCAACTGGCACATCCCAGGGAATCCCAGTGAAACCACCAGAGCTATTTATGGAGCCAGGGGCTAAACAGGCAGCTGAGATGTTGAGAGACAAAAGTTGCCCCCTCCAGTATGGTGTAACAGTGTAAAAGGCAGATTTATTAAATGCTCTTGGAAGTTTTACTTTTAACTGCTTTGAGAGTAATTGTGGACAAACACTTTATTACTGATGTTAGAATGTTGATACTTTAAAAAAAGAATGAGACTTCATACATACTCCACAATTCAAGGAGATCAAGAAGATGGAATCAGTGCTCACAGCAGGAAGTGCATATTCTTCTGTGTTAAATTTCTGCCAAAAAATCCTTAAGGACACTGTTGCACTGTTTCCTCAGGTACCTGCTCGTTCAGGCTTTATTCTATTTTTCAATCCTTTTAGTGACACCTAGTGAAATTTGTGGGAAGTGCAGCTTCAGTTTTCTTTCACTGAAAGAATCGATGCAAAAGCAGCAGCACACGATTTAGGATTAAATGTGAATGTACTGCATCTTTTTTCATTTTACTCTTAACTGCTGTCTTTGAAGAATGATACTAGGTGCATTTTGGACATTTAAAAAATATTAAATTTGAGCCCATAGTACGGTCCAACACCTTACACATTTGAGACAAAATTAAGATACCCTGTTCCTTTTAACTTTGGGTGTGTGTTTAGGATAGCATTGGTATTTTTAGTTTTGTCTCCTGTTGTTCCTCTACAGGAGTCTACTTAAGTGTTGCAAGTATCTGGATTTCTACACACATACACACACACACAAAAAAAAACCCACACCAAAAAACGCACCCCAAAACAAAACAAAACAACCAAACTCTTGCAGGAGCTTAAGCTACACATTTTAATAGTTGGAAAAGTCAGTCAGGTTTGGTCCAGTCAGCACTCTGGATCAATCTAGAGTGGATGTGAAGCAAATGATGCTTTCAGCAGAGATGGAAACTGTATGCCTACTACCTAGAAAGCAGGCAAAAGACTCCAAGGAGCTTTCTTTTCAGAGCAAGCATCATATGTAACAGCTTTTGAATATCCAACCTCTTCTTTCTCCAAGTGCCTTCTGTGAAAGTTTCTGTTGGTATGGATTTCAGCTGTGCAAGTGATATGGCAACCAATACAAACTGAGCTCATAAACATTTGGGAAAAAATACAAAATGGATTCAAACAAGCCAATATTAAATGGCTGGAACTACTTAAAAAAAATTTAGGGCTTGGTTGATCTAAAAGGCTTCAACCTCCCAAACTAAACAGCCAATGAAGTCAGATTCTGAACCACCAACAGCGAAGACTGAATGCTCAACTGGAAAATGATCTGAGTGTTGCTGGGCACGTGCACATCCAGCCAGCACAGGTAAGAGGCCAGCATCTCCAAATGTGTTTCCAGACTGCTGGTTTAGATCTGGTGTTTTAGCATTCCTCTCTCAGCTAACTTTTCAGCATTTAGAAAATGAAGGCTTAAGGGGAAAATGTAATTCAAGTACACCGATAGCACCAGTTCAAACATTTTACTAAATCAGTTTACACCATTTCAAAATTGTAAATATAATTAAGGACAACAGGGTTTCTGTATTTTTTTTTCTTACAGATTTATCATTAAGACAATAAACAAACACAAATTAGGTTTATAGCATCTGTTCTTTTAAAAAATGAAAGGAACGCCACTCGATGTATTGATAAAGCACCACAACACAGTTACAAAATAGGGTCGGCCTGTTTCTTTCACAAGTAAAAGACTACATACTCCTAACAGGTTTCTGCTGCAATTCATACTTCGTTAAAATAAAACTATAAAATCTCCTAGATTACACTAAGTTCAGACAATGCCTGGTATACAGTGCATTAACAGCAGTAATGCCAACTATCAGTGCCAACAGAAAACATTTCAGAAAGTAAACTCAAAACAAACAAAACCCCAAAACAAAACAAAAACCCCACCTTTATTCCCCTAGATGAGCAAAATTTAAAATAAGGGATGCTCTGCGTCACAATGAGTTAGGATTTGGGGAGGACAATGGGCAGAAGAGGGGTCTGGTACTGGAGCTTTCTAGGCTTAGTTGGCATCTAGTTTGGCCATTTCCTGCACGTATATTCCTATACTCTCACTGTCAAAGAGCACGAAGTACACTGTCTTGATTGAAGAGGACATTGTTGACACAAAATAGCTGGAGATGGCTTTCAGGATCAGCTGAGCAGCCGTTTGCTTTGGGAAGCCATTTCTGGAAGGTGAGACAAAACAAGAAAGAAAAAAATCAGGACTTGCTGAACAAGATTTTGATGGTATAACCTTGCAGGGAACCTCATCTTTTCTCTACCACAGCATGGTAAATAAAGTTCCAAAGACAGTGTTTACAGTCTGAATTAGAAGTTACAAACGTGTTTGTTTAGGCAAGACTTAAAATGTTGAAACAGAAGAAAAGCATTCCCAAAATATGAATGCAGAGTCCACACACATTAATGGGTCAATTATTCTCATTTAACAGACAAGTAAACCAAGGGTCAGTCAGCCTGAAGCATTCAGGGAAACAGCACACATGGTAAGAGAGACTTGCAGAGTCAAACCTGTCCCAAAAGAAAACCAACCATGAAATTAAAATTCAAAGGGGTATATAGATATATAGAATCTATACTTGATATAGAAAATGAAGCACGAAAAAAACACAAAGTGAAAAAGGGATTTACCAGTATCAATGGTTAATAACTGCACACAATTTTTATAAGTTATTTGTACAGCCTTGCTGCAGACTGGAAAGAGAGAGAGGTTGAGTTGCAGTAGTTTGGTAGTAAGAAACACCACTAGCAGCACCCTTATATTCTTTCAAAAGTGCTAGAAAAAGTGGAGGGGAGCAAGTCATCTCTCCTGGGTCCAGATGGGCTCAGTATAACTTCACTGGGCTTGGGAAGTCAAAGTGGCCGTGGCAGATCTGAGGGCAAACTTAGAGGTCTTGATGGCTTTGCTTTTCTAAGCCACCCTCAGCAACACTTCCCAACACTCCTTACATACTTACGATTACAGACTAATTCAATCTAAGTACAAAAAATATCTGAAAGACATCTGCTTGGTATCAACCAGAGAGATCTGAAAACCAGAGGCTTTTCTACTCCTCTAGCAATGCCTAAAGAAGAGGCTCCTGCCCCTTTCTTCTAGAGAAGAGGCAGACAAACAAAACAAACCTTGCTGCTTTCTCAGATGACAAAACCCTGCAGGGGCTGAATGTCAAAACTCCGTGCCTCATCTGGGAACCCTTCTTACAAGCCTTTTCATATTTTTATCTAGCAGCCCTTGTCAGAAAGCTTCATCTAATCTGAAAACAGGTCAAGCACAAAAAAACCAGTCTGAACAAAGCCACGACCCCAACTGTTAGTTTTACAGGTCATGGCAAACTCCTGAAATGACACCTGGTAACCACTTTGAGTGTGGCCTAAGCTTTGCTCAGGCCAAGGTCTGAGCACTCCCTAAGCTGCAGGAAGCGTGCTGCAGCCTGCAGGTGATGGGACATGGTCACTCTATCACAAGAAGGACCCAAAAATAACTTGAAAGAGCCCACTGAACACCACCTGGTTGCCTGACATGCACTTAAGGATATACAATAGTCAGTATTCCCCATTACAAAGTGTGTAGCTTTCATACTACTACTAATTTACAGATTCCATGGATGGCCAAGTTTCTCAGAGTTTCCTCAGCAGTTCCAAGAAGCTGGGTTACATTCACCTCTGGCCAGCTCTGCCACTTGCTCCCTGGAACATCCAACCCTGCTAATAAAGCACTGTTGTACTCTCTCACTCATTACAGGCTGCAAGACACAAAATGAGAAAGGCAACCACCTGTGTCATGGCCTGCTTACTGCACATAAAATACAGCCTGAGAGCAATGCTGATGTAGTGCTGCCTCTCCTGTGATATTAACCTGCTGTCCAAATGTAATGTTTGTGATATTTCAGTGATGATGACATGAAATAGCTCGTGCTGTTTCTTTCTTTTCTGAAAATGACCAATTTTTTTTACTATTTTTTACTAAAGAAAAAGAAGCAGCATTGTGAAAAAACCTTGTACTCTTCCCAAGCCAAATGAGCTGGTCAGGGAGAGTCAGCTGAGTGAGACATTAATCAGCTGAGATCAGTTTTGACAGAGGAGCTACTTCCTACTGTCAGCTTATGTGGAGAAAAAAGACACACTCAGTGTGCCTCCACACCCTGATCACTTGCTAGTTCCTTATGAATGCTGCATCCTGGCATATATTGAACAGATCTCTGAGGATGGCCCTGAGCAGGAATTGTCATGCAGGCCAGCAGCAAAATCGGGATATACACTGTCTCTTAACTGCTCACAGGGGACACTGAAGTCATACAAGGTAGGGAGGCCATGGGACAAATGAAAAAGCAGCAGCCTCGTCAAAGGGAGGCAGCAGCACAAAGGGAAGCTGATTAAGGGAAATTGTTTAGGACCAGTCTCTTAAAAGAAAGGAAAGAGAGCAGAAAAAATCAGAAGAAAGATACTGGCTCAATGGCCATGTGTGGGCTACAAGAAACAGAAGCCTCTTGCATTGATCTACGGGTCTGAGTTAAATTCTTGGGAAAAGGCAGTTTTCAGACTTTACCCAAGCCAGTGTCAATTCAGATCAAAGTCAGAGCCTCTGAATGAGATCTTTACTCTCAGGATGATCTTATGTTCAATCCCTACCTCTCCTTCCCCTGTTCTCCTGCTGGCCCTACCAGACTGAACTCCAGACTACCTCTGTACAGCACCCAACTTGTGCTTTCCACACACTGGCTGGAGCTGAGCATCTGGCCCACTGAATGCTAAAAGCATGCTATTTTATTTCCCCCGGTGATTTATTTGAACTGCCCTCATGTAATCCTATTCCTTCACTATAAAAGGGAATTAAACTGTTTATATGGGTTTATTGGGTGATGTCTGCTTGACAGATGTCTGTACTTGAACAGCTGCATACATGTGGTGTCTTTGGCATTTGTTGCCTTTCAAAGCTTTACTTTTAGGGGTTTTTTTAACGCCTCTGACTTCATAAAAACAAGTAAAGAGCGTTGTCAGAATATATTCAGTTCTTTCCAAAATTGATTTATGCTTGAGTATCTCTAATTAAGAAAAAAAAGGGAAAATATAAAACCTCATCTATTTGTCAAGGCCTGTTGGATCCCTCTCCATCTTTCCAAAGCACCGCTTCAGCTGGCTGGAGTGAGAATGACATACATATACCAAGTTGAGAGCTAAGCCACAGATCTTGCCTGTCAGTAACCAGATTTCAAAACACAATGTGAATCTCATGATTATTCAGGGTTTCACCATCTTTCAGTACCAACCAACTACTTTCACAGCAAGGGCTGGGAATGGATCTTTGCTTGGCAAAGATACTTCAGTCTTGCTTCAGGCACCTACGTAACCAATTCCACTGCCACTCTCCAGTCTGTGGAGGAATACAGCTTCTCCTAAAGAGCAGCTCAGAGTTTCTCATGTACTGACTAACCTGTGAGCCTGACAGCTAATTCAACACGTTAGCATGAACCCTCTGCTATATTTCCCTATCATTCCATATAGTTTGCTCATGTTACCTCCTTAAAATGACACCCACAGAAATCTGTCTTATTTAGAGCTTTATCTGATGCAAGTCACCTAAATTTACTACCCTAGCAAAACTTGTAATATTGTCATTCACTTCCTGCCCTAAAACACAGAGTATGAAGGAATTAATCTAGTGTTGCAACGTGGCACGATGGAAAGAATATTCTTGCTGTGCATTGGCCACCTTCTTTCCTGGCACATTCAAAAGGGGCAGTTGTCCAGGGTTAAAAACACAACTGTGTAATTCAGCCTAAATTTGGTCTAATCAGGTCTTCCTACTGAGCCATTGTTCTGGGCCAAGTGTTCTAAACCTCTCTTCCCAAACCCAGGAGCCTCCGATTAAAATTGTATCCCATATCCAGACTCTTAACATGATCCAGCTTTCAAAGGCACTGAGCATCCTGTACAATACCAGAGAACCTTAACTTAAAATCTTTTTTTCTTTTTGAAGACACTGAGCATCCTGTACAATACCAGAGATCCTTAACTTAAAATTTTTTTTTGCTTTCAAAGACATTGGCAAAGGCTTTTAAGGCCTTTTCCTGAAAGAGGTCCATGATGTAAACTGCATGGAATTCAGCTTACAAATTTTGGGTGAAAGCTTCAAGTGACTCTGCAAATCCTGCAATGGAGGCACGTCAGGTTTGCTGCTTAAATGAATATTAAGCCACCTCTTCTGGCCATCCTATTAAAAAGTTTGTTTTATGTACTTTAACCTATTTGCATACACTAGGTTAAATTAGGATAAAATTAGGATTCTGCAGGAATGCCTACAAGCTGAACTAGTATTAAGGAGTGTCAAACCCTGACAAGGCCAAACCAGAACAAGGAGAATGCTGCAGATCCACGCACAGCTCAAATGAACATAGAAGCAACATTTCATTTAGGGAACTGATCTGAACGAAGGGGAATAAAGTCAGTGATGTGGCAATGGGTTTTGTACTTGAGAAAAAGACTGGAACACCTGCGACAGCATTTAGAAAATGTGACCTATTTGGCATCAAGCAGGGGGTTTGTGTAACAGCCTTACCTGCCGCTGCCAATGGAAGGGAACGCAATGGATTTCAGCTTCTTTTCATCAGCCAGAGCCAAGCAGTTCTTCACCGTCTTCTCCAGCAGCTCCTCACATTTGTCTGAGCCCCAGCCTGGGCTATTACAGTGGATCACAAATTTTGCAGGCAATCCGTGGCCAGCACTGACAACAGCTAGTAAGAACCAAAAGTGAAACATAATTGCTTTCCTCTCCTCAGGATTAAAAGAGTGCATTCGTGATTAAAATCGCAAACAATTGACAGACAGATATAGCCTCTGGTTTAGATTACAAATCACACAGCATTAAAATATAACAACATGATTACAGAGACTGTGTGTTTTCCATTTCCAGCTGCGCTTTGCTGTAGTAATTTATAACTCATAGCTATAATCGAGCTTAATTTAGAGAGAGCAAGAATTCATGGCTGACATCAAAGGAAACACATTTGTACTGAGGACTGTGCAAACTCAGGTAAGGCAGAAGAACGCAGTAAATGTTAGGGCATAAACCCCTTCCAGGGATGATCTTGCTTTGGTTCAGTTTATTGCAGAGCTACAGTAAATATCAGGATGCTAGACAGTTGCACGGAGTTATGACTTGTGTAACCTTCATCTACTCCTGCTAAATACAGTTTGTTTAGCAAGCTGCTGGTCACATTACAGTGCACGCAGGATCAGGTCAGAGCTACTCACTCTGAAGAGTGGTAAGAAAGGCTGGAAAAGAAGTAAATCAATGTTTTTGCTTTATTTCCATCTTTGTTGCTGAGTAACCGTAAAGATGGCATTTTGTGTGATTTCAGGGCTTTGGGCTCAGGCTTATTTGTGCTTTTTTGTACATGGGTCATGCAAGACCACTTAAACAACCCCGGTTTTAATTTCTCTTTTATCACATTCTTGTCAGACAGTTGGAGAGGGTGCTTTCATAGATTCACAGTGTTTAATTCACACTGTTTCTATACCAACAGGAAGCGCCTTGCGTGTACAAAGAAATAAAGGAGCATTTTTAGTATTCTAATCATATATTATCATCACAATACTCTCATGGGTCTCTGGGGGCTGAGGCGATGCAACAGAGCCTGCCTACAAACTACTGGCACTCAGGGATTCTCCAGACAAGAGGCCTTCTCTCAGCAGAACACCACATCCTGGCTTTACCACCTGCCATCACAGAGCAAAACCAGGTTGTGCTCTGCCTGCCACAAAGCAAGGTAAGAGGATCACAGCCATTTCTGGACACATAGGTCTGTGGTTGCAATTAAAAACTTGTAACTTTGATTTGTGCGTTTTTTAAATAAAAAAGGTGGAAAAGAAAAACACCCTAATCACAAGTGGAGAGGAAAAAGAGCTAGAAAAAACGAGTTGCACAAGAGCATAGACTGAATTTTCACAGAGAGCAAGTTTGTAAAGGTGTCTAGAGGCCAGAAATCCTCTACTCCCTTCTGGAATGTTTACATGCTGTTGTTTTAGTATTGCAGAAGTGATTCTTGGAAGCACATTCATCACATATGGATACTATCCTATAGCTGCTGCAGGAAAGAGCAAAAAAGACTGTCACGTGGCAGGCTGACTGGAGCTCAAGCATTTAAGTTCTTATGAATTGCAGTCTCACCATTTTGAAAAGCCTCAGTGTTAGAGAACGTTAATTTGTCATAATGTGCAACTTAAATTTTGGCAGATTTAGAATGCATCATAACTCCATGAAAAATCTATCAGAAGCACCCGATATATCTCTATTCAGATGTGAAATGTGGATAACAACTTCATCCTGAAGGAATAAAATACTGTATTGATACTCATCACAAAGTTTAATATTTCTGAGGAAGTGTTTTCTAGGGTACTGATTAATGAACTCATCAGGATTGTGTTGAGGAAAACTGTTAATTACCAAAAGCAGTTGTCCCTTACTTCAAATGCAAGCTCTGAAAGGGAAAGTTAGAAACAGAGAACCATAGACATAATCTTTTCTCTCCAACTTGTAACCTATGTAGGACCTGTTTGGTTTGGGATAATAAGGAATATTGTACAGAAGAAAAAAAAAGTAATTGATCATACATGTTTTTGCAGAAGAATTCCAAGAAAAGCTGACTGCAAATTCCAAAAAACAAGGGAAAACCCCAAAGTATTAAGCCCTAGAAGTAAACAGCTGTAATTTTTCCCTGTCAGAGCTGAAGTCTTGTATCTCCCCTTCAGCTTTAGCTAGAATTCGTTTACAAAACTGCGCAAACTATATTTATCTTTATAGCATAAACACAGATGGCAGAATCAGCCTTCTATATGAACAACATGTATCAGCAATTTCACAGATGGTGTAAAATTATATATTGCCATGACCACACTTTATTACTTATATAGTAGATTTTCCTCAGATATTGCAGAAATTTTGATAACCAGGCATCAAAAAGCCGTAAGTTTTTATAGTGATGATTTTGGCACTGCTTAAACGGAGTACCCAAGCAGATGCTTAAATTTAAGCGCATGCTTAAGTTCAGTGAAAGTCAGCAGCATTTCAGCAAAGCAGATGTTTAACAGAGTTTGGACTGCACTGTTTTGAATAATAAGCATCTCATTAATTGCTTTGCTGAACTGTGCCCTTATAATCAGCATTCCCTGTGTGTGCACCTACCTGTGAACAGCCTGCTTTTAATTGCCATATTACATCACTCCACCACCTCCCAGATGCTTTGGTAAAGGCTACTTCAGACGCAATGTGTGTATTTTAACTTTGGAAAATACAAATGATCTTGTAGCCCATAAAACCTTGCCTGCAGCCAGCAGGAACAGCCAACCCCCAACCCCCACCTCCCCCCCCCCCAAGTTGGTGTGCAGGTTTCCGAAGCGCAGAGCCTCACCTCCAGCTATGTCCAAGGGTCCGTTCTTTTTGCGAAGCTCAATGACAGCTTCCACAAACTCCTTGCCTCCTTTCTTTTCCAAAGTGCTTCCTGAACAGAGAATTGGTATTTTAATCCTCTAATCCCAGGTTTCCACAGCAGACAAGTGAATCATCGTTTGTTTGGTTGGTTGTTTTTTATTACATCACTCTAAAGTTTTCTGCCCAAACATTTTTATTTTTTTGGGGGGGACTGCAAAGTAAGATCTAAACCTTTTGGGACTTCAGGGTTAACTACTCATTAAAGAAGAACAACAACGACAACAGAAAGAAAAAAACCAAAGAAAGACAACCCTAACAACCCAAAAACTTTGCATTGGCATCCCTGGCTAACATTCTCAGACTTCGGTTTTAATGTCAAAACATCTGACATGACATCCCTACCTCCTTTCTTATCATGAGCATCTGTTAGTGTGAAATGTTCCAGAAGAATGTGCTAGTTCAAGAGTGGTTGAAGGTTCATAATTCCTTCCCCTAAGATTCATATCCCCTCTTCTCTTACAAATTCTTTTAAAGAGCCATTTGCCACAATAAGAATTTGAAACTCACCTGATCTTGGTCCCTGACCCCAACAGGTGGCACCAGGAATGAAACAGTCTCGTGAATGCAGCGGGCTGCTTTACTTGGTAACTGCCCAGCTTGTTGAGCCACCTTTAACCAAGAGGAAGAGCCTCAGAAATCAGGAGAATCTCTAAGGAACATATTCCTCCAATGAACTTCTCTAACTACAACTAAGGAGCTGGACAAAGTCATTCTGGGAGGAGAAGAGCTGTGCAGTGTTTCAGAGTAACCAAAAGGTATGCTGTTTCCAAAGGCAGTCCATCACTAAATGGTTTAGATCTTATTTTGCAGCTCTAGTTTTAAATATTAATATTAAAAAAAGAAAAAAATAGCCCCAAAAAGCATTTCCCTAACTACATAAGCATCCCACAGAATTTTGCACTGTGCATGTTAATTATAAAGATCAATAAGTAAAAAGCAGTGATATCATACAGGCTCTGATTTGAGATATTACTTTGAAAACTGATTTCCAAAAATTCAGAACTATGATCTCTAAAGATGTAGGCATTCATTTGGTGAAAACCCTTACTTCCACTGATGAAGAAAGAAACCCCACATTTTCTGATGGAAGTGCACATACTGTATGCTCAGGGAAGCAGAGCCCCTCCTCCAAGATTCAGTTCACTAAATAGGGTTATAGCTCCAAAAACTAAGAGGGCTGCAAGATGCTTTTGTTTTGACACCATTGCTAAATTTCTTCTAAAATGCAGATGAAAAGTTGAAAACAATGCATTTATTTTTTCATTCAAATACTGACTCTGTGACCCTGTCTGTTTTGCTGTTGGCAATTTATTGCTCTCAGGGTATAAAAGCTGAGGACAATGAGAAAAACTGTGTTTTTTCTTTTGCTTTTTTACAACCAATTCATAATGGGTGTTTAGCAAAAGCTGGATTGCAAGGTATGTAGGTCAATGTATAATTTGCTTTTTGTGCTCATTTAAGCTTTTTTTTTTTTCTTCTAATAGTACTTTGGTATAAGTTTATTCAGACAAACTCCTCACTAAGAATTTTCTGAAACTCAAATTCATCTATCCCCATGCAACCAAGTGGGAGGCACCATCTTACAAATATCTTAGGAAAGACAGTAATGGCTTTATTTATAGCAGCAAAAGCATGCTAGGAAAGGAGAGCCACCTCAGAACTGAGGTACCCTTGAAAGGCAGTGATATGCCAGAGGGCAGGACACACCATGCCCTTTGCTGACAGACAGGGTCTTACAAAATCACCCCAAGAAAGGACGGGGAGAGAAGGAAACAAGTCTTCTGTTTCAGTTATACTCTTGTTGTATATATTCCCAGATCATTCCTATTTATATTTGTCTATATTCCAGTTACGTTCCCCCTGAGTCCAAACTCAGATCAGTCCTAAAACCCATGACATTCATAATCTTATTTTCTCTTGTTTCAAGGGGAAACATAATTAAGCCTTGTGCAGAACCTAGGAACAGAAAAGATCTATTAAGAAGGTCATTTCTTTGTCATTGCAAAGCTGTTACCATTTAATGGAGTTTAGCCTAGTTTGGTTTAATTCAATCCAGAAGGATCAGCTTTTTCCCTTCTACTGAGAATTAATTTATAATTAAAAGCAATGAACAACCCTGTTGGTTTATTTCACTGAGCTCTCCTCTTGCAGATCTGTTAGAAAGAAGAACAAAAGTCTGATTTGCTATGAATCAGTGAGGTTTTCTGCATTTACTCCTCAATTATATTCTTTTTCTGATTAACAGTGAGGATTTATATTGAAAATGTACTACAGAATTATGTTGTAAATTAGCTTAATCTAGGAAAGGACATACTGTATTTAACCATTTTCCACTACACTAGCAAGTTTCTTGATGGAAGTCTTGCTTCACAGCTTCAAGGTTAGTAGCATATTTGCTCACAGGCATAAATATGTGTCACTCCCATGAGAATAAGGTCATTATCTCATGCTTTCCAAGCAGGCATTGGTATCAGTGTTGAAAACAGCGTTAGCAGAAATTTAGTCTGTATAATTCTCAGGATAAGCCCCCAGTACATTTAAATTGTTAGGGAAAAAAACCAACAACAACAAAAAAAATTTAGATGGGTAAAAGTTAATCATTGGAAGCTAAGCATTTGTGCACTTCTATTCTTTCTTACAGCAGTCAGATGCAACAGGAACCTAAACTAAGGAATGAGCAGTGGAGATTTGAGAGACAATTTTCTTTCTAGAGTAGCAAAGCATTTCTTTGTCAAAGGGGAGGAAACAAGCACATCAGCTACACGAGTCTGACAGACTTTAGAAGCAGATACAGGGTATTTATGATACTTTTAATGTCTCTGCATGATGTTTAGCCAGCCAAGTCACAGCTCATCCTTCTCCAAGTGTCTATACAGAGCTACATTCACCTGCATGTGAGCCAAGGCAGCCCCTTCAGAAAAGCAGGTGGTGTAGGACACACCAGCTCTGCACACCGATCCCTCTGAGCCAGTACTGGCCCATGGCCTCGGGCATGGAGGGAGACAGTTTGCCCAGCAACCATGTGGTTAAGGTCAGAGGCTGGAATTGGGCACGGTTTTTTTAGTTTTTAAGGGGGTTGCGTCATCACCCTTACCAGCAACTGCTGTATGCAGCCCAAATTCTGATTTGTCTTCTCAAATTACCAAAGCAGCTCAGTTAAAGTCCTGCTGCTCTTGCTCTTTGACAAAATCCTCAAAGTACTGTAGGCAGAGAGGGGTGTTACCAAGGTCAGAGTTACTCAGGGGACCCTCAAGATGCTGAATTAAGATATCTGTCATGTTTGCTCTCATATGTGTAGCTTAGATGACCTAAAAAACCTACGTAGCACCACGAGCTGTGCGCTTGTGGGCATGAGGACCACTGAGCAGGGCCAGCAAGGTCATTGGTCCATGAAGTAAAATATGAAAATATGAACCAAAGTGAAGAGTTGGAGCTAGATCCAGCATGTCAGATGTGAACATCTGAAACTTGGCCCGGTGAGGGTGTACTGGAACTGGTTAGACATCTAAAGGATCAGTTCTCAAACCGTATTCAGAACAGGCGTTCGGGCTGTCAAACCAACCATGTGGGAACTGATCATACGCCTGCACTAAACTCCTGCACTTCAAATTTTGGCGGTGCATTCCGTTGTTACTTCTGAAAGTCTGATTTGGTGCTAAGAATCAAAAAGGCCTACTGAGTTGGCACGTATTCCTTTCTTTTCATTATCAGTCAGGACTGCTGGAAGTGAGAAATGAATGCAGATCTGCATAGCTACAACAAGCTTGTGGCTGCTGATTGACCATGCACACACATACAAACTCGGCAGCACTGAACTTGCCATTACCTACTTCACCACCGGTGTAGAAGTCAGAGTTTGTCGGGTGAACGACAGCATCACTGTCGATCGTGGCAATGTCAGCCTGTACAACTTGCAACTACAACAGGTAAACAGATGTATATCAACCACGTTGGACAGAGACCCAGCACAGGCTCTACATTTACACATGTACCAACGTCCATAGTTTTCCTACCTTTACATCTCCAAACCTTGCGCCAAAGGAGTATGCTGAGTTGTGTGTGCAGGTGTGTGTAGAGAAAGGGGTGTAGGGAACAGGAGGAGGATCTTGAGTATGACATGATCAAATAAATGTAAAAATGACAAGTCAGAGCAATCACATGAGAATTTCCAAAGTTTTAAAATCAGCTAATACCCCATTGCACTTTGCAGAAACCTAGAACAACCAGTTCCCCACAGAGCATGACACTAAAATACGGAATCTGTTTAAAAAAAAGAAATTCAGGATCATCAAGCCAAACAAAATAACTAGTTTCTCCATTTTGTCAGCATTAATAAGCTGACGGGCACTAACATTTATTTGCAGAGCAATTCATCACTTTATTTCTAAAGATTACAGTCTCCTTCATAGGGAGGAAACCATGTATTTGCAGGCAGGGCTGTAAAGAATTTGTCATAAAAAACGCAAGTGATCGATCTTATATTTTAAAAGGCATATTTGCTGATTACAGGCTGGGATGGCTGAGACACATTTCTGAAAAGGCTGATTTAAAAATTTGCCTTCTTAAATATTTTTCTTGTTAAATTACACATGTACATTCCTAAAAGAAATGCAGTGGCAGAATTACGTGTTGCATCCCATTGAGGAAGTTTTTAAAAAAGACAGCAGCAGGTATAATCAAATAGGAAGGGAAGATATATTTTCTATTACTTTTGTTGAAGAAGGATTATACCATCTAATTTTTTTTTCAATCTGAAAGAAGGGAGACTCTTTAAAAGTGATACACCACCTGTGGTAGTAGCTAAAAGTTCAGTGTTGGTGTAATGTCAGTATTTGTTTTCACCTGAATATGAAAGTGACAAGCAGTAATTGAAGCATAATGGAAACAAATGATTTGATTGAACTAAACATAAAATCAAGGTAGGAAAGACTTGGGGATGGTTAATTTTTTCATCACTCCTCTTTCAAAGACTGGTGCCTAATCTGAGTTTCAGAAAAAAACTCTTGAGACTGTAGCTAGAATGGAGAAACTGCTTATTTTGAAAACAACCTGACAAAAAAGTATTTTAGTCCTCAAAGTATTCAAGTAAGAAACCCCCCAAAGTAGCTAACAGTCACATATGATCATTATGGAAAAGAATTTAAATAATTTGATTTAACTGAAAGCAACTTGAAGACTAGCAAACAGCTGCAAGTATTCAGATTTGGTGAAAAAAGCTTTTTGAATATAGTTCTCCAACAAAACAGATCCTGCAAGATTTGAATTTCTGCTCTTATTAAAATGTATGAAGCCCTAGAGAGTAAATTCTGGGTTCCATAATCTCCATGTGACCGTTAGTTGTGTCAACCCATGCCCCATTTACCTAGGTCATCTTTAAGGTCAATGTCAGCATTGGTAGGATTGATAATGGCCTCCACCTCGAAGCCGGCTAAATTACTGATTTCACTGTGAATAAGGTTCAGCTGAAAAGAAAAGCATGAGGTGGGAAATAACAGGACAGCTGGGAAATCACAGAGAAGCTGCAGAAAAGTGAGCTTTGCAACACAGATGGAGATAGCATCACTGCAAACAAATATGCAAAATAAAAAGCAGATCATAAAAGAGGGTCATTATCCAAAAAAAAAAAAAAAAAAAAAAACCAAAATTCAAACACAAGACTCAAACACTGTTCACTCTGAGAGGACATGAATCTACCTGCAAATAAGCTCAGTTTTGGCTTTTTTTGCTGACCACTATTTCGGATTCTTCCTTTGGCATTATAGGACGGTCTTTATTTCTCCTCCAACTATAGATGAAGGAGACCTCAATAATTTAAGTATCAACTTCCTGTTGTCATTTATGAAAATAGGGATTTTAACTTCCCTCAGTCATGCCTAGTAACTCCTCTCATATAAATACTCATATAAATACTATTTACTAGGAGTTAAATACTCCAGGTATTTAAAGCTTCTTCTCAGTTGCAGTCTGAATCACGATAAAATTATTTCCCACAGGAATACAATAAGGTGAGGAAGGCAGCACAGGTATCAAGAGGTTAACCTCACATCTGTGCTCTTAAAAAAGAAAATAATTAATTAAATATGAAGAAGTGCAGATTTCAACTTCTAACACATTTTGAGCAAGGCTTAAAGACTAATATATAAAATAAGCAGCCACTGACAAAACCAGACCTGCAATGAGAATGATTGTGCCATGCCATACTAGTGAGGCTGGTTTTTTTGGAAGTGTAAAATGATAGCTCAGTTTGCTTTCTCCTGGCAGTTAAGGTGTGTGATCACAGCATGTGACCCACACCACAGAAACAACTCCTTCATTTGAGATTTGATGTAAATGCCAAACTTGGCAGAAGTCAAAACTGCAGCACACTGACAGGTGGGTGAAGAAGCTGATCCCCAGGGCCTTGTAACATTGCTCTGGAACCTGGGTTAGGAAGTCTGATTTTACCAAGTTTACTACCACCAAAATTTGAAACACTATAAAGTGCAAAAAAAAAAAAATAATTCCAGACTCTTCCATATGGGGAAATACACTGTCTACATCATCAACTTTTTCAGTAGCTTATCAGGCAACATGGAAAGGAACTATGAGGAACTTCTCATTCATTATTCAAGTCCTGAAGCCAGCTGCAGTTAAGCCAGGCTTTCCTTCTAATCAAGAGCCTGCTGGGTTCAGCCTATGAAGCATAACATACCTGCAGGCATGGCAATTTCTCTCATCATCACTAAATTTTGTCTCTTGGTGTTTAATCCACATCTTGTAAATGTAACTCTTCACATCTTTCCCATGTGTATCTGAGTTTATTAATAGGGAATATGAGCCAATTTGTGTAACCAATACAAGTGAATGGGTCATTTAAGGAGGCTGACATCCATATATTTAAGGTTTATGAAAAAAATATTTCCATTTCATTCATGGGATTATATGAATTGACTTTCTTTTTAAAAGCCTGCAATTTCATACAATTTGCATATGTTGCTTGAGTAAACTATGTTCCCTCAAAATAGGGTGATTTTTACTAAAAATGCATGTAATTCAGCCCTGTTTTAAGGAGGGGTCTGTTCAGGAATTTGTAATAAAATCTAAGGAAGCTTGCTTTCCAAACAGCTTAGAGTTCTTTGATACTTCACATGTGGCAAGTTATTCATACTTGAGTTTGAGTCTTGAGTTTGACTACAAGCAACTGCTGTTTCAAATAAAAAGTAAAATCAAATCAAACCAAAATGTTAAAGAAACTTCATGAATTTTGAAATAAATAAATACTTGAAAAACCAAACAACAAAACATGCACACACCAGGACTGTTTTGTGGAGATTTTAGTATGTTCCTAAGCATATTTTGTTCATTTTATAGGTGACTCTTTATTCCCTAAGTCTGTGTTCTACATGTTTTTGCCCCTGGATCTACTGGCTGCAGACCATTTTGGTTTCAGACCTTTAATCTCTCTCTGTTCCTTCTCATACATGGGATTTACACAGCAACCAGCTGGTTATTAAAATTTTAATTTAACAGCTACAACAAAATGCTTCAAAAGGTGATAGCTAATTGCCAAAAACTATTTTAAAGAAATCAGAAGTTTTCCCACAGAAATAAAGCCTCCAAAGAGTAATTGCTCAATTTTACTACCTAGCAGTATGCAGCATGTATTAGACAGAAGTGATCCCCTAGAAGGCTACTTTATAAAAAAAATAGGCACAACTTGCATACAGGTGTGCAACAAAGAATGGACACAACTTCAGGTAACATTTAAACTAAATGTTAATTAGATAAAATGCAGGTGGCACTTAGCACATCCATGAGTCTGCTCTGAGCCAAGCCTTGCATTTCTTAGTTCAGACCAAATTACCTTTAAAGTCTTGAACGTTTTTCTGGTAAGAATTTCATAGAGAAAACTGAAGATGCCTCTTGCAAACAACAAGCTGAGGTCTCTGCAAGACTCTACTCTGTAAATGCCTCAGGAAAAACAAGCTAGCTGCTGTGCAGGACACCACATGTCCCCTGGGATGACACTTGTAGGATGTGCAATCATTTATGTATTTACTAGATTTTAATAATTAGTCTAACTCTAATACAGTTCTACAGGTATAAGTGAAAGGTTCTTTGCTAGGTAGAATTTCTAGCTGGAAGTTAGCAGATACCTAAAGATTTAAAGCAGTCCCAGTACATCTACAAACTCAGGTTTGTAACATTCTCGTTTATGTTTTCAGTCATCAAACCCATGATTTTAGGAGGATGAAGAGCCATTCTTGCAAAGAAAACCCTTCCCTATCCGTTCTGCAAACATGGAGCCAAGATTTTTCCCATTAAACACTTATGACTGATGTAATACTCAGAAAAGGGTTATTTTCTTCCTTTACTTTTCTAGTAAATTATTTCCTGATCTAGCAGACAGTGGTTTTGCAGGCCAGAGAGACATTCTTTAAAGGTGTTCCAGGGTGTTTGAAAGATACCTATTATTTGTTTAGGTTTTTCAGTTTTGTGTGTCTGTGTTTGCACTGTAGGTTATTAAGAACACACAGAGCACAAAAGTACACAGAAAATCTGTATGTATAAATTCAAGAAAAATAACTGATGAATACAAATACTTTTGGCTTTTTGAATGGAAATGCCCAAAATGTTTTAACACATTAAGCTTTCCTACCATCCACGTGAAGGGTGTAACTATGTCTCTTGGATCAGTACTCACTTCCAGGCCTTCAGCTGAACCACCTCCTCCCAGCCCAAGAGACTAGCAGACTTTTTTTTCCTTCTCTCAAAATGCTGTTTAAGGAGAGCAAGGATATGCTGAAGAGAAGATGCTTCTCCAAGCAAACACCTTCTCCCTCACACTCAAGAAAAGACACAACATGCACAAGCCCAAGGGATCAAACTGCAACACTACTCTCTAGAATTGCTATTGAAGAAAATTCTTTGTTCATTATTTTTATGAGTACCATGTGGCACTAATTTAAGACAGCTATAACAAAACCTTTCTCTTAAGAATCGGATGTAAATATTTTCAAAAACAGTACTACCTTTTTAAACAGCAATTGCACGTAGAAATGGCTAAGAAGCATTTGACTGATTTGAAAGCACTGGGGTTTTCATAGATTATTGTTACACTTGTAAATTTCAAAAGAAAAGTAATTATTTGAGACCTCCATGTGCCACTTAAATAATTAACAACCACCATCAGTACCACCACAGTCTGCTAAGCCTGCAGGCAGCCACAGATGTCCTGTCCCACCCAGGAACCTCCTGGCCCACACAAAACACACCTCATGTTTAGGAGAGAGGATGCATTCAACTCCCCCCAACCCCATGATCGGAAGTTTTGTCTTTTTTATCACTAGGAAATCAAAATTATTTTGACAATTTTGAAAACAATTTCTGAAATTTTCTGAAAATATTTCCAGTAGCTTTTTGCTGGTTTTATGCTAAGTAAAATCTCTTTGATCAATACAGTACAAAAAAAAGTTTTTTGCATTTTATGCTTTCCACATTTTCAGTCTTAATGTGCATGCTTAAAAGAACTTAGGTTGCTTTAAATGTGCTCTTTTGAGGGTAAATCAGAATAAGGACACTAATATGTTATTTAACAGCTCAAAGAAAGTAGGAATTTCATTGTTAACTCACATATTAGGACACAGAAAATTTTGCTGTTTTTTAGACACTGCCTACCTAGTTTTTGATACTAATGATTTACTGCCTCTAAAGACAGTTTCTAACAGGGAAATAAAAACAATATATAATCTGTGCTAGGCACAGCTCAACAGCTCATTTGGAGTCTTCCCTTATGGGGAAGCCAGTTCCCTCATTGGGACAAGCTGTTTTTTAATTTTTCTTTTAATTTTCTTTTTGATTATATGTACTGTTATAAATAAAGGCTAAGACCTGGCCACTCTCATGTTCATGAACCAGTATGGGGATGAGCAAGTCATATCTGTAATTTTTTCACTCCAAGTGAATGAGAAAGCTGGAAATTGCATTTCTCGGTACAAGCAACTCACTGGAAAGCTCTACAACAGGCACTAGCTTTGCTCACCACAGCTTAAAGCAATCCTAGAGCTCATGATTCTCTTCCCCTGAGCCTGACAGCAAAGCCCCATTGATTTGCTGTGTCAGTCTTGCTGGAACAAAATACTAGGTCTTACTGCAGGTTTCCTATGGTAACTAAAAGGAGATCAAAATTGGGTCCAAAAGTCTGACGTTACTTATTTTCTTGAAATGGTAATGAATTTTATGAATTTTCGGTTCTAATTTAGTCAAAATGTTTTTTAAAATATGTTCAAAACTACCTCCCTACTAGCAGTCAAATAACTGAAAAACCTGCCAAAGCAGCAATCAAGCCCTAGCTGTAAAATTAAATGTGGAAAATCAGAAGTCTTGCAAAAAAGCCAATGCTACTCTCATGCATATTAAACTCAGCAAACAAACTGTGGAAGGATAAATGGAGAACAACCTCAGTATGAAATAAAGATGAGTCAGAAGAGACACATTCCACAATGGACAATGGCTCATCTTTTATGACACAACACAATGGCCTGATTACTGAATGATAGAAGAAAGATGCAGCTTTACTTAACAAAATTTTCTATCATGAACTAAAGGCAGGTTTCAAGATAAAAGCCCAAACTAATTTAATGAATTGTCTCTTTAAATGGATCCTCTCCTCAAGCAGATATGTATTTGTATTAAACCACCCCAAGCATATTCACAGGGAAAAAAAGATCTTTGACTTCTAGGTTTCCATAAAAGCATCATTCATTATTGCACAGCATTAACTTTTGTAAATAACAAAGCAAAACAAAGCACAAAATCACTATTATGAACAAATACCTAAAATAGGTTTTGATAAAAAAACTGTAAATCATTTACATCAGCAGAGAAGTGGGCTGCTAAAAAAGACATTTTATTCTTAGCAGCATCTCATCTTTGGCAGAAGTTTAGCTGCAACAATTATGCTATTTACAAATAAAGTGAGACAGATTACAAAGCACACAGGCTTTCCTTCCATTTAATTGTGCAGCCACATGAAAACTCATATGTATTTTTAAAATGTTCTCAATGTCATTTTAGAGAATTTCTTTGTTCAGAAATTAATATGACACCTCCTCATGTGCTCAGTGGGGAAGCGTCCATCAGACCTTGATGTTTTGGGGGAAAGGGGGTGGTGGGAAGGGGTATTCCCTAAGCAGCACTGAAATATAGGTATTAATTTATAACAATGCAGGAGCATACCTTCTGGCCAAGAAACAGGCTTTTGGTGGACAGGACTGTGAAACCATCTGCAGGAGTTCCCTCTGTTGTACTGTCAGCACTGGCCGATTTGCTCACTTCTCCCTGCTTCTTCTTCCAAAAATCCAGTTAATTAGTTAAATCAAGGCTGAGAGAAAAACTCCTCTTAATAACAAACACTAAAATCTATGACATACCAGAAATGCTTACCAGGCAATAAAACCCCAGTACACACACTGGCGTTTGGATTTTTCTTTAGTCTCTAACTGAAGTGACAGATTACATCTGAAGGAATCAATAGGAAAAAATGACCTCAGCCTCTGTGTATCTACATAAGCCTCCTCTTGCCCAGGATGGGACAGTTGTCATAAATGTTGAGGCCTGAACTTTTAATCACTTTCTAATAGCTTGTGTGGAAAAATACAATATATCTGTTTATAGATACATATTAAAAAAACATTTATAGATACAACATGTCTAGTTACATGTATGGGCAGACTCAAGGTAAAAACAGAGTTGTCAAGAGCACAAATTTTTTCTCTTTCACAGGGAGGTGCTCCCCGAGTTCACAAACTGCTTTGAAATCTGGCCATCCTTTGGGACAGCATCAGAAGAATTCCTCTACTTTTTATCTCCCCCATCGCAGAAAATGGGTGAAAAATTTCTCCCTTCTTCTTTGACAGGATCGCCTTCATCTCCAGTAAGTTGCAAGGGGAGAGGTAGTTCCCTCCCACTACCATTTTTTCTCAGCTGTATTACTGAAAAAAAATTATAGGTTTCAGGAATGAATTGATTCACTGAATAAAAATGAGAACTAGGAACATTTTGAAAGTGATGCTTCACGAAGATAGTGATTTGACTGTTGTGGTTATAAACTCAATTGCTGCTAAAAACTCTTTTCAATTTTTCAAGAAAATTACTACTTATAATTTAATGTAAATATTTGGTGCCTCAGTAATACCTCTGCTGAGCTACCTAATGTCCCTTTCCAAATTACAGAAGTGAAATCTGTGGCTGAGCAACCAAAATTACTTAGATGCAAGGGTATATCAGTGCTTCTGTAAGATGTATCCATGCTTTACTTTACACAAATTAGATTTTCATGGGTCCTACTTCAGTTCCCCTGAAGTTTACTGTTAGCCAAATACCAATGTAGTAAGCAGACAATACAGTTCATTGTGTGGAAGAAAAACAGAACCCCACAACAGACTTCCTGCCTTTGTAATCAAGTAGTGGGGAAAAAAATTTCCAGATTTAGGGAAATTATTAGTGCATGGTTATTAGAAGCACTGTACTTGAAATTCCAGCTAATAAGTATTCTCAAAGACAAAACTAAATAGTTCAGAAACCAAAAAAGTGAAACAATCAGAAGAGTGACATGAAAAAAACACAAACAAAACCATACAGGATTAATACAGATGCTTTGTTTGACCTGGAAGGCAACTTTTCACATGCATTGCCCATTCCATGGGAAATTTGTGTGCTTTTCTTCCTACTTTCTTAATAGACTGCTAGACAGTAGGGTTTTTTTATGAAAAATAATAATAAAAATGAGCCCTGGTTACACATGCACACATAAGAAAGATTCCCTACTCTTACAAACTGAAACTCAAAAAAGGAATGAAGGAATGTTCTCCTTAGCTTAATTAAAAAAAAAAAAAAAAAAAAAAAAAAGTTATTTCTTAGTTTCCTGGCATATGAAAAAAATTACATTTTGGTCCTTTTGTTCCCCTCACCTCCATACTTCAGTTTGATTAGGTTTAATTACTAGGAATTTTCTAAAAAGCCCTGATCCTTGTTTGGTTTTCAAATGAACAGATGACTCTACCTTGGATTTCCTCGCCCCTTTCTTGCCGCCTGTTTTCTTTGACACAGTTTTTTTCTGTGATGGAGATTTTGCCTTCTTTGCTGGAGGTGGGGTGATGATGGCTTCCAGTTTTCCTTTTGATCCCCTCTTCTTTGCCAGCAGCTCTGGGTGAATATTGGGTAACACTCCACCACTGGCTATGGTGACCCCTTTCAATAGCTAATAAAGAGAAAGAAAAGTTGCAGATGACAAATTTCAGCATTTACTCACCAACAAACAGAAAACACCATTTACTGCAAACTTTGTACATTGCCTCAAGTTTTAACTGGTGCTTTTATGTTTCTCAACAAATATCCCCCATGAGACGTGAAATGGATTAAATTGAGTGGATCATACAGTAAATTTTTAATGTAACAGGAATATGTATTCTTCTTGCAGGTATGTATGTTCCTGTCAATATCTCTTGGGCTCACAGCAGATTTGATTCTGTGAAGTCATGCAGTGTGTTACCCAGCAACTAAAAAACAGGGCAGCCCTGGCCATAGATAAAAGGGCTTTGCCTGCATGAGGGCTGGGACCCCATGTCCACAGTACAGGAGTCTCCAGTACTGTGGAGAAACCATTGTATGCCGAAAATACTGAATTTTTTTGAAAGGGCTATTTTTAAAAACAGGGCTATTTTTTTCTTAGAAAAAGAACCCTCAGATGAAGGGTAACATTTATACAAATCTCTATACCTGGAAGTTTTTCTTCAAAAAAAATCTTTATGTAGTTGAAGAAAAGCAGATCAATATTCAAAAGTGTGCAGTTCATTCAAGCCTTTAAAAGCAGAGGTGAAAAAGATCATGTTCTGTATTTAAAATCACAGTAACCCAGTTTTTATACATCTAACTGGGACTCCCTATTTAAGGGGATAAAGAAGGTGATAGCAAAGTCCCACCTTCTGATTCATGTTTACTGCTCCCCAACCACAACTCAGTGAGGGTCCAAACTTACACAGGGATGAAGAATGGAAAGTAGTATCAAATTTCAGACAAAGCCAGGAGGAGGTTGGTTTGGAGATATATGTTTTTTTCCCTGCTCCATCATGATACACAGGTTTGAAAAAAGTATATTTTCAGACGTGTTTTTACAGCACCTCACACCAAGGGAACTTAATCCTAGCCAGTGCCCATGGCTGACACCACAACACTGTAATAATAATGTGCTTGCTTTTTTTTTTTTTTTTTTCCCCTTTAACTTAGCAAAAAAAATCTTGAAATAACCTCTTAAATTTTTGGTGGCAATTACAGACTTCGATGGGATGTGGACAGGTTTCACTGAGTCCTAAGATGTTTCAGGGTGAAAAAACAAGCAAACAAATAAAAAGCATCTATAAGATTTTCTCCATGTCTCTGCAGAGTTTATGATGATGTCTCACTCTTACAGAAGTCACTGTGAGCAGAAGTCACAGCACATCTCCACAGCATTTTTATACATTTTTACATTTTAAGAGTCCTGGAATATAAAATTAAGCTGAGTGCTGCCATTAGTTACACAGGCAGTGTGCTAGTGAGTGAAAGAGCTGTTTCCTGGTGGGCTACTCAATAAGCAGGGATCTTGAGTTACAGTTCAATTATATGGAAAGACAATTTTAAAAGTCCTAAAGGAAAACCTTGGCCCTCACACAGAGGAGTTTTTTCTTACCTGATTTAATTCTTCATCATTTGCTACAGCCAAGAGGATGTGTCTAGGAGTGACTCGACCCTTCTTGTTGTCCCTTGCTGCATTTCCAGCCAATTCAAGAATTTCCGCTGGGGAAGAATTAAGCCACCTTTTAATTACATTGTGATCATGAAGAAAAATCAACGTGTTATTTACAATCCATGCAAAAAGGTATCTGAATTACATAATGCTATTTTAAACTTGTGTAGAATAACCTCATCAACAGCTCATCAGATATCTAACCCTAAAATTATAATTTTCTTTATTATATTTCTAATCACTGAAGGGCAACAGAACACTTCAAGACCTGTAGTCCAAACAACATTTGGTTTTTTGTCCTTTTAAAGCAGTTCCCCATGACTCTTGACTTTTCAGTCTTCTCAATGGTACCATGTGGTCAACTTGCAAGTTCCCTCTTCACCAGGTGATGAAATACTAGATATAAAATTTCTTTTCCTCAAACCTGTCACAAATGTGCATTCTGGCTTGCATTGCTTCTGCTTTTTTTACAACTGGAGAAAATGATGTTTCTCAGTTTCTCATTTTTAACATTAGGGAAGCATGTAAGCACATATCCAGGTTAGGACATTGAACATACAAATTCTGCTACTAAACTGACTTAATAATTTTATTTTTTTTTCCTCTTTTAAAAGAAGTTTCTGACTAGGAAAAGTAATTGATAAATCATGTTTGTTTGCTCATAGTAAATTATCTCCTTAGAAGAAATTTCCAGTCCTGACAAAATACATTTAACAGCTGTGCATATGATGACTTCTACTGGAATTAAGAAAGATTAATTTGCTCCCTTGAAAAGATCTATGAAGAGAGCATTACCTGCTAACTTATCTGTCTTCAACTCAACAATCCCTAGTCAAAGAATGAAATTAATTACAAGAAACTCTGGGGAACAATTAAAAAAAATGACATAACATGTTTATCTGACTTTGCAGTTCTGTGCTATTGCTGTCTCCATTACACATAACCTTTCATCTCCCCCTGTACACTGTTTTACTGTTTCTTTTGGCATACCTCCTTTTGCAAACCTGGTAATGTTTGGAGAAAAAAAAAAGGAAAGTAAAAATGCCTTTTTTACACCCATTACACACTAGCATATTAAAATTTAACGTTAGAATACGGCATGAGATTGATATCATATCTAACAACTGAATACATTGAGAAAGCTCTCCCAGCAGCTTCATTCAGAGGCAAATAGAACTAAGTAAGACATTAATCTGGAAATGAAAAAGTAAAATCACAAGCCACATGCCTTTACCATAACACACAGTAAATCTTAAGTAGTACAGACTATGGCCTTTCATTAGGCTGAATATAACATGATTCTACCATTATTTTTCATTCTAAGTCCCATAATAAGCTAGTTATGACACTGACTGAGGAACCTAAGAGCTGCTTCTGGATGTTCTACAGTTAAGCTTCAGCAAGGATTTTGGAAGGCCTTTGCTATTTTTGTGTTCTTCAAAGCTCACAATTAACTTTACAGTAGGGTGAGGTAGAATACTAAGTCTAAGCCCCCAAAAGTAACTCAACATATCACGCTGACAACAATTGCTTTAATTTATTTTTAAAGCAGGATTAGCAGGGTAAGGTCAACCTGACTGTGCTTTCCACACCCTTAAAGAACTTAATTAAGCTGGCATAATCCTTTCACATACTTCTCAAAAGCCACAGCTCAGGCATCAGAGGTTTAGCGCTCATTCAGCACTGCATACATCTGCCTGTCCTGACAGGAGACCTGCATCACCTTCCAAAGGAGGAGCTGTGCTCTGGCTCACACCCCACGCATCCCACTGACCTCAGCAACATTCTGAGTCACTGTAGGAAGGCCAGCATCTCTCCCTCCCTAGCCTAGGAGTGGTTTTGTTTGTATCACAGACTTTACTATGAACTGAAAAGCATGGGAAGGATTTGCTGCAAACAGCAAACTACTTTTTGGGTTGTCTCTGCTTCCCCCAGCTCTGCTGCTTTACTGCTGAACAGTCAGGCCGTGTTCCTCTCTGCAGCTGATCAGCCTGACTATGCAGACAGTCATTTTGTAACTAGAGTCTAAGAAAGGGTTATGCCTGTAAAGCGCAGAGGAATGTTTTATTTGTTCCTCATAAAACTAAAATGTCTGCCTCGTACAGTGGAGAACTGTTCTTGTAAGTGCTAAGCCCTCTTCCTTGGACAGGAAACTCATTTTGAAATTACAGTTTTCTAATGGTCCTTTAGGGAAGCTGAGGTACCCCTTTCCCTTTGCAGGAACAGAACTCTTTGCACTGGCGCTGAGGACCACAAAAGAGGAGCCTGGGGAGGGGGAGAGGAGGAGGGCACAGAGGGTGGAATTTTTCTTCTGGCCTTCTCAGCCCTCCAATAATAACCATGTATTGCTTGTGGACACAGAGACCAACAGCACAGAGAAAAGCAGAACTTGGCTAGGCACACAAATCTGGTCAAAGGAGGACTCTCCCCTCTGTGAAAACAGATGACGAGCGATTCGAGCTGAAGCCAATATAGGCAACAATTTTTTGATTTAGCACTGACAGACAAACCTAACCCAAACCCAAAAGATCAGAAAACTTACAAATGCTAGAAATTAAGACTTTCTGGATCCATATGGGATCCAGACTATTTGACTGGATTTTACTTGCAGCCAGCTTAACTTTCACATCTGCTTTATTCTACTTTAATTATACAGATTCAAATGGTGTTTCATCCAGGTTTTAAACCCATTTTAAATCATATTAAAATCTAGTTCTCTCTGTAAGAGAGCCAACTCCAACTTCTAGAATAATCACTCTGGATTTAGGTGTGGAGCTGGAAAGAGTAGTAGGTGGGAAAAGGTATTTAAAATTGAGATTGGATCTGGATTCTTAGATCAGAGCCACTTTTGGAAGTGCCATTCTACCAGGTTCAAAGGTTTGAGTCACCAAAGAGCTCTGTTTTCATGAAAGGTAATCTTCCATGAACAGTGAAAATAAAAAAGGAGGCATTGAAAAATCAACTCCTGCAACAAAGCAGAGTCAAGAGAGATAGCTTTGCTTGTTAAGTGTTGAGGCAAAATAAAGTGTTAAGAGCTTCCATGAGGTCAGAACTTACTCAGCTTGTATTTATCCAGCCAGAAGACCAAAAGTAGAACATTTTATAAAACTGAGGCCTCACAAAACTGATCCAAGTTGCATAATGTCTATTCCATGCCTTTCATACATTTACTCAAAGCATTTCCCCCCTAGAGAATAACTACACCACCACCACTCAGGCAAAAGGCAACAAGACAAACTTTATGGAACTACTGAACACCAAAATCTCTGTTTCCTTTAAATAAGGAAAATATACAAGTTATTCAATATTATAAGCTTTTGAAGGTGTAATTCTTCAGTTGTTAGTTAGGGAAATGTTAGGTTAATATGAATACTCTTTAGTGATAATTATACGACACTTTATATTTGGACAACTGACATTTTCTGTGGTTTTGAACAATTTGAAACAAAAAAAGCAAAACAGGTATTGCTTTAAACACAGACATAAAACAACCCAGTGAAACAGCTGTGAGAAGAAACAGGAAAGAAAAAAATTAAGTAGGAACACCACATCAGCAAGTAATGTATTCAAGAATATACAAGAAAAGGGATAGAGGCCTTAAAAATCTGACTACAACACAAACACATCAATTTGATTTACAAGACATCATTATGATTAATATTTTTCCTCTTTTCAGTCATCATTAAAGAGGGAAGTGGAAGTCCTGGAAGTTAAGATTTAAGAGAAAATTTCTTAAAGCTAGTTCTCTTTCATACAAATTGAAAAAGTCCTTTGTAATATTTAAAACTAGGCAAATGGATACGGGTAGTGAAAACTGTTCAAAGCCTGTTCTCACTACTTGAACAAAAACTGCTTTTCTTCTGCTGAGGTTTTTAAATGTTGAGTTAAATATTTTTAAAGGAGAAAACAGGTTGTATATTTTTGCACTTAGGCCTGAGATAAGACGCACAGGAAAAGCTGCTCTAAAGGCACTTCCTATTCAAACACAACCAAAAAGTTTCCAGAAACCTCATCCTGCAGCAAGTTTTCCTCATTCTTTACTTGCAGAGACAACACAAGGTTAAAATGAAACAAATTACTATCAGACTGAAACAAAGCAGACACAGTAGCAACTGCTGACCTGGATAGAAACAAAAACAAAGGCATTCTACCACTTGGAGAAAAACCTCTAGTTCATTCTTCCTAATGTTCAAACAAAATATTTTTTTCAATAATGTATAATGCTCCTTTAAAGCCTATATGACAATGCATTCCAGGCTAGACCAGGTTCTAAATGTAAATACTCGATTTAATCTGAATTTAATCTGGTCTGAGTTCATCCCAAAAATGTTTATTGGTTTGGTTTGGTTTGTTTTTTTGGTGTGGCTTTTTGGGGGGGGTTTGTTTGTTGTTTTTTATTTTTGGTTTACATCTCAAGCTAAAACACTGTTGTTCCATTGAATCCGTTTGTTCACCTTCTCTCCAGGGAGATGAAGTCATTGCTTTGAAAATTAATCTCTTAACAACTAACAGGTGATATGTCGACACAAGGCCAATTTCTGAACACACAAATTCCAACAGGAACAAGTCAGGGGGTTTAAAAAAAAAAAAAAAATCTGAAGCCTCTCATCGAAAGAAAATTGAAAACAATATCCAGAAATCAAAGAAAAATGAATGTTGATACAATTTCATTGAGAAAATATGCATTTGCTACAAAGCCAACTACATGACAAGGAGTCTGCTTAATGTACTTTAAATTAATCATCTGTCCATCAGTATTTTATTGCCTTCAGAATAATTTTGCATTATTCCAGAAGGTTTTAACCCAATCAACCTCAATCAACCAAGACTGTTAAGAGTATCCTGCATTCTTCTCTCTCTGTATTTCATTCAAGTCCCCCTGGAATCTGCAGTTGCAAGAGTGAAAGTAGAATCATTTAACAGCATTTTCCTTCTTACACATTTCAGTAAAACAGCTCTCAGTCTTGGTTCAAAGTCATGGAAATTTGATGCAGTGAAAATCAATTTAAGAAATTTTACTGCTTTGACCAAACCTCAACTCTCGGCAGGGCAATCGTTCTCTTAGGATGTGATAAAAAATCCAAACCTTTCAGTCTTTATTGTCTGAGCTGTATCAAAACTAGGCCCCTTGAAGCAGAAACTGTTAACTTTGCCAAGTTATTGTAAGTTTTGTATGTCTGCATGTCAGATGACAGACTGATGTTTACATAAAACTCAAGTTCAGACCACAAAAACCACTTCCACTTAGAGCATTCTGATCTGACTCACACTTCTTTAAAGTTCTTCTATACACTTTAATACCATCCTTTTTTATTTATTTATTTTTTAAATTTCTTGGTTCACTATTGATCTGTTACAGGCACGAGAGTTCACTTTTCAGGGAAACCTGAAGTCAAATTAATCTCAAATATTACAACACACCAAGTACTAATTTTAAAAGACAGAACCCATTTCTTCTCCACTGACTTCAGGATCAAACTCAAACTAAATTTTTTCAGTGGACTTTACTCTACATAGCAGTTTATACTTAACTGTTTCTCCTAACAGTATACATATGTTTTAGAAATGCACTCAAACATGATTGATATAACTGCTGCCAGACATTACTTGATCAAATGCAGCATGTAGGTTTGCTCTGGTTGTTAAGAGTGCAGGAGACCACTCATGTCTTAAGACTTGATCCTAGATCAGTCTTTGACCTCAGTGGACAATTGTTAGGAACTTGCATTTACAAATTTTAAAGAAGTTTCCAATTATCTACTGCAACTCAGTCAACATTAATAACATTAGTAACATAATAAAAAAGGAGACGACTTCAAATTGAAATTTTGGATTTTATTGAAGTGACTCTAAAGGCTGTGCTTGATAGGGGAAATGGACCAGTGTATCAAGGGGAGGTGTCCCCATGTAGTGTCACATGGCACAGATTAAAAAAAGGTGCCGCAAAATCAGCCCTTTTTTTGTTCTACACTTCACTTAAATTCCACTCTGCAAGGGAAAGGGTGACACCAACATTACACTGAATAGCAGTTTATAGTATAAGTCATTACTTTGTTGCAGCTTAACCAAATAAATAGATGTAACAACTACTACTACAAAAAAGCACTTTATTCTAAGATTTATATAAAACTAAAATTTAAGTCTTCTAGGGAAAAAATAATTCAGTGACCGTGATGTAAAATACCAAACTAGTCCAGCTCAGTATTTTGTACATTATCTGCATATAACACAGATCACAATGCAAAATCTGATGCATATTTACCCCTCTCTGTCTATATTGGTGTATCAGTGACACGGTTGGGGCTTTTATTATGAGAAAATGCTTTCACTTGTATCATTTTCTGTCAAACTGGACCTCTGTAGCTTGAAGAACACATTAGAACCCTAGGTGGGTAATGTAATTTTGTAAAGCTTTTGTAACTTGGCGTTCCACTTAAGTTTATAGCACTACAAGTGCAGAAAGGCACCCAGGTAAGTGTTTGCAAGGCTGGAGCCAAGGAAGGCCTTATCACTGAAGGAAAACTCTTCATTTATATAGATTTTAAGCAGTCATGCATTTAAAAGCTCAGAGGAAGGTTGCTCATTCAATTCAAGTTTTAAATGTACAGAGGCTCTTCTTAAAATATAGCAAGTTTGAATTGTGACAGTCTCACTTCTGGTAAGACAATGACACAAGTCTTCAGTCAAAGAGGAATGTTACAAAGGAGCTTTGCTAGGACGTTATTTTCAAAATGTCTCTGCTTATGAGGCTGTTGCCATAAAGAACCCTGCTGTATCTTAGGTCCAGTATTAATCCATATTCAAAATACACTGGATCTGAAGAGGTAGTTTCAAGCTTGCTCAAGTAAGCCATGGGTCCTACAAGCCCCTAAATTATTTTCAACGTCTTTTGTGACACAATATGTGGTTCAACGCTGCAACAGGGATTATTGTTTCTAAAGCTGCCTACTTAAATAGAAGAAATGTATCTTGCTAGTGAATCCATGTTTCAACAGTATCAAAAAAATACTGTCAATTAATTATCTTTTAAAATTTCATTACTAGGGACCCATTATTTATGGTGTTCTCAGAACGCCTGAAACTTAAATCTGCTTTTAACACAACGCATTTTTTACTGTGGACCTCTGAGCTCCCCTCTGCTTCCAAGCAGAAGTCCAGCAGTACATCTGCTTTGACAAACAGGGCAAATCATCGTTTTCCTCTGTGAACCCGTAAAAATTTTCAGCAGCAAGCAGAACACATGGGGTGAACAGCAGTTCAAGTTGATCAGCTTGCACATCGGAAAGTGAGCATCTGAAGTGAGCAGTTAAACTTACTGCATTCAGGAAGGGCTTTCATTTTGCAGCCAATCAGCAGCTGGCTTAAGAAAGTTTTCCACATCGAAAATTAATCAAGATGAAAATGCAACGAACTGAGCTCCAGCACATGAACCTCCATTAAGGGATTCTGGTGACATCAGAAAGCCTGAAAACAAAAACTCAGGTAAGCACCAGAATGCCTCAGATGCAATTCTAACCCTGGCATTAAAAAGGTGCTTATTTTACATTGTAACAAAATACATGATCAACAATACACGAAGGGCAATAAAAATCCAGTTGAGGGGGAAAGAAAAATCTAATGGAGAAAACAGACATTTAACATTTTCTCCAATTTTACTTCAGAACCATGTACAGAACAAATATAAATCAAAGTCTCATTTCTTCTGTATTCCTGTTCTCCCGCTGTTTTATAAACTTCTCCTTCTCCTCATTTGCTATGACATTTTGTCAATTGAAAATTATTTACAATGTAGAGAAGACGATGGGGGGCAAGGGGAACAGAAATCACTTGCAGGCCTGGTGCTTGCTGCCTTTAAATATGCCCAAGAGATTTCTGCTTTTTAAGGGCAAGGCAGTGTCTTGTTCATTTAGTAGCAAAGTCTGGACTACACTGCATCTTGTGTGAGCTATTCATCTGAAGGGAACATAACCTGGTCACATCCATGGCTGGATCAATTCTGACAAATAAAAACCATACAACTTCATCTGAGTGGCTGCAATGCCCCAAATTAAGTCTGTGTCCATCCTTTCAACTGGCCTAATATCAACATCAACATAAACTGATACTGATGGACTACTTTGCAGAGAAAATATGGACTGGATTGTAGCTTTCTGAAGTAGACGTTAGGGAAGATAAAAGGCAATGAGCCACGGTAAAGTGCTGCAATAAGGAAAGAAAACAAAGGGAATTATTAGTGCTGAACTTCTCACCAGCTTACAGTGGTTGATAATGCTTAAAATTAGTTCAGCAGCATAAGCAGAAATTAATTAAATATTCTGACAATTCCCTGCAATAGGCAGTAAAAGCATGAACTGCTACTGAAAAGAAGGAAAATTAAAGCTCTTCGGCATCCATGCTATTCCTCCAGAGGAAAGGAAGGAAGTATATCCACTTGCTTCAATATGGGTATAACTCAAAGGTACCTCCTGCACATTTGCCCAGAAACACACACTTGCATCCTTATCACAGTGGACATCACACATTATTTTCTTAGATGAAAAGCAGGAAAGAATAAGCAGGTGGTAGCATAAAAAAATTAAACTACATATACTGTGTGTAGAGAGAATTATTTTTTAATATTACTTGTGGGTAAAAAAATAATTTATTAAGTATAAGAAGAATCCTTGCTGTCCAACCTGCTTACATGTCAAGTATAATGAAATGCCAGATAAGGAAAAACATTTTATTAGTGAAGACCAGAAGATAAATTATACATCTAATTATGTACTGGTTTTATTACTATTGTTTTTAAAGTTACTATAACAGACAACACAGGGAAGACATACTCCAGCCAGCCCCTGTAGAGGAAGCTGGCAGAAGCCAAGAGACTGAAAAACAGCACAACAAAGATGGATGGGTTTTAGTACACAGCAACTGGAGCAGCCAGACTAAACCAGTGCATGATCCTTCTCGTGGAGCTGTGCCCTGTATAAACATGCTAATAAAAAGCATAAAAAGAACATAAATATAGTTTGAAAAAGCACTTTGTTTTGCACAGGCTGGAGAAGAGCTTAAATTACAAAATGGGCCCACAGACTACAAGGAATTCTAGGATGTGTATTTTCAGTTTCAGATGAGTAGTTGTACATATGTGGTAACACTGAGGTAACCTTCAAAGTGCAAAGCAGATAAAGTTGTAACTACAGATGGATCCAGAACAGAACTCTAAGTCTGAGCAGCTGGAAGCATTATGGAAATTTAAATTTCAAATTGAACCAAACCAAAATCCCAGATCTGAGTATATTATGGGCTAACTCCAGATTTACATCAGAGCTGAACTTTAGCAAAGGCCAGCACAGTTATAGCACTTCATCTTCTAAAGGATACAAGACAGTGACATATTCTGTACACACATGAACTAGTTTTCAAACCTTGAACTAGTTGGTTCCTTTCTAGGAACCACTACTAGGTCATAACTCTGTCATTCCCCCTCCTAGTCCTTTCTGAAGTTCTTCTTTTATACAGCTGCTTTTGATTGTTTATGTTTTCCCTGCACAAGATTGTTTTTTTGATTTAGCTAATTTATTAGCATGCCACTTCTCCTTCCTATTATGTCACGTTCCTCCTTTTTAAAAAAAAAAAAAAATTAAATTTTTAAAAATACTTGAAATGCTTTGACTTAGTCTGAAATCATGGGCTGATATGAGTATCTTTAAAAACACTCCTGGAGAGAAGTCAGGATTTCTCTGTTTTTTTTTTAAGTAATAACTGTCAAGAGGTAAAAAGAACACGAACCAGAAAACTCCAAGCGTCCCATTTCAAGGAAGTGTTACTCAATTATATTGAAAAAGACGAATGAAGAAAACATACTGAGCATTAAAGCTAAAAAATTACAGCATATAGTGTGAAAAGCTTACTGAAAGAGAAGAGGAAACCCCTTCCTTCACCAAACTGCAAATCATACCATTATTACTAACTCAGTAAGGAAAAAAATTAGTGTCTGTGCTTTGAGATGCATCTACTTACAAGAATGAAAGAAAACCCTGAGGTACAGGACATTGGAACTATCTACCTAGCTTCATAGGAGAGGAAAAGAAAACCAAAAAAACAGCTTAAAATTTTTAAAGGGAGAAAAAAAAGGTCCCCTTAGTTCTCCTTCCCCCTCTCCTTTTTCCTAAAGAAGCCATATATGTAGATTTTTGTTTGCCTTTTATTTTTTAATCTCCCCAGTTTCCCAGGATGCACAGCAGTTAAAGAAACATCTTATTTCCCCAGCTTATTCTTAGCTGCCTAAATCATCAGTGCCTCAGTAAACACTTTGATTCAAAGTTAACCAATAACATGTGCTGCTCATTAGCAGTGCCATAAGCTCACCTGTATTGTTCCAATCTTTAAAAGGGCTGCATTCAAAGCACCCTTCACCCTAAGAAACATTTTATTTGAGTTGTTATTGCTGTAACCAGGAACCTAGCTGAAGGAAATGTTAATTTTTTAAGGCCATCTATGAAGTTTAAAAGCATTCTTTTAAAGAAAAGGCACAAATAAAGAAAACTACAAATACAAGCAAATGAAGGGGGAAAAATTAAAAAGGATATTTGATGGTTGAAAATATTCAGTCATGTAATATGAATACCTTACAGAAAGTAAGCACTCTATAAATTATTCTTAGTGTTACCAGTATTCATTGTTAAGGGAAAAAAACTTGACAGAAATAAAAATAAAATCAACATATTTCTGCTCTTCAATTCCAATATCCCTTATAAGGTGCATCTAAAATTGTCTTCAGAGTCAGGTCACCTTATAAAATATTCTCAAAAAAGTTAAACCATATGTTTTGCTACTAGTGCTTAAGTCAAAGAAAGAATTAAGTGCATCTCCTTCTTAGAGACTAAGTGCACCCTTATATTGCTGTCCCTTGAAACACTTGCGTCTGCTGCAACCAGAATAGACATAAGCAGATGCACTGCAAAAAGAAACACTGCTATGAGAAATGAGATCCAACTCAAGCTTTTCCTTAGTCATGCTAGGAGAATCTGTCTCCAGACACTAATCCATCGAGCATGTGCTTTTTGCTAGATCCCATAGTGCAGGTATATGCTTGTAAGAGGACCTGACCATGAGAATGTCACCCAGCTGATGTTTTACTCTTCTCCATTTAAAAAAAAAAAAAAAAAATAATTTAAGCAAACCAATATTGTGAAAACCCCACATGTTTATGCTATCACAGCTGGGGTTAATTTTTCATTAGAAGACTACTTCTGTAATCTTGTTTGTGAGGTAAACTTGCACTGTTTTAAAGTCTCATTTGAGAGAACTGCTCTGTGGAGATCTTTACTTGCACATGTAGTTGTGTAAGTCTTTGAGCAAAACATTTTCTTCCTTTAAAGTTTCTTCCTAAATGGAGGAAAAATAATACCTTTGTCCTCCAAGAAGGTACAGTGAGGTCAGGATAATTATTTAAGGTGTTTTCTTTGTAATGTGATGAGAGGAACAGGGAAATGTAAGCAAATAAGCCATGTTGATTTGGAGCAGATGAACAGAGTGTGCATTTATACACAGACCAAACCAAACAAATTGCAAACAGCATATGTGGTCTCAAAATTAATCTGTAAATTGAATAAAAATGTTTAAACAATGCTGTAAGCAATCTCAGCCCTGTGTAAACACTGAGAAGGTCTCTATTGAAAAGGAATGTATATGCTTAGCAGACAATTATAACCCAAACAAAGGCATCAAGCACAAAATTGGAGCAGACAGGACTGCAACTCTGATGGCCCAGCCCCATACACCCCAACTTAGTAGGAATCTTCTGACTGCCCACGTGGAAGAAGAGTGTTTACAACAGGTCAAAGCAAATCCAGGGTAGGAATGCACAAAAGCCATCAAAGCTGTGAGGCAGAAGTGGAAGTACCTTGATTTCAGTTTAACTGAGTGATCAGGGTACCACTTACTTCAACTATAACTTTTTTTACTCGTCTATAAATCAGAGGTTCCTTCTTGTATGTTTTGTTTTGCTTTTTGTTTTTTGGTTTTTTTCCCCTATGCAAATTCAGTTTATTTCATGACTTTCACTGCTGCTATTTCACGTTGTTAAGTACAACCTACCAGTCAGATATTCCAGTACAGCAGCCATGTAGACTGGAGCACCAACACCAATTCTGTACTTCGGGTGGCCTTTCTTAATGTAACGGAGCATTCTTCCAACAGGGAATATAACCCCAGCCTTCGCAGAGCGAGAAGTCTTGGTTGACTTCTTCTTTCCACCCCTGCTGGACATTTTGTCTGTATTGTGTCTGGAACAGCACTCTACATATTAAGGAAAAAACAAAACAAAACAAAAACAAAAAAGTTAAGAATAAGGGCTGAAGCTATAGAACTGTATATTGAATTTCAAGATAAATCAGTATTTTCGAGTAGGCAATGCATTAGGGTGCCCAAAACATACAGTTCCCTTTCTAGGGTATACACAACAAGAACTTAAAATCATTTTCCATAGAATGTTTACTTGCTGTTGTAATCTTGGCATACTTTTACACAGTAAATATACAGAGTCAGAGAAATTACTTTGTTTAAATCTGCTCTGGGATTACTTTTTTGAAATTCCTAGCAGATTAAACCTGGTACCACTGATGGAGCAAAGCGTGCTAACCACCTAATGAGAAATAGAGCTTCTGCATTAAAGCAGAGGATGCTTTCTGCACATAGACTGAGATCATAGATTCACAGAGAGTTAGAGGTTGGAAGGGACCTTGAAAGATCATCCAGTCCAACCCCCCCTGCCAGATCAGGGTCACCTACACGTAGCAATGCATCCAGGCAGGTTTTGAATGTCTCCAGAGAAGGAGACTCCACAACCTCCTGGGCAGCCTCTGCCAGGGCTCTGCTAACCTCACAATGAAAAATTTTTTTCATGTTTATACAGAACCTCCTATGCTGAAGTTTATATCCTTTGCCTCTTGTCCTATCATTGGGCATAACTAAGGAGTCTGGCACCATCCTCCGGGCTCTTTCCCTTTATGTACTTATAAACATTAATAACCCTCTGCTCCCTGGGAAAAACTCCTGATTTGGCAATTGAACAACTGTGGTTGAACCAAATTAATGGGTGTAACAGTCCTATGTTCTCAACTGGGACAAACTGCATCCACAAGAAGTTTTGTAAAGTGTATTCACCTTCCTTAAAGAAATAGATTTTCAAGCATGTGTGACTTTATGGAGCAAAGGCCTATGCATGGCTAACTGCATCTCCTGTACACTAAATGTTCTATTTCTAAAAAGATCCGAAACGAACCACTTGAGATTTGAACATACTGCAAAGAAACAATCTCCACATTGGAAGCTGAACCACACCAACATGGCCTCTAGGAATCTGACAAACTCCTACCTGCCACCTTTCCTTAACCTAACAGTGGTCTAAAAACCCAGCAGATATCTGACAACTGTATCGCAGTTGATGTCAGTGAAGAAAACCACTGTTGATACAGCTGTCAAACATATTATTTTCTCTCTTTGATTTCTGCTCAAGGCTGCAAATAGAAGCTGACAAATCCAAAGAGGTGCAGGGTTTGCAGGCTTGAGGTAACTGAAGGTTCAGGCAATGCACTGGGTTTTGAATAGGACTTGGAAGAGAGAGTCCCCTTCTCTTTCTCCTGCATGTCTGCACTCTAGGGAAACCAGTGATACACATGCTGTGCTGCACCCTAGTTCTTCCTTGTTGCACCAGTCCTACCTAAAACAAATGAAAATTCCTTTGTGTTTCTATACTCCACAATGAAACCTCTTTAAACAGTGTTTTCCCATCACACCAATTCTCTGCTTCCATTTTTGGTTTTCTTTGATTTATTCTAATTCTGTCCTTATAAACCTAACTGCTATACATCTGAGTCCACAACAATTAAGGGAGCTCAGGATTAGGCAAAACTGGTTCACTTGCCCCACGTCCAAGTTTTGCAACTCCTGCTCTGTGCTGACATGTCCTGCAGTCTTGAAATTTCAATGAGTCACTGTGATTCAGACTACATAACTATGAAATGAACACTACTCAGGGTAACTAAAGAAATGCCAGTATCAAATATTTCTTCTTTTCTACTTCCACGCTCCATTCATCAAAGAGTCCAGGCTTGCATAACACATGAAGTGAAATACATGCAACGGGCTTACTGCTTGTTAAAGGTAAATAAAATTATCCCATCTTAGTAGCTCAGATGAAAGTCACACTGTATTTATGAAATGTGTCAAAACCAGACAGGAATCTTTGGAAGAGGGAAGCCATCAAAAGGGCTCCTCCTTTCCTCTGCTGTGAACTCAGCTTAGTAACAATCATTATTCTGCAAAGAAGAGGACAAGAGTCAATTTTCTTGCCTTGAGAAAATGTGTAACTGGAGCTCACAACTGATTTCAAAAACCTTCTATTTAATTGCATTTTGTCATCTAGTCAGTTCTGTCTTTGTTAGCAGAAAGGCTGGGTGTGGCTCAGAGATGGCAATGGACTTTCTGCCAGGAATTGTCATAGTTCATAATCCATTTCCATCAATACTGCACATGTTTCATCTCACAAATGTTAAAAAAATACATGGAACCAAACACCTGGGAAAGCAGGAATGGAAAATACCTGTGCTTTTGGTTTCCTTCATAATACATTTGTTTTGTAACTGGTAGGCGAATTATGAAAAATATAATTTTCCTATGGAAAACCCGCAAGACTTAAAGAACAAACTTCCATTGATCACTAAGCTTATAGGCTAGTTGGAAGAGGATATGAAAACCTTTCTTGAGGATTTTTCTCTTTTTTCCTTTGGAAGACTATCATCTAGCCATCAGCTGCTCTAACATTTGGATCAAGGCATGAGAAAAGCATGAAGCAATACTGAATTCCTGCCAGAAATGCTTTGAAGAAGCTGGCACAAATACAGCTCACCCAAATTAAAAACCCAAATGGAAGACACACATGGATGGCCACGCTGTAGTTGGCAACAGAAGAGATGAGAGGGCACTGCCCCTTCATTTTTAGTTCCAAGACAATAACTATTCACAGAGAAGGGAGGTGGTTCCTTGTGGAAACAAACAGACACTGTATCACTTCTGTGGACACATAGTATCTATCTAACGCAATGTTATGTCTGTTGTTAAAATATTGTCAATTGCATTGGTCATGCTAAATCAAACCCCCTTAGATCACCCTCCAGCAAAACTTTGCTGTTAGTTTCCAAGCTCTTTCATCTGGTGTTGAGAAGACCAGATTCCCTTTAACATACAGCTTCCTATTTAATACCATCCAAGCTCCCTGTTATCTGCAGCTAACACCTACCTGTGTATAGAATGGCATATTCTTCTTTCATAATAAACTTATTTTATCACTTCTGCAAATTCTAGAGGTTAATTTTCTCTTTCATACTCCTGGTCATTATTAATAATTAATTTTTGGATTAATTTATTTGAAATAATGTATTTATAGCCCATTAATATTTGGGAAGACCACGGACCTATTTTGACAATTAGCCTGATCCTCTCATACTGTACATTAAAGAGCATTCTAGCTGCAAGTTTATTTGTGAGGAAAAACTTTGCCTGAATCAGAAAGGTGAGGGCCTGCATATTCAAAAAAGCATGAACTTCTGAAACTTTTAGTATTTCAGGTAAAACATTATGAAGGCAAGTTTCAGAGCTTCTGCCTCAAGGATCCCATTCCTACATTGTGTAGTGAACCACCCTATCTTTACCTGTTGGGAGTGGAGGGAGGGAAATTCCACTTAAGTTTCAAGTACCACTTCTGATTTTGCCAATTGTGTAATTTGGAAGGAGAAAAACAGAGCCTAACATGGAAGACTTCTTTTGGGCTCAAATCAGGATCATTACTTTGCAAAACCTGCTGTCCTGCCTTTGAGCTGAGGGACAGCCCAATGATCTCTCATAGTCTCCCCTCTACTTCTGTTTCTCCACAGGAACAGAGAAGGGAAAGAGACAGGAGATTTAACTTGCAACAGCCACAAAAAAAAAAAAAAAAAATAAATCCCAAACTAAACAAAAATCTGAAGTTAAATGTAAAGAGCATGGCAACAAATCAAAAACCAAAGGAAACTGGGTGTCTATCGTGTTCTCAAATGCTTTATCTTTGGAACACCAGAACCTCTGGGATGCTGCCAACATTAATGAACCAGAGCTGTTTGCTGAGTCACTGCTAACCAGCAGAGGAGGGAAGAAACCAAAGGGAACCTTACCACATGGCCATAGTTCAGGCAAGATTTAGATTTGAGCAGGATAATAGAAAAACCACAACAAAAAACCTGAGAACCTTCTCCAAAGACACTGCAAAGTCTTCAAAGATTTGACAATAAAATGACTTCAGGTCAGTGTGACAGTTCAAAAAATTATCCCTGTGATAATCAGGGGATATCACTGAGGAGTCAACTTATCTAAGTCCACCTTTGGCTTCAACTCAAATTTAATGCTACATTGCCCAGGGGCTCTGCTGTGCTTGGACACAGATCACCCTCCTTGCAGAATTTAGCACCTCATTCATAGCCTTTTGAAAGCCCCTTGAAGACAGTAGCAAGAGTCATACTGCTTTCTGACATTACAAAATTCAGAGAAATGAGAATTTGATGGCCTTATTAGCTTGGCTCAGAGCAAAGACTTAAGCTAAAAGGCTCCTCTGCTGTCAAGTCTGTGCAAGCCAGAAACACAGTTTCTAAGAAACAAGATAGTATTAAGGTGAAGCAATGAAATCAGCATAATTAACAGTCTTGTGTTTTGAATTGGCTGTAGTAACGCTGCTTGGCCATATTTTTCTGTGAGAAGATAGAGCACTAAACCACTCTTTCAAGCATCACCTTCCTAAAATGCACATTGCCATCTGTTTTTCTGAAAGGTTTAACATCACACGATGCTGAAAGTAAAACCTGCACTATCTGGTAAAGTGGTAGCTGATTTCCAAATACCACTACTTCATTAGCCCAGTCAATTTGACACTTTCATCAAAGAGCAGCAACAAACCCACCCTGCTATTACTTGTTCTCAGGCACTGGTTTTTAATTTCTTAACAACTGATACTGAATGCTACTGCTGCCAGACAGGGACTGTTCTGACCATGGATTTACATTGGTGTATTATGTGCACTTAGAAAACAGATGATGAAATTTACATCTACATCAGCAGCAAGTGTAGTGGAGACCATTACCACAACAGGATAAACACTAAGATTTAGTAACTATGTTTCTCTTTTTTTATGGCACAAAGACTAAGCCTGAATTCAAGTTCATTTTTGTATCACAAGGGATTAACCACAATGCTATTTTGTTCCCATTATTTCAAAAGATTAACAATGTAAGTGCTGCCACTCTCTCTGAAATCTATTTATGTAATATAATAATAGCCACTCACTGAACTCTTTCTGAAAAGGTGCATTTGAATTTGCTTTGACAACTGACTTGATCTGTTCTTGGCTAATCAGAAGCTAGTCTGGCATATTTATAAGATGCACTGCTTAGGGAGTTGGTATAAAATGGTCCCTAATAATGCTCACCTAACACAACAGTATCTCAGTCTGTGACAGTCTCTTTCTACGTGAGACAGTAATAAAAGAAGAGCTAATCACTCAGTTATCGTTTGATCTGGTGTGATTTCAAGTTTTAGCTCAAATGTTTTATTGAAGCAGTAACTCTTTGTGGTCTGAAACAGACAGAGGAGTGAAATGAACTGTGAAACAGAACTTCATTATTTCTCATCTGGGAAGGTAGCATCATACATATATTTATTTTCCCTTGGAAAATTAGACAGCATTCCTCATCTACGAATGTCTAACAGATGTACTTCCTACTGCAGATTAATAAGACTAAAATTCTCGTGCTGGTAACATAAAGGATGGGAAAAAGAAGAACAACACTTTCACAAAATCTGTGTGCAAAACAAAGAACTGCTGCATAATTGTATTGAGCTGTCAAAAGTCCCTCTCTCCCACAATGGGTCTGAAACCCAAATCAAGTATCTCCTTAATGCCCAAACCTCCACTATGAGTAGTACAGAGAGTATGACAAGAGTTTTAGCTGGGCATCCTGCCACCAATAGTCAGGAAAATGTAAATACAATTGTCTTCACTGACCACTGCTGGGAGTGCTAGCATGAAATCAAGCCCATTTCTGCATTATAGCTTTTTGTATGGTAGGGAGGAAGCATAAAATGTGGTAAAGGACTGGACCATTTATTAAATTCAATGGTCATGAAAAAAAGCTGTTTTAAAGAACATTTTGGAAACTTCTTTGGCCTTTGACATTTTTGGAAGAAAGGAAAAACACTAAAAATTCACATGGATGCTTTCCAATGCAAAAATCAGATATAGACTGAAATTTAAAATAGATGCTATACTACTGGGGGAAGGGAGCCCAAGAACTCGAGCAGTGGGAGGCCATGAATGGCATTATTCTGCCATCATCCTTTTGGAGCAAAAACCAGGAGCTGAATACTGCCCATCCTCTCTTTGGGATGGGTCTGGGTAAGGCATTATAATGCCTTTATGTGTCTAAAACCTCTTTCTCTGACAAGTGAGTAAGCATTGCACTCTTCCCACAAACACTGCATGTTTCTTTTTCCCTTTTACCTCAAAGAAGCACTAAGCTGACAAAACCTAGTGCTCACTGGGTCAATACTCCCTCTCTCAGGGGAGGCTCTCTCTGGAGATGCTTTTTTCCTCTTGAGGCATCAGTTCTGGATTCCTGCTCCTTTATCACTACTTCATAATCTTCCTTGGGCAGGACTGCCTTTCATGTAGAATGGACAACAGGCCTTGATCCTGGTTTATAAGAGCTGTACAAAAATACTTCTGAATCCCTTTGAGAGCACAAGATTTTGACAGCTCCTCCGGAAAATGACCAGATCACCTATCTTATCAAAAGAATATTTTTTATTACCAAAGCTCACTGCTGTATACCGTTATTTTACCTGCAGAACCAGGCAACTCCTTAGGACAAATTTGAACACGTCGAATTCTTTTAAGACTAAGTTTGCAGTGGTGGATTTTTCTTTTTGATAATGTTGATCTATCAAATAAGCAGTGTTTAAACACTCTTCATATATTGTTGTCATTAGGCCAAATTCTAAGCCACAACTGATCTAAGAGATAGTAGTAAGATTAATCTACACTGTCAACATTTGGCTTTACTGGCTTTCAGAAGGTATGCCTTACCTACAACGAAACAAAGTCACCCTTTAGGAGCAAAGAAGGCCAAGAACATTTCATTGTGAAAGGTTTTGACACAAAACACAGCAAAATAACCTGCAACCATTACTATGTGAAGAAAAATCTAATTCCTTTCCTTTAGAACACTTCAAAGAAAAATAACCCACACAACACATTGTAGTTTTCTAGGGTCCACGTTATACAAGATCTCTCATATTCAATTCCATTAAAATTTATTCTTCAAAGCAGCTATAACTGTCTTGTTCACAACTAAATCTTTTAACTCTTGGTTGTTCCCAAGAACCTAGATTCTGCTTTGATTGCTCACTTGCTCCTTAGCTCATTTATTCCTTAGCTCTTAGGAATGGGGGAGGCAGTGGATCTGCAAAGTTCCCTACAGACCTGTTGCTAAGTGACAGCCACACAGTCCTGGGGAAAAAAATGGTTGCGAATTTGTACGGTCAAGAGATAAATAACAGGACTCATCTAAATATATTCCAACCAGTCTCCTTCCATCAACATAAACAAAGCAACCTCAGTTTTACAGCAGCCTATTTGCAGAGGGGCTGGTTCCGAGTGGCAGCTTCAGATGCAAATTCTGCAACTTTGAAAGATTAGAGACGAAACAAAAGGATTATAGGAAGATGCAAGTTACAGAAAGAGTTTGCTCGCCTTGCTGCCTCCTACAGGCACAAACACCTCAGCTTTGGGTCTAAACCCAGGTGCTCCTGTGCTCTACCTTGTGCGGGGTTTCAGGAACCCGCATTCACCTGCGCCTTGCAGTCCTCACAGTGCCCCATGAGGAACACCCACACCCAGAGTACAGCCCGTGGAGGCTCAAACCCTGCAGGCAGACATATTGCAGCCTAGACAAGAAGTGACAGTTCTACAAGAATAAAGAAAAGGCCCCATTTCATTTATTTTTAACACTCTCCGAAGCCTTTTTGTTTATAACCCAAAACAAAACAAACAGAAAAAAACCCCACAGGTTTTCTGTGGGTTTTTTTTTTTGTTTTGTTTTTTTAAATTAAGTCGTTCCCATGTAGCAGGTAACTTTTACACCCCGGTTTCTTCATCCCAGCCTGGCAATACATCCCGCTGCCTTTCCCTTGCTCTTTTCCCAGTCTCCCGGGATCATCCCTGCCCGCTGACCCGCGCTGGGACAGAGCAGGAGTGCGGGGAATCCGCATGAAGGCGGAGAGAGACGTGAGGAACGGCAGCCCGACACCCCCGGGTTCTCCCTGGCAGCCGGGAACCCCCGGGACCCCTTTTCCAGCCCCCGGGACCCCTTTCCCAGCCCCCGGGACCATCACCTCCCGCCGCCACCATTTCCCCGGGAGCGGGGACCTCCCGCCAATCATCCCGGACACAACGACACAGACGGCACCAAGCGGCCCGCCCGCCCCGGTTTATTTTCAGGGAAATACCGAGATAGAGGAGCGGGCACGACCACCCCCTCCCTCCCAGCCCACCTTAGCCGGTTCCGAGGCCACCGGGCCGGTGCTACCCCCCCCCCCCCCTCCCTCCCCTCCGCGGTAAAACCCCCTCAGCGACCTCTCGCCCCTCCTCCCATCCTCGCACCCCGCGGCACTGACTTACAGCGCGGCCTCCGGCGGCAATAATATCGGCCGGCGGCGGCCCCGGTTCCCGGTTCCCGTTTCCCAGCTCCCGCTGCTGCCGCCGCTCCGCCCGCGGGGACACCGGGCACGGCTGCACGGGCTGACCGCGGGTTCCCACAATGCCCCGCGCATCCCCGCGTCACATCCCTCCTTCCCCCCCCCCCCCTCCCCTTTCCCCGTTTTCCCGGGGGGCTCCGCCCCTCACGGCTCCCGGTTGGGGGGCGGGTGTATCGCGCACCCCCGGGGATCGGTGCCGTTCGCCCCGGGGTTTTCCTCCCCCCCCCCCCCCCCCCCCCCCCCCGCATCTCCAGCCTCGGATGGCCCCAAAATGGGGGGTGTTGCTCCCCCCGCTGTAGCTGAGGAGCCCCGTGTCTGTGGCGCTGGGCTCTTCTCCACAGCTGCTGCCGGCCCTGCCTGCTGGCCCGGCCATTGTGTACAAACGTGTTCGCTTCTCGGGCTTCAGCGGCGAGGACAAAGGGGGGGGGATTACGGCTTTGGGGATTTCCCACCCTCCCCCCCCCCCCAAAAAAAAAAAATTTTAAGTTTCTTAGCCGGAGGAGGAAGAGTGATTGGAGTGTTATTGCTGATGTGGGGCACGCAAAGGCTCTTTCTCCTGTCGTGGTGCTGTACAAAAGTGGCTTGCTGCCATTTTATAAAGGCCCCAGACGGAGCTTTTGGAGGAGTTTCGGCATGGGAGGTGTGGATGTCCTTGAGTGCACCTTGGCAGGTTGCTGCTGGCCCCCATCTGTGTGTCCAGACAACAAACAGAGGCTGTACCCCATCTCCTTCACTACCTTGCCCACCAGGTGCCATCTCACCTTGCTCACCATCTTCCCTTGCAGCAGCCAGAGAGCATCTTGGCCGCAGGACACCCAAGTGATAACAGATTGCCTCTGCAGTTAGAGCAGCGGGACTGGAGGCAGTGGGAATTCTGAACATGATGGAAAACTGACTTGCTGATGTTCCCAGCTCCTTTTCCTGCTCCTGCCTGAAGAAAGTATCCAGCCCAAAGCAGGATGCCAGCACAGAGCATCTTTCCTGCTGTCCCTTGCTGCTCTTTTTTGGCCAGAGCCACGGCAGGTGACATTGCACAGGGGTGTAATATTATTGCAACTGCTAGCTGCAGGAGAGGCAAGGAGTTTCTCCTGAAACCACCCTGAGCTCCAGCACTCCTTATTTTGCTCAGTATCATCACATGTTCATAGTACTTTTGTTATATGAAAGACAAAGCAGAAAGGAAGAAAACTGTTTAAAGGAAGAATGAAAAATGAGAACTGGGGACAGCCTGTAGGAAGCTTGTGGCTGATCTGAGAAACATGCCTTCAAAAAGTGTTCCTGAAATAAGGGATGAGAAGAGGTGGCGCAGACAGGGCTGTATGCAGTGCATGTGGCCTACAGAAGCAATATGATGTGCAGTTCCACTGGCCAAGCTCAGGTATTACAGTTGTGATGTTCTGATCCACACAAAAGGCCAGGTTTGGTTTGCTTTTTAGTACAGCTGATCTCCTCAGTGTCTCCCAAGACATCTCTCATTACATTCCTTTGCAGCACACGGGTGCAACCTTGGCCAGTGCTAATTGGAACCTGAATGCTGCTTAAACACAGTTTTGCCTAACAAAGACTCCCTGCTAAGTAAAGTGCCCTAAAGTGCCCTGATTGCCCTTAGCCCAAGGGTATGGATACAGTACTTGCTAGGCCATCTGCTATAGCTCATCTTACACAGCTGAGGACAAGCTCTTCTTTCCATATGTTCCCATCCACACACACCATCTCCCTCCCACCTTCTTCTCCTCCTCTGTGTTCATAGCTATAGCTCTGCTCCTTTTTCCCTTGCTGTTGGTGCTGCCCACGCAGTAACCCTTCCCTGTGCTGAGCACCCAGCAGAACTGCTCCTCCACTGCTTAGCTCTTCCCACTCCATTTTCCTCTCACCCACACAAGCTTTATTAAAAAAAAAAAAAATCACAAAACAAACCAACCAACCGAACAAAAAAAAAACCCAACCAAAAACACACAAAAAACCCCCCCAAATACCTCTGTTGACACAAGGAGCTGCACGGGCCCATGTGGAATTTCAACAACTCACAACTTTCTCTAATGGGGTTGATTCAAGGCTACAAGGTGAGGAAGCTGACCTGCAAAAGCAGATAGAAGGAATCATCTGGCAAACCAGTGTAAGTGGCTTTCTGTGCTCTTCTGCTAGTCATTTTGTCCATTTTTCAAGGGAAGTCTCTTGATATGGGGCTTTTCAAAACACAATTTGTGAGAATTTTTGGAGTGAGAGCTGCCTGAGTTTGCAGAGGGCCTGAATGTTTTGTCCTTGGAATAGGATGATAGCATGGAGACTGCTGTTGATCATTTTAATGTTAACACTGGTTGGCTCACCTCCCATCACAACACAGATTTATCATACTGAACATCTACTGAGTCTGTGAAGAGCCCCCTTTAGAAAGCACACATTGTGTCACAAATGTCTAGAAGGGAGCTTTGCTACTAAAGTTTGTGAAACTGCACTATATAAATTACCTCACTAAAATAAACCCTGGCTTAGATTTTATTTCCTTTGCCAGTTTAGTGATGTATTTATTTACATATAGAATGATAAAAAGCACCCTTCCAGAGCTCCACTGTCTTTATGATTAATATCAACAGTTCATATCCCTACATTCTTGTAGTCTTACTTCATTTTGACACACTGACTCTGTAATCAATTTTGACCCCGAGGGACAATTTGCAGAAGGCAGTTCAGAGTGACTAGGAGTGTAAACACTTGTTTATGCAGCATAGGTGGCAGAGAGGGAAGTATCACCTGGGGGGGGCTGTGGCTGATGATAATCCTCTTAAATTTAGCAATTTCACTTTAGGGTACCTATCTTATTACTGAATGTATCACCTCATTTGTCATTACTGTTTATTTGTTCCTCTGCATTTACTCTACTGGGTATTCAGAATACATGTCCTCAGTTTGCTGAAACACCTCTTCAGGATGTGGTGTGCCCAGCCAGCAGGTCCCTGCTCTTTTCCTTCCATCTTCATGTGGGCAAAAGAAAATAGAGATTCCTCAGACATGACCTACTTCTCTGAAGAGGCTATCTGAACCTCCTTCAGTTTAATCTTCTCTCATTTTGCAGACTAGTCCATGCTTCAGTTAATTCCTTACAGTTGGGTATCAATCCCATTTGCACCTATTGACACTTCTGCATTCTCCATCTGATGGGCACAGTGACCATGGTACCAAATCCCATAAGTGCTCATCACGCTCCTAATGCGACCCACAGACCCACAAACTGTCCCAGCAGAGTATTAACTGTGATTTCCAGAAGGCTGTACAGTACTTGAATGTCTGTGGGACAGGTATTTATTTCACTTTGCTCTGGTTTCCAGCCACCATAAAGATACGTGGCTTCCCTGTTGTTCAAAGTTAACCTGTCAAGATCAGGAGTTTCTGCAAGTGAGATCACCACAAACTGATGCTGGAACCCTGTTGGGTTTCATACCTGTTTTGTGCAGGATCAGAGCCCTTGATCTTGATGATCCCTTTTTGTCTTCATTATCTAGACAAACAGAGAACTGCAGTTTGGTTTCCAGCACACTTCAGAAACTGACAGCTGACTTTTTTGAAGTGAGCTGCTGTTTTATGCTCAGCCTTTTTGTACCACTGGTGAACAGAATTAATTCCATTTCCAGATAGTTACTCTTTCCTTTGACATCCTAGTCATGAGAATTGTGAAGATATTCCCCTTCTCCTGAACAGGGAAAACAATTACTTGATGTTTTCAGGGCACTGTGGACTCTATATTATTGCCAAGGGTGTTGTTTAATAGCAAAAATGCCAACTGGTGCTAATATGTTATGGTGAGATTAATACTATCAGGGAACAAGAAGTGAAAGTCTGGGATTCATTTCCCAAGCTGGTACATAGAGATAAGTTAGTGCAGATAATTCACTTGTTCCAGATTTTTGCAGACAAACTACCTTTTGTTTTTTTCTAAATAACATTTGTGCCAAACAGTTTTTACAAATATCTAATTGCTTTCTTCTAGAAAAATATAAACTATGGGCATTTTAATCCGTGCTTATGCCCCCTATAAAAAAATCTTAATAGCATTGAAAATGCTCTAACTATAATATCACTTTTTTTAAAGGAAGGCAGACTTTTTCCATTTTAAACCTGGAAAATGAGACCCATTATGATAATTACACTTTTCAACCTGGATTGTGAAGACATTCATACAGCTAATGGATGCTGTGACTCAAAAAAATGCCCAAATCTGTAAAATCCTAATGAATCTGTATATTACAGATAATATTAACCTCTGATATAATGCATGTGAAGTCCTTCTTCCAAATAGAAGCCAAATGTTTTTTTGAGTTACAAAAAGTGTGGCCCAACAGCAGTATGACATGGTGACACCAGGAAACATAAATGTGTGTTTTTCAAAAATATGGGAGAGGTGTGCTCTGAAATAAGAGTGAAGCACCCAGTGGACAGGCACCCTCATCTACCTCTTGTGTCATCAGCCTTCTGCTTGGAGCATAACCTGACTGCAGGATGTGCAGTTCATTCACTTCTGGTATTCAAAATGGCCTCTTGCATGACTGCTTTTTTAATGTCAAGTGGCTGGGGAAAGTTCTCGGTTATTGTACAAAGAAAGTATTAAATCTAACAGCTATGATTTATACTATTAGGTCAGAGGATTCAAAATTTCATCCCATGATGATATGCTCAGTGGTTCCTGGTAGCTGGCAAAAAGCTTGGTGGATAGTTATGTAGTAATAACTTGTATTTCTTATTTTTAGTTATTAAATCCCATTGCTTCCCCAACATTAATTTTCCATGTAAGCAATAGCTATAGTTGCCAGAGGGATTTTAAATAATTGCAGATGGTAGGAAACAGAGTTGGTAACTGCAGAAATGCAGAGGGAGATGTCCAGGAGATGATCTTCTATTAAGATGTGGCCGTTGCTATGGAATATTTTAGCAACTGCTGTTCTGCGTGAGAGTTCTGTGATACATCATTTCGAGTAAGAGGTTATTTTTAAAGTGGACTCATTTCTTTCTCTGCAAAAGCAAAATCAGATCACCTCTCTCAGGAATACTAATTAAAAAAGCTCCTGTGCTGGACAAGAGACATGATATAGAATACAGTTCATGAAGGAGTCAAGAGAGTTAAGTCCACCACAATATCAGGCAGCAAAGAAATCTGGAGCTTTCATATCCATCTCGTGAGACAAACCCTACTCTTTAACCTGAACAAAACTTCTCTTGAACATATGAAGATCTCCCACTATCATAGCAAACAAAGGATTACCAGAGGCTAACATCCTCAGTTTAAACTGAATATCATCAACTCAATTTTATCAGAGAGATCATTGTCTCTTCTATTTGTTTTGAAGTTTATTCTCTGCTCAGAGAGTGGGGAAATAATGGTGCTGGATTCTTGTTTGTGAGGGACACAGAAATAGGAATTGTGTCTCTATGTTCATGTCAAAAGTAGTGCCAGGGGTCATGGTCATCCCAGGCTTTCCTGAAGGACCTGAATTTCTCAGTAGCTTTGGTAATGCAGTATCTGCTGTGCTTCACAGGGACAGATTCTGCCTTCATCATCCTGTGGGAAATGGAAGGATAGGTTGAGAAAACAGTCATGAGTTGTAAAGTTAGTGATGCTGCCTCAACAAGATTCTCCAAGTCACTGCTGTCACTATGCAGCAGTCTTTCTGTCTTTGTGGAGCGGGAATGTGAATGGAAGCTGAATGCCAGGACAGTGGAAAAATCCTAATTCAGTACTAGGCATGAATGACAAGTTCTTGTGCTTGCTTTGCTCATCTTAAAAATCTATGTCTTCAGAAGTGTGTTGAGCAGTGTCTGCAGGATGACTGGAGCACATCAAGTTTTTCCCATGCTACGGACAGACAGAAATGTTACAGTAAGGAGAAAACAAAGCAACATCCCCCTCTACGGGAGTCACCGAGATTGCAGCCCCAGGCTCTTGGCAGCCCAAATCTCTTGCAGTGCTGTCGACCTGTCCGATGGGCCAAGCCTCCTCAGTGCCTCCTTCTGACTGCAGCCAGGCTGAGAGAGAGCAGATGCTGAGGGTAGGAAGTTGATGTGATTATCGCCAGACAAACAGGTCCATCCTTCTGGGCTTGAACACTCCAATCCTTCTGCACACTCCCTGAAAGAAGAAGGAACCACACTGTTTTACCAGTTACAAGAATAAAATGTCACTAAACTGAACCAAAGCAAAAATCTAGAGACTTGTTTTCTCGTCATCTTCAAATTATGTCACTAGGCACAGTGAGAATAAGCAGGTGCCTGTAATAAAAAAAAAAGTATTTAAATTTTTAAATGGAAAAATATCCTTTGTTGCCTTATTTCATTCCCTTCTACTTGCTTCTTTCCAATTCATCTGATGATAATTTTGTCTGTAAAAAATGGCTTATGGAAAGCACCAGCGGTGAATATTGATGACAAATATACCAGGATATTTGTTTGGAACTGCTCAGAGGATAATTCTGAAGCTTGTGGATCAACCAGGGAAGCAGAATTAGTCTCAAGTGTCAGTTGACCTGTCCCACAAATTGAACTATGGAAAGCAAAGCATTCTCTGGGTGATAGTTGTGGTGAATGCTTTCTAAACAAATCATCCAATGGAAATACCATTGCATAAAATGTTCATTGGATAGTAAATGAATAAAAAATATGAATATGAAACAAAATGAAAACCTAAATCTTTCTGCGTACTATTTCTGAGTAGAAAACATTTTGCATTTGATGACTTCCTGAGCATACTGATTATTGTGAATAACCCATCTAGCTTGGGAATATGCCTCTTAAATTAATTTTTTATTTCCCTATATGCTCTGCATTGAATCCTCTGAAGTTTCTGTCTCATTAATATGATATCATTTTTTCTAGGGTCTGGCCAGTTTTGAGAAAACACTAGATGTGTGGTTGTAAGCTAAATTACCCTTATTGCACATGGAAGCATTTACCAGTGCACAGCATTTCTCCTGAATGCACCTCATGTACTTAAACTGCTCAATGAGATTTCTTTTTCAGCTGAGCTTGCTTTTAGATACTAAAATAAAGAAGAGGGGGAAAAAAAACCCATAATTTTCTTTCATTGTATGGATTTGTAAAAACATAGGCAAGGAGAATCCCAAAAAAAGTAAATGGCAACTTTCTACACCAGTCCCATTCCTCTTGTTATCCTTTATATGCATCGTGTTCTGCATGTGGCTGTACGATTAGGGAAGTCCACTGTTGCACAATTACTTGAAATATATCTCTGGAAATGGAATTTGGCAAGCAAAGCAACATCTGGTTAGTCAAACTACGATTTCAATCCATCTTCATGAAATATATATTAATTTTTTTATTTTTTTTTAACTGAGAGAGCATGTGTTGCTTCTTCTTACACCCCTTTGTTTTTCAGACTGTTTTTGCACTGTTGTGGCCAACATTTTCTGTTGTGATTGGTGATTTTGCAAATCATATCTTTCACAGGTTTCTATTAAGCAGACCTATAGAGCTCACTTTAGAAAGCTTTGGGCAGTATTTTTCTTAAGGGGCTGTAGGAGGAGATCTTTTTTAAGCCCCGGAACACTGGAAGGGGAGCATCCCTGAGCACCTTTCCCATCTGGATGTGGAGACTTGATGGCGTTAGGGAGCTCAGCCAGCAGGTGGAGTTTCAAATGCATTTAAACAGCAGAGCTTCAGACTCAGGAAGGCTCAGTTGGTTCTGTGCTACTGGAAATGCCTCGTTAAAGTCAGATCATTTAGAACACATCACTTGTGGAAGGGTAGCACATACATTTTTTAACTTGCTCGTGTTGACTTTCGAGTAATGTGTAGGAGTGCTAAATTATTGTCACTATGTGTAGATTTTTTTTTTAAAAGTCAGCTGTCAGATTTATATATACCTGAACAGACATGAAGAACACTCAGAAGAACTGAATTCCCAACTTCTTTATTTTTTGCCTTATAGGCAAAAAATAGGATTAGTATAGAATTAGGGCAGGATTTGATGGCAGTGCTTCACTAGAAGCTGAATTAAACACTGAAAGAGATGAGAGGGTCAAGAAATATCTGACAAAAATCATAATGCTGCATTGGTAGCAATGGGAGGTAGATGAGAGTAGGGTTTATTGCATCTGTCACTGAGCTTTATTATGAATCTACTGCTGAACAACAGCCAAAGCAAGAGCAAAACAAGAGCTGGCCAACCCTTCTGAGCAGGATCTGGCTATGGCTGGCATCTGCCTGGGAATGAAGCCAGACTACAAGGCTTATACCTCCATCTTAGAGATGAACTGTGTGGTCTGGCACCACTTTATCTTATACTGTGAGTTCTGGCCTTAGGTCAAAGACAAGACCTGATTTATAAATGCTGATTTATAAATTATAAGCTACTCTGTTCTGGAGGCTGTTTCTGCTGTTATCCAGAAATCAGAGTAAGTGTGTAAGACTTCAAAGAACAACGATGATGGGATTTAGTTTGGCTGATAGAGATGTAAGTAGTACTGGCATCCAGGGAAGTCCTTATGTCACAATTTTCAGGGAAGAAACAAAAAAAACAAATAAAAACCAAACAAACAAAAAACCCCCAAAACCATTACACCATTCTGTGGTGATTTGCAGGGTGAAATTTTGTTCCTTCATTACAGGAGCAGAAGCTCTGGAGATGCAGTCTATAAAAAATGAAGTCATAGTGGACACAAAAAACGTGCAGGAGCATGCAAAGAGCAAAGGGAAAATGAACCAGAGGCAGATCAAGGCCTGCCAGGTTACCCTGACTTCCTCTGAGCTCTTCAGGAGAAGAAAGGGAGTTGGCAGTCTTTAAGTGCACATGATGACACAACCTTATTGCTGCAGAGACAATGCGAATTGTAGGCAAAATATTGGAGAAAAAATATACAGGCATTTCAGGTGTAGAGGCTGCAGAAAAACTACCGCTTTAATCTAAACCAGATCTATTCCTGGTGACACTCAACTGGGGTCAAAAGGCTCCAAGGAGAAATGCAAAATACCACAAAAAGCACATTCACAGCAGTTGTTGCAGGCTGCAGAAAAACTGCTGGGAAATGCCCAGGAGTCTGGAGGAACTGAAGCATCTTTCAGGTCTTTGCATCTGAAAGTAAACTCCTATACTCAAATCAGCCAGGCTCAACAGAACACCTTAGAAGAGAGGAGGAAATAATGGGAGCTATAAAAAGAGCATCTCAGCACCCACAAGGGAGACAGCACTAAGGAACAGATGGACAAACTTCACTTGACTCAAGTAACATTAAAAAAAGGCTTAGCAGGAATTCACTACCAAATACCTTCAGTTCAATGAATGCATTTCACCTGGCAAAAAGGAGGATTTTCTCCATAGTATGCACCAGAAAGAGGGAAGCTGGCAATTGGTGCTGGGGAGGGAGAGCCACTGTGGCCACAGAGGCTGTCATAAATCCTGCTGGGAAGCATTTCAGGAGGCAAGCCATCCCTGCCTGTGTGGTCTCGGACAACAAGCCCTGGTTTATTCCTGCCATCTTACAGGATGCAAAAAATAAGGAGTACTTTTCTTGCCACCTTAGAAAATCTCAGTAATCTGAAGGCCTGAGTGATGTGCTTTCTGCCACAGCAGAAGAGTGGCTTTGCTGTGATCCAAGGATCTGTTCCAGTCTCAAGTCTGATGTTTCACATCATCACTCCCTCATGGCTCGCCAGGAGGCGATGCTGAATCAGCAGCTCTCTCCACCAAGACTTCTTAGGGAAAGCTACAGACAGCAAAGAAAATAATATATGGTGTTCCACTCTGGAAATGATATGCTATAAAGTGCCTTTCCAGCTTCCTACTGCAATGCTTCACACCTGATGTCAGCATACTTGTGTACTTTGATGCTTACAGTATTGATATTATTGTTCCTGCCAGGACTGGAAAGGAGTTGCAGACAGAAAGGAAGAGAAATGTGCAAAGGATGAAGGCTGCAGCTGCTGGCAAGGTCTAAACCTCCCTAAATGATAAGTGTGAAATTCTGCCAAGATCAGGGTATTTTTTTTTAAATAAATAGATTTTCTCATATTATTTTCTTCAACTTCTAAACAAAACCTAGCAGGCAATGTGTGGCTTATGGGGTCAATGGGTTGCACCTGAAATCAGATGGGATCCCACTAGAAATGCGGTGCTTGGATTCCCACATAGTAACTGCATTGTTTCCAGAACACCAATTTTTATTTGGGACTTCAAAAGAAATGAACACTCATTAAAAAAAGAGAAGAGGGAAGGAATTCGAAGTCAAGGATGATGATTTGCTGTATAAGATAAAATAAGAGATAGTGAGGTAACACGATTTTACCTTTTGAGCTGCATCTGAACTGCCATCAATCAATTCTGCCGTGAGCTCCAGTTTTTCTTGGGTTTGCTGTATGTTCACTGTGATCTTGTCCTTTACTGCCAGCATACCAGCTGCTGAGGGAGAATTTATTATTGGAGTATTGCAAAAACTGGCTCTATTGTAACATTTTCCAGTGAAGGTCAAACTAGGTTTGGGAATTTTACATTTGCTGGAGGTTGAGGAATATTTGGCCAGTCACCTTGTAGGGCTGAAACACCACAGACCTCTCTGTGTGCCATTGTACCCAGAGTGGCATTTTATATACATGCCAGAAAAAATGGCTGGGGAGAGCAAGCCTCCACTTCATTAGTCAGTAAATTGCAACAGATGCTTTCAAAATTACTTCCTCAGCACTGAGGTTTTGTTTTCTGCAGAGATCCATACCATCACCTCAATCCAGAGACAAAGCAAACAGTGGGTGTTTTATTATTACCTTGACTTTGCCGACTTCTGCCAGTCAGAGGGTGGATCTGGCTGTGAGAGTGGAAGATCAGCACCTTTAATTTCTAGGAAACTCACGGGTTTTTTGTTAAATACCCCTCGTTTCTGTGCAGGAACTCCACTTAGCTTTAAGTGTGCAGGAGAGCTGTGGCACCGGATCACCAAGCGCTGTTGCTTTTCTCAGGTTCTTCTCCTCAACTCGTGTTGGTGAAATGTTGACCCCCTGTTCTGACAGTGTTTGTTACTGTCCCTGCAGAGTGCCTGTGTGCTCTGCCTTTGCAGGTGGCTGTGCTGCAGGTTTCTGTGATCCAACTTCAGCTCAGCTTTGCAATTCTCCTTTCTTTAAATCCAAGAAATAGCTCAACTGCCAGGAAAAGTCATCATTCAAAAGGCAAAGGGGACCCCCCCAGTATTGCTCTCTGACCAGGTGAACTACTGAAGTTAAAATGAGGAGGGTGTGATAGGCTTGCAGTGTGGAAGAACTGCCATTAACTGTTTAGAAGAGAGGATCAGAATGTGAGAAGCAAAAGGATGTCACATTGCAGCTGGAATGATCAGATTTAAGCTCTGGAGGCTGCAAGGGGGTTGATAGAAGAGAGTTTGCTGATGTTAACAAATTAAGACCTCTGCCATATATACATCCTGAAAATGTGTATTTTTTCATTAGGCAGTACTTGCTGTGTACTGCATGAAGCATTTATTATTTTGCTTTGTATTATTTGTCAGTGCTCTGGATTGTGTAAATCATTCTGGAGTACCACATTTTCCCTGGCTCTGGGACTCCTGTTAGTCAATAGCATTAGTTGGGCTATATCTATTCCACCAGACAGCACACAGGAGACATAGTGCTATATTAAAACACTTAAATATACAACCCCAACGACCATATTTTGCTAACAGCTATAAAAGCAGAGTTAATGTAATTAAACCAAGTTTCAGTGATAAAATAATGTAGGAACACATGGGGAAAACAGCAGAATACAAAGACAGCCTCAGCACAGTGATGTAGTGTGACTGTGGCTAGGACTTAGTCTGTACTTTTGAGAAGAAATAAATCCTGAGTGTAGCTGCAGAGCTGCCAGGGAAATGGGAATGAAGGGGTGCTGGAACTGTTTCTTCAGGGTCTGGCAATAAAGAGGAAAAGGGTTAGAGAAATTGTAAATAAGACAAATATTTTACTGCAAGTTTAAGGATGCAGGAAAGGGAGAGTAGCATGACAGAAGGTCATGTGTCATGTACAGCCAGGATGACAGGAGGTCTCTGATTTGCTCAAGAGCTGAAACCAGTGGAGTTCTGCTCAGCTCCTTCTCTGCATAAGCACCAAACTGGAGAGGCCTCACTACAGGAGTTTTCCAGTTTCATTTCATAGTCTGGTTGGTGCCCATGTATGAAAATTATTAGGAATATGAGCTGATGCTGCCCACATCCAGCTGATGAGTAACAGTGGTGGGATTTTTATTTCTAGGAAGGATCTGACTTTCCTTATCAGCCAACTCAGTTCCAGCCTGTGCAATTAATGTTTTCATCAAAGAAGTTCAGATACGATGGAGATGAAGCTGGTGCCTTTGGCATCTCAGAGGCTCTCAGCATGGTTTTAGGCAGCTGATAGCAAGATAATGGAAGTACAGCAAAGATTTTCACATAGGTATGAGGAAAATACAGGGACAAACTCATTTATTAAAGGAGCGAGTTTAATCCAAGTCTTGTGTTCATAAACCTCTCAGCAGGGCTGTCATTCAGAGTGATGGTCTTAGGCAAGTCTTGCTCTGATGCCAGGAGGGAAACCAAACTGCATTTTCCTAACAAGAAAGCCATCTCCTTTGTGAATCTGTGAGAACATGTTGCAGTTCCACCCTTTGGGAAGCAATGGCTTCAAGGCAAAGCCTTTTTTTTTTTTCCAGTTCAGGTTGACAGCCTTGCCACACATCATTGTTTTTCCAATCTGGACTTGAGAAGACTAAAGTAAACCAATACTGGAGAATAAGGAAATTGTTTTTTCTTTTTTCTTTTTCTTTTTCTTTTTTTTTTTTCTTTTTATTTTCCTTTTTTTTTTTTTTTTGGCTCCTTCCTAGAGGCATTTATCTTGTTCTGTAGAAAAAACAAGTTGTAGCAGTGAGCTAGGGTTGTTTCAACTTCAAACAATTAAAGGCCTTTCTGTGGCAAGCCTGTACTGCCACGCCAAGCACTCAGTTGGCTGCCTCTGAGTGGCATTTGAACATTAGCAAGAATGACTTTATGATATATTTCTTCAGATCAAATTAGACCCCCAAAGAGACTACTAAAAAATGTAAACCCCAAAACATGCCAAGGTTTACAATAAATAATGGAAACAACTGAAAAGCAAAGCAGAACAGCATGAAGGTTTCCCTTACATGTCTGTAAATTAGTGCTCCAGTATGCCAACAACTGTCCAGATGTGCTGTCCAAGAAGTGGATCTTTGCAGTTCGACTCCAACTTTTGAACACATCAAAGTCTAAAGCTGTTTTACAAATGGTAATAAAAGCAGCTAACTTTGTTTGATGCAGTCTCATTTGCAAACTGACAGCAAATAGAATAAACAGTGAGGAATAAAGGGCAGCTTTTAAACAGTCTTTAATTAATCTAAATTAATTCAAAAATAGTAGCAAGCAACTGTACTATTTGTTAATACGTGGCACCAAGTTGTCCTCCGGGGTAAGTTGATACAAAAATGCTCTGCTGAACCTTTTGACACCAGCAGAAAGATGCTCATGGCATTTTATCCCTGTGACACCCTGAAGGTTGCAACTCAGCCATGTTAGAGATGTTCAGTGGTTAACACAGTGCAGATTGCATCTGCTCCTGTCTTTGCTTCCCATGCATGACCTACAAACCCTGCAGATTGTGTCTCTGTTCAGTAATACCTCAGTCCATCACCGTGGTGAGGAGGCAATGGTTGTGCTTTAACATCAGCTGGTAGGCATTGGTGCTGGGAGAAGAAAATTACAGTTGTGATTTTTATTATCGTTTTACCACAACTTCTTTTCCTATGATTCATATTGCCTTTAAAGATTAGTTTTCTTTACCATTTAACCTTTCTCAATATTGCTGCCTGAACCAAATTTATGTCTAGGATAAAGCCATGTCCTCTTTTTATTGAATCCAGGTACTTTTCATAATGAAACTAAGGTCATGTGACCTTCATTGTGGTACTTTGAATTTTTTATTGAAAATGTATATTATATATTTTTATGACATTAATTAAATGTCTCAAAAGAAATGACAACATAAAAAATAATTAATGTCTCTGTTTGGCTCATTATCTCTTGGGATTTGATTTGTGTTCAGAGAGCTGGGAACTCCTCTGACCCACATAGATTTAGATAGTTGGGACTGCTGCCTCATGGCAGAATTTAGGATTGAAAAGAGAGGGTTTGTTTCATGAGTGTGGCACTGTGATTTTTTTATTTGCCTGAAAGTTCCCTGGGTAAATTGCTTTCTCCTCTATACAGGATGTTACTCCACCTTCATCACCAGAGAGAATCTGAGTGCCTTCCAGCTAAACATTATGTGATCCAGCTAACATCTGCCATATTCGTTCCCTCTTTCATCCTTACCCAAGCGTGTTCATGTTTTGTTGTTGGTTTTAGATCTGCATGCTGCCATGTGTCAGTGTTACAGAAAGTCATATGTGCATCAAACACTCTTCTAAATAACTTGCATATTGATCTTGTGAGACACTCTGGTTTATGGCCTGAAATTCAGAAAACTGAAAGAGTGGAATGAAGCTATTGTAATCTTGCAAGACAGAAATAATTATAAAATCCATCAGGATTTCATTACCTCTACATATATTTTTATATTATCCCAGCATGCTGGAGGTCTTTAACCATGAATTAGACTGTTTGTACTAGAAGCTGCACAGTCTGTACTTTCAAATCATTTACAATCTAATTATAAGAAAACAGATCTTGTCTTTTGATACACAAAACCATCCTATTATAGATAAAGGATGCAATTCTCTATTAAATTTCATTGAGAAGTTCTGAACATCAGCAGAACTAGATTTCTTCTAAGTCTTACAAGTAATAGCTGTATGGGTGCTATTAGCAGTAGTGAGTTTATTATTCTTCAAAATGATGATGTGCTGTACAAACACATTCTGGTGCATGGCAGGAAGTTCAGGTGCTGTTCAGATTCCAGTTCAATCCCTGCTTAGGGCTTCATGAAAGAAACCATCTGAGGAGGTATTTGTAGTGGAATATGGAAGCGCTTGAAAGACAAGTCCAGTGTTAGAGGACGATTGACATTTATTGACTTCCTGCACCATCTAGTGGGGATTAAAATTAATTGCTCTCTTTTTTTTGAAGACTCTTAATCTGTTCAGGATGTCCCTGGCTTCCTCTCCCAGGCACTGAAAAGAGCACTGGAGGGTCCAGTTTTCATCATCATGTGCACAACAGGACCAGGCTTCATTGGGATCATCAGTGCCACCCAAGGCAAGGGTTAACTGCTAGTGGTGCATTCTGCACCCAGAGACACACACAAGTCAATTAAAGAGGACCATTGGGAAGGGCAGACTTTAAGGATATTTTCTGACGTGTTCTTGAGCTGTGGGTGCATGCAGGACCCTGAAATCAGACAGGTCTCCTGGCCCTGGAAAGCACAAAGTACAGTGAAGACCTAGAGAAAATAGGTGCCAGCTGTTCTGGTAGGTTCATGTTGTCATTGGGGTGTTAGGATGAATTTTGAGTGTAATTCTTTTTTCTCTCTAATGACCGGAGTGAAGTGACAGCTCTGAGATTGTCCTGAGTGACCAAGACTTAAGAGTAACATTTTTCATCAGGCATTAAGTTTTTCAGGTTGCTAATCAAATCACAGAGGGGCCAAAGTCTGATTCTGCAGGTGGAAGCAAAAATCACTGCTGCAACTTTAATACGAGGCACTTCCTTGCACATAATTTGCTTAATTACCAGTGAACAGGATGACATTAGGTGATTACACTCCTCATTTTCTGTTCAGGAAACAGCAGCCAGCTCTTTTCCGTTGCTGGGCAACACAGTTACGCTTTGAAATTTGGTTAAAGCAGTGAGTTATAAACATTTTTAAATAGACATTATATCACTACAGAGGCAACCCTAATTGCTGTAAACAGCTGGGAGTCTGGAAAATACCAACCTCCAGAATATAGTCTATGAATTTAAAAATTGCCTGGGTTGACTGAAAAGGATGAATATACAGAAAAGCTTGAAGAAGGGGAGAGAGGTCTACCACGAGAGAGAGCACTAATTATTTTACATATGATTTTGTTTGTTATTCCTGGTGTAATCCTCGTTCAGTCAGCTCCTGACCCTTGTAAGAATCTGTCTTGTTAGGCATGGTCATCTATGTCTCTGTGTATTATTATAGCGATGATGAAAAGCACACTCTGCCTGGGAAATCCACATGTCATAGGCTGGAAATGGGTCTGTGGAAAATGTTCTTCACTCTATGTTTTTTCCTCTTCAAGGCTAGAGCTTATCTTGTCAAGTTTTGGTCTCAATAATGGGGACCAAACGGATTTGAAATGCTGCCCTTGTAGTTTGACACGTCTTCCTTTGAAGCCACTTGAACAAGATCTCAAGGAGTTAGTTGGTCCAAAAGGCCCTAGAGAGACAACTGCTTGAGATCTTCCTCCCCCTTCAGAAGATCCAGCAGGATGGGTGAGATGCAGTGGTGACGAGGACACTGGGAGCCTTTCCAGGCTGTGGTAATCTTTGTAACATGACAGCAATCAGGCAGGGTAAAGACCTGAACTACTTTTTTTTCTGCTTATGAGTGCAAGATTTCAGTTTTCCAACATGAATTTCATGTGTGTAGAACATCACTCACTTATTGCTGTCACATCCTATGCCATTTCCTACTTTGAAATGGCAGAATTTCGTATGCCTTTGTTGTAGGTTTTTTGTGTTTATTTTCCATTTTCCTCTTGTTTGACACTGCTGATCACAGTGGGCATTGACACCTACTTTGCTGTTGTGGCTCAGGGTCTGGAAAGATCTCAGTGCCTTGCACTGATCTTGATGTGAGAGGCAACTGGTGTGTAAAGTTTGTAACCAAACAACTGAAAACAAATGTTCCAGCTGTCATGCTCTTGAAACACAAAAAATATGACAGCTTGAAAATGATATTTTCTTTAAAAAGCTCACATTGCAATGTGTCAGAGCACGTTTCCTCCTTACAGATGCTACTGCATTCACATTGACAACCACAACATTTGTTAGGTCAAAATAATGACAAAGCCAATTGAGAAAGCTGGATTTCTCTCTTCCTCAAGAAGGCAAAGTGCCTCACAGTGCAGAAGAGTGCTGCTTCAATCCTTGGTGGCTGGTATGCTGGAGCTGCAAGAGATGTTGCTGAAAAGCCTGTCTCATGGGTCCTGCCAAAAAATCCACTATCACTTTGCCGGGCAGCTCTTACTTGTTTTGTCTTGGCAGCTCTCTATTGCCCACACCCCTCAGCCCTCATAAGCTTTTCTAATTCAAGTCTGAGCATCTTTGAGAAATAATGTTGCACTGTTTGTGCTAAATTCTCAGATATTTTTGCTGCTCAGACTATTGACCACAAGGAGAGGTGACAAAACTCTTCTCTAGGCATGATCCCAGTAAGCACTATAATCACTTTCTTAACCCAAAAATAAATAAAAATAAAAGCTCCCAAGCCTGCCTTGTTTATACTTCATGTTTGTTCTTGGCATTTCTTTTGCTCATTGCTTTCCACTGTAACATTGTCTGTGTAGTCTTAATGTGACTGTCCAGATTATACATGGAGACTTTGCTTTCTTTGCTTCTCATTTTGATTCTAATCACAAACGTAGAAAAAAGCCATTCTGGAACTTGGATGGGCATTAATAACTGAAGGTACCCCAACAAATCACCTGAAATACAAAGGTGGTTCAGATGAATGGTTTGTGTAAAAGTAACTCCTGGTGAACCATCGGGTGGGAATTAAAATTTAATTTAGAATGTACTATCACTGCTATGGTGGTGGTGATTTACTTGATTGACTGCTGGTTTCTTTCACCTTTGCTAGCCTTAGGTTTTTACTATCTGAGGAAATTAAGGCTGAATTGCAGCAGGAAATTCCTTGTACCCAGGTGTTTCTGGTTATCCGATGAATAACTCGGCTGGTGGGGAGGCAAGGATTAGGATGGGATGGTTTGGAATCTAAATGATTCTCATTGCTTAGTACCACACATCAACATTCTGGCAGGCACTGTATGTGTTCTCAGCAAAGGATGGGAAAATCCTACTGAGCTGAGTAACAGGTCCAGCAAGCAGAGATAATTTTTTTTTTTTTCCAGTAGTTAGGGCGAAAAGTTGGTTTTATTGAGTTGCCCAGATTTAATGGACTGAATTTAAAAAACACTATTGAATTCTCTTGGGTTGTGTTTTGGGTTACCTTAATAATGCAGCTGAGTATTCTACTGCTCCTGTTCTCCAGCCTGACTTGTCTTAATTTTCCTTCTCAGATGAAAGCGTGAAAGGTCTCTTCCTCTGCTTACTGAGAGATGGATCAGGCTGGGAGGCCTCCAAATGGCTGAGCTGCTTTTTTGTGAACAAACACAATCAAGATCAGCATTAATTCAGTGACTGATGACCCCTGGCTGGTCACCACCCCTGACCTTGGTGGTGACATTAGACTTCATAATTTAAATAAGACGGTGAAGAGAGAAAAAAAATTGTTTGGGTGAAAGTAGTGTTTTCTCCTTAAAATTCAGGACTCAATGAATATGCCTTGCAGTAGCAGGCCACCTCGGTTAGCATGAAAAATACTAACTTCCCTTTTCTGCAAGGCTTTGGAAATGCAACTTTTACAGAGCAGAATGGTCTAATGGACCTGATCCTTTCTTTAGCTGGTCCCGGGGCTGCTATGACCTCTGTGTGCCTGTGCCCTGCATAGCCTGTTCCTGCCCAAATACAGGGTGTGCCTTCTGCCCTGGGCTCCAGAGCCCTCTGAAGTATGAGACCTTGTTCAAGAGATCCCTCAGCAAGAATGGCCGAGTCAGGAATAAGCCTCCTAGAGACTCAATGAACTGCTCAAAATGTACATTATGCTCTGTTCTCACTTGAGATGTTAATGAGAAATAAAGGGATTAAGAAAGACAGAAATGTCCTTTGGCTAAAGCTGAGGATACCATATTTCATTTACTGCAGTGAAGCTGAAAAGCTGAATCTGTGCGACCACCATGGATGTGCAAGCTGGCAGCCTGGCCTGTGAAAGAAATATGGAAAAAACAAGTGAGAGAATTATTTCCCCAAGCCTTCAGAACTCTATTTCCTCCAGACTCCTGGGCTTGCCTGCATTGTCAAAGCTAAGTGGATGGAAACAGGATCATTTCCCTTAAACAGTCATTAAAGAAAACGACTTCAGATTATTCAGGGTTTCAGGTACTGCTACAGCAGCCTAATGGGGTGATAACCATTAGGTTACATCTTCCTGGACTGTACCAGCAGACACAACCCAAGTTTTGTAGACACCAAAGGTATCACTCTTCTCCCCAGTGCCACAAACTGCAAATGAAACAGCCCCAGAGCAGAGAAATACTACACAAACCCCCTTTTGTGCAAAATGGAAATGTAATTTGAAGACAAGTATCAGCAGAGAACTTCTCCTACAGGAGAAGAAATTCAAGCAGCCACATGGAAATACTTGAATTTCATCATTAACCATCAGAAGAGATGGCTGTTGGAGATCATGAGAGCCAGGTAATTTAGTTCTGAACTTTAAATATGTGCAATACCAACTAATATTAGGGGATGTGGGATGTTTAATGCAGCCCTGCACCATCAGGGCTGTGGAGTCAGGAGGGAGAGAAGGAGCACAGCTCTCACTGAACTGATGGATGCTTTTGTTGGAGTGATATTCAAACTGAGAGGCAGCTTTGGGAAACATACCCTTGCTGCTGTTTGCCTCTTTAGTCATGAGTTATAAAAGGAATCTGGAGGTTGCCACCTTCTCTGTGGTGTGAGTTTGATGGTCAACAACGTGTGTCTGCCGGAGAGTGAAGGATGGAGCCAACATCCCCTCCCAGTCCTCAGCCCTCCCTCCCTTGCTCCAACGTTCCTACCCCCAAACCTGTGAATCCAAATAGCTCCAGGGTAGGTGGATTTTTCCACCCCTGTTCCAGGTCTAATTTCTCTTTCAAACTAGTACCGTATATCTTTCCCCACCTCCCACTTGTCACTTTATGGCTTGCTGGATCTGTGCCCTTTAATGCTTGAAAATATACAGTTAAAATTGCCTTAAAATTTACTAATATGCCTTTTTATTTGAAAGGCTTATTTCCCTGAAAGGCTTTCTCAGTCTTATATGAGGGCATGCTCTCTAATATTAAACTTTTTTTTTTTTAATAGGTGCACATCTGTTTGATACTTAACTCGAAACAAATGGTGAGAGTGGAGAACATGAGCAGAATTACACTTTAGATAGCTATAAAAGGTCATTTTTTTCTTTAAACTACAAAGGATGAATAGGAGCATATGACACACATAATAAAGGCAGAGATAGGTTTAAAATGCCCTCAGGCTACATGGAGGTCAGCTGCTAGCTTACAAGAAAAGACACATTTTGATCTCCTTTTTTTTTGCCACCCAAAAGTGTGGGCTAGCAAGCTGGAATCTGGGTGTGAGGAAGGTCTGCTTTAAACCCATCACATTTTTCTCTATAGTTTTCCAGGAATACTTAACTCATAAGCTTATTAATTAAATATTTGTCCCCAGACTAACTCAGATTTCTTTCTGGGTGAAAGTTGGAGAAGGGTTTGATTTGTCTTGCTGAGGAAGTCATTGCTTGTGCCCTGTCACATGGTGAGAAATTTCTCACCATCAGACATCTAGATGATCTGCCAAAAATGTGTGTGTGCTCCTTTCTGGTGGGGACAGGAGGGCTTCTGATGCAGATGCTGAAAAGAAGCAAAGCTCACTCTCTTCTACAAAGGTGCCAGTGGAGCAATGATGAGCTGAATAACTGGGGTTTGCTTCTGGATTTAGCCTGTGCTGGGCTTTGTGGGCAGAGCTTTGTTTGAAAACTGCCAAGTGTTCCCTGTGAATTTTGAAGGGGAAATGAAGAGGGAAATGGACCATTTCTCATTTAGAGCTGGCATGGGGCCAAACCAATGTAAGCAGATGAGATTTCTAATAAAACCTTCCTGAAAGGCAAAGGAGTGTAGAGACAAGATGCTGGCTGTAATCTGCCTCCAGCCATCTGCTCTAAAAGCACTGGAAATGCAGGACAGGGCACGACAAGAACCTTGATGAAAGTGAGATGAAAACATGGGCTCAAATTTGGTCATCAGGTGGCTTTTGCATGTGCCAGAACATGTTTTCTGCTATTAGAGACAGACTAGCAAAGAAATATGGAAGAGGAAGGTCAAAACCTTACACGAATCTCCATCTCTTGAAAGTTTATTTGAACCTTTGTATTTGTTTCTTTGCCGAAGGGGCAAAGGTTGTGTCTTACTGTTTCTTTGCAAAGAAATGCTACATTTTGGTTGCTTTTCCCCTTCTTCCCCCCCAAACCACAAGCAGGTCCTTTATTCTGGTGGGACTTTTTCAAATCCTGTCTGCAAATCTTGGAGAATTTCTAAATTTGAGATATGAGATATGCATGCACATTTAAGACATTTGGAGCAAAAACTCAATCTATTTTCTGAGGGTTCCTGAGCTTTGTAGTCCAATATGCAATCACTAGAAAGCAAACTGTCCATAGCTCCATCCCATAACACATAGGTTATTAATGGGAACCAGGTATCCTCCTTCAAAGGAACAGGAACCTCAAGAATAAGATCTGTTTCTCACATCCTAGAAAGCATTTCACAGTTTTAATGATTATCCAAAAGGGAGGGGGAAGGGAAGGGCTGGACAATAAATTCAGAAGCTAGCTCAGTTACAGAGAGATACAAACACATCCTCTGGCTGAAATGCCTCTTATTGAATCCTGATATGCTGTGCTTTTCCATACCAGGCACATGAGCTTTCAGCTGCCAAGGTGAGGGCAGGCTGGCAGAGGGCCGACCCAGCTGCTGTGGTTACTGGTGCCATTGTAAACTTTATTTTTTATGCTCAGCGTGTATTGAGAGCGATCCCTTTGTTCCATATGGCTTCCATATAGTGACACTGCATCCTGTGTAGGAGAGGTCAAGGAGTGGATTATCAGCAAGTGTTTCAAGTCGAGACTGAAGGGAGCTGGCGGGGCAAATCTGCACAAAGCCTGTTCTGTGCTTCTCATCGGTGTGGTGACCTCGGGCTTTTGGTGCCTCTACATTCCCCCCCTTCTCCCTTCATGTGCTGAGCGTAGCAGAGGCTAACGTGTTAGCACAGCATTCCCCTGGCAGGTTTTTAGAGACCAAAAAGAGAACAAAAGCAACCCTGAAAGCCTCGCTGAAATGTTTAGCTACAAGCAGGGAGGCAGCAGTGCAGGAAAGAATCTGCTCCCATCTCCATCCTCATGACCATCCCTACCCCAGCATCCCACTGCTCAGCACCCTTGGAGCCACCAAAAATCACTATAGGTAGTTTTGGATTTGTTTCACCCTGATTTAGAACAGTTTGAACATAAATTTCCTCTCTTCTCTGCCCCACGGGTGGAGAGAAAAGTTTACACAACACAAGCTTGGGGATAGTTCAGGAGAAGGGTGTTCTGCCCAGCAACCAACCCATCTCCCCTGTCTGCACATCCCTCTCCCACCATCCCTACTGCCCCTTTCTGACACCTCAGACAACAGCTTTGATTTCTTTTCCAATCACCCAAATGTTTCTTTTGTTTCTCACTGCATTGCAACAGACATTGGTAGGTATGCCAAATTAATAACTGCATTTTCATAACTCATGACCCCAAAGACCTGAGTAATTATGAACCTCACAGGGTTATTACCAACCAAGTAAAAATTATGTTCCGCTTAAACATTCCTCATATAATATCCCCACTGCAGACAGCATTTCAAGAAAAACAGTGTTACCACTGCTGTTCCTGTGGTACCTAATGAGTTAGCTTTGGCTGGGGATCAGGAGCTTTTGCTGGGTGTAGTTTACATTGACTGCTCAAAGGCTTTAGATATTCTGGGCTATACCTTGTTGTTTAATAATAGAAAATTAATGTGAGCCAAAGAGAGCGTAGTCAGTTGGTTACAGCAATGCTGGAGGGACTGCCCTGAAACCTTGTGCTCAGCCCTCCTCTGCAGGAACAGCCTGGTGAAGGGATGGGGCTGGGGTAGCACTGGGGACAGAGTTGTGTCCCCCCCCATGGGAATAGCAGACAAGGAGCAGGAATGGAGCCTTTGGCATGACCTAGGGTGCTGGGTGCTTGTAAGGGACTGCAAGGTGACACCATCCCTCTTCACCTTCTTAGCATCTATCAGCAAGGAAAAAAATCTCTATTGTGAAAGTCCTCTGAAGTTTGTAAAAAAGTCTTTATTATGATTTCTTACATTTTGCCTGGAAGACTGGGGGGAACTAGTGAGGAGGGGCAGCTATGACAAGGTGTGGATGTTGGTAACCTCACTCATATGCCAGCAGTGAAAAAAATCCAGAAAGTTCTTGCCTTATGCTCCATTTACACTGCACTGTCTTCTGTCTGGTTTCATTTCAGTATCATTTTTTTCCTGTTTACCCGTATGCCATGTAAAAAATGGACATAGTGAAGGAGGTGGCATGGCTGTTTTCCTGTAAATAATGTTACGTTGACTCCAGCTCAATTTAGCTGTTGTTCAAACAGCCATTATGTCTCCTTAGCACATTCTAACTAACGAGATTTTGCTCTGAACTTGATAGGACCAGACTCATTCCCGTAAAATTGTTGCCAGTGTTGTAGTATCTCAAGTCAGTGACTCTTCTCTGTGTGACCATAAAATGTTGGCAGACTTCTAAAGAATGGTGGCAATCTGATGCTTTACCTGGGAACAAACAATCAGTTAATTTTGTTCAGAAATATAACTTGTTGCTTGGTCAGTGTGACAGAATCATTAAAATTACAATTTTTTTTTCAGCATATGGTTATTTCTTGTTTAACCTAAAAATGCCATCTGGATCTTGATAATACTCTCACTTTTTGATTCCAAACAAACCTGATGCTTGTTTGCTATCTAAACCTGTGATTGTAAAACATAAGAATAAAATGGGAGCAATTTATTTTCCAGATCGAATTTTCTCTCAGCAGGATTAAAACTGCCACAGCAGTAAAGAGTTTACAAACTCACTAAAGAACTGTAATAACTTCCCTACTCACTGCCAGGTCAAGGAAAGGTAATACATGTTTCCAATCAGCTTTGACTTGAACTAAAACTGTAGGGTTTATTTCACTTTAATCCATATGTGAGTTCACGTTAAAGGTAAGAGAAATCACAGGACTGCAAACAAGGAATAGAGTTAATTAAAATATGCAGCTCCTTTTGGAAGAAGCCCCGGATGTCTTTCTGCATAAAGGCTTCCAAGATGCTTTTTGAGGGCAAGACCTAATGGGAAATGGCTCTACTGGTGCAGCAAGGGCAGCAGTAGCAGAAGTTACAGTGACCAAGCAAAGTACATTGAGAAAACCCTTCCAACACTTGGGGAATTTTTCTTTTTTGCTGAGCTAACCACACAAAAAAAATCTTTTTCCTTGCCCCTTTTCCTCCCTGCCCCTGAAAAGAAATAGAAAATACAGCCCCACAGCTGAGAGGCACTGGAAGGGCTCTAAAGAAACACAGCATGTTCTTGGCTCAGATCCAAACAAGATCTTTCTCTTTAGCAGTCCCCACTGCAAACACTGCTTTTAGACATGATAAATGCTTATTAACCCTCCTTCTCTGTTTCTTACTTTTTCCTACTTACTATGGGAATTTCTTTTTTTTTTTTTTTTCTTTTTTTTTTTGGATTTCTGGTTTTCTGTCCAATCCTCTTTTTAAGGTTCTCTGCAAAAGAGCTTCTTCTAAGTGGGAAAGACTATTGACATATGTAAAGTTAAGTCCATGTTTGAGTGTCTTCCAGAACTGGGGCCTGAGCTCTCACTTTGCAGAATTAAGTGCATTGAGCCCTTTCCTTGGGCAGGTCTTGTTTAGTGAGTGTGCAGACTTCAGCCCTGCTTGCATGCACAATTCCTCTTGAAGCAATAAGTGCTTATTTAAGGCTCTTCCACTCTCTCTGGAGAGTTCACAACTCAGAGGTGAACATCTCAGTATTGACAGGAGTGTTTGGTGCAGCTGGAAATGGCAGCTGTGGCTCACTCAAGATCTGCACATCAGTAGAGACTTGGCTGGGGGACATGTCACATGCACAGAGCAGCAGAATCTGGTGATAAGAGCTGGGTGGTTACTGCAGGGAAGGCAATGAACCTTTGATTCTACACGTGGGCTTGAAGCTGTGTCCTTACCATGCATGCCAATCTAGTCAGCAAGGTCCAAACCTCAGGAAAAATGTGTTTTGAATGTATTTTGTTGATTGATGGGTTTTACTCCTTGTGAATGGTTTGGAAAGTTTTATGTTCACTAAACCACCCAGCAGAGAGAGCTCTCTTGATAGTCTGGGTTCTGGTTGTTGCTGCTTCTGTCCGGAGTAACAAAGCAGAAGCTGCATCCAGGGAATCAAAATTTTCTTCCCATGAGCAGCTGGCAGGGAAAGGGTTTTCTGTCTAAAAATGAGTCATGTTCCAGAATGAATTACACTTTATGTGTGAACTTCTGAAAAAACAAGTCTTCCTGTAGCATTGAAGTGTGACATTTTAAAAATCTGAATTTTAAAATAATGCACTATGCATTCATTTTGCCTCATGCAATAAAATTTTCCCTTAAATAAATTTACAAGTCTCTTACACAGTGTATCAGTTACACAGTCCCTACAGTGTATCAGTGAGAATATGAGTCTCTTAAGCATCAAATGCCAGTGTCTCCTATTTCTTTGTGGCCTTAAGTGGCCTTGGATCAAGCTCTGAGAGGTCACATCTGGGGATGCCAGTGGTGGGGGCCTTCCTGTGCAAGCTTGGAACTTCACCTTCTGCAAAAACTCATCCACTCAACAGCGGAGTGCTTCAGACTGAGAATAGCCAAATTCATGCCAATGAGTTCCTCAATTTGTCATAACCATTTCAGTAGAAGAATCTCAGTTTCCTCATATTCTTCTACTCAGAAGCTTGCAAGAGTACTTGAAAGTTATTTGTTGTCAAGGCCACAGGTATATGAAGAGGCTCTTTTCATAGATGTGCAGAGCTGCCTTTCCCTTGTTTCTTGTCTTAGCCACTTAATTTCCCTTCTGTATAGAAATGTCCTTGGCTATTCTGAGGTTCTGTTCCCTGAAGTTTGTTTTCTGGCAAACTCAGATGCTCAAGTGATCCTCAGTGTTGAGCACTCAGAGGTGATTTCAAAGCATTTCATCACAATTCTCCTTGCTATATAAACACTTCAAAATTACTTCAGCAAACTGAAATACTTTCATGTCATCAAAAAAGGTCTTGATTATGATGACCTTGAGTTCTGTGAGTTCAAGTACCTTTGACTCAGATGGTGGCCTTTTATATAACCAACTTTTCTCTCTCAATATTTTCCTGAACTTCAAATTTAATCTTTTCTTTTGGACAAATTTGGAGATATGAACACAATCCCATTTTCTCTATTAGCACTCAAGTATGTTGACAATCCTTTTCTCCTGAGCTCTCATCTTGAGATTAGCTTGGTGTGCTTTTTGTGTTGCCTTGGTCTGTAGAGTTGTCTGCTCATGGAAACAAAGCTAGTTCAGCTCTTGCTAGCCCAGCTTTTATTCATACATATAACGTTTGGGGGTTTTCCCATCAGTCACCTCTATTTTAGCTGCACTGATCTATCAGTCCAGGTTTGAGGCAAATCAGTTCCAGGTCTGAAGCAAGAAGAGTCTTTAGTGAAAACTCTGTAACTCCATCCATCATAATTGGACTCCACAAACACGCTGCTCAGCACCTAACTGCAAGCACAGCCTCTTTTCTTTATGCTGTGGACTTTCCTTGGCTGTGATTCTGAGGTCAAATGCCAAGAGAAGGTTAATATCAAAAGATTCAAGGCAAGTAGGCTGACTCCATCTCCTTCAGCCTGAATCTTCATGTGCTCTTGTAACAAACAGATCATTAACTTTGCAATGCAGCTGCTGAGAAATGTCTTGGAATCCTTCAGCTCTCCAGTCAGGGTGAGAGCAGCTCATTAAAGTGCAGTATCCCCTGTTCAGAGAGGGCTTGGAGATAAGTGCTGTTTCTTCTTTCTCTTCCTTCAGAAGCAGGAAGTAAATAGAGCTCAGGTGCTATTTGATGTCCTTGAGCAGAAAGTGGTGACCTCGGAGGTGAAGCACACAAAGACTTCCCTGTCCTGCACAGAGCCAATTGAGATTGCATTACCCAACACAGGAACCTCAGTGCACGTGGGGTTAAACTGGTACAAGGCTTCCTTTCTGGGAGCTACCTTAGCTCTAGAAGAGCTATTTGATATTCTTTAACAAACTGAGATTTAAATTTAAACTAGCAAAATCCATCATTTCATTTCCTTCTTCCCCACCAATCCTGCAGCCTCATGCAGTCTGGGGCAGAGGGAAGGGGTGGCCCCCAGGCCATTGCTCCTGAAGACATCACTTCACAACAGTCTTCCCATCCAGGAAAACCACATAAACAGCTGCTGAAAGTCCTCTTTATGAGCTGATTATAAGTGTTGTCATTACTCTGAGCTGCAAATGTCCATACTTTTGGCATGTATTTGATCCAGGTTGGACCTGAATCCTCTAGATGAGAGGTAGATGCCGGTGGCTGTGGTGCTTACTCCTGAGCTGCCCCATTGGGAGGAGGAGATGTTCTCCCATCAGTAGTCCCATGTTTGTGCCCAGAGTGTCTTAATCCTGTTAGTGGTTATGAGAAATAGGCAGAGAGTGGCTACAGGGAAGGTTTGCCTGATGGTCATGATGGGGCTCCTGGAGAAAAAACCTAAGAGGGAAATCCAGCTTTGCCATGAAGAAATAGTGCAAGATTGTGTGTACATTCAATGAGCAAAGAAAAGCTGGCAAATGTGTTTCCCTGGGGTGTCTGCAGGGCATAAATCCAGCCTTTCTCCATCTCAGGAGTATATGAATTATGCAGCAGGTACATCTGGGACACAGCATCCGTTTGCCAGTGCTTGGAGGTGTAAGTGTGGTCCTTTATACCCAAGGGTATAAAGCTGCTGCTGTTCTTGGGGGCTGAGCAGCTTGGGGGCCAGAAGAGCCCTAGCAGCATGCATCTTCCCTCTCAAAATTTCACAGAAAAATGCAGTTTCCCCAAACCAAATTTCACACCTGCTGCCCGTTAAAGCAGAGCTCTGAGCTCAGCGAGGCTGCCAAAAGTTTTCTGGATGGAATTCCAAGTCTGGAGTGGAGCTTGCAAAGTCTTAACCATTCTGTGACCTCGGTAGTAAGGAGTGGAAAGGGGAGAGGGAGCTCCTTCTCCCATGTGGACCTGCAGCAGCCCTAGATGTTGGAGGGGCTCCAGCCAAAATCTGTGATGAGCAGGGAGGGAAAGATGCTGGCAGGGTCTCCTCCTCAGAGCCCTCTCTGAAATGTGCTTCCTCTCATTTGGTCCACCAGATTTATTAAACTCACAGACAAGCTGCAAGGACCATCTGTTTTCCAGGGACTTTTGAGAAGAACGGAGCAGGCAGGAGAAGTTGGCTTAAGGGGTAATTGAAGGTTTTGCAAATGTGTCTGGTTTTCTTTGAGGGAAGACTGGGTTTAGGCAGACTCTTTGTCTACAGCTACAAATTCTGTGGGATGTGGTATATTTTAAGGCATTACTGGGTGGTCAGATGACATGGGAAGACCTGACAAGGCTTATTTCACAGTGCACACAAAGATGTAGTGCTGCTCTTGCAGCACGGGTCTGACAGAAATGAGGGGGAGAGGAACAGCCCAGGGCTTGGCTGGGTACCAAGGAGCTCACCTTAAGTAGGACTTTTACCATAAGTAGGTTTTTTTCTGGCTTTAGATTCCCTCCCTTCCCTGCCTCTAGGCTGACGAGTTGTTGGAAGGAAGTACAGCAAAGCAACTTAAAAGCAAAAAAGTGCCAAACTGGAAGGGCCATAATAGATGGAGGGAACCTAAGAGCCAAAGCAGTGATGAATTCAGAGGATTAAAACCCACTTTTTCTATCTGGTCAGCACATAGGTGCTGAGGAGGGGGCTTCAATAGGAAGTGCTTGGCCCCCCAGATGCTTCAGGGAGCATCTGAAAACCCTGAGGATAAGCTGAGCTAAGGATCAGAAGAAAACATTATCTGTCTACACAGGGAAGCCATCTGCATTCAGAGGGGCCTGCACACACTGCTTGGTGCTGGGGCATACTGTCTGATGGAAAATAGTGGCTGAATTAGTTTTGCTAAGAGATTTAACATCTTCTTTACCTTGCTGATTGACTTCCTGAGGAGTAAGTGAAATAACACATGCTACTCTCCTATTTCATGGTAATCCTCGCCCTTTGTTGTCAGAATGCAAGCCAAAGGTGCACATTTTTCAAGGAATTGTTTGAATTACCTTCCTCATCCTGATTACTTTTCTTCACTTTCTCCTTCATCAACCATCCTTTGGGTATTAACCTTGTATTTATGCTCACATTAACCAGGGTCAGCATCAGAAATGGTCTTGGTCTTGCTTTTGCATAGCCACCTGGAGAAACAGAGAGACAGTACAGACACACACTAATTTCTAACATGTGTTTCCTGCCAGTACTGGCCTCGGCAGCTCAAACACATAAGTCATCATGGGAGTAATTGCTATTTGAGTAAAGGCTTTGGATGTGCAGGAGCCTGAGAAAGCTCTGCCATGGGGTGAGCATCCTGTAGGACCTCAGCAGGCTGAGAGCAAGCAGAAAGCCAGCCTTGGTACAGACTGGTTTGTGGTGATGCTCAAAAGATTCAAAGTTTGGCTTTGTCTGTGGTGCTTGTGTAAGCTGGTTGAATAATAAAAGAAAGCAGCTGTAAAATTGGGATGAATATTTATATTGGTGATAACAACACCCTCTGTTTGAATATTAGAAGAGAAGCCTGGGAGGCTGGGCTTCCTGCTGGGCACACTGTTTCCAAAAACATCCAGAAGAATCAGAACTGGTTTGGGTTGCTTTCAGAGTTTCCTTTGCATACAAAGGACACATGAGGCTGGACTTGTGGAATTATGGCTCTTGCTGTGCCCTGGGGTAGACTGGGGAGGGACTTTTCAAAAGGGGTTGTAGTGATATGAGAAGGGCTTGTGGCTTTAAACTGGAAGAGGGGAGATTATGTTAGACATTAGGAGGAAATTCTTTAGTGTGAGAGTGGTCAGGCCCTGTCCCAGGCTAGCCAGAGAAGCTGTGGCTGCCCCATCCCTGGCAGTGTCTCAGGTCAGGTTGGATGGGGCTTGGAGCAGCCTGGGCTGGTGGGAGGTGCTCTGCCCATGCAGCAAGGGTAGAAATAGATATCTTTAAGGTCCCTTCCAACCAAAACCATTCTGTGATTCTATAATTCTAAAGGCCAGTTCTTATGTATTGATCTTTACCAGCAGATCTCCGTGCAGAAAGGTTGACATCTTTGCTTTTGTTCTCAGTGGGGAAACTGAGGCAGGGAGCAGGTCTGGGTGACACGGAGGCTGACCCGGGGACAGAAGCAAGGTCTCCTGCATGCTGATGCATTCCCAGGTACAGTCCCTGCTGAAATGCATGAGCCTCTTCTGTCAGGGAGACGGAGCCAGCAGAGCTGCTATTAGCCAAGGCTCCCTCTCCATTAACCTTGTGACCAAGGCTTGCTGCACACTGAAATCCTCAGACATTTTTTAAATGCTGTCTGTCAGTTGTTCTTTATGGGCCACTGCACACCTCTCCCGTGTTGAGTCAGTCCTTCATTAGCAAGGTTTCATGGGCTTATCAGCCTGAAGTAAAGCTTTGCTTTATTGCAGACGTCCCATCCGTGGTGGCTGCAATCAGGACACGCGGGGCTCACAGAGGCAGCGATGGCCAGGAGCAGGGCTGGGAGGCTGGGAAAAGCCAGCAGCATTAAATGCAATCAAAATCCTTCCTCTCTTCACCTGCCAGCCTCTCCTCATAGAGCAGGAGCCAGGGCTGGGCTGGCTCACCAGCCTGGGGAGGGGCTGATCCAGCAGCACATTCCTAGCGTGGGTTTCAGCAGTTGCTGGTCAGGATTTTAAAGCTCTTATTTCAAGGCACATTCAAACCTACAGTTACTCTTATGTCCCAGCACCTGTCTACAATATAGAAACATCATTTATCACTTCCACAGTGCTCTGGTGCTGCCAGAACTTCAGCCAAGCCTTCTGACAAACGGGTAGTGACAGGCTCCATGGGGCATCCCCAGCTCTTCAGTGATGGGGTTTTATTTCATTTGCATTCCTCCTACAGCTCAGGCTTTAAAAATCTTCCTTCCTACTGCACTACGAATGGGTGAGATGATAACATTTTACTTTAGTTCTCTTTAAATGTTCCAGCCTGTTTTCAGAAACACATGGAATATCTGCTCACCTGAGCACCCTGCTGCCTTCATCTTCTCCAGGGACACCATGCTGTGTCTCCTCAGTGATGCCCAGGGTGACTTCCCTGGATGTGGACATACACTTTGTCCAGGGTTTTGTCTCACCTCTTGAGGCTGACCTCAGAAATGAGAAGTTAATATGTTAATTATTCCCACTGGCAAAAGGCAGAGTCAAAAGTTGCTGCTCCCTCTGGGTGTGATGTGGCCCTGCAGACAGGTCTGCATAGGTGCTTCTTGTTCGATTTAGTCATTTCTTTCTCCTAAATATATATATATGTGTGTGTGTGGGGGGGGGGGGGGGGGGGGGGTGTATGTATGTGTTCCTCAGTGTTTATCCAGGAGCAAGCAGATTTCCACTGCTGGAAATTCAGCCCAGGGATTCCCACCTCAGCAACTAAATTCCAGTCCCAGAGGAGGTGGGAGAGGAATGCTTTTTGCTAAAAATAAAACCTTAGGTAAACCAGCTCTCAAGACCTTTTCTGTCTTCCATTGCTGGCTTAAAAGGCTCCACCTCACCTTGTCCTTTCCACTCTAGGTGCTGACAGCCAAAGGATGCAGACTGGCCAGATCACTGCTTTGCATGGTGCCATCCCCTGCCATCCTTCTCACCTTTGGTGGTCCCTGACAGGGTTTAGGGACTCCATCCTGGTGTGGCTGTTGGATTTCTTGGGCAAATTGATGCACGAGGCCATGTGTGTGTTTTTCTGCCACAGTGCACAGCTCTGAGATCAGAAGTGCTGAAGTGATAACACAAAACTAGTGTCAGCAATGTCCTCACTCCAGTCAATCCAGAACCAGGGATTTTTGTTTCATTTTTACTGTAACAACCCTCTGTGGTTCATAAACTATATTGTTTTCATCTAATTCTGGGAACATAATGAATTTCTGTGGGCTTGTGGCTTGTTCAGTGTAATATCTTTGCTAGATGTGAACTTTATTTCACAAGCCACTTATAGCTTTACTCAGACTCCCAATTGTTTCATCTTGGGAGCAATCAATATAAAGAAACAGAAAGGAGATTTTAGACCCTTCATATCCACTGAAATTCATGGATGTAATTCCATCATCTGATTTCTTTCTTTTCCTTGAGTAACATAGGAAGAATGTTAAACCTCATTCTAGTACCTCAGTGTAGCTGTGTAATGATTCAAGTGTGAAATTCTCCCTTCCTTATCCCCAAGAGAGTGTTCAACTTTAAAAAAAGAAATGCACTGGGTGTTGTGAAGAGGAGATGAAAACGTTCCAGAGATGGAGGGTGTTTTGGTGTCAGCATCCCTCCTATCCTTGATGTCATGCCTTTATCTCAGCCCAATCTTCTCGGCCTCATCACAGCATAAAACAGATAACATCCATTTTCTAACTCCTTTTCCTGAAAGCTTGATGAAGCCAGGCTAAAAGATGAAGATGGGATAAAAGCTAACCTTCCTGTAGCTAATCTGTAGCTGGCCTCTCTCTGCCTCCTATATGAAATAGCCAGATTAAAGCTAACATCTGGCTATCAGATATCTAAATAGATTTAGAGCAGCAGAAATATATTTAATTTTCTAGATTTATCCCCTTTATTTTTTTGCCAATAGCGAAAACCCTAGGAGCTGCCGAGCACTCTTTTGAAAAGCTTGCCAAAAAAATGCCTAATTTCTCTTCTCACTTCTGCAAGCCAGGTTGAGATTGCTGATGGTGTCAGTCTGGCACAAATAAAAGGAAAGTCAGGAGCAGGGTCCCCAGGTCACCAAGAGCCTCCTGGAAGACTCTCTGGTGGTTTTATGCTCAGCCTGGAGCTGCTGCTTCTGCCATCAGGTGTTGGTCAAGGAGGAGTAAAAAAATGTCATCATCCAGCTCAGTTCTCCCCTTACAGCCACCTTGCCTTGGTTTTCTCCTCACTGTTATGTTTCTGAAGAATTTTGCTGCCCCATAAAGCCCCTACAGGTTTCCAGCAGCCCAATTGCTGCCTATAGGACCCGCCATGGTGCTAAGAGCCACCTGGTCCTGGTACTTCTGTGCCATTTTTCTAGAGCTGCTAATAAATAAGAATTGCATTATGCCTGGGCTGGATTTTATTTGGCTTGAAGGCAGACCCCAGAAAGCTTGTGCTTTGCTTTTTTTTTTTTCTTTTTTTATTTTTCTACTGTCTGCTTTGCTGACTTTGGACACTTCTCTTTTCCTTTACTGCTGTGGGATAAATGCAGAAGCACAAGACCTGCTTGTGAGATGCAAAAGGCAAGCAGTGAGTTGTGAAACAGCAACAAAAGCCTGAGAAATCCTTGTTCCCACTCTCCTGACACATCATGATGACTGCACAAGTGCTTTTCAGCTGTTCCAGTGCAGAGTGAACTATACTCACATGAACCATTTCTGGTCAATCCAAGGAAACCAAGACCTTAGGAAGTTTGTCTGGAGGATGATTCAAACCCAACTTTTTTCTCGGCTCTGACTATGCTGTCTCACCCTGCTCCGTGTTTATTTCTTCCCAGCAGTCAAGGAAACTCCATGGAAAAACTCTTCACCTGTTGTTTTGGTCCTTCCATTTTCAGTTCTAGTCCAGCATCATGGGAAGGTCCATGACAGGATCACTGTGGGAACCAAATGGGGCTGGATCGGTTGGATATTTCAGTGGAAATTTGGACCTAAATCCTGATTTCCAGTTGTGAGCATGCCTTCTGGCTGAGTTTTCTTCAGCATTTGCAACCTTTTTTGTTGTTGCTTTTGTTATGGTTTTTTTCTTTGTTTCTTTTTGCCCTTCTTTGTAACCCAGACTTCAAGTCCCAGCCCGCTGCTCTGCAGAGATGCTTGAGCTTTGCAAACCAGGGGAGCTGTGGCTCTGCCTCACATCCTCTGCCTGGGGCCACCCAGCAGATGCTCCTCCTTGAGCATTTAGGAGTTGGGTCATGAAGAATGTAATAATTAAAGGTCAATTAATGCCCAGAAGTGCAATGATGGGCACCATCCTTTCCTGCACATCAGGGTTGCATCCTTGCCCTACTGACAACAGTGGTGAAAGGCTCATTCCTTGGGTGAGTTTCATCCTGCTCATATTTCTTACTATTCTCATATAGCTCATTAATTTCTTAATTCTGCTCATTCCCACTCAGCTGCTTTCTCTTCTGACACCCAGTGTATTTGTTTTGTGCTTTTATGCCCCTGATCTGGTTGTGTAGATGTCTCCTCTGTCTCTAGCAGGTAAATCAAACCTCCAGCCATGAACATGGGAAGCTTTGTGTGGCAGCAGGAAGTTTGGGTCCTTTCTGCCTCTCTCCCACACCCGCTGTGGGATCTGCAAATCTGTGATCTTGCCTTGAAAGAATCTGTAATGACTCATTGCCTTTCTTGGACCTACTGCCAATAACACAGTTAGTTAGAACCAGTTAATTAACTGGAAAGTCTAATTACTTGAAATTCAGCTTTTTTCTTGGGATTTTGCTGTTGCAGGAGAATGCCAAATAATAACTGCACTTTTCAATATAACCTCATTTTATTTTTCTTGGGGAACATACAAAACTTATATGTAAATATTTCTTTGTCCAGTGAGCACACTTTATTATCCTTTTTCCTTTAGCTTTCATTAAAAACTGCTCCCACCCCTTCTTTAACTGGAACATATAAATAAATAACGCCTGATTCAAACAACCTCAGCCATAAAAACCTGCTTGAGAAGAATCTCAGGCAACTACCACATCTGGAATAATAGTCAACATATTTCAGAAAGAGACTTCATTTTTCTCACACAGGATACTAAATCATGATGGCTCCATGTGCCAAAAACAACACAGTGGGATATGACTATGGGAGGACGTGAACCTATAATGAGGTTCAATAAAGTACTAATCTTATGGGGTAATGCAATCTGGTTTGCTTTTATTTTAAAAAAAAGCCTCTATTTGTGTGAGTGTGTGTGTGTGTGTTCATGCACATTGGTGTGCTTTTTAAACAGGATCCTGGTGTCTTCTTTCAAACTCTCTTCTCTGTTTTGCAATGCAAATAAATATTTCAAAGCTCATTAGCTTTGTCCCATATTAGCTTCATTCCAGGAATGATGATAGATTCCACCTGCCCCATCATTTCAGAACAGGGAAATTTAAAGGGACAATCTACTGTTAAGAGAGTAAGAACTTTACCATTTACTGAGCATCTCTGGAGATGATCAGTGGTGTAGCACAATTTCTTCAGGTTTGACATGATCCTTTCTGCTCCAGTTCATCCCTAGTTAGAAAATGAACCCCTGATTACAGGGCCAGGTATTAAAATAATTCCTGAGCTGGGGGAAATAAGAGATGAGTTCCTTTTTGCTCAGCACAGCACCGTGGAGCTCAAGTGGGAAGGGAAAAAAATGAGAAGTATGGAACAAAACTAACCAAAGAGCAATGCTGAATTAAACAAAACTCTTTCTAATGCTGAAATCCCAAAGTCAAGGGTTGACAGATAGAAATCTTCTGCCTTCAAATATTTTTCTTTCTATAGTGAGACAAAGGGAGACTGGAGGGGGGTGTTGCATTCCTGCCAAGAGGTGACAGGCTTTGTGCCCAGTTTTCTGGAAACTCATTTTCCCGGGGATATCCTCCATCATCCTACATATGGACCATCCAAGTTCCTGCTGTGCAGCAGGCAGGATCTCTGATGCAGGAGAAAGGTGCCAAGGTGATCCTGCACAACCCCTGGGTGGAAGATCCCACCTTTCTCTTCTTCCCCTTCCCTCATGGGTCTCCCTCAGCCCTGACCAAGGAGCCACTTTGCTTCCAGCTGATGTGAAAACAGTGGAATAGCTTGGTCAGGTCACCCTCTTGTAGGGGCAGAAAAGGGAATGAAACTCAAACCTCTGAAGCCCCATCTAATGGTGGGACATTTTTATGTTCTTTCTTCCCTTCTCCAACTTTATCCCAGGGAGGCTGGTGCAAATGTTAGCTGGCACTTGGGTTTGTTGTGACCCAAGAAGACATGTCACATGGATGTTTTGGCTTGGGGGAACGTTGTCCAGGGCAGCTTCTGTCAAACATAACTCAACCTTTCCTCAGACATCTTGATCACCAGTTCAGTGCCAGCCCTCCTGAGCAGCCTATTTACTGTGCTGTAAATAAATCTAGCTGCAACTGATGTATTTTTTGCCATGTAATCAGTCTGCCTTCATAAAAATTCACCTCTCTTGGCATTCATTCACATGTGCCTTACAAATGTGCACACTGTATTGAATCAGATGTGTGGGAAATATATATTTTTTCCATATGGATCCCAATATACCATAAATTGTTTTCCCCTGCCCCTCTCTCCCCTCCTTGCAATCTCTCGAGGACATATATCATAACAATTGAAATCTGAGGAGAAAATGAAAAAATGCTTGGTGTTCATATCTTCCAAGTAGTTTTCCAGAGTCCTTCTGCTGAAAGGGACATAAATCATTAGCAGTACACAAGCAACGTTGTTACCTGAATATACAAAACAAAACACACTGAGTTTCTTGCTACTGAAAAGTATTGCAGCCACATAAATATCTTGAAAATATTTGGTACTCAGGTTATATTTAACTGGAGAAGTTGTACACTATAGAAGAAATGGCAGCCAAAAAAATTGCAGGCATTACCCAGCATGAGGAATGAAAGCTGGAACATTTTGGTGCTTTGCTACCCTTAGTGATGTCCAAATTGGTGTTCACCCAAAGTGGCATCACCCAGCCCTACGTGTGATTCCAGACATGTGTTTGCACTGGCAGTATCCCCTGATACACAGCTGGGGTAAACCCCTGTTAGAAGGTGCAAAAGGCACTTGCCACCACCAGATGCTCTCTTCTAAACCCCAGCACCAAGGGAAGGGGACAGAGCAGCCAGCAAGAACCTTCTCCAGGCTAACAGACCCTCCAAGGTCTCAGCACTGAGGCTTTCCTCCAGGTGTCCTCCTAGCACGTGGCCCAGGACAACCTTCTCTCTTCACAAATTAAAACTAGGAAAACCAGAAGTCAAACAACAAGAAGTCTTTCACAATATTATCGCTTCTATTTTTTTAAAATGTTATTTTTGTAAGTGAAACATCTAAAAATGACAAACCCAAAGACCTCTGGATAGATCTGCACACAGTCAAAAATTACAGAATAACCCAAATCATCCACTTCCTGTCCCAGATTTTGAAGTTATACTATTCATTAAAAAACCAAACAAACAAACAAACAAGAGTGCTTTGCAAATACCCATCAGGTTACTGTGTATGATGAGTATGTTCCTAGAAACATGCTCTGCTCCAGGACATATAGGTAGCTGGAAAAGCAGCTAAAACCTGGCATTGAGTTATAAAGTGTGAGTGACAGCAGCAGGCTCAGCTTTACATCACAGGCAGGGTTAGCATCCCACAGTCCTCAGCATGTCCCCTCCAGCAAACACAGGGACATCAGATGATTAAGGGGCTTGTTGAGGCTCTGGAGGAGAAATCAGAAGCAGAACTGATGAATAAAACAGAAGAAACCCGAAGAAACTGAATAAAACTTCTTTCTCCCATCCCATCTTGCAGCATGTCCTTCCTCTGAGATGGTGCTGGGGCAGTCATGTAGAAGAAAAAAGAAAAACCAGTCTCCTTCCAGTAACCATTGGGCACCCTCTGGTACCCCATGAAGCTCCCCATAACGTGCCACCTTTGTCACCATGGGACAGCTCTTGGGAGGGAACAGGACTTGTTCATAAGCAGAGAGATAAAGTGGATTTCCCACACTGCAGCATCTACTCCCAGCTTTCTGGCTCCATCTTCTGGAAATGAGGCAAAATATAGACATAGCAAAGCATGAGCTTTTATAATGAGCTTGTAACAGCACCTGCTGGTTCTGTGGGCCCTGCAATATGTCTGGACCAAAGTACAAAACTTGTAATTACCTTCCAAAAGGTATCTCCGCAATAATAATAATAATAATAATAATAATAATAATAAAAAGTGATAAGAGGACACTGCAGTGGTTAAAACCTTAAGCAGGTAAGATTGAACATTTCAGAGCTGGATCATATAGGGTGGCCATGGGTTTTTTGGATGGACCAGGCACCATGGCCATCTCATTTTTAAGTCATCCCCATTCAGTGTGTGAGAACAGGTGGATTCCATCCAGGAAAACACTCTAGACATCCAGTGGCTTTTCTGTTAGAAAAATGAAGAACAGAAATAGCTGAGAAAGAATTTCAGAGACTGGCTGAGTAGCTTTCAGTAGGACCTGGTGCCAGTGTTGCTGGGCCAGGACCTGCCCACCATGGGATGTTCCAGCTTTGGTGAGACACCGAGAGCAGGCAAGCACAGGTTTCAAAGGTTCAGGTCACTCCGGTTTTTTATATCTTGCCTCCAAAGCCTGAGCCCTAGAGATCCTCTTAGATGTAGGAATTAATTTCATGTGGCCACTATCCTCTCAGAGCATCTTTTCCCCTCTCAGGCTGCAGTGCCATCCACACCCCCCCTCGGCGCTCTCCGCAAAGAAGAGTTTTGTTCATCTGCTTCGAGGGAAAAAAACCCAATCAATTTTCCCCGTTTCCCTTCAGTTTAGCTTTGTGCCAGAGGGGGGTGCTCGAACCATACTTTCCTGACCTTCCTGAAGCTGAGTTTCTGGGCTGGTACCTGAGTGCAGAGGGAGAAGGGGGGGGTGTTTGCCCATCAGCTCTTTCTTCAGAAGTACCAACAATCGCTTGGGATACAGGATTTTAGGGAATATTCCCGGATTAACTGATGATTTGACGATTACAAAGCCAGCGCTTGAGGTGGAGCCTACTAAGAATTAAGGCATAAACCCCTCAATTATGGGGGTTAAAAGTCCTTTATGCCACCCATAGCAGGCTGCTTATCCTGAGTGGAGATGGCTGAGTTTGGCCTGCAAAGCATTGCTGAAATTTGTACTTAACTTTCTATAATTTACTTGTTATGATCGTCTGGATCAGACTAATCAAAACTTAATTAAGGGATATGTTAGGTGTTAAATATCTCTATGTATACGGTAAATACATAGGATAATAAATATATAGGATTATTATATAGGGTGGTGACACTGGCCCAGGTTGCACAGACAAGATCTGGCTGCCCTGTCCCTGAAAGTGTTAAAGGCTTGGATGGGGCTTGGAGCAACCTGGTCTGGTGGGAGATGTCCCTGCCCATAACAAGGGGTTGGAACTAAATGATCTTTAAGGTTCCTTCCCACCAAAACCCCAAGCCTGGGATTCTGTGATGTCCTTGCCAGCCAGCAGCACACACGGCTTCTGCGGGATCAAAGTCTTGTACAAACCAGAACATCAGATGCAGAAGTTTGCTTTATTTTGATGATAGTCCTGAGCCACCAGAAGAGACATGTGAGGAACATTTGAGTAACATGAAGCACATGAGCAGTGATGTTCATCAGAAAATCTGCAGAATGAAATGGTGAAATTCCCAGAGATACACTCAAAATGTGCTCATTGAATTCCCAACAATTTTAAATGGCTGTGGACATCCAATCCCGCAGACATCTTGAAAAATCTCACCTCCTTTCCTCACCTCCTTTCCTCTCCACATAAAAATCTTTGTCTCTGGGTTTCTGCTGTGTGACTTAGGATTTTAAGTGCTTACTTTGGCAATGTGCAGTGGTGGGATGTTTCAGCTTTGCCTGAAGGCTGGAGCAGGGCTCTCTCCTTGGAGATAGTTTTAAATGTGAGGGACTTGGCCAACAACTTCCTGGTAGAAATGACTGTTCTCCAAAGCAGAACTCTTAAGGAAAAAAAAAACAAAAAAACAAAACCAAAACAGGAGGCCAATTTGGACATCTGTATGGTTTTTGACTGAGATAATTGTAAGCCATGGGATAGTGACCTGAGCAAACAGCAAAGCAAACCACAGATGATCTGATTAGTTTTCTGCCGAGGACATTTTATCTGTATGTTCAACACAGAGTGAAAGACCATTCTTCAAAGCCCCAAGGGTCTTTGGGGAAATCTTCTGTCATTAGTACCCATGGTGATGTCAGTCAAGCCAAACTCAGCTCCCAGGCAGAGAAATCCATACCCTGTCCCAGCCAGCCTCTTCCCAGGACCTGGGTGAGCAGCTTTCTGCAGGATGCTTTCTCCAGATATGATTATATTGCTGAGCAAACATTCACTTGCTGCTGGGAGGCAGTCTGAAAGTCCCTCTCTATCTCTGTCCTTCCTCAGGGGTAGGAGAGCTTTCTTCTTTTTCTTCTTCTTCTAATGACATTCCAGGGCAGATCTGGGAGGCTTGACAGTTTTGGCAGACAGTTTTTGTTGATGTTAAATTGCAAGTGTATTTAAACATTAATTGCCATCATTATGAGTAATAAAGTGAGGTAATGAAGGATGAATACTGCATGTCCTTTCAGTGCTTAGAGATCTGAGTATGACTATAGCAAAGAGTTTTGAACATCCCTGAAGCACAGCAACGTAACCCCTCCCAACATGACATGGCTGTGCTGCAGCCCTTGGACATGAGTTTATATTTAACATGGGCAGCATTTGCAACACTTAGGTGTTTCCATCATCTAAAGGATCCCATCTCCCAGGATATGGGAATGATATGGCATTATTTTGCTCTCCTGCCCTGGCATGCGTTTCATTTGCAAACCAGGATAGCAAGGGAGGACAAGAGAGAAGGGAAAAGGCTGGGGTTTATGGGCTGGTAGCCACAGACTGCCTGGTCTTCTTCTAGCACAGGCAGATCCTTCCCTGGGCAGGTTTGCTTGCTCTTGAAGAGAGTTATTTTACTCTTTATCAGCACAAGCTTCACTTTCTCCTTTCTAGTTTGCCTTCAGAGGTGGTTATTACCGGATACTCAGTTTGGTGCATTTAACAGCTTGTTGCATGATACCAGTTTATTTCCAGCAGTTTTCATCCTTAACTTTTCTCCCTTCCCTGCTGCCTGTCCTCCATCGTGGACCACAGCTTCTGGGGTCACCCATTTTTCCCATCATTGGGAAAAGATGGGTGAGAAATAAATTATAGACTCGGATTTCTTTGCCTTGAGAAGTCACTTGGTTCAAACTCAGCTTGAAAGCCATGAGCCCAGCTCCTTTGTATGTGAGGGCAGGCTGGAGTTTGGTGTGGCCCCAGGAAGATCCCATTCTGACGGGTGCCATGACAATAAACACGTTAATTAAATTAATTAATTTAAAGGGGCAAAGGTTCAGGGGGCGGGTGGTGCTTTTGTATTTCCAAACCAGTTAACTCAGCTCAAATTCAAACCTGACCAAGACAAATCTGCTTTGACTAGCAAAACCCAGCGCAATGTGGAGACTTTGCCCTGCTCTTTGTACCAGCTCACTCCCAGTTGCTGGGATGAGACATGTCCTTAGGATTCAGAACCCCAATAAGACATCAAATTTAGCTGGGGCTCCCTCTTCTTTTTGAAACCAGTGGGGAAACTGTGATGCACAAGGGTTCAGAGTCTACCTATCTCTTAGCTCCACTGTGCAAAGGGTGAACAAAGCCAAGAGGTGTAATTTAAAGGTGCTTTGACCTCCCATGAGCAGCTCTCCCCATTGTGTGCCGGGTTTTGTTTTCTGTATGTGTTTTTTTTCTCCACTGAGGTCTACTGATCATAAATATGCATGAATAAAAGAGCCAGGGGAGAGGAGGGGGAAGGGGGCTCATAACCAGCCTGGATAAAGTCCTTTTCTGAATTTTCCACTCTCGGCTTCCTGACGTCAGATGAAATAAGGGACCACACTGCTGGATTAGCTAAGCCCGAGTTCCTATTTCCAACTGTAAAAGCAGAACCCTGGCATCATAACAATCATTATAATTATCACTTACAGAGGGCTCTTATCATATAACAGCTTCTTTTTATGGGGGATGGAGAGGGACTGAAGGGGGCTGGGGGAGATAATTCCAACCACAGGGGTTGGTGTCTTCATTCATCACTTTGCAAACAAGCCACTGGAAAATTGAAGTCCCTGAGCAATTTACAGATTACAACTCTCTCCTGCTCCGGGGACATGTGTGCTCACACACACACACACTGGCTTCAGACATCAGACACAAACCAGGTACACCTTGGGTGACCATCAGAGAGAAAGAAATATTCCCCCTGCTCTCCTTTTCTGCTCCAAACTCGGGCAGAAACGGACATAACCTTCCCTTTTAAGCCTAGCAACTCCAGCCCGGCCGCACAGCTCCTCCTGGATTAATCTTTCTTTTTTTTGGCTCAGTGAATTGTGGTCAAGGCCATTGTAACGTGAGTGCTGCCAGGGCGCGGATTGGCTGGAGGAGTCTCAGAGAGGCCCCTTTTCACAGGGGACTAATTGCTTTAGACCACCAGTATTTGGGAGCTACAGATGTCTTCCTTAATTTGCCTAGAGAGCACAATCGGCCCCATCTGTTGCATTTTTTTCCCCCCTCTGTCTCTCAAGTCGCCTTCTTCCCCCTGTCTGCAAAGGCCTAAATTGAAAACTCATCAAAAAGTAATACAAGAGCAGTTTGGCTGGGAAGCTGCTGCCGTGGGGCTTTGCCTTTAATAAAGGCCCCCCTGCTACTTTTACACATGGGCTGGAGAGCAGAGAAAGGAGGAGGAGGAGGAAAGCAGAAACAATCTAGAAAAGGGGGGGAGAAGAAAAAGAAGGAAAAGAAAAAAAAAAAAAAAGCTAAGAACTAACAGCCAGATGGGATATTTGGAGGCAGGATAATTTGATGTGTCATGGCTGGAGGAGAACAAGGGGCAGCCCCTTGTTTTCTGTGTGTACACACAACAAAATAGATGACTTCTGGAGAGAGGAAAGGAGAGGAGCTGGGGGCCGGCCGGGGGCTGCTGATCCCTCCAGCTCAGTGCCAGTGGTGAGGGGACTTGTGCTGCCTGTGGCTGATGACTTCATAGAATCATGGAATGGTTTGGGTTGGAAGGGACCTTAAAGATCCTCTAGTTCAAACTCCCCTGGATACCTTCTACTAGACCAGGTCATTCCAAGCCCCATACACCCTGGTCTTGGACATTGCCCAAAAGCAAACTCGGGGCACCAAGGGCAATGGAGAGGGGTTAGAAGAAGGGAAGGGGAAAGAGGGAAGAGATGAAGAGATGAGCTGCTGCCCTTCTGCAGGGCTCGGAAATTGTCTTGGCCCAGAGGACCATTTGTAGGGCTTGGATTGGGGATTCTGCTCTGCACCTACTCATACCCAACAAATCAGATGAGGGTGTTGTTCTCTCCTTCCTGGATCAGTGTTTTGATTCCAGAGCATGTAATTGAGCTGCATCACCCACAGGTTCTTCCTTCAGATGGGTCCAGAAGAGTGGCACTGCTTCCCCTCAAACTCAGCTCTGAGCGGGAGCAGAGGACAAATCCAAAAGATCTTTCAAAGTATTAATGAGAAAGGTTGGGGGGTGAAAATATGCCTCATGATTGTTCAGAATCTCCATCATGGCCCAGCCTCATCACACACAGATGATCAGAGGGTGATAAAACCCTACATTGTTTAAGGAATGGTATTTCCTTATGGCAAGTGTGGCACTGGTGCTGTACAGGGACATGATGAAGCCACCAGCCATTCCCAACCTTGGTCTGTGCCCCTGCAAAAAGCAGTGAATGTGTTTGCAGCCCATCTGGGGGAGAATAAATGTCACGCCATTCCAAGCAGCCCATAATTTTCTTAAGCCCACTTAGGAAGGGAATAAAAATCTCCCAGTTCCAACCCCATGGCATAGCCACAAGGACATCTTTCCCTGACAGCTGAGCCTCCATGAACAAACAGCCCATTTCACCTCACTTATAATTTATTTAATACTGAAGGGTTTTCCCCACTTACTTCTCTTGCACTAAAATAATAATTTGCTTTTCCATATGCTAAGAGAGAAGAAACCTCAAGTGATGGACAACACCCCACGCACCCTTCTCCCTCCCAGCTGCTGTCTGCACCAGCCACCCCAGCTCCTGCCCTGCCAGTGATGGGAGCTGCAGTGGCAGGAAACTTTTTGGTCACTCACTGCAGAGAAGGCAGCATAGCATCTGGCAGCTGTTTAGGCAGCACAAATGAGAGGTGCTTCCTTATCAGGCTGTGTCCTGAAACCTGAGCTCGGTGCCAGCACCACGCTCTCAGCCCTTGATGGATTGTTCCCATTTCCTGGCTGTCCATCAGGCATCTCTCCCCGAGTCCTCCAAAAGGTTTTGTTTAGATGTTCCATTATAGATCAATAAAAAAAAAAAAAAAAAAAAAACAAACAACCAACCACAACAAAAAAACAAACCCAAAAAAGTCCATTTATCTCGAAGGACCCTCTCAAAAAAATTCGTGCTAACTGCTGGGAGTCCTGTGAGGACCAGTCTATGGGCTTAGGATCCCTGGAACTGAGCCTGTGTCTCCCATGTCTGCTGTAGAACAGTTTCCAACCATTGCCACCATCAGTCCCCAGCTTGCTTACACCATCAGCTGTATCTTTTTCAGGCAGGGGGGTTCCTAAAAAGAAGAAAAAACAGTGTGAGGCTTGCACCTCTGCCAGCTGAGCTGGAGGCATGGGATGAGAAGTCTTAGCTGCTGTCTAGAGACATTTCTGCATTTCATGCACATGGTGAAACTTCCTGGGGAATACCAAAGGTTTAGAAGTTTTGGAGGTGTTAAATGAGGTCTCAGGTCCTCTGCAGTACTGGGGAGTTTTTTGGGAAATACCTACCTCAAACAGCCTTATAGCTGTCCTTTCCTTTTTGCTTATTACTTATTGCTTTATTATTTTTTGTTTTTCCTTGTGAACCCCTAGTTAAAAACCATGTAAGTAAGGAAAAAACCAACAACAACAGGAAAAAATTTATCAAACTGGGAAGATCTCAAAAGTGTTGGTGGAGAACAAAGGCTGCAGGACAGGGGTTTCACAGCCAGGGCTGTGTCTGGGGAGCTCTCCGGTGACCTGCTCAGATGGAAAGCCCACAAGCACATCTCTGTGCTGGGGATGGTTTCTTCCCAGGGCAGCTTTCTCCTTGGGGAGAAGGTGTGAATGGCTTCCTTGAATAAGTCACTGGATAGCCTTGGCCAGGCTCAGGCTGACTGCTTCCACTATGTCTCTGTCTCGCTACTCAAAAACCAAATACTCTGTTGTGACATCTATTTTTCCTCTGATGGACTTCAGAAAATAGCCAGTGGTGCCAATGGGGACTGGTGATGCTGCAGACTGTGGAGTGAGAGGAAAATGAACCATGGCCATGGGCACACATCTCAGCCAGAAGTGTTTCTTGTAAGGGTTAAAATCAGGACCAGCAGTTGAAAACTTTCAGAAGTATATGGTAATAAAAAAAATGAGATCGAGTTCTTGTTGTTGAGGCAGCCCAGAAACTGTTGAAGAGCCACTGGAAAAGCCATTGAGCTTTTGTCTCACTCCCGTGATAATAATTAGCTCAGCCAAGGCAGATTTTAAAGGGGCTTTAAAATTCTTGTTCAGTGGCTTGAAAGAAAAAAGGCAACCAGAGGCTCCTCTCATCTGAACATCAATGTGAATCCCACAAAATCCCATTATTCCTTTCTTAGATCAGCAGTTTGATCAGTTCAGCCTTCCCCCTCCCCAAGGCAACAACTTTCCCCCTTTGTGCATGTTTTCCCCCTCAAGATCCAAGCATCTCACCGTGCACGCATGCCATGCAGCAGAACATTCCCTTCTCTCCTGAATCCTTGCAAGTGGCAGTGACTTGCAGTCCCCCCCACACCAGTAAGGATGACAGAAAATTAATTGGTGGACATGGAGGAGGGAGATCTGTTTGCAGAAGCACCCACATTTACCAGGATATTTTTCTTGGCTTAAGGAGAAAGATTCTGTGGCATTTCAAAGCACCTGCGGATACTCTTAGGCTTTGCTTTCAAGATGCCCATGAAGCTTTAGCACCTGACAGCTGGAGGCAAAACTTGATGGTCTCAAACTCACATCAGAGTTAAGCCTAGCTACAGCAGAGCATAAAATTCTCCTAGAAATCAGTTTTTTTGAGTGAGCCAAACATATAGTAGTGGAAGAAGAGATGTTGACACCTGCCCAGATCATTTAACCAGAGACTTTGCTGTGCTTTGCTTCTGCTGGCAACTTTCCACGTGTCTCCTTTTCCAAATTTGCTGACATTTAGAGCAGTTCATGGGCAGCTCTAACTTTGCTGATGACCCTCTCCAGCACACTGAAGTATCCAGCTCTGTCAGCACAGCCTAGTGCTCCTCAGCAAGGAGGCTTTCCAGGTTTAATACCAATGCAAAGGACAAGTTTGGAGTTCAGAACTGACCCCCCCAGCAGGGAACACAAACTATCCCTGAGGCTGAAGCAGCTCATGTTGCAAAGGATGAATTTAAATACAAACAAACCAAATTTTCTTTGAAAAAATTTGGGTGGACTAGAAGTGACATCAAGCTGAAGGCAAGTTTTGCCTGTAAAACATATAAATGAACTGCTTTGGAGTCTCATAAACTGAGTTGTTTTCTTTTAATAGCTAATAATAAAGGAGTCTAATAAACTGTTGGGATTTTTTTTTTTTTTTTAATGGCAATTTTCAAGCGGCTGGAGCAGAGATCAGGAGTTCAGCCTCTTTCCTTGTTCTGTTTGTGGTATATTTATCTTCATGAAGAGAATGGTAGCAGGAGGATTTCTTTTTCTGAATGAATGTCTCTAAGCCCCCCGTACCTCCAGGGCTTATAGTAAGGTTGGATCCAATGACAGGAGAGTCAACATTATAAGCCCTTAGAGAGGGCTGAGTGCCTTGTAGATAGTCTCAAGTGGATGGGCTTTCAGCCCGCCGTTCCCCGGCTTACATTAGCTGCTGAAGAGATTTTTTTTCTGTTCCCGATGCCCTCGGGTGACCCGCGACCCCTGCGACTTCACTCTGCAGAGATCTGATGCTCGGGTGTGAGCCCCCGGCCGAGGAAATGGAGAGGTGCATTGTGCCCTGGAGAAAGAGCAACATAAACACGGGGGGGTTCTCAAAAGCAACCAAAAAAAAAAAAAAAAAACACAAACAAACAAACAAAAAAACCACAAAAACCAACCAAACAAAAAACCAAAAACAAACAAACAAAAAAAACCAACCCAAAAAACAAAAAACAAAACCTAACAAACCAACAAAAAAACCCCACCAACCCAAAACCTAGTGGAAAAAAAAAATGAATCCTTCCCAAACTGTCAGTGAGGGGCAACTGGGGAGAAAGTGCAGGCACTGCTGGGCAAAGCTGGCCTGGAAAAGTTGCTGCTGGGGAGGTTTCTGAGGCACCTTGGTTCCTTCTGCTGTGGAGTCTCTGCTGGCTTTAGGTTTGGCTGAGTAAGGTGTGAAGGGGGTGATGGAAGTAGGTTTGCCTACGGGTGCTGCATTTCTAAACCTAAGGAGAAGATAGGTTTGTTTGGCTTTTGGGAAGTGCTTGATGCCTGTGGTGGTGGAGATACAGGGTTGTAGATTAAATACTGTACCATATGTCCCAAAAGAAAAAAACAGAGCTGAACCCCACTTGTGTCTTTGCAGAGAAAGCTGAAAATTCATTTGGAGTTTCAAATGTCAAAAAGGGCTGGAACTGCTCATGGCCCTGTGTGGTGGAAGATGCCAAGCCCTGCTCTGACCCCCCAGGGTGTGCAGTCACCCATGGGTGGGTCAGATGGCCAGGCTGGCAATGTCCCTGGGGCTGGCACCCCTCCTGGGGCAGGGGGTGGTGATGGGGGACAGTAGGCTGGGGCAGGGGTCTGTATGTGAGCCAGGTGGCTGCTGGTGGTGTTCTGCACAGGCAGTGCCTCACTAGGAACAGTTCTTAATGCCCAAGAGAGGCCACCCGGTCCCCGAGGTGCTTGTGGAAACATCTACATCCCCTTTCTGGTATCTTGGAGCTTACGTGGGGTTTTGAGAGTCACCACCACGACTGGCCCTGCCTAGCCCAGCTGCTGCTTTCTGCATGAAACATGGACATCTTCATACAGCCTCCAGAAACTGCAGAGAGAGCCTCAAAGAGTGTGAGGTCTGCTGTACATCACAAGCCAGCAGCGATGGCATCATCTCCCCTCTTGAAAGCTGGCCTTCCCACATCTGGCACCCAGCCCCACTTGGCTTCAGGCCTTGCTCCAGACTCAGGTCCTACACTTTGCAGCACCTCTGAGAGGGCACAGGACATTTCTTCCCTCTTCCAAAGGATGGGTGCTACCATGGTACCCACTGGGGCAGGGATGGGAGGAGGTGACAGGGCAGGGATGGGAGGAGGTGACAGACAGCATCGTCCCCATCACCCTGGGGAGGAGGGACATGCCCACCCAGAGCAAGCAAGTCCTGCTCACGCATAGGAGCATTTTCCAGATGCCAGGGCGTGTTTAAAAGTTAAAAAAGATGAGCGGAAAAGCGCGTGTCGTGGGTGCCTGAGCTAGCAGAGAATGTCACTGCCATGGGGGATCCTATTGTCCCCAGAGCAGGCAAGTGGATTTGCATGCTTAATTCCTGCTAAGCATTTTTGGAGGAGTAATCTGCTAAAATCTTCAACCTGCTGATAGCATAACCTGAGCCTTTTTTTCCCCTGGGTAAAAAGCCCGTGGGACTCCCGGTTCCCAACCGTGCAGCCTGGTCCCAGGGCTCGGGTTTGCCCCCCGGGCTGGGTGGGTGCCCGGGCCAGAAGCCAACACTGCCCTTACGCGGGTGCGGAAAGAGCAGCGCAGCCCCTCCGCGTCCAGGACAGACGGTGGAGAAGACGACTTTTATCCCATTGTTTTTCCCTGTGATTAATCCATCTAGAGTGCTCCTCTGAGCGTAGCCAAGGGCAATGGAAGAAAGCAGCAGTATGAGCTTTGTGGGGCTTTTCCCCCCCCTCCTCTTTTTATTTTCTCCCCCTCCTTTCCAAGTGTGCTTTACAAACATCCTCTCGCTCGCCCTCTCTATTTGCAAAACCGTCTCCTTCTGCCCATGGCTCCTGATGAAGTCCTTGCAGAGCTCCTTGTCCACCTCCAGTCTTTTCAGCACGTATTCAAATTAACCCTTTTGTCCCATTCACACCCCCTTTCTTTGGCGGATATTGTGGCTTTGCCAGCAGCCATCCAGCAGCGGCTATTCTAATGTAATTGCATTCTGGCAATGCCTTGAGAACCTGATCAAGATCATCCTGCAAGTTTAATCCCTCCAAATTACAAAATGTTTACTATCAATCACCTTTATGCAGCTTTATTTTGGGGGCTTTCTTCAAGGAGAAGCGGGAGGTGTGTGTTGCCAGGGATGCCCCTTCCCGTCCCCAGCTGATCACCTCAATGGGACCAGAGTCAAATGGTCAAGGCCATATGCGTATGAAAGCCTGGGCTGCTCTGCCAGCTATTCTCTCTAGCTCTGCATGGATTTCACACTTTCTATCCTGTTAGGATGCCTACCATTTACTTTAGCGTTGAATTTTTTTAATGATTTTTTTTTTTTCCCCCCCTCTTTCCCCATTTCTGCCTCCTTGTGTCATCTGGATTTAATCTAGTTAGCAGATTTTCTGCCTAAAATTGCATTGTTAAAGGGAATTGTTTAAATAGGGACCGGTGGAGCACCCTGAAATCCTTGAAACTGGGGGGGGTGTGTGTGTCCCACCCCCAGAGCCCACTCCACATACCTCGACTGCTCCGGCCCTTGGCTTGGTGCAGAGGGGCTTGGAGGTGGCTTTGCTTTCTTGAAAGCATCCAGTGCCATTTTCCGAAGCACAAACAGATGCAAATGTCTCTGCAAACATTGCACAATGAGATGCAGGGAGAGGACAGCCTTTCAAAACCTCTGAATAGCCCTTCAAAGCAAGTCTAATTAGGGTAAGTAGAGGTAATAGGCCCACTTGCGTTTTTTGCACTCGCATTCCATCCCCCCCCTCCCTCCCTCCTCCTCAAAGCCCCAAAAGGCTCTTTTCCCCTATGGCTGGGGAGGGAGGTATATACCCTCTCTCGTTTGTTGTGGCTAACAAATGTAGGGATGGAGAGAAGGGGGGATGCTGAAAGGAGGGGGGGGAAGAAGAAAAATCAATCATTTGAAAAGCCTTCTCTGTTAGTTTTCTTTTTTTTGTGTGTGTGGCTTTTTCTGGTGAGATAGATAGCGGTGGAGACAGCAGCATCCCGGCTGGGGCCAGGGTGTGGGGCAGGCACCAAAAAGCAGAGGCTGCAGCTCGTGTCATGTGGAACTTCAGGGAGTGAAAAAGAAAAGCAGAAGGTATGGGCTGAATACTTGGGTAAATCAGTAATAGAGCTAAAGGGCATATGCCTGTAGGGAATATGTTGGCATAAAAGAGCTTTAAGAGGGGCCATTCATAGTGACAAAGGGAGATTTGAATTGCTGCCTTCACAATAGCATGAAAGGATGGGCTTGGGGTGTTCTGAAACAAAGTGGAAATCTTACTGCCCTGAACGGCTCTAATAAGCTTTTAACTATTTTACATTATGGCATTACCCCCCCCCCCCCCCCCTTTTTTTTTTTTTTTTTTTTTTTTTTTCCTTCAGAGCCCAGTGCCAGGCCCACTTAAAAGTGTGATTTATACTTTTTTTTTTTTTTTTTTTTTGCTTCATGGTAACTTTGGGAGAAAATAGATGGGGTCTCAAAATACAGTAATTCAGCTTTTTCAAGGCGAGAAGAGGGAAATGCCATCATTTCTAAACGTCCCAGGAAACACACGAACAGCCGGCAGCACCCTCGCCTGGGCCAAGGATGCCAATTTATCCCACCTACCACCTAGCCAACATCTCCCATTTAATTACCCTCATTAGCAGCCCTGCAATCAGGCAGATAGCATCATTCTCTGCCCCTCGGGTTACTTCCCAGTGCAACTCAGGTGGGCTTCAGAGCCTGCTCATTAAAAATGCAGCAATTTCTTGTCCGAACACCCCACTTTGCACCCTCAGAGGAGGTCCAGCCTCTCCCCTCATCTCTGAGGGGACTTGGGGGGCTGGTGCTCCCAGTCCCTCCTGGGAAGGAGGCAGTGGCCTGTCCCCCATGTCCCAAAGGCAGGCTGGCTTTGTGTGTGCTGGGGCTCCCTCCCCAAACTCCCCCTCCCCAGATGGTGCGATCGCACGACTGCACTGTGAAAATAGAGCTCGTAGAGACAATTAGCCAATTACTCACTCTGTCATTGCACTTTCTTCTTGTAACTGAGATGCAAACTGGACTATGTCTTCTTTTGGGAGCTTCATTCATTGGCACCATTATTTTGTCAGCTTTGGGGCTGGCCAGAGATTTCTCAACGTAGCTTTATGAACCCAGAAAGGGTGCCCCATGGAGCCAAAGAGGACTTTGAACCTACAGACGATGCTAAAGACAATGAATTTGCCCAAGCCAGGGAAAGAAACGCAGAGCGTGGCTACCACAGGCCATGTGTCTCAGCCCCTCATTGTCAGCATCAGTGGCTACAGAGAGAATTGCCCAGTAGCCAAACGGGGTTGAGCATATGGATGCACAGGTCAATTTCTCTGCTCAGGTATCTCAGAAAACATTACTACAGGTGCTGCCAGGCCTTTTTTAGGATGGGAAGGTGGAACAACACTCTTGAACCAGTATTTCACCCAAGACCCTCTCTGAGAGTGTCTGAAATGAAGCTGCCTTTGCTTTGGTGGGTGTTTGTCTCAGCAGTTCAGATTCAGTCCATCTGTGCAGAGCTACAGCAAGCAGGACTAATGTGATGGAAATGGTGAAAGACAGAGAGTTCTGGTTTTGCTGCTGGCATTTTTAAGGGAAGAACAAAAACTTTCCTACTGCCTAATGAGGGAAACTCCATCCCTCTATGTATGTTTCTTTGAGACGGGAGAATGCTTTTAATACCTGTAACTTTTGACAGCAAATATAATCAGTGTCTCCTATCCACCTCTGAAATTCATCCCCATGCAGAGGCAAGAATGGCTGGATGGCTCCAAGAGTTATCATTAATACACTTTAAAAAAAATTTAAAAACCCCAAAAAGATAAATCCTGTCAGTTTCTTTCCAGAGATCAGAATTTCTGAGATTTATCTTGTGACCCTCAGAGCATGGTTACTGTGAGCACGCACCAGACACACGCACACGCTCAGACCCCAACCTGGGCTGTGCACATCCACCCCCTTCCCTCTGCTGACAGATCCCTTCCCTGCAGCCCATATGGCTTGGGGCATCTCCCAGCATCCCAAGAAGTGCTTCCCGGGAGAGTGGTGCAGGTGACAGCCGCTTTGAGGGTCAGGTAGCCAGGACCCTCCTTTCCTGGGACCACAGACCTCATTAGCTGCCACTTGATTTATCAAGAGGGCATTATGGCTATGGAAGCTGACATCTTTTTGGATTGCAAATAGGAGAGGAGGAAACTGTACCCTGTGAAAAGATTGATTAAATACTAATTAACCTCTTTTCTTAGATAATGAAAGCACTTCAGTGAGCTGGATAAACACGATGCGCATCAGTTGCTCTCCTGGTGAAGCAAGGGGTAATTGAGAGAGCAATATCCATTACTGATGTTGTGACAGGAAAGGGTTTCCTTTCAGGTTACAAAAGACTTGCTGCAGGAGAGATGGTACTCAAATAGGAAAGAAAGAAAGAAAAAAAAAAACAACCAAACCCCATATTCTTTTAGCTCAGGAGTTAAACCTCTCCCATTTCAATACTCCTACCAGTGAACTCAAGAAACAACTTGTGCATTTATACCTAGGGAGAGCCAAGTAAAAAAGTAAAAGATAAATCTAGTTACTTAGGCTTTGGAGGGAGGGATTGACTCTGCTGCACACAGTCACTGGTCTTTACTGGTCCACCTTTTCTAGGTTCAGGGCAGAATAATCTATAAATATTCCATTTCTCATTCCATTTTCCCAAAATGGAAAGTACCTGGGGAAGAAGGGATGCTGTTTCTGGGCCATGTGAAGATTTACACCCTAGGGGCCACGTGCTTTTCTTCCACAAGGGGAAAAGGCTGGCCAAGGAGGACAACTGCTTTCTCAAAAGTGACTATTTTCATTGAGACCTTTAAGTGGGAAAGGACCGTTCAGTGCATCTTGCTCAACTTTTACCTGCATATAGTGATTTTTGTTGTTTCTGACCCTGCCCTTGAGACTCTTCCTTCATTATCCTGAAAGTCACCATGGGGGATTCATTGTGAATATGACCATGCTTGAAACTTCATCTTTCTTCCTTTTCATTTTAACATTTGCCTTCTCTATTTGGCCTCATTTATCTAAACTGAAGTGTTCATTGAGAAGCTCTTCATCTCCTGGTCCCCATGGTAGGGGCAGAGACAAACAACTGAGTCCACAGTGTCTGTATGTCTTCTCTCTTGCCACCTTCAGAACTGGTTTAATGCCATCTTAGGTGTGGGATTTTGTATTTGCATATTTGCTTTTTGCAGATGTTGTATTTCTTCAGGCTTCTCATCCAAATGGAAAACTGCAGGTTGGAGAAGCATGACGAGGTAGTAGTGGTTCTTCAGGAGATGTTTTAGTGGTTACAGTGGTGTAGGACAGACAGTTTGACTCAATGGTTTTGAAGGTTTTTTCCAACCATGATGATTCTATGATTCTATGATGTGCCAGGTTTGAACTGGGTGAGAGATGCCACCTGCTGCTGCATCCAGTCCTGCTGGAGGCACTCCTGGATATTATTTTATAAGGATTCCTGACATCTGCCATATAGAGATGAGCAGAACAAGCTGTTTGTTTGTAGAGATAATTCCAATTAACTCCTACAGATGGAACTTAATCTGTTATTTGTGCAACAAACCATCATGATCTGTAATCACCTTGGACTGCCATTAGACAGCTTTAACTGCTTTCCTAGAAGGCAATTTTGTAAAATCTTCAGGTTAAAAAAAAAAAAAAAAAAAAAAAAAAAAGATTAACCTGGAATGTGCAGAATGTAATAATCCAAGAAAGAGACAGTGAAGTCCTGAGGACTCTGTCAAGTCCCTGTTTGGGAAATAGAAACTCACAGGTTTCAATTCATAATTAAGCTAATCTCAGGGGCATGACGCAGGAGAGGAAGGGAAGCACAGTGGATCTCCTGGGTGGAAACTGAGGGAGCAGGGGACTGAATAGCACAGGAAAGTGAAGGAACTCAGAGCAGAGATGCTAGTGAGACACTCTAAGCATTTTCTTTCCAGTTACAGCATTAGAAAACCTACTTTCTTAACTCAGTGGTGATTCTTCCATTGGCACAGTGCATGCAAGACACTGTGGACCCTTAGGCACTGTTACTCAAAGAAGAAAGCTAATCTCCTCTCTGAAAGGCCATCTTCAGCAAGTTTTTATCCTGTGCAGAACTACGCTGTGTGTTCCATCCTACTAATAGCCGACAAGTCCAACAAAAGGTGTAGGAGCAAAGTGAGAACAGTTTCTTGTACCTGTGGAGTCCTGCACATGGCCTGGAGAAGGGTGGCATTGCCAGCCAAAGTGATGAGTTGATCATGGATGCTGTTACTGGGCTACTGGACATAAAGCTGGTTTTGTTAATTTCTTAATCTAGATTAGCAAGTGCTTTCACTAATGTCCTTTGAAGGCTATAAAAGTAAAAGTTCAGCATTTTATACAGTATTTTGGCATCTCAGTTCTGCAGTGCTCACATACAGTAGTCAGCAAATCTGCTCTGTCCTCAACAGCTCTGCTTCTCCAGATGATTCCCTTTAATTGCATATGCCACCAATAAAAAAGCCTCTGAAAATTAGTTCTCACCTGCTTCTGTCCTGGTAATCTCTACCTACTATACAAATCAGTCTTAATGAAGCATTTGTGCCCCAGAGAACTGTAATTATAGTATTAAGTTTTGTGTGCTCACAGGTAGTAGCACAGACAGTATTTTAGAGATCATGTGCAGAGGGAAATCAAAATCTACAACAGATTGACACCGAGTAATGCAAATCCTTCTGAGGATGCTAATAATGAAACTCCAAGCACTCTTTGAGCCTCACCCCAGCAGGGACAACAATAAGTAGGATACCACATGGCACCAAAATCACAGGAAATATTTATTATCCAAAACCTGTACAGAATTTTGGATTCACAGCTATTTACTCTCTGAGCACAGTTAACTCAGCAAGACTCTAAAGCTTCAAATCAGCAGTAAAAGGCTGGGACAGAGCAGCTCCCATGCTCTCAGGCCCTGTCCTCACAGCACATGAGCATCTTTTAGTCGGTAGATGATGGTTCCCCATGGTACATCTCAACAGAGAGAAAGTGGGATAATCTCAGTTGTCTTTTGAGAAAGTGGGTGCTGGAAGGAAGTTTCCCAGTTAGCACGGGTGCCCTATCTTTGGGGCCATCTCAGACTTTCTCTCCTAACTAAAGGGGAATTAACTGAGACCTAAGGACTTGCAGAGCCTCCTGGAAGAGAGTCCCTAATGCCTGCATGCCCGGAGGTGGCTGTCTGGATCCAGCCAGGGTAAAGGATGCCAACAACTAGCAGCAGGCATATGAAAACATGCATATAAATATATGTAGCATGGTGCAGATTCAAATTCAAGCTATCTCAGGTATTTCTAAAGTCAGTAAGGGTGAGATTGGTGCCTGTTTATGGGAAATTTTTTACCATCTAACTAGAAGAGTTTACGAAGAATTTCATCAGCCCTAGCATTTGTTTCACTGTTGGTTTTTTTTTGTTTTGTTTTGTTTTGTTTTTTTTGTTTGTTTTTTTTTTTTTCCTCTTTCCTGTCCTGCTTATTCACAGAGATGATTTTAGTGCAATTAAAAAATGCTGCCTGCTAGCAACTCGGGAAGCCTGTTCCAGCTCCTTGTCAATTCACCAAACTGTTCTTTTGATAAAAATAAATACAAACCCCGTTGTTGTAAATGGGGGTGCAGGTTGGTCCTTCAGCCTCTGAATATAGGCATTCCATCTGTCCCGGCGGCAGATTTGTTCAACTATGTCTGAATCTATCACTGCTCGGGGGAAAAACTGTTCTCTGACTCATGTTAATGTATGAATCTAATTGTATCCTCCTGCAGTTTGCAGCTTTCATTGCCCATTAGGAACATTAACATCATACACCGAGTCCTGGTAGATCTATGGTCTTTATATAACTGCATAATGTCCACAGATCTCTGCTCCCAGCTAAGAAAATACAAAAGAAGAGAGGATATTTTGAAGTCTTGTGGAAGTTTGTGGTTGTTTTTTTTTTTTTTTTTTTTTGCTTTGAGATTGAAGTCCAGTGTCTTGGGACCCAGTGACTTTAGATGACCTTCTGTCTCCATGGACTGTACTAAATTTCAGCCCCTGGAGGCTACTCCATACAAAACCTCCTGGCTTTCAAGGGCAGGTGCAAGCAAAGCTTCACTGCGTCGCAGATCAAGACCTGTTACTGCCAGAATTAGATTTCACAAATCTCTTTTATTTAACAGGACATCATTAAGGAACTGGGCTATACTGGTCGATGGTGCCTTTAATTAATAGAACTATTATGCTGCTATTAGGATTTCAAACAATAACATTTCCTTTTCGGCATTTATAATTACTGAAAAAAAGAGCTGGATGTGTCCAGACAAGCATATGAAAACTATGTTAAAGGAATATAAAGGCTGCAGACTCAGGCACTCAAACTGAAATGCCAACACTGAGGTTCAAACTTACTTCAGCTCCTCTCTTTCCAGTTTTTATGGCAATTATATGATCGCGTGTTATATTTTTGATAATGTATCCACCTTCTTCGTTCCATAAGAGAGTTGATTTTCAGACACAGATTGGGCCTGTGTAATGAATGGCTTCTCAGTGTTTTGCCAGATGCTCTCAGGGTTCACCCTCTGCTTTTTGCCCTGCGCTCTATACGATCGTGTCCTGAAGACTGAATTTCTTCTTGGGCCTTTACAGATGTCCCGAGATCTGAATGCTCTGAAAGTTCTGCTTAATGAAACCATTGCATTTACTGATGGTGTGAGGGGATAGTGGTACCCCATGGGAAACTGAGGCACAGACAAATGAAAACCAATCCATTTTACTAACCCTGGGCTGTCCCATCTGAGATGTCTACAACCTGACTTATTTGGGCTTGTAGAACACCACAGATCCAAGCATCTACCTCCTTTCCCCATGAACACCTCATTAACTGCCCATTACAGCTCTGATCCACCAGTGTTTTGGAGATATCTGGAGAGACACAACTGTGCTGCCTCATCCCCCCCATAAAACAGGGTGAGGATGATAAAGTGTTGCTTTTCGAGGTGTCTGTGTGCCTAGTGCCACCGGGAATGTTGAGGAGGTGACATGAAAAGCAGAAGCCTTTCAGCATGGTTGACTTTGGGGGGTGGGGGGGGGAATGTCAGAGGGCTCCTCCATCCCACAGAAATGCAGGAGAAAGGAAAGGTTGGGGGTTCTCAAGAGGAGAGCAGGTTTCATGGACAGATTTCACTTCACATCACTTTCACTTGTTATCCCCAATCTTTAGATGAGAGCCACAGCTGTTCCAAACCTGTGCAATACACCTCCAACCATCCTTTCTCTGCTACCCTTCTCCTTCACACCACATCTTGGGGAAAAGTGACAGCTCAAAACAGCCAGCTCAAGCCCTGTTCAGGGCCACAGCATGTTCTCCTTGCCCCAAATCCCTCAGCACCTTTCAGGTCCCCTTAGGAACAGTGGCAAGGACAGTCCTGAGCACCAGCTCAGCTCCTGCTCTCTTCCTATGTATCCTGATGGGTCTTTGAGCCCTTCTCTGCTTGACTCTGGGGCCAGCTGATGTTTGCAGGTAACTACGTGTCTGTGGCCACTGTGGTGTGGGAAATGATATATTGGCTGTCACCTTAGGGTACCAGCTTCCCTTCCACCCCAGGCTCTTTCTGGGGAAGGAAAAACCTTGACCTGAAGAAACCAAACTCCAGAGGCACTGCTGAAATTCAGTAAAAACGTTAAAAATTTTTATTTACAGGGTAAGGAACAACTTCTTAATTAAAAAAAAAAACAACAACAACAACACCCACTTTGATAGGAGGCATAATAATAGAATAAAGCTCTTTATGTACAAAAATACAATTTTCATATGAATGAACATCTTGAATAAATTAAACCACTATCTGGCCCGGGTGCTGAATAACCCGTGTCTGCTCCTGCTCTGAGGCAGGGCCGCCTCGCTGGGGGTCAGCATCTTTAATGCATGAGCCTTTCCACTTCTCCGGGGGGTGCAGGGTCCCATCGGGGCCCGTGCTGGCCCCCCACCCACCCCCTAATCCCCGGGAGGGGCTGAGCCGCCCTGGGCGCAGGGCAGGAGGGATGCGCTGAGCCCCCTTGCTGCGCCCCGGGCAGCATCGACCCCTTTAAGCCTTTTCACGGCATTGTCAGGGCGTTCAAACCAAATTTTCATGCTCGTTTTTCTTCGCCGGAGAGCTACAAATTGTAATATTGACTTTTCACCTCGTCTGCGGCAGCAAATCTGTCGCTTTTCTTCCCGCTTTTCGGTGGCATACGGGAAGCGAGTGGGGAGAAAGAGCTGGGGGGGGGGGGGGCGGCTGCAAAGTGCAAGGGGAGGAGGCACCCCCACCCCCCCACCCCCCCACCCCCCCACACCTCCCTATGCCCGCAGTGCTGGGGCGCTGGGAGCCGGGATCTCCCCGCGGGGCAGCGCGGAAAGGCGCGGAGTTCTGCGCCCTAAAGGCAGGGAGCTCCGGGGGGAGCGGCGGCGGGCAACCCGCGGAAAACGCGCAGGCTGTCGGGGGGCGCGTAAGCGCAGTCCTCGGAGGTGGCGGGGCTGCTGGGGCCGGAGGCGGAGGCGCTGAGAGAAGGGGCGGAGGGGGAAGCGGTGGAAAGCCAGGAACCGGCATCGCTGCCCGGGCTGGGAGGGGGCACGGAGACCCCGCGGAAGGAGGGGGGAGGCGGGAGGCACTGCTCGGCCAGGCGGAGGGTCTCGGAGAGGGCCCAGATGTAATTGTAAGCGAAGCGCAGGGTCTCGATCTTGGTGAGTTTGGTGTCGTCGGGGAAAGTGGGCAGAACGCTGCGGAGTTCATCCAGGGCTGCGTTGAGGTGGTGCATGCGGTTCCGCTCCCGGTCGTTGGCTTTTACCCTTCGGCTGCGCTTCAGGGTGTGTAGAAGAGCTTCGGTACGCGCCCGCGCACGGCCGCGCCTCCTCCTCCGCTCTCGCGGAACGCCGGGAGGTTCCGCACCGCCCGCGCTGCTGGCCGCGTCTGCGGGCATCCTGCGGGGGGAGAGAAAATGGAAGCGGTGTCAGCAGGGGGGTGGGAGAGAGGGGGAAAGGTGCGAAGCGACTGGGGAAGGGGGTGGGGGGAGAAAAAATGAAATAACTAAGAGGGAGGATGGAGATGGGAGAGCGAAAAAAGAAAAAAAAAAATTACAGAGGGGGGAATGGAAGTGGAGGAGTGGGAAAATAAATGAGTAAGGGAGGTGGGGGAGAGATAAAAATAATAAATAGGGGTGGGGTGGGAGTGGGGGAGAGAAAAAACTAAATAACTAAAAGGGAGAATGGAGCTGGGGTAGAGAAAAGAAGGAGAGGATGAAAGTGGAGATAGAAAAAAAATAAGAGGGGAGAGAGAGAAAACAAAAAGTTTCTAAGAGGGGATGGAGGTGGGGAAGAGAGAGAAAAAAAACAAAAACAACAAGGGGAGGATGAACGTGGGAGAGAGAAAAATCATAACTAAGAGGGGAGGATGGAGGTGGAGAGAGAAAAAAAATAAGAGGGGAGAGAAATAGGAAGCAAAAAGTTTCTAAGAGAGGGGATGGAGGTGGGGAAGAGACAGAAAAAAAAAAAAAAGGGGGAGGATGAACGTGGGAGAGAGAAAAATCATAACTAAGAGGGGAGGATGGAGGTGGAGGAGTGCTTGGCACGGCGACAGGTGCCGGCATCCCCCGTACTCACATGGAAAGTCACTCCCAGGGATGCGGTTAAGCAATAACGGTATAAAAAATATAAAGGAAGAAAAAGCAAAGCTTGGTTTGGCTTTGTTTTTTTTTTTTTTTTTTCAGGGGGGGGGGGTGGATTTTTTCCCGCTGGAGAGGGAGTCGGGGCGGCCTTCGGTAGGGAAAAAAAAAAAAAAAAGCAAAAAAAAAAAAAAAAAAAAGCAGCAAGCTCTCGGCGGGGAGAGGCGGGGCAGGGGGGGACACGCGACCCCTCTTGTCTTTGAAGTGCTGCGGGCTGCGATCCGCTCGTGTGAGCCGCGGCTTTGGCACACGACGGCGCGGCAGCCCCGTACTTATAGCGGCGGGGGGACAAGGGGACAATGGCCCCGCTGAGGCGGCAGGTCGGCCCCGTGCGCCGCGCCCTCCGGAGCGTGCCCGCAATTACCGCGGGCAGCCGCGCATCTGCCGCGCCCCCGGGGGAGGAAGGAAGGGGGGAGCGCAGGGGATGAAGGAGGAGGGGGGTGTCCCTCACCCCGGGCTTTTGTGTCCCCCCCATCCAACCAGCCAGGGTGGGAGGGAAGGAGGTGGCCGCACAAAGCGGGGCAAGGAGGAGGGGGGGGGGCGGTGGCTAGCTCGGGGGGGGTCACTGGCCCGCTGAGGTGGGAGTTGAGAACCCTGAGAGCAGGGGGTTGGAAGCAAAGCACTTAGTTTGGACTTCAGAGGGTGAGCTGTGTTGGGGGATGGTTTTAGTTTGTTTGTTTCTGTTTGGTTGGTTTTGTTTGGTGTGGTTTTTTGTTTTTTGGGGGGTTTTTTGTTTGTTTTTTGTTTTGTTTTGGGTTTTTTTGTTTGTTTGTTTGTTTTTTCCCAGCCAGATTTCTTCAAGTTTTCTTTGCACCTTGAAGTTTTTATACGTGTTCTCAGCAAAAGGAAACTCTGAACTGTTAAAAACTATTTAGCTCCAAGCAGGTCTTTTCCCTCCTGCATTTCAGAGGTGAATATCTACACGTGCTTTGGCTTTTGTGCACTTCACTTTGAAAAGGGTTTTGCAGGTGTGCAGAAAGCTAAAAACTACAAAATATCTTAGAAACTTAAGTGGTTATGAAAGTACACATAGAAATCTTCTCTGTCTCTGGATAAAAATCAAGAACGGAGCCATTTTTTGTTGTACAGTTCTTGGTAACTCTGCTAAGAGCCCAGGTAGCCCTACTTAGGACTTTGGCAAGTCACAGTCTTATTCGTGGCTCTAAGGTTTCCTAATTCTGACATCTGGCCGGCTGTGTCCTGCTCCTGGGGCTGTACTGCAGCCCCATTGTCAGCACCTTGGTACTTGCCTTGCTGCAAGGTTTTCAGTTTCACCATCAAGAGCCATTTTTAGACTTCTGTGCCTAAACTCACATGTATTTACATGATTTCCACTGTCATTAAATGCAGATTCTTTACATCTCCTGTCATTTATCCCTGCGACTTTGATAAACGGGGAAAACCTGACAGTTAACAATCTTTATCTCCGCCTCTTAAGTTCAGAGAAATCATTCTTTACTTGAAACTGAGCTAGGAGCTTGCAAACGGCATTACTCCTGCTTTCCACCCTCCTCACTTTGAGATGATCCACCACACCAACCAATGGCCAAAAACCTTCTTTGTGCCGGCAAGATCACTCGCTGAAGTGAGCAATCCAAAAAGCCTTGGGAGATGAATATTAACAAGACTCAAACTAGTAGTAGTTTTTGCTCTCTGTGTTTGGTTTTGTTTTGTTTTGGGTTTTTTTTATGGCTACAGACCTTGGGTGTAGGCCATAACCCCACCAGGCCAAGAGATGGGGCTTGGCTGACCTGCAGGAGGGACTGAGCTCTCTCCATCACAGGACCTACATCAGGCTGATGTTTTTAAGGGCCTGTGCATATATAAGTGACTTTGCACTAAGTAGTTCTACTCATTGGGTTACTTATGTTCTTAAGTGATGGCACAATTAAAGGCTGTGGCTGGCAGACAGAAATTGGCAGTGGGGTTTCCAGCTTGAACCATAAGAAAGAAGGGACCAAAATCTAAAGGTTATGGAAGCATATGGCAAAAAATGTTAAACTTTTTTTAATGTGCACTTTGTATATAGTGATATAAACTCCGGTGTTGTCTGCAACACTTTTAATGTCTTTTGTTTAGGCGTCTTCAAGCAGTCAATAGTTTATTCATTAAAATGTTTATGATTCCCAAGAGTTTCACAGACTTTGGCACAACCCATCACTTGTCTGAAAGTTTGCAGTGAAAGCGCATTATTCATTAGTCCTTATCCATCATTTGCAGTTTGTCATTTGTTATTCTCTTGTTTTAAAAGTTTGTGCTCCAATCAAGGAGGGGAGAGAGCACCATGTGTCTCTGTGATCAGTCACAGCCATGAATAGCCAGAGCTGAAGTGAATGTTTCACAAACAACCCATAGGCTGAAATTTGTTTGCATAACCTATTCACTGCGTACTTATGAATAACGAATGCATTCACAGAACCAGAATTGTTTCAGGAAGCCTTCGCAAACAGAAAGAAGTGCTAAATATCTTGGATAATTTATTCTCAATGAATAATTCAACCAGTTCTATCGCAGCCAGTCTACTAATTTTGCAGATAAATTATTCAGCCAACACAGATAATGGCTCTTACACCTTATGGGTTTGCTCCTTTGGAAGTCAGCTGTTGAAGTTTCATGAAGTTTTCTGGGATTGGGAAAGAAAAAATCCCCAAATGAAGCAGGACCTTTGATTTCAAGGAACACAGAGTATGTTCTGAGCATCTCACTGGTGGCCTTATTCTGATTTTTAGCCTTTAATATTAACTCCTCTGCCTTGAGGTAAGCACATCTGGGCTCAGATAGACTTATGGAGGTCATTAATTTCATATTTTGAGCTCTAAGGAAGCTCACCATAAATAGTTTACCATTTGCTATGAGACACCTTGCAGCACTTAAAAAAAAAAGAAAAAGAAAAAAAGAAAAAGAAAAAAACAATCAAATGAGGTTTTTGACTGTGGAATCCATGAAGCACAGCTGTATTGGCCCATTCTTTCCTGCACAGGATGGCTAACTGGTCACTGGGAATCAGAGAAAATTGTTGTGGGCTCTCCCAATGCACAGTTCCAGCAAGGAAAAAGCTGATCCATGGGAATATAGGGTTCCCTGGTCAATGTTCATTGTACCTTGTAAAGGGAAAGAAAGTTCCATGTTAGAAGCTAGCATCACACTTCTCCCCAGGCATGAAATCAGCAGTGCAATGGCTGTCAGGTGGAAGATGCTTCAGAGAAGTGCAAGGTACTTAAATTTTCTTTAAGACTGAAGATGCACATCAATGCAACATCCCCAGCTCGATGTTTTGTTACAGTAGTACATGAGGGCTTAAACTAGTGCTAGGATGAGAGTCAAAACAATGTTTCAGCCAGGAGTATACTACTTTTTGATCCCTCATTGTCTGAAAGCATGGACAGAGAGAGAAGGCAGAGCTGACTGTGGAAGATGCTTTGAAAGCTGGAGTGGGACATGGTGTGATAGGATGAGGGGCAATGGTTTCAAACTGAAAGAGGGGAGATTTAGATGAGATATTAGGAAGAAATTCTTTACTGTGATGGTAGTGAGATCCTGGCCCAGGTTGTCCAAGGAAGCTGTGGCTGCTCCATCCCTGGCAGCATTCAAGCCCAGGCTGGATGGGGAATGGATCAGCCTGGTCTAGTAGGAGGTGTCCTTGCCCATACAGAGATTTGGAACAAGATGATCTCTAAGGTCTCTTCCCATCCAAACCATTCAGGGATTCTGTGAGTTGAGGCAACATGGCTCCCTGGGAGCAGAAAGCTTGACCCAGTGCCTTGCAGGGAAGACGGATGAACCTCTTGAGGTGTCCAGGTTGCTGCAACAGCAACGTTAAAAATAGATAGAAAACCTGAAGATGGCTCGATGGGCTAGCTTGTCACCCTGTGCTTGTGTGGGGTGGTGCTCAGTGTGGTGGCTGCTGATCCAGCCTGGGCATGGGGCACAGAGAGATCCAGCTCCATGGAGGGCTATGGGTGTAGGGATGGACATACGGTGCTGTGCCCCTGGGACCTGTCACCCGGACAGAGTCAGCTTACAGCTCCTTGCCTGAGGCTACCGGAGGGTTCAGGGGTTCAAGCCTTGGCTGCTGACTAATGGACAGCCCTCAGAGTCCAATATTTGAAAGGGATCTCAGCCTGCAGGGTGGCAGCATTAACCCCTTCCAGTGCAGGTGCCTGTTCTCCTGCTGGGAAAATGCCCGGGGAGCAGCTCAAGGGCTTTATCCAGAAAAAATCTGGCCTCATCTCCTACCTGCCCACAGTCAGCATGAGGCCTTGGGCTGAGTGGTGGGGGCAGCCAGTGGGAGGGGAGCAAGGGGCATCGCAGGGAGGGTCCCTGAGTGTCAGGAAGAGTATTCTGGCCTGGAGGAGCCAAATTTGCTCCAAAATCCCACACAAGTGCCTGGGAGCAGTGGCCGAGGCTCAGCTCCCCCCCAGGGGAATAGTAGTAATGTTTTATTTTCAGGTTTTAAATGTGTGATGCAACATTTTCCTTCTTTTTGGAATGGGGGGGGGGGCATGCAAGTAGGTAAACGATTGTTCTGTGCAAGCACAAATGTATTTTGTTTGTTGTAATTAAAATGTTTTAATGAGACAACCATAAAATCAACCATTAATTATTTTTTTTCAAACACTTCTGCTTCCTTTTGAGCTAGGTCTATTTAGAAATAGTTTAGAGAGTAGCCTGCAGTTTTATTCTTTCTCTGGTATTATACACAGGAGTGGAGAAGTCATTTATAAATAATTACACAATGTTTTGGGTCTTTGGGTTTGTATAATATATCAAAGCGATTAGTACACGCATTGTTCCATTGTAAGTGGTTTTTTTTCCCTTCCTTTCAGTTTCACTTGCCTTGTCTTCTATCTAAACCTTTTTCGTGAAATCCTTTGTCTTCCTCATTCTTTTAGCTTGTTACAGTGCAGGGACATTCTTCTTATTCAAACACTCACAGCATGAGCAAAGAAAGCTACTTCTGTCGCATCTTAAGTTTTACCATAACTTTCTGGCGTTTTCTTTTCTTTCAATTTTCCCAGACTACTGATAGGGTAATGAAGAATTATAACATACATCAATTATTGTTGCTCACGGTGTATTATGCTCCTGAATTCAAGGGGAGATAAAGAGGGGGGTGGGGGGAGAGAAAAAAAAAGCATCACTTTCTGTGGTTTTGAGGCACATGAGAGAGAGGACTCGGAACAGATTATTTATAACATCTTTCTGAGCATTGATTATGTTTGACTCCTGCAACCACTTCCTTGTCCCACTGGTTTTATGGCCAGAAGGAGTCATTTTTGTGTGTGGTAGCTGCAGCATTTAACTTGTTTCTTTTATGAGGAGCCCAAACAATGCATCTTCAGGCCAAACAATCTATCTTCCCGAATAATAGCCCAAATGTCACTCAAGTGCTCAGGGCTGGGAAATATATGATCATGGTAAAGGGCCTCAGGAAGAAAGAGTGGAGCTGGAGGGGTTTGCATGGGGTCTTCATGAAGGTCCCTGGTACAGAGGTGCCATCTCCCACAGTTTTGGCACTGGGTACCCCTGGGGAGCAGGACTGGACCTGGAGCAGGTGCTCAGGGATGCAATTGAGGATTTGACCACCCTAATCCAGGTTATCCAAAGAAAATGGCCACACCCCTCCAGTGTGGTCAAGCTGCTGGGACGTACTCCCTGCCTGGTCCTTCACCAGCCTCCCAGCTACCACATTAACTGGGAAAAATGAGATTAGGATGTCACCTCCGAGAAATGAGCCCTTTCTCCCCTTCCCCCTCTGCCCCCCCCCCCCCCATCTTATTGTGTGAGAGGTTTTTCTTCTCTTTATCTCCCTCCTTCTACTTTCTCCCACCCACAATTCCCCATCTTTTGTTGATTTGTATTATGTTAATTGAAGTTAGAACACTTATCCTAAAAGAAAGGGACAAAATTCATTGACCACTGTGTGGATGAAATACCCCCAACAACGTGCAGAGCAAGAAGCTTAACTAGAATGCTGAGATGCTCAAGTTTGCTTTTATACCTTCCACAGAAACAATTCTTGTTAATGGGAGTGGCTTTTATTTTTTGTTTTCTTTTAACTGCAATAAAGAAAATCTGAAAGAATTAAAGCACCAGAAGGGTAGGATGAAACTGAGCCTGAGATTTTTTGGGGGGGCCCTTGGGGTCCCTCCTCTGGCTCTGGGGGTGGAGTCTGGGGATGGGGAGGGGGATGTTCTAGGACCACCGGCAGCCTGCGGGTCCCCACCACCCCGCTGCAGGGGGCTGAGGGATTTGCTGCCATTTGCATAGCAGGTGTTGGGTCCTGGCCCATTCTCCCTTAAGGGAGTTTTAATACAGGATAAATTACTGGGAATTAGGAGGAGGCAGGCGACAAGAAAAGCTCTCGTGGAGTCTTCTCCCAGCTGCGGCAGAGAAAATGGAGAGAATGGCTAAAGAAAAGGAGAAAATCCCCAAAGCAGCAGCTCTTGCCCCAGCCCAGGGATTTTGGGGTGTTCAGGGTTTGGGGGGACCACTCCTGAAATTCAGATTTGAACTCAGGAACGCAGTAATCCCAAAGACAGTAATACGATTACTGGCCTGAGGATCTTTGAGTCAGTAGGTCTGGTAGGGGAGTTTAAAATGTTAATCCCTGGTATAATCCCTTCCCTGGCATTGTATGTACAAGGGCTGAACCCGTGAGAGAATTGCCTGTTTCCTTCCCCGGGCTGCAGGGTGGGAGGGCAAGGCTGAGGAACAACCTTCCCAGTGATGAGCACACATCAACACGTGTGCCAACACGGGTACCTACACGTGTGCATGCAGCCATGTACACACACACACCCGTGCCCACACACATCCACGTGTGAACACAGCTCTGTGTGCCTCACATCTCCAGTGACAGCACCGAGAGGTGTTTGGAAATGCCTGAGACTGTCCTGTTTGGGGTCTGCGTGTGTCCTGGTTTTTGCACTTTCCGGCTGTGGCTGAGATGAAGACAAATTGTTCAGAACAGTGCTGGTACCCACTGTTGCATTCGTACATACAAGGAAATTTACATCTTCACGCAAAACTGGGGAGGAAAACTGAGTCAGGCGTGTTCCCAGGGGGGCATGATGAAAATTTACTGTCACACCTCAGTCACTGCTCTGATCTGTCGGTTCGGGTTCTCGTATGGAGGAGAAAACTGAGATGTTTCACGTTCTTAAGCAAAGAGTCATTCTGGGATGGGGTAACAGGTAAGGGGACAGCCCCAGCCCACAGCCTGAACCCCAGGGGTACAGCAGGGTGGTCCCACTGCCCTGTGGCCATGAGAGGCCCGAGGGTGACACCCCAAGGCACAGAGCTGCAAATTCGGCTGAGCCAGCCCGAGGCCCCGCATCTCCCCAGGCTTTGGAAACCTCCCGTGAATGGGGTTTATTTGGTACAGCAAAACTTGCTCTAGTGACATAAACCCCCTGTGCTGGACTTTGGAGAAGTGTTGCTGCACCAACTCCAGAGAAATTCTCTACATGGCCAGGAGCTCAAGACCTGCTGTAGGTTAAACCTCAGGTGAAAGAAAAAATAAATTGTGTTGCTTTTACTGCATTGGTAAAAATAAATAAATATTCTTTCAACGTTATTGTTATCTCACTGAGATTGTTGTGTGACCTTAAGGAGAATCGTAAAAACTTCTAAGGGAGAAAAGTGGCATAATGAGGTTTTCCTAGCCGAGGGTTGGTGGTTGGTGAATGTTTTATCTGTGCTGGGTGCTGAGTTCTGGAGTCCAGAGGAGGACAGGCAGGGCTGGCTGAGCAGGGGAGAGCTGGGATGGACTTAGCAGGTGAGATGCTGAGCAGTAAAGCTGGAGTTGGAGATTTGGTTTGGTTTAAACAGAACATGATTTTTAGAAAGTGTCGAAGTGAAACATCTGGTGACTGCCAAATTAAGATGCTTCAGTGAAAAGGCACTGAAAAGGTACCCTGAGTCTTTTAAAAGCAATCCTCTTGGTTTTGTTTTGTTTTTTTCCCACTTTTTTTCCTTTTCTGCACCAACTCACCTTTCTGAACATTTTCCACTGTTTTTGAAACATATTTCATTAAACTCAGCTGAAAGCAAATGATAAATAGCTTGCAGCTCTGCTCTGCTTTCTGGAATTTAAAGGAGTACTTTGCACAGAATTAAATGGCCTCTGGCTACCCATTTAACTGGGCTGCTTTGCAGTTCATTGCCTTGGTATTATATGTGCAATAGATCTTTTCAAGTTCCCCTTCTTGAGGGACAAAAACACAGGTATGAACATCTTAAATTCTAGCCTGAACCATCCCTTCCCTGTTATTGCAAGCAGGTGAGGGGCTCAGCATTGCTCTTCATCATGCTGAAAGCCAAAACTCATCTCTTTCAGTATGTTTTATGATGATGTCTCAGGGTATAAAAAGGAAAATAAAAGCATATTGTTGAACTACAGCAAAGGAAAAATTCTGCAGGAAGATGCTGCAGGTGCTGTGCTTTATCCCTGGAGCTGAGCTGTGGAGGATGGGGTGCTCAGCCCAGCCTGAGCCACAGATAGGGGGCCAGAATAGTTTTCAAGGTATATAATAGCCTATGTAATTAGTGCACATTTTTCTACTGGGGGGCTTTCAGTTTGAGATCTGCTACTTAGGGTTTTAGAACCGCTTGAAGGTATAAAACTCTAAATAAAAACAGAGCACTAGCTTTACAGGCAAGGAATTAGTGGAGCAGCATGAGTAAGGGAAAGTAAATGTTGTCCTAGGTGAGGTTTTTGGTTTTTTCCTCAGGGCTGTATGCAATCCCTCAGTAACAATCTCCTCTGAAACAAGGACTTGGCTAATGAGGGGTTAACAAGGATAGCTAATGAGGGCTGGTGTGGTTCCCTGAGCCTCTGCTGCAGGGACATGGCTTTCTTTTTCAATTTAAACATGTCTTAAATGGCAATAAATTCTGCTTTCCCAGAAAAATAGTAAAATAAGTGCAATTCCTAGTTATAAATGTGTGTACTTCTTCAGCCTATAGACATCCCTACTTTTTAACTCTCTTGGGTAAAACCCAATATATTTTTTCTTTCACCTGAGGTTTAACCTACAGCAGGTCTTGAGCTCCTGTCCATTTAATCCTGTGGGAATCAAGAGATAATTTCTCTGGAGCTGGTGCAGCAACACCTCTCCAAAGCAGCTCTCAGAGTCAGGCAGAGCTCTGAGCCTCTTGTCCCACTGGGCAAGGGGAAGGGATCTCATGGGGCTGCAAAATCACTAAAAAATGTAATCCACAACATGATTTTTTTGTTACTTGTATTGTGGGCCTTGTGTATAGACAGGTGTCTCCCAGCCAAAAGAACATTTATTTTTTTTTTTTTTCTCCAAAACTCAAGCAGCATATGACTTTGCCTTTTATAATTTTCGGTGCTGGATGTTATTTATCTTCATTAACCAGTTAACGACCCCAGATATCTCCCATTGCATGCCAGGTGTTGCCAATTCAGCTCTTCATCTCCCAACTCCACCCACAGCCTCCATCGGTGACCAGGAAAAACTCAATTTACCCAGCCTGGAAGTGACAAAAATCGCCACAAGATGTCAACCTTTACCAAGCTGGAGCTCGGAGCGATTTCTGCTCCCCCCGGTAGCCCTGGGGATGGAAAGCCCTGTGCAGAGGCTCTGCTGGAAACCCCTGCTCCCTGCTTCAGGTAAGTGAGGAAAAAAAAAATAATCCCGAAGCTTTTCAAAATACGGAAAATTTGTTGTTTTACCGCCAGTCTTTGCTTCTATTTGAATTTCTTTGTTATTTTTCACTGGAAGCTTTAGCCGATTTCAGTGTTCTTAATGTATAGAAAAGGGAATGGGACTTTAAAAAGTGGGTACTACAAAAGAGTAAGGTGCCACGTGGGTGAAGAAACAGAGTATTATTAATTCTATGTTATATTTGTGCCTATATAAATATGCACATGCACATGTGTGAGTAGGGGGGTCCCTGTGGTGTGTTAGTGCAGCTCTGGAGAGCCCTATCCTGTCCCTGGAGCTGTGCACCCAGTGCTCCCCTCCTGCAGGTTCCAGCATGCTGGAATTGCTCTTGGAACAGAGCAGCTGGCATCCCATCAACTCCTGGGATTATCATGGTATAGTGGGTACAGAGAGCTGAAGCTCTAGGAAAATGGGAAGGAGGTTGGTTTTCCCATGGAAAACCACATCTTCTGGTGTGTGTTTTGAGTCCAGATTTTGGAGCTTCCTTCTTTCCATCTTCTGGTTTTAACTCTTAGGATAAAAGCAATTGAGCCCCCAAGCACTGGCCCTGTTTGGCACATCTGGCTGTGCCCACTTGCTGGGCTGGGGCCAGTAGGACCAGCAAGGGGTTTTGAGCTGGGGCTTTGGCATACTTGCTCTGTGGTCTAAGCCAAGCACCTGAGGTCAACTAAGGCTGCTGCTGACTTTGTGTTTGCTTTTACGTGTGTGGTGTTGGTTTTGTTCTTCCCCTCCATCCTTTTCTCCAGATCTTTGAAGAATATTTCCCATTAAGTTATTGTGGTTTGGGTTTTTTTTGTTGTTTGGTTGGGTTTTTTTTTTTCTTTTATATGACATTTTCCCTCTGTGGGTCAGCATTTCCAGACATGGTTATCCAGTATATTGCTCTGTACAGTTAAGTGTTGGAAATTTTACCTTCTGTGCAACACCAAACTTCCTCTGCCTCCGGGCAGGTGCTCCCCTTGGGGATGCAGCATGTGGTGGTTCTGCTCTCAGTCTCAGGTGTGCTGTGTTTATCAGGTGCAGTTGCTTTCTGCAATTTTTAAAGATTTCTAAGTGGTCTTAACGATTTTCTGCTTTTTATCCATGAGCTTCACAGGGTCAGGGTTGAGGGTGACAGCTGTGGCAGCTTGTGGTATCACTTACAGCTGGGTGTGATGATCTGCCACCAATTACCATACTGAGGAACTGGATTTCTCTGGCAGAACTGCTTTAATAGTTGCATTAATATGCAGCAGAAACACCCTGCCAGTTGCTTACAATTTGAATGTGAGAGGCAGCACTTGGCAAACTGGTTCTTGCTGGGGAGGAGTGGCGCTTGACTGGGAGTTACTGGTCCAAGGAGGGAACCAAGGAGCTCCAGGCTGGCTTGTTTTTCCTAGGGTGTTTGCAGAATTGCTAAGTCCTCTGGTCTTAGAGAGGAAGCCAAAGTAAATCCCCAAGGAAAAATGTAAATGCTGCAATTATGAAGGTAATGGAAATGGAGAAGTATTTTTTATGCAGCTCAATGGAATGGGCAGTAATGAGGCAAGAATGCTGAGGGATGAAGACAAAAGACATTTCTTCCGGGGTTAGAAAGGAGCTCAAAATTGCCAAAGCCTACTGGAAGGAGGGAAGTCTGTTGTAGCATTTCTTTTCCTTTAATAAGCTTCTCTTTCTGGGAGTCCTGATTGTTCAGATGTAGCACACCAAGTGCCTAGTAACCCAACAAAGCTTTGATTGGTGGCTCTGCAGAACGATTTTCTTTTCCTTGCAGGTTTTTAACCGTGGAAAGGGACAGAGATCAGTTGCTTCAGAATCCTTAATTAAACACAACAAAGACAAGCAATTAGAGCTGTGTTTGGCTTCTGTCATCCAGCAAGTCTTGCAGACTTCAAACCCCTTTTCTTGCTCCACGATTTATGATGTGAATACATTATAATTATTCCTCTAGTTATCAGCCTGAAGTGAACATCAGCAGGTTGGGTTTGGGGTTTTTTTTTTTCTTCCTTTTGGTTTTGTTTTTGCTCTGGGGCAGGTTCTGAAATCCATCCAAGAGGAATTCACCAACCTCTTTTTTTGTTTTTCTTCCAGCACAACAACAGAGGCGTGGTGATTTTCCCAGCCTTTGGCTGCCTGCCTCCCCATCACTTCATGTAATGTCATTCCTGTCTCCCAGGTCCCCCATGCCTGCTCTCAGCAGAGTAGCTCCTGTTGGCCTGGATGCCTTCCATGTGTGTTGTCAGAGCTCTCTGCTCACATAGCTGGTGATGTACACAAGCAAAAGAGGAGAGAAAAATCAGAGGATTTGACTGCTTCAGAGGTCAGCAAAAGGACCAGAAATAGAACTTGTCACTTATTGGTCATAAATAAAATTCTCAGGGATGCTGTCTCTACAAAGTTTTTCTTCCAGGGATCATGGCTTTGCTTGGTTCTCTGGGAGCACGTTCTCCTATTTAAGTACTGAAGGTGCTAGTGTGCATGTGTGATTTATTCCTATTTATACTGCTGGAAGGTTGGGTGGCTTGAAGACCAGGACCCAAATGCAGTTTCTGGGGATCAGTATCTGTATGAGGTCCTGAGGAGCTGGTGGCATGAGGGAGAACTGCCAGGCAAGAAAACCACACGGCTTGTTTGTAAAAGGTTTTGGCTAGGTAGTTTGGGAATGAAACTTCCAGGGATCGTACTGCAATCCGGTTTCCCATCCTGCTGTGATGGATGTGGCTCCTGTAGGGATGGTGATAACCTGGTGTCCTCTTTGCCCTTAGTGTGGATGGTCCCTGTTAAGGGGCTAATTTGACTGTCCCAACTTTTTTTTTTTTTTCTTTTTTGTTTCCCAAAATACAGCTGCATTTTCTTTTGAGGGTTTCTTACACCTGAGTGAAAAAAAAAAGCAAAAGTTGAATCTCTCCTTGCAGAGCTGGGGAAGGGCATTCCCAGCATTGCAGTGGAGGAGCAGGCTCCAACTTGATTTATAATGCAGGCTATTAAAGGCCTGTGGAGGTGTCCCCAGGCTATCTGAGAAGGTTTTTGGTTGCCACTAGATGTCATTTCAGCCCTACTTTCTCCAACTGCTTCTCAAGAGCAGCCATCTGGGCTGAGAGCTGCTGGCCGTGACCCAGGAATTGCTGGACACTGTAGTGCTGTGGGGTTGAGGAGAGCAAGGGTGGGGATAAACCCTGTGTGGCTGGGGCCTCCTAAACATCCCTTTGATCTCTCAGCCCACATACTGCTGGCTATTAGAAATGAGGCAGCTTTGGAAAGCACAAAAATGACATTTGTTCTTATTCTGTACAAATGGGGGCCCAGAAGGGTCCCAAGCCTCTGGTGTATTTATAATTTGGAGCATTTTTGTTGCTGTAATGCTATTTTTGACTTCCCACCAAGGATTGCAGGGGGGGTGACCCCCCAACCCCCTCTGATGACTTTACTCTCACACCCTGTGTTTGGTTCCAGAGTGCTGATGAAATCTCATAGTGTTAGTCTACCTCTCCCCCCTCCTGGACAGGTTCAGGAAAAATCTCCAAGCCTGTAGCAATCTGTCATAGCCTCATGCCTTGATTTAGTGGCCCTGGGGGAGCTGGGTCACAGGAGGCAGCTGGACCTGCTGAGAGCACCAGGCTGTCTTGCAGAGACCACGGAGCAGCTATCACTTCTTAATAAACTTCTTGGCCATGGCTGACCTAGACCATATATGAGCAAGTGCAAGGCAAGTGGTGAAAGGATCTGTATAATATTACTAATCCCACGTAGCACTCTCACCCAAAAGGCAAGGCAGGTCTCCCTGCTATTGTGGCCTTTCAGTGCAGCTGTTTGGTTTGCCCTTGGGCTTTTATTAAAATTAAAATCTGATAGTGCTGTTACTGCCTGGGGGCATCCTGTGGGTACCCAGTGCCCCAAGGGAGGCTTGAGGGGCCCATGAAGGTCTCGTGTACAGGGCTTGGTGCTCCATCTTTGCATGCTTCTGGCTGCAGGGTGATGGGGAGCAGTTTTGCAGGCTGGATGGGGCAAAGCAGTTGCCAACTGCTCTCCTTGGAGGCTCTTTGATGGCTTTGAATCCTTGTAATGTAGAATTGGTGCTGGAGTGAAGGGACTGGGAGGTCCTGCACCCCAGGATATTCATTATATAAATATTTTTTGCAAAGGAAAGTGGTTGACATTGTGAGTACATAGCAGCTACCCTCTGACATGGGATTTCCCTTTACAACTGCAGTCTTGGGGACATCGAGGGATATTTCTCCTGTTTTGGGACCATAACAAACCTGCCTGGAGATGAGATTTTACAGGCTTGGAAAAACCACCTCAGGGTCACAGTTCTTTTTCTTCCTGGTTCCAGTTCCTCTTTCCAGGGGTTGTTCTGTTTGAAGCACAGATTCCATGTTGAAGGGAACACATGTATTGACCAAAATAGTTACTTTTCTTTTAATCTTCTATTCTAGCAAGCAGAAAATCCAAAATGCCAAATAGTTTCCTCTGTGCCCAGTTTATGCTGGTGGAAGAAGCCAGAGCTGAGAAGCAATTGGATGGGCTCTGCCTTGTCCAGCATTCCTGATGAAGCATTCACCACCTCTTGTGCAACAGTAACAAAACTTTTCCAGGAAATACACTGCCCCGAAGTCACTAAATAAGCATAAACCTTTTCTTGAAGTCTGTCAGCATGTTGAAATCAAGCCTCCTCAAGGATTTTGTTTAAAAGTGACTCAAGAAAGGAGAGGGAGGTTTGGCTAGCCTGTGGATCTGAGTTTGCCTAAAGATTGGTGTCAGATGCCCAGCCTGAAGCAGTGCCTTGCAGTCAATATCCCCAGAAATTTAATTTCTTAAATATTTTGAAAGCATTCTCAAGCATATAGGCATCTGAAGCTTGAAGCTCTATTCTTGTTTAGAATAGGAAAGTGTTTTGATATCTTGCAGCTTTTTCTCCTTTGTCTCTCTCTGCCACTGTAATATATAAATATATATATTGGTGTGTGGGGGGGGTTGTTTGTTTTGGTTTTTTTTAGTTTGATCAGGGCTGCTCAGGGAACGTCAGGAGGTTTTTGTGCATTTTAACCTCTTGCTGACTTTACCTTTCCTATCTGTCGCTTTCTTTTTTAGCTGGGGAGTGGTGCAGGAACCTTGGTAGGTGCAAAATCCTTCCCTTAAGTAAATTCAAGGGCCACTGTCAGATTTTTTTAAATATATTTTTTATTACTTTTTTCTTTTGTCTTAGAAAGAAATATGAAATCTGCATGCAACCTTCTAAATATTTCAAACATTTAAATAGCATATGATAATTTAGCAGTACAGTACATTATACAGAAAGATAATATAGGGAGACTTCCTATAGGATATTTACAAATGAAAAGGTAGTTTTGTTATTTTAAAAAGAGGAATGCACTGCTTAACATTGAAGTATTACATTCAAAATAATGAATATGCTGAATTGTGACTAAAACATATATAGGTATTTATATGTTTGCCCTATCATATTTTTCATAAAAAGTTACCTTTTAAAGGCTTTTTGTTGCTACAAACCTAGGAAATCATACACGATAGTCTTGAAGCTTAAAATGTTTCAGTACTGAAGCCACGAATTTTCTGTAAGAACTTCAGGTGGAAAAAAAACAAAACTAAAAAACAAACCAAAACCAACTGAAACTGGAAACATTTTCTTAATAATCAAAATAATGTCAAAACAGTTTCTAACACATGAAAGGTTACATGGGAGATATGATGAGCTTCACCCCGCAGCAAGACCTCAGGTCCATGAAAGAAGAGGTACACAAGTGATGTTGGTGCTCATTTGCCAATGTGCCAGGGGTCCTCACTTCAGCTACAGCCACCACGTTTCAGTGGCATCTTCCCCAGCAAACTCATCTTTGGTCCCTGCTTTGACCATGCTGGAGGCTGCAAACATGAGAAGCAGCCACTGCACCAAAGCTTACCCACTGCCAAAGGGTGAGGGGCACAGCTGCATAAACCTTAACAAACATTCCTGTTTGTCTAATGAGCTTATAAAGCTCGATTGCAATCATAGTGAAGTATGAATGAATAACAATTACAAATAAAACCCCCAAACCCCCCAAAATAATCACTTTAAAATGAAAAGCATGGGTATTTTTTTTCTCCAATCTCAGTACAGAGCAGACAGGTGTGAAATCTGAAGTGCAACAGATGCTTGTGAGATCTGGAAGCCTTTTGCACATGGCTATAAAATGTAAAAACTGACCCTTGGTAAAAAGTGCTTTATAATAATATAGAATTTGTCTTATGTCTGGGAGAGAGAAATAATCTTCTGCAGAGCCCAGTCCTATGCCAGTCAAGGGAGTCTGCTCCATTCCTCACGCTGCTGCTTCTTATTCTTCATAAACCCTAAACAGAAGGAAAGCCAAGAGCAAAATGTTTAAAATATGAAAGAAATCACTCCCAAATAAAAAAAATTACAGAAAATAGTAAAAACCCTCGGAAGCAACAAAAATACCCCAGAAACCGTATTTTTACTCTTTGTTTAAGTAAGTTAGGAAGTAAATTATTGACTTCAGCAACCAGATTTCTTTCCATAATGCATCTGGGAGGGCTGGACTCTGACACCTCTGCTTCTTGCAGGCACATAGCAAGTTACATGCTCTGTTACGGCTATCAGGATGCAAAAGATGAAGAAATCCACATCTGCTTATGCACTTTTAATCTCTGGAAAATACCTGTCTCATATAAAAGTGTTGAAAAATCTCATTAGTTGTATGAAGGTAATAAATTGACAATATCTCCTATGTTTGGAATAATATTAGACTGCATGTTATTTTCCTGGTTTACACCCTGAGCAGGCCACTTGACAGCCTTGTTTGCTGGACACTCCTAGTTGTGCATGCTCTTTGGGTGAAACTATTCTGCCATGGTATGGGAAAGGGAGGAAAAGATTTATGTTTATACTGTATTTGCCTTTAAATTCCCTGTATTTTCCTGGAGAGCAGTGCAGTAGGTCTGGTACAGCTGGCACCGAAGACACTGACAAATTATTTATTATGAGGATTTGGTTTAAATCAGGCTCTTTATGGATGAAATAGTTGAAATTGGCTTGGATATGCCCTGCTTGCCCCACTAGCAGTGTTAGGGACAAGCTGGGTGGGACACAGGGGTGGGATGTCCCAGGCTTGGTAGCTGGAGCCTCAGGGATGATGGGTTGCAGTCCCCCTCCCCTGGCTGGACTCTGGGGAAGCCTCAAGCTGACCCTTATTTTTCAGCCATGGAGGAAACCATGAGCAGCATTGGTATCCACAGGCAGGAGCTTGTCTGCAGCATACAGACCCTGTTCTCTGCAATCTGCTCAGGGTAAACTGGCACATTTCCTGAATGCACAAGCCCAGGGCTGAGCATCCTTCATCATCTTAACGATGGCCTTATTAAAAAACAAGCCACCAAGAAAAAAAAGCAAATCAACAAACAAAAACCAACCCAAAATAACACCAAAAATAAACACATGTATTGACCAAAATAGTTACTTTTCTTTTAATCTTGTATTCTAGCAAACAGAAAACCCAAAATGCCAATTAGTTTCCTCTGTGCCCAGTTTATGCTGGTGGAAGAAGCCAGAGCTGAGAAGCAAAAACACCAAAAAACCACCAAAAATAAACTAGGGGGGGAAAAAAAAAAGGGGGGGGGGGAGGGGGAAAGAGTCTATGTGGTTATAAAGTAGTCAGAGCTTCCCATGTGTTCTGTTGTGAAGCAGCTGTCAAAGAGGTGGGAGGTAGGGTGCCCTTGCCATGCCTGGTTGGGCACCTCCACTTAATCCCTTAATCACAGATAGGGCCATCAACCATCAAAAATTCATGTTTATCCCTTCTATCTATGACTGATGGCTTACAAAAAAAAAACCCCAAGCCAAAAAACCAAACCAAACAACCAAAAAACCTCCTCTTTTCAAGGGAGAAGGTGGTAGAACATCTGAGCAGCAGCTTGCTGGTTTTGGTGGTTTGTGGGGTTTTTTGTTTGTTTTTTTCTGGGAATGATAAGGTAGTTAGAATTGGCAAAGATCTTCATCACCAGGAACTGAAGAATTTTGAGGTGGTAAGATTAAAGCATGGCAGGGCACTCTCCCCAGCTCTGCTGACTGCTTCCCTTGTGACTGTGAGGAAGTAATTTAGCTTTTCATCTTGGCTTTTTACCCATAGAAAGGAGTTGTGTGTGTGTAAATAACAGACCATCAGCTGATGAACAGTTGAACAGAAAATAATTACTATTTAGAGGCAGAACAGCCTAATCCTAAAATAGAAGTGAGGACTGCATGTGACAGACAATAAATAATATCAAGTGAATCCATTTATAACTGTAATTTTGGTAGGGAAATATATTCTCTCTGCTGGATGGAGCATTTTCAGTGTGTGCATATTTCTGGGCTCTGAATGCTGCTGATTGCCTGACTTCCCACCAAGACTTTTCCCCCCCTCACTCGTTCCAACAACCATGTAACTCACCTGCCTTTCTCTTTCCATACTCTGTACCACTTCAGCAGCCTCACCGTATTCTGGCGTTTGGGGTTTAAGCAGTGCTGCTGCTCCCCTCTCACCCGTGTCCACAGGGTCACACTGCAAGGCAAGAGAAAACAGGTCAGAGGGGCTTGGGGAAACACTGCTACCTTTGTCCCACTCCAGGTAAATGCTTGGATTGGTCAGGGAGGTCTCGTCCAGGCAGGGGAAGAGTTTTGCATGTTTTAGGGCAGATATTTGAGTTTATCATAAAAATATTGGAACAGATCTTCAGATGTTACCCATCAGCACAGTGCAATATTGTTCACTACTACACTAGGCTGTACCAGATGAAGACTTACCCGCTGGTTTTAATCAGTGGGTTTGCTCTTCCTGTCTGTTAGATGCTTTATTCTGAGTTTAATAGCTGATTTAATTAGGGTTTATCCAGGCAACCACAAGGTCTTTGCATGAGGAAATGGTTCCCGTACGCTCAGCAACGTGGCGTCCAAGAGGACAGATCAGACCTGGGTCATTATTTTTTGTCATCTTTTTTTCTTTTTTTTTTTTCCTTCAACCCACAATATTTTAATTCCTTGCACATGGTAGGGAGCCTGTGTGTCCATCAGATTAGCTCTGAGCCCCAGGCAGGCAGTCCTGGGGGCTTCAATTTCATTTCGTCACAGGATGATCTGTCTTTCCTTGCCAGGATCAGTGGCTTCATGTCCACCTTTTGTCTGGACAAGATGTGCTGGGAGGCAAAACATGGCAAAAGTCTTCCCATCATTTTGGGTTTCTTCCCAGAGAGCTTTCTGAAGCCATTGCTGGTCTGTCTGGGTTATGACAGACCATGAGCTGCTTCCCAAGAGGGACAGCTTTCCAGAAACATCAAGACTGCTTTCATTTCTCAGGCCTCAAAATCAAGCAGTTTTCTATTTATCATATAAATTTTGTAATAAAAAACCCCACAATTTTTATTGCTACTATTAACATTCTAGAAATATCACCCATAACAGAGGCTATGTGCCTGACTATAAGTGAAGTTGCCTGGCTGAGCTCAGCTGAGGGTCTCTCCATTTTACTTATTTCAGTGTTATCCAAGGTGCTCTAACAATTATTTCCAGTCAATTGACTTTCCCCTGCTCCCCTTCTCCGCTTTTGCCTCCATCAGGAGTTAGCTGAAGTGACCAAAAGGCAAGGTGATTTTTTTCATGTTTGTTTCTGGGATGTGGGAGGTCTCCAAGAGCTTGGAGAGGAAAGGATCACTGCTAAAATCCCTGGCCTTTCTCTGCTCCCTCTGGGGATCAGCATGCATGTGACAAGGGCAGTTTCCTACAGTTTTGAGTGGAAGTGGAACCAATCCTTCACTTAAGGCACAAGACATGCAAATGTCAAGGGACTTAAGGTCAGCATGAAGTTTCTCCATCTTGCAGCCACCTTCTTCTGATGCCAGACCTTGACTTGGCTTTCTCTTCAGTCAGACCATAGAAGGTGTTTCCTCAAAGTGTTGGACAAGCTGAATTGCAGGAGGAGCGGAGCAGGAACACCTCTGAAAAGCAGCAAGCCCTATGTTTGCACCAGAAACAGCAGAGGACAATTCTGGATTTACCAGAGCCTACAATCTGAGGAGATAGGTGCCTGGTTTGCTTCTCGGGTGAACAACCAGAGCTCTTCTCAGGCTGAGATGTGTTACTTTGGCACACATATAGATTTTCTGCTTTGATGCTGGAGCTTGGACAGCAGAGGTGTTTCTAAGACAGCCCTCTGGTTCCTGTGCAGTCTGTGGTGCTGTGCTCAGAGGATGAGAGGGATGAAGGGATGGAAGCACCAGAACTCAGTGTGATACCTTCAGTGCAATTTGGGACATGAGCTTCCTCCAGGGGTGAAGGATCTTGGTCGCTGCAGCTTTCACCTGGGGTGTCTGAAGGTGCCTGTCTCAGAATCCTCTCAGTACATCCCTGCCCGCAGGGGTGGGATGACCACCCCAGGGTCAGTCTGTGACACACACATTCCTCCCCTCCCCTCCCCCAGCACCTCATCTGTAGGGATGGTGGGGCTGCACCCCTGCCTGCAAACACCCTGTTCCCTGGGGCAGCAGGGGCTCTGGTCCCTTGTGCAGGGACTGACACCCACCTTGGCTGCCTCTTGTGGCCCCAGCAGTGCCCATTTCCCATCAGCTGCTCTCACCTTGATGCCTTCCTCCCTCTTAGGGTGGGGCAATGGAGGGGGGGGGCGAGGCTGGAGCCTTTCAGGCAAGAAGAGTTAAACCTCCCTGTTTTCTGATGCTTTGCTTTGTTCAGGATACAGACATGCACATAGTTATTGCTACATATACTTGAGAATCTTGAGAGTTTTTTGACTAGACTGAAGACTTGGTTTAGCTGCATCTTGCCCTGTGCCACAGCTCTGCTGGGGGGGTTATAGCCAACGAAAAATTCCTTCTTAAACAGCGCCCTCACACCTGCTTTTTCTCTCCCAAGAATAACTTATATCCTATTTCTCCTGTATTAAAAGACATGAGAGTTTTTGAGGAAGGCAGGAAGGAAACCAGCTTTGACAACTCATTTTAGATGATCACCACAGCAACAAAAACTCAACTGCAGGAATTCAGCCCTTCTGTGCCTTGTCCAGAGACTCCTGAATCGATTGGTTCTCAGAATATTAATTTCAGTTTGCTTTCAGTGCTGCCTTCAGGCTGCCTTGGGGTAGCTAGAAAGGCAGTGAGGGAGCCCTGCCTGCTCTGCTGACAGCATCAGTGATGGGACAGCTCTGTCCCCTCAGCCACTGCAAACCCAAGGCAACTCTCTGGGGTTGGATAGCATCACTCAGCATCTGCAGAACTATCCTGCTGGGAAAGCAACCCACTCATGCATGGTATTCCAGCTTTCCCGACTTTCTGGTTGCAAGTGAAATGTGGCCTTAATGAGATTTATCCACCCCCCCCTTCCCTCCCTGCCGCCAGCTGCTTTCAGGCAAATGCCTGGAATGGGATGTAAAGCGAGTGCTCCTCTGCACCATCCTTTTGCTATCAAAAGGTCAAAGCAAACAAAGCAAAGCTGCAAGGAACCAAATCGTGCAGTGATGGTCTGCAAGCATTTTTCTGTTCAGGTCAACATCTGCTGATCTGGGATTCAAAGAGGTTGGTCTGGTGTTTGTTGCTTGCAGGGATGCTGGTGTAAATCTGGAGGAAACCTGGGAAGCTTGGCTCTCTATTTCCCTTCCACCAATTCTGGCCACCCATGTCTGCGTGGGCAGGATCAGGCTCCTGTGGTATCTCCTTGTTTGTGCTGGATAGATGAGCAGAATTTGGCCCTATGGGCATTACAAAGGCCCAGAGCTGGTACACAGCAGGACAAGATTCCATGAGACCCTGCTGATAAAACACCAGCGAGGGAGCAAAACACTAGAGTGAGTCCATGGCTTGCTGGGTGTGTTGCTGTTCCTGGGACTCTTTGTCCCTTCTTAGGTGGCAGAGGGGTTCGGCGCAGTCTTCCTGCCTCATTTGCTCTTATGGTCCTTATCCAGTCCCATGTGATGTTTGGATGGTGCTTTGTTGGGGGATCTTAAGATATCCAAAACAGGACAGAAAAAAAAAACCCAACCTACTAGCCACCTATTTAAAATGTAAACCCCCCATACTTCCTCCTTTTGAGCCAGTCCAAAATCCCTGAGCCTGTGTGGGGTAGGTGAGTCCTGTCCTTACTGTGAGATTTCAGCGTTATATTGGTCACAGCTTGCAGTGAAACAGGGAGGAAAGTGTTTTCTTTTGTGCTAGGTAATCTCATCGAATGCAAGGAGGTGGCTCTGGGACAACAGAGGCAAAAATCTGACCATGGTTGGGATAAATCATCCTTGTAGAAACCAAGATTTGCTGGTGTTTTTATCCTTATAACTTGAGTAAATAGTTCTGGATTTTACAACAGCTCAGAGTGGGATTTGCATCTATCTCTACGTGAATAATTATTCTTTCATCTCTACCTGTTCTGTAAATATTAATTTGAGAAAAAAATTACAGATAAAGATAAGGATAGCTGGGGTTTTTGGTCAGAACTGCACTTTTTATTGCATCTGATACAGTAAATGCCTGTTCCTAAAAATTAGCATGCCAGGGTATGAGGAAAACACAGAACAAAGAAGGAACTTGCAGTCTAAGGTAAAGCAATTCAGACGAGAGGGAAACAGAAAGCAGTAAATGAAGGAAAACTTACATAATCATCTCTTCCACGCAAAACGGGTACCTTGGTTTTATTTCCAGCTTCCGTACATTAGAGAATCTTATTTTAGGACCTTTTCTTGAACATTTGCACTTTACGCCTACAAGAGAAAGCATTTTCTCATGTGCCTGCAAAGCCTCCTGCATACCAAGAGTCCCTTCCCCGCCAGCCTGTGTGCATGCACCAACTTCACTTTGCTTTTTCAAGTCTTGGTGGGAAAAGCTGAATTTTGCAAAGCTGTTGAGCTTAAAAGAAGTAATATATATGTATATATTTCTTTTATAGCCCATGAAAAGGTTCTGCTCTCCCGGCAGTACGTTTTTAAAGCTTTGTAAAAGTGAAAGCTTTTTGAAGTGCACCTGCTGTGATTTAATGAAATTGTATTTAACAAAATGCAAGAGTCAAAATTTGCTTGAAACTGAGCGAGCAAACCCACATCTCAGCTGCTCTCTCATTCACTCCCACCTCTCTCGGACTTTGTAGGACTTACAATCGTGTCTCCTCACACAGATGCTGTGGTGCATTCACAGCCAGGCAAAAGCTGAGGTTTTTTGAATGTTGTTGCTGTGCACAGAATGAAATGCACGCTGGCATGCTTGGTGGAGCTTGTGCTGCCACATCACATCCAGGTCTGCTCTAGTTACTCTCTGGGACCCATCTTCACTTTCAAAGGTGATATTCAGGCAAACTCCTTGAGTCATGGACAACACGGCTTGACCTCCCAGGTGAGGTCTTGCAATGAAGACAACTTGGTGGCATCTATTTTACCTCTACTTCCACCTTATAAAAGCTCACTGCTACTTTACCCAGAGATAGAGTCCATTGCTTTTCCCAGCATGCAGGGGGGCCACTAAATACAACTTTCAGCCAGCAAGAGCCAAATCAAAGTGCCTGGAAAAGCTAAGAAATTTCCTGGGGAATAAGCAGAATAAACCCACTTACCTTCCACGCTGGCTAAGCACATGGCGATGAGGAGCAGGAGCAAAGCTGCTGTCAGGAGCTTCATGGTGAGGCAGCAGGTACCTGGAGAGCGATTTTAAGGGGCTTAAATATCTTGGGGTCTTCCCCCCCCCTCCCCGGCTTGTCCCCGCTGGCTTGATGTCACCGGGGAGAGGTGCGCTCTGCCTGCGCTCTGCCTGCGCTCTGCCTGCGCTCTGCCTGCGCTCTGCCTGCGCTCTGCCTGCGCTCTGCCTGCGCTCTGCCTGCGCTCTGCCTGCGCTCTGCCTGCGCTCTGCCTGCGCTCTGCCGCTTCTCCTCTTTTAAAACAGCTCCCGCTGCCCTGGCTGCCGGCTCATTAATATGCAGAGCAACTCCACGGCTCCCTCCGCTCCCTGAGCCCCGGCGGGGAGGGAGGGAAGGGAAGGGAAGGGAAGGGAAGGGACCGCCACCCTTCACCGCTCCCTCAGCCCCGGGGGTCCCCTCCCCTCTATTCCCCCCGCAGCACCCCGGGATGGAGTGGCTGTTCCTGCCCCCGCTGGGACCTTTCTCATCAGGAGGAGGGTGCTTTGTGATTTTTTTTTGTTTGTTTGTTTGTGGCTTTTTTTGGTTTTGGTTTGTGGTTTCTTTTTTTTTTTTTTTTTTTTTTTTTTTTTTTTTGGCGGTGTATTTGTGAATGGGGCTGCTAGGTGGAAAAAAAAAACAACTAATCTCCTCCCGACCAGCTCATGCTTGGCAGAAATCCCTGTGCACCTTGGAAATAAGATTTGGAGAAACCTCACCTGGAAAAGGGTGTCACCTATTGATTTAAATATTATTCTCTACCTCGAACAGGATCCCAAATTTAAAGGAAAGCCTAGTGGATTAAATGGGAGGGGGAAAGAAATCATTCCTAAGAGCATTCATTGTTAGGCGAGTTTAGCATGTGGAATGTTTCAGGAAAGATCAATTTAGAGTTGCTTTAATGAGCACTCCAGCAATGTTCTGCTCTGTGAAGAGCAGGGTAGTGACACGCAGGGACTTCATGGATGTAAAGACACATTCCTTCTCCCCTGCGGAGTCTGTTTCTGATTTCAGCAATAGCTAAAATGGCATCTTTGAATTCCGGAGTCTAGATTTGTGCCTGTGTAACTGAAATATGGGTAAAGATCAGAGAGGGGTCTCTAATCTCCCTCACAGTAATGTATTCCCAACCCAGTGAAGCTCAATGCTCCCACTCCATCCCAGCCCCTCTCCCACCACCTGGCTGCCCACCCATCCATCTTCCTAAACCGAACCCAGCCATCCCACCAGCTCAGGCAGGGCTTGGGAAGGACAAACCACACATTCCCAGCTTCCTTCAGCATTTTAAAGTTTCCCACATGGCTTCATTCCTGCTGGCTCCCATTGGCAGCAGCCATCCCCACTGCGTTCCCGGCCCGGCTGTTGGCAGGCGGCGAGTACAGCTCTACCACACACAGCTCGCACGTTGCACACAGGCAGCTGCCTTGTTCCTGGCCCTGTTTTATTCATGGGAGACGTGCTGACATGCTGGGAACAGCCTGCCCTCCCCCCCTCTGGCCCCCTGGCTTTCCTGGGATGGGACAGAAGGGGTGAGAGGCATGTTGGGGACAAGGCTGAAGATGGTTGTCCAACGTGGCAGGGAGCTTTTGGGGTGAAAGACCCATTCCCAGGCAGGTTTGTGCAATGGGGTGGGATGAAGGGGGTGAATAGTATGATAGTTTTTGTTGTGCTTTGGGTATTTTTGCCACACAGCTCTAAAACTGCTCCCAGGGCTCTCGTTGCACCCTGCTGGGGATGTTTTGGGGTGTGTGTTTTGAGATGTCACCAGGACTAAAAGAGATAGGTTTGTTCCACTGCCTGGTGATAGAAAACTTTACTTGAGGCATGGCAGGTCTCAGTTCAAACATTTGAAATGAATGATTATCCAATTACTTGTGTGAGAGAGAAAAAATCTGAAGAAGAGTATAAAAGGCTGATTTCAGAGCCACTATTGGCTGGATGGTGAGGATGCTCCCTGGGCACTGGGCAGAGGTGGCTCTACCTGATGCACATCCCATCCAGGACTGTAATCCTGCCCTACTGCACCTCAAGGTAGTTCCCTCCACGCTGCACAGGAACAGTCATGGGGGAAACTGTGGGAAGGGAAAGCTGTTTTCCTTCCCTCTCTGCTAATAAAAATTTGGGTGCAGCTGTAACTGACAGCAATTTGAACTTCCCCAAGCCAGGAAACTCCTCTACAGGCTGGAGAAAAGTGGAAGGCAATTCTCTAGCTTTCCAAGAGTGAATCCTCTTATCTTGTATGATTTTTGGTCCTGACGGAAGAGCCAAGCTTCTTAGCTATTGAATGAGCAAAGTGCTGCTTCAGTTCCAATTCCTGTGTAGAAATTGATGGATTTGAGATGCATGTACACAGGGTAAGTGCTCACTACCCATCTGAGCCCTTCTGTGTCTTTGTGCCAAGCACTGGCTTTGGCAGTAATTATTTCTGAGAGCTGAAAGGTGTCCCTTGCCTGGTGTGACAGATTTTGGTAGTTGTGTACAGCTGTCTCTGATGCTTCCTCTGTCTCAAAATTATAACCACAGAAGAAGTTTAATGAAAGGATTTGAGGGAGAGGAAAAGTACATGGTATTGACCCGCTCTGCCCCCCAAAAAACATGGATAGTGCAGATATGTTTTCTTTGTGCAGACATACTCTGAGTTCCTCAGCACATGCTTTATGTGCCTGCCAGATCTCCAGCAGATCTGCTAAGGACCAGCCAATGTGTTTGGATGAGCAGACAGAGTTTCAGAAGGCCAGGGAGGGCTGGTTGAAGCATCCATTTCAGTCTTCACAAAGCTGCCTGATTGCATAGTAATTAATCAGAGCTTGAGCTTTGCCCTCCACAAAAGGAGTATTTCAGGCTGGGCATGGTCACCAGGGTGTAGCTGTTGTCCCCAGCTTTGCAGGTGGGATGTGCTCAGAGAGCATGACCAGACTTGTGCACCTAGTGTATTGCCTGCTTTGTCCAGCTAATTAGAGGGGCATTGTCCCCGGTGAAAGGTCTGTTATTGTCCCTCATTAATGATTCTTTTCAGGTCTCTGGCCCTGCAGAAGGCTTCCTGGTAAACCAAGGTTGAAGCCTCTGAGGGCAAGACCTAGTGGGACCAGGGGTGACAACCCCAGGAGGATGGTTTGAAGCATAGAGGGCGGGGGTGAATGGTTGTCACTTTCTAAAAAGAAAAGAGGTTTAGCAATGAGATTATCATTCAAAGCAAAGTCTTCTCCATTTTTGGTGATCTGGAAGTAGAAATGTTTCATGCTGATCCCAAAATGTAGCTGAGCTGGAGCAAAACGTTTGCACTCCAAGACATGGAGACAAACCCCAAATGTAAGCTGCCATAGCAGGAGCTATCAGAACAGAGCAGTTAATGCCAAAAATAAGTCGTGTCAGTGTGAAAATGGGAAGGCTCCAAGTGAGCCCTGGGATATTCCAGGACAAGGGCATTTGTGTTGAAACAAGATTTGTTTGGGGTTTATGCTTTGATGCAGGCTTGGGTGAGCCTTTCTTGCCCACTGACGGTGCACACAAGATCCCGACCTACACAGAGAAGGCCCCTCAGATGTTTCTTTGCATCCCAGAGACCAAAAGATACATTATTTTTGGTACCATAATAAGAAATATTTCAGTATGGCTGCTTTCAGTTATGCTGGTTATCTCAAATGCAGGGTGAGCTACAGTGTGGATTAACTGTCCTTCAAAATGTCAGTGTTTCCAGTAAGGAAGATGACGATGCCAGTCATCATAAGAAATCTTTGTAAAATGGCTGTGAAACCAAAGCTACTTATTGCTGTTGAGGCAAAGTGATGGGAATGGCTCATCTGAGTTTAATGTATAAGAATATCCCAACCAGCCCATTGAGAAGATTAAACATTGGAAGTGATGCAACATAATCCCTGGGTATCATGTCAGAAATTTTGGAGTGCAATTAGACTTAAAGTCTCACCAGGAAATGCAGCATTTGGGTGGAGGGTTACAGATGTGATAGATCTCCTGTGTAGCTGTTTTGCCCTGGGTGCCCCAGCAGCTGCTTTCTGCCTTTCCAGCACTGTAAGCGTTTGGTGTTGGGCACCACGTGTGAGATGGGAGAGATGGTGTGAACCTCCTGCAGGGCCCTCAGCCCTTGCAACAGAGCAAACATAAAACTCCATCTTAAGGTTGAAATGAGGGGACAGTTGCCTGAGAATCAGGAGGGTGTTGCAAGCCCACTCCTGCCATGCCCTCCTCAGTCAGCACAGGATGTGCTACAGACTGTGGTCAAGTCTGTGTCTTCACCTTTAGCTCTCAATGACCTTTTTCTGTCCTCGCTCACCCTCAACAGTAGTTGTGTCATTTTTGCTTGTGTTTGTCTATCGGAAGTTAAAAGTCAAAGCTTTGGATTTCATCTTTTCTCTCTGGAAAAATGAAACGTATTTCAGGGAAAACAGCTGTGTTCCCTTCTGTGGTGTTTCACAATGGATGGATTCTGCAAAAATAAGGCTTTTATTGTTGTTGCAGTCACTGCTTTCTTTTGATATTTTCTTTTTATTTTTATTTCCATGATAAGATTAAATTCTAGACTCTGCTTCTTCTCTCGGGAATAGTTTTAAGGCAGCTCTCTTCATAGACCTAAATTATTCACCAAGAGGGTGGTTTTTTTTTTTTCTGGGATGGGAATGAATAGGTTGGATCCAGGACTGTTGTCATGGCTTGGAGCTTTTTGAAGCTCTTAGTCATGAATCATTTAAAAGGGTTGCAATAACATGGCAAAACAGAGAACTGTCTCTTTGTGTAGGTGATCTGAGAGTTACCTTTAGATATGCACAAAAGGATTAATCCCGCCTGTGGGTTCTTGTGTTGTGAAAGTAGTAAGTTGTGTTTAATTTCCTACTGACTCATTTCCTCATGAGCTACAACCTACCATTGCTTTTCACGTGTGAGTACAGTCTACGCTTTATACAATTTTCTTAAGATGTAAATGACTGTAGGTATTTATTTTGTGATTAATCATGCGATGAGCTGGATGGCTTTTCTACTCTCAACCCCAAAGCTTGCTGTAGAGTGGAGGAAATAATGTGAACAAAACAAGGCAATTTGTTTGACCTGACTCATGTCCCTGCTAGTGCTGGCCAAATCCCTGAGAAGTTTCCAGGGTGTTGGGTGGGATGAGAGCTCACTGGGATAGGGAACAAGAGGAAAGGGCCTCAAGTTGCACCAGGGGAGGTTTAGGTTGGATATTAGGAGAAATTTCTTGCCCAATAAGGTTGTCAGACCTGGGCACAAGGTACCCAGGGCAGTGGTGGAGCCATCAATCTGAAGGGATTAAAAAGCTGTGTAGATGTGGTGCTGATGGACGTGGTTTAGTGGCAGCCTTGCCAGTGCTCGGTTAATGGTTGGACTTGATGATCTTGAAGATCTTTTCCTACCAGAATGATTCTATGATTCCTTGATTCAGGCAGGAACCTGTCTTGGGAACCCCATGTATCAGGGAATGATTAAGAAAAGGGATGAGTTCTTCAGTAAGAAGAGGCACTGACTATCATGATGTGTTTCAGGGTTATTCCATCTCTGTTGGGCTGTGGCTTCTATTTTTGGACTTGCAGCTTCATATTTCCAAAAAAAATCCATCTCAAAACTGTGTGTGTGTGAACGCAGCACTCAATGGAGGGTCTCCTCTGGAGACTTTGGGAGGTTTCTTTATGAAGTTGCTCCAGGATAATCACAACCTGTTTGTACATGCTCAGTAACCACAGCAAAGAACCTTCCCAGTACTGAGAATGAAAGCCACGAGATAAAAATGCCCATAATTTAGAGTGATTAACCTGGAGGTAATTCATCTCATGGCATCTCCTGTGATGGCAGGCAGAAAGAAGGATGCAGGAGTGCTCATGGTGCATTCAGAGATGGATACATGCATGCATGGGAGTGCCAGGACCAAGCACCCTGGTGGCACTGATCCTGACTTAGTCACGAAGCCCCAGCATCTGGAGGTACCTATGGGGCTCTGCAGGATTTCTGCAGCCCCCTTAGTGCTTTCTGTAGTGTGCAAAAAGCCCTTAATGAAGCCCTGTCTCCTTCAGGCAGGATGGATGCTCCCCCACTCTGCTCATTTTCTGCTGAGCTGTGTGTTAGTAATCATGGGAATTTTTCATATGCTGCTTTTTTTTTTTTTTTTTTTTTATGTGCCCCCTCCCTGTGGGATAGAAAGCACATGTAATATCTTTAAAAATAAATAAAAATGAATGGCCTAACAATGCAGACTTTCAATATTTGCTGGAAGATTAGAAGGCTGCAATTAATCACAAAATGAGGTTTTTTTCTTCCAAGTAATAAATATGTTAATTACTTTATGTAGTAAGATAAAAGCTTAATTACCATAACACTTAGGGAGGGGGGTGTTATAGTTGCTATTTGCAGTTTTCCTAAGAAAACCAGTTCATTCTGCAAATGAAACATTTGGGCAAGTAAACCAAGCAGTGCTCCTGCTGGCACAGCCTGAGCCTGGCTGGTGTGAAGCCTCTTCCATCTGCATCTTTTACCTCCTTCTGTCTGGAGGGCTCTGTATCTTCCCTCTTCTCCATTTCACTGGGCTCTGCACCTCTCCCGGCAGTGGTACAGTCAGTAAGGATTTGGTGTAATCTTCATAGCTCTGAGCCTTCCTCAGGATGGATTTGCTCACTTTCTCTCAGCTTCTTCACCTAGTTGCATGCTCAGCTGTGAATCCTCCATGCCACCCACACCTCCTTTATGGGCAGGCTACAGAAAAAAGCCAGGACAAGCACCTGGCAGCCCAGTTTGGCAGCAAATATTCTTGAGTTCATCACTTCCTAAAAATACAAAGCTTTGGGACAGACTTGCAGAGCATCACAGGGTGAGACCAGAGAGGGGAACAGCAGGTGCTGTTGTGCAGCATCCCTCTCCTCAGTGTACCCTGGTAAGCCCCTCCTGCTGGGTACTGAGGATGTGTTCACCAAAAATAGCAAAAGCTCAAAATTCACCTGTGTTTTTCTGCACCATTGTGTGCCTAAGTAGGTAGATGTGACCATTTTTATTTATTTTTAATTAATAATGCAAAAAAGTGACACATGGTTAGAAGGGTGGAGGTGGCTCTGCTTTTTGCTGTTGAAATTAAATGAGGAATCAGCTAGAAAACAAAGCAGGGCTGATTAGAATCTCTCAGTGCTGAGCACAAGAATGTTTTGGGGCTGAACATAGCAGCAGGACAGGCAAACTGCTGGTGCAGCCTCTGCTCTCTGCAAGAAGCCTTGGGTGTCTCCCCCAAATTCAGAACTTTGCCGCTTTCACTCTTGTGGACAAAAATATGTCCAGCTTGTGATTCTTTCCAAATGCTTCTGGCAGCTTCTCCTGGCAGTTGGCTGTTCCTGAAAAGGCAGGCAGTTGTTGCTAAAGTGATTTGGAAGGAGAAGTGGTGGTCTGGAGCCCTAATCCTGCAGGAGAGGATGAGTGTCTGATGTTGTCCTTGTTGCTGGTGGGGCTGGCTTTGTGCTAGCAGCTCGTCTTCAGGAGAAGCCCAGAGGCTTGTGGGCAGCCCCCTCTGTCCTTCCCTAGAGCATCCCTCTGTCCCCAGGAACATTTTGAGAAACTCATCAGCCAGCAATTCTGTGGGTACATGCTAAGGGTTGTGCAAATATACATCCTGCTCCTGAGAGCTCCCCATATTTCAGTGGTTTGAGGGAGAAGTTTCAAAGCAAATGAATTTTCTAGAAGTGGCCATGGCTCTATGGATGCCCTCTGAGATGAGGATACCTAAGAGGTAATGTGAGTTACAATTGAAAAGACCTTAAGAAGGGCAGAGGAAAAACAGATTAGCTGTCCTTTTGCCTTGCTCCATAAGATGAAACAATGAGAGAATGTGTGAAGCTCAATGGAAAAATAAAAGGAAATAAGAAATCAAAGGAAATGCTGCTTTACACACACGTTACTTCAGCTGGTGAACTGGGAAATTTCCCCTTCAGGGGATTGAATCTTCTCTTATATTTTTAACAGAGCTGGATAAGCCATGACTACAAAGATGAAACCTCTGACAGAGGCTGATTCCCTGTGGGGATTCAGAAGGAAATGATCCATTTCAGGTACAAGTGGTGGGACACTGCTGGATGCCCCCTCCCTTGGTGCTCTTTAGAAACCATGCAGAGCTGTGGCATCTGCCAGAGTGTGGCTTCCCACAGAGTTCCAGATCCAGGGTATCATAGCTATGAGTCCAGGCACATGGTACCAGCTACATCAAGTGATGCTATATCAGCATCTCACAGAGGCTGAGCTGCACAAGCCTTTCTTCTCCAGGCCTGTAAGTAAAGCATCATTGCAGATGCTCAAAATAAGAGAGAAAAGCATCTCCATCATCCTCTTTCAATGTTCTTGTCACAGTCTGGGGTCACAGATATCATGCCTTTAAACAGATCCTTTCTGGGCCTTCAGCTTTGCCATGGATTTTGACATTTCCTGTCCTAACCAATGTTCCCTCAGAGAATAAAGTCCTTTCTGTGAGGTTGCATCCCCAGCAGTAGCTCTCGTCTCCACATTTCCCTGGGGGCTGGCTATGGCTTGGGTTTTTCTTCTTTTAAAGCAGATTGCTGTGCCCACTCCGTAGCTTTGGGGCATTGCTATGCTGTCCTACAGGCCCACAGCTGCTTCTGCAACCACCAAGCCCCTGCCCAGGTAGAAATCAATCTGAAAAGTTCTCAGGTAAAGGGGTGGTTGCTCTCTCCTTTTGCCCCAGGAGGTCAGTGGTTGGTGATGGATTCCCACCAGTACTGTTCTTCCTGTGAGAAAAGATTCCAGGTTTTTATGGCTGCATGCTGCTGCCAAAGCCACCTCCTCCATGTGAGGAGCAGCAATCTGGCTTTGGTCCTGCCCTGATGTACAAGCCACCTGTCTGAAGTCTTAAACAGCCAGTTGGTAGCAGGCAAGTACTGCTGGAGACCAAAATGAATTATTTACCTTTGTGCTGTCATAGCTTCTTAAGACTGAGGTCTCTTTAATTAACTCCTCCAGCTTCATAAATTCTTCATTAGGATTTGTATCTCTGTTTGTTTGCATGTGTTTGCCAGATAATACCAGAAGTATTAGGCATTGTTTCCCATCCAGGCATCTTGATGGGCCTCTTTTTAATCCTTAGCAATGACTTTTGCTGTGCCATGCATCTAGTGCCTTGCTTGGGAAGGGCAGTTCTGCCATGAACACAGCCATGTCCCTCCCTGCAACTTGCCTGTTTGCTCCAAAGCTGCCAGGTGGGACCACTGCCTTGCTGAGGCTGTTCTTGCCAAAGAAACATTGAAATTATTGGCCAGTTCTTAAAAGATCTGCTGTGGCTCTCTATGTTCTGCACTGGAACAGGGCAGCTGAAGAAAGTCGCCTGGGAAGCGCTCTCCGGATGTGAAAATTGAATTCTGCAATGCTTTTGAATAGCAAAATAAAGTTGCTAAGTATAAAAAGCAGCCTCCACAGCCTTTAGACTTGTTTGTACCCAAACAAACCCACGTTGGACCCACCATGCTATTTTCTGTAGCACGTAAAGAGCTCCAAATAAGCAATTAGGCAAGGCTAGCTGCAGAGAAAAGAAAAGCAGGATAGGTTTGCCTTCCTGATCTTGTATCCTGGGTCATGCTTGCAGAGCAGGAGGGTTACATTAGCCAAGAACACAACTGCTAATTTGGCTTTTAGGTGTAAGACAGGGTGGCCTTGTTTTTCCTGGAGAAGCTCTTAAAATAGTCCAGTTGAAGCTAAGGGACTGTTTTCCCCACTTCCCTTTACCCCTAGAGTTATTTTGAAGGGTATTTCCAGCTATGCTGAATTTCTTTTATTCCTTTTGTGAACACTGGACACAGCAGCAGACAGCTGAGGATGTAGCTCACCAATGTCACTTTTAAAACCTCTTGTATTAACCTTCCTACACCTCTGGGCCTGCCTCTTTTCCCTGAGTATAACTAATGTCAGGGATTTCCATTCCAGCCCTTTACTCCTTCCCTGGCCTCATGTGTAATTGAGTTTGCTGTTACACTTGGACCTGCAGAGATGGGAATTTGGCCGATGAGACCACACGGGGAGGGGGTGAAGGTGTTGTAATTGTTTTCTCAAGAGTCAACAACATGTTATTTTGAGGTACAATTTGTGCCTCTGTCTGCACAAAGCCATCTGGGGATCAAGCATGATAAGACAAGTTCATCTTTAGCATTCTTTATCTTCTGTTTTGTGCTGCTAGGAGACAATTTCCAGGGTGAGGCATATGAATTTTTCACATAGTCTTTCTCTAGAAAATGCAGCCGTGATGCATGTAAGGTCCAAATGTAAAGAAAGGCTTCTCTGTCATAGAAAAAAAAATGAAGAAAACAGTAGAGGTTTACAATAGCTTTGAGCTTAATACTCTTTGCTTTGTTTTCTTTAGCCTTAAAGGGAGAAAAGCAAATGTTTCCTGCAATTTGCTGCAGTTCACACTTGTACAGGATTGGTAACATTAAAAATGAACGCAAGTTTGTCCACAGCCTTAGTTCAAACATTTACTGAGAAAAGTCAGAGAGGGAAGAAAAGCAAAATGACAACCAGAGTGCACATTACCACAGTCCTAATGGCTGAGGCACAACCAGGTCTGCTTTGGGGGGCACAGACTGGGATGGGATGGCAGAGACCTCACTGCCAGGCAAGGCAGGCTTGTGTTTTATTGTATTTATGCCTCCAAAGGGTTCTCCAGGTCCTTCCCAGGCCTAGCTCTTAGTTTGTAGCATTCTGATTTGCTTTTCTTGAACATTTCAGTATCCAAAACACAGTATGAACTCTTCCCGATACCATGGCTTGTGCTGGTAATGGAGAGCATTCAGTACTGCTCCTTACCAGCACCAACAAAAAGCTCCATTAAAACCAATTATTGTTTAGATAGAAATATTCACCTTTTTATTGACACCATGAACAGTCCGGATGGACAACTCATTCCATTCCTCTCTGATGTCCATAGTCAAGGTTGCTGGAAGTGGGATTGGTGGATTGACAGAGCATTGCACATAATGATGGGGAATTTCTTAAGCACTAGAAGCCACATATGAGATCTTCAGAGTATAAAAATTCAGTATAACTCCATCAGCTGAAGCTCTGCTACAGAATATTCTTTTCAGTGCAGAGTTTTAAGAAACTCAGTGGCCAAATCTCATGTCTTTTTTTCCTAATTTGTTCAAGACGCATGCTATAAATCATCCCTGACTTTGACCCATGAAGGAAAACTGACTTGACAAATCCCTTTCCGTATTCATTTTTGTCAAAACATTATTTATGACAGGGTTTAGGTTGCTGATAGCTCTGGCTATTGCTGCCCAAGCCCCTGGGGGTTTGATGTATGTGCAGCCTGAATCCACGTGGATGTGTAGATGCCTTTCCTCAGCTGCTTGTTTCTCATGTTCAGACTTGTGTCTTATGCTGGAGAATTTGATTTATTAAAAATGCTTTATAATATAGTAAGACAGATGTCAGCTACATTAAATACCTCCATAAACTTTACCTCTCTTGAGTAGATTAAGCATGTAGTTGTTTGAGGCATAAGGGAGGCATCCTGCACTTCAGCATCCTGATAACGTGAGCTGGTTTAGTGATGTCTGGTATGGAAATGAAGTTATGTGCTTGCATCATCTCTCTTTCCACCCACAATAAATATTTAAACTTGGTATCTCTTTCCAGCTGAGCTTAGCATAGGGCTAATATCATGCAGACAATTTCTGACCTGGCTGGGCACCTGTATCTGGTTGATTTTTTTTCTGTGGCATGTGGGAGATGGAGAAGGTTGAAAATTGCTGTTAAACATGGCACTGCTATGCATGCAGTTATTCACATCCAGAATCATCACAGAAGTACAGCCTGTGGTCCTGCCTGCAGCTTTCCTTTAGAGACATGGGGACTGCAAGAGCTAAAAAAAGCCCTGAGGACTTTTTCTGCATTAATTTATGTTTTCCCTCCCCTACAGAAATGTTTTCTGCTTCTATTCCCAGGCTGATGTCCATGGCATCTTTCTTTACTTATCTCCACTCTGTCACTGCCAGGTTCCCAAAGCTCCTGGGGATTTATCCAACCCACATGATGCTCAAGAGCTCCAGCCCTGTGCTGGCAGTGTAGAGCCTTGGGACAAATCCAGCTCAGGGCACAGCCCAGGGCCACCCCAACCCCTCTCCAGCTTGAAGTTCAATCTGGAAATGATGTGCTGCCCTCTTGGCTGTGAATTAGCAGTGCCAATTAACTTGTAAAAATAGGTGGAGAGTAAGTGACTTCAGACAAAGGTAGTAAACATATATACATAGAGAGAAAAAAAGAACTATTCAGTATTATTAGTCAGAATTAGCATGAACCTTCCTTGTCATAGAGCAAATAAACATTTCTTTCCCAAGTTATCAACTCACAATGCTCTAACAATTAAATATAAACACTTATGCAGATATCACAGCTCCTATGCAACCCTCAGGCCTGGGTTTCTTTCCAAGAGGGGAAAAAAGGTGCACAGGGACAGGGAGGCAAAGGTGACACAGCCCCATCCTGGGAAACGCTCCTGGATCATGCACCATGAGTTTGTGGGGATAAAATCACATGACCATTTATTTGAAAAATCCTACTGTGGATTTTCAAGGCTTTGAAATAACTTTAAGAGGGTGAATTTTGCACAATCAGTGCAATAGCCCCAGCAAACAATCAGTTCCTCTGGCATGCAGGGGTCACTGTGGGTCTGCCGCACCAAGCACACCAGCTCCAGCTTGGCTTTGCAGGGCTGTGGGGTGAGGGGAAACCCTAAGGAGGGTCACGGGGGGCTATGCTAGGGCCTGGTGGGTGCTGACAGGTGAAATTTATCTGTCTGTGTTGGAGGTTGAGGAGAATTGGCCCTGTGCCTCTGTTTTCACGTCTCGAACACAACCTCATCTGGCTTTTGCATTTTGTCCCCCTGCCAAGGCTGTGTGGGCTGCTGCAGTTTCTTGCTGCTGTGTAATCACCAGAGTCTTTGCCTGGGCTGCACTGGGCTTCCTTAGAGCCTATAACCCCCTTATCATTTACACGTAATCTGGTTACAGTTTTATACCTACTTGCATGATTCACTAGTCAGCCAATAAATCTGAGCAAGACCAAACTACCTGAACTTGTTGGTTCCCTCTCTTGATTTCCCTGGCTCTGTGTTGGGCTGTGTCACTGAGGCAGTTTCTAAACAATATATTTGTGCAGCGATGCTTAAAGCAAACACTTCTTGCCCCACTTCTCCCCTTCGTGAACCTGATTTATTTTTATTTCTCAGCCATTACTACTTGCTGTTTTCACTTTCAGATGTTTCCTATCCTCTCTCCTTTTATTAATTGTTCTGTGGGCAATAAAAACACTCTGCCCCCTCCCTGAGCCTCATGGCAGAGCAGTCAAGGCAATCTGAACTCCAGATCTACAACTCTGAGCCTTTGCACTGTCCTTTGCTCTGATATATTTAGGCTGGATTTTAGGCCATAGGTAGGATTTTAGGAGAAAGCCAAATTTTAGTCTCTGGCTAAAAACAAAACCCAAGATTGGGGGGGTACTCTCCATCAGTTGGGTGAACGTGCTCATGGTGAGGGAGCAAAAAAACCACCACAACTTAAAAACCCCTAATCAAAGCAGAAAATGTCAAGTATGAGTTTTCTGTGGGTTTCAGGTGAGCTGGGAGCTAAGATTTAAGAGGCAGATGAAGAAGTTCATTGCAGTAATTTTGAAATATGGACCTATAAATCTTCAATTTTCTACATGCACAGCTAAGCATGTTCCTGTATATGTATTTTGTTGAATGTTAAGTGGATCAATTTTACTGAAGCTGGTTGGATTTTTTTTTCCCCCAGTGGAATTTAATTCAAAATAAACCCTGCTAGCTAATCTTTTTGCTCATATTTCCTCATTTCGATGCTTGTGCAAGGAAAGGTGGAGAGCAATCAGAAAATACTGGAAGCAAAATAAATGTTCTCTAATCTCTCTTCAGGCACAGACTGAAATATTAGTACTTTGGGGCTTGTCTGGATTAGTTTCTGAAGAAGCTGATCTAAATAGATTATTAATTTTGTAAAAAAATTACTTCTTCAGGGACTGAGCCATACAAATATCACGTTTCTTTTCTCCTGTGTCCACACAGGTTTCTGGGGTGGGTATGACCATACTGTAAACAGGGGATGGTGTGAGCAGAGAGCTGTGGGCACCACATGGCATCACTGGGTGATGAGTGTCTTCACCCTCTCATCCTCACCATGCTCTTTGCTATGTATTTAGTTTAAGAAACTAGGGCTGGGAACAGCAGATGCTTCATTTCTTCCATCACAAAGTCAGATTGAATCTTAGCTCATGGTGATGAATATCATTGCCCTTTTCAACCAGCAGAATTCCTTAATTCCTCTGAAATCTGCTGCTGTGTACTTTTGTCCAGTGAAGAGATGCTGATATGTAAAAAAAAAAACAACAAAAAAACCCCCGAATATATATATCTGATTTTGGTCAAGATTAAAGCTCTTTAAAGTGCTCAACAAGTGATGGCTGGATGCTGAGAAACTGTTAAGCAGTTTTCTACCTCCCCTTTATTGTCTTTGCTGGGTCCAGCTTCCCTCCTGGATGTGTTTCTACATATGGGCAGTGAAAGCCATGAAAGAAAAGCCATCTGAAGGCTTTAATTTGAGCCATGGAGGCTGTTTCCAGTGGGACAGAGATGTCAAATCAGTGCAGTGCTCGGCCTAGTGAGGACATAAAAAGATTGATTTTTTAACTTGCTATTTACACCACTTCCTTTGCACATTGTAGGGTTTCACACATCACTTGAAGGGCAGAGTAAAGAGAGCATGGCCCAGAGAAAGGAGACAATGAACAAGGTGCCATGCTGGCAGTGTTTCCTGCACCTGAGATATGTTTAATTTTTTTTTTTTTTAAGTCTTTATAATCTAGGAATTTAAACTTACTAATCAAATATTTAATAGGCAAGGAAGGGATATGACTGAATGGGTTTGGCTGCTGGAGGAGCCCATCAATAAGAGTTGCCCTGTGACCTTCCAGTGCCTGTAAGAGCCAGGCAGCCAGCTCCTGCTCTGGTGTCCTTGATCTGGCTCCAGCACGGCCACCAGTGTCACCAGGAGAGCAATCTGGCTCCAGGTGTCCTCCACTTGAGGACAGCCAGCCTGTGGGACATGGTAGGTCCTTCCCCTTGCTCTCGCAGCATCTGGTTGTAAGTGTGAGAGCAGTTCTCTGAGGGCTGTAGTATTGGTGGTAGGGAAAAAAATGTATTTTGTGAGGTTTCCATAAGTGACACCTGCACTTCAGCAGCTGAAATGCCCCGAGGCAGCTCCCTTCTCATTTCTTGAGGGCTTTTTTAACCCTATCCACAAGGATGACTCCCGTGGCTGTGGCATAATGGCACTGATTTGGTTTAGAGCTGGCCTTGCATGGGGATGAGCAAGATCAAACTGAATTTTTGGCCCGTTCCTTCCTATCCTCCCAAATAGCTCGTTGAGGCTGGATGGGTTTTTTAGAAATGACTCTCACAACCCACTGCCTGCTGAAAGACCCTGCAAGGAGAGCTCAAATCCTACCATGCCCATGTTGAAAAATCCTCATCCTAGATTCCTTACAGAGCCAAATCTCCTACTGAACAACTAATCAGGATGTATAAATGAGTCAAAATCTCAGGGGTTTAGGTTACTTTGTGGAAAAGAAAACCTCAACACCTTTAGGGACAAAGTTTTTTCACAATGGCAATGAATCTGCCAAAGAAAATACATTTAAGCTATTAGGGAGGAAACCAGAATGAAACTTTCTTGCTGAGATCAGAACAGCAAAGCCTGGAAACATGAAGCAATTTGTCTCTTGTATGAGCCACATCCAGAACCATCAGCAAAAAGTCTCAGCTTAAGCAAATGGTCAATTTCTCTCAGTTCTTTTTCTATTTCCATAGTTTTTGATAGAAAAATAGAGTTTACACATAACCCTGACATTTTTAGTATTCTTCCAGCTGCTTTCTATTTGTGTGAGTGTGTGTCATGTTTTTCTTGTAGCCTTTAAATAACCACAATTTTATTAGTACCTCTTTAAAAGTCTTACTATTTTGGGACGAACGTGACAATTTTACATTAAAAAAAAACCCGCAACATGGAGTGCTATATAAAATGTGCAAGGAAGTGAATGATATTAGTGGAGCTGATCAGAATGTTTCCAGATAGTTTTTTGTGGGAAAATGTCCCTTTGCAAAACCCGACACTTAGGAAGGGCAAATTTCAGTGCTGCAAAGTACTTTTAATTTCCCTTTAGAAAAAATAAATCGATTTCCTAGTCTTACTGAAAAGGCATTTCTCAATTCTAAGTGAGCATGTAAAAAAAAAAAAAAAAGTCAGTGCTCCTAAACTTGAGTTGGTTCATTATATATTTTTTGTTCATGTTTTGCTTTGCATCCAATGACGGGATGAACATTTTGAAACCATTATGCATTTTTGTGGGAAAGGAATTCCATGTTTGTGTGTCAAAATAATTAAAGATAGAGTTTATTTCCTATTTTAATAATAATACCTCTACATGGCAACAGGGATGGGCTATGCCCTGGTCTATCTGAACATTTAATCATATGCACAGCTTTCAGCATCTGAATGAACTTTAAAATTATTTCTGTAGTTAGATCATCACAAATTGCTTATGTAGCTAATTTTAAGTCTTTATAATCATATATATAATATAGTCATGATTTTCTGCTTCAGATTGAAAGAACTAACCTGACATATGGAATTAGCAGTTTTATTTTTGCCTCCCTCAAATATTTCTAGCCACAGTAATGGGGATATTGATAAATTCCATCCAGCAGGAAGATTATTGTCCAGTCTGCGATTTTTCAGGTATTTTTTTTCCCTTTGATTTCTGTACAGGCTTCCAGGGAAACACATCTGCATTGCTGAAGGTATTGCTGTGATTCATGACTCCTTCATTTTTTTCCAGTAGAAAAGGGCTTAATCCATTGAGCTCTCTTCAAAATTATTTGGCATGTTTAGCAGTTTCCAGTAATAAGTATGATTAGATCTGTTCCATTGTTTCCTGCTGAAAAAAGTTATTTTGATTTTAATTTGTTTCTGATGCTTCCCCCAGCCTCTGTTTGGGGAAATAATTCCCTTTTAATTCATTTTGTTTGGAGCCTTGCTCCACTGCTGGCATTTCCCTACATGGGGACAGTGGTGAGCATGCTCACCAAAAAATGCAGCTTGTTTGCACACAATATGATGGGATGTGAGGAGTTTCTGTAGGCAATGGCTGAGCTGAGGGTCATCATCTAAAACTGATGTTTTTGGAGCAGAGCAGATGGATACACACACAGAAAATCTTGGAATTTTCTTGTATGTGGCTCCTTTCCCTGCATCCCTAATTGCTGGGTTTGCGATGGGAGCAGGCACAGCATGGCCAACATCTACTACTCCCCTTGCAAAATATTCCCAAGTGCTCCTCAGATGCTGGCTGTGGGGTATGGCTCAGGGTTTTTCCTTGTTGAAATATGTCATGGATGTAAGCTGTGGGTGCTGTCCCTCGACTGGTGGCCGCAGGGTTTCTGATGGTGTAGAGGCATGCTAATACATCTAGTAATTGATGGGCACATTTCTTATGTCAAGGATCACCACAAATCTTCTTCCTAGGGGAAAATAAATCACAGGTTGGACACGTCAGTTTGCCTGCCTGACAGCTCAGGTTTGATTACCTGAAGCTGTGCTTGATTTATATTTTTCTTGCTGATACAAGTGTGTGGCAAATCACACTTGAATGCCTTTAAGATCTTCATCCATATGAAAATGTTACTGCAAACCTGAGTTACATATTGATTAACTGTTTTTATTTTACTACTTTGCTGCCCAGGACTTTTCTAAAATCACTGTTTGTGTGCTTAGAGTTGGAGTAAACCACACTTTTTTTTTTTTCGTCTCAGGATTTGTTGTGAAATTGTGGATTGCTGAGGATGTGCTTTGGATGTGGTGGGCTGGAGGGTCCCTTCCATATTGCTGCTGAGGGATCCAATTACTAAGCCAAGCATGGTGCAAACACTCACTCCCTGAACCTCAGAGGAATCAGGCCTTTTCCACCCACCCTGGGCTCTCAATCCTAGCGCTGCCTCTCTCCCTGATGATTTATTTTAAGTCAATTCCTGCTGGTGGTGACAAGTGACTTTGGGTGATCTGTGTGCTTAATATAAGAAGCAAAATCAGTAGGGAATATTATTTATCTTGAGTTATAGATTGCTTAGTGACTTCTATGTCTTGCAGTGCATAACTGGTGTATAGATTTGAGCAAAACCATCTACATGTACATTGTCATCAATCCATTTCTTAAAAATTGGTTATATTATCTTTTTCCCTTACAAAGTGCAATGTAGCTGAAATTACTGGGACATGGGGAAAAAAATCGAAGCACCTATTGAGGCTTTTTAGTTTCTTCTGGGGTCCATAGAATAAAAAATTTAAAGGTAAGTTAATGAGAATGTATCATGTGAATTACAGACTCCTACTTGCAGGGATGATTGTTCAGTCCAAGCAGGGTAGCCCACATGGTGCCAGGGCTCTGCAGAAGATGTTTTGATTTTCATGCAGAGTTGGGGAATTAAGCAGTAGACATAACTGGGAGCAAAAGCTGTTTTTACAATGGGGGTAAACACCCTGAAGACATCTGCACCAGTGGGCACTCTCGGGATAATAGGCTGGTGCCTTTTACAAACCTAAACTCTTCTAGTGCACCTACGCACAGGCAACCCCACCCAAACCAAACGAATAATTTTTGCATCTTTGGATGTCATTCCTGCCCCCCATGAGTGTCCACCCTTAGAGGAGCTGCAGTGTCCCCACTGGCTGCTCTCCAGCCTCCTGTGAGGCAGGGCTGAACCTTGGACACTGTGTTCCAGAGGTGCATCATTAGTCTTTCTCATGGAACATCTGGTCCTTCTTGCTGTTACTGTCCCTCCATCCAAATTTTGCAAATGTCCTGATATATTTTGTTGTGCTTGTCGCTGCACAGAAGGGACAGGCACGTTGGTGAATAACATCACGTGTGGTGGAGTAGAGGAAATGGCTAGTAGATGAGGCGAGTTACAGTGGGGAAGACAGAAGCAATCCAGATGAGAACTTGGAGGCGTGGGATGGCTGCAGATGCTCACTGGCCCCAGGCGAATAGCTGGGGTAGCCTATTGCCTGTGGACAAGCCAGGAGAGGTTCCTAGGACAACTGCTGGGCTTTGGGAGCCGGGAAAGAATGGAGCCAAATCTTAAAGTCAGATGAGGAGAAAATGAGGAACATCTGCTGAGATGTGTGAAAGAGCCATTTGTGCTCGTTGCAATCCGAAGTGTTTCTCGAGCAGCCATCGCGGGCGTGGGCCAGGCTGGCTGTCCCCACACACATGCTGGCCAAGGGGGTCGTTAGGGATGATTTATGTTCTCATTACAGCCACAGCTCTAAACACTGCCCCGTGCTTCACTGCTGCATCCCCCAAGGCCTCAGTACATGCCTGGGGACTTCGCTTCACCTCTGAGGATTGGTAGGCAAAAGCTTCTGTCCTGTCTGGAGGCTCCACGGAGGTCCTGGGGCTGCTGCTGTACATGTATTATATTAATGGGTCATAAATAACAGCTGTCTGCCACTTTTTCACCCTTGCCTTCTGACACCATGGGTGCACAGAGCTGCACGTCACCTGCAACTCCCTGGTGCTGCCTTCTTCCCACTGATGCCCTTGACTTCGATGGGGCAAAACCTCTTCCTCCTCCTCCTGTAGGCTCCTCTGCTATTTTAACAGCTCAGCATTTCCCCTGCCCCCCCCCCCCTTTTTTATTTTCCCCTCTAATTAGGCTATTTTGTAGTTGGAAATGTTGGACTCAGAGGTAGGGAGCAGCCCAGAAGGATTGCACCTGTGGTAGCTAATCAGCAGCCACTTCAGAGAGCTGAAATTAGGAAAGCACACAAAAGAGTAAGCAATTCTCAAAATTAGGATGAGAAGACCTTAATTTCTAGGAGCAATTATGTTTTCACAGCTGTGCCAGTTGCCCCAAATCCATAGAAATCAAGTCAAAACCAAACTTCTTTAGCTCAAAGAAGATTAACCTTCAGATTTAAACTCAATGAGAAGTAAACTTACTTTCCCTTGAAATGAATAATATAGTCCTGGAAAAAAAACCTAGTGGCAAGTTGTGTTGTAATTACATTCTTTGAATTAAAGTTTGCCAGTCCAAACAAAATAAATAAAAGTACAGGCAGGGCAATGGATATATTATACTTGGAATGAAATTTGGCCTTGATACATTGTTTTCACGCTGAGGCTATGCCAAAGTTAATCTACTATAATTGTATCTATTGCCAGCTCCTAGTCTAAATAAAGGAGACATCCCGAGAGCTGTTGATGTAATTCTTTCATTAATATCTTCTTGCCACCATGGAAGGACTTGGCCAGATCTCATTTCTCAGGGCTCAGACCAAGAGTTACTGAATTACTCAAGAACTAAGTTTTGCTGTGAAGCAGTCGGTGACTGTTCTTCAGCTCCCCCCCTGCCCCTGCTAATAAAGATTTGTGGCAAGAAGGAATGCAAAGGCAGTTCCCTTTTTATCTACAAGGAGCAGGCTCTTCTGCTGCCTTCTGGAGGCACCACAGTTTTTCCCCTTATTTTTTTCTGCCTTTCTGTGAGCTCCTGCTGTCCCTTTCCTTCACACATGCTGAGTTTTGGATGCTCAAGTGTTTTCTTTGAACAAGTTATTAAATTACAGTGGGGCAAACCTCATGCTGGCCACAGGGTTATGAAGGATAACTGGGTGGTGAGGCCTCAGATTTGTGGGATTCCTCTGGTCTGAAGACCTCAAAGAGCTTTTCAAATCATGAGCTAATCCTGTGCCAGGCAACATATGACTGGTTTGGGGGTGTCCTGAAAAGGCTTGCCTTAAGTTTGTGCAATTAAAAAAGATGCTGGGGAACATGGTGACTGGGAGCTCTCAACGATCTACATATGTCACTAATGTAATAGAAGTAGAGAAAGAAATAGCTTGACCCACATTCCTAAAGTTATTAAGCAGCAGAAATGAAAAAAAAATTCCTCTCCTATGCTTGATACATTTTCCCCCAAGTGACTATTACTTCTTTCTTTGCATCCAAAATAGGAAATTATCAATATTATGAAATCCAAAGGAAACAGAGAAAGTGAGTAGGTACAGGGTACTGAGGAAAGGTTAAATTCTATAGCAAACCTTGTTGCCTTGCAAATAATGTGAAATATTCCAGGTTTGATCATCTGCAGTTTGGTTTATGCTTTTTACATTCCATTGTTTGCTTCATTGGAAAAAGGTTGAATTTTTTTAGCCTGTCCCTAAGTGAGATCAGATGTTCATCAGTGCTCTCCCGTCTCCTTCCACAGGGCCAAGTTCACTTGGATGTTTCCTGGAAACAGTATTCCAGGGAGACCATTTAAAAGCATTCTGGTATAAAGGAAGGGTTAAAAAATATTGCCTTCCCCATTCATGTTGTACTCATTAACATCTAACTTCATGATTCAGCCAGTTCTCTAGGGCATCACCCAAGTCACCCTGGCTGTGACTGGATGTGCATCCCTGTCCCTCAAGGACATGCTGCCTCGTCTCCTTGCCTTGGTGTGCACTTGTGCCCATTGCTTGGGGAAGTAAAGCTGGGATCTGCCAAAGCATCTTGCTGCAGGACTGAAAATAAAGATGTTGACAGTTCAAGGAACAATTGCCCATCTGCAGGCTGATCTCCAATCCTCATTCTCCCATGGTGCTTACTTGGTAGAGGGATGAAAATCTGCCCCATGGTCTCTTGCTCCTTGAGGATCTTGGGAAAAAAAAAACACCACACAAATTTACAAAGTTCTCTGTCTTACCAACAGACTGAGAAAAAAGGAGAGAAACTAACAAAGCCCACAGGCATTGGTGAGGATTTGTTCTTGATTCTGTGTTGGTGGGGAGGTGTCCATCTCCTGCTGCCCCCCACCCCCGTTGATCTCCAGCTCCTTTGTGAAGCCAGAATCAGGATCTGGGTCTTCAATCATTATCCTTGCCTGCAGTGTGGGATGGACAGGAGGGGTTGGCACCTTCTCCCCAAACCCCTTGGGCAAGCACCAGATCCCTGGCCTGAGGGAGAGCTCATGGCATGAACCAGAGGGAACAGGATCAGAGATTTGCCCCAGAAGCTTGCTCTGGCAGCCAAGCCAAGTAATGCACAAGGAGAAAATGCAAGCTGGGAAGTGTCTGCTGGCTCTGGTTCCCTTTATATTCTGTGCCATTATTTTTACCCTCATTTAATTTAATGCATAAGCACCTCGTGAAAATATAAAAAGTTTACAACTCTGCCCATGAAGAGCTTTTGGTCTGTCCTGCAGAGCTGTGATGTGAACATCACATGAAGCCAAGGATTTAGGCTGGCTAAAGCTGGAGCTGTACAGTCACATTTTAATGTATGTACAACTGGGAGCCTTTAGCATGTTTATGTGGCCGCTGTTTGGAATGGTCCATGGGAGCTCTTTATTTGTTAGCAAAGACATGGAGCCCTTGAATTCATTTAAGGAGAATCCAACTGCCTGACTATAACTAAACCCAGGATTTATCACTTCAAGTACCAATTTTCAGTTATCGAGTGCAGCATGTACACTTAAAAATTCTTTAATTGTGTGTTCTTGACTGTGTGGTAAACATAGGATTTGTGCCTCTTTTCCCTATATAAATATTTATAAGAAAGTTGGTGGCTACTGGTCAAATGAGAATGTTTGTTGTTCTCAGCATTTTTGGACATAATCTACCAAAGGTCTACATGTGTTTTTAATATACAGTAACTTTCTACTGCTGGAAGGCTTTGGATTAGGATGACGATAGGAATTGCTTCTAGAAGAAGAGTGTTACAGACTTTGACATGCAGAAGGTTTTATGTGGTTGTTGATCAGAGGCTGTTTTGCTAAAGATGACTGGAAACAGGCAGATTGCACACAGGGACATGACTGTAATGAACTGATATAGACTTGTGATTGTTACAGTGGGTATAAGCAGAGATATATGTATAAACACACCCAGTTTTCTGAAGGTTTTGAAAGGGTTTATGGAGAAATGGATTTGGTTTGGTTGCTGTCATCTGGATGCTCTTTGCCTTCATATGTGAGGACAAAAGGTGTGCAGAGGATAAAAGAGCTTAAAGATGTAAAGAACAGCTACGTTGCCAGTTCTCACCTAAACTGGGACCTAGGGAGGCAGTCAGATATTCCTGTCAAGCCATGAGGAGGAGGGAAGATGCCATCTTCCATCAGGAATATGAGCAATCTCTCTGTTCAAAAACAATTTACTAGGAATGCAAATAATTAACTGATAATCCATGTTCTTCCAGTAAACAAAATAGACAGTTCTCCTGGATTTGTTAGTAAACAAATGGGTGGAATTTATTCTAATCTGAACCAGATTTCCTAAGTACTGGAAAGAGGAGTGGACTCTGTTGCAGACAGGGCAGAGGGGGGCTTTGGGGAGGTGATGCTGTGTCAGCCTCTCACTGCTTGCCTGGTGTTGCTGGCAGCTTGGCCAGTCCCCTGCTGCTGCTACGTGCCAGGGAGGAGATGAAGTGGGATGAGCAGTTTAAGGCAGGCTCAGTCACTGGAAGCAAGCATAATATTCAACTCTTCTTTTTTTCCCCCCCTTTTATTGGGAAAGTTTCAGTCTCAGCTTTCTCACAGCTTTAGCCCTCCCTGGGCATCTTGAAGGGTGGCAATGTTGGAGAAGATGTTCTAAAAATGTGTGGCCTCACTTGAGGCAGGGAGCCTGGCAAAGCTGTCTTGTGATGCCCTTAACCTTCAGCTTCTGAGACACTCTTGAGAAGGGCAGGAGGGGAGAAGCAGTAATGGAATTGCTATCCCAAAAGAGGGTGAAACAGGACTATAACTCAGGGCAAAGCATGGCCTTAATCTCACCGCTGTCACAGACAAAAATCCTCTTTATGTTCAAAGAAAATCCATTTATCTTTGTTGCAGTTATTCCTCCTTCCCCACACTTGCTTTCAGGACAAGATGCTTTTTTGAGCTGCAGCTTTAGGACCCTCGGTCACATGTGTGTTATCCTACTTGGGTAGCACCTCCTTAGTCCTCCTTTTAGGCTGTGACAGATGTGCAACAGGTAATAAATTTCCCTGTGTATAAAAGCAGTCCTCACAGTTTCCATAACTTGTCTGGCCTTGTTATGATTGTCCACAGCCTCTCCAATGCATTGCCATGCACACAACATACCCTTTTAAAAGGAGTCTCTGGACAGTGTGGAGATGAGAATTAATACATCATGTGTGAGTTGCCTTTTTTTTTTTTTTTTTTTTTTACTTTCTTTGTTTTGCTATTTGTTAATGGACCAAAGAGGTACCCTTGACAACAGATGGAAAATTAGTCCCAGGATCAACTAGGGTCTCCAGTGAAGATCATGGCCCATTGCACAGGGAGGATGTGTTCACTATCCAGAAGATCTTACAGTCTGATTTAAGCTAGGAAACAGAAGGAAGATAGAGGAGGAGGAGGAGGATAGGGAGAGAAGGAGGAGGAGGAGGAAGGGGGAAGAAGAGAGCCTCCAGGAGAGTTAAGGAACACATGCCTTCCTGACTTTGTGTCTTTTTAAAGAGTATTTTATCTCTCTCTGTTGGGCTTTGAACCTTTTGGAGTTTATTTAAGCTATTGCAAACTTGCTGATTTAGGGAGCAAATAAGCCTTTGGGATCAAAGCAGCTGCTGTTGTCAGAGGTATTGAGGGTGAAATACCACATTAGCTGAAGGGGAGATGAAATAAAAATGGAAAGAAAATACAACTTGATATTTTGTTCTTTTGCTTTTGGCTTCATTCCCATCTGTATCCTGTTCATTTGAACAGATATTAATTTTCTCTGTGTGGATCCCAACAGTACAAACATCTCATGCCCCTAGATTACAGGGCTGATAGATGAGATCAGCTCCAACCTTAAAGGTTTGTGCAGGATATCTTCCTTACATTAGGATGTCTCCCATGTCACAGGGAGGAATATCTCCTATCTCTGCAGTAGAACATCTTAACCTCTATTTTGAGTTCATTTTCTTTTGGTCTCCTTCAAGGCTCAGAAACATTAACACCTCACCCACTCTAAGTCTTTCCATTTCTATTTTCTAGTGACATGCTAAGACAAACTCAACAACAGCTCCAGGTTATGGGGGGAATGGGGACAAGCAGGCTTGTGAACCTGAATGATGGTTCCTACCTGTAGCAGCCAGGATCACAGCTTGGGAACAGTGCAGAGCATTTGGCTTGGAAAAGTCCATGTAAATATGGTAAATATGGATAATGTGTGCCATATGGCAGGATCAATGCAAATATGGTCTGGCTACTCACATTGGTTTTTGGTACAGCGAGCAGACAGATGTTTCCCTTCTCTTTTGCTTTCACTCTTAAATAAGACAAGGGAGGAATACAGAGAAGAAAGAGCATTTGCCACTGATTTCAGGGAGGTAATGTGGAAAGTAATGCAGATTGCAGTACTTAAGTCCTCTGATGATTGCCTACTTTCAAGTCCACAAAATGGAAAAAATACAAGAACTTAAGTACGATGATGTCAAATTTGATAAAAATTTGGGGGTCGAAGCAAAAGCCTCTTATCACATTCAGCCTCCTTTTTGGGGACAAGGAAGGTTTATGAAGGGAATCAGCAGTACTGTGGGAGAGGCCATCTTTCAAGGTCCAGACATGGCTCTCCATCCTCTTGATATACCAATGGATCAAAGGAATAAAGGAAACCACTCAAAATTCAGTTACCCAGCCACCCTTGTTAATTGCTCATGGACAGAACAACACAGCTCAGCCACATCCAGCAGCAAAAGAGCTCCATCTGACAGGAATCTAACAGCACTTACGGGGATTAATTAATTACACACAACAAAAACCAGAACACAAAACACACTATAGACAAAATCCGAATGATCTGATGAAGAAACTTGAGTTAACTCCTTAGCTCCAGCTCATGGGAACAGCAGGTTTTGCAGGGCTTTGGCACTTGGGTAATTAGATGGTTTTGCTGAACTTAACAGATCGAATGATGTCAGGCCCCACCAGGATCCTCAACTTATCTCATAAACCCATATCTGCTCCGGGAACAAGCACTGTAAATGTCAAAGAAGCATAAAATAGTCATTACCAAACCTCATCATTTCAACCCCAAAATGTTCACTGTGATTTTCTCAGTTGGTTTCACTTGGGTTTGGAGCATCGCCAGCCACATTATGTGATAAGCCACAGCAAGTCAGTATTGGCAGTGGAATAAAAAATAGAAGTGTAAAAGACTCTTCATTTTCCTCATCTTTCAGCCAAAAGCAAGTTTTCAAAACTTAGGTACTCTCTTCTAAAATCCTTGTACCCAAGTGCCCTTTCAAGGCTGCTGCTCACAAGTGAGATTTCACAGCACTAATATGACACTGCCATTAGCATGTGAAAGTCGAAGTGATATTCCAGTGCACATATTTATAGCAAAAGTGAGACAGATACACAGCTTGTGTAAACCTCTGAGTCCCTTTTTATGGCTCTCCTTTGATTTATGCAAACTGAGATTTCGAGGCAAACTTGGTAGTCTGCTCTTCAGACCCCTTTTTAAATTAATGATCTCAAAGTACATTCTCTAGAGAGAGTCAGAGCAAAGATATAGCAACTTTTCCAGTCAGCTGAAAGATCTAAGACATTGCTGAAAAAACAGTTTCCAGGGATTTCAAATGACAGAGAGTTTTTCCCCTGTTTTCAATAGTTTTTTTTTTAAAAAACTAGTGTCTTATTCTCTTAAGAACTCAATGTATTTCTTCTAGAAAATGCTGAAGCAAAGTACATAGGAAATTTTGGAAATACTTTTAACTATTTTTAGAAATATTGCTAAATGAACATATGCAATTGTATGCATCTTTTTTAAAAATAAAAAAAAACTTTCAGAAGAGTCCCAGAAAAAATGTTCTGCTGCTAAGGAGAAGGTATTTACTGGCTGTTTCAGCTTGCTGTGGGTTGTATCCTTTATGTGTTTGCTGTTGGGATGTACTCAGTGTTTTAATTAATTTGACTAACCTGAAATAGGCTTAAAATGTAATTTTCAGCAAACTCATTTTATTGTATCTCAAGAGACAAGGCATTAATTATTTTTAAAAAAAATGTGTATGGGGAGTAAATGCACCTTCATCTCTTTTGAATGCTTTAAAATACCTTATTTTAAGAGGCAATGGCCAAACTCAGACCTGTTAGGGACATGCTGGAGGAGGCTTGAACAGAGGAGCTATCAGTAATTTTTCTTGTGGCCATCTACTCCTTCTTGCAGAAGCTGACTCTGCAGTACAGATGTTAAGGCACAGCTGGTTGCCATTTTTTTCTGGTTGCTCATATGAATTGTCCTCTGGTAAGCTGCTTTTTGTTTGTTTGTTTTGTTTTGAAGTCTAATGTCTGCCAGCAAAATCTGTGAATTTTTAGGTTTTGGGGTTTTTTTTTTAGTTCTTATAATGAGTCACTGTGCTGGAGAAATGACATGAAATGCTCCAGCAAAAAGCTGTCCATGTCAGCTGTGGATTCTTCCCTGTCACCTTCAGAGAGAGGAGGTGTCTCAGCATCTTTGTTAGAAACACAGGCTTGTCAGTTTTGTGGTCTCTCTTCTGGTCCCACATCCCCACTTGGACCTTCGTGGTCATTTTTAGCAAAGTTTCACTTCAAACAAAGCCCCCATCCTGGTTCCTTCCCTCTTGTCTTTCCCCTGGGCTCATCCAGGTCCTGCAAAGAGGTACTGGAGCTCAGCATCCCACACTGCCCACATGGAAGCCAGCGGGTACCTTTGGAGCATGTGAGGTGGGAATGCAAGCTTCTCCAGGCATCACAGACTATGAGAGAATCATTATTTTCCAGGAAATGTGTTTGGAGTTTCCACTAACGTGCCTCCTCCAAAAGTTTGCACTGCTGGCTCCCAACAGCTTTAGAGGACCTGGTGCCCTGCAGATGGGAAAAGGAAGATTTTTTTTGTGGATTGTTAACTGTTAACTCTGGTCATTTATGAGACATCACAGTCCTGGCAGGCCTTCCCCTACTTGAGCTCTCAATGTTTCTTAGATCCCTTTAGTCTGGGCAGGTTGCAGTCTTCTCCTTTCCCATGGATTTCCTTGCCTATCATTCCAGTTTTTCTAGCAGATTTCACCCCTCCTGGCTGCTGGGGGAACCAAGATCCCCCAGTGCTTTTTCCTTTCTATCAGGAAGCCTCCAACCCTTGCTTCTGAAGCAAAGAGCTTCAAAACATGCTATTTAAATTCTTGAAAAGCCAAGTTCATCCCCCAAGTGGAAAACCTTATGGACACAAGGGGCTTGCCTGGTTTCCAGACATCATTTGAGGTTTTTGTTGATGTTTAGGGCTGAGATCCCAGCCCTTCGGGCAGTTCTGCAACAGCTCAGGGATTCTGGCAACTCTGTAGGAATAATATACCCCAAATGGGTTTGTTTTGGAATATTTTGAGTTGTTAAGAAAAAGATCAAATATTTCCGCTCTGACATTCAGTTTGTTTGGCTGCTTAATAGTAGTGACTGATTGAGTTCTGGGCAATGACTAAAAATGCCACAGCTCAACCAGAGCAGGGTGGTGGTTATTGCCTTTGAGGACTGTTCCCCACTTGCAGACAGGATATACTCTGGGTTTCAGATTTTCTTTAACAGCACGTCCCAGACTAGATAAGTGCAGGAGGCTTCTTCTCTCCAGGCTTGGGTACAGAGCTTGTGCATACAGGGAATTTGTCTTTATCCCATAATTTAGTTGCAGAAAATCAGATTTACATCAGCATGACTGAGAGAGGAAATATGGCTGCGGTCTATATAGCTACATAAAATAATGTCTGTCTGAGATTTCTGGGTAGGCTGATGAAGTTTTAGATAACTCTCTGACATTGATAGCCACAAAAAAAAGAAAAGAGAAAGATTCTGAAAGACTTTGCTTTTGCTGTGCCCTCTTTTCTTACACCAGTGAAAATGAGTAGCTAAAATCAACTATATCATCTTTGCAAACTTTTTCTGAAGCTCAGAGTGGGCAGGGAAGATCATGTCCAGATCCCAACTTCTCTGAGGCCTTGCAGGGGTGCTGGCAGAGAGCAAATGTCTTCCAAGCAAGGGTGAGAATTTCTTCCCAGGCCAGGTAAATAAATCTTTCCACTCATGTGGCTGTGTGTGAGCGTGGCACGGCTGTGGGACATGGGCTGTGCCTGCCTCAGTATTGGGGCATGGGGAGGCTGAAAGGAAGTTAAGAGCAAATTTCAGGATGCTGCTGGGGCATATGTTCACAATTCCTTGTTTCCTAGTGTTTTAACAGGTCCCTATGCATTTACTCATCCTTTATAGAGTGTTAATCTCCTGTTGCCCTTGTTAAGAGAGGAATGCCAGACGTCCCAGATGTGGTACCTCCAAACTGCCAATAAAGCAAAAATACATTTTCCAAGGGTTTGTAACTACAAGCTGTTTGTAAGCTGCTGCTCTTAAGCAATGATAGCTTGACCAATAAAGCAATTTAAAAATAATTTCTTGATTTAAAAAATATTGTGTCAGACATAGTGGTAGCAGGAGGGAAGTCTGGTTTACCAATTAAAAATAAAATTGTTCCAACAATCCAATGAAATCCTATTACAATGCTGGAGTTGGCCAGGGCAGCAAACTAAGGGTAAAGATCCTTGATTTTAACTTAAATCACAGCACTGAGTGTCTCACAGACTAAATGAGAGTCCTTTCTGTGCCAGGAGACAGGTGAGGATAGGATTTAGGAGGATGGGATTTGTCCAAGCAAGGACAAAATGAAAGGAGACAAGACAGCCTGGCTGTTATACCGAGTTTCCCACCTCTGCACGTGCTTCTTTTGGCTGCTTCCCCTAACCATAGCACTCAGTTCTGGGGTTGAGGAAAATTTGGACATTCTTAGGGTGTGTAAACATGGTCCTACTGACCCATGCACTTGAGCCAAAAGGGATATGGGGTTGTCCAAGATACTTCTCATGACTTCTACTTAAAATAGTTTCTGTCCCTGCCTATCTCAGCTTGCTGTAGCTGTGGCTGTTCCCCAAGTCCAGCCCCATAGAACAGCAAGTCTGTGTGTCCTCCTTCCTGACCAAGTCATCCTGGGTGGTGCTGGGTCCATGGCTATGTGTCTCCATGGCTACAGCTGAGCCTCTTCATTCAGCCTGGGGTAATTTTCCACTTTTCAGTGCAGTAAATGAAGTCATTCTGACTTCCCAGCTCAGCACCTTGTTGGTGTATGCTTAGGGTTAGGTTTATGTAGGTCTTCTGAAGTGCCAGGGATCTGCATGTCCACAGTGGGAACGTGCCACATTTCCTAGTGGAATAATCTCTGCCTCTGATGCTTGCTTTCCTCAGCTTGCATTGTGCAAATCACATTGATCACTGTGATAACTGGCAGCAGATCTTTCACACTTTTAATTGCTGTTATAGTCTTGGTAGATGTGCAGCATCTCGGAGTTGAGTTTTGGGTGTTTCTGTGTTAGGTTTGGGACACAAATATGGATAGTTATGGGTCAAGTGAGGGGTGAGGGAGATCCCATCTTCCATGGTGCATTCCTCTTAGGAGGTCGGGTCCAGACAAATCTGTCTTCATGGCAGCACTTAGGTTGGATGGAAGTTTTTGAAATAGCTGCAGCATTTTTTGTGCAAAAATATTTCAGAAACTATTGTGGAGTTATTTATGAATAGGTATTTATGAAAGGCAAGCTAGCACAGATCCAGCCTTTTATGTTTCCTGCTTTTTTGATTAAAAAAGGTGCTTTTGTGCATCTTGAAATACTCCTCTGAGTAGAGAGGAGCTTGCACTAAAACATATGTATGCCATGATTCGAGGTAGTGAGGCTGAGGTCCCTGCAGTTAAATAGAATTTTAAAGTTAAATTTAACATTTGTCAAAATGTTTGCTTTTGCTGAACACAATGAAAACGCTGTGCTGTTATTAGAGGGGCAAAAGTATTCATTAATATTATCCTGGCTGCATTCCAAGAATAAAAATCAACTCGGGTATGTGTTATTAACTCAATAAATGTGTCACTGGAGTAATTGCTAGATCAGGATTTTTGCCATTCTATGTGAACCTCTGAGTTTTAATATTCAGGTACATTGGACTGCAATTTCCTATTGATTTTTAAGCTGGGAAGATGAAGAGATGTAATTTTAAGAAACGTTATCTGTCATTTGATTAAATGAATTGCCCTCCTTCATGTACAGTAGCCACATAATATCCTTACTTTGACACCAGCATGGTCATCTGTAGTTTTGAAATCTGGTTGCCTACATGGTGTGGCCTCATCCTTCCCCTCTCAGAAGTGTCTGCTGGGTGTTTTGTAGGAGATGGTGGAGATGAGGAGGTCAGCCACTCCTGTGTCGACCACATCTCCATTCCTCCATGAAGAATTTCTTAAGATATTTGTTAATGTCAAGTGTCCTGATTGTCAGGATTACTAGAATGTGCTAAGAAGCCTGATGGAGTAACACTTGTCCTGTCCCCCATCAGCTCATTTAGTGTCTTGACTAAAAAATCACAGAGCACTTTCTGCTTTCTGCAAATAGACTAAAGCATTTTTCTGCAAAAGTGCTCATATAAAATGTTTTTTGTTTGGTTGGGGTTTTTTTAATAATGTCTATTCAAAAGTGAGCTACTCTTTAATGAAATTAGTAGAAACTATTTTTATGGAAAACAGCTTGTAATGCATAACTTACATGTGTCTGTGTGTTTCAAAGTACTTAAAAAAAAAAAGCAAGGTAATTGTTATCCCTATTTTATATGTTGAGAAAGACCATGAAATGAGTTTTTTAGTTGTTCCTGGGGCACTGCAGGAGAGAACAGTCCAGAGAACAGATTCTGAATGCCATGAGGTCTCGTGCAAATTTTTATTGATAATTTTCCTCTCTGTGGTCCCATATAGTGTACCCATTGGAGGCTTCTTCTACTGAACAACACAATATTTTACTCAAGAAAGAGCCTTTGTGTCATAACTCTAATAATGATAATATTTCTCTCTTTATTTCTTCCACTGGTTCCCTGGGCAGACAGGGAAGAGTCTAAGTTACCTGTGCTTATAAAACCCCATTAGCATGTGGGTTCCCAGTGAGTTCACTTGTGTGAAATTCCCCTGGAAATTCCAGCTGGGGAGCTGGCAGGGTAAACACAGTCCCAGCCTTCTGTGGACAACCACCCCATGTCTTCTGAAATGCAAGTAACCTCAGAAATGAAAGTTTGGCCCTGCTGATCAGGATCCAGATGGATCAATTCAAGTTGGGGGCCTGGGTTTGACCCACGTCTGATTTCAATGCAAAGTATCGTAAATCATTTGAAGCCGTTCCTGCATGTGTTTAAGCTCACTCTTGTGAGCAGTCTCATTGAAGTCAGTTGTGAACAATGGTATTTCTTTCTTCTTTAGTCACTGCTGATTTCTGGTACAGGGTGTAAGTGACTCTTTTATTGCCTTTGATACCAAAGTCCCTTTGCCAGCCACTAAAGAGGCTAATTGACAAATACTGCTTGATTTTTTGGGGGTGATTTTATAATCTTATTAAAAATTATAGATACCTCAAATTTTTGTGGCTCCTGGACAGAACATATTATTCTGCTCTAGGCTTTCCAGTTTAATTTCTTTGTAAGCAATTGGGTGGATCCGCTGATGTATGACAACCAGATGCTCTTCAGCTGTACTTTTCCATAAATGAGTTTGTTCAGTTTTTTTCTTCCCCTACCAAGCATATCAAGTTCAAAAGAAAATGTTGCCTCTCGCTAATGAGAAGATTAATCGCATTCACATATGCAGCAGACTTTGTCAATTCTGTTGAAAGTTTGATGACCTTTAAGAGGCAAAGTTTTAGTATGCCCAAAATAAATAATTCATTCTTTGCAGATTTGCCCTCTGTATCCATCTGCTTAAATCTGAAGCATGCTGATTAAAGCATCTCAGTGCAATTATCTTCATACCTTATTGAGATAAAGAATTCTGTTCTCCTGTTCTACTTCAAAGCACTGTTGCTCTTCTAAAGATACCAATGACCAGATCTACGTGGGGTCCACTTTTGCTCTGACTTTTGTTCAGCTCTCCATAGCATTCCTCAAAATCTCACAGAAAGCTCCAGATTTCTCCTTTTTCCATTCAAGTTCCTTCTTCAGCACTGCAAACCGAAATGTGTAACTAATCCTTTTGCAAAATCTCGGAAAGAGTCATCTTTAAACACAATGGGAAGACTTCATCTCTGCTCACACTTCTGGGGAGAAAAATGACATCCAGGCAAGTGGCAAGATGTAATTTATTTTGATTATCACAATTATTGATGCTATAATTATTGATGCTGCTTCTATCTCTGAAGGCTGCAGGCAACCAAGAAAGCCCATTCCCCCCTTCTCTCCCCCTTGCAGTGCCCACTTTGCTGAGCTCTCACCTGACCTGTTGCCCTTTTGGGGCAGCCTTTGCAGAAAATGATGGGTGCAAATAACATCAGCTACCAGTGCAGCCAAGAGGACTGCTCCCGAGTTGGGAACCACAAGGATGGACACTGGTCACCATCCCAAAGAGCAGGCAGACATCTCAGCTCCCCTCCAACCATCAGCTTCAGGGGACATGTTTGAAACCTCCTGCAGTGACCGCATGCAGATAAATAAGCTGATTATATAGCCAAGCAGATGGGCTCTTCTGTTGCTACCTGTGAAAATAAGTCCAGTCCTCTATATCCCTGGGAGGAAGGAAACAGCTCAGCAGACACCATGCAGCTTGTAGTTTATTTAGGACACTCTCTGAAAGAAGAGCTGAATGAATATTGCAGCCATTTAAATGAATCTTTTCTGTCCCCACGTGAAATTAGACTGAACTGGCACCACGTCACCTTGTTACTAGAGAGAACAAATATTCCCTCTGGCACAAATCTTCCTGCAGGCTTGAAAAAAATGTTTAGGTTTGTTTCTGTTTTCATGAAGAAATTGGAACTGGTCTTCAGTGCTCTCTACATTTAATGCTGCTTGGTATAGATGAAACAAAGAAACTGAAAGAGGAAATAATAAGGGATTTCTGGGTTTTTTAAGGTGATTTACAGATGAAAAGAAATCCTGGAGATTAGGAAGTTGTTTAAATAGCAGCAAGTCAAATATGGAAACGTTCCAAAATCGGAGATTAGAGGAGAAGGAAAAAAATTGCAAAGAACAAAGCCTTGAAAGAAGGGAAGATATATCCAAAAAGAAAAGGTTTCCAGCCAAAGAAAAACAAAAAAGTCTCTTAAAACCAGAAACAAGACACCTGCTTTTCTGTCAGTTACCAGCAGCAAGGGAAGACTCCACCTGCCAAAGCCAATTCTTAAATCAGCAAAGCACCACGTGGGTAAAATAACAGGATGTTGGAAAGGAAACAATTTTCACTAATTAGCGGATCAGATACTGCTGTCCCACTCTCAGCACTCGCAGTATTGAGCAAGAGCTCAGGGTTTGCTCTGACTCAGTGGGAATAACCCCTTTTTCCAGCCAAGTGGTGGATCCAAATGCTTTTTCCATGCCATGGAGTGGGGCTGGCTCCCCCCTGGTGCTTACCAGGGAGTGGGATGCATCCCCCCACCACCCAACGTGGCTTTCTGGGACCTTCCACCTGAGGAATTGGTGCTGAGCACTGCATCACCTACGGGACAGGGAAAGCTGGATAAGAAAAAGGATCTTGAGATGCTGAAGTATGTCCCTTCTTGGTGATGAAAGTGAAATTTAAATGTTGGAGATGGAGTGATCAAATCTGTTGAAAAAAGTAGGAGCGGCTTGGTTGTACAAAGATCACCCCTGTTAGCATGTCATCTATGATTGTGCTCCAAAATCCTGTCCAGCTCAGCTCAGAATGGGTATGAAACTGAAAACCAGCAGCACATGGATGGAGTTATGCAATGGGGGAATATGTCATAAAATAACTCACCTCAGGTGAAATCTGAATTTCGAGCCTCTGGATCATTTGTGATGTATATGGGGAGTAGGTCTCATGGGTTTTGTTAAATTTAATGGGGGAGTTATAGCTGAAACCTCTTATATTGCCTTGGAAAAATACCCCACGGCTTCAAGGTTGCTTTTGGAAACACACTGTCCAGAGATTTTGGCTTCAGCTCCATAAAAATACTGTGCTTTTGGCCTGTGATGTTTTCTTGGAATAATGTGGACTGAATGGTGGGTATAATGACGTGAAGAAATGTCCCAGAGGCTGGTGGCAGCCTTAGGATTTCAGAAGGAGGCTAAGAAGAGGAGTAAGCTTTGCAATATTGGAGTGTTTGAACTGTTTGACATCACTGAGTCCAACTTTATTTGTGAAAAGCAAGAATGAATGAAATGAATGATGAAATAATAACCTAATCACAGTCATTTACCAATGTTACGTGAAGGCTTCTAGTGAGAATCAGAACTGAGAATCTGTGGTTAAGATATGCTTCAAATAAGCATGTAAAACATGAAGTAGATTTCCAATGATTGTGCAAGGAAATGGCCCTCTGAGTGGTATTTCTGGGCACTTTGTTGCCCTTCTCAGCCAGCTTGTGTCAGGGTCAGCCAGGCAGAGAACCAAGGTCTTCTGCTTTTAGTGGTAAGTGATGTTAAGCTCATCATGCAGTTCCTGCTTCAGTGAAGTTGGGGCTTGATATTTCAGTTGAGTGGTCAGAAAAAAAACCAAGAAAGGTATGAAGTGCCCTCTGTCTCTTTGGTCAGTGGTCAGGATCCCCCCAGTGTATCTCATTCCTGTAAATCATCAAAGTTATGGTGAAGACTGTATGAAAACTACAGCCCAGTTAATGCATATTTAACAGTGTTTCTTTAGTAGATGGGAAACCATAAACAGTTTCCTAAGATACTGAATGAAAGAGCATGTCAGCATTAAGTATGTCCATCTTAATAGAGTATGATGAATGGTTTGGCATCATGACAACATCTCTGTCAAGATGGGGAGCCTTGGGATGTAATTGCTCTTTGAAAGAGTTATTGAGCAGCTTTCCTATCTGAGGTCATAGGCTATAACTTACGGAGGACTGTGGAAGGTCTTGTTGGGGAAGTTTATCTGACTTGGCTCTTGGGGCTTTACCCTGTCACTAAGATCATTACTGTGATATCTTATATGTGATTCAGCTCTGTTCCTCTGGTTTTCATACAAAACCAGTGCCTGACTCATGTTCCACAAATAACATCAGGACAACAGGGGAAGAGCTTGGCTGTGGGGTTCAGGAAAGACCTATTAGCTTCTTTTCTTATCATTAGGTTGTTTTCTGTAATAACAATTTAAAAAAGAAAAGTTTAACTTGCTGAAAAAAACTCCAAACAGTTTTAATTGCCTACTATGCACCTAAATAAATATTAATTTATTAAAATCAGTGTCAAGGATAAATACTTGAGAATGAAGCTTCACATATGTACATGATTACTCCTGTGCCTCTTCACAGGCTGCAGCCGAAATAAGTAGTGATTCATTGCAAATGAAGTCTGAATTAATTAGAGAATCCCTGCTCTGTGTTGGCCACCCTGTTTTCTCTAGATATTTGATGGTTTGGGGAGGAAAATGGCTACTGGCACATACTATGGTGCAATAGACCCATAACCAAGTTTTTCCACTTTCTCCAGCAACAATCACTGTGTTGCAATACCCTAAAAGTGTTGTAATATGGAGAAGCCCCAGGAATGTGGATGGGATGTTTTTCATAATACAGTTTCCATCCTGCCATCTTTAGGTTATTAATTGCAATTTCCAGTGTAAACAGAGATATATCTGGACCAAAGCTTGCCATGGCTTGGCTGCTCATGTCTTCTATTCCAGCAAATTAAAAAACTCTAAGCCCCAGCAAACTCAAAGGTCTCTGGTGGGGGTCAGAGGTCCTTGCAAAGAGACTTCATAGGTGTCTGTAGGGAAGCTCAGAACCACAGTTAAGCACAGGAAGGTCAGTGGTCTTCATCAAACATGATCAGTGCTTGAGGCCTACCTATATACTGCTCATCTATGTAACTTCCAGCAGAAACAGCCCCTCCTGGAAAAGGGAAAGCAAAGAGCAAGAAACAGTTGTGCAGCTCAATCTTTAGGCACTGTTCCCTTGGGCACCTGTAGTAATCCTTGAAGCTGCTGCCTTGGTAATAATCTAGCAATTAAAAGAAAATATTGGTATTTAATTAAGCTTGTCACTCAACCAGAAATGAGTTTTACTTATCAAGAGGAGCTGGATTTGATTTTGCCACTTGAAAGTGGAGGCTAAAGACTCTTGTAGGGTAAAACTTCAATTAAGAAAGGAGATTTGGATTAACATGTGAGGCAGAGGAAGAATGAAAAGTTCTCAAAAATCATGTGAGTATGAATCACAGGAGGAGAAGAACCTAAATATGGGAACTTTTTTTTTTTTCCTTTTTAAGTTAAAAGCTACATGGTGCCAAAGCTCATGGGTAAAAGAGGCAGAGGAGGGATTTTTATGTGCCTGGAATGTCTCTATTCAATCCACTTTCCTGCTCTTGATATGCAGTCATTACAGATATTCAAAATCTGGTCAGAAAATGCATATGCTGAGGGGCATTAGCAAATCCCAAGGATTTGGATGCTTGACTTTCATAAATGTAGATAGCAGAGAAACAAATGGTTCTTCTGGAACCTTTGAAAAATCCCCTTTTTGTCACTTGCTGGCTGTGAGGATGCTTCCCACCTCCATCTCTTGCCAATGTCCCCACATAGATCAGCCCTGGTGTACAGAAGGGCAGGAGAACACCTGGGCTGGCTTTCAGCTCCAGGGCTTAGTGGGGTGTCAGAAAAAAAGCTGACCATGGGGAAATGCTGGCTGTAGGACTGTGATTCAGCTCCTTGTGTAGACTGGAAAACAGATCTATTGCCATTCCAAAATTCTTCCAGCTGTAGGATGTTGAAATATATGTTCTGAATTCCCGTCTATTTCTGCAGTTTGCCCTAAAATATAGTTTTCCATGGAATAAGAAGGCAGATATCACAGGGCAAATTGAAATTTCATAAGAACACAATGAATGGCCAGTGTCAATGGAAAAGTACTTTATATGTTGCCAGAGATCTATTGAGGCACAAATAAAGAAAAAAGAAGAAGAAAAAATACCAACCTCCCAATTAAATAGTTTATATCCAATTGTAGCTCCTCAGTGTTTTTCTCAGAAAAATTACAGGGATCCAGCCTAGATATAATGAAAGCCATGCTAGCAGTAGAGGAGCAGGCTGCCAGCACAGGCAGCAGTAGCTGTGCCACCCAACACAGTGAATACCCTGGAGCTGGGCTGGAAGGTTCCTGCTAGGATGTAGAGTTACTTTTTGAATTTCTCCTTGTCAATATTCCTGTGCTCAGTCATTGGTTTCTCCATTGAATGATGGTTCTCCCGCACCCCAAAATTCACCTTTTTTTCCCCTTCGTCTGTCTGCTTGGCCCTATTCCTGGATCTTTGTAATGTCATCACTAAAAAATTTGCCCATCAAAAAGCTTGTCCTCAAAAGAAGACAAGGAGAAGAAGCTGAGTGCTGATAGTGACCTGAGGTGACCTGGGCTCCCCAGCAGCTGAGGCTGAGGCAGTGCCAATGGGGAGCAGCTGAGCCTCTGGGGAGGAGAAGATGGGTGAGGTGACCCAAACAGATCAATCACAGTGCTCCTGCTCATGATGCTCAGTACAAAATGGCTCCCCAGAGAGCCAGGTCATGCCTGCTCTGGCTGGGGTGCTGCTTGGTTGTTATTGCTGCTGCTTGTTTCCTCACCTGAGAAAAAAATTGTCCATGGAGATAGGTTGCCTTCTCCTGCCTTCCCAGGTAGGACTGTCTTGGTTGCTCTGGGGCTGTTGGGGACTCTCCCTGGGACCCTGAACTTGGGCACCCTCACCTGCTGCTGAGTCTGGTGTGAGACTTTGATGGTTGGTAAGTACTTACCAGCTGAGAAATGTTTTCTGTTGGTTGTGGTGTAACCTAGAAGAAGAAATTTTTCCCTGCAGAAATTACACTTCTAAAGTTTGTCAAAATATATTGATGTGGAGTTCCCTCCAAACAAGAGCGCTCCAGTTTGAGGAACAGAGTTTTGATTATTTTTATTTTTTGATTTTGCTTGCCAAATTTACCTTTCTGCTGGGAGTTTCTGTGGTGCACCAAGATACAGGAAGGCTTTGGGGTCAGCTTTCTGAGGGCTGGGGGACTCTGCTCTGGTTCAGCAGCCAACAAAAGAGGGATGTGGGAAGGTTTCCCAAGATGGAGAAGAGCAGCTCTTCTCTGTCCTCAGCAGGAGAGACAACATTCAACACTCCCTTTGTGTGTTCACCTCCTGTTCCTTTTACTAGGTGTTGCTTCTTCATATGCGAAGTCTGGAACCTAATCCTTCAGCACAGCCAGCCATGAATATGCTAGGCACAGACTTTACTTCTTGAGTTTAATGTTGTTTTTCTTTGATAATTATTTTCAATGCATCTGTGTTTATTTTAGGACCCAGACCAGAGCTATGTACTCTTTAGCAGACACTAGGGCTTATCCTGAGGTTTTCCATGTGTTGTTTTCATTAGTTTTCATTAGCATCCTAGTTGTATCCTGGAGAAAAAAAAATATCCAGCATTGGAAATATTATGTGGACAACAGAGGATCATACATCTATATTATACGACCCAGCAGCAGGGTTTCTCCTTTTCTGGGAATTCTTTGTCCTGGAGAAGTAACGCCAAGGCAGTGAGATTGATTTATGTCACCAATAGAAACCAAACACTCATTGCAACATTTCACAAACTGAACAGCTCCAAGGGCCCTGGTATGGAGGTGACTAATGCTGCCATTCCCAAGTCCCACAGCTCCCTCCTTTCTGCAGCCAGTACCAGGGAACAAAGTCTGGTCTCATGGTGCTGCTCTGCATGGGGTTAGGTACAAGGTCAGGCTTTGTACCTTTTCCACCTTTGGAAAGCACTAGTGCATGAAGTGACCCATATTATTTTAGGAAGTAGAGGAGCAAAACAGAGCAAAGAATGTGGAGTTTTTAAATAAACCAGATATAAAACCCCCTTGTCTGCAACTTTAGAAAGCAAATGAGTGGAGCATAGTCTTGTCTTGCTCCTGCTGTCTGGTCTGTCTGCTCCTTAGATGTGTGGTGTTGGCTACACAGGCTCTCAGGACAGTTGAACCTTCAATCTGGCCCACTGTTGTCTTTTCTACATTTTCACATTAATCTGTTTCTCCTACTACTAGGATAAGATCCATTTTCCTCATCCTGGCCATTCTACCTTCAGAGTCCTGCTGGTTTGATTCCCATTAGTCACTGGTTTCTTTACCTATATGATGGAAATTGTGGAAGACTTGGTGTTTCCACCTCCAACCATCTATCCCAATCCACATGTCTGTAACAAAAACTTAAGTCCAATGTGTCTGGACACATATTTCATCAAATGGCTTTGCACTGTGAGAGAGACTTGTATCAAAGTTCACATCCTGGTCCAGGAGGCTCCTTCCTGACTGTATGCACTATGTATAGACAGCAAGCCCTAGCTAATAACATCAAGATGTGGTGTCTGCATCCTGCACCTCTGAGAACACCACATATGTTAATTTTATTTGATAAAGTGACATCTTAACTTATAATATTAGGCATCAAAATATTTTTAGGTGATCATGGAGCAGCAAGAAGAAGCTGTTTACTCATGGGTTTCCATTCCCTCTGTCTGTTGTTCAGCCAGGTCCGGCATCCATGCTCCCTGGAGCCTCAGCTCTGCAGATGAAAAGGATGGGCAGGGCTGCCTGCATCCCAGCATCAGCCAGATCAAAGCCCTGCACACATCTGTCAGGGGGTAGCACAGCCCCCCCAGCACCAGGAACTGAGGTGTGAGCTCTGTCTGCCGCCACAGACAGCAACCACAAACCCAGCCTCATGTTCCAGACATCAAGAAGATATTCTTGTGATGAGAAACAGATGGATTAAGAAGCAGGTGTTCACTGGGGAAGTGCTGTATGAACAAAACTTCAGAATACAAGGAAGCACCTTTCCTCTGTCGCTACTTATGTCTCAACTTATTTTTTAAGATCTGACACCCATGTACAATTTTCTACCAAGAACACAATGGGAACAGAGCAGCAGTTAAATAAAATTGTTTGCTCTCCTTGTGCTGATGCAGAGGCCAAGTAAGTGTCACAATAGGACCTAACTCACTGGATGGTGTCACTTCTGTGGCTATGATAAATAGCCAGAGGTAGATTGGCCAGAGGTAACAATGCCAAGGTGGGAAATCCAGGGATAAGAAGTGAAATTACTGTATTAAACATTTTATTTGAGGTTCAGATGTCACAGGAAAGAACACAGAGCCTTGAAATCAGCCCTAGACCATTTGATGACACCAGTTTGCACATGGCTGATGCTACCACTGGAATGATGCTGATCTGCATCAACGGAGAACCTGACACTTACAGATGTGGCTGCAGGAAAATAGCAGCTGCAAGAGCTGTATATTCAGCATTTCTGATTGGAACCGTGTGAAAAGAACAGATTTCTTCTCATGTGCCATCCTGAGAAGAGCTAAGTGGTTTTTGCAAAATGCTCACCAAGATGCCTGCAGAGAGAAATCCAGCTCAGGAGAAAACTGACAGAAGAAAATCACAACCCAGTGAGGGGAAATGGTCAGTAAAAGGAAGGTGTACTTGAGCAGTGTTCACACTTAATGGGAGTGCAGTGTTGCACACCTGTGTGCCAGAGGCTGCTTTTCACTTCTAAGACAGCAAAAGGATAGTTTTGGCATTCTCTGACACTAACTGAAAATGCACTAGTGGCTGAAACATTAGCTCTTGGTCTTGAGAAATTTCCTCTGCCACAAACATAATTGTAATAAAAACTGAAAGGCTGAAAAAAATGTTAGAACATTTAAAAACTATAAAGTCTTCCCTATTTCCACTTTTCTTCTGCAATAAATTAAAAGCTTGACAAATTTGCCCCTAAGACATAAACATGAAGAAATCATTTGCCAAATGACTTTTCAAGCCTGGCATCTCTAGCCTGGGGAGAGCTTTGGAAAGGTCACAGAAATTCATCCTGTGAGCATCCTCTCCTCAAGCCCAAGGGGGTAAATCTGTGGATCTGGAGCATTGTGATGCTGGCCTGAGGAGGACAAGATGCCATCGTGCATGGAAGTTGCCTATTCTTTGCCAGGTGAACAGTGCCACCATCTATCTCACTGTCATGTGCACAGGTAGCTTTTGCTCAAGGAGGCACCTGGGCATGTGTTTAAGTCTCATTTCAAAGGAGTTTGAGTCCTTTCCTAGAGGTGCTCTCCTGAAAGGCAGTCAAGAGTGGTGACACAAATTGTTTCAGTGACTTGGGTAGAGACATGAGCACACTGTGAGCTCTGGGAACTCAGTACTGCCAGCAAGACCGGACCCTCAGGCTCCTGTGCTTTGAGGATGGACAGACTCTGCCCAGCAGGTCAGAAGAAGGCAGCAGGTTTTGAACTCTGCCTTCATGGCATACAACCAACAGCTCACAGCTCCAGCCTTGGCAAGGTCCCCTTTGGCAGGAGAAACTGGGATATGCAGAACAGACCAGAACCAAAATCTTCAAACCTCCTATTTGTTATGCTATGTGCTGACCACAGAGCTCATCTTTAGGTGACTGAGTTTATTAAAAAAAAACAACAAAACTTGTTTCTGTGCATACAACAACTTCTGGGAAGCAGAAGGTCCGTTTTGTCTCAGACCATATGCTCTGTCTGTTTTTTCCAATTTCTTTTTGCCTTTAAGTTGTTTCTCCCTCACAATAAAGGGATGCAGTGATACAAACATTTTTAATCTTGTAAGTCTCAAGCTGAAGACCCAAGTAAGGTGTGTTTCACACAAGTTCATGCAGGAAGACTTTTGCAGTTCAAGAAGACTAACACCCAGACCTAAGACATTGCTCATTGTCCCCTTTTTGTTGCTGGCTCTTTGCTGTTATGGGCAGACATTGAAACACAGCTTTTTTTCTGCCCTATCCCAGCTTGGTATTCCTCAGATGGAGTCCTAAAGGTATGTGGAGTTCCCTGGTGCTAAGCAAATTTTTTATGGGCAAAGTATTAAGAAAAAATATTTTTTGTCTGGACACCAGAAAGAATATTATATGCCTATATGGAAAAGGAACAGCAGTTTCAAAGAAACATTTACCAAAATTTTTATAATTTCTAAAACCATGGGTTATCTGTGGGGTGAGGAGGGAATCATAATTCCTCTGTGAGTGGCAAGTATGGTCTTCCCATGGCATGCAAACCTGGGCTTAACTTTCCCAAAAATCCATCTGTTTTGCCATTTATGACTTCACGTAAGCTAGAAAAAAATCCCCATACAAGGACCAGAGTGCAGAGAGAGGGAGGGCTGTAGCCCCCCAAACTCCCTTCTGCCCTGGTGAAACACCCAGCTTTTGAAATCTTTTTCTAATGTTCACACCCTTTGATCTGTTTATTTTTAACTAAGCACTTTCTGAATTTAAATGTTATCTCAGCTGTATTCCAGGCTCTTTCTGGTCCCATAACCACTCTTCTATCCTTGTAGTCTATATTTTGAATCAGATTAATTAGATTTCACTCTGCTACTGGTGGCTATCGTGATGCTTTTGGCATGCAGTTGCAAAGTGTGGACGGGTTCAAGAGGCAGGAGAGTATGCTGGTATTTGAAGTGTGAATTTGTGAATTAGACTTAATAGATGAAAAAAAAAAGGTATGAAGGTGGGACTTAGAAATTAAGTTAGGCATGCAGCCGTAATTGTTACATGCATTTGATTTCTGTATACATACATAGGGCTTTCTAGGAGGCTGGTTGCTATGGTAACTTTACTGCATGGTCCATATGTTTCTTCTGAAATTCACTTTTCCTTAACGGAAAATTACACCCATGGGCATGGATGGCATGTGTAAATCTCCTTAAAAAAGCAACAATCTTCCTTTTTTTCCTAAATGCCATCAGCTGTGCAACAGAAGCCTTTGAAGTTCGATTCTCCCCCTTGTCAGTTTACCAAGCAAGAGACATGAACTGCATCCAAACCTTCTCTTCTCTTCCTCCTTGCTGGAAACCTGCCTTATAGTAAATCCCCTGACTTTTTCATGCGGTGAGGTCAGAAAAAGTTGTGTTTAAAATAGCAATCTCTTCAGGTGACAGGTGAAAATATAGGAGGTTAGCAGGAAAGAAGGGCTTGGGCATCCATCCCAGTGTGACCTTGCTTCTCTGGATATGGATGCATTGGGATTTTCTGTATCCAAATCAAACCAGATGACTAAATGTTCAGTTTGTTTGTTGCTTGTTTTTTTTTTTTTTCCTCTTGGTAGGAAAGTTTTAAAAGTTGCATTTTGCAGGTTGCAAAAGGCCTTTCCTGAATATACACATTAACAGGGCAATTATATCTCCCACAGGCAATTGGTTTCACCAGGAGGTTTCACACCTTCCCTCTGGAACCAGGGCTCTGCTCCATCCTACAGCTGAGTGGAGGAACTAGGGTGAGTTCCTAACTATGAACTATTCCTGGATCATTTCAACCCCCTGTTTTGACAAAGTGACCTGTTGGATTATACAAAAACAAATAAAAAGCAAGGGAGCAGAAGTGCTCAGCTCTGGGTGCAGCCACAGCTGGGAACATAGTGGGCTTTTGGCTGCTGGACTGTGCCCTGCTCTCGGGTTGGACAGGACAGCAGATTAGAGCCATCCATAGTTACACTGGTTTCTGATGGTTTTTTGTTGGCTTTAAAACTTTAAACAGTTCTTAAAAGATCTGTTCTCTGTTCATCTCCTGGGGTTGACGGTGAGGAACCAAAACAAACTTCCTGCACTGTTGCAATTCATTGCTATGCCTGGTCTGGTTTTGAAGTTTAAACCAAGGGATTAGAAATCCACAATGGAAAACACCAACTGTAGGGCTGATGGAGCAATTCCCTGAGTTGAGAGCCAGGCTGGACTGTCTGCCATGTCCATGTTCATGCTGCACCTCTGCTTCTCATTGCTGCCATTAGCCATGAATACATCCACATCTATAAAATATGGATGCTGGACTAGGGATGGATTTAACTCCGTGTATCTGAAGTTTACTAAAACCCCGGAGCCATTTAAATGTATTTTAACCTTACTTTTCCCAGCAATTCTTATTAATGGCTGTGGCTTGGAAGCAACTGGTTTTATGTACCTACAGAGTCTGTGAATGCTGGCTTTTCAGAAACTTTTCTTGGTGCCTTGCACAGCTGGCTTGTACTTCTGGTTTACATTGGAAAGGTTTGACACCTTAGCAGTATCAAGTTAAAGGTTTTATCCCTAAAATTTCCCAAATGCAGTTTCCATTATTAACACGATGGCGACAGCTATAGTTTGTTTATATTGCTTCACCTGGGGCACATAAACTTAAAGGACTGAAAATACCCCCATGCAATAAAAGAATTTTATATAATTGGTACCTCTTGCTGTCAGGGACAGCTGGCCTTTGAAAGTTGGGAACTCATTTACGTCATTGAAGTAAAATGTAAGCCTGGGGTTTAAATGACTCTAATTTATATTTCTGAAGTTCAAAACACTAATATGGCTGTCCAAAGGGCAAATACCTTTCCAAACAAACTAATTCTCATAAATCAACTTGAAGAGCATGTATGTGTATGGTCCCCTGACAGCAGGCAATCGATGGCTGCCCAGCATTGCTCTTGTTTTTTCATACTTATGCTCTTATTATCTCTGGTTTGTTATCCCCAATGTTAAAGTTTCTGTGACAGTTTCACTATGGACATCAGCTAGCCAAGCTCACTGGGTAGATGTGGCAGTGGCTTTGTCATTGAAGTGTCTCTTCTCACTGAGAAGGGTTAATTTCTTGTGGCTGGACAAAAATCAGTGTCCTGTGAGCAAAATAGCTCAAAACCACCCTGCTTTTCTTGTGCTGAGCATTTTCTTGCCTCTGCCTGTAAGCATTTGTCTGAACACCATTTATATACTTTGGGTTGAGGGCCTGGTTCCAAACAGCTGCTGTTTGTTTAGCTTTTTCTTTAATTTTATCTGATTTTTTTTTTTTTTTAAGTTTTAGTTTTTAATTTACAAAACTGAAAATCTCTCTGGAATGGGTTCACACCAAAAATCTTTGTTCTAGTCCTTGGATGAAGCACTGATCCATGGTCCATGCTTTTACAACCCACAAATTCACTAACAGTTATTATGGCATTGCAAAACAACAGTGACAATAAGAAATTAAACCACAGCTCCCTCAGAGCAAATTCCAGGCTCAGAGCTCTGCTGCAGGCTAGCAAGCCCACCACCACCAGGGAGCCTGCATGCCTCGATTCAAAAGGTGTATTTCCAAATCCCAGTTCTGGCGTGGTCACGCTGTGTCTTGGCTCCCTCTAACATTTGTCATTTGCTTTTAATATATGTTCAGATGTATCTGCAACTTAAAAATAATTAAACTCATTTTTGTATTTTTTGAGAGTTTGGTTTTGCTGCCCAGAAAAGCTCGGTGGTGCAGAGCAAATGGCAGATTGTCTTAGTCCTGGGTTGTCTCAAGTGTGAATACTGAAATCAGGTTTCCAGTACAAGAAAACCATGAAAGGTGAGTTCAGATCTCATCAGTGCTATGTGGGTGAACTTGATTCCTTCCCTTAAAGCAATTTTAAGCCAAAGGGAGCACAACTTCAGACAAAGTGTATCCGGGTGGATATGCAGGTCCTGCTGGTCCTGCCATTATTGTGTTAGTAACCACGAACCTGCCAAGAAGGTGAGGACACAGCCCATGGGTATCTGGCTTGTCCACCTCATCTCCATCCCACCTCATGTGGGCTGGGGCAGTGGTGAGGCTTTGGTTAGGCACATCTTTCTTGCATGTTGCTGTGGTTTTATTTTATACTTTAGCCTGGTATCTGGGAATGTCATGGCTCACGACATGGTGTTAGCTGCTGAGGGACACAATGTCCCTTCTCCATAGACGTTTTCCCCCACCATGGGTGGGTGTGGGCACACACAGATGGAAGGAATGAGGCAGATGGGGGTCCTGGCTGTGTCATGATCTCTCAGCAGTTTGCAGGCTAACCCATGCTTATAGATTATTTTTCCTTCAGAATCCTAGAGGAAGTATTGAGGAGGGAATTTGGGAAAAACACAGACGTGGCTTTAGAAAATGTGTTTGGAGTCCTGCTCCCAAGTGAGAAGGGGAGGCTGAAACCAAGCCCAGTCCTTCCTTCCCAACACCAGCACAGCCCCCGAGCCCCAGGGATGTACCGTCATATCCCAGGAATGTGCTTCCTCTGGACATACTGTCAGGACCAGTCCCCTTTCTTCTGTGGTGGATCCTGCTCTGTGAGAGCACCACCTGGCTCTGGGGACCGTGGAGGGACCAGTACCAAAGGGCAAGACCTTCTTCTCACCCAGTTTTTGGAGGAGCACAGATGCCTGCAGCTGTTGCTGCTGTAAATAATGAGTATGGACTGGACACTTGTTTCAAAACCCATGGTGTGAAGCTATCTCAGGCTGCACCATCAGCTGGGGACCTGTTTTCCAGCTGCACCATCGAAACTTTGCCAGAGGCAGAGCTGAAGCTTAAGCAAATGCAAAAAACCAGAGAGCTGCACACTTGAATCCTTCCCTGACATGAAACCGTCACAGATGCCAAATGAAGAATTCAGTTGCTAAAATAAATTGAATGGCAACCAGACCACCAAGTGTGCACCACCGGGTGCTGCCATGTGTGCAGAGCGGTGGTGGTGGGGCTGGTGACTCCTTCCTTCCTTTCTGCCCTTTCAGAGCTAGGTGTCACAAGCTCCAGTAGAAATGGAATGTGTTGTTCCTGGGAGGACACTGCAATGAAGAGGTTTGCTGCCAATCAGGGGCTCATCCCTTCCTGGAGATTAAATGGCAGAGGTGACTCTTTGGTCCAGGGACTGCTGACAGGGGCCAGGCAACTCTTTCAAGTCCTACTTTTGTGTCACCAGTACCTTTTCTACTCTACTTGCTCGGAAACAGCTGCAGGTGCTGAGAACTGAAAGCCTGAGTCCTTAAGCTCTATCATGGCTGAAATGGCTATAAACACCCTGAGTCTCTTTAGAGCCCCCTGAGCTTGCCAAACTCCACAGCTTACTAGTACAGCTCATTAGAACTGGTGCTTCCCTCCCTCCTGCAGCCTGTGATTATCTGAGAACTGTGATTATCTGAGAAGAAAAAGTAAGTTTAAAGACTTCAGTACATCCTCAATGCCTAAACTGGAAAAGGAGGTGAAGAAACACTAATTTAATTAAGAAGTTGAAACGGTACTTGAGATAAGGTCAAGGTTTGGAGCTTTTCTGCATTTTTTCCCAGTACTGGCAGTTACCAATACTGATATTTTTTCTTATTTTTTAATAATAGTAACCCAAAAGCACAGATCACTCAGCTGAAATCTGCTGAACATCCATTACCCGACTCTGTGCTTTATAGTTGAAATAATTCCAATTCGAAAACAGCAAAACCCCCTCAGTAAACTAATGGCATGACTTGCCATACCCTCACTGACTGAAATAGGTTGCTTATAGTAGTGAAAGTTTGTTTTACAATTGAAATATATATTACACAGCTGACTGAGGTGTGTATGCCCACTAAAACTGACTCAGGCTATTAATCAACAGATATCTTCTGCTTATGTGTGTGTGTTTTAGGAGTATGATGAGCTACTTGATCCAGAACAGCTCCAAGGATAAACAAGGGGCAACATTTTCATGTATTTGACAGTTAAAAACCTGCATTTTCTCTTCCAGTATTGTTTGGGTTTGCAGAGAGGCATAGTATCATCCATTACAGGAGTGTTCTCCTACTTAAAGGTACTATATCCCTAAAGGTTGCCATTAGGATCAAGAATTTTGAAGCAAGTATTCTAATCATCTTCCACTTAAGGCACTTTGGATTGCAGCATGAAGCAGTGCTGCAGCACATGAACTTTTGAAGGACATGAGCCCAGATGATGTGCTCCAGCTCACCCAAACACCTGGGCCACTATTGATCACTCAGTACTGGCACCCATCCTCCCTGAAAATATCTAGCATGACAGATGATAATTTCCTAGAGTGAGATTATTCCTGTCAGCCCCAAACAAGAAGAGACACTTCTTATTTTAGGGAGTTTCCACCATTTATCTTCCTCTCTCCTCCCCACAGGTGTACACTTGGTACAGTTACTTTTCTCCTGGGAAAGAACCTGGTTTCATGGTAGACAGGAATGCTGACCCACTTGTCTTCTGCTGCAAGCATCCATCAAACCCAGATTCTGTGTCCCTGGGAGTCTTAATTTTCCTCTTGACAGCAAAGACAAATGACTCCCCCAGGGCTGTTTGCTCATGTCTACTTCAAGGTTTCTAAGATGCTTCGTGAAGATGACCTGTTTTTTAAACACATAACAAGTTTTCTTTCCACTGCCACCTACCAGTGTGAAGTCAGAGATAGATTTGTTTTACAAAAATCTTTGGGTGCCATTCCCCAACACATCCTCCCTCTCTGCTTTAGGCTTCTTCTGATTCCTACTTGTTTCTAGCTGTAATACTTTTCCCCATTTGGACTTGGCCTGCATAATTATGATGATATTTGATTTGAGCTATAACAACAAATAAAAAATATTTTACAGTATTTTTCCTATCCACCACAAGTTTTTTTTTCCAATTCACCATGAAATCCATGGTGGTGGTTTGTTTGGATTTTTTTTTTTCTGTCCTGTTCTTTCCTCTGCATGGCTTCCCAACACCATGCCACCAACTCCTAAATGGTGAGTTCCTATTTCCCTAGGATTATTTTACTCTCTTTGACCACATTGATACTCCAGGGTCCACCACTCGAGAGGCTTGGAGCTGCTGTTCAAATCCTCAGCCCAAAAAGAAAGAAGCAGCTCCTGTGTTGTTTAGTAGGATGATTTTACAGTTCACCTCCATCACATTAATTGCTTTTAGGTTTTTAACAGATTTTCAGATATCGTTTTTGTTTTGTTTTGTTTCCTTATTTATATTTCTGGAAACCACAGTCGGATTCGTAATGTGTCTCAAAAATGCTTTCTCTCCCGATGATGTAACCTGGGAGCAGAGTAAAGCAATGGCCACCTGCTAGCCAGACCCCAGGTAGTCTATCCTCTGCAAAACACCAGCTTGAAAACAGTTCTCTTTCTTTCCAGCCACACTGAATGAACCTGAACTCTGTGTGCCACACCTCGCCACAGACCTAGCAAGGCTGGCAAAGAAACAGGAGCTGGGTTTGGTTTTGAAATTATTATTATCATTATTATTATCTGTACAATGAGGCATGCAGAGAAATAGGGACAAAGCAGATTCAGTTCCCCAGTTTTCTAATTTTTTGAAATCTTGTCTTTGCAATTTAGCTTTTCTAATGTCATCTTTGTCAAAAAAAAACCAAAACAACCCTTTCTTTTATTTCTCCCCTCCCAGAAACCCACCCAGCAGCATCACCCACAGAGCAGCCTGGTCCTGCAGTGGAAAGCACCAAACACCCTCATTTGTAAGGAATGCTGACAGCCCTGGCTGTGGTTAAACCCCCATAAAAGTGAAGAGATTCTGGAGCCAGATTCATCCGGGTGTTGAAAGAGCAAAAAATGTGGTTGCCACTTCCCAGTTTCCCTTGGCACAAGGATTTTCCAACCAGCCAGGACATCCAGAGGATATGAAACGACGCTGGACCACCTGCGTGCTGGCTGGGCTTGGCAACTGGTGAGTCCCTCTGAGCACCAGCATTACACAATGTCTTTTTGATCCCACCTCAGTGCTACAAATGCTGCTGTGAGACCTTCTTCTACACTGGAATGAGCTCCTTGTTGACATGAAAACTAAGCACTACAATACAAAGCCTCCTTGGTAATTCAATGCAATAATCACATTCTGGGTAGCTACAATTTACTGTCCAAAAGGAAAAGGACAAAACCAAAGGTCTCAAACCCCCTGCTTTTTCCTTTTACCATTTGTTTATGTGGCTGCTTAATATATATCGAATAACTTAAACAACCTACATTGCATAACATGCCTCCAAATGTGAGTATCCCCAAATTTGTTTTGCGTGTTTATCCTTCCATTTGTTAGGAATGTAAATGTTCTTTGACTTTGCCCTGTACCTTTCATCATTATTTTATGGAAATTCCAATTTTCTGCCCTGAAAGAAACCCTGATGGTAATGAAAGGCTTGAAGCTGTTCAAACAAACAAACAAAAAAAAAGCAGATTGAGTCAATTCTGCAGTTTGTTCTTAACCAAAAGTAGTTGTGTGCGTTTGCATCAACAATGAGCTCAGCGTATGCTCCATATGGGCTTGGCTGCTGGCATTCAGTGAGTGGCAGAAGCCAATGAAAAAGCTCCCAGATTTTCAAAGATTTCAGGATGACCTTGCAAAAGTGTCATTTGTCATTGCCTTGTCTAGAATAGCTAGAAAAATCCCCAGAAACACTCTGTGGAATCACAGAGCCCAACTCTCACATTGCCAAAGCAGTGCAACAGCATTTACCTAAAGAGATACAGGGAGGAATAAGAAACTGTAAGCTTTAAATGGAGCCCCAAGAGATTTATTTTTTTTTAATACTTTGTCTGGATATTGGTCTTCTGCTTCAGATGTTACTCATTTTTCAGGCGTACTGTTTCAACTCAGTTTGTACCAAGCTGATAATAAATACGGATGCAAACAAGTTACGGTCCATTAATCCAGACACTTATTTGCAGTTCTAAAGCATCTGAACCACCTGGAAACAGCCCACAAACTTTTATTGTTCCCGCTTTGGATCTGCTCTCCCGGAACCCCATTCATGCTAATTTCAGTTGAGTTACACCCAGGAGGGGGTATCTATGTATTTTAGGACCAGGTCCCCATTTTTGAGCACATTAATGGTGCCCAGAAGGACCGTGATGCACAGATTTTGAAGGTCTGTTCTGCAGAGCATGAACAATTATGAGAAATAGGAATGGCAAATCACACAGGGATCCCTGGACATGCTGTTGTGAGTGGCTGGACAATTTGTGCTCAGAAAGGATTTATTTCCACTCATTTTCGTCTTGTGGCTGTGAGAGGCTTGAAAAACCTTTCACCTTCTTTCCCTGGAGTCATATATATTTTATGAGAAATTTAAGAATTACTTCTTATTAAAATGGGGATAGTGTAATTACCAATAAAAAGCAGATGTTATGGCATGACTAATGCTTGAAAATGTATATGTAGCAAACGCAACATACCAGCACATCCAGGCTTTTCAATAAGGTAATAAAAATTGTCTTTGTTTGAAAAAAAGTGGCCAAATGGCAGAGGCCTGAAGTGGCAGGGAAATTGTCAGGGAGAATGCTAAAAGGCTTCACAAAGGGGCAGCTTTTCTCCACCCCATCTCAGCAGCAAAACGTAACTCCAGAAGGTTGAAATGAAAATCTCACATCCCTGTTCACCTCACCCACGTAAGGAGGTGTCTGAAAAGGTGTCCTGCTGAAGCACCCTGCCTCTCTATGCTGAGAGCATCCTTCCCCTACAAGGCGTAATGAGCTGTAATTAGTGAACTCCCTGACACCTCCAGCACCTCCCAGGGGGTCCATAACCCACCTGCAACAGCCACGATCATTTTCTTGGATCCGTCCCAAGTATTTCAGCAAGGCGTATCCGGAGCAACCCGCGTAGGCTGACTTTTGAAACAAGAATGTGAAAACATCATGGAAATGGAGTTTTTCAGCAAATCTGCTCAGGCAGTCCCGGGATTCAGTCTTTGTCCGCGCTTGCAAATTTTCCCTCCTGGCAAGTGGCATTTATTGGGTTTTGCCACAAAATGGTCTTTAAAGCTCTTGTGAAAGAGCAAAACCTTGGAAGGAGGGTCTTGTCTTCTGGTTGTGGGTATGAGGTGGGGAGCAGAGGGACAATCTGTGCCTTGGCCAAGGCAGGCTGCAGGGGCAGTGGGAGCTGGAGGTGGGAGCTGAGCACCCAGGGGTGCCAGGGGCTGGACACCTCAGCACCCACTGGCTAGTGGCTAGCTGTGATTTCTCCTGTCTTCAAATCTCAGGTCTTTGACTCCTTCCCTGTCACAAACGGCATGTCTTGCTCAAAGCTGGGGGATTCAGGGTGTGCTGGAGGCAGCAGAAACCTCCCTGTCTTTTCATTAAGACCCTCCCACACTCAGTCATTATTTCTTCTGCACAGAAATCACAGAGTCCCAGACTGGTTTGGGTTGGAAGGCACCTTAAAGATCATCTGGTTCCAACCTCGGCCATGGGCTAGGACATCTCCCACCAGACCAGGTTGCTCCAAGCCCCATGCAACCTGGCCTAGAACACTTCCAGGGATAAGGCAGCCACAGCTTCTCTAGGCAACCTGGGCCACCATCACCTCAGTGAAGAATTTCTTCCTAATCTCTAACCTAAATCTCCCCTCTTCCAGTTTAAAGATGTTACCCCTTGTGCTATAGCTACATACCCTTATAAAAAGTCTCTCCACACTTTCCTGTGGGTCCTCTTAAGGTACCAGGCTGCCATTTTCCAATTAAAAAAAAAAAATTATCCAAATTCTCAAATCCTCAGACTATTTGTGGCTCTGCAAGGGTGTCAGCTCAATGGAGAAACCTCCTGCACTGTACTGGGGTGAATCGCAGGCTGGAGAAGATTTTTTTGACATCAGTTTGTTACCAGCATTAGCTCTGTCATTTTGTGAAATGAAACTAAGACATCGAGCTGCATAAGCAGCCTTGACAGCAATTAGTTCTGGCAGAATCTTTGTGGTAATGAATTTCAATGAAGCTGGGGTTTTTGGGTGCATGAACACTTCATTAGCTCCCTGTATATCCTACTGGTGCAGTTGAGAAATCACATTATAATAAACCACTTTTTACTGCAGGCAGCAACTGGGATAATAAATCAGATGAATAATAATATAATCCATTCAAAATCATTCCTCATTCCTATGCTTTAGAGCTCTGAAATTTCAGTAAATAGATCAAATACTATGTGAGGATGAATGTCATTCTGAATTTCTCTGTATTTATAAGCATTTTTAATGCACTGTCAGAGGACCTTCTTCACTATGTTACACTTGCCAGTTATACACAGAAATACAATCATGGTGAGGCATTAATAAGAAAAATAATTTGTCATTCAGCAAAAAATGTTTCAAGTCCAAATGGAGAAAAATAGATGATAACTGTTTCAACGTGAAGTATCAGGAAGTCGTTGCCTTTTTCTGTACACTGAAAGGATTTATATTTTAAGGTATGGAAATACATGGCTTTGAAAATGCCAGTGAAAGGCAGAACTGAAGCAGTGCTGTGCTGTCTTTCTTCTACATTTATACACCAGAGAGAGACACACATTATTCTGTCACTGCAAAATGAAATTTGTATTTCTCACCATATTTGCAGCGATTAGTATGAAAATGAGGCATTAATCTCATTCTATTTCTGTTGTAAGTTCACCCTTTGGAATGTGTCACTTGGACTGTTAGTTACTTGGTTGTGAGTCCATCAAACAAGCTCTTTTGACCAGTGAAGAGCAAGGTGGAGGAGCCTGTCCTCTCAGTTTTGCTGAAACATCCCAACCAGGACCAACATCCCAACCAGGAGCATCACCCCAGTCAGGACCATCACCCCAGATGGGACCAGTTGGTTTATTGGGGTTTATCTCAGTAGTATCTCAGCTTGTTCCCCGTTATTTCACTGACAGGGATAAAAGCAACTGATACTTTTTCAGAAGGAAGTGAGACTATCTTGAGCATTCCAGCAAAACCAGGATGGCCACAAGAATGTGCTGGGGACAGCTGTGCTAGCAGAGAGCTGGGGTGAGGTGTCCCCCCATTGTGATGCTGCCTTGGAACCCTGTCACCACAGCAGCTGGGATGATGCTCTCCCCACTGGTTTTCCCTCCTTGGATTATTTTTGTGTACCTGGAAACTAAGAATATTCTTTCTCTCCCCTTGTGAACAGGTGGGTTGCAGTTTTAGTGTCCAAATGTATAGATACAGGCCAGTTTGAATGAGATTTTTGTATTATATTCTTAACATGAAAAAAACCCCTTAGTGATGTATCTTTTGATTTTAAAAAAGCAGTAGCAAGTCAGTGTGATGGGGAATTCACACTGTCAGAGCAGCAAACAGCTCAAGGGCAGCTTTTCTAGTAGCAAAAGAATAGTGTATATTGATCTATATCTGCAAGATGGCCTTTAGCTTTTTTCCCCCCAACTAATTAGTATCATATAAAAGAGGTGAGATGATAAACAGGCCTTTCAGATAAAGAGAGTTGAAACTGAAACATCAAATCCAAACTCTTTGAAAGCCTTGAATTGAGTATGTCAGTTTTGGTTGTATGGAAAGTTCAAAAAAAAGGTATCTGAAGGAGAAGGATGTTGTACTGAGTAGTTGTATTTGTTTGTTCAGGCTTTACCCAAATTTCAATGTTCTTCCATTTGCAGAATGCCCGCAAGCATTGCTGATCTGTCAAGATTCTCAGGAGGCCATATATCACCCTAAACACCCCAAACCTGTGAGAGTCCTATTTTGTGGGCTTGGAGTCTGCCAGGGCAGCTCATGAAATCAGATGTGAGTTTAACCTCAAATCAGGTACAAATCTGTCTCCATGGGCCATGGTTTTGCACAGTGCCAAACAGTAGTCTGTAAAAATCAGGTGGCAGGGGTGGAGACTGGATTTTTCTTTCTGAAGCCTGGTTATTGTTGCATCAACATGGAAAAGAGGCAATTTCATATTTTTCCCTCGTGAGCTACTACTGAGTGAGAGTACAGGAGCTACCTTGGTATTCAAATTTAATTGAAACACCTATGTGAGAAACCATTTCAAGACTTGTAAAGAAAGAGTTGAAAGATAAGCCAGATCCTTACAGTCCTCTGACTGGCTTCTTATCTCTTTGCAGTGGCAATGTGCCATGTGTGGGGTCGACAGCAGAAGTGATTAGCATCGGTGACTGCTTTTGCTAATAGCTCTTGCCTGTTGATAAATTGTTATATTTAATGAAATACAAATTTCTTTCAGGAGCTTCCAGGTGATCTGGAGACAAGGGATCACCCATCATCCAGACCAGGAGTTTTGGAGCATGTCCTGCTGACCAGGGAAAGTCCTGAAGACTTGAACACCAAACTCTCACTTTGCAATGACCATTCAGGTCCAGATTACTCTGCATTTACTCCCACATCCTTGCCCTACTACAGAACATCTGATGTCTTTATCAGCCCATCTTCCCTTGCTGCATTGCACATCAGCACAGAAACAGAAGAAAGCTTCAGTGATGGCAAGGTCAGCCCTAAGCAGGATGAGAAAATGAGTTACTCAGCTGCTTCCACAGGATATTTTCTATGTTACAGAACATCAGGAATGCTTCTTGGACAGCCCTTCGCCTGTGGATTAAATACGGAGGAAAAAAATCCTGATAACAATGGGAAAGATGAAAGTGAAGGTGGATGTGCAGAGTATGCTGGAGATGCTGATAAAGTAAGCTTCAAGGGTAACTGCTAAATTGCTCCCTGAGATTGCACCTGGAGATGTGTTTTGCTTTGGTATTGTTATGATACTTCCCTCTAGTCAAGGTCATGCACAAAGAAAAGCAGAATTAGAGCAGGCAGCACCTTTTCATGGATAAATACTTTCAGGGCATGAAGAAACAACTGGAGGGAAAAAAAACAACAAACAAAATAAGCCAAAGGTGAGAGTGGCGACCTGGCAGCTGCCTTTAGATCTGTATGGTGGGCATACCTCCTCTATTACACGAGCTGCCTCGTATGAGTTCTTGTCATCCTGCACAGTGTTTCAAAGTCTTCATGGTTAAATGGGGTTAAGAGAGATGAGGTGAAACCCGCCTTTAATATTTCTGAAAGTATTAGGAAGGGAGGTGGGCACATCTCACATCACACTTGTTCCCCAAAATCAGGCCCTAGAGAACACAATAATTAATAGTGCTCTGAAAACAGTGCAGTAGTAGAGCTATCTTCAAGGAGGAGATCCTGGTGACAGCCCTGACAAGGTGCCTGTTCCTTGGAACAACTCTGGGGACTCCTGCTGTGTGGGCACACTGTTGGCTCTGAATCTGTTCTATCGCTGCAGGGGATTGCTGTGTCCCCAAAGGAAGTGTGGCTTCCAATGTGTCATTCCTGCTTTTTCGTGCATTTGAGACCTCAGCTTTTGGTCCTGTACATGTTTCTTTCAGACCATCTCACTAAGTTTGAAGTCGGATAAAAGAGCACTTTCTTCTATGACTGAAGAGCCAACAGCTCAGAAACTCCTAGGAGACATCACCTCTGAACACTGCCCACAAATGATCTCCTTCCCCAGTGGCCTGCCAGGTCTGAATCAACCCTTTCCATCCACTGGGTACTTTCCATACCACAGGACAGAGGGAGAGCTTTGCACTGATCCAGCTAGTGAACCAGAGAGGTTCTTCACTGGGATAGAAGATTTGGAGAACAAAGGAGGAGGACAAAGAAAAGAAACAGGTCTTTGGAGTCTCTATTCCAGCTGTTTGATATGCTGAGAACAAAACAGGGGGTTTGTCTTTGTCAGCAAAAATTGATTCAACACAGGCATGAATGAGAAGCTCTGGAGAACTAAAACAACATGGAAATGTGCATGAATATGGGGTAAAAATACTTTCCCCCTCCAGTAAACAAGTTATGATCCAGACTGTGTAATGACAGCAGAAAGCAGCAGAGAGAAATCCCTGATTTGGAGGAATCCATATCAACTTGCTCTAGAAAACATCCCCAAAAAGAAGGGTGAGGAAGAGAACTGATTTTTTTTCTGTGGCTAATCCCAAAGGCTCGATGCTCACTTGAGAGATGTGCAGCTATGGGAAATGGCCAGTGTGAAAAAAAAAAAAAAAAAAGAATTATTTAAATCTAAGATGCTTGGAGGAATTAAGCAGAGACAATTTCCAGGAGGGATTGGGAAATGTATTTCCTTTCCACTACAATCCATCCATTGTATTAATGGCATCTGTTAGACTTGGTTACTGTGCACAATGGTCATACACAGGAGAAAAAGAGCATTTTTATTTAAATTCCTTGTCAATAGACTTTTTTGAACCAATTTCCATTAAGTCTGTCTTCATTTCACTTGCACAGTCAGTAATGAAAATACTCCTGATTACTTTAATATGTGCAACTATGAGCTTCTATAAAAAGTCAGTTTTGATTTTGGAAAACTGGGCAACAGCATCCAGAAACAACTTGGCTTTGCTGAGTCTTGGTCAATTTACACCAGATGAGGATCTGACCAGAAAAAAACCTCAGTGCTCCCTTCATAGTTGTGAAATCTTGCAACATCCTCTTCTTACTGCCAACCATGTCACCTCTTTGAGACACCACACAGGTTGATGAAACTTGGCTCTTTCCCATCCTGCTCTGCATATAGACAATTGCTGTTCAAAATAGATGTGGTTATTCCAAATATTTTCTTAATCTTTGAGTGCTTCTGTAGGGATTGCTAATTGGTATTGGTAGTCTCAATCTCATTCTTTTAATATATTTTCCATACAGTCTTCCTCAGAGGTAAAAAGGAAAGGATGGAGGGCAGTGCTGGAAGCTTACGTGGTTCTCTTGAAGGCTTTGACTGCTTTATTACTTTTCCACATAGTTAACTTCCTGTACACAGGTAGCAAATGATTTTTCTCAAACTGCTCTGTGGGTCAGATTGCTGCCTTGGAGAGGACATTGTGTGCATTTACCCCCAGAGAGGTCCTAGTCTTTTGGAAATCACAAACAGTTGGGTTCAGCCCCGTGTTCTGATACTGTATTTCCTTTCATCTCTCCATTTGAAAAATTCATAATTATTGCTCTAAGCCCTTAGTACTTCAATACTAGTGGTCCTCTGGAGATTGAAAAACAATCCGCAATTACTTTGATGCATGCTGTGTAGCCTCCATTGATCCTATTTAAGCTTTTAATCTCATGAATTCACAAATTTAATTCATAAACCAAACCAAACAAACCACAGCAAAAAGCGGCCTTTAAGAACAAAAGTGGTGGTGACAGTCACCCTCTTTGGGGATTTGCTCTAACACAGGTTCCTCTTTCTCAGGAGCCGAGGATAGATTTTGTTTGGAAAGGAGTCACAGTATTTGTTAATCTGTGTGCCTCTAGGGAAAACCCTCCATCAGAGTTGATGAAAAGATTCATGCAGACATTGGAGGGCATGGAATTTTTCTCTAGCATCAGGTATGAGAAGTCTTCTTTAGTAAAGTACTCCAGGTCTTAATATCTAGACCCAAAGCACACTAACGTGAAAAACAAAACTTCCTCAGCTTCAGTAGAGTGGGGTTTGAGTCTCTGGGTTTCCCCTCTGATGCAGAATATTGGGTGAAAATGTTCCTTTTAAAAATCTGAACCCCACCAAATGCTGCGTTAGGGAGAAAATTCGCTCAGCAGCATTCAAGTGTATTGGTGTGCATCCTGCTCCAAGGATAGTGATTAGCTGAGCTCTCCTTCCTCTCCCAAATCCTGATTACATCAGCATATATGAATTAATAACTTTACTTTGAGCTCCATCACAAATGAAGCTTTTTGGCAAGTAGCACTTATCACAGAGGAGAAGAACCCAGCATTAAACAAAGCAGCTTAAACAGATCTCTTCCCAACAACGTGGTGGGGAGGAATGGAAGCGACTTGGTAATATGAAACAGCCTGGGTTCATTCAGAACCATGTTTATGGTGAGAATACCTTAAATATATATGCAAACACTGTCACAAACACATCACTGGGAACCCAGAATCATACGGCGGGGACCATATGGGGGAACCATACAGCCATCCTTCTCAGATAATCCAGGCTGCTTTGCCAGTGCAATTTTAGGAACCACATCAGACATCAGGAACTGTAGCTTGCTTACCAGAAATAGGCTGGAGGTAGTTTCTGAGGTCTGTACTGTATGCTAATCACCACCAGGAATAAATAGAAATCCAAAGGAATAAGAAGGGAGTCCTCATGGATGGAACGTGATGCAAAGCCCTCATGGAAGCTGGTGGATCAGAAGGAGAAGCAGCTGTACTTCCCATCCCACCATACCCTTGAATTTGGTTAGTTTATCTACACTTCTATCTGTAGCTATATTTTCCTAGAGCTATATCTTCTTTCTCACCAGAACCAATGTGTGTGCAATCCTGGTGACATCTCTGCCCAGAGCAATTGTTCCCCAAAACACAAAGACAAAAAGCTGGGTTAGGATGAAGGCACAGGCTGTACCTGTCTCTAATCCTCTCTTGGTTAGTGAGACAAATAGGAATGGATGACAAAAGAGTAAAGAGCCCAGTGACCTCCATAATCCCCCCTAAACCCATCTGTCTTTACCCTGATGCTACCAGTTCTCATTTACCCCCTCCAGGCTTCAGGGCTGCTGGGGCCATTTTTGCTTTTCCCAGGAGCACAAGTTGATGGGATTTGCAGGTGTGGGCAGGGCAGAAATGCTAGTACCTGAGCCAAGTCCTGCAGGCTGGGTTTGGACTTCTGCAGGAATCATTAGAGCCTCACACATGGAAAAATGCCCCTGCTATGTATTTTAGTAGCTGGCGTCTTCAGGCTAGTTTCTGCTACTGGTTAAGAAAAAAAAAATAATGGGGAAATTAATTCCCCAGGGCAGCCTAAGAACAGGATCACCTGAGCTGTGGGACTCCTCCAAGCTGGTGGTTGAAATAGAGATTGGGCAGGGTAATAACTCTGGTTCTGCTTTTCTGGGCACCTGCCTCCTGTGTGGGGGCACAGGGCACAGCAACCTGCGTGGTGTCTGAGGGAAACTGAGATATCTCCTTGTGTTATTAGCTGAGAAAGAAATAATGCCAAAGACTATACAGGTGGCACAAAAGTGCTTCTCCTGCAATCACCCCATGGAGCAAGCACACTCCATGATGTTCTGAGCAAAATTACCAACTGTAAGCAGCTAAAATGGGAACTCTTTTTTGTGCCAGATCTAAGGGTAACTGGCAACACGTGGAATGCAAAGGGAGTGTGGTGGAGAGTGAGGAGTTAACCTTGCCTGGATGAACAGGAGGCTCTGAAAATAGACACCGACCTGGGAAGGGAGGATCTACAGTGGCCTCTTTCTTTCCCACTTGAAAACTCCAAAATTGCTGAGGCATCAAAACCCCCAGCACAATGGAAACCTGCACAATGAGGGTCTGACAGCTGCAGTGTTTGAACAAAGTGTCAGATGGGACAGTTTGTGCAACCTTCTATATCCCACCAGAGCACGGGAGTTGCAGCTTTTCCTGGCTTTCCTGCCTGTTTTTTTCCTAAACAGTGGTGTTACCATCAGTGTGTGGGTGAAAGCAGAGGGAATCACCTCAGCAAAGCAGCAACTACAGCTGCAGTGACCTTCCCTTAGACCAGTTCCATCTCCTCCCCTATCTCACCACATCTTGACACACACCCACAGTCACCCAGCTTTGGATTTGCTCCCTAAATCTGTTGCTTTTTGCTTCCCTTGAAGGCCTTGCTTTCTTACAGCATCCTTACAAATACATGGGGGTCTGTCTCCAAGCAGCTGCCCCATTAGCACCTGATGCTGGGTAATAATGATGATTGATGAATCTTAACCATTCTGTCACAATTCTCTTTCATTAATATTTATATCTGGCAGATGTAACCCTAAAGGGGAACTTGAATTGCTACATATTAGTTTGCTATGTACAGCTGGTATTTTCTGCAGCAGCTCTGAGGACATTCTTCTAAACAATGTATTGTGAGCAATTAGACTTCCAGCTTGTTACTACTGTCACATGTCAGCCCAGAGAAGAATGTTTATTTTAGGTGCCCTCATCTGATGAAGTAAAAAAAAAAACAACCAACTTTAAATACCAGCATTTTCAGGAAAAAAGGATCTGTGTAAAGGAATGATTACATGCTTAAACAACTGGCATAGTCACAGAGGTCAAGCCCACCTGTGGATACATCACTGAGTCTCCTAATTGCAACAGGGTGTAATTTAAGGCATCTTTAGCAGCAAGTGATTTTAAATGTGTGCCATTTTCCAGTTGGATGTATGTGTTCAGCTGCTAAAAGGAAAAAAAAAGCCTTGTGCAGCACTTTTGGAAGTATAAACATTTAATTAAATGATCTAGTTGAGTCCTTATAATTTGGCTGAAGTCTGTTTATAACTAATTCATAATACAGCATCATTAGCCAAATGATTAGTTCGTAATTACTCTATGAAAACAAATTAATCACTGTGCTTCCCAAACCACAATCCTCTTTTTACACACTGTAGCAAACTCTTTTGCCTCTGGTCTATGCTTGTCTTGATTTATTTCTAGTTATGCATCTCAGTCCTGGCTATTAAATTTGGAGGAATCTCCTTCCAGCTCTCAGTGATGCAGTCATCTGCAGCAACAGGCAGCATGAAAAATATTTTTCTGTTTTTTTAATATTTTATTACCCTCCCCAGACATGCCTGGACCCTGGCTGTCTGGATATGATTTCTTTGATTGTGATCGCACTTGAAAGTAGGAACATGCATGTATAGACTGAGAAAGTCAGCAGATGAGGATGCAAAATATGATCAGCCTTAGTGCCTGAAACATTCCTCAGCCTGCAAAGACTTCCCAAAATAAAATTATAAACCATGTGGGAACAGAGAAAGCATGACCAGGCTGGATGTAGAAAAACATTATCTGCACAGTTGAGTTTTTTTCAGAAATTGATGTAAATGCCCCAGTATCTGGAAGAACATGGCTAACCATGTCCAGCCCAGGGACATGGAGGGAGAAGGGCACCTGAGTTCACCCAGGGTCTCCAGCAACCAGCAACAAGTCTGCTGTGGAAAGCAGTGGGCAACAGTCGAACTACAGTCAAACCAAGATCAAAATAGAAGACCAAAAGTGGAAAAAGAAATCTTTACATGGCTGTTAAACACCTTTCTTTCTTTGTTCCCAGAAAGAGGAGACACAGGCTGCCAGAAAGAGGACATGAGGTCTCAGGGAGAGTTCTGGTCATATGGAGAAGAACTGGGCCACAAAGCATCAGTAGGCAGCACAAAAAACTTGAAACCCATCAAAACTGAGGGTCACTCACTGTCCTGAGAAGAGATTGCAAAGGGCATGCTTAAACTATCACAGCAGACACATGGGGTGAAAAGTCACCCATGGGTAGTGGTTGGCTCAAGGAGACCTCAGGACCCAAGTCCAATAGGGACATATCTCACCAGTCCCACGTTGAGCTGCAGTCCCTGAAAATCACCATGCTGACTTCAGACACACAGATGAGATCAACCACGAAGCACAGTTGCCAGATCACTGCTGTCTGATGGGCTGTTTGAATAAATAGGCCTCAATTTACCAAAAGCAGATCTACCTGAAGCCCCTTGACCATGAGTTGGAGTTTTCTGCTTAATTTGTTCCAGCTTTTGAGCAAGCGTCAAGCTGGACAACAAAGACAGCACATCAGCTTCTTCATGTTCTACATATGATGCAGAGCATCTTTACTGTTTTAGCAGAGTAAGTAGCTTCATTGATGTTCTAGAAAAAAGGGTCGAGCCTGTTTTTCAGTTTGGATTCCCCAGGGACCCTGCACTGATTGCCAGATTGCTTCCTGGATGAGAGCTTGATTCAGCCATCAAAGGTTTTCTTTACCCTTTGTATTCAGCTTTATGTACCCAAAGCTGCTCCTAATGGGGTGCAGATGTTTTCCAGGCTGAGTTATCAGGGAAAATGGACTGGAGAAGGAACTACTGTAAACTCTGGAGGAGCTGGAGGGAATTCACAGCACTTGGGATTCACCAGCAAGGAAATAGTTGGGTAGAAACACACAGGTGTTTTTTTTTATTTCAGGAATTACTGCTGCTGTCCTATGGGGGAACGAAGGGATAGAAACTAGGGTGTTGCTTCGTATGGATCTCTGAAGATGCCTCAAGGAAATCTTTGTAAACTTCTGTTTAGTAAACAGAACAAGTTTACTAAAATGTAAAAACATCCACGGAAAAGGAAAGGAGACAACACAGGTAGGGACCCCAGCTGCAGGTCTTTAGTGCTCCTAACTGCAGTTAATGCATCAGCTTTGCTAAAAGTGGCCCCAAGGGACTCGGGGTCTTGCAGCAAGCAGCCCTAGCACTACCTGCTGCAGTTATTTCCCTCCAGGCTTTCTGGGGCCTTGGTGGGGTAATAGCTTTGCTGATGGAGCTGGGACATCTGAGGCATGATGGGGACAAAGCCAAAACACATCCAGAGGAGGTTCCTACAGGTGAAGCTTTGAGGATTGGGTCACAGAGATTAAAACCACTGTGCAGCAGCTATGGGATAATAAAACAAGGTGTGAGTTTCTGTTTGCCTTCATTCACAGCAGTTCTGGACTTGTTTCTGATATGGTTTTCACTGTTTGTTCCACTGAGCAGCAACAGTAGATAGGGTGGGATGATCTTGGGATAATTTGGGAACTGTCTTCTGATGTTTCCTGTAAGTTCCTCACTGGAAACGTTTTTCTCCCTCCAATCTTTCTGCTCTGCCTTTTTACAATCAAAACTCCTGTGGTTTGAGGGGCAGGGCTGGGTGGACTGGGTACTGCATAGCCTGCCTGAAGGGTGCTGAGGCTGGAAACACAAGCTTTCCACCTTCTGTCTTCTTCCCCTCTTACCTGCCATCCATATCCACGTCCCCATCCTGGTATCCACTCTGCAAGCACTGCAGTGAAACCTGCAGTGTGGTCTCCTGAATTTGAAAAAAATCAAAGGAAAGGACAGAAGGCAGCGTAGTGGGAGCACAGCTTGGTTTTATCATTACTGAAGGCAAGAAGCTGCCTTTGAAAACAGAAAGTGAAGTTTGGAATCATACCAAAGGATTGAAATGATTTTTACTGCCTCGTAAGATATGATGCTGTAGGAAGCCTCTGGCTCTCTGCCCTGAGGATAGGATTGATGCAGCCCAACTGTGCCCAGCCCATTCCCCACAACAAATGAGACGAATGAGTGGTAAAACAAGTAACTGATGTTGCCATTGGTAGAGAAACTAAAATATTAGGGAGGGACAAGGATCCTTAGGATGGGGATAAAGGGCTGCTTTTACACTCCAGTAGTGCAGGGAGGCCCAGCATTTTTCTTCCCATGCTCTTCTTATCAGATTAAAAACCAAAAAGATGGATATAGACCTTCCTCCACCAGCAGAGCAAATACAGCTGGTGCAAAGTTCTTTGATCCTTTCTGTTCTGCTCCAAGTAATTAACCTGGTCTCACCTTTGGCTGGCTTTGTCCCCCTTAAACACATGGGACTGGGGATACCCAGAGCATGTCAAGACCTGGCAGGGAGTAGCAAGGCCCTGCTACCACTAACAGTAAAACAGGGGATGTTTTTTCCAAAGTATGAACTCAGGACAGCTGGATGGGATGTGCCAGCAGGACCTGGCCTTTCTCTGGCATGTTCAGATAGAGTTTTCAGGTGGGTTGTAGCATCCAGGTCTGTGCAGGGCTGGAACTGTCATCCTAAGGAAAATTCTTGGGTCTGTCCTGCTCAGTGGAGTCCTGGTTTTGTGCTGGTGTGCGCAGGTTAACAGCACCCTCTGCAGCCACCCTGACAGCAAAAACAGGGAAAAGCAATTTAATCCATTTTCCCCTATAAAGGCAGAATATTATTTTGGTTTCTTGTTAATTTAAGAGACATCAAATGTGAAGTCCCTTGTCCTTACCCAGTAGATCAAGGTGAATTTCATCCATGATGAGGCTGTGATGCTCCAGAGTCAGCTCATGAACTGGGACCAAGCCACATCCCAGAGCCAAGGCAGCAACAGCAATGAGTACTTTAAAGATTCAGGTAAACTTTTTAATCTCTTGTTGGTAGTGTCTGCTTTGAAAGAAAGGTAGAAAAATATTCTGGTTAGTCACAAGCAAATAAAGGGTCGTTTTGCAGGCTATGGGAGGATATGTTACCTAAAAACTAGGAAGGAACAAGGTTTCTCCATGTGTTGCAATTTAGTATTCAAACAATTTTATAAGATTGTGCTGGAAAAATTGTTAGCCACCAGGTTAGAGACTCTCCTTTAGCTAAACAACTAAAAATATTAATTTCTCAACTTCAGTGCTTGCATGTGGTTTTTCTAGAGATGGATGCACCCTCTGAGGAGCTGGTGGGGAACAAAGCTGGTAGGGAGGGTAGTCATGACAACTGCTCAAAAAGCAGCTACAAAAGGCTTTTTTGGGCTGGGTAGTTTGTCACGTTTCCTTTTGGTGGCACTGTCTGCCCAGATATTAACAAATTATCATCTGCTGGTTTCGGTGGAAATACTTGTTTGGGGGTCTGGCTTCCTCCAGGTATCAAATGATGCTCTGGGATCCAGGGGAAATACATTGCAACAAATTGCTTGTGTTGCTTCTACAGGTTTTGAAGGAAAGTTATTGACTCATTTAATTATGTAAATAGTCAGCCTTACAACAGAGATAAATATCCACTGGGCAAACGCTGGTCCAGGATGGACCTGAAGTTTTTTGTGCATAATTTAGTGGTGACACTGATGGGGACTCTCAAAGGGTAGCAAGTAGGGTAATGAGTCATTTTCAAAAATAGTACAGCTTAAGAATAAGCATTTCCTTGAGATAGATCCCTCAAAGACACTATTGGACCACATCTGGGCTCTGAACCATGCACTTCTGGAGACCACATCCAGCCCCCATTAAAGGTGCGTTACTCCCAGGAGCCTCCAAGGGGACTTCTAGGAGTCCAAAATTATAAAGTCAGATAATAGACAGGAGGACGTTTGCAATGGGTGGATTCTGTTCCAAATACTGGGAACATTTCCAACACCATCCCTTTCTCTGGGACCTTTTCATCTCTTAGCCCTGAAGACCTATGCCTGCCTTCTGCCTCTACCCCCTCTTCTGGTCCCCTTTGTTTCTGCTTCCCTTTGTTTCTGCTTCTGTCCATCTCCCTTGCTTTAACTCCAGTTCTCTTCTGCTCCCCTCCACACTCAGAGACAACCACCACAGCCACCAAACACCTCTTAGGGCTAGATACCTCTTTCAAAGCTTTTTCCATTTTTCCATTACTGTTGTTTTCCAACAAAAGTCTGCTGAAGTTCAGATTGCCTCATTTTTTGCTTGAAAGAGTGACCATTGTTCAAGAAGTTAAAACACAGAGAGCCTGCCAAGGGCATTTTTCAAGGACTTCTGTCCACCAGGATGTCACTGTTGGATCACATGTGATGGTCATATTTGAAGTATTTTGGGGTTTAGAAAGAGAGTTTGGGCAGCCTGGGCAAAATTTTGCCTTTCAACCACAAGCAGGCAGGAAGCCAGCAAATGCATGGTCTCTCCTGCAGGTATTTGCAGTGTAAGTACTTTGGGGTGGCTGTTGCAGATGCTTGGCTAATAGACTGTGAAGCTCCCTGAGCTTGCAACTTGTGTGTGGCCTCCAGAGAACTTCCTGTCTCTAAACTTGGAGAAAACTTCCTCCCTTGCTCAGCTGCTCTTTCCACACGCTCCAATTCCCTCTGCAAGAGTTTGGAGAGTCTGATGTGTAGGACAGCAGGTCACTGGCATCACCATTTCCTAGAGAGATCTGGCAAAGTGTTTTTCCCATCATTGTCACATTGCTACTGCATGCAGCACAATCTGCTTTGGATGAACATCAACTCATCCCTTGAATCTCCTCTTTGGCAGCTCTCTCTCTTCTCTGCCTAAAATAAAACTAACCTAATCGTGGTTCTGGAGGCAGCATCCCTCTGACCATGAAGCATGATGAGGCCAAGTTGAAGACCTTGAGCAGACAGCTGTTGATGATGCATTGAAATCTTGGAGAGCTGTTCATGCCTTTGAGCAAAGTTGCTCCACTTTGGCTCATTACCAGTCGACCCACACATTGCCTGCCCAGCCTCCTCTGCCAAGGAGACTTCCTGCTCTTTCAGGGCCTTATCAATAGATGGTGTGTTGAAAATGAATCCAGGGGATGGGAGCAGGGATCATGAGTAACAGTTGGCTGTCTCCTCCTAACAGAATGGAGAAAAATGTCTTGTCTTCCATACTGTAGGTGCCTGTTGCAGCATTGCTCTGCTCTCAGCTTCAAACATGTCCCTACTGAGCTGGCTTATTTCAGTCAAACCCTCCTTGGCTTGATGAAGGGTCAGCTTTGCCTGGGTGGAAACACAGCTGCAGCTTGCCAGGCTCCATAGGCTGCTTCTTCTGCTCTCCAGAAATTATGGCACACAAAGACCTTGGTGCACTGGTGAAGGCTGTTCATGGCTCTCAAGCAAAGATGTTGGATGGTTGTAGGGACTGCTTGTGGGACACTTACTCTGACAGCTGGCTGTTAGTCATCCAGGCTGTGAGCTGGGGGGAGTTATGTTGGGGAATATCCTGGGCCCTTGAGGCTGAGGGCAGACTCTCCCAGATCTGCTTCAGCACCACGCAATTGCAGCAGCTGAGCCTTGTTTGTAGGTCTGGAGACATACCTCCTCATGGGACATCACCTACTTCAGGCATTTGTCAGAAGTGTTCCCTACAGAAGAGCATAAGCAAATGGCTTATGAAAAGACCAGAGGATTCCCACTGATGGTTTGCAGCCATTGATAGTTAGGCTCCCATACCAGTGTCTGGTGTCTTCATAGTCCCAAATCCATCTCCCACACAGGTTCCTGCAGAGAGAGCTCTTCTGCCTTGCTGCCCACAGGAACAATTTTGTTCAGTAGCTCCTGGAGGGGAGAACCAGATGGCCACTTACACACCCTCATACTGCCTGGATCTGTTTGTTTGCTGAAGTCCATGAATTTGTTCAGTTCACACCAGTGGAATGCTTGCAGACAGACCAGCAGCTCCACAGGTTTGCTTGTGCAACAATCCCTGAGAAGTGCTGCACACTGCATTGAAATGCTGCATCTGTTCATCATCCATAACTGACAGTTGCCATAAACTCTTGTGTTGAGTGGCAGCCTCTGTGCTTTAGGGGCAAACCCATCCTCAAAAACCAGAGAGAAGCAGGCCATCCAAGGCCATGTGAATATTTACCCCTCTCAGTCTCACCTGTGGGAGTGTGTCCACAGAAATGGCTGCAAGAGCATCTGCACCCACTTTCTGCACCCATCCTGCCTTCTCTGCCTTCCTCTTCTAGGCTGGAAGCTTTTTACAATGAAACATTTGAACTCTTGGTTCAACATCACATGTGGATCATTTCCAACCTTCTCCCTGACTTTGCAGATGTTTTGAATTTGGTGTGTTATTCAGAGTTAAAGAGGATTTGTATGATTAACGATTAATGCTGCTATCTGAGTAATTACCTCATTCAACCAGCTTTTCTTTTTAGCATGATCATATGAATGAAAAGCAAGGATGATATCCTCTTGCTGTATTGCAAGATGGAATCTCATTTCTCCTATCAAGGAGGAAGCAAATTTATTTAATTTTTTAAATTATTTTTATATCATTTAAATACTGATAAGTTTCTACAGTGCTTGTGCACACATCTGCAACATTTACCCAGGACCACAGCCCCCCCCAAAACTACACTCTGCATTGAGGGACCTGGTGGCTGAGGAAAACTCTCCTTGTGGAGAACATGTATTGATATATACATTGAAAATATCTAGAGTTTCAGGTGTAGATTATTTGAACTGATAACCATGCACCTAGTATCACATTTCTACAAGCAATTTCTAGACAAAAGCTCCCTTCAGCCAACTGGGTGATAAGGTTTCTTGTGTATATGTGCATGTACATAATGGGACATTGTTTTAAGGTCAGCTTGAATACCTACATCTCCTTTTGTGGCAAACTTTATGTTCTCAATAGAAATTAAAATACTATTTAAGAAAAAAAAAAAAGGTATTCGTTTTCAGCTAGTATGTTGTCATTCAGGATTTCTTATTTATGAACTGCCAATGTTTTTGTAGTTACCAGAATATGCAGACAAGATACATTAAAACAAAAAATCAGTCTGGTATTCCAGAAAGGCAGTACAGCAAGCCTGATGTCAGTCTTTTAAGAAAGCCTCCAAAACTTATCCTAGGAAATACAAATCTACAGCACAAAATGCACTTTGGGCCATAATAAATCACAGCCAAACAAGATAGATGTATACAAAGGGCCAATGCTTCTTTTGCAAAGCAAAGTCACATCCCTTAAGCCCAAGAGGAGTTTTCTGATAGAGTTGGTGAGCACAAGGATATGAAGTGATCTGGTTAAAGCCCAGAAGGATGTTGTGCTATTGTGTGGCTGGGTGCTATCCAGGCATAAGATATTAGATTTTACTAATTGAAAGTGCCACACAGGAGCCACTGTGTGAGGCTGGACTCAAAATTTACTATTTGAGAGATGTCTTTAGCATCAAACAGAAAGTTATGTTAGGAATTGACAGAAAAGGGTTTGAGGTCAAAAGTGAAAACATCTTTAGGCTGTTGAGTGCCTGGTTCTTTCCTATCTCTTGTGGTTCTGGCTGCTCAGTTCAAAAAGTTAAAAAAAAAAAAAATTACTGAGAAATGACTGAGGAAGGTGAAAAGGAGCAACTTGCATGAAGGGGGAACTAAACAGAGCTGAGTTCCCAACTCCGGGAAAGAAAGAAGTGAGGGGAAGCAGATAATAGTGGTGTAAGAAAATTATGACTGCTAGGGAGAAAGAAAGGAGTAGGGAGAAATTGATCTTTGCTTGCCAAAACACAAGAATTGGGGCTATCTTCTGTAAATACCCAAAGTGAGAGTGGCTCCTGAAAGGGTAGCAGAGAAACTGGGGGTATCTCCTGGAAAGCTGAGGCAGGGTCATTGCAGGGAAGCAAAGGGAGAAGTTTTCCAGTTGGGTGAAGCCGTCTGCAATGCACTCTGTCTGGATTTACATCTTGAATTTGCGGATTTAAAGCGTACTCCCTCAATAACCCCTGTTCACCTTCTCTATACAGAACCCCTTTCCCCGCCACCCAACCTTGCTCTCCTTCCTCCTGGATGCCACCAGCGTCCGGAGCCTCCTGCTCTGACCCGTGTCGCAACAACCGGCAGCAATCCCACCAGCAACACCCTCCTCCAACCCCCCCAATCCCTCTGCCTGACCGAGACCACCCCCTGTCCCCCTCCTCCTCCTCCTCCTCGGGTGTCTCCCCGCCGCCGGCCCCTCCGCGGCGCCTTTAAGCTCCGCTCCGCTCCGCGCTGTCACCGCAGCTGCGTGGCTGTGTGCGGCGGGAGCGCTCCCCATGGGGACCCCTTGCCCGGGGGGGACCCCTGCCCCTTGAGACCCCCTCTCTGGTGGGGACCTCTGCCCGGTGTGGGGGGTTCGGAGCAGCATGGGCAGCCCCCAGCTGCAGGAGTTCGCGGCGGGTTTGGTGGGCGGTAAGTGGGGCCGTGAGCTCGGGATTTGGGGGGGAGGGGGGGGTGGTGTAAAAAAGGGACGGTAATTAAATCCTCCGGGTCACCTGCGGGCTGGCTGTGTCTCCGACCGGCGTTTTTATGCGGTTTGTTTTTCTTTGCCGGGGCTCAGAAGTGCAGTTTAATCTGATTTCCACGGGCGGGATCCTTAAAACTTCAGCAGCAGTAGGTGGGATGCTGCTGTGTGTCCCCCCCCGCAATCCCCTGCTCCCCCCTAGCTCTCTTTTCCTAGCTGGGAGTCCCGCAGGGCTCGGAGGGGACCAACCCGCCCCCCTACCCGCCCCCCAGGGGAGGCACCGCCTGGCTCTGACCCTTCGGTTCCCAACCCATAAACAGTCTGGGAGGTGATGCTGGCAGGGAAAGGGGGGGGGGGGAAATCGATCCGGGCTGCTGGAAAAGCTGATTGCAAACAGCGGAAAATGAGCTAGGAGCCAGAAATGGAAAGGCCGAGCCGTGGAGACGCGGCAGAAGTGGAGTATGGCTTAACTGAAAGTACCCACTGGGTTTATCATCTGATAAGGGCTGATAAAGCCTGATGCTGGGCTGAGCCCTGGCCACCCCTTCGGGCAGGTTCGGGACGGGGGGGTGAGAGGGCTCGGGGGAGCCCGACTGGCGAGGCAAGGTTAATAGGTTAGCTGAGCCTTTAGAAACCCAGAGCCTCTGCCAAAAGATTACACGAGCAGCTCCTTTTTGTCTCTTTGAAGCCTGGGGAGGCTGCAGGGCAGGCTGGCTGCCCCTCTGAACCTGTGCTATTGCCACACACCCTGGAGCAGGACGGGCTGTCCAGGGGACAGTCACCAGTGCTCAGTGACAGGGGCAGCAGCCTGTTTTCACACTAGACCACAAGTGGTCTCAGGTTAAGGTTCAAGAGGTGGATGGACATTTTAATCACGCATTTTTTGTATAAAGTCATTGCTGACAAAGGGCATGATGCTCTTTTCAGCCCTAATCCATTACAAGTGAGAAATTTCATTTAGTCTCTAATGACTTGAGGACAGTGGTTTGCATGGAGACTTGTAGATGTGAAAGAAGCATGAGCATCTCCACAAACATCCTGAAACTTGCTGTAAGGACACAAAACCACATTCTGGCCATGGAACACAGATTGTTCCATGAAGGGAGAAACCAAATCATGCCCTGCCCTGTTGCAGGAGCTCCTGGCATCAAGTGCAAGGGGGAGATGGGCAGGATGGTGTAAGGGAATGGGCTGCTTTTTCCCAGAGATCCTTGGGTGATGCAGCTGGATGGGACAGTAGATAATGATGTAGAACAGAATCCTCTCTGTCTGACAGGTATTTGGAAACTGCTCTTAAAACAGCAAATCACAGTCCCCATCAGCAGCTGGCTCTCATGCATCATTATCTGAGCCAGGAGAAAGTATTTTCTAGTGTCCAACCTGGTTTTCACTGTTTTGGGGCTAAATATTTGCATAAGTTTTGGAGGTGCACAAGTGTTTCTGCTCAGCTTTTTGCCCATTCTCAGAGACAGGTCACTGTGCTGGGTATTGCTGTGGCCTAGTATGACAGTTCCTATGGAAATCTCTCTTCCTCCCCTACAAACCCATGTCTTCAAGTCCCATCACGAAAGCTTCTTCAGTGTTTTGTGTAATACTTTGCTTTCATCCCCAGGAACTGCCAGTGTGGTTGTGGGACACCCCTTGGACACAATTAAGGTAAAACCACTTTGAACCGGGCTCTCATGTAACCACCCAAACCTCACTGATCGGGCAGTGGCCTCTCTTTAGATGATGATTTAAAAGATCTCCCTTTTCCTGCCACTCCAAGAGGAATTTAGCCTAAGTAGAAATGTTTTCATAGTCTTTCTTTAACCTTTTTTCCTCTCCACTGCACATTTCAAATGAGAAACCAAAAGAATGTGCAAGTTCCTCTGGTGAGGATTAATGTTGAAAATTTAACCTGGCCTCACTTAATGTGTGGTTTACTGAACAGCTCTGCCACTGTTTTACTAAACTTTGCCACAGACAGGTATTCAAAGAGGGGGAGAAACTATATTTGTTTTGCTGCAGGCACATTTTTCCTTGTTTTCCTTGTGTTGGCACCACTGGAAGGTTTGTTATCCCAAGGCTATGAGACGTAGTATTTCCTACAAGACCATTATTCCTCAGGGGGAAGGATTTGGAGATGGAAGAAGGTATTTACTAGTATGATATAGACAAGCCCATGCACACATCAGAACAGCCTGACCCAGCCAAGCAGACTATTTCTGCTGATGTAGAGATAAAAAGGAAGATTCTGTTCCTTGCTGCTTTTGCGCTGTGTGATAGACATCCCTGGATGGCTTTCACTGCTCTGCCCATGTGCTCTGAGCTGCTCCAAGCCTTGTTGCTGGCACCAGGAAGGGCTGTCAGGTGTGGCAGACCCAAGAGCTATTCGTCTTCTTTGCATCTTTGAGAGCCTTGGAAGGATGATGGGCAAGAGGCAGGGTCCCTGCCACATCCTCCCCTGGCCATCACAGCCATCTTCTTACACACAGCTCTCTCTCTCTTGGGGTTGGGAGGTGGCCTGCCAGCCCTATCCTGTCAGAGCTGTTAAGGTTCTGGGGTCCTCCCCTACCTTAGGAGAGGGCAAGACTGAAGTTTGGATGGGATAAGTGGTACCTGCACCATGGTACCCACCAAGCAGATTTCCTTCTTCAGATGGCCCTTTCCCAGCACCACAGCTTCCTCAGCCTTGCAAAACTCTAAAACAGATTCACATTTACTCACTTTTCATCTACGTTGTGCTAATTTATCCAGAAATTTCCATGGTTTCTGAAAGTCACCTGAGAGCCCAATCCAATTAACATAAAACAAAAAGGAAAATTTTCCTGAGGAATCCATACCTGTGTCAGTGGACTTTGGCAGAGATGGCAGCAGTGATCTCAGTGTGAGGTGTTAACAGCTTAGCTAAGTGCTGTTTGTGTGAGGACAAACTGTGCCCTCAGTTACACAGCAAAATGTATTAACTTGAACCTCTGAAAACCTAGTTACTATGTAAAAGAAAAAAAACAAAAAACCAAGCCCTCGGAGTCAAAGATGGAAATCTCTTGGCTAAGGGGGCAGGTGAGGGCAGGAGGGAAGGCAGGGTTGTGCATGGAGGCCACCCTGCCCAGGCTGCCAGGGGTGCAGACACCCTCCTGCTGGTCCCCCTGGTGTGAATCACAGTGTGCAGAGGGGCTGCACCCATAGCCCACCTTGCACAACAGGGCTGCACAAGCCCAAGACATCATCTTCATGTACCAGCTTGTTTAAAAAGGCTCAGTAAATATTCATCTTTCACTGCTGCCTTCCATGTGGCCCCTGGCCAGGCACAGAGCAGGGTTTGGTGTTCAGTGCCTGGTGCCCAGAGCAGCCCTGGAGCAAAAGGTGAGCCCAGGTTTTGGTCCTTTTCACTCTCTGGGTGTCACTCTCCACAGCAGCATCCCACCAGCCAGCTTCTTGTAGGGCTCTGGGCCAAAGTCTTTGTGTCATTCAACTTGCTGTTTGCTGCCCAGAAGCTCTCCACAGGAGCAAATCCAGAGGACACTCACTTCTTTGGGCTTTAAATTCCCCCCAAAATTTCCTCCTTCACCTTGGACTGAGCCACCAGAGGAGACCAGGCACTTGCCTCCAGCATAGGTTGGCACTGTCCCTCCAGGCTTTGTTTCACCGTTCCTGCTAGCAGCAATGCTGACGGATACAACCAGAAATACGTTCCTCTTTCCCAAAAACCATCCCTGACAGCACATGTGAGTGTCTTCCTATAGAAAATTACCTCTGGCTTCAACCAAGATTAATTGAAGCCTCAGGTCCTGTGAACCAAACAGGCTTCCCATTTCCTCACACACTTCCAAGCCCCAAAAATGCATCACTTGTTAGGATTTGTTAATTGCAAATTTGAATGAAAGATGATTGAAATATGTGTGTGCATTTATGTATTTATATATTTATATATATGAGAAGGGGAGTGTATGCTGAAGCCCTACAGGCTTTGTCCTTTGTCATGATTTGCACACCCTTTCTTACAGCTGTTGTAGGCATCTTTTGGAAGGGCTATAACTCTTGGATTCCAGAAACAAAATGTCTTTGTTGGAAATGATGTGAAAATGTATTTATGAGTGAAGCATGGAGAATTTCTGAGCTCAATTACTTTGGCTCCATTTAGTATGGCTATGTCTTAAAATACACCTTGGATGGGAAGGGTCCCAGAAGCCTCCCCAGGGAGCTCTTCACTCCATCCTTCTGCAACACATCCCAACCTCTACTGAGAGTCCCCAAATGAGGAAGACCAAAGGACTCTCAAATTTCCACATATTCAAGACCTTGCCAATGACAGCACTGCCCACAGCAGCCTGTCAGGGCTGGGGTAGCTGGTCTGGACTCGAGCAATTTGACAGTCATTGATTCCAGATGTTGCAGAAAGCTTCAGACCTCTGAGGTCCCTTTTAGCCCTGCTTCTGGCAAAGCTCAAGGGGGTGGATACATATATATCTTATTTTATTGCTCTGTTTTCTTTACAACTAGGGAAGGATTCATTCTTAAAGCAAAGTACACGTTTATGTAGCATGAACTTTTATTGAGCTGGAAGCATGGGATTTCAGTAACATTTCATGAATATCTTTTGCAGACTCGTTTGCAAGCTGGGCAAGGATATGGAAATACACTCAACTGTCTTCTCACTGTGTACAGAAATGAGTCTGTAAGTATTTTATCTCAGTTCAAACATGCCGGTGGAAAATGCAAAGAGATAAATAAGTAAATATACACAGTTATGAAACAAAATCACTGTTGACACCAGTAGTTATATGAAATCAATACTTTGTGCCATTGAGTCTGCAAACCCTCATAGCCTTCTCATGCTTAACTCTAAAGTAACTCTCTTCGTCAATCCAATAGAAAAAGTCATATTCCAGGTGTGGAGTGACAAATGACACTGCCCGTGTCTCCACAGGGCTCAGGGTGCTACATTCACAGTGATGGTTTTGCCCACACCTGCTAGCAAAACCCTGCCCGAGCATTTTGCTGCCTTTGTTGATGCCAGGAAAAAAAGCTGGACTTTTCCATGCTTTCAGCCTGCCCCATATTCTGCACAATCTTGACAAGTCTTTAGCAGTCCAAAGCAATTTGCAGTTGCTCAGCATCTGGGACGGGTGGTTCTAGGCAGCACCTGCTACTTGTATTTGCCTGATGGACACACTGAGGGTTACACTGCTCTCTTATCTCCCTTCCCTGGGCAGGTGGCTGGTTTTTTCAAAGGTATGTCCTTCCCACTGGCCAGCTCTGCCATCTACAGCTCCGTGGTGTTTGGTATCTTCAGCAACACACAACAGCTCCTCAGCCAGCTCCGCCACGGGGACCCAGCTCACACCCCGGCACTGCCAGATGTGGCTCTGGCCAGTGTGGTGGCAGGGTTCATCTCCGTGGGCATTGGCACTCCTGTGGAACTGGTAAAGATAAGGCTACAGATGCAAACGCAGCCCTACATCAAAGGTAGGAAGCAATACTTTTTTCCTTTCTCTGCCAGTCCTCCGTATTTGCTGAGAGCTTTGGGACAGCTTCACTACAGCCATAGCAATTATAAAGTTTGTGCCTTTTATATTATTTTTATTTGCAGCAAACACTAAACTGAAGCCCTCGGTTTCTGGATTTCCTGTGTACCGAGGCCCATTTCACTGCTTCAGGACAGTTCTACAGAAGGAGGGGATAGCAGGAATGTATCGAGGCACAGGAGCAATGTTTCTGAGGGACGTTCCTGGGTACTGCCTGTATTTCATCCCTTACAAGTTTTTCTGTGGATGGATTACCCCTGATGGATGCCATTCCCCTAATGCCTTCTCCATCTGGCTGGCAGGGGGTGTAGCAGGTAAGCACCTTTCTTTTCCCACCTAACTGGCAAAACAAGGACAGAAAGGCTCCTGGAGGTGGCTCAGAATCCCATCACATCCTCCTGCTGACTAGGAGAGGATGTGGGCCTGAACAACCTTCCTCCCCTTGGGGCCAGGTCCCCTGGCATCACTTTATTCACTTTAAGACTCAACAAACTTAGTGGAAGTCATGTTATCAGATCTTCATTGGGCTCAAAATCAGTGAGAAGGAAAACAGCCAATGCCTTCATCTCCTTGGGTGTCTTCCAGCATTGTGTAGCATGCTGCCAGTGATAGATGGCAGCCAAGATGCCTCCAGAAGTCTTCACCATGTTGGCTGCTCACCAGGAGGGTGTGTACCCTACCTGCATGCAGAAGCCAAGTTGACTGGTTTTGATCTTCCTTTTATTTTTTTTTCTTGTGTACACCTGCCAAAATCAGCACAAACTGCCAGGAAAACTGGTGTGTGCATCCCTTACTGTGATTACATCTGTAAGGTCACCATTATGCCCATTCCGTATTTTTTCAACATTTTCAAATTTCAGATCCTTAAACACAATCAGTCCTTATCTCGGGTAATGATTAAAAATCAGCCTGTTACTTCTGCAAAGAAACAGAGCCCTGGCCCATCTGGACAGCTTCTCTCCTATGCCCCAACCCTCATGTTGGTCCAAACAAGCTTTGGTGTGTCCAGCTGGGCCATGGATTGCAGTCACATGCTGACCTTTTCAGAGCCAATCCATCCCACCTGGCTGCATGCTGATCACTGTGAATAGAGGGATTCTTTATAGGATGTATCTCAGCTGTGGGGAGCCTAATCTTGGTTGCATGAGAGACCAGCTTCTCCTTTGCATTCTCAGCTCACTCTTTGCTTTTCAACAAGTGGACTCCAGTTTTTCAGAAAGCCCTACAAGCTTGCAGTTTTTCAGAAACTGTTCCCTGGAGCGTGGGCTTTTCCCCCAGTGTGTCCATGCTCCACCTGAAGCATGGCAGAAGCTGTATTGGTAGCTTGGGGAGCACCTCCTGCATTTGATGACCCCTACAATCTCAATGCTGCTTCTACAAACTTTGCTCCCATAAAAATAATTCCTGTGCCTGAACGGGTTGAATGCTCTGCAAGGCGAATCCTTTGAATACGATGTGGCAGATGAGAGGAGAATTTCTGAGTTTCCTAACCTGAAGCCAAGGACATATAGAGAAGCAACTGTTCAAATACTTCTACATTTTTCTAGGAGCCATTTCCTGGGTGATAGCTACTCCAATGGATGTGGTGAAAAGTCGACTTCAGGCAGATGGGGTGTATTTAAACAAGTACAAAGGGACCCTTGACTGCATCTTGCAAAGCTACCAGAACGAGGGCTTAAAAGTAAGTGGTATTTGAAGCAAATCTGGGTGTTAGGCACTTAATTTTCAACTGGGAAATACAATAGCTGTTACAAACCTACAACTAAAGCTAGTTACTTCTATATTGCAATAATGACAGTAAATAATTATAGTGTAGATTCTTTCTAAATCATCATAGTGAGACTGAAAATGTATCTTACAGCAATGAAAAAAGGAATGGCTGGGGGTCACCATTTGCTGGTGTAATTAACCTAAAATAACACTTCATGCTGGTGCATTTATTTAATTGTGGATGTGATTTGGCTTGACATAAATTAGAGGTAGAAAATCTTGGCCTCTGTGATTGCTTCAACTAAATGCAGAGGACAGATGTTTTCCATTGACACCAAAGTTAGTGAGAATGGAATTCAGTGGGGCTGAAGGTGTGTTTGGTCACCTTGGGCAGTGCTTTGGTGGAACCAATGCTTTGGTTTACACTGCCCACATTCATTTTGCACCAGGACAGAGCTGAATGCAAATGCTCTTAATTCAGGATTTCTCTGGCTTCATGCCTGTAGAAAGGCTGCAAGCCAAAAGGGCAACTTATCTCCCTTTACTGACTCTGTCAGTGTAATAAAAGTTCTCTGTTCTACCTGCAGACTTTGCCTCTGTTAAATGTGAGTGGCAGAGACCTGGTTTGCAGCCTTATTGCACTGCCAATATCTAGTTACAAGAAATGACATCTTCTGATACTGAAAAAAAATCTGTATTTGAGTTGCCATCAAGGCATCCCCTGGGTTCTGAGCTCCAAAACGTTAATTTTGACATTCTGAGGGAAAAGTAGCAAGTTGAGAAAAAACAACAACACATTCCAAATAATCCTGCAAAATCACAAGTCCGTGTGATTTAAATATTTGCCAACATGCCACTCTATTATGCTAGCTGGCACAGGAGCCTGCAGTCTGTTGGGGGTTTTTGTTATTGAGTGAAAAAAGTCGAATTAATTTGAAGAATAGGTTCTTGGAGAGATGTTTAAGACCATGCTGGGGTGGTCAGAGCAGTTTTCCCTTCTTTCTCCATCCTCATCTTCACCCCCTACCTTCCTTGTCCTGCCTGTATATTAACAATAACTCAGGCACTTGTTTTTTTGGGTTTGTTTTGGTTTTTTGATATATGAGCTGCTTGCAATTTTTCCAAAAGTGTACTGAAAATAACTGCCTGGAAAAGGAAAAAAATGCAGGTCTGGCCCTCTTCTTTCTCCATAGTCAGCTCTGTTCATTCTGATGAGAAAAATTTATGGCTCTAGACTTTTCTTCATAAATCTTCATTGTTATTTCACATGGCTCTCTTGTGTTACTTTATGACGACTGCAAAAACCTGAATTTCCAGAAATTTCTATGATTTCTAGCAAAATAAAACACCTCAATAACTCAAGTGATATCCTAAATTCTCCAGTGCTGTAACTTCAGATTTCAAATTCTATCCTAAACAATGTGGGGATGTTTTGGTTCTGTCTCATACCAGTCAGCACCATGCGCTGGGTTTCCTGGACACAAGATCTGGTTTTGTTAGCAGAGCTCAGTGTTTCAGAGCTCTGGAAAAAATACTGGATAAACACTTAAATCCATGGGCTTCTGGACTTGGAGCAGAGACCTTCCATATTTCCTACAGCAGCTGTGGGAGCTTTGCTTTTGTAGTCTGGAAGGGAGCTTGCTTTGCTGAGGTAACTTTTCTTGCCTGTTCTTAACTTCTGGTGTTTAGATTAGTGACCACAATGCTTAGCTTAGTGGTTAAGGGAGTGATCTGGAGAGAAACAGGCCAGCAGAGAGATTCCCTGTGATCATTGTTTTGTAAATAGGCTCAGCCCAAGTCAGTGGTCTTTGCACAACCATGCACACACCAGGCAATGGTGTTTGTAAACGGGGATTTCAAAAGGAGATGAACCAACACCAGGAATAAGGAGCAACAAAGGCCCCATCTCTGCTTTCCAGAAAGCATTTTACTGTTCAAGCACTTTTTAAGTGATGAGGTTTTACTCTCTTGTGGCTTCCTGGCTTCATATACCTAGTGACTCCTACCATCATCACCCACCTGGTTCCACCAGCAAAGGCCAACCATCAGTCAACCTGTGACATTCTTTACAGCCCAAAAATCACCGGACAGGAGGAGGATAATTGTCACCATGAAGCTGTTGGTTAAGCACTTTTTAAGTGCTTGAACCAGTCTTTCCCTCTTGTAAGTGCCAGCATCTTCACAGAAAACATATACTGAGAAGAATGAGACTCTGGCTCTGGATGTTTATTTTAAGAAATAAAAAATAAATGCTTGGATACATATGTACACCAAAGGCTGACCTCAGAAATCCACATGTGAAAGTATCAGATCCTATCAAATATTTTTCCCAGACCAGTTCTGAGCCAGGTACAGAGCAAGTCTAGTTTTCTTCTGATAAGAAATTATTTCTATGCTCAAAGTTGAAACCTGCAGAATAGTCAACATGACACAAGGCCTGCCCTGGACGGGCTGGTTCACAGCCACTTTTCCACTCCATCTCCACTTCTGTCTTCTATACCCATAGAGCCAGCCCCAGGAGCCACAGAATTTGCTGCAGGAACAAGACAGCTTTCTTGAGGTACCCTGAGGCTGGCATGGTCCCTGTGTGCTTATGTGAGTACACAGGGAAGGAAGGGCCGTGTGTAGGTAGGACAATGCTGGAAAACATTTTAGATTTCTTGCTTTCTGCTCTACACCAGTGGCATGAGGACATTTTTACCCTCTACACCTTGTAGCTTTTGCTGGCAGATATAGAGAGGGGTCCCTGGGGAGCATGGAGTGCAATGATACCACATTGGTGACCTTTGTGTTTCCATACTTCAACAAAGACCAACAGCAAGAGCCTGTCTTCTGAGCAAACCAAAAACTGCTTCTTTGGAATCCCACTGTGACTTGATTCAATGTTTTCTTCTTCAAATAGCCACTACATTCCTATGCTCTAACCTTTCTCCATCCCCAACAGGTCTTTTTTAGGGGCATCACGGTCAATGCAGTACGAGGATTCCCAGCGAGTTCAGCCATGTTTCTTGGCTATGAACTTTCCCTCAAAGCAATGAAAAGAGACAAAACTGAGACCAATCCTTAACTTCCAGGTCAGCGCATGAAGACCCTCCAGCTTTATTGAGATTAGAGAACTAATTTTTAAATCAAAATGGAGTTGCAATTGTACAGATCCTCTGCAAATCAAATAACTTACATGGCTACTTCTGGATGGTCAAATACTTTTCAAATTTGGGTCTGTGGGATTTGAGGCAGACAATCAATGTGCTGATGGATTTTAATTTCATTCCAGATCTCTTTCATTCACACCAATCTACATTGATGTTGTGTTTGCTTTGATTAGTGTGAATCAGGAAAGAAAATCTGAAAGAATATTCTGTAACAATTTATAAAATTTAAAATATTCTCCTCGCTAAAGTCCCTGCACAGTAGTATCCTTTCCTCTCTGGATCCATCCACAAAGACCTGACATTAACCCCTTCCAAAGTGTCTTTTACTATCAACTCACAGTTTTACTTTTTCCCTCCTAAACCTAGGGTTGCATAAAGGAGCAGCATTAAAACTATCTGACATTTTTTGGCATTTAAATATTCAAGATTACTCTTGGCAGTCTTTGCTGTTTTCTGCAGTCTGTTATAAACCTCCTTCCTTTTTTTTTTTCAAGTGTTGCCCAGAGGACCTGAAAGTCTCCTACTTTCCTGAGCCAAGTCAGCAGTGTGGTGTTGGTGAGGGCTAAGCTGCTCTGACCAAAGACTCCTGTCCTGTACCTACAGCATCTGTTTTCTCTTCTGGCATGACCTCAGTCCCTGGAGGACTCTGAAAACTGCACCAGATCAATCAATCCAGAGACCATTTATTATTTCACTCTGTTGTCTAAGAGCACCTTAATAATCCCTCACATTGGTGTTTGACTTTTTGACCAATGACATTTTTTGCATTAAGCTAAGAGAACAACTCACTCCACTTACCCACAGGAATATGATTGGTGTGCAGGTGCTTTTCATGTAGGAAGGTTTGGATTCCCACCAGATTCTAGCCTGACTGCAGGATCAAAGAAGAATTGAATGGCTCCACCCACAGGAATAGATAATCATGTTCTACAGCACAGACCTCTCCATTTTGCTGCAATTTGGACAAGAGTGTCATGAAAAGATATGAAGGGCTTCAATGACTTCAGTTGATTATCCAAGGTGAAAATTAAATTTGGAAATAGGAGGATGTTAAACTCTGAGATGAAGCTACTCTTTTTCTTCAGAAAACAATAAAACAAGTCCTGGTTTGGGCCAGGATAGAACCTACATTTCAAAGTAAGGGCTGCCAATTAATTTATCTAACTCACCTTGTGTAGCCTTCCAGAGACCTGCTAGATGGATCTTGTTAGACCTTCTGATTTTCCTCATGTGACTGGCTAGCTTGCCAACTGCCCAGTCCTGCAGACATCACTTTGAAGTCTTGGGAAACCACCACCAAAGGAAATCTTTTAAAGGGATGCAGAGTTTATCCAGAATTATTCTCTAAAATATATGGACCATCTTCATACCTCCAGCTGCAATCCCACTGAGCCGACTGGGGCAGACCCAGGTCTCTCTTAGGTCTACTTCAGCCTTTCAGTTATTCCAAGATCTTTTTAATAATTGTCATTATTATTTCTGTTAATGCTGTGAAATGTCTTCATGCTTTATTTGCTATTTATTTGCTTCTGATGCTAAAATCCAAAAAGAACCAGCTTGCTGTCTAAGAGGACTCTGGTGGCACCGGCAGAGAAGGCTGAGGGGTAACTACCTTGCACGTAGAGGGACACAGGGCATGGGGGGACAGTCTGAGACAACACTGGCCTCTGGGAAATGTACAGTTCCTCCTATCTTCATCTGTCTACCTTTCCTCTAGAAAAAGGTGGAGAAAGAAACTCTTAAGTTCTCTTCCATGGATGAATAGAGGACTTACGTGACAAGACCTGAAAACCTCAGAAATGGGGTCCCCAACCTTGGACTCCTCTTTGCTCACATCTGAATTAGAAATGGAAGAGTGACTTCCCCTAGAACCAGCCTTAAAAGAGGGAGAAAGAGCTGGTGTTGCTTCATCTCAGGACTTGCAGGCAAGGAGGATCATGGTGCCTTTGAGCTTGCCAAGAAGACAGGGAACTGTTTTTGATAAACAATGTGGATTAAATTGATGAGCCTTCACACAAGTACTTGTTTCTGGCTGCATTTCAGGATATCAGATCTCCCATGTTGCCTGTTTTAATGCACAGAGGTAAAATGTGCTCTTTAGGTGTATAATGTCTTGTGTCTCCAGGGATAATACTTGGGGAGACTGTTTTTTCAGTGCAAATAAATGGTGTTGCTTATCTGCCTGCACTGTGTAAAATGGCCCATTAATTAATGAAACTTGATGAGGTTTAGAATGTGTTGTGTATCTTAGTGATCCTGACCTCATGGTGCCCAGGTCTGGTCTGTTGAGTTGTTCAGTGCCCCTCTGGGTGTGAAGTCCTGAGATGAACATTCCACATGGAAAAATCATGCTTATTTTTTGTGATATTTTTCATCTAATGAAACAAATTTGAACACAGATGGCCAGGATTTATCAGGAAAACACTCTTGTGCAACACACACCTGCCCAAAGGAGCTGTCAGAGAGAGCTTTGGACTATCTGGTGTTGAAAGGGAACAGATGGCAAAAAGCTTTTAATATAAAAATATGCAAAGCAAGAAGGAAGTGAATAAAAAGCTTCAGCCACATGATGGCATCCTTGACCATGACAGGGCACAGCTGTGTGCCACTCACTCCATGGCTTTTCAGCTGCCAGACCACCTCTTTCTACTTTGCTCCATTCAACCCCAAGCCCAGATTTGCTTCCAGAGCAGCACACCATCCCTTCCCAAGAGGGCAGCCCCATGCTGGGCATCTGGCAGGAGATTTTGGGGTGCTGACAGAGCCTGGACATGTCTGTGTCTTGTGTTTAGACATTATTTCCTTTATGATATATCAAATGCATTTTTTTTTAGAAATAACATCATTATGTATCAATAGTAATTAGGATCTCTAAGGAATCCTCTTCAAGGGCCTTGTATGGAGTCCCATGCAGCAAAGGGAAATATAAAGAGTTACACTGGTTTTCAAAGCAGTTTTCTAAAAGTGTAGATCCTGTGACAGCTCCAGAACCAGACAAGAGTGGAACAACCAACCTGCTCAGAGCCACACATGCAGCAGGAGGAGAGGATCTTCTTAAGGGGTTCTAGAGTGTCCCACATGAGGTTTCCCTCTAAGATATATAATGCTGGATACATCAAAAAATCCTTTCATAGTAAGGTGAAATACTAAAGCTACTGGACTATAGAACACCAAATCACTGAAAAGAATATCAAGGTCCTCTTGAGTGAGCATAATCTTGGGTCACAAGGAAAAACATTTGGAGAAACAAGAACACTGCAATGGGGGAAGCACAGGCTGAGACTGCCCTGCTGCTAATTTTCTCACTGCCTCAAGACTGGCACCTATACAGTCTCACCTGCTGTGAAAGCACCAGGACAAACACAGCTCATCTTCATGGCTTGGAGCATCTCATGGTCTGGTCCCCCATGTCCACCACCCCTGGAGGTATTTAGAAAGTGCATAGATGTGGCACTTAGGCACATGGCTTAGTGGTAGATTTTGCAGTGTGCTGGGTCAATGGTTGGGCTTCATGATCTTAAAGGTCTTTTCCAAGCAAAACTACTCTATGTTTCAAAACATTTTAGCTCTAATGTAGCCAACTTTACAAAAAGTTGTAAAGTTGAAAATCCTGCCAACTCACAGGGAAGAGGGCCAGCCTATTCTTGCTCATGCAGCTAGGTGTGAACCAATATCCATGTTTATTTCGTTATTAAATTGGGTTGCTGTGTTTCAATCAATCAGCTGGCAGATGTTTATTTCAGTCCTTCCAGCATGAAAAGTGAGCTGCAATGCAGGTCTGTCTGGTGGAGAGCTCTAACACAGCCAAGGAGTGAATACTTTGCTGTCTGTCTGTCCTAGATGTTCAGCCTTAGTCTGCATGCGGTGCTGAGAGGGAAATCCAGCACACAGAGTCATCTCACTGTGGGACAAGCAAGGAAGGGTGAGTGGGTTTATAATCTGACATCTTGGTAATGTTTCTCTTTCCTGGTGTGAAAGTGCTCAGGCCCACAAAAGGGGATACTGAGGTGAGAGAAATATCACCAAGAAAACTTTAAAATACAACAGGACTGGTGAATTTTGGGGGCAATTTCCTGGCTTCCTCTGCTTATTTCTGGAGGCTGTCGGCTGTGAGATGCACAAAAAGCTGTCAGGGCTTTTTGCTTTTAGGTGTTTCATTGCAGCATGGCAAGCTTGGCTGCCTTGCTAGAAAACCCAGGGAAGCTCCAGCACCTCTCCTATTGCCTGAAACAAGGATGACTTGAAGCTCTGAAGGTTCCTCTCAGGTGGATTCCCCATCTCACAGCTCCTGGGCACTGCCAGTTTTGACTGGTTAGTTTAAATATCTTGTGGTCCATCTGCTAGGACAAAGTAGACTGTGGGGCTATCAGGAGGTGCCACTGCTCTCTTCAAGCTGGTATATGAAATGTTCCTGGAGCTCATTTGGGTTTTAAGCCTTTCAGTCACATTCAGTCTTTCTATTACTATGCTTTGGTTTACCCTTTTGTGGAGGACTTAGAATGAGCCTATCTTTATTTATAGACTAGCATGGGTCATATTTCTCTAAAATAAAGGAAAAAAAAATATGCCAAGCCATCTTATGTCTGGAAAATGAAACTGTCAATAGCATATTTTCATTTGTGGTCTTTGCAGGCTCCTGCATCTTTATCAGTGTACACAGCAAATGTGAACCAAGCTGGCATGTTATCTTGGTGGGTTTCTTCTAGAGGGAATCTTTTTCCAAATTGAAAAAAACCCAAAGTTTACAGGTACTACAGCGGGATGCAAATTCTCTCATGGGAATTCAGAAGACCTGGAGGTTCATGCTGACCATGCTAAAATAGTTATTTGGAACTTGGACGCTTCTGTGGCATTTTTGGTCAATCAACCTTTCATCAAATTAGTTACATTAAAAGAGAATATATCCCAAACTATTTGCACAGAAACCAAAATTGTGCAGGACACGAGATGAGGATTTCCAAAGGAGCTAGAGGGAAATGCCTGTAAGATATCACAGAAATATATTTGGAGAGTTTTGTGTGTTCACCTTTTCCAAAAACCTGTTCTGGGCTGGCATCTCTCAGTTTGGCTCATGTTGCTTGAAGAGAGATTTAGTGAGTGGAATGGGGGGAGATCAAATACCTAGATATGGGGGCAAAAATTAAACAGCCTCTGAATGCTGGAATACAGCCTAAATTCTCCAAAGAGAATCCAGAGTTAGTGCCACTCGGTACATGAACACTGGGTGCTCTACCCAATAATGGACAGTTCTTTCTCTACTAGTTTGACTTTTGGTGATTTCTGATTCACTGTGAAGTGAATACAGCTTCTCTGGGGACCAGTTTGCCCTGGAACACCAGCAGCATGAGATGGACCTCACTACAAAATCCAGTAGAGATGAAAAGATGCAGAGCAAGGGCTGGTATCAGCTGGTATAGAGACTGTGAGGAGGAGCCATGGGATTGGGAGCAGCTCAAGAGCAGCTCTGGAGGTTCTGCCATTCTGATTTTGTCCTTTTGCCTGGTCAGCTTGGGAAGACATTATCTGATCTGATCACTTTCCAGTGAACGTAATAGCATCTCATGTATGGAAAGATCCTAATTATGTCCCTCGCATACAATTTATGCCACCAATTTCTTTCCCTTACAGAGCATGGCAACTGCACTGAGACATCATTCCAAAGGGGAAGAGGTCCTAGGGACCCTGCTTAGTATATCAGATTCCATAAGATTCTTGCAAAGACAGAGTGTAGCAGCTACTGCACAAAATGGGATTTCTGATTAACATATTTTGCTTAAAAATAAGAAGCAGGAGGTACTCCTGGATACCACAAAGAGCTCCCTGTTCCTTTCTTCTCATGGCTTGTTACCATATTTGTTGCAAAACCTTCTCTGAATCAAAGATGCTTGTGAATTCTTTCCTTTAAAACCATGTTTGCAGGCAGTGTTTGCATTCTGAGGGCCCAATCCTTATCTGTGCACCGCTGTGCTTGCACTTGGCAGAGGTGGGGCCACAGCCAAGGATCACCCTGCAGATGTGGCAGCTGTAATTCAGTCTAACAACTTCTCCAGGCACAGCTCCACAACTCTGGTTGTTTGTCTGTCTGCACAACAGAGCCCTGCAGCGTTATCACCTTTTGTTGGGAAAGGTTCTGCTTGGAATCCAGGGGGAAACCAGCTTGCAAGCCTGTCAGTTGGTTTCTCAGGAACTCTGGCAATGCTGAACTTTATTGTCTCTTTGCTTTCACAGAACCATAGTATGCATAAGCATGGGAGACAAAACCCACATTGAAAAAAAAATGCTTTCGTAGATTTTTAACCATTGTTTCCTGTTGGGGTGTGATATCATAATGGTCAAATTAATCACTTCTTGAGGAGCATTTGTGAATTTCCGCAGTGCTAAAGTAAACTCACAGCAGTAGGTGACATAATTCCACATTTGATTTTTCTAAAATGCTATCCAAGCTAGTGGGAAATATAGTGGGCACCTGGTATCAATTTTATAATTGGGTTTTTCCGTATTAGAATGGGAATTTTTTGAAGACTCAATTAAAAGGAGTGTCCTCCTATTCTCCTGTCACCCACCAGACTGATTGCACCTGAATGCCAGCATGCTGCCATACGTACTCTTCTTCTTTTTGCTGCTCTCTGTGCAAGCACAGAATTGCAGTGTCCGGGAAATTATCCGGCATACAGCACATCTACTTGTAAGTGACTCTTTAGCACCTTAATTCTGTAGAACTGCAGGCTTGAAAAGTAGATGATGATAAATACTGATTTCTCACTTGTTCTTGCAGAGGGGCGGTTCTCTAGGTTGCCCATGTAGGGAGACAGCTGGAAGTGTGAGTACACGACTTTTGAGAATATAAATAGCATGAACCTAAAGAACAATATACTTCTGTCTTAAAACTAACAATATTTGGATTTTAACGCTCACTATTTTCCTTTTCAGTCATGTTCATGTCTTCCCATTGCTGAGGTAAGTCTGGGATTTTTTAAGCTACTGTAGTTGTTAAAGAAGTAAAGTATTGACTGAGTTGTAATTTGTTCACTTTGCTCCTTATAGAACTTTTGCTTTGGGTTAGGAGGAAGGTTTTAATACACTAGTAGCAGCAAAACTGAGTTTGATGAACAGTGGTGGGGAAGGAAGAAGAAATCCTCCTGTTATTACGGCAGTCAGAACCAAGCTTGGACTTAGTCAAAAGCCCTCTCTGAGCTTGTCTTACAAATCAAGAAACACAGGTTTTTGCTTTGAAATTCCCTGCAAGACCTTGTTTTATGGTTAGGTGCCCAAATGCTGAGTGAACCTGGGCCTCAGATGCTCTAGGTGACCATTTCATTTTCTAAGCCTCCTCAGATATGGTGAAACCCAGCATTAGCTGAAACTATTCTTCAAAGAAGTCACTTTTATGGCTTTTATGGCTTGAGGTTTTCTGAGAGATGTGACAGGTGTTTCCCATGATTGATGATGATGATTTGGTGTTTTACAGACCCTTAGAGTGCTTGTATCAGTTTTCAGCAGAATGTAAAATATATTACATTTAATTTTGACATGGGTGCCACATTAAGGAATACGTATTTCTTCTTTCTATAGACAAAAATACACATTCTAGCTTTTTCTAAAACCTTCTTTCTTTAACAGCCTGGCTATGAATTGGCATGCTTTGTGGAAGGAACTGAACACATGCTGAAAAGCAACGTGTCTTCAAATGCAGTCATTACGAGGCTTAATCTGACCTTTCAGATTCAACTGGATAGAAAACTATGTGAAGTAAGACTTTTCTTACTTTTCAGCAGGTTCTTGCCTATCTTTTACAAAAGAGTTATTTTTTTTTCTTTTTTAAGTGTTTGGGCTAAGGGTTTGATTCATTTTGAATGTGTTTTAAATACCTGCTTTATGCAGGAGCCAGATATGATAGCTCCATGTGTGAGGCAATGGAAAGCTGGCAGAGAAAGCAGGGAGATGGGTTCTGCCCCACTGTGCCTCTGCCCTTTCCAAACTCCTTTAGCATGAGGACCTTTAAATAGAGCTCTCTGGGAGAGGGGCTTTATTTAAGTTGATTTCTGTTTTGCTTTCCTCAAAACATGTTTCTACACTAAATCGTAATGTATAAAACCAGAGAGTAGGTGTGCAGAAGCAGCGTGGTAAAGGTAAAGACATCCTTCTCTGCTGGAGCACTAATCCTTCCTGAGCTGCAGTTTCTTCCAAGGAATCCTGGGCATAAAATTCTGCTATGACCTGCAGCATCTTCAATCTTGTGGCTCTGGGATCCCCAGGTGGCTTTTCGGAGGCAATGAAACAGCCTTTATTTACATACTGAGCAAACCTGTTGTGTAATTCAACGAGACACTGAAGATGCTGCCGTCTCAGTGTCTCAAGCTGCTTTGAGTAGCTTCAGACTTCAAAGGGGAATATTGTTCAAAGGGCACTGGAGCACCCAGCAGACCCATTGACCATATCTCACCCAGTTTCTCATACTGCCCTGTCTGTTAGGCTGGAACAGCTCAGTTTAAATTACTTCAGCTACATGACAGTCCATCTGTCACCTTCTTAGTCACTGTGAAAAGCTCTTTTTACACTCATTGCTCAAGGAACAGTTCTTTAGGAACTGTTTTTTTAAGTCCTTGCTTAGCTCTGAAGAATGTATATTTTAACCCTTTCATCTAAATGCTTTACTCTTTACGAAGTCTTTGGTAACCCAGTCCTTACTCTTTCTTCTATCACAGAGCCTGGCACGTGGGAATCAATGCCAGTACAAGACCAAGGGGAACGTGAAGGAATTTTTGAATAAAATCTTGAGAACCTATCAAGCAATCAATAAATCCAGCAGCTCAAAAAACAATTTGAAAAAGCTTTAAAACCCCCCAGACACTCTCTTCAATAAGAAGGGGAAACAGAAAAGTTATTTATTGTATTTATTGTTCACCTGAAGTATAAAAGGTTGAAGTAACAGCTCTGAAAGCAATAAAACTGTAATTTACCTGAGCATCAAAAGTATTTGAATATTCATTTTATGTATTTCATACTTGGTAAAAGGTTTGAATATCCTGTGTTCTTATCAGTTGGGGTCAAAATCTTTCTGCAAAGCTCCAACAGTTTCACTCATGGGAGATGCTACAGTAAAATGCCCTTGTGCAAAGAACTTGAGGTTGTGCCTGTTCCCATTTCTGTCTCCAAGATATTGTTCTTACAGAACTCCAAGGCTTCCCTTCCCTTTCTTTAACATCTTCTTAATCTCTTTTCCTCTTCACTCTGGCCACTGTATAGCACCAGCAATATTTGTGGATTTCAAAGAGAAACTATGTGTCTTTCTTCTGCATCAGTTTTATTTTTTTATAATATCTGCACACTGCAAATAAGTTGTTTTCTTACAAGGTTGCAGACTTTCAGTCCCAAAGCCACTTTTTTTTTTTTTTTTCTTCTAAATATTTACAAGCAGAGAACTCATGAGCAGCTTAACATACAAAAGCAAGACCATACTCAAGGTTAATTACAATTTCTTAATGGGCTTCTCTATTTGGAACTGTTCTGTGGACAATTTTTTTTTCTCAGGAGGTATTTAGGACTGGCTTTGAAGAAGATCTTACTATAGAACCATGAGCTCAGATACACTTCTCTTTCACCTCTTCAATCAGTTCAGCAGAAACAAAAGCAGCAAAAAGGAAGCTTTGCTGGAAAAAAAAGCATGTAAAGGGAGATGCTTATCTTAGCTACCTATTCCAGCCTTACTAGTAACTTCTTAGATCTCTTTACACAAGGGGAAATCCCAAACAGCTGAGAGAAGGTCAGATTTCATTTCCCTTGTGCCTCAGAGAGGAACAAAGGAGATGAGCATTGTACCAGGGCTGGCCTTTGAGACTGAGGATCTTAAAAGACCTCCAAGATGTCATTTCTTCACCACCTCCACCGGAGTATGGTGGATTTTTTAGACTTCAAGGAACAGACGTGGGCATATAATCCCTTTTATTTCTTCAGCATGGAATGTTATATTGATGTATTTTGATATATTGATATATAATATGTTTCTAGAATTAAAAGCATGATGGAAACCCTCTAAAACTACATTATTGTTCAACTAAGATTGGCTTGGGGGAAAAGATAGAACTAGATTATAGAAATTCATCTGATACAATTGTATAAAAGCTGTTAAATTTATGTGACATATATCAGAGCAAATGCATTTCTTGAGGAGCTTCTGACACCTCTTTCAAATACAATAAGGAGATAATAAATACTGAACCACAAAAGACTATTTTTCAAGTAGTGCTGATGTAGATAAAAACAAGTAATAAAACAACTATTTTGCTTTTCTCACATCTTCCTACAGATGCCCCTGTGCATCTGGTATGTTCTGGTTGGTTTTTGTTTGTTTGTTTGTTTGTTTTCTGAGTCTCTGGCACCCCTGTAAGAAAATGTCTCGTATACGCCATGCTATTGGAAGGAGAAGCACTGGGCTGCCATTCAAATGCTTTCCAGCCATAAATCACACTCAATATTCAAAAGTAGCTTTACATATTTGTAGAAGAAAACTGATCTTATCTGGCTAATCCTCACAACACCCTCCTGAGGCATGTGGACCAGCCTCACGCTTCTAGCTTTACAGAAAAGTAATGAATCAAGGGTTTGGTGAGATGAAGAAGTAATTTCTCCCCAATCCTCTGCATTTTACAGTTGTCTGAAGACTGATACTGTTTGCTTGCAGACCTTCCCATGTTCTCCCACTTGTGATTCAATCAACTGAAAAAATCGCCAAAAGTTAGAACTAAAAATTCTCAGGACATTCATGTGCATCCCTCAGTAAATCAAACATGGTGATCTATAAATTACAGGATCTTCACAGACACATGCTGTGTATTTGGAACTGTTCTGTGGACAATTTTTTCTTTCTCAGGAGGTATTTAGGACTGGCTTTGAAGAAGATCTTACTATAGAACCATGAGCTCAGATACACTTCTCTTTCACCTCTTCAATCAGTTCAGCAGAAACAAAGGCTCCGTAGTGTAACTTCAAGGCCAGTTCAAGCAGTAATCTTTTGTCCTCTTGTATGAAATTGTGTAAATAATCCTGAATGTTCACACTGCTGTTATGAGCTACCAGATAAATGGTATCTCCTTGTTGAGACACAGAATGGATTATAACTCATTAGCAACATGGCTCAGGCCAGCAAAGAAGTGAAAGGGCTGGTAAGAGAAGGCAAAATGCTTCACTAACACAATACCTACATTGCCATAATGGCCTTTTTTCCTGATTCACAGACTGGCTTTAAGAACAAAAGATGCTTAGCACTGAACAACATGTCAAAATTGTTTCTGCTATCTTAGATCTAATAGTGTAGTAATACATGAAACAACCCTAAATTTTTATCAAGTAATAATCTAGAAAAAGTGACAGTAAGCTAGAAACTACATTGAAGGCATCTTTTTTCATGTAAAATATGAGTGAGATTTCTTTTTACTTGTGTCAGAAACAGCATCATCAAGAGGCTTCGCATGAAAACAGATATCCTTGGTTTGTTAATTTCATTCATGTTGCTGGGTTTTAATTTGATAACTTTGAGACTAACTAAATATTTTCCAGGAATAGTAAGTCACCAGAAAGTCCAGGAGTGAGGGAGTTTCCCCTGACTCCCCCCCAAAATGGAATTGTAAAAGAGCAAAATAAGAGGGAACTCATGACTTAAGAGGTGCAGATAATCATCAGCCTACTTCTGATTTCACAATCAGCCTGTGGGAGAGAAGAGATGTTCTGTCTGACACCAACCTCAGGAAGGATATAAATCAGCCATTAAGATACAACTTTGTTCCACTGTGGCAGAAAAAGTTTCTCACTCTGATTTTGCTGTGCTCCCATACTCCTGTCATCAAATGATTAAGTAAAATGCAATAGAAAAGAAAGCATAAAGACTGAAAGGTTCCCATTGACCACAAAGCATTTTCAGCAACATAGAGCAATAATAAAGGCCATGATGTTTTCAAGGAAGGAAAAGCAAAAAAGTGCATTTGATCATTATCACCTATTTAGAGGCAAGCACCCCTAAGGACCAGCTGCTCTAGCAGATCTCACAAGGATTTAAGAAAACAGGCATTTAGGACCCAGTGATCCCCTTCTTGGTGGATGGCTGAGGAGCCAAAAGGTCTGGAATAGCTTTGGGGAACAGGGAAGGGGAAATTAGGTGTTTTAAGTCTGGTCTCTCTGCTCCTGGCAGACTCTGTCATACTGATGGGTCACAGAGGACAAGAGAGGCAGATGAAGGATAATTTTATGCAGCTTTCACCATTCCAATAATCCTCTTATTGATCTATGTGCAATTCAGAATAGCTCTGTGTATATAGCACATATTTCAATATAATGCCCCCATTTATTTGGGGCACCTGCTGCTCGGCATGTGATCCACTGACTCAAAAATACCTGGGCTTTGGAACAACCAGGCTGTGCTAAACAGTTTTCTGTGCAGCAATCATGGGGCTGTGAGGGACAGAAAACTGTCCAACCTGAAAATAATCCTCAGTTTTCCAACTGACTCTTCATATAGGTGGGAGAGGGTGATGAAGAAGGGGACTTTACCTCCAATGGCTGTCTTCAGTTAAGTAAGTTAAATTGCACTTGGGCAAGTTCTCAGTTTTTCTGTTCAAAAAGGCAGTTCTAAGTGTATTCATTAAAAGCATCTTTTCAATCAACACCCAGGTAAGTAAGTGTAGCAACACACTTCATCCTCTCCAGATGTATCAATGATGAAAGGAAACCTGGCATAGCTATCATTTCTTACAAGTTTTGTCTGCCTTGAAAAATATAAAGGATGGGTTTGTAATTAACTCTTAGAAAATCTAGCCCAATCTTTTCCATATTACATGCATGATCAATATGGCTTCAAGCAGTAACTACATATTCATATTCCCACTGGAAAACTTATGGAATTTTTTCATTTTTGGCAGCTGAAAACTAAGGAAAACCTTCTATTTTTTTTTAATAAAATGTTCTAAGAAAACCTTATGAGAATTAATAACAACGACTAAATGGTTTTTGCTCCCATTCAGTATTTCCTCAAAGTTTCTGGGAAACAACCAAATAATTCCACATGGTTCAACAGCTGGTACTCTTCTGTCTCTAGTATGAAACGAAGTTCAGTTATCACCATGCTTTAGTTTTGCTTCACGTGTTGGTAGCTCTTTATTTGCAGTAACCCCTACCCAAATTCCTGATCAAGCTGGAAGACCAGTTATTGCAGATTAATTCACAAGGATGAGAGTGGCTAAAGCCCAGACCCTCAGAATGACAGCAGTATCCCATCACATACTCTTTTCCAAGGAGAACTTTCCAGACCTGTAAATTTTCTTTATTTTGTTCAAAAAGACACATATATGCTAGTAAAGGGCATCTAAAAGTATATGGAGACACAAACCAAGTCCAGAATGAGCAACAGCACCCAGGAATACTACAGACTGTCTTCACCTTTCTGACTGTGTTTCTGCTTTGTAGTGGCAGAACCAGGTACAACCATGATAAATCCCAACAGCATGAGACATGTTCATGACTGTACACCTGGCCTGAGGTCTAATCTTTTTGTAATTTTCTTGGACTAATTCCAGACTTTGAAGATCTTCAAAATTAGATTGTGCAAACTTTCTTATCCCACGAAGTTAAACAAACAGAACAATGGTATGCAGGTGTGGTGCAGTCAAATTAATTATTAGATTGTTTAATAAATCAGATGTGCAGATGATAGATAATAATTAGTTATGCATAGCCTTCTCTTGAGCATTTCAGGACCAGCAGCCCTACCATCTATCAAAAGTGACAGATATCCACGTGATTTGTGGTCCAGTAAACAGGAGCAGGTTAGGAAAACTGCTTCTCCAACCTACACTGTCTTCCATTGCATAAACAAGAACCAACCTAGCAGAATCTTCTCTGTGTTTTGAAAACTTGCACGTCTTTCCAAACATCTACTACCAGATCTCCAACAAAATATGTTTATGTTCAAGGAACCAGCCCTATGGAATAGAACACCTTTTTTCCAAGGTCCCCAAATTAATTGTAACACATCACTGAGGGGTGGCCCAACACCCACTGCATGTGTAGCAGTGCCACCGGCCACAGTGAGGATGTTCTTCATGATGATTTGAAGAGTAGCAGTTGTACAGAAAGAAAACCTGAGGGGAATTATGGAACTCACAAGAGAACAAAAGGGAAAAGATGCAGATGGACGTGATACATCTGAAAGACAAATCAACCAGGACTGGATGCTGCAATTCTTATACTAGGTAGCTCATGCTGGCACAGTGCATGAGCCATGAGTGCATTTGCACATCTCCACAGCCACGGGATGAGCTGAAGAGCCACTACAATTTGCTTAATGAGTCTGTGTGAGGGACCAGGCACACCCCAGGGTGTGCATCTGTAACTCAAATATCAACAAATCCAGATCCATATCCAGCTACTGAACTGCCAGGGGTTAGCTGGTAAGCTGTGCATGGGCTATTTTCTCTAGCAGTTGGACAAAACCAGCAGCTAGGTTTCCAAGAAAAGTTCTCATACTGTGCTCAGCTTATTAGAGCCATTTGTTTTGTGATTTCTTGAAGGAACTTGCAAATACATTGGTATTGGCCAATTGCTTGAATGGTAGGAACATCAGTGTAGGAAGAGGTGTGACTCCAGGTAATAAGGACAGCATTAATTCTCCAGTTAGAAAGCTCTGAATTTATAGCTTTATTTTAGAAAAAATGAGACTTCAGCAGATGGGATATAATCCATGCTGCTGCCACTGGCATCTGGCAAAAATTGAAAATTAGTTAATTATAGATTTCTTAATGAAGACATCTAACAAACAAAAAACCATACATATACATTCAATACTCTAGATTCTGGGACACATGCCAAGTATGGCCAAGTTTTGGCTGCTTAAGGATTCTCTGCAAAGGTGAAAGGCAATCCTGGGCTCTGACCAGAGAGTTAAAACTAAGAGCTGCTCAAAACCATCGATGAGAGTAATCCCTGCTGGCCAGGATCTGCTGGGAAGGAGCATGTTGTGCCCCCATCTGTGACCTGATACTGTAAATGCATCTGAGTTTAGGGATTTACAGAACTGAAGTGAGCATAAAACCACGAGTCTAAGACATGCCTATGAGTACAAGAATGTTATTTTTAAGGCTCTCTTCTGCAGTCATTCCTCCTTGGGTTGTTGTTCCTGCTTTTATATGAATAGCTTCCCTCCTTTGGTAACCAAAAGGCACGGGTATATAAAAACGTGTAAATTTATATATGCACATTTACATATCTAGCACACATGCATATCCTAACATATTTTCTTGATAGTCTGTGGTGTCTTCAGAAGTTTAATATAAAAAAATAAATCAGAGACTGATACACGAGTTCCCTCGTGTGACCAAGTGATGCTACAGCAACGTCTGAATGTAAAAACGTCCGGGTTTGAAAGCCCAAACTTTGGTCCTCGTTGATCTCTGGCATTTACCCAATATCCAATAAACATAAAAAATCCCAATCAGAGAAAAAAAAAAAATTTTTCCAAAATTGGCAACCTCCAGGTCCACATCAATTTCTCCAAAATTGGCAACCTCCAGGTCCACATCAGTAAACAGAAACTTGAATTAGTTGGCAGTTTACTTTTAATGCTGCTCAGATAATATTCCATCAGAGGCTCACACAGCCTGTATTTTAAGGATTAGTGGGCAGAGCTACCTATGGAAAGTGCCCGGGCACTAATACATTACTGGGTACTAAGGCCCTGAGCAGCCTCACCTGGAGCTTCACCCACACCCCCAGCTCAGGGCCCTGGGTGCCCATTTAAGCTCAGCCCTGTTCCTTCTGTTCCTCCCTGAGCAAAACTGCGGGAGTGCTGCTGCTCTGCAGCCACTGCCTCTTCCTGGCCAGGGACCCTGACCTGCCCCTGGTCCTGCCCCATCACTGCAGACTTGGTGATTTGGACCAGGAGGTAGAACCTGGCTGACACCGCTGGACCTGCCTGGCTGGGCTGGTTGGTGAGGTCCCTCCCAGCTGGATGTGGTACCTCCCTGGCTTCCAGACAGCCCTAACAATGCCCTGACCAAAAACTTATTAAAAAAGGTAATGAAGACGTGTTTTTAAAGTTTAGAGGTTAAAGCACACTGTTCTGGTGGGATTTTAGTATGCCTTTGTGGTGGCTCTTTCCACAGATAGTGCAAACAGCATCTGTATCAATAATTTCCTGTTAACTGTACCTTTTATCAGTTTTGTGTGAAAGACATGTAAAATACAATTGTAAGATGCCATCTCACGTACTTACACCAACAAACGAAAGGACAGGGTTGCAACATATTTGGAATCAGTCCCTTCAGTGACTAATGCTTATTTCTGAAGAGATAATATTAGACTGTTACTGCATTTCTAAAAGCTTAATACTTTCTCACAAAGGTTTGTCCATACAATACCATGTTTTAAGGCTTAAGGAAGGCATTAATGAAGCATATAAATTACCTATCCTCACAGTTTAACGTTTTCATTAATTTTATTTCAGAGTCAGAGCAGATAATAGAAACTTTCACAAAAGAAACTGGGTGATTTCCATTGCTAAAGCAGGTTGTTTCTTCTTGTCTGACTGTGCAGCAGCTGGTGTCTAGCGAAGCAGCTCCCAGGGCTCCAGCAAACATGACACACTAACCCACTTTCTGGGCATGATTGTCATCTGATATTCTAGTTTGCTCAGGTAAGCTTAAAGCTACCATGTTTGATCACAAAGTTTGAGCATTTGGGTTTAAAATTAATAATGACAGTATGAGCTCGTGTTTACAACACTGTAAAACACATGATTCTTTCTAAACTTTTAAAAGGAAAAAGAACACCATAAATCGTTATTTGGCTTAGCACCCTACTACAAAGGTAACTACTTGCAGAGAAAAGCCAGACCAAATAAAGGCGTCTCTGTGAAACTTTGGTGGAAGCCCTGCACCATGTTATCTTCCAAGAGTCCAAGACCGCAAGCGTGAAACCACGAGTATCCTTTGGTTACGTAGATTTGTCAGAATCACAGTCGTGGTGAAAACAAAGTGGTGCAGTTTGCCTTCAGCTTTTTTCATCTTGTGTATGAGATGAAGGATCTGAAGCCCCAAACAACAGCTCTGTGCCAGGCACCTACTTGATACCTGGAAGATGAGTAGAAGACTGAAGCTGCTGCTGTGTGTCCATGTTTATGCTTATTTCCTTCCAGTACTGAAAAATCTATAGCTGATTTTGTTTGCTGATGATGTTCATATCTGCAAGCATTTTACAGTAATAATGAGTATAGCTATAAAATGCATAGGATCCTCCTCTATTACTCTGTATTTCTCTCCATTTTAAGCGAGGTGTACAATACATCTCTGCTAGACTGGATCAAAAGAGGAAACTTGCACACCAAAAGCCTCAGAGATTAGTCCATACAAGTCTTTCTAATGAACATTTGAACCTGCTCCTGTAAAGCACCCCAAAAGTTGTCAGTCCCCCAAAGAAATCTATGACTGGTGGGTTTAGATACTAGCTGCAAATCTCCATTAATCTCTGTTTGCAATCTATCCCCTCTTACTGCCAACAGAGAGTAAGTTAAATTTGCTGAAAAATCAGTTTAAAAACATATGCCAGAAAGAAGAGACTTGAAAAAAAATCACCTGGAACTTTATCTCCTACTTCCTTTAGGGACTGAATAAACCAGTCAAGAACTATATATGTTAGAGAGGATTTGGTAGATTTTCTAAATTATATTTATTTTTAAATGTGTGCATATTATCATTCAGCTTGAAGAAATTGTGTTTTGAAGATGTCACAGTTTCATCAATATTCCTTTTGGTTTGCTTCATCAGCCCCTTAACATGTTTATTTTTAAATTTTGTTTCTGGATACAAATATTATTTTGCCAACTTTGCTTTTACTTAAGGCTGATAAAATCTACCACTGAAATGCTTCTTATTTTTAGTATTATCTCTTTTTAAATAGATGCTGTAAAGGTGTGCTGTTGGTGAATTATTACTGAACCAGGAAATGTGGTTTCAAGTATTTTGTAGCAGTTGGTAACAAAACGTGAACGGTTCAGAAATGGGGAAGAAGCGCTCACTGGTGATGAGCTGTGATGCAGTATGCCTGCTGCGGTAAAAATCTACACTTTAAAAACATTGTTTTTAAGTTAATTAGAGGCATATTTTTGGTGTCTCTGGATTAGCCACAGGACCCTGTGACTGAGCCCTCTGTCCCTGGCAGAGTGATGTGACAAGACAGGCAGCAAAGGTATGAACACCAAGCAGGGAATGCCTTTTCCAACAGTCCAGAATGGGACAGTTTTGGCCACGAGGTAGCTAAAAATCAGCAAAAACTTCCCGCACTCCCATCTCCTTTTGAAGTGTTAAGCATTCCGCTGGGAACTGAGCAGCCCTGGGCTGGCTGAGTGGAAAAACAAGCCCGTAAGAGGGGGTGTTGCTCCCACCTACATTTTGCATCCCCAGGCAGAAATGAGGAACCTCCTTCTCCAGTGCCACAAAGCTGCTTTCCAGGATCTTAACTCCACCGGGAAAGCCCTCCTTGGACGAAAGAAGGAGGCTGACGGGGCAGTTTCCAAAGCCCAGGATTGCCCCAGCTTAAGGAAGATATGGTTATTTCATGTCAAAAAATTATAAGGGGGAGTCAGAGCCTACAGACGACCTGGTCGGAAGCACCTGCTCTGGGGAGCGAAAGGCGACGGGAAACAGGAGACCAAGAGGTAAGAGCCCAGCGGATGATTCCGTGGCCCCCCAGCCTCAACTCATCGCCCGCCCTCCCCATTTTACCCGGGGGCGAGACTCGCCCGGGCACGAAATGGCGCCCGCGATGAATCCCTGACGCCTCGGCCGACGCCTGCGCACTGGGTCGGTGAGACCGCGGCTGGCGGCCGTCGGCTCCTCCCCTCGGCGGGCGGCGGCGTGGCCAGGGCGGACGGCGGAGCCAGAGGCTTTGGGGCTTTTCGCGGTGTCTTCGTGGTTGCTCTGCGGTCTGGCTTCGGCCCTGACACTGCGAGGGAGCGGCGCGGAGGCGGCGGTGAGCGGCGGGGAAGGGTGGGGGGGACACACTTTGCGCGGAGGCCGGAGGAGGGGAGAGGCCACGGGGTCCCCTGGCAGTGTGCCGGGAAGCTGGAAACCTTCATGTTTTCTGAGCCATGAGGGAGCCTGACCTCTGCAGGGCTGCCGTGTGCGTCTGGCATTCGTAAACCTCCTCCCGAGGGAGGGGATCACCGCCCCGGGCCGCGGTCAGGGATCCGGCCGCGTTCCTTCCCCTCGGGGAGGACACCTGCGAGGAAGATAATGTCCTGCCCCGGGCTGCGATGGCTAAGAATTGGGGTAAATTTCGAGGTGAAATAGAAGCCTAAACACCCCTCAGTGCGCAGGAAGGGTTTGATGGATTTGTTTTGTCGTTCCCTTGTGTAGGTAGAGCGTCAGGAGAGGGACCGAGCGGGGCTCGGGGGCTGCCGGGTGGTTTGTTTTGGTTTTTTCCCCAATGTAAAAAGCTTGGATGTCTTGTTAAATGTGGGTAGAAACGTTTCTAGAAAAACTGCGGTTTTTTGGTGTTTGGTGTTTTCAGCTGGTTGGTGGTTTTGGGGTTTTTTTTTTCTGCTTTTTGATGCTCGAATAGGTTCTAAGCAGAGCCCTTGAAGAGTTGTGGAGTTTCAGATACATCTCCTGGTGAAACAAGGGGAGTCTGTGGTGTTCTTAGGGCTCTTGTGGTGGGAGTGACTTTCTTCTCAAAGTCCTGCATCGGTAGAGCACAAATCACTAAATTCTGTCACCTGAATGACCCCCGAAGTGGCACTGCGTTTTTATTTCTCTAGTTAATAAAGTAAGGAAAGCATTAAGATGTTCAGATGAATGCTGTTGGTTTTAGTTCTCCGAGGTTTTGTGATGAACATAATAAAAATGTGGTAAAACCCTCCAGAGAGAGGCTCAGTTTTGAGCAAATATGAGGACTGCTTTTAAAAAGCGTATACTAAAATAATCCCGTTTAGTAGCAAAAGTGCCACCCATTACAAGGTCACTGCCCAAGCTGAAGAAAAAATAAGGGAGATCACCGTGCTGAGCTCACTTCTCTGAGGTTTAGCGCTTAAGTTGCATTTTTAATCTGTATTTTGAAACATAATCAGCAACGAAAATCACACTGCAACACCAGCAGTTGCAACAGCTTTCCAATGCTGTCTTTCTTGGGTACTGTATCTGCTGCTTTCCTTCCCCAGAGGGATTATGAATTCAGTAACTACGAATTTCTTAACGTTGTCGTGAGTGGGTGACCTTGATACCATATCACTGAACTATGATTTCTTAAAGACACTGTATCAAGTATTTCAGCTGATAAAGGCAGACCCATAAGCAGTAATTTCCAAGTGTTAGAAAGTTAAAGCTTCATTATTGTGATGCCCCATTTATCCCAGTGGATTTCCAAGCTTAGTTATTTGAAAGATTTTTTTTTTTTTCAGGAATTTAATTTTTCCTGGGTTTGTTTGGTTGTGTTTGATTTTGCTTTTTACGGTCTCTTTTAGAAACCTGATTTTAATGTGGTTTATTGTAATAATTCCTATAGTAAGGAAATGCTAACTTAACAGAGCATGCTGTTGACCACTTCTCAGAACTCCCCACCAAGACCCCAAGTCATGGTTGATTTTTAACATCTTAATTAGCAGGAGTGTCTGGTTCTGTCACTAGGATAAGCTGCAGAGACAGTTGAATAACTTGGATTTTTTTCTGGATCACTTGTTGATTTTTGTGGATTTGAATTTGTTTGTGTAGGAGAACATGCAGCTGTGTGAAATACTTAATCACAGTACATTGAAGTCAAAGAGTTTGCAGAGGAAAACAGCAGTAAAGAGTAGTGCACCAATATTTGATGTTTTGCTCTACATGAACAAGAATATGAACAGGTTTGCTAAACCTCTTCATTTATCCAAGTGTTTAATTTCAGCAACCATGTTGCTGCTGTTTATCTTGGATAATAACTTGGGTAACTCTTTCTTAGACTTACTAATTCACTGTTACATGCATAACAAGTTTACATTTGATTGCACCTCTGATGACTCGTTATTTTTTATTACAAACATTGCTGCATACATGAGCTGACATAATTTGACATAATGTAAACTGCTTTGGACACTTAAAGGAAACCTCATTAGACTGTACACCCGATTAAATTTTTTTGTTGTTGTTAACAAGAACTTTCAGTAACTTTAAAAAAAAATGTAAAATCTAAAATTCTGCTACTTTTATCTACCATGTAAAAGTCCAAACTTCCTTCTGCACTGGAGGTTCTAGGACAAGTCTGACAGGAAAGCTTATTTTATTTCAGCAGTCTGGTGAGGAGTATTCAGATGTTATAGGTGACCCCTTCAAATATTTGTGGAATTCAGAAACCTGCTGAACATTGTAACTAGTCTCTGTTGACTACATTAATAGAGATGCATTTGACACATTTTTTTTTTTCTTATAAAAGGATATTCAGTATAAAGAATATTAACATGCTTTCTTAGTTTCCAGATGTTTATTTGCTGTTAACAATTCTTTTGCTTGCAGCCACACTGAGAGGGGTTGGTAAAAATACTGAAACCCTAAATGTAGAATAGATGGGAGGGTGTACTTCCCCCCTCACCCTGATTGTAGGCATTTAAACTTTAAAAAGGTTTCATTATTTGGTGTGTTTTTATAAATGCAAACTTGGAGTGATTACTTCCAATGGAAGATGCTGACACACAAACTTCTCCGTGACACAGTATTAAATAGTATGGAAGGAGGTAGGGAAGTATTAATCTAAGCCCCACAGTGTGGTAGGTTGTGATACACCCACCAGGTTGTAAAAACTCCTCTGTTGATAAAGGGAGGAGGCTGGAGGAGTTTGTTGTTGTTGTGCAGCTCCTGCCATGCTCCTTGCCCTGTGACTACCTGGCCAGGGCGGTGGCATCAGCTGCTGCACGTTTGCTGTGGGAAGCTGTGCCATGTGGCTGCTCTTCTCATCATTTGTCACGTTGCTCACTAGGCCAGTAAGAAGCCAATGAAGGGGAAAAGGCAGGAAAAAAAAATAAAATTTTTTTTGGTCTGTTTTCTATTACTCTTATGTTAGTAGTTATAGGTGGTGGTGTTTCCCAAACTTCACTATTAATGGTAATGATTATACAAATACCGAATAACTTACTGTTTACATTGTATTGTTTACAGTGTAAATATAGTTGCAACATTTGTTTCCCATCGGTTTTATACTTAATCTGACCTCACGTTTCTATCAACAATACAGTATTTGGAATGTGGGTTAAGCTACCTTGTGTTAAGAGGAAGCTCTCAAGCTCCTTCACTTCATGTATAGATTGGTGTCAGTGTATTCCTATAATTTATGCATAGGGTGCAATACAAGGATTTTATTTTTATTTTGAACTAATGAAAGTTTTTGTGACTTTCTTTTCTGGACAGGAAGGGAAAGCAGACAGATGCTTGTGAGTGCCCCATGGCTGCAGCTGTCTCAGTTCATTCCTTTATTGCCTGTTGTAATTTGGAAGCATCCTTTAGGTAAGAAAGCCACTTCAAAAGATTGTGGTGTTTAAACTTAATCCACTTATGTGTTTAGTTATCAATTTTTTTTTTCCTCTCAACTATAAAGTTACAGACATGATTGGTTTACGTATGACATTACAAACACACCATTTATCTGTTAGAAACTGACTGCACTTTTGCAAATATATGTTATGTGCCATGCAAAGGGACAGTGTGCTCACTTGCCAGAAGAACATGTAATACTTGCAGAGTATGTGCAACACAAGGCCACCATAAATCACAAAAACTTTCAGATGCCACCTATGAGCAGTGTTACTAATGAATATCAACTTTCTAATTATAGATAAGCATAACTATGCAGCTGTTAAATTTTCTGGTGTGAGAGCTGAGCTGCAACATTACTTGCACAAAGTTTAGTTTTTGAGTTTGGTTTTGCTTTGGAAATACAAGCAGCTTTTCAAGAGACAGTGGTAAGACCTGGAAGAATCTTAAAGCCTCGTCTCCCATTTGTTAAAGAAAAATTAAAAAGTTCAGCGTTAGAAGGCTTCTAAAGATGTTACTACTGGTTGAATACAATGTTTCGTGAACATGTTCAGTTTTGAGATCTACTTTCTCATTGCCAACCTGTCATGATTTAATAAGGTGTGTGTTGCTATTCCTATAGCTTTCTATTAATCCATCTCCAACTAATAGGTAGCTGAATTTGGAGGGTTTGGGCATGCTTTCTTACAGCAGACCAAGATAGTTTTTCATACTAATATACAGGGTAGGTTTTCTGTGTTCATATGGGAGTGTGTTTGTACGTTGTCTGAATCTTTTTTTCCAGAAAGTTCAATTTGCCTAAGTAGTTTGATTACTGTCAAGTTGATCACAATGTAGGAAGCATACTTTTGGAGTAAAAGTTAGTAACATTTAAAGCCTAGAATCCATGCATTTTGAAGTACTGAAAGTCATATCTTTTAAATATTACTATTTCTATTCATGTGGTTTTGGAAAAAAGTAAGTAAAAAAATTAATGTTTCTTATTCAGGTTTTAAACTTCCTTAGTGATATTCAAGAATCCAGAAGTGTATCTGTGTTGCATAAGAGTAGTGATGTGACTGAAATGGTAATGCAAAAACTAGCCTTAGGTCAACATTTACAGCTTCCCATTAGTTAAACAATAGCTTTCAGATAACATTGGGTAAAACTAACTTATTTATTACATTCTGTTCTTTCACATCTGCCCTTCTGGGTGGAGCATACTGTTTGTCTCACGTTTTGTTCCAAAACTGAGTTTAGTCCCTTCAGTGGTTCTCCCAGACACTGCAGAACAGTTTCTCTTTGGTTGGTGGCTTCACAGGTCAGTTCATCTCCTGGGACCAGTCTCTGCCTTCTGGTTAAGGACTCTGTGCACACTGGCAGGATGACTCAACAGTTGGATGGATGTTTAGGTACCAGAAAGGTGCTGGTAACTTGACAGGAACTTCCACATTCTTTGGAGGTATGTGTGCATGTCAGCTTCTCCTTGAGTACTGCCTGGGTTATATGGAACTCACATGGAACTATAATTTAGTTAAACTGTGTTTTAAAATGTATTCTCTTCAGAGCCTAAGTATTCATCATGAAATAAGTATTCACATTTTCACAGTAAATATCAGGACTTCATTTTGTCAGAAACTTCATGATATGTAACCAATGGAACCTTCTTCTGGCTTTGTGTTCCACAGTGATTATTTGAATGTCACATCTCTTCATATATTGGGACTGGATATGCCTCATCTGGTCTCATGCCTGGCCTGTGGTTAGGCAAGGGGGATGGTGCCCATGCTGGTAGTTCTCACATGCCAAAACAGCACTCATGAACCAAAAAGAAGTTTCAAATAAGAATTTTTTAGGTCATTTTTTTAGGTTTTAGGAAATGAGGTCAATTTTTTTCAGAAACACACATTTTACTGAGATGTTGCAGATTTGCATGAGAATAAACTGCAGATTTTCTCAGCCAACAGCATTTGTTTAATTTTATTTTTTGTTATGTACTTTTCTAAGTACACTAAATGTGTAATTCCTTCTGAGGAAGGAGGGGGGGAATAAAAAAAGCAAAGACTTAAGCTAAATTTAGCAAATCTATGAGCTACTGGAAGAGAGATTCATGTAATGGTTTATTGCTACATCCACACATAATTGGAATGCCCATTCATTGTGCAACTTAAAGCACTGAAAAGTCATAAAACAGATAATCTGATAAGGTGGCAAAACATTTACTCGTGCTGAGCTTGCATCTTCATTACATTAGTAACACTAATGTGTTGTTTAGAAATACTGCTTTGTTTTGGGGTGTATTGTTCTTCATTCTCTCTGACTTGCTGCCTTTGCTTGTTAATGCAAGGCACGTGTCTATTCAGGGAAGAAAAACTTAGGTTATTAAAGATAATTTAAAGTGTGTTGCTAGCTCATCCATCTGCATTTATAACCTGCCCCTGTCATAAGTGGAACTTAAAAGACTTTAAAGAACTTTAAGTGAAGAGTGCTAGAAAAGATTCCTTGGTGGCTGAGACAGTTTGTCAAGAGAACAGACAGCAGTGAAGCTGGTTGAGAAATGATCAAATAACAGAATTCAGCCTAGAATGGACTTGAGTGGAAAGCAGAGCTCTTCTTTATGATGCTCTTTTCTGAACTCTGTCTCATGTGGCAAAGGTTTGTCAGTGAAGAAGATTCCTGATGTTTGCTCTGTTCCAGGGTCATTGTCCTTTTTTCCTGCTGAAAAACATCACGTGAAGCTCACTTACCTTGCCCTGTGCTGATAAGAGGTCTCTGAAGTTTGTTGTTGTTAACTGTACAACAATCATTTTGTCCTCAGCATAGCACCATTTTAAAAAAACAAACCAAACCAAAAAACGCAAAGAACCAAAGCTATCTGACTCTTCTGAACTTGCCTGTTCAAAGTTAATCAGTGTTTAAAAAGGCAGTTTATGAACTGAGTTCTACAGTTGATAAAATTCTTTTAGAAATCTTAAGCAGATTCCCTAGTTTGCTGAGTTTGAGCTTAAGCATAAACAACCTGCTACTGGTGAACTAAATTGCTGTTAAATACTTTCTTTTCCCTCCAAAATTATTTATATGCTGTGAAGTACTAAGACATGAAACCTCATTTGCTAAGTTAACAATCCCAAGTCCTCCAGCTTCAGATCAAGTTGTACAAAATAAATGGTTTCAAGAAAGGTCATTGCTAGTGTCTGTGCACTGAGTGTTGGTCTGTGGATGTACCTTGTTTCATAGCACTGTGCTGTGTTTACATTTTACTAATTTGCTATCTCTTTGTGTTCACTAGCTTACTTCATTCCTCCCCTAATCTTCTGTATTTTTCTAGAGACCTGCTGTACACAAGACTTTTCAGGAAACTGTGCGGCTTAAAAGCATCAGATTGTTCCAGTACCTGAAACTTCCATGATGAAGAGAGCGAAGCAGAAGGTTGTGGTTGAAAACAAAGCTCCTGAAACATCACAGAAAAGCAAAAAACAGAAAACTTGTTCATATGAGTCAGTTTTTGGGAAATCTGACTTGCACTCCTCAGTAGACTGGGGAAGCCTTCCACACCACGTTATTCTGCAGATTTTTCGGTTTCTACCTTTAGTTGATCGAGCCAGGGCATCTTCTGTTTGCCAGAGGTGGAATGAAGTTTTTCACATCCCAGATCTCTGGAGGAGATTTGAATTTGAACTTAACCAGCCAGCTACTTCTTACTTAAAGTCTACGCATCCTGATCTCATTCAGCAGATTATCAAGAAGCATGCTGATCATCTGCAGTACGTCAGCTTCAGGGTAAGTCTGGGATGAGTGGAGGCTTGTTTTGTTATGTAGCTGTGCATAATGTTTGCTGCTTCTCTGTCACTTGGCTCAAGACTTGGGAAGTCTTGGGTTTAAAAATGCAGCTACTGCAACTATATTTCCATGCATAAACACTGGTTCCTTCCATTTTGTACACTCTTAATCTCTACAAAGCAAAGGAAGAGCAAATGTCATGTGATGCAGTGCTGAAGATTGTGATATTTTTTCAGAATTTGGAGAATGTGTAGTTTCTGTGAATCTCTGCAGATTATCGTGCAGATGAATATTTCTGATTTGCTTGCACAGCAGTTCATGGATAATCAGTTACTAACTCTGACTTCTGCACTTTATAGAATTGATTATAATACATTGGCATTAAGATGTCTTAAAGCAACTGTTACGCTTTTTCAGCGACTCTTTTATCATCTCAGCTACTACAGAGGAGGAAGGTGAGGTGAAATATAATTTATCCAAAGTTAGTCAGTAGGATTATAGATGAATTGAGAATCAGTTCATTATTCAAGATTCAGAGGCTGTGTCCCTGCAATCCAATCCTAAATTGGATTAGTTTACTGAAATATATCTAGTCTTTATCAAGTCATTTTTTCACTCCGAAAGTTTCGAATTGGCATTTTAAAAAGATGTGTACATAACAATGACAGGTGTTTAGGGAACATGAGGTTATTTGAAGAGAAGGCTTAGATTTAATCTCTCTGTTCATACTAGCAAAAAGCAGCAGTCACAGGAAAATTTTCTAATAGTAACTTTCATGAACTCCTTATTGTTTTGAAATCCCTAATTATGTGATCTGGTGCAGTACAGCTGAGTCAGTGTAGAACTTGTAGTCTCTGAGGGATCCATGATGATGTTTTCTAAGTAATAATAAAGAATGACTTCATTATTAAATTGCTTTTATAGGTTGATAGTAGTACAGAGTCAGCAGAAACAGCCTGTAACATCCTTTCTCAGTTGGTGAACTGTTCTATGAAGACACTGGGTTTGATTTCTACAGCAAAACCAAGCTTCATGAATGTCTCACAGGTAATGTTCTGCAAACTGTAACTAGAGTGGCTCAGTTCACTCTTTAAACCACTTTAGCTTTCTTTTGTTATTTAATTGATGGTAATTTTTATGAAACAGTCTGGTTTTATTGGCATTTCTTCTTTAATTTGTGGCACCCATTAGTATAAGGAAAATAATTAAACATCGATTGCTTTCATTAAATTTAGTTGTGTTGATAATTTGTGATGTAGAAGTGGGGAATCATTTGGGGGGCTTGAGTTTCCTTGGTTTGAGATTAAAGGTACAACAATCACATGGGGCAACACATAGTTAAGCTATTTGAGAGACATTTTTGCTGTGACTATTGGTCACAGCAGAGCTGTTTTCTGAAAAATAAATGCTATTTGCTTAGTGCAGATAAATTCTAGGCACTTCAGGCACATCACTGTGGCCGCTTACCCCTGTGGTATTCCAGTGAAAAGATAATTCTGTGTGGATGAGTTAACTACTGAAGGAAAGTTAATTTTTGTCACATGCGGCAGCTTGTTTTTAAGCAAAGATTTCCATTGTTCATGTTCAGATAAGCCTTTCTTTACACAAGAAGGGGGATGCCTAAGGAAGTGATGATTTTCCCACTTTTTTGTGCATGCAAAACCTGAGGCTTAGATGTGCAAGTTCTGCCTATCTTTTAATTATTTTTTCCCCTCCCTCAATTTCTTTAAACAGGCCCACTTTGCTTCAGCACTAACAGTAGTTTTTGTAAACTCCAAGTCATTGTCATCAGTCAAGATAGATGACACACCACTTGATGATCCTTCCTTGAAAGTTCTTGTTGCTAACAACAGTGCTACTCTAAAACTGCTCAAAATGAGCAGCTGTCCTCATGTGTCACCAGCCGGTGAGTAGTGAATATATATGAAAAATAGACTGAAGTATAAAACAATAGTTGAGGCTTAGTTTGAAAAACATTATTCATAAAACTTCTGGTGCTCTTCTGAGTCTCTTAGAGGCCTTTTATTGACCTAATTTGACTTTGGAGACGTTATTTTTCTTCCTCTTCCATGTCTTTGTGTTACTGAGTGAGTTAGATTAGAGATGTTGGAGGTATTCCTCTCTTGACTGCATCTTCTAGAATCCTGGAGGTTTTTTTGTTTTGTGGGGGCTTTTTTAAATTTTTCTCAGTTGTTTAAGTACCTCTAATGATAGCCCTTGAAGAGGAAGAACCTCCAAAATTAGTGGAAGCCTTTAACACGTGTCCAAGGGCTCGATAATTCAATGTCAGTTCTGGGTAAGGGTAACCAAAAGTGTTCTGCTTAACGTGTGCGGATTTGTAGACTTGATTGGCATTGTGTAGGAGCACACATGCAAAATTCCTGACCTGGGAATCAATCACTGCTTGGTAGGATAAAGGAGATGAAAACAGTTGTCAATAAACGTTTCAAAAGGTGCTGTGAATTTAGTTTATTGCACAGAAGTGTTAAAAATTCAAAGTGTGTACAAATTTGTTAAACTAAGAGTGTAAAACGCAGTCTTTCAGCTTCTGTAGTGCCCTCGTGTGTCCAGATCTGGTAGTTTGATGTTGCTCATTTTAGCATTAGTTGGTGCCAGGCTCCCTCCCTGCAGGGGTACTAGAAAGTACAGACTTGCCAAAAAGTTCAGAGTGGTTTTGGGTCCTTTCTGCCCTACCTTTCTTCTGAAACCCTGGTGCTGGGGAAAGAGAATGTTGGTTTGGTATCCAGAGTCCACAAAAGGTGATCTGTCTGTGTACTTTGTATTCCAACAGATTAGGAGGAGTTAGGTTGCTTATGTTTTAATTAAGGACATGTTTTAGCATAGCTCTTAAACTAGGCTGCTGGTGGTCATTTAAATAGAAAGCTTAATTTAGTACTGAAGGATGGAGTATTAAGTGAGGGAGCAGTAGCAACTTCAGGTAAATCTTGCCTGATTTCAGTTGCCTCTTCAAAGTTTAGGAAATCTTGCACAGGGAAGGGCAAAGAGAAGAAAGCTTTGCCTATTCAAGATGTAGGTCAATACTTAGACTTGCTGCTTTTACAGATAAGAGTTAATGGCCAAAACCCTATAAAAGTGTGTGGATACCTAGAACTTTATCATAATTACTGGGTTTTGAATGTAGGCAGGAACACTCAAGCCAACACCATTACTACATGGTTGAGTTTTTCAGCAAACAGCTGTGCTTATATACACCTTTCACTTTACAGAATTATTTTTTTTCTTCCTCAGGAATTCTTTGTGTTGCTGACCAGTGTCATGGACTTAAAGAGCTGGCTTTGAACTACTATGTATTAAGTGATGAACTATTACTGGCTCTTTCAAGTGAACAACATGTTGTTCTTGAACACCTTCGCGTAGACATTGTGAGTGAAAATCCTGGACAAGTTGAATTTCACACCATTAAAAAGCAAAGCTGGGATGCTTTTGTCAAACACTCCCCCAAGGTCAACATTGTGATGTATTTCTTCTTGTATGAAGAAGAATTTGATGCTTTCATCAGAGAGGAAACCCCTGTTACCCACCTTTACTTTGGTCGTGCAGTAAGCAAAGCAATGTTGGGGCGTATTGGCATGAATTGCCCCAGGCTGATTGAGTTGGTTGTGTGTGCTAATGGGCTTCAGCCTTTGGATGAGGAACTCATTCAGATTGCAAAGCACTGTAAGAACCTAACAGCCATGGGGCTTGGTGAATGTGAAGTAACTTGCAGAGGTTTTATTGAATTTGTAAAGATGTGTGGGGGCAGGCTTACCCAGCTTTCTATAATGGAGGAGGTTCTGATCCCAGATAATGATTATAGCTTAGATCAACTTCATTTGGAAGTCTCCAAACACCTTGGAAGGATGTGGTTTCCTGATATGATGCCAACATGGTAAAATCTGTGGGTAAACTGCTTAGAATCAGGGTGGTCTTTTCTATGCAAATAAAAAACTTTCAAAATGAAAAACGAAAACATTTCCAGAATAGAGTTTTTCTACCTTGAGAACTTCTAGTGGTGTAACAGCAAAACATTTTATAATGTTAATGGTATATTGAAATAGAGAATAGATTACTTAACCCTTCTGGAAGTACATCTGTGGTTTACAGGTGCTTCAGTCGTAAATGAACTTGGGCTTCCCTAAGCTGTAGTTTAACTCTTCCATACACAAAGGTTATTTTTTCAGTTGTTGTTGTTTAGACTTTCCAATGTATTTAGAAGAGAATTAGAGAAAGTTTTTTCCTTTGGTAAATCTGACTTCATGAGAAACTGGATACAACTTGGAGTTCAGGAAAACTATTATTTGTCACTGTTTTATGCAGCTATTTTTTAAAATATTCCTGTTTTAGTGTACAAGCTTTTACACTTCAAACACTTGGAGCAGACCATGTTATTCATGCCAGTATATTAAAATATTGAGGTAAATAAGCTGTGCTTAGAAAATGTATGAGTTTTAAATTGCACTTCAAATAATTTTGTCAGATGAGCTAAAATCTAGGACTGCATTACACTGTATGTTGTTTTTCTGTCCTGTTCATTAAATGGACGGGAGAAAGACCTTGGTAAAATAATCTAGATCAAAATTCCTCAATTAATTCCTTGGGTGAATGACAAAGCACTTTGGAAGCTGCAAGAATACAAGGAACTGCTCTGGATTTGAGAGAGTTGAAGTTTTAGATTACAGAGATTGATCTCTGAATGCTGTTCCAGGTTTCATTATTAAGAGGTAAGAAGGAGCTCGTAAGTGTTGCTAGTGAGAAGGAAGGGTCAAATGGAATACAGCTGTCCTCAATCACTTTCCACCTGGAATCAAGTTACTGGAGCACTTAAAAAAAAACTGAACAAAACAACTTTCCAGCCAAAATAGGCTGTGGTTATCTTGCCTGTCATGCTGTAAGCCCTGATTTCTAGAATAAGGTTTGCTGGAGATGATGCTGAAATCTTTAATTCAGGACTGTTTAATATTTGTTACTATTGTTTTTTGGAGAATTTGGTTTTACTTCTTTGTTTTCTTTAAAGGGAAAAAAATAGTGAGCTGATGTGAATTAAAATATATATTTTTGTGTTGATATTGTGCACGCTGTAGACTGAAATGCATTGTGTACAAATTTTGCTGTAATTATATCCATGGTGTAGTTCTCTTTTTCCTACTTAGAAGTCTACATTTAATTTGCTGATAGTACTTGTCACATCAGATAAACTGTCAGTTCCTTCCATGCTTACTTTACTGCAAGAATAACAGTTAAAATAGTGAAACCACCATTGTCTTGGGCAGACTTGTGTCTAGTTGCAAGCTAAAGAGTTTTAGATTAACTGATAATGCATGTCTGAATCAGTGGTGCATGATTGCCTGCTGCACAGTTATAAAAATACCTGTTTGTTTATTAACACCTGTTACCCAAGCACTTGCTTCCTTCATCAGGGAAATTATAATTGTCTTTAAAACAAAAGACGAGTTATTTCTAAGCAGTATTTGGTTCAAGATGTGTGGTTTGCTTTAAATGTAAACAGAATAAAGTCATCTAGTATGTATACTCGTGCTAGACTCTTATCCATCTGTTTCCCAATGTCCTTGTTAGAAACCTGGAGAGAGAGGCAGTAAGAATGTTCACTTGAATTACAGCATTATAGCAGATTTGTCATTGTCATTCATGTTTGTGTCTCAACTTTGAGGATTTTTGGTGCCCTGAAACTGCAAAATAGAAGGTGGACAAATCTTGTGGATGGTTGGTAGAGTCCTCCATGTCTCTTTAGCCAATATATTAGCCTTAATGAAGTATCAAAAACTGGTGGCTTTATACAGAAATACAGTTCAGAAGAAAACCATTTAAATCTTTTGAGTACTGTCCCTTTCTCTGTCCTTAATAAAGCAATTTTTTTTGCAAAGCCATGAATGTTAGCTTACTCCGGCTCCAAGCTTCTGGAAAAATAGGCCTGCATTTATTAATGTAAGTTTATATGCTATTTTTTGGGGTGTGCATTCATCTAAACAAGTGAGCCCAGTTGAGACTTGAGTTTATAACTACACTACATCAAAACTGATACATCAGTCTCCATAGGGAATACTGGTCCTTCACTGGTGGCATGGGAAGCTAATTTTAATTGAAATGTAATTTCTGACATGTTAATGTTGAATTTTATAGTTGTAGGGCTAGTTTTGTCTGGTGTCATGTGTTGGTGGTATGGTTATGTACATTTTGCTTTGTGTGAACCACCATTAGTCTCTTTTTCATCTTTAGTTGGTCATCCCAAATGACTGCAGGGAAGGCACTGTACTTGGCAAGAACCTGGAGAGGGCTGCCTGCTCCCCTGCCTGCTGTGCTTGGAGTGGCCTGTACTCCAAGCTCTGCTTTGTCCTAGCTGAGGCAAGTTTTACCTATTTTACTGCTTTTTCCTAGTTTTATGCTTTCTCGGTCCCCATCTCTAGCGTGTATAATGCAATGGTACAGTTTGTTAGAATAACTAAACCCTTCAAAATGGACAGAATTTACACCTGATACATTAAAAGACTTGCAGGATCACTAAGAAGTCCAGGTACTAGTGAGAAGCTCAGTCATGCACCTTTTCTGCCACATGAGGGGGTGAGCTTGTTTTTGTGCTTGCTGAGAAACACATTTTGTGTTAATTGAGAAAGCTTAGGATTAGTCATTGCTGATTTCCTGGTTCTCTTTTAAATGCAAATTCACAACAGAAACCTGAATCTTTTTTTACTACTGTGGAGTCCCTTTTGCCATCCAATAGAGACACCAGCTGTTCTGGCTTGGAAAAGCCAAACAGCATTTTTTTTTTTTTTTTTTTTTTATGCTTTGTGGAATTTTTCAATAAGTCTCCCTCTAGTTTTCCTCAGTTCAGGTGCCTTCAAACTAGAAAGTAATTCTGTTTGCCAAGGTGAAGTAAAGTTCATAAATTAGCCTAAGATAGAACATTCACAACAACTACAAGGTCTTAACAAATGGTACCCACCTGTTACCTGGAACCTTGCAAACATGTAAGACCCAAAGTGTTGAATCATGTGTAACTTTTTTAATTCTGTAAAATACACTTTTCCTCCCTTCAGTGAAGGCTGCCTTTCACTCTAGGCTACCCACATGATAAGGAGAACAACTTTTGGATGCTGAGATGAATTTATTTGGACTTTACTACATTTCTGTGTCACTCTCTTCGCCCTTTCCCCCTTTCCAGGTTGCTGGTAGGATCCGAGCGATCACAGTTCTCGACATGAATATGAGACACAATCCCAGGAAATACTCTTTGCATTGGCAACATTCTCCCAAGGACTTGGCCTTTAGAAATTCTGCCGTTGTATCTGATAGGATGGATGCAGACCAGTTTTACACAAAAACCTGGGGAAAACAAGAGCAGGGGGAAAAAAGCAGATGACTGGTGGAGCATTTGTTTTTCTGTGCTAACTGTATTTTAAAAATACTCACATTTCCTGTTATTTCCTTTCCACTGACATAGCAATAGCAAAAACAGCAAAGATAGTGTGGTTTCAAAAACTAGAGATAGTGGTTGGAGATGTTGGCTTGAAGGAGGAGGGAAAGTGGGAGGCAGGAAGAAGGTGGGAATTCCTCCTTTAGCAAACAGAAGAGCATTCTACAGAAACCTAGCTCCCTAATTTTTACACTTTCCCTCCACAGCACTTTAGGCTGCAACTTGAAGAGAGAAAAGTAATACGTGCTGACCGTGGCATCTCATCTTACTGTATTTAGGAGTGGATGGTCCTGTTTTTACACTTTTAACAGGAGCAAAAAGTTCTGCATGCATGGAAGATGCAGTGTTTCAGAAAATGCACGTTGCTTAAATATTGGGCTAGCTCAGGGTAATATGTCATACACCTGCCCAAAACAGAAAGAAATACTGAATGAAAAATATCTGGCTTTACCTGATCCCCTGATTTGGACTCCATCATCAATGGCATTTCCATTGTGGAAGAATTTAATGGGTCCAGACAGCTCGCCTGAAAAGGGAGCGTACACAGTTGCTCCATCTTCACAGATGACATCCACAGCCGTGTGCTTTCCTTTGCCATTGTGTCTGAAAAGAAGTAAGTAGAGAAGTCTTTTGTCAGACCTAACTTTGTATCTAGAGATTTATCATTTAGCATGCTAACAAGATCTGGAAATCAGTTGTGTTTATACTGGCGCAAAGTTGACTGGCTGAAGAATCTCTATGAAGTATTTTTGTGTAAGTGATGTAAAGCTGTGTTGGGTTGGTGAAGTTTTGCAGACTGGAGAAAAGAAATGCCATTCTTCCAAGGCTTTATATAAAACTAAAGTCACAGTGATGTTGGCGGGGACCCATGGGGGACACCAAGTCCAGCCTTCCACTTGAGCCTAGACAGTTCCCAACATCACATCAGGTCTGGCATAGCTGAGTCTAAGTCATAAAAACCTCCAAGCACAGAGGTTTTATCAACCTGAGTACCCTGTTCTGGTGCTGCATTACACCTGCAGTGAAGATGTTTCCTCATGTCCAAACTAAGCCTTCAAAGCTGTAATTCTTAAATGGCTTAAAGAGAGTTTGACTCCGTTTCAGTGGAGGAGCCATAACAAGTTTTCATTTTAGAGTACCTTGGAGCTCCGTAGTATCCACAGCCATATCTATCACAGCCTCTTATCTCATTTGTAGGATTCCCAGAGCACAGAGTTGCCCAGCGTCTGTCATGTTGTGGGAGTGGTGGGACATCTTTAAAACACAGAAACACAGCATATCAAAGTTAGCTTTTACTTTCTGTTTTGACTGTAATTAGGTAGGAACATACTAGAATTACATCCCACTCATGTGTCTGGATGTGTTTCCTTTTTAGGAAATGTATATCAAATGTACACCTAAGATTGAAATGTAATGTTCCTAGATCAGGACTAGCTCCTATAAGCAGAATTCTCTAAGGAGAAAAGTTCAGAGAGGGTTGTGGTTCCTAAAATGTAGTTTGAGGGTTGGAAAAGGACTCGGTTTTGTTTCTTACTCTACACCTGAGCTAATGGGACTGGACTCTTAAGTTCTCTTCTCCATGACTGTCAAATCTTGAAATTCATGTTTGCAAAGAATCATCCTAAAGTCTGCTAAGACCCAATCATGAAAGCATTGCTTCCAGTTGAAGGGATACAAACAGAAGAGTTGTCTGCTTAGCTTATTGCTGAGACTTGATGCTGCTGTGTCACAGGGGGGCAAGAAAGACAACTTGGTAAACTGCTATGTTCTCCCTTCTGTAACACTGTCTACAGTCCTGTAATGCTGTAGGTATAATGCATGTTTCCTTTCTTTTGGATGTTGCTGTCAGGGAGAACCGAAGACAGGGAGGTCTATTGCTATTTGATACTGTTGTCCTTATTTAAAATTAATAAATAATTTAATTTTAATTCATTTTACTACCTATTCTAGGGTTTGTTGGTTTGGGTTTTTGTGTTTGTTTGGCTGTTTTTTACCAGGTGTAAGTAGATGAGTAGGATCGGACTGGTCACAGTTCTCAACATGGATGTGAGAGGTAATGCCAGGAAACACTTTTTGCATGGGCAGCATCCTCCCAAGTTGTTGTCCTCGGTGGATTTGGCCATGGTACCTGATGGGATGAATACAGACAAGCTTCACACAGAAACCTGGAAGAGATGAGAGAGGAAGTGAGGTCAGGAAGCATCAGCTGCATCTGTTCTTGGGGTGAGCAAGAAACCTTCCATGCTATCTTACTGGAGACTAAAGAGGAAGCAGAGATGTAAGTGGGGTAGCAAGAATCCTGAAATCAAAATTACTTGGCTTGTTGTGGAAAAGAGGGGGTTGGAAATGGGGACAGGAAAGCTTCATCACAGCAAAACTGAGGGTGTGTTTCTGATACTTTATTTTTAAAGCTTGCTTTTTTTTTTTTTTTTTTTTTTTCTCCTATTTGGGCTGCTTGCTTTTCTACTATCTGTTTTTCAACTCCCTTCTTCCCTTCTCTTCAAGAAAAGCAGTGGTACAGGACTACATCCTGCTGGTGCTGATTTCTGCCATCTCTTAGCAGTCTAGTTGTGCTTTAACTTAGGAAGTAGAGAGGGTGTAAGATGAATCAGCTCTGCTTGAAGAGCCACAGAAACCTTACTCAAGTAAATGAAGCGATTCCTCATGATGTGTCATGATGTATTTGCTGGTATTACTTGCCTGATCCCCTGATTTGGACTCCATCATCGATGGCATTTCCATTATGAAAGAATCGAATGGGTCCTGAGAGCTGGCCGCTGAAAGGAGCATACACTGTGGCTCCATCAGCACAGATGACATCCACACCTACGTGCTTTTTTTTGCCACTGTGCCTGGAAACATAAATAAGTAATCAGAGAAATCTGTCAGGCTTAATATTATGCCAAAATAGACCAGTTAACACAGTACAATATCAAGCTTGTCTAACATTTTTGCATCTGCAATGAAACTAGAATGAAACACTGGCTCTGTTCCATTTTTTATTATTGAGAAATGTGTTACTCTGACCTTCTCTAAAAGGGGGTGAGATTTCAAATTTTAAATGTCTTTTTAATTTTTCCAAGTTCATGGGGTATTTCAGGCTGTTACAGAGAAGTACAGTTCTACCCCAAAAGTAGAAAAAGTAGAAAAGTACAGAAAAGTTCTACCCCAAAATATTTCTATGCTAGTGTAAACCAGGATCTTACATTTGGTGTTTTCTCATTTAGAAGTTTGAAAGCTGCATGATAATGGTGGATGCTTCTTACAAAGCTCAGGGAGAGGAGATGAGAGGAGAAGGCAGGAGCTGTTCTGTCTATAAAGTGTTTTTCAGGAAAACATAAGCTGTTCTATTAGGAGGTACCTACTTAAAGATAGTGATACTAGCATACTTTTAGCTTGTGTAAGTTAATTTACTCAGCTTCCTGTAAGCTGGTGCTGAGTGTTAGTTAAAATCTAGTCTATAAGTAACAAGAATAGTCTATAAGCAACAAATCCTTGAAATACTTTGCATTTCCTTTACTACTCTGGCTGCTATTTCATGCAGCAGTCCCGCTTCTTCACTCATGCATCAGCTAAACAGCACTTTAGGAAGATTAATGCCCCATAAAGTAAGTAAGAGGTCTGGCAGACAGCAGTCCTTCCCTCATTCTAAATGCCAGCTCAAATTAACTCTTCTTTCTCCTGTGTGACCACTTAATTTAGAAAAGCAAGAGCAAACCCTGCTCCTCCAGCCTCCCAGTGCCCCACCGTGTTACCTGTCTGCACCAAAGCGGCCACAGCCGTAGCTGTCGCAGCCCCGGATTTTATTGGTGGGATTCCCACTGCAGATCTGTGCCCAGTGTCTGTTGTGTTGTTGGGGCGGGTGTGCATCCAACTGCTTGGCAAAAACTGCAGGGGCAAGAGAGGAAAACAAGGAAGATTTAGTCATGGTAATTCCTGTGGTACAAGAGAAAGTGTTAAGTTGCAGGGTAGTGTGTCTGAAGTGGAAAATATGACTCTTCTGTCACAGAAGAGAAATTTCTTCTTTAAATAATATGGAGACTGGCTCATGGGTATTTATAATTTGAGAAACTGGAGGTAAAAGAACATTGTACAACAAGTTACACAGATTTGATCCCTTTTGATAGAGGTCTCCTTTAAAGATACAAACACTAAAAGCAAAGCGATCACTATTTTTACTACCAGTTTGTGAAGTAAGTCAAATTATTTTCATATTCTTAATGAAACCTCTAAGCACAGCAACAAAATGCACACCCAATCCATATTTTATAGTATTCTTAATTGTGCACATTACCATCTCTCTTCATAAAACTAGACTGAAAAAACTTAGCATTGTTTCTTCTGGAGCAAAAGTCAGTAATGCATTAGTGTCTGCCTAAAACCAGTCAAGACAAACTGCAATAGATCTCAACTCACCAGTGGACAGCAAGCTGACCAGAGTGACCAGACTGAGAGCTGGCATTCTGTGGCTGTTTCACCCGAGTTCTTTGAATGAATCAAAGACGTTGAGCAAGAAGCTGCCTGGGGTATTTATGTGTTTTTGGAAGCCTGAGTCTGTTGTCTTGGCCAACTGGTCTTGAGCAAAGTGTTACAGGTCTGGGCAGAGCATGTTGCCATATTAGGCACTGAGGATGTCTTAACTCTCAGTAGTTGTAAGATGGTTTAGAAAGATGGATAAAGGAATTGGTCTCTTAGCACACAGGAACAGGTGGAAACGAACAATCCTGCATTTCAGGAAGCTCAGGTTGAACAATTTCTTACCGCTTTTTCTTCCCCCTCCTGAAGCAAGGGTACACTTAGGCCAGAAGTGGTGGAAACAAAGAATATGGTCCAGAAGTCTGAGTTGAAGAGAAAAGAGAGGCAAAACTCCACAGTGAACATAACCAGTTTGTCCTTCACTGCTCATTCCAGTGCATGACCATTAGAGCTTTTTAACAGAGTGACAGAACACATGAAGATGTAAATTTTGATGTAGCTTGAATAGTTACTCAGGCTAAGAGTTGAAAATGCTTTTTGAAACATCTTTTTTCCTGTTCAGGTGAAATGACCACCTACTTTAGACTTAAATCCATTAAGTCTTTTCACTGAAACCATAGTTTTTGACAACTAAGTTCTTAATAAAACATCTTCAAGTTCTCAAATGAAGAGCTGCAAGCCCAAGTTGCATTGCATTAACTGATATAGTGTTAAAAAATATGGGTTTTAAAATTATTCATTGAGTATCTGCTTAATTTCAGCTTTTGTCCTACTAAGCAGACTTGTTAGTGTGTCTTTTAATTGCTCTTTCTATTTCGTTTTTCTGCACTACTTACAGGAAAACACTTTTTTTTTCCTGGGTATGTAAGTTAATATGAAAGTTAAATGAGTCATGGAGCTTCCACATAAACAATCCCATAGTCCAAGTTAGAGAAACCCCTGGATGTCCTGCAGGTTTTCTGCAGCAGAGAAACAGATGTCTCTCTGCCAGACTTGCAGTTTGCAAAGAGAGTCTGTACATTCTGTTTTCAGAAAATCTCCATGGAACAAGCAGCAGAAGATGATTTTTTTCATTAGTGTTTCCAAGCTTTTTTGAAAACAATATTTAAGCCCCCAGCAATCTTTTGCCTTTCCCAGGGGTTATTACCAGTGGCTTTGCTGATTTTGCCCCTGCTTCTTTCTCCTCAATCCTGCCAGAAAAATCTGCTGTTTTTCACACTCACAGCCACCAAATATTTATGGACATGTTCTGTCTAATCAGTCAGGTTCTGATGGGGCTTTTGGTTGTAATTTTCTTGATATATGGAACTCAGACTTCCAAATAACACAAGCTCTGAGCAAAGGTTGGTGGGATTCTTGTGTTGGGCAACAGAGATGTTAATATGACAGTTGGTAGGTGCAGTTGTGAAAGCACCAAACTGGCTGCTTAGCACATGCCAACAGAAGGATATGGAACAACTGGCTGGTGTTGCACAGGCCTGGGAGCTGCAGTTGCACCATTTCCTTCCCTGTGGGCAGGAGTGGGCAAGGAGATGGAGAAGAGCCCATGCTGTGAGGAGCACAGGAGAGCAGATGGGCTGACTTGGGAAACGCTGACTTCTTTCTCTTGCATGAATGATGCGAGTTCACCATTTCGTCCATTGTATGCCAGTAGTAACTACTCTGGATGTGTAAATCCCTTTGAGGGATAGTGCAGTGGGAAAGTGCAAGTATTGGGGCTGGTATCAACAGGCAGGGAAGGAGTTAAGCCTGAGGATGTGCAGGAGAAATCCTTACTTTGGGTCAGCGCCATCTTGAAGAAACGTGCTGGACGGCTGGACTCCTGGTGGTGACTCTCTCTCATTCCTTCTTCCCACTTTCTTGCCCTTTTTCTCCACTTTTCTCTCTCTTATATCCTCTTTTCCTCTCTCCCTCTTTTGCCTGGCTCTATAATTTTGCCTGTGTCAACTGTCAAATACAGTCTGCTTGCACCCGACCCCTCTATGGTTGGACTTTGTTTTGCGCATCCAAAACAAAAATAAATGTTAATGTTACTTCGGACCATAACACCATTTATTCAGGCTTCTGATCACTTGACGAGGCTGAGACAGGCTTCTAGCCACAAGGAAGAATTAAGCTGTTTTCACACAGCTTACATTGTAATGTCAGCAGGTTGTGCTAGCTGCTCAGCTAAAAGGCACGGCTGGACATAGCATTTTAAGCAGATAGCAGGCTGTGGGAGTTCAGAATATGTGTTGCCTTTTATTCTTTGCTGAGTATGAGCTGAAGATGAAGCTGAAGTTTTGCTGGTCTGAAGACTCCATCTCAAATTTATTTGGCCTTTATTAACATACTTGCTAAGCCTGGGCTAGACAGGTCTTAGCAATGAAGGATTGAGGAACACAAAATCTTTCTGCTACCTGTCTCATGAGGAAGAAAAAGGTTGAATCCTCCAGAAATCCTTTACTACTTGGGGAAATAGAAGGCTATAGTATAGATTTGGGTTGCAGCCTTAGGCAGTTAGTCTTGAACCTTGTTGTACAAACATATAAAATGAAAGGGATCCCTGCAGAACCGGTGCAGAAACCAAGAAATACTGCAAGGTCTGAGTTTGCCAACTTTTCCCTGAAAAGCTAAGAGGCCTCTGTTACTTCCCCAGATCCCTTTCCCCTCACCTTGAATATTTCTAGCACTTTGTATTTTACCAGCCCTTTATTTCCTTTCCAGCATCACCTACAAATTGAACTTAAAGCCTTTGTGTGTGTGTATGTGTTTGGTTTTTGGTCTTGGTTTTGTTTGTCTTTCTACTAGACTGAAATTATAAAGGTGGGTTTATTTAAACTGTTTGTCCCAGCTGTTCTGTAACCTTAAATAGAAAATGGTATTTATTTTTTCTTCCCTGCTGCTGGGTGACAGCACCAACGAGGGCAGGAATTATAACATTTACCTTTTCCCTCTCTCAGGCACCGGTAGGAGCATGCTGCATCCTTACCCTGCTGGAAAAACTCAGATTAAAGAATACTTCATTGAAAAGCTTTGTGAAGCTAATCTGTGGGGTGAGAACAGAAAAATTATGATCTGCTGGAATTAATTTAAAGGTGAAACAGTTATTTGTGGGGGAGCAAACACAGGGTGTTGGCTGAAGGCTCAGAGCCCTGCTCAGTCAGCTGGGTGTACATGGAGAAATGGGAGCAGGATTGGGAATTTTTCAATGTGGGAAGTGTATAATTGGGTTAAAGCCTGACACTTCAACCAAGTGAAACTCAGATGGGAGCATTTCTTTTCTGCTGCCATCCAACTTCTTGATAAAAATTAAAAAACAAAACAAAAAAACCCAGTCAAAACTGGAGAACTCTGGGGACTTTGCTGAAATGTTTCTGTTTTCAGTATAAGGGAAAAGTTTTTTTTTCAGAGTGAACACCATCTGGATACACGAATGTGATCTGGCATAAATCTGTCCCTCCAGAGCACCGAGAGAAATATCCTGCACTCCTTTCTGACTTACAGAACCACAGAGAGAGCGGTTGTAAGGGACGTCAAAAGATCTTCACACCCAGCCCCCTTCCAGAGCAGGGTCACCTACAGGAGAACACATAGGAACACGTCCAGGACGGTTTTAAATATCTCCAGAGAAGGAGAATCCACAACTCCTCAGGGCAGCCTCAGCCAGCACCCGGGGAGCGACCGTGGGTGCCGAGAAAGGGAGAGAGGGAGAGAGCGGGAGAGGGGAGCGACCCTCAGAGCCTCGCGCGGGCATGGAATGGGCGGGAGTGGCGCGAGCACAGAGGCGGGAAAGAAGGGTCACGTGCGGTGGGCGGGAAGAGTCGCGCGGCTGTGTGAGGGGCAGTGCGGCCGCTTGAGGAGAAAGGGGAGGGGAGCGGGAGCCGCCTGAGGGGAAGGGGCAGGGGAGCGGGAGCCGCGTGAGGGACAGGGGCAGGGGAGCGGGAGCCGCCTGAGGGACACGGGCAGGGGAGCGGGAGCCGCCTGAGGGGAAGGGGCAGGGGAGCGGGAGCCGCCTGAGGAGAAGGGGCAGGGGAGCGGGAGCCGCCGGAGGAGAAGGGGAGCGGGAGCCGCCTGAGGAGAAGGGGAGTGAGAGCCGCCTGAGGGGAAGGGGAGCGGGAGCCGCCTGAGGGGAAGGCGAGTGAGAGCCGCCTGAGGGGAAGGGGAGCGGGAGCCGCCTGAGGGGAAGGGGAGCGGGAGCCGCCTGAGGGGAAGGCGAGTGAGAGCCGCCTGAGGGGAAGGGGAGCGGGAGCCGCCTGAGGGGAAGGGGAGCGGGAGCCGCCTGAGGGGAAGGCGAGTGAGAGCCGCCTGAGGGGAAGGGGCAGGACAGTGGGGGGTTCGGTGCCGCCGTTGAAGGGGCCGCGATCGGCTGGGGGCAGGAGGGAGCCGGTGCCGCCGTTGAAGGGGCTGCGATCGGTTCGGGGCGGCAGGGAGCCGGTGCCGCCGTCGAAGGGGCCGCGATCAGCTGAGGGCGGGAGGGAGCCGGTGCCGCCGTCGAAGGGTCCGCGATCGGCTGGGAGCGGGAGGGGGTCGTTCATCGCCTTCGGAGGGGCTGCGAGCGCCGTGGGGAGGGTTTGGTCTCTGGCGCCGGCACGGGAACGGGCGTTCACGGACAGCCGTCGGGGCTACGGAGCGTCCAGCACCGCCGGGAGCAGCCGGGAGGAGCAGCCCGGAGGAAAAGCAGAGCAAGGCGGGAGCTGCAGTGAGGAACAGCCCGGAGCAGCCGGGAAGAGCAGCCCGGAGGAGCAGCCGGGAAACTCCTTCGGTCTCCTCTCTGCAGAAAGCATCGGTACCAGAGGGAGAGATTCGGTGAGAAAAGCCGATTGGCGTGGGTTTTCTTGGGGGGTGGGGGACGTTCGGGGTAGGGAGCAGGGGCGGGGGGAAGGGCGGGAGCGGGGCGGTGCTGCGGGGAGCTCCCTCGGGGGACCGGTGGCTCTGTCGGAACTGAGCGGCTCCTCCTGCCTTCGGATCGCCCGGTGGAACAGAGGAAGCATCCGTCGTGTGACGCTGCGAGGCAAGAGCGAGCGAGAAGAGGAGAGGAGAGGAGCGGAGGAAGGAGAAAGGCGCCCTGGGCAAAGGGACTTCCCCGTCAGCGGGGCTGTGGTCACAAGAGAGCATTGCCAGCACCTTTGGGATGCCCTGGCTGGTTTTGTACTGGGCGACCTCCCTGTAAGCAGGGCTCGGGTCTTTGGCCTTTTGCCATCCTGCCCCATGGTTTGGCTGCCCGGAGCGAGTGGCGACCCTGTCAGGAGGGTGAGAGCCACCGTCTCCGCACCCGAGGGGACAGAGGGAGCTCGCCGAAGCCCCAGGCTTCCCCTGTCAGCAGGGCAAGGCCCTTTCCCCGGCCCCCTCCTCTGGTCCCGGCGGCTTTGTGCCAGCTGGCGGCCTGTCCAGCGTGACCCCCTGCAGTCAGGGCGTGTCGCAGCCTTTCTCCCTTGGCCACCCGTGTAGCCCCTTGGCGTGTTGAGGCCCCTCTGGCCTCCGCGCAGCCCCTGGGGCAGCTCCGAGGCTCTCCTCTCGTGTTTGGCGGTAGGGATGGCTCCCCAAACATTGGCTGCACGGGGCTCGTTCTCCCTTATGGGAACTTGTGTTTGCATGTCCTTGTCTGGGTGTGAGTGAGTGAGTGAGTGAGTGAGCTTCTCCTTTAGGCCCCCCTTAAAATCGCTGCAGTTTAGCTTCAACTTCCCTGCGGGGAGAGCCAGGGCTCCGTGCAGTAACAGGGGGGTCCCCTCTGAGCCCGCCAGCAGAGGGACGGTCCGGGCTTGACCCTTTTTAAAATTTCCCGTGCAAGGACGGAGCGAAGCCGCTTAACGGTGGCGCGGGCGAGGCGACCCGCCTGTAGTCAGGGCCCGGGTCTCTGCCTGCGTGGCTGCCTGTCCTGCTGGCGAGCTGCCAGCCCTGGTGACAGCCCTGTACTTTGGGCCGAGTGTCACGAGCCGTGGGTTGAGCCCCCTGTCCCCAGAGCAGTCCCAGCTCCCTCTGAGCGGGGCTGCCTGCACATGTCCCGTATGCTGGGTGGGAGGTGCTTGGAGGGGACCCCCTGTAATCAGGCGGGTCAGTCTGGCCCCGGCCTTTCACAGGCATTGGGGTCAGAGTGTTTGGAGCCAGGCTTCTGCCCCCGCCCCCCAGTCCTCTGGGTTAGGGCCCCGTGCCCCCAGCCTTTGGCTGTGAGGCTCCACTGCCCGGCTTCTGAGTCTCCTTCCTGTAGGCATAGAAGAAAGCCAAGCTCCCTGGCTCTCTGGTTGTCGACCTGCCTGTAACCAGGCTACGGGTCGGGGAGCCTTTGTGCTCAACTGGCAGACTGTGGGGTGACCGCCCTGTTAGTGGGTTGTGGGTCCAGGGTGCCCCTGAAGCAGAGAGTGCCCCATCATCAGGGGTGTGCAGGCTCTCTGGCTGCTGCTTTGCATGCCCAGCTGCATTTGCCCAGGGTGCCCACCTCCGAGCCCACCTCCATCACCATCTGGAAGTCGGCAGGCGACAGCAGGGACGCCTGGAGCACCAATTCGGTAAGAAAAGATTGGCGAGGTTTTTACTGAGGCGGAGTTGGGGGTGGGGGAAGGTGTAAAGTTCTTACAGGGGCTTCAAGGGAGTGTGTGTGTTTCATCTCCTGTTAGGGATACAGGGGATAGGTGTGGCAGGATGGGCAGCGGTCAGGTGAGGAGCGGGGATGTCTTGGTCCTGCCCATGTCCGCCTCCTGCGGAAGAAAGAAGAGGCATCCGTCGTTTGTGAAAGAAGTTCGAGGCAAGAGCAAGCGAGAAGAAGCCCGCGGGACCAAAGCGGAGGAAGGAGAAAGGCGCCCTGGGCAAAGGGACCTCCCCATCAGCGGGGCTGTGGTCACAAGAGAGCATTGCCAGCACCTTTGGGATGCCCTGGCTGGTTTTGCGCTGGGCGACCTCCCTGTAAGCAGGGCTCGGGTCTTTGGCCTTTTGCCATCTTGCCCCATGGTTTGGCTGCCCGGAGCGAGTGGCGACCCTGTCAGGAGGGTGAGAGCCACCGTCTCCGCACCCGAGGGGACAGAGGGAGCTCGCCGAAGCCCCAGGCTTCCCCTGTCAGCAGGGCAAGGCCCTTTCCCCGGCCCCCTCCTCCGGTCCCGGCGGCTTTGTGCCAGCTGGCGGCCTGTCCAGCGTGACCCCCTGCAGTCAGGGCGTGTCGCAGCCTTTCTCCCTTGGCCACCCGTGTAGCCCCTTGGCGTGTTGAGGCCCCTCTGGCCTCCGCGCAGCCCCTGGGGCAGCTCTGAGGCTCTCCTCTCGTGTTTGGCGGTAGGGATGGCTCCCCAAACATTGGCTGCACGGGGCTTGTTCTCCCTTATGGGAACTTCTCTTCTTCCCTGAATGTGTGAAGCGCAGCGGAGGGATGGTCCGGGCTTGACCCTTTTTAAAATTTCCCGTGCAAGGACGGAGCGAAGCCGCTTAACGGTGGCGCGGGCGAGGCGACCCGCCTGTAGTCAGGGCCCGGGTCTCTGCCTGCGTGGCTGCCTGTCCTGCTGGCGAGCTGCCAGCCCTGGTGACAGCCCTGTACTTTGGGCCGAGTGTCACGAGCCGTGGGTTGAGCCCCCTGTCCCCAGAGCAGTCCCAGCTCCCTCTGAGCGGGGCTGCCTGCACATGTCCCGTATGCTGGGTGGGAGGTGCTTGGAGGGGACCCCCTGTAATCAGGCGGGTCAGTCTGGCCCCGGCCTTTCACAGGCATTGGGGTCAGAGTGTTTGGAGCCAGGTTTCTCCCCGCCCCAATCCTCGAGGTTAGGGCCCCGTGCCCCCGGCCTTTGGCTGTGAGGCTCCACTGCCCGGCTTCTGAGTCTCCTTCCTGTAGGCATAGAGGAAAGCCAAGCTCCCTGGCTCCTGGGGTGTCGACCTGCCTGTAACCAGGCTACGGGTCGGGGAGCCTTTGTGCTCAACTGGCAGGCTGTGTGGGGTGACCGCCCTGTTAGTGGGGTGTGGGTCCAGGGTGCCCCTGAAGCGGAGAGTGCCCCATCATCAGGGGTGTGCAGGCTCTCTGGCTGCTGCTTTGCATGCCCAGCTGCATTTGCCCAGGGTGCCCGCCTCCAAGCCCACCTCCATCACCATCTGGAAGTCGGCAGACAACAGCAGGGACGCCTGGAGCACCGATTCGGTAAGAAAAGATTGGCGAGGTTTTTACTGAGGTGGGAGGTGGGGGTAGGGGTGGGGGAAAGTGTAAAGTTCTTATAGGGGCGTCAAGGGGTTGTGGGGGAGTTTCATCTCCTGTTAGGGATACAGGGGATAGGTGTGGCAGGATGGGCAGCGGTCAGGTGAGGAGTGGGGATGTCTTGGTCCTACGCGTGTCCTCCTCCTGCAGAAGGACGAAGAGGCATCCGTCGTGTGTGGAAGAAGTTCGAGGCAAGAGCAAGCGAGAAGAAGCCCGCGGGACCAAAGCGGAGGAAGGAGAAAGGCGCCCTGGGCAAAGGGACCTCCCCATCAGCGGGGCTGTGGTCACAAGAGAGCATTGCCAGCACCTTTGGGATGCCCTGGCTGGTTTTGCGCTGGGCGACCTCCCTGTAAGCAGGGCTCGGGTCTTTGGCCTTTTGCCATCTTGCCCCATGGATTGGCTGCCCGGAGCGAGTGGCGACCCTGTCAGGAGGGTGAGAGCCACCGTCTCCGCACCCGAGGGGACAGAGGGAGCTCGCCGAAGCCCCAGGCTTCCCCTGTCAGCAGGGCAAGGCCCTTTCCCCGGCCCCCTCCTCCGGTCCCGGCGGCTTTGTGCCAGCTGGCGGCCTGTCCAGCGTGACCCCCTGCAGTCAGGGCGTGTCGCAGCCTTTCTCCCTTGGCCACCCGTGTAGCCCCTTGGCGTGTTGAGGCCCCTCTGGCCTCCGCGCAGCCCCTGGGGCAGCTCCGAGGCTCTCCTCTCGTGTTTGGCGGTAGGGATGGCTCCCCAAACATTGGCTGCACGGGGTTCGTTCTCCCTTATGGGAACTTCTCTTCTTCCCTGAGTGTTTGAGCGTGTGCGTTTCTGTGCCTGAGTGAGCGAGCGACTGAGCTGCTTGTTTAGGCCCCTTAAATACTGCAGCGTACTTAGCCTGAACTTCCCTGCGGGGAGAGCCAGGGCTCCGTGCAGTAACAGGGGGGTCCCATCTGAGCCCGCCAGCGGAGGGACGGTCCGGGCTTGACCCTTTTTAAAATTTCCCGTGGAAGGACGGAGCGAAGCCGCTTAACGGTGGCGTGGGCGAGGCGACCCGCCTGTAGTCAGGGCCCGGGTCTCTGCCTGCGTGGCTGCCTGTCCTGCTGGCGAGCTGCCAGCCCTGGTGACAGCCCTGTACTTTGGGCCGAGTGTCACGAGCCGTGGGTTGAGCCCCCTGTCCCCAGAGCAGCCCCAGCTCCCTCTGAGCGGGGCTGCCTGCACATGTCCCCTGTGCTGGGTGGGAGGTGCTTGGAGGGACCCCCTGTAATCAGGCGGGTCAGTCTGGCCCCGGCCTTTCACAGGCATTGGGGTCAGAGTGTTTGGAGCCAGGTTTCTGCCCCCCTCAGTCCTCCGGGTTAGGGCCCCGTGCCCCCAGCCTTTGGCTGTGAGGCTCCACTGCCCAGCTTCTGAGTCTCCTTCCTGTAGGCATAGAAGAAAGCCAAGCTCCCTGGCTCCTGGGGTGTCGACCTGCCTGTAACCAGGCTACGGGTCGGGGAGCCTTTGTGCTCAACTGGCAGACTGTGGGGTGACTGCCCTGTTAACGGGGTGTGGGTCCAGGGTGCCCCTGAAGCGGAGAGTGCCCCATCATCAGGGGTGTGCAGGCTCTCTGGCTGCTGCTTTGCATGCCCAGCTGCATTTGCCCAGGGTGCCCGCCTCCAAGCCCACCTCCATCACCATCTGGAAGTCATCAGGCGACAGCAGGGACGCCTGGAGCACCGATTCGGTAAGAAAAGATTGGCGAGGTTTTTACTGAGGTGGGAGGTGGGGGTAGGGGTGGGGGAAGGTGTAAAGTTCTTATAGGGGCGTCAAGGGGTTGTGGGGGAGTTTCATCTCCTGTTAGGGATACAGGGGATAGGTGTGGCAGGATGGGCAGCGGTCAGGTGAGGAGCGGGGATGTCTTGGTCCTGCCCATGTCCTCCTCCTGCAGAAGGACGAAGAGGCATCCGTCGTTTGTGAAAGAAGTTCGAGGCAAGAGCAAGCGAGAAGAAGCCCGCGGGACCAAAGCGGAGGAAGGAGAAAGGCGCCCTGGGCAAAGGGACCTCCCCATCAGCGGGGCTGTGGTCACAAGAGAGCATTGCCAGCACCTTTGGGATGCCCTGGCTGGTTTTGCGCTGGGCGACCTCCCTGTAAGCAGGGCTCGGGTCTTTGGCCTTTTGCCATCTTGCCCCATGGTTTGGCTGCCCGGAGCGAGTGGCGACCCTGTCAGGAGGGTGAGAGCCACCGTCTCCGCACCCGAGGGGACAGAGGGAGCTCGCCGAAGCCCCAGGCTTCCCCTGTCAGCAGGGCAAGGCCCTTTCCCCAGCCCCCTCCTCCGGTCCCGGCGGCTTTGTGCCAGCTGGCGGCCTGTCCAGCGTGACCCCCTGCAGTCAGGGCGTGTCGCAGCCTTTCTCCCTTGGCCACCCGTGTAGCCCCTTGGCGTGTTGAGGCCCCTCTGGCCTCCGCGCAGCCCCTGGGGCAGCTCTGAGGCTCTCCTCTCGTGTTTGGCGGTAGGGATGGCTCCCCAAACATTGGCTGCACGGGGCTCGTTCTCCCTTATGGGAACTTCTCTTCTTCCCTGAGTGTGTGAAGTGTGTGCGTTTCTGTGCCTGAGTGAGCGAGCGACTGAGCTGCTTGTTTAGGCCCCTTAAATACTGCAGCGTACTTAGCCTGAACTTCCCTGCGGGGAGAGCCAGGGCTCCGTGCAGTAACAGGGGGGTCCCCTCTGAGCCCGCCAGCGGAGGGACGGTCCGGGCTTGACCCTTTTTAAAATTTCCCGTGCAAGGACGGAGCGAAGCCGCTTAACGGTGGCGCGGGCGAGGCGACCCGCCTGTAGTCAGGGCCCGGGTCTCTGCCTGCGTGGCTGCCTGTCCTGCTGGCGAGCTGCCGGCCCTGGTGACAGCCCTGTACTTTGGGCCGAGTGTCACGAGCCGTGGGTTGAGCCCCCTGTCCCCAGAGCAGCCCCAGCTCCCTCTGAGCGGGGCTGCCTGCACATGTCCCCTGTGCTGGGTGGGAGGTGCTTGGAGGGACCCCCTGTAATCAGGCGGGTCAGTCTGGCCCCGGCCTTTCACAGGCATTGGGGTCAGAGTGTTTGGAGCCAGGTTTCTCCGCCCCCCAATCCTCGAGGTTAGGGCCCCGTGCCCCTGGCCTTTGGCTGTGAGGCTCCACTGCCCGGCTTCTGAGTCTCCTTCCTGTAGGCATAGAGGAAAGCCAAGCTCCCTGGCTCCTGGGGTGTCGACCTGCCTGTAACCAGGCTACGGGTCGGGGAGCCTTTGTGCTCAACTGGCAGACTGTGGGGTGACCGCCCTGTTAGTGGGTTGTGGGTCCAGGGTGCCCCTGAAGCAGAGAGTGCCCCATCATCAGGGGTGTGCAGGCTCTCTGGCTGCTGCTTTGCATGCCCAGCTGCATTTGCCCAGGGTGCCCACCTCCGAGCCCACCTCCATCACCATCTGGAAGTCGGCAGGCGACGGCAGGGACGCCTGGAGCACCAATTCGGTAAGAAAAGTCGATTGGCGAGGTTTTTACTTAGGCTGGGGAGGGGGAGAGGAGGTGTAAAGTTCTTACAGGGGCGTCAAGGGGTTGTGGGGGAGTTTCATCTCCTGTTAGGGATACAGGGGATAGGTGTGGCAGGATGGGTAGCGGTCAGGTGAGGAGCGGGGACTTCTTGGTCCTGCCCGTGTCCTCCTCCTGCAGAAGAAAGAAGAGGCATCCGTCGTGTGTGGAAGGAAGGAGCAGGCGAGAGGAGGAGCGGCAAGAGGAAGAAGGGGCAAGAGCAAGGCATTCCCGGGAAGGGGGATGTCCCCGTCTGCGGGGCTGCTCTTCTGGCAGCTAAAGCAAGCGTGGCCCTTTGGGGCCTTTTCCTGTGCCTCCAGAGCTGCTCTTTTGGCAGCTCTTTAGTGCCCCTTGTACCAAATAAAGCCATTTCATTGACTCACCTTTATTGTCTCGTTGATTTTTATTCCCACAGCTTTTGGTTTTGTATTTGTATTGATGTGCTGATGCATCATTCAAAGCAAAAATTAATTTTTTTTACTGAGGAAGGTGAGTGGGACACAACAGGTTAAGCACTTTTCACTATCATAGGAAAAGTCTTGCTGAAGTTTCTTAGAAGAAACAAATCTGCTTTCAGGCTCCCACTGGAAGAGTTTTCCTGCTTGTCTGAGGCTGAAGTTGTGTTAGCACATACTCTTGTTTGGAATATTTTAGCACTTGGTATTCCCAGTAGCATGCTGGTAGGCTCTGCCTGAAAAGCTCTGTCCCCTTAACAAGAGCTGCTGCTCATAGGGAAGTCTTCAGCTGATTTATTAATGGAAAGAAATGCCTCACTTGGACAAAAAGGAACCTGGAAACAAGGCAACCCTGAAGCATGAGTCTGGTAAAAAGTAATGAGTTACTTCATAAGTGTTGCTTTATTGTTTTGGTTGTGGGCCCCAGGAAAGATTAGTTTCAGCTTTATGAAGTTTTTTGTTTTGGTTTTTTTTTTTTCTTCCCAGGCACATTGAGAAAAAATGAAAGAAAAACCCTAACCACAACCCAGCCCAAACTCCCTGAGTGTGCCATAGAAATTGAAAACAATTTGTATTGGAACAGCCCTTTAATAATTTGATTTTCCATTTGCAAGCACAAGTAGAATTTCTGGTTTAATGAAGATACTTTTGTGTTTAGTTGCAAAGATAGCAAAGAGGAGTGAGCTGCAGCAGGGCTCACAGGGGTCTGCTGTGTGTCAAGGACTCTTGAGGTTTAGAGCATCAAGTAATGTCATGGTTTAACCTCAGCAAAATGGTTTAACACCATGCATGTTCAGCTCACTCGCATCCCCCTCCAGCAGGATTAGGGGAAGAGAATTGGAAGGGTAAAAGGTGAGAAAACTCGTGGGTTGAGATAAGAACAATTTATTAATTGCAATGAAAGAAAATAATAATGGTGGTAACAATAAATTGTAATGGAAAGGAAAATGCAAGGAGAAATAAAACCCAAGCAAGACAAGCGATGTAAATGAAAACAATTGCTCACCACCAACTAACTGATGCCCAGCCAGTCCCCAAAACATAGCTCCATATTGCTGCTATGAAAAAAATTAACTACCCCAGCCAAAACCAGTACAAAGACCCACAACCTTCCCCGGGGCTGTTGCTTCCCTGCAGCTTCAGCCATCATTGACAAGCTCAGTGATCTGCAGGATGCGATAGCAGCTCTGAAGTATGTGCTCTACCTCACTTGGAGTCTCTTCATCCTCAGATAACCACCATCATTTTGTTCAGGGACACATTTTAGGTGGAACAGGAATACATTTTAGGATTTAGGTTTGAAGGTCAGTGGCTTCTGCTTTACTACAGTGACTAGCAGTGCCTAAGGGATGTAATGAATACAGAGTGGGGTCGAAGGCTTTGCACTGAGGTGCAGTCACCCATTTACAGGTTGGCAGTTGGATCTGACAAGTCGCAGTTCTGGATGTGGACATGGGATATGATTCCTCTGTAGACCTTTTGCATGGGTAGCAGGACACCGATTTTCTCTCCTCTCTTGATGGAGCCTCTGTACTTGATGGGTTTGATGTAAAACATCTTAATGCAGAATCCTGTTAACAGGGGAGAGAGAAAGGAGGGATAACTGTTGCTCCTGTGAGATGGTTTAAAGGCCTGGTAAACATTCAGTTGCAAAATACAAATGACAATAAAAGGATACGAGATCCAGCAGCAGAAAAAGTTATAGAAGATGCTGTGATGCCCCTGTAGTGTAAAGAAAAGAGAGTAGGAAAATAAAAGAATTTACAAGGAGGAAGGTGGGGAAGGGGTTTAAGGTGAGGAAAGCTCCCTGAGCAAGTCAGAGGCTGTTCCTTTAAATATCCAAAATATGCAAAGGGACCAGCCTCACCCTTCGACTCTTTTAATAGAGGGAAACACGGTGATCCTTGCAATCAGTTTTCCTCCATTAACATAACCTGGGTTTCAGAGTTCAAGTTTTCACTTGGATGGACATACAAACATGATACATTTTGGGCCAGGTTTGTTATTTTTGGCTCAGGTAAAAGCTGTGCAAACAAACCGGGGCATTTTGCAATCAAGCTTTGTGTGACACGCGTCTCTCGGCTCTGGTACCTGATCCTGAGAGCTGGATCCCATCATCAATGGCGTTGCCGTTGCCGTAGGGCTTGGCTTGTTTGTCAATATTGCCTGTGAAGGGTGCGTACACCTCCGAGCCGTCCGTGCACACCACGTCCACTCCCTTGTGCTTCCTTGAGCCTCTGAAGAGGAAGAGCAAGGGAGGTTAGCTTGTGTCAGAGAGCCTTGCCAGATAGAGATTTTTCATGCTTATTTTTGTTTTAGGAAAGTTTCAAGTGCAGCCTTCTTCCACCAGCCCCACCCAGTACCTGGGAGCATTGTATCTGCCACAGCCATGTGGGTCACAGCCTCTGATTTTGTTGGAAGATTGACCTGAACAGACTCTCCCCCATTGTGCTGCAGCAGCTGAAAAAAAAAAAAAAAGAGAAAATGGGAGTTGAAACCTGCAAGCTCAAAAGGGGATTTCCCAGTCTATGTTGTTTAACCTGTAGCAAGGCCCCTTGGACTTTGCTGTAACCATGGATCAGGCTTCAGGGAACTAGAAGGCTGTTCATTTTTTAATGCAAGTGAATTTTATTGATGCACTGAAAGAGCTTTTCTTTGTTTTATGCTTTGTCCAGTGACATCTGAGGGTAGTTAAAGCAGCTTCTAACAGCCCTGCTACCCTCACCTAGGTTTTCCCATAGCATGCTCCTGCAGGAATGAGATGAACAAGGAGCAACAATTTGATGTTTATCAATTATCAGCTCATCAGGAACTGTCCCTGTTGGGCTGTGGGCTACACAAAACCAGAGGAAATGATGTGCTGGCACTGAATGCCTGGTGCTAGCAGGGTGAAGGAAACCTCTAATGCCTTTCTCAAGCAAAGCAGCCCTTTGTTGTAGGTAGCTTTCATTATTTTAATGAATTGTCTATTCTTCATGGAAAGGTGATGACATTAAACATAGAAACATATCTGGGAACACTGAATTCTCAGTGGGCTGAACTTTAAGTAAAAAGCTTTTAAGAAAATGTGCATACTGGTAGTCACTGAAATGCTTCAGCGGATTCTTTCTTACTCAGTCAACATTGTCACTCCAACAAAAATTTGCCACAACTCTTTACCAGATCTACAAAGGGTATTTTACAGTTGAGGTTTCTATGCAATGCTAAGGGGCTTGTTTTTAAAAGCAAAAAAGTGTCAGAGAAGAGATCAGTTCCCAAATCCTTACAGATACACTCCATTACAAAAATAAAAATATATTTAAAAGAGAGAGAGAGAGAGAGAGAGAGGAGGTAGGTGGGTAAAGGGAGGTAGGGAGGTAAGTAGCAATATTTACCAAAATTCAGGTAACTCACCAGTGGAGATGGCAATCAGCAAGATGATGACTGCTGTGACTCGGTGCATTTTCATGTCCTTTGAGAGCTCTGCTTCCAGATTGCAAGGTAAAAATACTTTACTTTCTATTTATACATCCCAAGAGAGGCTGTATCCATTTTTTTCCAGCCAACCAGAAAACTCCTGTGGCCTCGGCTCTTTTGCTGGCAAATTTTGGCCAATTGGTGGGGGAGAGGCTCCAACCTATTGAGCAATATCAGCTCTGTGGGCTTATTTATTGTTTTAACAACTAGACCATAACTGTTAAACAATTTGTAATTCTTTCACTTCACTTCCGTGTGTTGCACAATCCTGAAGTTGTGCAAAATAACTTGGCTGGAGAAAGGGGAAAAGAGTTCAAATGAACTTTAAAAAAAAATCTGGATGGATATCTTGCCTTCCCACCACTTCATGGGAAGAGGTTCATGCAGGTGGACACAGCCTTGTACCACACCCAACCTCATGCAGGAAAAACCTGGGTAGATGACCTATTAAATGAGACCCTTTATCAGTGCCTCCCAGATATGCCATGTTGCTGCTGCTGAACCTTCATCTGTAACAGTGGGAGAGACACTTGTTTACAGTCTTCCCTGCCCCTGAATGGAAAATGTTATGAACCCTATAATAGTGTGGCTGACCAAAGTACAGGAAAGTAAGAACACTGGAGCACAAACAAGGCCACCTCGAGAGTTGTTTCTGGGAAGGGAAGGAACATTTTGCCCTGGTTTGCAGCCAGGAGCTGAGAGTTGTTTGCCTTCTCAGTCTCTGGCTTCTTGTTTTGTTACACTGGGAGCCACTGACTTTGTTTCTGTGTGCAATAAAACCAGAGAGCCCAGGTTAGATACAGGTTTGGGGTAGGGCCTTCAGCTGGGCTGCTGTGGCCTCTCTGGGTGTTTTGTGGCACCAGGTGGATGAAAACTGGCCTTACATCCCAAAGCTGGACCAAGAGCAGTTCTGCTGCAGAGGGTTCAAACCCAGCTTTGCCAGTGATGGAAACACCAGCAGCTGGTGCATGCTGCCCAACAGAAGTTGTGTTTCATGGAAAGGAAGCTGATCCCATCAGGATCTCTTCAAGACACACGAGTTGTCTTCTAATTTTCCCTTCTCCCAGTGAAGTGTCATCCAACTATGTCGCTTCTCTCTGTCATCCAGTAACAGTGACAGAGGAAGAGCTTGGCTTGGACAGAGCTAACAGCTGGTTCCAGCTGAAGCCTGGACAAGTGGAGACCACATGAGATGGTTCAGCACTCACTGAAGTTCAAGAGAAGGAGGAGTCCTGCCCACCCTCCTGCATGAGGGGTTTTAAGCCTGCCCCTGCCTCCCCACACCCTGTGCTCCCATTTGAATCCCTTGCAGGACTTTTTTGCTCTGGAAGAAATGCTCCTGGTTTGCTGCTTTCCTGGTCATCGTATTTTATGTACAGAGGGGAAAGATCTGTTTGACAGTAACATTTTGAAATTATATGTTTAGACAGAGCGTGTGGGAGAAAAATAATAGTGCAATGGTCCTTGTGCCCAGGGCTCAGATAAACCGATCCAGATCAAACTGCATTATCTTAAACTCATTTTGTTAATTACAAGTTTTGTTAGAAACTGACCAATTGAGATCAAAGAGGAAAAAAGAATTGATATAAATAATTCTGTGCATTTCCTCAGAAGCTCAGAAAATAGCTTTTTAAATTTTCCTAATTCTGTTACTAATTAATACCCTGAAGGTCAGATACTTTCTCAGTTTCAAGTTGCAGACTCAGTTTAGTGCAGCAGAGGTGAAGGTACAATGGGGAGATACACCAGGAAAACCTATCAGGTTCAAGGTCACCCTCCAAGAACACCAGTAAGGCCTCCTGGCCATCACCCAATCCCATCTCTGATATTTCCCTGACTCAGGAGAGCAGTCACAACAGGAAATTTCTCCTCATGTCCTGAATCCACATTATGACCAATACACCAAGCCAAGTAGACACTCAAAAATATTCTCCAGCCCATGTGTTTCAAAGGGTTGAGAGTTTTGAAGTCTGGATTCTCAGCATGAAAAGTGCTTTCTCCAGGGTCTTTTAATAAACTACTGCCTTGATGCTTCTGGTGTGTAGAAGGTAGGAAGACTGCTGAGGTCTGCAAGGTTTGACCCCCTGGCTTTGTTTTGATTTTGCTCACAGAAATAAATTTATTTCTTTATTTTCCAGAGCTAACTGAGTCAATTAAATTAAGAATAACTTACTTGCTGTCATTTTTCATTATATAAAAATCAGTAGCGTAGATTTTGCATAAGCTGAGCAAGAGCAGTGGATCCCTTGCTCACCTTCTCTGCACCCACCACAGGGTGGTTCACAGGGGTTACAGTCTTATTCTGCATCTGAACAATATTGCAAGGACTGAAACCATATCCACAATCTACCATTTTGCTTGTTACCAGCCAAAGCCAAACTTTTGGTATTGGTGTTTTGTTTTTCTTGTTGTTTTCTCTTTGTTTTCTATTATTTTGGTTTTGCAGAAAATGCAGCTGCAGAAAGGTGGCAGCAATTGGCAGGTAATTCATTCTGCCTTGAGGGCAGGTGTGTGAAAGTGTTAAAAGCAGGATACAGGGGGGGGAAACCGAGGGTACAGCTTGTAGGCAACGAAGGAGCCCTTGGGGAGGATGTGAAACTACAGAGGAGGTAAGTACAGCAGGACAGGGTTTCTTCTCATCTCACCTGGTGCTGGGAGCCATGGAGAAATTGAGGTTAAAATGTGTTTGTGTGGGGAAAATAAACCATTTTTAGTGTGGTGGCTGCAGAGCCTGGGTAACAGGTGTGTCTGAAAGGGGAAAAAACTCCCCAAAATGCAGCTTTGCTAGATACCTTGTGGTCTTTGAATACCTGCTGTGCTGTGTTTGGGGTAACACAGGGGGATGTCACACAGGAGGTGTCTTGATTGCAGAGGGGTGAATAAGTAGTGAAATGATAAAGTGCTCATATGCAAGCAAACCACCACGGTGCAATCAAATTAAATGTAATTCAAATAAGATCGAATTAAAAAGACAATGACATTACATCCTTGCTCTGAAACCCATCAAACTCACTAAAAGCAATTTCCAAAATTGTAACCGTGCTGGGATCTAATAAAGCTTTCATTACAGAGGAAGTGCTTGCCTCAGCCTGCCACGTACCAACCCTGTTGCTAAGGGGGCTTCCTTTTTTCCCTGTTACAGAAGGGATGCAAAGAGCTGCCACAGTTTCCTTTCTGTTTGACCAAGTAGCAAGGCAGGACTAAGTATGCAGGCAATGTTGTAAAGGCTGGGAATTCTGAACTCTTTATTCCCTCCCTCCACCCCTTGGTACTCCAGGTACACTGGAACTCACAGCCTGCTCTGGGTTTTGTTTTAGTGCAGAAACCCAGCAGACAGAAGCCTTCTCATTTTCTTTTCTTCAGCGCTTAGTGTACAACCTGAAGCACCTAATTATGCTTAAAAGATCTCAGTATTAAAATAGGGTGAAATCCCTGTATATGGCTGGATTGCAGTAGCAGATAGAGGGAGTTTGCTGACTTAAATTTTGGGCTTTGAAAATATGTGGGTTTTGCAATATCACAGTTTAATTTCTAACATGAAGTTAAGGGAAGTAACCCACAAGGAATGGTACTGCAGACAGCTGTTATCAACGTCTTATTTCCCTTCTCCTTTTCTGATGGTGGCAAACACCACGTAGCAGCCACACCTGGAGGTGAGGAGCTGCAATCCCATCTGCCAACATGCTTTCCCTCTGGCTGCTCTGAATCATGCTGCCTGTGTTTTCTTCACACTGGTGGTTGCATAAAAGAAGTCCTGATTTAGTCAAAAAGAGGTCCATGGGGATAACAACTTATTTCTTCTGTTAATTATGCTTATATAAAAAAGAACAAATTGGAAGAGCAGGGCATTCTAGAGAGTACACTGGTGTCCAAGAGCATCTGTTTCATCTGCCCTCCCCTCCCCTCCTCTCATTAATATCTTAGACCTTTAAAGAAACTGAAACTATTTTGTCACCCAAAAGGCTTTTTTTTTAATTATTTTTTTAAGAGGAAATAAAATATTGTTAGCATGTAATGGATTTTTGAAATGCAGCATCCAGCTGGTGTAATGGGCACTGAGGGAAAGGATGGTAATGCAACCTAATTTAACTAATGAGTGTAATTTAGAGAGAGACTTTATTGCACAGTTTCTTGGAGAAACAGTTTTGAAACATTCAGCCTGTGGAAAAGAAGGGGTTTGTGGTTCCTCAAAAAGCCTTGCTTCCATCAGTAAAAAAACCTTGTGGTTTTTTATTAGATCCTGTAAGCAACTGAAGGAGCTGTGTGCAACCCTGGGCATGCATTTGTCCCTCTGATGCCTCCCCAGGGATGCAGAGATGCCTCCAGGCTGCCCTGTGAGATCCCAACCCAGGCCATGGGAAGTTTCTGAGACTTTGCACCTAGTATTTCATTTAGTCCTTTGGCTTTAAAACCCACACTGTTCTTCATAGCTGCCTGTTGATTCTTGCAGAAATAAATGGATTTGTGGTCCTGTGTCCCTGTCAGGGTGGCAAAGTGTGATGGGACAAGCTGCACAGCCCTGTGTCTCTTCTGTAGTGCATCAGTCCTGAGATGTTCCCTATGTCTAAGGGTAATGGTCACCCTCTGCATATTGTCCATCAGTGGCCTGGTCTGTGCTATTGTCTTGTTGCTGAGTTTGGTAGTATTTGTGTGTTTTGTTGTTTGTTTCTTTCCTCTAAAAGAAAAAAAAACCAAAAAACTATTGGGCAAATGCTCATATTGGTACAGCTGGGCTCATCCAGGAGAAGCCTGTGGATATATGGTCCCAGCCAGGTCTTGGCTTTGGGCAGGTGGGAAGCAGGGAAAAGCTGCACCCCTCCTCTGGAGCAGAAAGGGCTCATGAGAGGAGCTGGACTCTGGGAGGAGGGTGACAATGGCTGGGCTGCCACTGCCCTCTGATGGATGAGCTGCCCTTCCTCAGCTTTCTGGATATCTTCATCTGCACGGAGAAGTAAAATGTCTGTATGTACGTATTGCCATCTGTACTGCTGCTTGGGTTGTCAGGCCCTGTTCCAGGATGCCCAGAGCAGTGTTGGGGTCACCATCCCTAGAGGCATTTTGAAGCCATGTAGCTGTCATGCTGAGGGACATGGTTTAGTGCTGGTCCTGGCAGGCCTGGGTTAACACTTGGGCTTGATGATCTTAAAGGTCTTTTCCAACCAAAACGATTCTATTATTAAGGGAAGTCCAGTTCCAGTGCTGGGGTTTATGGGGTTGGTCACTTGGACTGGGCTAAACTGGTGTGTGCAGATGCTCTGAGATCCTTCTTTCTGCTTTGTGTGTGCAATCCCTCCCATCCCCCCCTGTGCTCAGGAAGGGCCGTGTAGTACAGGATAAATCCTCTGCCCTCTCCGGATGGGTTCTTTATCTGGCATGAAATACTGAGCCAGTGGCTGCTATTAATGGAGTTTCATCGGCAAAAATGGAAGCATTTTGCTTTTCCTTCAGTGAACACCCATGTGCATCCACACCTCCTGCCATCCGCAGCTGTGCTCCAGCACCTTTGTATTCACTTGGGAGAAGGGAGAACAAATTTATCTTGGTACAGTGCAAATCTCCAACCAAGTCTTGTGCTGTCCAGGATCCCAAATTTCCCTGTCCAGGTATCCCAGCCTCTAGGATCAGCCCACAAGCAACTTCTCAGTACTTGGGCCTCAGCAGTACAGAGAAGTGCCATATACGGGATATTTAGATATGAAAGCACATGAAGGTGACTAAAAAAATAAGTGCTACCGCTATTGTGGTGAGTGTTGGTCTTTTTTGCTCAGCAGATTTTCTTTTACACTTTAAGAGGAGCTGTGGCTGGATTTAGCAGGGCTGCAGACAGAAAATGTGGCACAGGGGTTGAGGCTGGTTTTGCTGAAAGGCAAAGGCAGATATTCCCCGTTCCCCCACTGTGGGGCTGGCAGAGCCCTGCCCTCACTAAAATAAAAACTGTGTGAGAAAGGCCCCTTGGCAGGGCTCTGAAGGGGAACCATGTAATTATAGACCACTGTCTAGCCTGAAGTACTGCAAAGTGTTTAAGCGATCGTATTTCCACAGCTCATTCAAGGGTATTTTTAGCATTGGTAGAAAATGCTGCTGATTCTGGATCAAGTAATCCCTCCTCCTCTGTGGTCCCGATGGAGTAAAATTAACCATTTGCTTAAATATTTGTTATGATGGAGCCTCACTGCCTCCCTTTGCCCAAGGCAATAACTATTGGAAGCAAGGTTGTCAGCTGCCAATCCACTCCTAGTCGTGGCTGATGTTGGACTTTACCATCCCTGGTACCCAGAGCAGTTTGCACCACTGGGCATCTCCATCTGGGCTGGGAGATACTTTGAGCCATGCTGTGCTTTCATCTGAGCAGTTCAATTGGAAAAACTTCTTCATGAAAAATTAATGTTTTCTGCAGGACAGTATCTGATGCAGCTTGTCTGAAGGACTCATCCCGACAGTGTCCAGCAGATGGTGCAGTGGCTTTTCGGCTCTGTACAGCTGGGTTTTTGGCAAAGGATGCCTTCATCACTTGTGGTTGGTTTTTTTTTTGTTTGGTTTTGTTTTGATCTGAAAAATCAATTTATTTAATCCCCATATCAAAAATGATCTTTAGTTTAAGAGAAAAGTATTCCAGATCATTCAGAAAACACTCTGGTATCCAATCATGTGGAGCTTCCATCGATGACCAATGGACAGGTGGTTTCTAAGTGTCCTTTGATATTTAATTTTGTATGCTTTTTTGAAACCTACATGTGCCAAAATGTGCTGGGGTTGTTACAATTTTGTGATGCTTTTTGCATGTGTTCTTGGTGTCTGTAGCAAGGCCAGGATCTTTCCCTGTGCCACAAGTTTCCAAGATTACAGATGTACAGGAGAGCACTGCATGACAGTTGATTCAAATCTTTAAGATCTTGCTTTAAAAATGCAAACACGATGTAGAATTAGCTCTCCTTTCAAGCAAGTGCAAAACTTCTCCCTGTTCCTTCTAGTGTCTGTATGACTGATATGAGCTTTTCCCACCAGAATACCAGGCTTTAAAAAACACCCACATGATGTGCACACTTGGGAAAGAGGAACTTGATACCATAATTATGACGTGCTCTCTTGTAGGACCAAAAATCACTTGGTTATGAACCTTATATCAACCATTGGTGAATAATTTCTCTGCCACCAAGGGTCAGCCAAAGAGTGATGGAGAATTGCCAAGGATCAAGCAGTTGCTCTGGCCAGCAAAGTCTGTTTTGACACTATTTAAAGAAAAAAAGAAAGAAAGGAAAAAAAGACAACAAAGCCAGAAGGCATCAGATACTGACCTTGCAAAAAGCCAGTGGCATTTTGCCCCTGTTTAGGCAGGAGCAACACTGGTGGGAGCAGAGCAGCACCCCACTGCCTGGTGAGATGTGGCAGTGGATAATGTCACTTGATGACAGCCCAGCACTTAATGCTGAAGGCTGAGTTGATCAAAACCTTGTTATTCTCATAGCAGAGGGCTTTTGTGCTAGGCTCACCCACTGGTGAGCAGTACCACACGAGGGCCAATTCTTCAGAAGGTTCCCAGCCCCTTTGTTTCAGTGTGGGGATTTATTTATTTTCAAGTGTTGGTTATGATTGACAGAAATTGGCATGGGGATAATGAGGGCTGCTGCAGAAACGAGCTGAGGCTTTGCAGAAATCTGCTCCTTGCAAACATCCAGCATGTAAAATGTGCTTCTCAAATGGGGTTGAGCTCTTGTGGTCTCCTTAATACGTGGAAAACTGCAACTCACTGAAGCCTAATTGGATTCAGCCTCCTAAATCAAACCTATAGTCTCTTCATAACAAGATATTACTGGGATTATTGGCAGGGTAGCAGTGAGTGTGTTGTGAGCAACGGGCCAAATTAATTCCTCTTGCAAAGGAGAAAGAAGCCAAGACCTCAGCAGTGCTGCCCACTGGCTGCCCCCAGGCAGAGTGCTCCTGCTCACCCTGACTGCTCTGTGTCTTTGCTAATGAGGGCTGAAAAGTGATCCCCTTCCTGCAGGAACTCTGCTGAGCCACCCTGTGCCTGTGTTCAGACCTGCTGCTCCCACTGATGTCTTAGTAGGGCTGTGTCAAGGACATCAGCTCAGGTCTGGGTACAGCTCGGACCAGGGGCTCTCCTGCTCATGGCTGTTTGATTTCTCTATTTTGTGCTGTCTCCAGACACCACTAAAGGGCTTGCTAACTGGTTTGAAAAGCCTATGATTTTTCTAAAAGGAGAAGATTCTTTCATTTAAATGTGACACTGTGTTTTTATGTGCTGACATCATCCTTGCTGTTACACCAGGACTTGGACAACTTCCACTGAACCTGCTCAGATGATCTGGCTGAAAGTTAAGAGGCAAAAATTCAGCAGCTCCTTGGCATTGTTGTCCCAATAGAACGAGAAAATGAGTAATTTCTGCTTCCTCCTTTCCTTCCTAATGAATGGGCTGAGAAAATGGGTGAAGTTCTAGCCAAATGCTGGGCAGGATTTCTGCTTTCCCATCACTTGTTCTGTGAGTCAAAGCTGACCCCACAAGCAATGTTTTAAATTTTTATGGTTATTTCACTGTCGAAAGGCTGTGAGCTGTCCCTTTGCTGGTGAGGATGTCCCAGAAAGCTGTGGCAGAGCAGTATGGAGGAACCTGATCTCTCTCTAGGAAAATGGCATGAAAGCAGGTTGGGATGACTTGAGGGGGAGGGCAAGATGAGATCATTTTATGCATTTCTCAAATTAAATACTTGTCTTCCTTCTCCCTTGGCTCAGAGTGGACCTGTGGTTGGTGGAAGCCTCAGCAGCTCACTTTCAGCAAATGCCCCTCAGGATGCTTTGCACGATTGGAGCTCTGATGGTATTTCCAGTGGGAGAAAGAACCAAAAAGATTATGACAGCTCCTGAGAAACCGTCCTGAGATATTTCTTACTGTCTTGAGGAAACACAAGATCTTAGCCATGGGAGGAAGAGGGAGTTGCTGAGTCTCTTCTGCAAAGAGCAGAAGGTATGAACTTCTGTGCCTGGTAGGGTTATGGTACAGATCATCCTGGGGGCAATCAACACGGCACCTACAGGATGGATAAGGGATCAGACCCAGCCAGCGTGGGGTTAGGAAGGGCAGGTCCTGGCTGACCAACCTGATCTCCTTTTATCATCAGCTGACCCGCCTGGGGGATGAGGGGAAGGCTGGGGATGGAATCTACCTGGACTTCAGCAAAACCTTTGACACCGTCTCCCAGAGCATTCTCCTGGAAAAGCTGTCGGCCCACGGCTCAGACAGGAACACTCTGTACTGGGTTAGGAATTGCCTGGATGGCCACCAGAGAGTGGTGCTGAATGGTGCTGATCCAATTGGTGGCTGTGGTGTCCCCCAGGGATCAGTGCTGGGCCCAATTCTGTGTAATATCTTAAACAGGGGTTGGTCTCTTCTCCCAAGTAGCTACCAGTAAGACAAGAGGGCATGGACCTAAGCTCTGCCAGGGGAGGTTTAGGTTAGATAGTAGGAAAAGAATTTTTACAGAGAGGGTGATCAGACATTGGAATGGGCTGCCCAGGGAGGGGGTGGATTCTCCGTCCCTGGAGATATTTAAAAAGAGCCTGGATGTGGCACTCAGTGCCATGGGCTGGGAACACAGCGATCGTGGATCAAGGGTTGGACTTGATGATCTCTGAGGTCCCTTCCAACCCAGATGATTCTGTGAACTTGCCTTGGGAAGAGGGCTACCTGCTGCTGAGCTCTGATCAAGAATTCTGAGTAACCTTCAGCTAGCTCTTTCTGGTAATTAATAGATGACTAATTAGTACTTGTAGGTTGGAGTTCATAATGGGTGTTTCCCTAATGACCAAAGCAAGCTGCATCCTGAGCTCTCCATCCCTCTGGGGAAGGAAGTCTCACTCCAGCTCACTGTGTTGTTTAGAAAAAAGCTCAAGCCCTAACCTAACTGTGTACATTTTCTTCAAAAATTATGAAGCAATGTTTTCCTACCGTAATGTTACCCCTCCCTGTAGGCAAGCTTTTGTTTTCATTCTCTTTGAAAAACATGCATCTTTTTTCAGCTGTCTCTATCCTGGTCTCAGACTTTTGTATTTGCAGTTAATTTCCACTTCAAAGAAAAACAGAAAAAAAAATCTTTGATTTACTAGACTGGCTGAATTCAGTATCTTTCCCAGAAATAGTGTCTCAGTATTTCCTACCAATAAGTTCAAGTGTTTGAATGATATAATTTCCTCACTTCTGACACTCGTCAAAAGGAGTGTGTTACATCCAACTTGGTCTCCTTCATATCCCCGTGGAAAGCTTAGCATAAATTTTATCCCCTTTTAACAATAGTGGTGTTTGCCACACAGCGTCCTAAAGCTGCAAGGTCTGAGTTGTGATATGAAAAACACTCGCAGTTGGACACCTACATTAAGTATGTATGATGAGATCACTTCCAGTAAAATCTTGAAATGCAGTAATGTGAAAAACATCTGGTTGTTGTGAGTTTGATTTAAAGCTGGAAGTCTTGGACAAAGGGACTATACATTTATTAATGTGTTCTCTGCTTTCTAGAGGTTTCCATGCCATTTTCTCATTAGGCTTCAAAATCAGGAAATTAGGCAGCCTTTTAATTGAAATTAGCTTATTAGACATCAAAAGTAGAAAAATATACGGTCTCTTGGTGGAAATTAATTGTTACATTAGGGTTTTATTGAAAAAAGTCTATATTGAACACAGCAATTCCCTCCTATGAACCCATCTCTAATGCAGTGTGTGTGTGTGTGTACATGCCAAAAAATGAAACGGAGAGAAAGATTTGGATGTTGGGAGTTGGCCACACCAAGCCATGGTGATTTCTTAGCTGGAGATGTTTGTGTATGTACAAGGAGTAAAGCCTGAAGAGGAGATACAGGGGCTCTTGTGGCACAACCATGTGAGTCTTGCTGAATCTTTAAAACCACTTGGGGTGGCTACATGATGTCTGCCCAGAGCAAGGATGAAGCACCACCTCTCCCACCATCCCTCACCTGGGTTAGTCCCTGCCACCACCTTTGTGTCCTCAGCAGAACGTGGTAGTGGTTGGTGCAGGGCTCGGTGGCAACACACTGCTCTGGGCAGTTGTGTGGGAATGATTTGGTGTCTGCATCTCCCCAGGGAAAAATATATAGTACGTTTGAGGTGTATCGGTAGTAACCATGGAAATTCAGCTGTTTAGTAAATTCTAGAGAGGAAAATTCAACAGAGGTGGCCAAGGGGATGAATTAGAGCTGCCCCTTGGTAAGTGCAGCATAGAAACTGGTGGGAGTTTTTATTTTTTTTCCACCCCTTTTTTATTAAAAAAAAAAAAAAAGGCATGTACACATTCAAAAATTTATAATCTTTCATCCATTTCTGACTGTCCTGAGATTTGGAAAATATTTTCAGGGACGCTGCAATGTCTTGTGCATTTTTTTTTGTGGTCCTGAGGTGGCTGCTCCTTGCACCATGGGAGCCCCTGTGGTGAGTTGTCCTTTGTCACCTCCAGCCCACAGAATGTGTTCTTGGTAGCCCCAAATCCACACATTCTTGAGGCAAATCACCAAATATGGGAAAAATGTTGCTGGAAATTTTTCCAGGGGCCAAATGGCACTCAGTGGGGCTGGGGATTTGTGACCCATCACACCTAGGACCTTTTTTCTATACATACATTGTTGTATCTGACCTTTCTGTTGCTCTTCTGTTGAGTCCAGTTCCTTACAAATGCCCAGTTTTGGTGTTGGCTCATTTTTCAAACTGGGGAGCTATTATAGCCGATCAACCATAGAGAGGGAAAATCTAAAATGCAGGTTGTAAGAGAGACTGGTGTTTCTGAAAATTGTGTGTTATATTCTCTCTGATGCTGCTCAAAAGTATTTGTTTCTATATTTCATTTGGTACTACTGAGGATTTTGGTTCATTAATCCTTAGTTTCTAGAAAATTGACATATACAATTGTGTTATTAGTCTGTGTAATTTCTGCTGCAGGGGAACATGTATGGCAAAGTACTACATCTCTGCTGCAGCTATTGGGTTGTCCCTAGAAATATGGGCAGCTAACCCAGCATAATTTAAGCAGTTTATTCAGAAGAATAATTATTTTGATCCTCCCTCAGGCTGCATTTTCACGTTGCAGATACACAGATTCCTTGGCTTGGGCGTAGCGTGGATAAATAGGATGAGTTTCTACTCTATGTACAGTTCCCCACCAGAAACAGAGGTGTAAACCTGAGGAGGTTTTGTTGATCTCTTTCTGAACAATCATTTTTAACTCAGTCTGTTCTGGCTTTTTAATTTTGGGTCCATCAGTGTTTTGAACAGGGCCAAGATTGGTTTTGGTGCATGAGCTGGGGAAATGGCTGAGAAAACCTGTCCTCTGGATGTGCAGCCAACTACAAATGCTCAATTACTGGAAAACATTCTCCTAATGAAGCCATCTGAATACAGTCTGGCTCATCTCAAGGCAGATTAAGATGAGTTACCTCTCATTCTTTAAAAATCTAGGTTAGCCCCATGTTTAGATAGTCTTTTGAAGCAGACTTGTTACTCTGTACCTGAGGCACATTCTGAGCCCCTTGTGGGTCAGTTCCCATGAAAGCAAAAGCAAGGCATGATAATTCAGCTGCTACACAACAGCTGCTCTATGTTTTCACTTGGTTTATGGTAGCATGCTGCAAACACATGCATATGTTAGTGTGTGTATATATATATATGTATATATATATGAAAATAATACACTAGAAGAGACAAAAAAATCCTACTAATTATCTTAATACCAACAGATGTAGTTCTTTGACAAACCATTTGTTGCCCAATTTCCTGTGGGATGAATTTGTATGATAAGACTATGACAACTTCATTGATCTTCAAAATCAACTGCACATTACTTTTCTGTATTAATAGATGATGGAGAGATTTATATACAATATTTATTTATCCCTACAGTAGGGGCTAACCCTTTTCCCCCTTTCCCCTTTTAAATTGAAAGAGCTATTTCTTCCTCATATTTTGCTTTTTGCAGTCTAAGCAGAACGTGAAGCAATAGAACCAGGGACCAGACTTCTCCCAGCAGGCAAGCAAAATGAGAGTCAAATTCTAGCCACAAAACTGGAAAAAAACCCTCAGTGAAGATGCTGAGGGCTCCAAGGTGGCTTTTGGGCCAGATACTCAACTACCATCAGTGTACTCTGAGTCAGTGAGCATCAGTGAGGCATCCCCATTTCATGGTGCTGCTGGTTTGTTAGTGGTGGCATTACACTCTGCTTTCCAGTCTGGTGAACCTACTCCTACTGGAGAGCCTGGGCTTGCTCTACACTTGCAGGTGACAATTTGCTGTAGTAGGTTAATTGCAGATGTTTCATGGGCAAGAAGAAGCAGTTGTGATGTTTTCCTTTTCCTCTCCTCTCGTGCTAACAGGGATGATTTCATCCTCCCACATGGAATACCCAGAGCTGCAGCCTCAGGTCCTCTCCATGCCTCCAGCAAAGAGCTGGGAATGAGAAGCAGCCTGGAGCCCACTGGAGGTATCGGGATAGGGATGTATCCTGGCCTGCAATTACATCAGATTTCCCAACATGTTTCTCATTTGCAGAACTTGGGTTTTTAGGAGACAATACCACAGTGTTCACTAGGCAGAAGGCAAGAGAGCTGGAAGGGAGTGAGGAAGCCAGAGTGACAAGAAATAAATAGCCAGGGAGAGGTGTGGACTCTGTTTTCTTTTCTGCTTTTTAGTTTAAATTCAGTTATTTAAATGATATTGGATTTATCTTCCTAGAAAAAGCAGGATAGCTACACACCCACATTTCCTCCTTTACACTCTTTAAAGACTTCCAGTGTTTAAAAGAAAATAAATAAATCTCTATTCTTTAATCATTCTTTAAAAATAATAGGCAATCCTGGAGTTTTTAATCCATTAAGTAGGACATATGGGCATATCAGGCTCTTGCTGCTGTGGCTGAGGAATCTAAAGCATTGCCTTGGTGGAGGTTGAGCCCTGGGCATGTGCTGAGGCGTGGGGCAAATCCTCTCCCAGGATGGCCAGGAGTGGTCTCAGTTTGTAGACTGCCCCAGGCTGTGGAGCAATCTCAGCCACTGCAGGACTGCTCTGTAATAAATGCTTTGTCTAAATCCTCAGGTGCTTGTCATGCTGGATTTTTTGCACTATTTTGATTAAGGGTGGCCTAAAGTTCTGGGAAAATGAGTAACTGCTGCTACAAGTGTCAAAGCAAAACATTTGCAGAGAGCTCTGCTCCCTGCTTTCACCTATCTCGTTTTTTCACTCTGCTTTTCTCTCCTTCCATCCCACCTCATTCTCCAAACTGGAGCCAATGTCTGGAGGGTGCTGTTTTTTCTGGACCAGCTGGGTCACTTACTGGAAAAAAAATTGCATGGTTTTCTCTGGCATGGGACAGAATTAGGTTACATCAGTGTCTTCCACCATGCTTGTCTGCACTTCAGGAGAAAACTGAGTTGTGGTCAAACTCTCTGTCACTGAGACAAGCTGTGGGAGGAAGAGGAGGAAGCCTGAGGTGCACAGGAGGGAATAACTTGATGGCAGATCTGGGTGGGTAAAGCTGGGCATGCACAGGGCACAAGGGAAAGGAGAAAGTTATTAGCCCAGGGGGTTCCCAGTAGTGTAGGTCTGTGAAGTTTGAGATTTTCATACAACCATAGACCAATCATTGGGTTAGAAGGGAACTTAAAGATCATCTCATTCCAACCCCCCTGTGTGAGGAGGGACAACTCACTGGACCAAGTTTCTTCAAATCCCATACAATCTCTCCTTGGTCTCCTGATCTCTCTGTCCATTTGCTTTAAGGAACAATTTCCATGAGAGATATCTCCCCCAGGACATTGGGGAGGATAGGACAGAGTTTTGGGGGTTGTGGGATGGAGAAGCAAACCCATCTCCCAGCTTGAGGCAGGAGGGAGAGATGGGTTTCTACAAATTTTCTGGAGGCAAAGGTGTAGCACCCTAATTCTGAGTGCCCAGTGAATGTGTGCCGGGAAGCAGAGACAGGACTTGTTTTGGAGTGAGATAGCAGTCCTTTTGTGGGCTCGGGGATGTGATTGTAGTGGAGACAAGAAAAGAAACAAATAATCACTGGGAACTGCATGAGAGGTTCCAAGCTGAGTCAGAGCATGTGGGCTCATTGTGGAACAGCTGCATCTTGTGGTTTTATCTGGGGAACTGGGAGCGCTGGTTCTCAAGCCACGTTCCTCTGGGCTGGCCATGGTGGGCTCCCATGAAGGACCTAAGCCTGGGAAGGATTCAGCTGCTTTTCAAATGGGTTTGATGTGAACAATCCTCTGCAAAATGGGAGTGGTTGACTTAAAATGAGGTGCCAATGTCTCTGAGGAGCTATCTGTATGTCCTTTTACAGCACACACTGTGGTGTTTCGAAGCCAAACCTCCTTGACTGGGATTTTTGTGAAGATTTGCTATTTTCTGCTGTGGAAGCCACATTGATGCTGAAGGTGGTTTCACACCAGGCAGAATATCTCAACCCACAACAATTCTGAGGCATCAAGAGATGAGCAAGGCCTGACTTGCTGTTTTACCAAACAAATATCCAGTGCTTGTTGTGAGGCTGGGCTCAGGAGCCCAGTTTCCAGAGGCATTTGGGTGTCCAGATCTGGTACCTTCTACCTGTTCACTGAGGATGCAGTTGAGCAGGGATGAGAGGCTCCAGCTCTGTGGTCTAGGTTGTGGACAGATCAGTGTTGAACCCAGAAATGAGGGATAAGTTTTCAGGAGTTTAACCTTTTGTCTTGTCAACTCGGGATAGATTTTCCCAGAGGACTTAGATTAATTTTAATGGAAACTGTGTGAGGAAACCACAAGCTTAAATCAAGAATATTATGTCAAAAGAGCAGACTTTACATTCATAAATCAAAATTACAGACTCTGAGTGGGTTTTTCTGCTCACAGCAAAAAACCCATCACTATTTTCAGATGCTTAAAGCTGACACAATGCCCAACCTTCAGGGTATCAAATTTTGAAATGTTTTGGGTTGGTTTTTTTTTTTTGTTTGCTTTTTAATTCAAAGGATAAGGGAAGAAATCTCCTTAAGCAGGCTCACTTTAATAAGCAGCAAGGGTAAAAGAGCAGTTTTTGGAGACTTCAGTACAAGTTTTGGCTTGGCATCTCACTGCAGCTTCTGTGCCAATGTGGGACAAGCTGCTGGATAGCATTTCCTTGCGGTGGGGTGGTTGGGAGTGTGGCAAAGGATGTTGCATCAGTCCATCCCAGCAAGGAGACTTGCACTTTCCATGGAAGAAACAGCCTTCCCTATCCAGCTGCACTTAAATTCTAACCCTTAACTGAGATGAAAGGAGGGGAAAATATGAAGGTTAGGACTCTCCACAATGGGTAGTATTGATCCTTTCAGCTGGGAAAAGCACCTTCTCAGCTTGCTAGGAGCTGGGGATCAAAGGCAAACCCAACACAGCAGTCACAGGCTGATCAAAATGCACCCTGTACGGTAGAAATTTAATGTATTGCAAGAGACTGAGAAAACCAGGACATATCTTTGGGCACGGAGAGGGAAAAGGTCCTGGACTGCAGGCTTGGAGCTAAAATCCCTTTGCATCCTGTGTTTGAGACAGCCCCTGGCCACACAGCTCCTGGCCCTTCTCCATTAGCAAGACAAGACTAGCACCACGTGGCTCTCCTTGCTTAGGAGAAAGAAACAGCCAGATGATTTCCCTCTCCTCTATCCTGAACTGCTCTAAGAGCCTTCCTACCTGCTTGTTTTTTTTAAGACCACCCTGACCTTGGTGTCTGAGTTCATAAGTGGCTTCTTGGGGCGGGCAATACCGACCCAGAGAAAGCACTGCCTGATGCCACCAAGCTTTTGAAGAACTTCATGGCCTGGGATTTGTCAAAGCCCACCAGATGCATCCAGATCTGGCACTTGATTATTTTCTGCAGATCCTAAAACGCCTCCATGCCATGATACCTTGTGCCTGGTTCTCTGGTGACAACATTGGGTGAGCTGGGAGCTGCTCTCAATGGCAGTCAGGGTGAGGAGCTCCTCAAGAACCATCAGGTAGCAGCAGTGTCCTGCTCCTGGGGAAGGAAGAAGAAACTCTCCCTGCAAAAATTGCTTTCAGAGTTTTCTAGGGGGAAAAAAAAAAAAAAAAAAAGCTTTTCTACCAGGAAACAGTAGCCATCACTAATGAACAGGGAGCAACATGTCATTAGGCTCTTGTCAGTGACTGACATGTTTGTGGCTCTGGACGTCTGGAAGGGATTTAGCAGAAAGGTCTGGTTCCTGTGACACCCCTAATCTCCCTGGCTGATGGATTCAAAGGGAATGAAGTAGAATGAGAAAAGAAAACTGAAGTTCTGATTCTTGCCACATGTGAAATAAATAAAGGACATGCTCAGCAAAGAGGGTAAACACCACAGCTTTGCAGCAACAACTGCTTTCTCTTTCTTTTGCCTTCTCCTGTTGTTAACTGGAGGTGACTGTGGTGTGGTGAAAGCAGAATATGCTCAGCCCTGCTGGGTCTGGGTTTCTACAGGGCACTGGAGCTTTGGGGTTATCCCCCCCAGCCACTGCCTCCTCTTGGACTGAGCACTTGGGGTTCAGTGATGTTCATCCTGGGGAGGTGGTGAGCAGATCTTTACACCCCAACCAATCACCTGGTACAAACTCTCATCCAGATTTGGGGAGTGCATAGAGGCTCAGGCTGTGCCTGCCTTTGGCCCAGCAGCATGACCCAAACAGATGTCATCGTTGACCTGAGACCAACGTGGGAGTCCTCCCTCTGCTGGATATGATGGGAAGAGACATGGAAAACCAGAGGGTTTAATTGTTGGTTTCATTTTGGTATGACATAAACCCCAAGACTTTTTGATTACTTGGCTGTCGGGTTCTCAGAGTGACTCAAATTTCATCTTGTCTGAGGTCTGGGAAACCTTCCAGCTGAAAATGTAAATCACAACGTGATGGTTGTGCTTCTTTCCTTGGTGCAGTTCTGCTCAAGAGAACCTCATCCCTCACCAGGGTACTGTTATACATTGTGTACAGATGAACAACATATTTTAGGTTGTTTCAGTTTATATCATACAAGATTTGGAATATTACCATGTGCATGGCAGCCTCTACCTAAGGAGAAAACTGAAGGAAGAAAGATGGTCTGGGTGTTTAACATGCAGTCCTAAAATATACCATTGATTGTGTCATGGTTTTGAGATGGTCTTTTTTTAGTACCATCTGGGCTAAAATAACAAGGGTCTGTCTGGGAGTTATGAGTTAGTCTGTTAGTTCAGATCTCAGAAGGACTCGGACACAATTCCTAATTTGGACAATTCCTGATTCAAACAGTTTGTGAAGGAAAGTGGCTGGGGAATTCCATAGTTCTTCTGTTTGAAGTGTATATCACTGAAGGCCAGTGAAAGGGCAATGAGCAAACCAAAGCCACCTTAATAAGTATACCCGGTGGTAGACGGCGTGGAGGATCTTCTGGTGACATTTTAAAATGTTTGTCTTATTCTTTTTCTTTTTTTTTCTTTTTTTCTTTTTTTTTTTTCTTTTGAGAAGACTTGTTTAAAGTAGCTTTTGGGGAGTTTGAAAATTAGATCTTGACAAGTTCTGAAAACTCACAGCAACAGGCTCCTGGTGTCAGTGCTGGAAATGTTGCACTCTGGTAGTCCCATTGTGTACTGAAGCAAGTCTTTGGATGGGTGTGTATTTTCACATCATGCACCTTAAACCCTGAGGTTTGCTTTCTGCAAGCCCCAGGTGAGGAGATATTCACTCCATCTCCTATCTACCTGATATGGCTTCTATAAAAGAAAACAAAAAAATGCAGTTTGGGATTAAACAACCATGACCTCATCCTGGGAGTTTCACATTGCTGTGGATATTAGGACCAGAAAACTGGAAATTCTGTCTGATAAGTATTTGTTCTTGCTGACGGACAAAACATCTCCTGCAGCAGCTGGAGGGAAGGAGCATTGCCTTCCCAACTTTCCAGGGGCTCTGGAGGAGCTCTGCAGACACTCTGGACTCCTGGTTTAAATTAGCCCAGCCCTCTGCTATGATAAAAGAAGAGAGCAAGTGTGTCCCTTTGCCAGTTTTGGAGCCAGGGAGTGATGAGAGCACATGGTGCCAAAAAATTGTGAAAAGCAGACCTTAGAAGAATTAAAAACTAATAATGAAGAAATCAGTCTGTCTTATTGTACTACAACTGCCAGACTAATCCTACTGGAATTCTCCCAGGCCAGAGCATAATTTATTAACTTTCTCAGTAGCTGGCCACTCTGCTTTTTAAAGTAGTTGTGGAAACAGCTTTGGTTTTAAGCAGCTCTTTATTTGTAGTGCTGTTTTGCTTTGAATTCCACATGTCCAAGCACTTGGAGCTAATCCTAATACTAAATCCAATTCCATCGTTCTAAAGACACCACTTCTTGATTCTTCCCAAAAATGCCCAAAGTTGCATTTTTGTTTGCCTTGTCCAGGTGAGAAGCACCACGGAAATCAAGAGGTCAGTTTACCTGAACAAGAGGAATTGGGTTTGGCCCAAGATATCTTGCTTTATAAACATGCTATGTCTCCTTGAAAATCCATTTGGTTTCTGCTTTGGATCTGCCAAGGTTCTGGTGCATGTTCAGCATTCCTCTGAGACACCCATTCCCACAGCTGCATCTCTTGTAAAAATCAAGAAACCAATATGCATGTGAACCTCAGCAATGTGGTTTCCTCTGCTGGATAAAGGCGTCCACGCCTGCTTCAAATGCTTGGAAACCTGCAGAAAATGCTGCTTTTTTATATATTGGATGGAAAATCAGCTCTGTGGACCTGGCTGGTTGCCGAAGAGGTTTATCCAGGAACATATGTCTGTACATTGAGCTTTGCAGAATGAAGGCAATTCTTTTCCATTCGACCCTCCCAACGCATATTGCAACATTCGTTCTCAGCAGCAGTGAGGAAATGGTTCCAAACCCTTCCAGCTCTGCCTGGCCCTTTATCCAGGAGCCTTTACAAGCTCTGCAGATTATATTACTAAATCGTTCCCTCTCAGAAATGATTACCAGCCTTGTCATGTTATCTACTCAGCTGGAACTACAAAACGACTGCAAGTAAATTAAGCTGTATGTCCCCTCCAATGCCTTGCAGGGAGGATGAACTCCTGACACCTACTCAAAAAGTCTGTGTCCAAGGGGTTTGTGTTTGCCTGTGGAAGTGCTCCAGAATGATGGGCTGGGGAGAAGCTCTGCTTGCCACACAGCTCCCCTGCAGCAGGCAATGGGACGTGGGATGTCACCCTCTGAGTTTTCTAGCCATGAGGAAGAAGAAGGAAAAGGTAAAATCCAGCCATAAAGGAGCTGATGAGGTATGTGAGCACCTTCAGCTCACAGAGTCTCAAAGCTGAAGGGAAGCCTGAGAATGTCTTTCACTAGCTGCCTCCAGAAATGGTCTTGCTGCTGGGGGGCTGCTCAGTCCATGAATCCAGCAGGTAACTGGATCTGCAAAGTGGGTCCCACTGTACTGGGGGAAAAGGAGCTGCCTGTGACCACTGGGCTGATGGAGACATGAGAAGAGCTGGACCTTAGGAGAAGGAGGAGCACCCCCTTTGGATCAAGTCAGCTGTAATGCCAAAGGTCACCTAGCAGAAACAGGTCCAGGAGTGTGGAAGTGCATCTTATCTCCACAGACAGCCCAGGTCATCTTCCTATCCCAGGGCTAACAATGCAAACTCTCTCCTCCCATCAGGTGTCTGATACTGAAAGCAAGGGGGGGGTTGCTCAGCTTCCTCCCTCCCAAATGTACAGACCCTCTGATCAGAGTCTGGTCAGAGAAAAGTGATGGGGTCAGAAGGAGGGTGGTTGCTGGGTTCAAGCACTTGGTCCAGTGCAGGATGGGAAAGAGCTGTGTCACCCTGATGGTGGCCTGGCATGAGACATGACTGGGTGCATTGCGAAATGTCTCACTAGTTATCACTGATGTTGGTTCTCTTTGTTAAAAAAGGGGATTTTTAAAATTAGGACCTAATTTTCCTAAAGTTTATCACTTCTCGCTTCATCTTCCATCCTGCACTTTGTTATGTACCTGCCTTACCTGGGTGCTTTGGGAGGCCACTGTCTGCAGGATGGAATAACCAGAAAAAAGCACCCAGCACTTGTCTAACTGCAAACCTGGGACATCAGTAATGTGCAAACGCTACATGAAATAGCCACCAATCATCATCTTCTCTAGAAGGGCTTTGAGAAATACTCCACTTTTCTCCAAACAGCTTCTTGGCTTCTCAGCACTCCGGGATTCTAAATACTTTTTCTGAACACTTTTAATATTCTCCTAACTGCCAGATTTGTATAAACCCTCAGGTTTCTTTCAGAAAGTTGGATAGTACGTTGGAAAACATACAGTAGGGAGCATGCTTGCACTTTCATGCCCTCATTTCTCTTTTCTTTTACTTAGATGGAAAAGAAGGTGTCTCCTTTAATCCTAATGAAGAAGTTACCATGCTGAGCTACAGAGGGATGTTTTAAGGTTGGTTTTGAAGTCAGAGTTGTGTCAATGCTTTCAGCGAGCTGAATTTCACCCCAAGTCTATAGAGGAAAACAGGAGCAGCCTGTTGGCTCCACATCTCCAGTTAAGAGGTGGCCTCTTGACATAATGCAGTGTGTGTATCTTTTTGGCAGGCAATGGTTTCTTCTGTCTGTTCTGTTTAACTGAGGTTAATAAACACTTTTTAATATATATTTTTTAGGAAGTTCCAATATATCATAATAAACTACATGAATTCAGATTTCAAAGCTTAGCATCCCAAAATAAATGTCTGTTGTAATTTGGCTCAGGATGCTCAAATGTTTGCTGTCTTCCTGAATTACAAAGTGGGCTGCAGCCAACCTCTGAAGATTACCATACTGATGTTGGGCATCTATCAGGCCTTTGAATCTGTTAAAGCAGGCCAGAAAAAAACCTTGCTTTTATCCATTTTAAGGTCTGTAGACTCAGCTTGTCAAGTGGTTTGCTCTCCAGTGATGACACAGACTTTTCCATGGCTTATACAGCTATGCATGGAAGAAAATACTCTCCAGAAAGGCATGTCAGACTAACATTTCTTAGGGGTTTTCTTTATTGCTGAGCTGCTGAAAATAAGATGATAAATTGCAGGACGAGGAATAAAATGAGAACACGTAAGAGCTAGAAATGCCTTGTGGGAGCTGTTTTCTCTCTTTTTTCTTTTTCTTTTTTTTTTTTTTTAAATTTTATTTTCATATATGGAACATAGGACGAAGTGACACTGAATTATTCCCTAAAAGTTGAATTGCTACTACTGGTGACTTCGTGCTCTGTAATTTTACTGTCTCATATATCTGCAGTATAGGGAAGGGGGAAGGAAGGGAAAATGAAAAACAGATGAGAGGATATCAGCTTAGCCCCACAGCACTACTCATGAGCTTCAGTAGGTTTATTTTGTGTGTCTGCCTGTCGGCATACAAGAGAGAAACAGCCATGGCAAGGCGTTCTGAAAATGATTTATCTCCAAGAATCTAATGTGGGAAGATAATTACAAGTTTATATGATGAGGTAAGAGAAGTGTTTTGTCTGTAGCAGAGAAGATAAAGAAGATATTTCTTCCATCACAATGATATATTAAAAGGAAGCAGAATATTGTCTGTAATTGCCTTTTTGGCTGGTGCTCCCCGAGGCCCCAAAGAACAAGGGGAGAGGTTTAAAGCTCGGGAGCTGATTCAGGGCAGCATTCAGGCCTAAATGCTTATGTGGAGGCAGTTCAGCTTTGCTCAGGCTAGATTTCTTTGGATATGCTCACCAAAACACTCAGCTCCTTCACTCTTAATCAGAAAGGAGAGATAAAACGAGTAACTTGCCCCAATTTCCTTCCAGGAGTTTGCTGGGGGGATGTTTCAGAATTGAGCTTGCTCTGCCTTTACTGTGGAGTTTCCTGGCTCCTCCTAGGACAACATGTGGGCTGTGATCTCCTGGGGACCCAAACTGTCTACAGTTCATGAGGAAGGCCCCATAGGAACTGGAGGAGTTTCATTCCTTTGACAGGGCTAAGTTGGCTGTGCTGCCCCAGCAGTGAGCAGGAGCCTTTCACTTCCTTGGGCTCTGTTGAAGTCCCTCACACTAAACTTGAAATCCAAAGCATGTTTAATTTTTGCTTCTTTCTTTTTCCCCACTCTTCCTCCCCAAAACACTACCCGGATTTTTATTTTATTCAGAATTTGCATTGTATGTCATGTGTCTAATGAGACAGACAGGCTCTTCTGAGGGTTCAAAGACAGCTCATGCTGCCTACCTCGCTGTTACTGTACATTATAATAACACTTTACATATACAGAGGGCCTTTTGGACACAGTTTTGAGTGGAGATGGAACAAAAATCTCATTAATTCCCCGCCGTGTGCGGTGAAGACACGTGGGATTAGTTCTCTTCCTTTTTCAGCAGGCTCTGGATGCATCCAATGGAGCTGTCTCCAAAGGGAAACGAAGAGGATTATGTGATCTTTATTGGGATCTTTTTACAAGGCTGATGTGTGAAAGGAAGAGCATGGTGTGAAGAAGCATCTGCCATGCCGTTAAAACACACAGGACATGGAAAGAAGACCCAAAAGGCAAGTGCGGGAGCATTTCAGCTGAAGGAGTTGTTCCAAAAAGACACAGAAGGGAAATATTTTCCCTCAATATTAGAACTGAGAGTGAAAACAGATAAAAAAAATTAGAATGTTGGATGAGATAGAATGTATTTTATAAAAATATATTAACAGGCTCATGGCTAAGGCCCTTTCCCATCTGTTAACTCTTTTCTCCTCCATACTCCCTACTCAAGCCAGGCACAAACTGCTGTCTCTCAGTGCTGCTGTCACCAGGGAATATTTTTCTGTGGCATTCTGATTTCATCTACCTGGATAATTTTTTGTTTGTTTTGCTGTGTCCCCTGCAGGGCTGTGCCTCCAGCATCAGCAGTGATCCGTCTACCTGGCATTTCACAAGCACCCCAAGAATAAAAAGAATGAAAGATCATCTACTTATTCTTCTGAATAAATTCTGCTGAATTTGAAACAAGAGCACAGTAAAGATGCTCAGAGCTGTTTTCAGTGCTTTTGCTCAGAGTCTGGGAAAAATAGAGGGGAGACTACTCTGGTGGAAAATATCTGATGTGAAAACACCATTAACTGGACATCAAAATGGAATGGATATTCAGGCTGATGCAGGACTGTGGGTTTTACCAAATGTCACTGTAACTTTTCATGGGAACTCTTACTTATAGTCTAATGAGGATAGTAGAAATTTAATATGGCAGGCAAATAGAAAAAAAACTTTTAATTCTGTGCTGTTGATTATTTCTCTTATTAGCAGGGAGGTGGAAAGGTGTTTTTTCTCCATGAGCTCTCCCTCTGGCCTTTCTGAACAACTCACAGAACCAAGTAAAAATATTTATGGGCTTAATGATTTAATGATTTAATAATTTCACCCTTCAGATTCATTTATACAGGAAAAGCTTTTTAAATAATAGATGTTTATTGCTGCAGAAGATTTCTTCATTTTGACTTAGGACTTGTCTTGAGATTCCTCCCTTTTTGGTGGAGCAGCTGTTATTTCTGCTTATTGCTTACTCTGTTATGTGTACAGAAATGTCTATTTGTTCTAAGTGCAATTTTCTACGTGATTGATTTTAGAGTATTCGTATGAGTGTGCAGAGAGTCCATTGCTCCTGGATTTCATTTCAAACTAAACATCCGTCTGAAAGCAGAGGTTAAAGCAAGTGCAAGCCAAAGCAATGGCCATTCACAAATAGGATTGTCACAGTCCGATGGTCTGGGATATGTGAAAATTTCTTTTCAACAGTTGAACAGCTCTCAAACAGGTTCACAGAAACTAATTGAAGGCTTAGTCAGTACAGAGAGTCCTGCTGGAGAGGAATAATGAATAAGGATGCACTGGAGAAAAACAAGGAGGCAACAGGACTGGGAGGGAAGGGTGGGTAGGAAGAAAACCAGCAGTGGTAGATAAAAAGAATGAATTTGCCCACAGGGTTTGAGAGAGATGCTTTTCCATCTGAGCACTCTGTTCCCCAAATGGCAAACACACCAGCTCTGCCCACCTCCCTGTGCACGGAGTGCTCTCCCATCCTGTCTTTGCCTTGCTCTGTGCATCTTGTCACCACCAATCCAGATTTTTCGGGGCAGGAAAAGCAGTGTGTCAATTAAGGCGTCCAAAATGCTTCCAGTGCTGGGTGCAAGAGGATGGTGGGGCTGCCCCATCCCTTCCCTCTCCCAGCCCTGACCCCTTGCAGCTGCTTGTCCTTCCTCAGCCACTGTTTGCTTAATGCTCCAGGAAAACACTTCACCGGGAAAAATCTTTGCCAAGTTCATGTCCAACATTTTTTGTTCAACAAACTTCTCCTGAATATGGAGTGGGGTTCAATGTCCTGGGGATATTAACCCTTATTTTGCATTGTCATAGCAGGTACCTGGTGATCTTGGTGAGCTAATCCTAGGACAGGCAGCCCTGTGCTCCTGAGGGAAGATGCTCTTCTGAGGATCTGGGGTTTCTGTTCTTTGGGGCTGTCCTGGAGAGAAACTCACAGGTCTACAAACCAGCTGCATGAATAAGAGGGACCTTATCTTTTCTGGAGAGGTGGTCTAGCACAAGGAAGGCAAGGCAGGAACCTACAAGTAGTTGGTCCTGCCACCATGTGGGAGCTTCTCTGTTCTTCTCTACAAAGAAATTCCATCTAGCTGCTGTTTTCAAAAGTCTCAGCAGTTGGCAATGCCTTTGTTTTAATCTCTCTCTACTTTTTGTTTCACTTTTTAAGAGCTTTATGCCTAACCCTGACAATAAATTACTAGAGCTGGGAGAGGAGAAGTGTATTTTGAGGTTCATTCCCTCTTGAAGCCTCTAGACTGGAAAAATGTACATCCAGCAGATCAGGCTTCACCACTTGAAATCTTTACCCAGAGCTGAAGGACCAAGTCACTCCTGTCTGGGGAAAGCATAGATAACTCCTCCCTTTCAAACAGAGCACGGGAGGTACTTATAGAACACTTCAATTTCACAGACATGTGGTTGGAAGACTGTCAGGATCAGCAATACCCATGAGGGTTCAAAGCCTCACCTATTTCTCAGGAAGACCTGAAAACTCCATTTCTTATCTTTTAGGCTGGAGTCATGAGCCTTTTAAGGTAAGACTTTATGCTTTATCTATTTAGACAGAGGTAGCAGCAAGACAGTCCTCAAGGAGAGGAAAGCTGGCAGAGAAATGGTTTTGTGTATTTCATCTAAGAACAATTAATGCTGTTTATAGTAATCAGATTTATTTAGTGTGGGGGGGAGGAAGGGGGGAAGCCAACACAAAACTTTATAAATACAGTGTTTATTACTGCTAAAGACTTCTTTTGCTTGGCTTGGCTTGGTGGTTCCTTGCTGGATACATTTCAATTCCTCCTTTGCAGAGCAGCTGCCCTTCCTGGCCACTGCTCAATCTGAAAATCCACAGGAGGGTTCTGCAGAAGTCTGTCCCCAAAGGCCAGCTGCCACAAAGGACCCATTCTGCTTCCCAGGAAGATTTAGGGAAGCAAAAAGTCTTCAGCTTTGTTGTCAGGCCGGTCAGAGCAAATTCATTACAAACACTGGGACGCTGAAGTGAGTTAGGGTGAATAAACGGGGACCAAGCTGAGTCTTCCTTGACCCTTTGTGAGTGGCACTGCACAAGGAACCTCATTCTTTTTGTCATTTGTCCGTGTTTTGGCCTCTTTAGGACTTCTGCACAACCTCTTTGCGGGGAATCCCATGGTAATTAAAGCAGTGACAGCCTCAAGTGAGAGTTTGAACTCTGCAGCCCTTATCTTCAGAGCCCTGAGCACCCCTCGCTGCCCCTGGCTGGGATGGAGGTTTCCCAGGTGAGATGTTGGGATGCAGGACTGGAATGCCGGGGCTGGCTCTTGGGGACCTATCCCACCAGCCAAGGCAGGTTGGTGTGGACACCTTTGTGTCCAGAACCCTTCGGAGAGACAGGGTAGCATGTGGCAGGATGCAGAACTCCCCCATGGGCTTCAGCCCAGAGTGATGTGGCTCACAAGCAACCTGGCCAAGGGGGCAAACTCAAACCTTAAGTGTCAGAAACCAGAAACCTCACACCAAGGGCGACAACCAACAGTGCTGGAAGAATTCCCCGAGCAGGGGGAGTGATACCAGCCGGCACCAAGGGGGGTGGGGGGGAAGGGGAGATATCATTCAAACAGGATGTGGGGCAGGGCGAGCTGAGTGGGGTTGGAAGTTCGGAGGGAGGGGGGGGGGGGGGGGGGGGGGGGGTGAGATCGACGCCCCTCGGCTCCCGAGCGTTTCAGTCCATCATCCCGCTCTCAGTCCCGATTAGGGGGTGGTGAAAAAATTTCCAAAGAAGAATTACAAAAACGAATACGGATGAGCTGGACGGGAGGATGGAAGACACCCCTGGCTACTTTCTGCTCCCGGCGGGGCACGGCGGGGTGGGTGGGCGGGCGGCTGGCTGGTTGCCCTTCCCGGGGGGCGGCCCCCTCTCCCCTCTCCCCTCCCCTCCCTTCCCCTCCCCTCTGGCCGGGCCGGGCTGGGCTGTGGCTCCGCTCCCCCCCCCGCCGCCCCATTTAACGGGACGCTCGGCTTGGCCCGGCCTGTCCCGTCTCCTCTCCACCATGTCGCGCCTGTCGCTGCTGCTGGCCCTGGCTCTGGGCCTCGCCACCGCCGCCAAGTCCCCGTACCAGCAGGTCCTGCAGCACAGCCGGCTCCGCGGCCGGCAGCACGGGTAAGCGGCTCTTCATCCCCCCCCTCCTCCTCCCAGGGAGAAAAAAAAAAAAAGAGTGAAGGGGGAACGACTTTCTTTTTTTTTTTTTTTTTTTTTTTTTCCCCGATGGGAAGCGGGGGCTGCTTGTCCACCCTTGCACATCGCCCTGGTCCGGCTGTGCGGGTGCGGAGCCACTGCAGAGCCCGGGGCATCCAGCAGCCCGGCCCTAAGGGGATGCTCTAGCTGGGTGGTTTCTTCCGGGGATAACTGACTTTTGCTTTCATCCTGAAATAATTTTTTTCTTTCTTTGGTTCACTTTTCTCCTCCCTTTCTGGATGTATAACACCCGTAGTCATAGAATACTTTGCCTCAGAAGGGACCTTAAAGATCATCTAGTTCCAGCCCCCCTATATGGGCAGGAATTAACCCTGGATTTTGAAGGGTTAAACATTTTTTGAGGAAGGAATTCTTATTTGCATGAATTTTTAGAAGAAAGAAAATCAGCTCAATGGCAGAGAAGTGTCTCTGTGGGTACCAACCGAGTCTTGACTGGAAAGCCCAATAAGTCTTGAAAGTTTTCATAACAAAAGTTATCACATAAACCTTCCGAGATAAGCATTGTCCAAAAAATTGCATGTGAACATCTTTTGCTTACACGGACAATGTGTTATGGGCTCTGACTAGTTTTAGTCTTCACTGGTAGCTAAAAAACTGATGTAATGTTAATAGTTGTTCCTACTGCTTTTAAAACTTACTGGGATTTAGGAGGGTAGACAGGATGAGAGACCTTTTGCTCTGGCTTTTGTCTGTCACAATGATGACATTGATTGAACGGTAGCTTCCATTTAAATGGATTGCTGGAGGCAGGGTCATGAAATGCTTTTAAAACCCCCTGAGACTTAAATATTGTAATTTGATACATTATCTGGCAGAAATTCAGGTCAGTATATATGGAAAAAAGGTCTAATCAGGTCTAGTTTACGGACCTAGTCAGGTACAGAATCCAGCAGCCACGTTCTGGTCTGCTGTCTATTTGTAAATTCTCAATAATGAAAAAATTACAGTGATTTAGCTACAAATCCAGTGAATCTTGTTCTTCATCTCTACATGATCTGCAGCTAAGTCAATATCCAGTTGTGCTGACAGCCCCTGAGGCAGAAGTTTGCTCAGATGCTGTGAGTTAGTACAGTCATGGTGTAAATCAGTGCACCCATCTCTGCAGAGAGAAGCCTGTTGCTCTCTGTACAGTAAATAGAGGCAGAGGGTAAGAGGGGACTGAGGTCCATGCTGGTGCCTGAGATCTTTGGGACATCCAAGGAATTACTATGCCAGAGTTTCCAGATGAAGTGAAGTTACACTGAGCTAAAAACAGATGCAGCATTTTGCTCACTGGTCCCTTTCTGAAGGAGAGAGAGCAATTTACACCAAGCCAATTTTTGAACATCAACTGAATTTTGTGCATTGATTAATGATGTGCCGAAGAGATACAGCAACACAACACCAGTCAAAAACTCTCGGAGGTGAGGCATGCTGTTTTGACTGCAGGAGGGAGCTCAAGAGGGATGTGCAACAAGGCCTGCCACCCATTCTGCTGTGAGCATCCCCCCCACCATCAATACTTCTATTGAGCTGAGAGCGAGTTGGGTGGCAGAGCTCGGCTCTGCAGCAAAACTTGTACATCTTAATTAACTTTTTGGTTTTTTGGTTTTTGGTTTTTTTTTAAATGCAAATCAGCTCGAGTCTGGCAGAAGAGCCTGAGAAGTATATAAGGAACATTAATATTTAAAGACTAAAACCTAGGAGTGCTCTCATCAAACCCACTTGGTTCTGTGGGCACTCTGTGGTACTGAGGAGCTTCATGGACATAGACACAGCAGGTAGTTGTGGCTGTATGGCAGGTCCTGCCCTTCCCTGCCTCTTCCCAAAGGGCAGCCCCTGCCTCGGCAGTTCTCAGCTGCTGCCTGCCAAGTGGAAGGCTTCAGCTGAAGAGGAACAATAGGCAGTTTTATCCTTGAGTCAGCATGGCTGGCTGGGAACGGCATGGCAGAGGTGATGAACTCCAACGAGGAGAAGGGAGAGTGTTGACAAATTCATTTGAAACCAGACTGGGCAAAGTCCCAGAACAGGCATGGTGGGGAGCAGCTACTACAGCCTGCTTGTGAGAATCATTGATAACACAGCCCTAAGGGAGTGGGGTGTGTGTGGGGGGGTGGATTTTTCTGCATAGTGGAAAAAGTAGGAAGAATTTTCTCCGGTAAGTTGGGAGGGAGCAGTGAAGTGTCAGTCTCGGGCAGGGAGCAGGGCAGTGCTGAGTTCAATGCTGTCCTGAAGGCTCAAGGGTTTTCTTGGCAGGCTGCTCCTGGGATACGGGGGAAGTGATCAAACAAGTCTTTCAGTAGCCAGGCTTGTCAAGATGAATATTAGAGGGATTGTCCACTGCCGTCAGCCAGACGCTGCAATCGAGGCAAGGTTTGGAATTCCGATGTAATTGGAACCAGATTTCGGTGGGGCCGGGGTAGCCGAGGTGGGCTGAGTCAGAGAGCACAGACGTCTCTCTAAGCAATGGTTTGGCATGGAAATGACTGAGCCTGGGTCAGTTTGCACCAGCTGAAAGTTTGGCTTTGTGAATTCTAACTTTGTTTTTCCGTAGATTCTTCCTCCTTGTCCCTCACCCTATGTACGTATAAAGGGAATTAGATGCTTTCATGCAGGAACAAACTCCCATTACTGATTATAGCTGTAAGGAGGGAAATGGTGAGCCTCATTCTCCCAGGTCCCATGGGTCCTCGTTTTTCCCCTGGGTTAGGACAAAGGTGCCAGGGTCAGATCCTGCCTCCACAGGGTCCTGCAGCAGCCCCATCTACAAAGGCTCATTGAAGGCAAGCCATGCTCCTGCTAAGGCTGGAACTGGAGTTAGCCAATGTGTAGGAGACCTTCTCATTAATTCATGCTAAAGATGGGCAGGCTGCTCTGTTTTGGAGAGAGCTGAATTTGGGATGCTAGTAAAAAGCAAACGTGGCCACAAGGAAGAGCTGGTGGTCAGGCTGCAAACTTTGCTTTTGTTAATTTTGGTAGGCAAGTGGGCAGCATTTCGGTCAAACCCAGAATGAAACAGGCTGCTGTCTGATTTCCTAAACATATCAATAAGACCTTTATAACAGCATCTCTAGACCTCATCCAGACCTTCATTTGCAGAGAACTCTGCCTTGGATGATTTATGTGTTTTGCATGATTAGTTGTTTTCTCTCCATCTCCCTGGCATATTTTTGGTGCCACTTCCACAACTGGGCCATAGTCTCAGTGCTGGGGATCTGTTCTCATTTGAACTGAGAATCCTTTATCAGGATTTATCAGGATCCTTTTTCCCAATTCTTTATCAGGTTTTAGTTGGGATCCCAAATAGTAAGTAGCTGTTCACCATGTGAATACAGACCAAGGTGTTATTTTTACACTTCATTTTTTTATATTTTGCTGAAAAGTGGAACATGAAAAAAGGTCAATATTTTTGCATTCAATGAAGGAAAAGCTATCCTGTGACGAGACATATCTCTGTGACGAGATATGTCTGTCACTGCTTCTCCACTTAATGGTAGGCATTTTATGCTCAGGTCGAGTGAGTTGACTTGCAACTTTCAAAGTTTTTTCCTTTGCAACCCAATAGCACTTTTTGATGCTGTCAGGTGGGGTTTGGCTCCACACTGTGGGTCAACACTGAGAGGAGGGAAGGCTTACCAGCTCCTATTCTGCTTTGTCCTTACCTGTAGCCCCAACGTGTGTGCAGTGCAGAAGCTGATTGGCACCAACAGGAAATACTTCACCAACTGCAAGCAGTGGTACCAGAGGAAGATCTGTGGGAAGTCAACGTAAGTATCTGAGCACCCAGCAGGGTCTCCCTGAAGATCCCATTGAGGAGGGGGTGCTGGGTGGGAGAAGCAGATGGAGTGACAGGCATGGGAGGGCAGAGCCCTGGCAGAGGCTCAGCATGTCTACAATGCTAAGAATTGTTTTAGTCTTTTGCTGTCTACGAAATACTTGTTTTTCCCAGTTGGCAAATGTGATCCTAAAACACTTAGATGTTGAGAATGGGAAGTACCATGTAAACACAAACTGCCATGGTTTATTCTAATTGCATTTCTATATATACTTTAGAGCTCATGATGCTTTAATGAAGTGTGTACCAGATGTTTTCTGGTACTCAGCTGCATCTCTCTCCATGCTAGGCTCAATGCTGCCTAGCTTACAGAAAGAAAAAAAAGAGAAAAAAAAGAAATAAAGGCAAACCAGAGCTCAGGGATATTGGAGAGAACATAAAATTCATCTACACATGTTTGCTTTGGAAGGGAAAATAGAAATAAGGGGAAAGAGCTGTTAGTTTTAGACAGTACTCTCTGATGACTCCAACAGGAAAGTTAATTAGACTTGCAGGCCAATTCCACATTTAAATTTGCAAATAATAACATGCAAATAGCTGTTTCATAAAGTATCTGTGTAAGCAGCCTTGGGACATTCTTTTGAAAGATGTAGTCAGCAGATAATTAAGAATATGCATACTTGACTCTCTGCCAGGCTGTAGATCAGGAGCAGGGAATCTTTTTCCTTGGTGGAGGCCAAACTGGGCTTTCCTACACTTTTGCTGGCCCACTCTTCAGCACACAGCCCCACATTACCCAGCATCAGTGCTGAGGTGTAGAGCTGTGGGCTGGGTCTGGTCCTCATTCTGCAAGGTCAAGAAGAACAAAGAGAAAATCACCTTGAGTTTTTCTCATGGAGTCCAAGGTAAATTTTTAGTAGATTTTTAGGAACATGCTGTTCTTTACTGCAGAATAGATAACTTCTGACCCTGTAGTCAAGAGCAACATGGAGATCCTGAACCATATTGCTTTTGTCTTGGTTGCCTTCATCGGTCTAGCTGTGATAGCTGGTTGTTGGGATTTGTTTCATGTGGCTGATGTTGGTGTTGTGAAGAGGGAGGCAGAGTAGGATTCGTCACTGTGCATCTGACCTTTCCTTGTGCTGCCCATGAATTCATCTAAAAGAGGGAAATTCTGTACTTCAGGAAGATATATTGCAGGATGTACCAGAGAGTGAGTATGTATAGTGGTTTTGCTTATGCCCTATTGTCTTTACAGAAGAAGAAAAAAAAACAAAAAAAACCCAAGAAACAACTACCTTAGTTCTGCAAAACCAAATCTGGGAAGACTTCATTTGAGTGATTCAAGTTCAGGCTTTTTTGATGTGAAATGGCCAAGATGATGGCTTAGCAATATGGTTTCATCACTGTCTCTTCTGATAAAAGAGCAGCTTAGCAGGTCTCCAAAGCAAACATGACTCAGCTGGAGCTGCAGGATAGCTTTGCTTTTACAGTCACTGAAAGGCAAAGCGATCCAGCAGGGATTTCTTCAGCTCTGAAGCAAGTGAGAAACTTAACCTCATGTAACCCAAGTGTGCAGCTGGTTTTGGCAGAGGCAAACTCATCCTCTTATCTCCGGAAAGAGGTGGAACAACTGGCATTTGGCAGGAGTTCAGGATGTCATTCGAGGAGATGGGGTGATCTCTTCTAACCTCATTTTTTCAGCTTTTACCCAAAGTGCCTATGATGATGCAGAGCTGAAAGAAAAACACATAGGGCATTAACCTGCTTGTTAACCTGTGAGATAATGTTCCCATTAGACATGGAATTTGCCCACTATGCTTTGCTTTGCATCATCTCCACAATGGGTGGTATTGTCTTCTCTCTTCCCAGTCATTTTTGCTCCTGGCCCTACTTTGCCCTTTAACAGCACTTGTGCAAAACAAAAGACACATGCCTTGACTCAGATTTTCCAGAGGGCCCTGTGACAGCTCTGATTGCAATGTTTACTGGTGATGGCTCCCACTAAATGTGTGTTCCTGGCATATGGAAGCAATCAGGAGTCGTTTGGGTCATAAAGACCATGATGCATTATGCTGTGGTGGTCAAATTCTTAAACCAGTAACAGGGGCTTGATGCTGTGCCATGCTTAGCACCCAAGAGAGCATGTGGGCATAGTTAATGGTGCTCAGCAGGCACCCTGAAACTGGCCTGTTTTGTGGGACTGAGAGAGGTTTTGAGAACAAACACCATGTGCCTTCAAACGCCATAAAGAGTAAGGATTTGGCATGTTCATCAGTAGAACTGGGTGGATCCAACCATTGATTAGAATACATAGTTAGAAGGTGTCTCCTGAAGTTGTGTCCTCCTGTTGATAAGGGGATCTGCTCCATCAGCCCTGGAACAATGGTAGAGCTGGATAAGTACAGTCATTTCCCTCCTTCTCTTAAAAGGTTTTTCCTACCTGGAGGAATCCTGGCATAGGAGACACCTGATCCATCTCACCTACTTCACATTAGACCTGTTTAGCCTGCTTTGCTTTTTCTTTTCCTGCTCTGAGCATTGTTTCAAACAGGTAGTAGAGAAGAAGGTCAGTGTAAGAAGAGGTACTGTGGGGAAGCAAAGCTGTGCTCAGCTTAGAGCAGAGAAGTTCAGCCCCAAGTTCAGAAAAGCTGCTGCAAACCTGTAGCACAACTTCACTCCTTGGATGATCCTGTGTTGGGAGATGCAGAGTGACTGGAGCAGCAAGGAAAGCCAGCAGGAAAACTGTCTTTAGTCTTGTCTCCAGGTACATCACCTTTGGTTGCTGCTCCAGACTCAGGGCTGAGGATGCTCATAGTCACCAGGGAGTGCAGCATGCACCATGCTGAGTTGCTTCATAGCTGTGATGAGAAACAAAGGGGTTTGGGCTGTAGGACAGGGGCTTTTGGTGAAGCTTTGCAGCCTTGCTTCTTGAGCAGCATCTTCTGGTCCTCAAGAGTGGAGTACTGGGACTAGATCTGCACCATAACCATTTCAACTCATACATCAGAAGAGGACTCTTACCTCTTCATCTGCCTTTTTTTTCTGTGGTGGTTTTTTTTGGTTGTTTTTTTTTTTTTCTCTTTGCTGAAGTATTGGCTCACACAGTTCCAGAGAAATTAGATAGAGGATTTATATACATTTTTTTTTATCACTGCATTACTTGCTGATGAAGTGAGAAAAGACAGTTGGCAAGAAGTCTGACACTACTTTGATTTTAATGAGCACTGAAACAAGGTTGTTTGTGTAATTAGGTAATTTTCCACTGTTAGTTATTCCAGAGCCAAAGAAATATTTTCTGTAGAGTATATTCTCATCGTTGTGCTGGGTTGTTTTATATTTTTTCTCCCTCCTTTTTGCACTGGACTCATTCTTCCAGAGTCGAGGTTGCAACCCAACACGTCCCCATGCACTTTTTGGTCTTGAGAATGAAAATACGACTTACATAAATGTGGTTTTTGATTATTTTTTGAGGAATAACTACTGGCAGTGAGTTGACCCTTAATATAGTCCCCTTTTCTCCCTCCCTTTAAATTAACTTTCCTTTTCTTGTCTGATGTGCTCTCCTCAGTTCAGGAAAAAAAATCACTTTCTGGCACTTACTTTGCAAAAACAAAACATATGGGTTTTATTACAGGAAATTATTACAAATGGATCTTTATTCACTAATATATGCCTAAGCTTATTTTTGTTACCTTGAAAAATGCACTTAAAATTTAATTTCAGATCCTAAGAATACAACAGCAGTGAAACACTGACTAATAAAAGCCAGGGAGCTTGCTCCTGCAGTCAGACACAGATAGATGTTTAAAAAATAGTGTGTTTCAAAACCAGAGGCTAAAAACCTGTAGGTTTGCCTTGAAATTACTGAATGAGGAGGTCAGGAAATTGTGGTCAGAGGCATTGGTTTGGGAGTGGATGAGAAATGCTCTTTGTACAAGGGCCATGCTTGTTGAACCCCCAAGGCTGGCAGCAGCTGTGTCCCCCTGCAGTGGGTTGTAGCTGCTGAGCAGCCACCAGAAACAGGGATGGACTTGGCAGGTCTAAAGGCTTTTGTATAATGGCTGGGAGGTGTTCAGTTTTTTTCTCCTGTGAGCTGCTTGGCCCTGTTAGAGAAATAGTCTTCCTTGGGCAGCAGGCTGTGACTCTGACCCACCTAGAAGAGGACATGCAAAGAAAGAACCTTCCTTCCATAGAGATGGGTGCCACAGCATTGATTTGGGGAGTCCTGCAAGTGAAGCAGAGCAGCATTCAGCCTCAGCTGGGCTGCTCCTCCCCAAGGGCTGGAGGTGGCCCCAGGACCAGCTGAGAGGATGCCCTGTGCCCAGCACCTTTGGATGGTGCTTGCATGCCTTTGGGTGGCCTGAGTGGTTTTGCACTTCCACTGAGTCCACCAGCCATGGGAGGGCAAATGGCTGAGGCTGTTTTTTACAGTCCTCATTTCTGGCTCCTTGTGGGTGCAAACACACAGTTGAATACCTCTGTGTTCACCTGGCCCTTTGCAAAGGATTTCTGGTGCCCAACTCCAAACTCTGGCATGCAAAACACATACTAGATGATGCTGGTAGGTCACCATGCAGTGAGCGAGTGAGACTGGGGGCTTGAAAAAGCCCCTTCACAGGCAGAGCTGGCCCCATTACTGGCCTCAGAGCTTCTTGCCATTAGATTCCAATCTGGGACGGGGCTGGAGATGCCCATCTCACCCACTGAAAAGCAGTTCCTCCATCTTTTTCCGCTGTCCTCCACTCCTGGCGTGTGCCTGGCTGTGCACATCAGCATCCTACCCCTTTGTCACAGCCCATTAATCTCCCATCGATCTATAAATAAAGGCTTATGCCTTTTAAAGACTACGTCAGCACTTGGGAATTATTTATGCTGAACTTTGGAATGATTTCTCTTTAATCAGCTCTTCCTCTTTGATTACAGGTCTGAACCAAGAGAACAGTCTAGACTGGATTTATTTTCTAGGGTGAAAAAAAGAAAATGGGAGGTAGGGGAGGGAAGTGGTGGGGGGAGAAAGTGTGTGTAATGAACATGAGACAGAGGGGCTGCGGAAAGTGGAGCAGCAGGGTGTTAAGATCTCCAGTAGTCAAAGGAAGGGATTGCTTTAGGCAAACTCTTTACCACATGGAATATATAATGTCTAGACAATCAGTCTGGTTTTGCTTTGTAATTCCCTTAGGAAACTCTGATACAGAATTTATTTGCTTCTGTCACAGAGAAGCAGGTATTTGTTTGAGTTACTGGATCTTAATTACCTTGAAAAATTCCCTCTTAAACCCCAGGCATTCCCACTGCTTGTTAACAGTGTTAAAATGATGACAAATATCTGAAGCTTGAGGATCTTCCTTTCTCTGTGAGTGTGCTGAGGCTCAGCAATACAGCATCTTACTTGTTTCCAACCCAACAGAAGTGCAGAGGAACCACTTGTTCTGTTACAAGAGGAACTCCTATTCCCTGGCTGCCTTAGCTCATCAGTCAGGTGGCCTTGCTCCTTTCACACCCAGCCTAAGAGGTGAAAGAACCCCATGTGAAAAAGAAACACACAACTTTGGGATTGGTTTTGTTTTTTTTTTTTCCTTTTTCTATTTTTTCCCCTGTTAATGGCCAGCTTCCAGAATCAGATGACTTTTATTTCCCACTGAGCTGCAGGTGGTGGATGCAGTATTCAGTCAGCTCTTGTTTTTTTAGGGTCTGAAAATCTGCAGGATGGCCCCGAGTCTCAAAGGTGGCATCTCTGCCCCCTTTGGTTTGATTGGGGGATGGTGTTTGATCAGAGCAGCAGTTTGCTGCCAGGCAGAAGGAAATGCTGCCCTGAGGGTGCTCACACAGACACTCCCCAGGTTAGCAAAGATGGTCATGCTGCAGTGCAGCCCAGGGTGTCTTTGGTTGCCACCACCAGTGATGTTTGTCCTTACAGGGTTTATCCCAAGCCCTTGTGCCACAACCAGGGATGTTTCTTCCCTTCCAGGTTGGTCTTGTGGATTTTGCCAGAAGTAAGCAAATAATTTCTGGTGCAGGACAAGAATGCAGTGAGATGAAAGGGAAATGCTTGGCTGGTTTGGTAGAGCAGCCATGATGGAGTTGTGGCATCTTGCCCAAACAGTGATCACATGTGGCAGCAGCAGTCAGCCAGGGACATCCCCAGATCCTGTGGGAAATGTGCCTAAATGAACCAGCACTTGCAGTATGTTGCATAGATTATCTGTTGGGTTTCCATCCACTGTTTGTACAAAGGCTTCTGGAAAGAGGGGGGGGTTTGAAAAGAAACTGTGTCTGCTTTTGTTCTGAGGAGAAACTGGCAACACTCAGCCCTGAAGGAGATAGATAAAAATTGTGGTTTGTCTGTTGTTCAATTCTGTATTTCTAATGAAGATTCTGCTTAGAGAGATTTCCAAATATGTATGGATACAGAACTATAGCAAATGGGAAAAAGGCAAGGAGATGCCATCAGTTAATCTGCCATATCCATCTCTCATTGCAGAGTAATCAGTTACGAGTGCTGTCCTGGATATGAAAAAGTTCCTGGAGAAAAAGGCTGCCCAGCTGGTAAAAATATGTTTGACATTTTTTAGACTGCTTAAAATTACACAGCTGCCCAGTAAAGGGAAATGTTAGAAAATTACTCAAAGTGGATTTGATATTTGCAATTTGTGTGCTCTGTTGCCACGAGCAAGTCAAAAATGGACTCAATAGAGCAGCAGCTGAGTGCCAGATCAGCTCCAGAGCATGCAAAATGTTCCAGACAACTTAAAACCTTGGATATAATTAAACTTAATCAAGCATGGGAGGGCCAGAGGGAACTACTTATTCCAACAAGTAATATAGCTGTATTGGAAATGCAACACAAAGGAGCGATGAGCAGCGGACAGCTCTGCCAACCTCTGCTCGTTTTCCTTCTGGCAAGCATGAGGTTAGCAAAACTACGTTGAGGAGAAATTAGAGCTCAGCAGCTGGTGGGGGTTGGGAGGAGATTAATTGGGTTTACTGAAGAAAAAGAGATTCTGCTTTTACTTTCTGAATGTTTCTTTCCACAAAACTTTGATGCCGCCCAGTTTAACCACATGGGCTGGTACAGATGGGGCAGTGGAGACTGAGATCAGCCATGAGCTGCTAACACCGAGCACCAAACCACTGAGTGCAAATGAGCAATGAACATCTTTGCTTGCCTCAACTCACGTCTATTGAAATTTGAACCTGGAGAGATGCCTTAGATCTTGGATTATGTTGCTGCAATTGAGGCTGGAGCTGTCAAGCTGTGATGATTTATCATCTAATTAATGACCAGATAGGAGTTCCCAGTTCATCTCCCCAAGCATTCTCAGCAGAATCTCTCCTTTAATTCAGCTCAGGGCAGGGAAGGATGAATGATGTATTGGGAACATAATCTTCTCTTCTTTCAGCACTGCCTCTCTCAAACATCTATGAAACCCTGGGAGTTGTTGGGTCTTCCACCACGCAGCTCTACTCTGACCGGTCCAACCTAAGGCCAGAAATAGAAGGACCTGGAAGCTTTACAATTTTTGCCCCAAGTAACGAGGCCTGGGCTTCCTTGTCTGCTGTAAGATATAATTGTTCTTCTTTCTTCTCTTCCTCTGGCTTTCTCTGGTAGAGATCCTGCTCAACAGGGGTATGGATCCAGCCCTTTCTAGTAGAACAGTCCTGATGTGGGAAGGACTATGAATTTCTAAAATGGGAATCACTTTACTGGTCCAGCAGCTCCAGAGCTTTGTTTCTGAAAGACCCAGCACTGGAGAGATGTGGATGTAAAAAAATCACCTCATTCAGTTTTCACTGCTTCTTACCATTAAAGATCACAATAAGACCTGCAGCATCAGACTTTCCATCCCTTTTGGTTTTTCTTGTTGACCCTCTTAATTTGAAAATCTGGTTTAAGACTGAACATTTACCCTAATACACATACACATGTACCCCCCATCCACCCTTGGAACACCCTGGAAGCAGTCAGACCTCCTGGCTCTCTCCTGCAACCAGCTGAATTTCATTTACCACTGAAAAAAAGCATTTTTCTGATTTTCAGGAAACTCTAGATTCCCTAGTCAGCAACGTTAACATTGAGCTGCTCAACGCCCTCCGCTACCACATGGTGAACAAACGTGTCCTCACAGATGATCTGAAACACGGGACCACACTTAAATCCATGTACCAGGACCTGCCTTTCCACATTCACCACTATCCCAATGGGGTAAGACATTTCTATCAAACCTACCCACAGCTTTTCTCCTGCTTTGGACCTCCTACCCTGTCTTTGGACCTCCAGGAGTCTGTAGTGCTTAGGTTGACAATTATTGATTTAGGATATGTATTTAGAAGGAGCTTGAAGGGGGCCTACAGGAAAGCTGGAGAGGGATTTTTTACAAAAGCATGTAGAGATAAGACAAGGGCAACGTTTTCAAGATTTAGATTAGACATTAGGAAGAAAATCTTTTAGTGTGAGGGTGGTGGGACACTGCAACGGGTTGCCCAGGGAGGTTGTGGGTACCTCATCCCTGCAAAGTGTTCAGGACCAGGTTGGATGGGGCTTAGGGCAAGCTGGTCTAGTGAAATATGACCCTGCACATGGCAGGGGGGTGGGATCTAAGTGATTCTTAAGATCCCTTCCAAACCAATCCAGTCTGGGATTCTGTGATTTATAAGCAGATCATTTCATCAATGCTGTATTCTTGCCTCAGCAGTGGTTCTTGCATGTTTTCTTAGTCTTGATGATTCAGGGTAAACAAAACCACTGATTATTTTCAAAGCTCTTTACACATGAAATGTTTCAAGCATTCTTGGTGGAGCATTCTCATTCTTAGTGTGTTTTTCTTTAGGAAACCACATTTTTGCTCCTGCTGATTCAGTATTCTAGCTCTGGCTGTGTTTGAAATAGAAAGACAGCAGAGGCTGCTTTACCTTCTTGTTGTAGTGCACTTAACACCCTTTGGCTCTTTCTCTCTGCAGATTGTGACAGTGAACTGTGCCAGGCTCTTGAAAGCTGACCACCATGCCACCAATGGGGTGGTTCATGTCATTGACAAAGTCATTGCCACCACCACAAACAGCATTCAGCAGGTCATTGAGACAGAGGAAAGCCTGGAAACCCTCCGGGTGAGTCCATCCCACCTGAGATCCCTAAAGATGTTCTGTCAGCTCACTCCCAGTGAGTTTTCACAAGGAGCTTGTTATTGCCTAAATGCTGTGACCCTAAAGCTGCTGATAAAATAGTTTGTCCCAGTATAGTTTATTTTGCTTTTGGAAGAGAAGTGTTTGATACCAGCACAGGTAGGGTTTTATGAGAATAATTGTCATCCTGATGTTTTTTCTTTTATTATTTTTTGCTGTCAGTGAAGAGATGGGGACTGAGTCTGGGTTCTCACTCTTCTATAGGAATCTCAGCCTTGGGAGATGTTAACTGTTCAGATTTGATGAATACTGATTTATTTGCCTTGGTATTTGCCAAGTTAAGGGATACCTTAAAAGCACCGGGGTTTTGCAGCTATCCAGCTGGGGGTTCTGATCTGAATTCATTGCTGGAACTACTGTGACCCTTTTGAGATGTATTGGGGGATTCAAACTAGCTCTCAGTCTTGCCAAAAAATGGCTTTTGTATTCAAGTTTCTGGAACAGAAGAGAACCACGGAGCTAGGTCAGATTTATAAAGGGAGCAAAGTGTTGAAAGAGGCTATTCGGGTTTTTTTTTTTTAATTCCTCTGAAGTTATAAAAGCCTTAATAAGTCTGGCCCTTAGTATATGCCTGAACAATGATGCTGATCTTTGTATTCTGACTGAATGTCTTTTACCCTTTCTTCTCATTCCTCTGAAGGCTGCTGTGGCTGCTTCTGACCTCAACAGCCTGCTGGAAAGTGAAGGCCAGTACACACTCTTGGCTCCAACCAACGAGGCCTTCGAGAAGATCCCACGAGAAACACTGAACAGGATCCTGGGGGACCCAGAAGCCCTGAGGGGTAAGTGCTTGTTTACTGTGGCTGTGGAGAGGCTGAAGAGATTTTTCAGTTCTTCTAGATTCTTTCTCAAGGATGTCTGAATGGCTCCGTGATGCATTCTGACAACAACTGCACTAAACACATTTGTCAAACTTCAGCTTTTTTAAACTGGACACCTAAGACTTCTTTGGATGATGCAGATGTGGTAGATGTGTAGACCTGGCAGAGAGGGAGGAGAGGGCTGAAGCAATCCTTTTTCTGAGTTTTCCTTTAGCACTCCTATATGATATTGATCTCCAAGTTTCTAATCAATGTAACTTTTCCTGACAAGTGAGTGAAATAACTATAGAAAACCTTTCCAATGTTGACAAAGGTGAATAAAAATTGCTCTTTTGAGGCACTTAATTTCACTGGCTGCTGAATTAAACCCAGCACAATTTGAAATGGCTGCACATTGCTGGAGTGGAGCCCCATACAGTGCTGTGCAGGAGGTCCTTGCCCTTGGACAGGAGCCCCAAAAGCTGCAATAATTTTATAATTGATTTTCCCAGCTCAGTGAGATGCTTCTGTTACAGACCTGCTGAACCATCACATCCTGAAGTCAGCCATGTGTGCTGAGGCCATCATTGCTGGCCTGACAATGGAGACTCTGGAAGGGACCACCTTGGATGTGGGCTGCAGTGGGGAAGAGCTGACCCTCAATGGGAAGCCCATTATCGCCAACAAGGATATCCTGGCTACCAATGGCGTTGTGCATTTTGTTAATGAGCTGCTGATCCCAGACTCAGGTACTGGTGCCTCTCTGCATCTCACTGTTGCCTTTCTTTTGCCAAGAAAATACTTGATTTCAAGGGTGTAGATGTCTTGTAGTGATGGGCTGAGTGCACTTGATACAAGGTTACTATGTGTTGCTTTCTTTTCAGCGAAGACCCTGTTTGAGTTGGCACAAGAATCTGAAGTTTCCAAGTCTACAGACCTTTTCAGACAAGCTGGTCTCAGTTCTCATCTAACTGGCAGTGAGCAAGTGACCCTCCTTGCTCCAGTGAATGATGTCTTCAAAGGTAACCCCAGGGAGTAAATCCCTTTCTTCCATCAGTATGGGCCTCCTTCAGACAATCTTCAGCCAAGTTTCAGTGCACAAGTGTGCAAATCTTCTCACAATTCCTAAGTGAATCGCTGGTTCTTTCTATATTTTTGCTGCAGATGGACTCCCCATTGTTGACAGCAACATGAAGAACTTGCTTCTGAACCACATAGTTAGAGACCAGCTCTCCTCAAAATACCTTTACCATGGGCAGAAGCTACAGACTCTGGGTGACAAGGAACTGAGAGTTTTTGTGTACCGCAATGTAAGTTCCTGCGGCGTGTGATGCTGGGTAGGACTGAATGGTGTTAGAGGTCTGTAATGTCATGGCCATCGTGTAAAAAGTGTGATTGAGCATCGTGGAAAGTAGAAAAATCTCTTTTGAAGCCTACACTAATTAAATATGGTTTTTCTGCAATTTTGTTTGCAGAACCTTTGCATTGAAAATGCCTGCATTGCTGCCCATGACAAGAGAGGAAGGTTTGGGACCCTGTTTAGCGTGGACAAAATGCTGACTCCACCATCTGGCTCCGTGATGGATGTTCTCAAGGCAGACCATCGCTTCAGGTGACCTTTCTGCTCTTCCTACCTGCTATTTAGGAGAAGTGCTGTCAAAGCAGTTTCTATTTGTTATGAGTTGTAGTCATGAATGAGTATATATATATTTTTTTTTTAACATAGAAAAGCATCCAAAACCATGGTCTCACCCCTAAATTATAGGGAGCAAGACTTCAAATAACCCTTCAGTGAGCTGTAAGCCAAGAGTGTGTAGTACCCTAAGTACAGTAAGAAGCTGGTTCTCAAACCATCTCTGCCCATCAGAACCGCTGTGGCTAGGCCTCTGCCTCCTCACTGTCATTGGGTCCCCAAGGATTCAGCATTCCCAGGTTGCTTTGCCATTTCTCAGATGTTCTGGTTGGAACTGAATCAACAGTAGGATTGATTTTCCGGACACCAGCAGGGTTTTCCAATTGTAACTTCACAGCTGCCTTTTGAATACAACAAACAATCAGTGAAAGACTAATAAGAGTAGTTGATGGTGAAGTGGTTTGTGTGGGTTTGTCTTGCAGTACCTTGGTGGCTGCCATCCAGTCTGCAGGTCTAACAGAGAACTTGAACAGACCAGGTACCTTGACGGTCTTCGCTCCAACAAACGAAGCTTTCCGAGCCATGCCCCAAGGGGAACTGAACAAACTCATGGGTGAGCATTTGTAGATGAGCAGCTGTTGGGGGTTGTTGGCATGATATGGGAGGGATGGCTAAGTTTCTCTGCTGTATCTCACTCTTTGACCCTGTCTGTTGGAAGTGTGGGCTTCCTACATAACTGATTTGATTAAACCCTGTCCAGCAGAAGGCTGTGGGTGCACAGACCAGCACTGAACCCTCACATGAAGTGTGGGCATAGCTTTGTACTTTGCTTATGCTTGGAAGACATTTCTAAGTGTCTGCTACAAATATATTAGGACTTCAATTTGGCTGCACTGGCTGTTGTAAGCAAGATAACTGAAAGGGGTTTCCAGAGGCACCAATGAGGTCTCTGCATTTCTCAGGGATGAGGGAAGTGAAAATGTGGCCCTCAGCCACATAGGATTAGGGTGTCTAAAGTAAGTTCTGCAAATAGAAAACCTGGTCCACGTTCAGCCTCAAGTTACACTGTATGAAATAGAAATAGCTCCACCTGTGCCTAGGTGGACAAAGCAGGATGGCCAGTCTGACCCTGAGAAGACAACAAATGTTCCAGTCTAGCACAGACAAAGACCAATATCCTGAAAAGCACAGGCGTGCCTGCTGGGTGTGGAAAAAAGCACGGGAATGTTTAATAACTCTTCTGGATAAGCAGCACCATCTTTTATTTTGTTCATGTTGAAAACCAGCTGTGGTTGGAAACAATGTCAGGTATTTGAGTGTAATGTCTTCTCATCATTAAAGCTCAACCAAACATTGACATCATAATTTGGGAAGCATCAGCCCATGGTAGCTCGTTATCCTTTTAAGTGCAGTGAAGGTGAACTGGTAATATCAGACTGTGCATTCAGTCTAGTGCTTAATGTGTAAATATTTCAGAACTGTTTTGCAACTATGATAAATGGCTGCAGGAATGAAGTATCCTGGACAGGGATGCTTCAGATGTTCTGCTTCTTTTTTTCCCACACAAATATTTAGCTTATGCTAAATATGCTCCCGATGAAGAAGTGGATCATGGTGGTGAGGATGCTGAGTGTGAACTGTGGCGACCCTAGAAAAACTATAACACTATAGTGTTTTCAGATTGCTGCAGGAGCTGCTCTGGTTTCCTAGATGGAGGCCATCATCTGCACTAGCTATTCCTCATTGCCTGTGGGTTTTGTCAGCAACTTTGCATCCTCTAAAGGAGAAGATGGAGGAGGGCGGTGGGCCCGTGCTGTACAGTTCACTGCCTCTTCTGGACATGGAAGAGTGAAGGGGAAGTTTCTTGTCCTCCTAATATCTGTTTCAAAGCTCAGCTAGATGAGTAGAGACTCACTGGAGATCAGGAGAGCAATCTGTGAGCCAGTAGATAGATCTCTCCTGCACTTTTCTCCTTCCAACCCCAGGATCCTGCAGTTTCAGCAGTGAAGATTATTGCCAAGTGACACCAGCGTTGGCACGAATCTTGACGTTTGCAAATATCCAGATACTCTCTCTGCTTCCTTTATTTCACATAGATCTTCCCCCCTTGCCTCAACTTCTTTGGGAAGTGAAAGCAGCAGCAGAAGCAGGTTCCTCTTGTGCACAGTGAAGGAATAAGGGACTGAAAAAACAAGAGAGAGGGATTTCTTGGGCAGGTTTGGTGGGACAACTAAGCTGGGACATAGGGAGAGTGTCAGGGACTCACTGGGATCCTGACCTTCATGGACAGGAATGGCCTCAATGTCCTAACCAGCTCCAACCAAGGTCCTTCTGCCAGGTCTTTTCAAATTCACATTGTTTCATTGCACTTTCAGGAAATTGTGGTATTTTCCAGGTCATTTCATTCCAGCACATGAAATGTGAGAAACAAATGGGGCTGCTGTTTTGCAAATGTAAATGTTTTCATCCTCCAGGTAATGCCAAGGAGCTTGCCAACATCCTCAAGTTCCACGTGGCTGATGAGATCCTGGTGAGCGGTGCAGTCAGTGCCCTGGTCAGGCTGAAATCCATGCAGGGAGATAAACTGGAAGTCAGCATGGTGAGTCACCTTGGATGAGTTTTGTGGGCTGAAGGGCTGCAGTCTGTGTTCAGCTGCCCACGTTGAGGACCAAAGTACATCTGTGCTCTCGTGGGTGATGTGGGACCCCTATCTAAATGTGCATGCAGACCCACCAAACAGCAGTTTCTGTTGCTGTGTGTTCAATCCAAGAAGCTGGCAGCCTTAACGTGGTTTTTTTCAGCTTTCTCCCCAGAAGACCAACGTAAATGACTTCCAGGAGCTGTTATAAATGTAACCCTGACTCATGTGGGAACAAGCATAAATAACTTAAATGAATAGCTTGTTCAACTAACATGGCTTTCTTAGTGGAATGAAAATGCTCTCTGCGTGGGTTCCCTCAGAGAAGCAGGGTTTATTTAGATTTACAATTTCATTTCACAAATACTGCACTGCATTAGAAAAATGTAGGAGCCTGCATTAAGGAAAAAAAAATATATTTCAGAAAAATAGTAAGTCAAGACCTCTGTGCATGCGAAAGAAAATGCTTCTGAGGGCACTGAGTTGGCCAACTTGAGTGATGGACTCTTCCCATGTCCTTCCCGTGGCTTGCTGCCTTGATGCCATCTCCACAGACATCTCTCTCAATGTGAGCAGAAGCACCTAGTGTCACCAGGGAGCTGGTGGATGTGTTTTGCTGCCATGGGACAGCATTCTCAGCCTGTGCACCAAAAGGGTCCAGGCTCCAAAGCCACTCCAGGACAACTGCTCAGGCTATAATTTATTTTTATATTCTCCTTAATTGGCAAAAGGAATGAAACCACCTACAGCCACCCAGTAAACGAATGAATGCAAAGTGAGAGTTTTTTAAAATAACGTTGGAAACCTCTGATGACAAGTTTTCTCATTTTCTACTTTTTATTTATTTTTTTCTCTTCTCCTGAGCAGAAAAACAATGTAATACATATCAACAAGGAGCCTGTTGCTGAAAGTGATATCATGGCCACGAATGGTGTAATTTATGCTGTGAACTCTGTCTTGCAGCCTCAGGGTAAGTCCAGGGTTGGAAATATCCAGAGCTGCACCATTAGAGCAGAGCTGCTTTGGGAGGGAGAGGTGACACCCAGCAATTGCTTCATTTGCTTGAGGAGGATTAGCCTATTATGGGATTTTCAACAGAAAATAACAGAAGGAAGCAGCCTGTGGGTTTCTATGAGTATTTCTGTGCTAACTGTGTCCTACTCTTAGCTTCAAGGCCACAAGAAAGAGGTGATGAGCCTGCAGATCCCGCGTTAGAAATCTTCAAACAGGCATCTGCGTTGTCCAAGGTAAAAGACAAAAAAATCTCTCTCTGTAAGCTACCGAAATTGCAGTTTGGTAATAGTCATTGGAAGATAATGTCACATTCAGATTTTGACTGCCAAAGATAGTGAGCTTCTGTGTTCTCACATGATTCAGTTATATTAGAAATAATACATTTTGCAGCATGAAGCCCACAGTTTTGCAGCACACTGCGAAAGTAACTATATATGCCAACCTTCAATAATATATATCATCCTGAGGAGTCATTCACCCGTAATTTTTGGAGCCTAGGAGAAATCTATTGACATGCAAACTCTTCTTATAATTATCAGAGATTTATTGCTTTTATGCAAACTTTGTGTTTTCTTTCCATGCAGGTTTCTCAGAGGAATCCTCGACTAGGTAAAACAACTTCTCTGCCTTATTTCTAATTTCTGTCATATGTCCCTGCCCCTTAAAGACACCTTTATTCTGTTGCCTTGCTCCCAGCAAGGTGCAACATAACCAGGATGGGAGGGGACAGGGTGATGCTGTGTGTCTGTCCCACCCAACTCTGTTTTCTCCTTGCAGCACCCGTCTACTCCCGGTTACTAGCGAGGATGAAGGAGAACTCAGGTGGATACTAAACTACATCATAAGCAACCACAGGCAGCCTCTCCATGCCATCCACTCCAGCTGACAGCTAGCCAGAAGGACGGAATTGTTTTTAAAAACCAAATATTAGCCTTAAATTTATTTTTGTTTCTAAATGAAATGGGTAAGAAAAATTAAAAGCCATATATATGTATATATTTTAAGACCATTTTTATTGGGTTTTGACCTTAAAGTTCCCACACCGAGGATAGGTTTTGGGTTGGTTTTTGGGTTTTTTTTTGGTTGGTTTTTTTTTGTTTGTTTGTTTTGTTTTGGGTTTTTTGTTTGTTTTTATTGTGTTTGGGGTTTTTTCCACAAAGTAATCACTAATTTGCAATTTCAACATACCCAGTTTGAGGCTTGATACATTCATACAAGGTCAGGTGCTTAATTTTGCCCTGGTTCAGGAGTTCAGAAAGTTTCTTAGACCTCACCTTGGTGCTCTCACTGGGGGAGACACAAAGGGGCTGAATAAAAGCCCCTTTTCCAGGCTCCCAGTGTTACCTACTGGCACTGCAAACTCCAGGCTCCCAAAGCAGGAAGCCAGGTACAGTCTCACTGTAATCCCCTCCAAACCAGTGCCAGAATTGGGAAATTTTGGCCAGAATGACTTGACAGGAATTGTGCATGTTCAGCTTTTTTTGAGCAAATACATGACCCAGGGCCAGATGTGAGGCTGTGTGAACAGTCATTGCTTTTAATGGGGAGGAAGTAAATTTGTTGAATTCATTAAGCATTACCCAGGCAATTTTGTTTCCATGTTTGGTTTTTTTGTTTTGTTTTGTTTTTAAACAAGCATGTGTTTCCTTCTTCCCCTGTTTTTTAAAAGTCTTCCATGAAATTCTGACTTTAAGGCTTTTAACAAAATCCTCTCCATTGACGTTGAGGAAAAGGCATAATTATAAGCTATGGTTTGAACTGGTTTAGATTGGGGTTATTTTTCTTTGTTTGTTTTTAATGGGTTTTGTTTATACCTATGGGTTTTAACTATGCTGCATTTTGTTCAAAAGATTGAAATGAGAGTTCTCCCCAGCTGAAACCTCCCACTAAAGGATAATTTTTAATAATGTCTGGTCTTTTTTTAATAAAAATTAAAAATAAAATCAAAAATATAAATATGAAAAGTGATGATAATGCTTGTTTGGTTCTTGGTTTGATTTCAATTTCCCAATGGCCCAGTTTGATCACTCGAGCACTGGGAAGGAGTGGTGTCAGGTTTGCCCAGATCAGTATTAAGAGGTCTAGTAGTTACTAGAGTGAGATGGCCAAGCAGGATTAGAAGACAAAAAAAAAAAAAAAAAAAAAAAGAAGAAAAAGTGTGTCAAGCACAGAATATAAAAAAAATCCAGATGGTTTTGGTCACTCTGACTGAGAAACATGCTGGTAGTTTTTTTGCTATTGAAACCCCAAATTGAAATTCCATGTGCTGTGAGCCATCTGCATAACTCAAATGGGTGGAAAATAATCAAGCTCTTCTTTTATTTTCCTTCCCCAACCTCCCATCTCATCTTTTAATTTTTCTGGCATGATACAGTCCTGTTATTTAAGGCTGGAGTGGTGATAAACAGAACCATCCAAGGTACTTCCCAGCAGCCCAAGGAAGAAGAGTCCTATCAGGGGACTGGCTCCTGAGAAAGTCTCAGCTTTTTGTAATTAGAATAATTAATCACTAATTCCTAAAAAAGCCTGAGAGAGAGGAAAAGCTGTCTTGCTCAGTAGTAGTACCTGTGATTGCAAGGTAGTATTGCCTTTTCTTTGTTTTGCTTTGCTTTTTGTTCCTCCCTTATGCTTCATGGCTGTGATACAAAGGCCTTTGCTACTTGGGATGCTGGGAAGTAGCTCTGACTTTTGTCTAGGTGAGTGCCCCTCATTAATGCCTTCTTGCTGTCAGCTCTGGTGACCAACCAAGTGTTTCTATGTGAAATGAAACTACTTGAGTAGATGGGATTAGGGGAAACCTTGCTTAGATGTGCTTAGTAACTACTAGAAGTCCCATGAGTAGTTGTCTTCTCCTTCTGGGAATACAGCCCTGGCTTTCCACTGCCTGGTTTATGGGCAGGGATTGGGGCTGGTGATCTCCTTTGTGTTTTGCCTGAATTTGCTGGGCTTGCTTTGAGGGGGACACTGAGTTCATGAGTCCCAGCAGCATCTACAGTAGATAAAGGTGTACTATCCTTTCAAACCATTCCTTTTTTCCTCTCTGCTATCTCTTCCACTGTTGGCTCCATCTCCATAGCTTCTGTGAGATGCCAGCAGCTTCCCTGGTCTTTTGGGTGTAGGGCTGGTGTCCCTCTTGTGTTACCTTTATCATTTCCCAGGGATTTCCCATCCTGGGAAGCCATCTACTAAGTCCACAGGGCTTTGGTGTCTCCAGATGATGTTTCATGTTGGTGGAAACTCTTGAGGTGGTTTAATTCCCTCCCTTTCCCTGCTCCAAGTTGGTTTCTCACCCTACTCTTCTCAGGGAGGGTTCTCAGGTGGCTGAGATCAACAGCAATGAAAAGCAGTTCGGTGACACTTGGGGCATGTTTTCCTCTATGGATGTTCATCCCTGTGCCTTATCCCTGTGAAGTGAGGGTGGGTGCTGGCAGCCATCCCACCAAGGGGAGCGAGATGTTACTGCTTCAGTCCTCAAGTGGTGCAAAGGGAGGAAGCGAGAGGAGAGCAGCTGAAAGATGGGGAAATGAGGAGTGCTGAGATGATGGGAATATGAAACCTATCTGCCATTTTCTAAGAAATTTTTTTTTTAATTATTTTTTTTATACGATGAAAGGCGGAAGTGAAAGGCAGAAGGAAGTTGCTGGTGCTGAGGAGAAACAGCTCCTCTGGGGAAGTGCTGGCTGAGGGGCTGAGAGCTCTGTGGGAACCTGGGGGATGTCCCCGCTGAGGGCTGTGGTGTGATGAAGGAGCTGGCTCTCTCCTGTGTCCCCACCCCAACCCACCCCACAGCTCTGGTTGTCCCCAGGCAGTGATGCCTTAGGGTGGGGAGGGAGAAGCAGAACCTGGGGAAGGTTCATCTGCTAGGTGAGGCACCAGGCTGCTGCAGTCCTCAGGGCAGCCTTGAGATGAGAAGCATTTAGGATTAGTCTTCTTAAGGCAAATACCACTGAGGCTTTTGGAGGAGAATCTTGCATTTTTTTCTCCTTCAAGAGTGTTTTTCTCTTGGAAATTTGCAGGAATGTGGTGCTGCCCTTATTTACTTATTTTAGAATAAGGATTCCTTCTCTTCCAGTGGCTCCTGTTCAACAAAATCATTAAATGTATGTAGAAATCCATTTGGAAAAACACAGCTTTTAAGTATGTGCTCTAAATCCTGAAATCTTACTGATGCCTTGTGCTCGTGGCTGGGCTGATGCTGGTGGGCAGCTCCTGTGCAGCTGAGCACCAATGGGGCAAAGAAAGCAGCATCTCTGGAGAGCTGGCAAAGCAATGAAATGCTGTGTTTTGGCAAGCTTCATGTGGTGGTTTTGCTCATTTACATCCTGAGACAAAAGCCCTAAATGCTTTTCTTTTTACTTCCTGATGGCCTTCTGCAAATATATTTGAAGCAAGAGAAAAAGCAATGCCATGCTGCATCCTCAAAGAGATTTCACATGCAGAGCTGCAGTAGAAAACGTGTTCTTCCAGTCTCCTGGAAACCTTAGAGCACTGTTTGCTTGGCTTATGAAAGAAGTTTGGAGTTGACCTGTCCCAAGTACTGAGGAGACTGGGCAGGGAGGGCTGGGGGGTGGGTGGCAACACCTCCTCCTTATGTGGAAGTGGGAAACCAAAACCCTCCACATGTGTCCAAGGCCTGGCAGAGGTTTGAGTGATGCTGAGGTATTGGAAGGGTGACCCCTGAAAGCCAAACCTGAAGGCAGGAGTGGAACCACTCATGTGCCATTGCTGGAAGATATTGTGCTCTCTGATATTCTGCTGTCTGTACATTCTTGTTTCTACACACGATTTATTGCAAACTCATGGCACCTCTTTGCTGGTGTCTCAGGAGGAGCAAAAAGCAAAACTAAGGGTGATGTTAGTGCTGGTGAAAGATGGGCTCAAAAGAGCAATCAGCATTGGAGGCATCCAGCTGTGGCTTGGGCACCTCAGGAATTTTATTTGATTTCTGACTCCTTTTGGTGACAGCTGTGAGAGGTTTTGCAGAAATCCTGTAAATTCCATGATGAAAAATACTTTGGAGGGCTTTCCTTCCAATAGTGAATGACGGCTTACAGTTTTGTAATACTTTCATGAGCAAGTATTTTGCTAAAGCTCAACCCTTTTTCTAGGAAAAGCCATTTGATGCAAGAGCAAAGGGGCACCAGGGGTGCATGCAGGTTGTGCTGCATGAAGGCATCCTCCTGGTCAGATGGAAGAACTTTTCTAAGGATGAGTTATCACCTCCTGGAAAGGAAGATGACAGGAAGGGTTTATTTGTTGGATGCTGCCACACATGCTATACTGAAAAAACTATTTCCAGACTTGTTATGAGTTGGCCCAGGCAATCTCTTTCCTGGTACTTTTACTCTATAGTCTTCTGCAGCTTTTCAGAGAGGTTGGTTGCCTTTTGACTTGCTCCCTCTCTCTCTGTTTAGTCAGTTGTTCCAATGGAACATCATCCTACTTCTGAAGTCACACCTTCATTTTTTTCAGCTTGTGCATCAAGCCCTGTTATCTGACAAACACAAACATGGTTATGTTTGGGCTGTTACTTCTGGGAGAAGAATGGAAACCTGTTTGGAAAAGAGTTGTGCAAAACCTGGAGGCCTTCTGAGGGTATTCATTGAATTTTTGTAGAAGCAGGAGGATGAATTCATAGATGTCAGGATTTTCACCAGGGCTTCTGGTGTAGGTCTTCAAGCTCTCTGCCTTTGTTTCAAAGTTTTCAGTTGGGATATATGTCCTTTTTCAGTGACTGTTAGGTGGAAATCACATATAATCCCCGAGTATTACAACGCTCTCTTTGTACATGCAGCACTTGCAGAGCTACCAACCTCCACGAAGGGCCAGAGGATGGCTCTGAAAGAGGTTCAAGTATCATGATGACCATGACAGTAGTTGTGACTTGACAGTTAAGGCTGATTTTATAACACCAGTGTGAAGCTGTAAGCTGCAGGCACCCCAGTCCCTCTGCCCAGCATGGTGTGTGCTCTCCTAGCAGTGCTGCTGGTGGCTTTGGACATGGGGAGAGGCTCACGTGGTGATGTGGCTCCCAGCTTATTGTGGGCACCTCAGAGGTCAGGCTGTGGGTCTTTAAGTCCTCAGATAGAAAATATTTACAACCTTGTCCCTGACAACGGTCCATCCATCCCTGCAGTTCACCAAAGGGACCTGATTTTGCAATCTCTGCCCACATGAATGGCAGTGACACACCCCGCTAATCACCCCTGCACTGGCACCAACAAGTGATTAAACTAGCAAAAGTGGCTGGTTCCCTTCCTTAGCTCAGAACTAAAGAGCCGGAAAAAGTGGAATAAACAAAGTGGAGCTGCGGGGCAGTCACGCAAGGCAAAGGGAACCCGAGAGCATCAGCAGAAAGGGCTCCAGGACAACACCATCTGCGAGCTCTTGAGGCTCAGGAAATGCTGCTCTTTAAGAAGGTCGTGGTGCTGTTGCCTAGGGCCGGAAATGGACTTGGGGTTGGGGGGGAGAGGGGTGGCTGTGCAGTTATGCCTTTTATTTACTCAGCAGATTTTTGCCTCTTTTTTACATAAAACCAGCAAAGGAGGAAGCTGGATCCTTCTCCCCTAACAGCATTTGACTGCAGAATTGTTTATGGGCTTGCGTCTACTTTGTGTTCTCACTGCTGTTACCCTGAAATCTAGGGAAATGGTAATAAACTAACCTGTGCTCCAAGCTCTCCTGAAATGTCTGTGAAGACAGAGAGGCTTTTGAATTGAGGTCCTAAAAGATGGGACACATGGGTCAGCACTGAACCATGAGCCCCAGAAGGGCTGGTTGAGCTGTGCGGGCTCAGAAGAGGTCCTGGGCTGTGGTCAAAGAGCTCCTGGGGGAGATTTGGGAGGTGGAAACATTCCATTAGGTGTGCAGATAGGGCAGGGAAGTTGCTTGTCCATTTCTGACTGGGCACAGGAGCTGTGCTTGCCACGAAGTCCCAGCTCGAGGTCACTGGGGCACAGCAGAGAGGCAAGATGTAGTGCTCAGGAGGTAAAAAGCAGAAAATCTGGGGAAAACCAGCTCACTGGCCACATCCTCTCCACTTGCCATTCCTCTGAGTAATCTCTCCTCAGCTGAGTACCTCTGCAGTAATAAGGGAGCTGCTGGTTCAGGTTAGTGGTTTCTGAGGAAACACCATTGCCTCATTGTTTATCGGGTTTTCTGACTCCTCAGAGTGAGCTGGATTATTGGGAAGCCACGTTCTCCTGTTTCTTCTCCTCCTGTATGATGGCATCAAGGGTCAAAAGCACATCCACACAGGATGCTTTGCCTCAACTGTGCGAAAGTCTTGCTGAGTTCAAGGAGACTTTGAGATGTTTGGAGCCTTTATTATTTTAAGGACCAGAGTGGTCCAGATGATACTGGAAGTTATTTTTAAAAGGTGGGAAGAAATTAGCCCTGGGAAGCCCTGAAGTGAGGTGGCAGCTGTGTGGGGAGAAATGATTTGCCTTTGTTCAACAGTGTGGGTGCTTCAGAGAGCTGTGGGCAGATGTGCCTGGGAAATCAAAAGGTTGTCTTCAACTGGGCTCTTCCTTCTGCCCTGTGCTCTGGCTTGCTTAGCTTTAGGTCAGATTAACACGAATTGGGGGAAATTGAGACTGGGAGGGCTCATGGAGAACATGAAATAGCTTGTATTCAAAGAACATTGCACTTCAGAACATCCTGCAGTGGGCATGGTGGTTTATTCTGGGTTGACTGTTGGACTCAGTGAGCTGAGAGGTCTTTTTCCAGCCTTGGAGACTGTGTGTGTGTGTTTGTGTGTGTGAATGTAATTCTGTGGGGTGATGGGCAAGGAGGGATGCTCAGTGTGGAGAAGCCCATTCCTGTCCCACACAACCGGGGGTGCTGGAGGGCACTGGGGAGAAGGGAAGTGCAGTGAGTAATGCTCAGAGTAGGTGGTCCCAGGTCTGCTGACCAAATGTTCCTCCCCAGCTACTACCTCTGGATTCCACAAGCAAGTGATTTCACTTTTCTGTTTAAAACCAGGCCCCCTAAAGTCACAATGCTGGCTGCTAAGGCTCACCTTGCAGCAACCCCTCTTCTCCCTCGGGCAACCTCAGGCAGCACCAATTCTGCCTGGGAGCAAAGGACTGCAGAGCCCTATTGCTCACCATTTAATTGCAACCAGATTCCCCTAGCAATGTCTGCAGAAATATTTATAAGTACAGCCAGCAGCTGCTAATGCCAAACAGGAAATTTTCAGCTGAACAAACTTTTCCACGTTTCTAAGTGGGGAAAAGTAAACTGTAGCTAAGACTAGTATTAAAATAAAATTAAAAAGAAACGCTAAATAGCAACAGGCTTCCACTGTTCCATATCCTGAGAGAAGTTCATGTTTTCTTGAAGACTTGGTTCCTTCTAGCTAAGCCATTGTCTATAAGCTGAATGTCTGTGCAGTGATATAGAAGGTGGCTCTAAAAAAGACATTTGGATTCTACCTTGACAGTGGCAGTTGTGTTGCATGAGGCGAGAGCCTCCTGTGCATCAGGAAAGGGTCCTTGGGAAGCTTTTAGTCAAGGTACATCTGTTGTACCTGCTCTCATGTGGCTAATCCATCTCAGAGCTGGTATTTTAAGCTGTTGGTTAATGTAATTTCAAGGAAAAAAGTAAATTAATACAGAATTTGAATGGAGAGCAATGAGCCAGGGATGATGCTGGTGGGAGCAGTGGCCACCCAAAGGAGAGAAGCCCTGTTGGGTCTTGCACTGTACATTTGGGGCTTTTTTGCTGGGATTTTTTTTTTCCTGTTTTGTATTGAAATGGAAAAAATGTAACACTAAATCTTAGTGGAATTATCTGTCGTACATAGGTTCTGCCATTTATAAATTCACTAAATTAACCCTCAGGAATAATGCATTATTAGGCTTTTAAAAACTGATTCATGTGCTTTCATAGTCAATGGCTTTGCAACAGAGGTGAAATGAAGCAAATATCTCTGGTGTGCACATTAATGCTAAAACTATTCTTCAAGTGTCTTCCAATTGGAAAATTACAGATCTATAACCTTGAGTCTTTCAAGGAATTAATATCAAAATAACTCTACCATCCCTGCCAATGCTTTCTTATACAGGTATTTTAATCAGCCCCTTTTTCAATAAACTCTGACTTCCATGCTACCTTCATGGAAAGAGAAGAGCTTGCTAACATCCTGCTGCCAAGATTTTTTTGTTTGCTTGTTTGTCTTTAGCTTCTGGCTGTTGGTAACAAACCATTATACACTTTGCTTACTGGAATTAATTTTCTTTGAAGCAAGTCAGTGGTATGTGGCAAGCTTGGCTGCAGGAGCCCATGGGCTGAATTGCAGTTCTCTGGCTGGCTGATTTTTGGTGAGCAGTGTGCATTTTAAGAGGTAAAAAGATCGTATAAAGAAATGAGGTTTAAAAGATTCCTGTAAATTTTAGTGACTAATAGTAGCAGGATCTTAGGCAGGCTTTATTTTACAGCATAAAAGATGGAATTCAGCAGCAAATTTATTCATGGCTTTTCTACTTGAGTGAACTCTCTGGTTTAATACAGAGTGGGAAATAAAGCACCCAGGTGGGAAGCTCATTTTATTATGAGACTGGGATGAAGGTCTCAGCCTGATATGGGATGCAGGGGAGAGTTGCTGGCTGGCTGGTCAGATACATCCATGGTGCTCAGAGAGGTCCCTGACAGCTTTCTTGGGAATGTGGTGTGTTCTATTGCCAGTTCTCCATCCAGAAATCCATTATATTAGAAAACTGCCAGAGTTTTATCCCTAAAAATCCCACTTTTCATTCTGCTGATCCCTTTTGTAGGTTCCTGACAAGCATTTCTCCTTTAGCTTTGGTCTTTACCCAGGCACCCTAGAAGGATGGAGGTGGGCAATAGGAAGGTTCAATCTCCTGCCTGCACAGGCAGGTGGTATCTGCAGCAATCCCACCTGTGCTTTCTCTGATGCATAAGAGAAAACATCCCTTTGCAATTATTTTTTTCCCCCATGTTTTCACTGATGATATTTCATGAAAAAACAAGCTGAATTTTTCAGCAGCTGGAAAGGCACCACAGCAGCCAAAGAAAGATGGAGGCCTTTGGATGGTATCCTCAGAGAAGTTCTTGATCACAAGGGTTTTAAAGGGGATATCTCACGAGGTGTTTGTCCCCTTGTAATCAGTCAATTACTTTAATCAATTTACTATTGAATCTCCCCTAGTGCACAAATTTACTAAGGGCTGTTCTGCCATTTTTGAGGGACTTTTCCCTTGGAGTTGCTCAGAAGTGGTTATTTGTCCTGCTGCAGAAAGTAAGCATCTACCCCAGACCTTAAGTCACCCCCATCAGAGGCCTGATGACTTCTTGCAAGTTCTGCCTGAGTACATGTACCATGTGCAGCCTCCTTGGCAGCTCCTCGTTGCTGCAGCAGCCTCCTGTCATACCCCTTAAAGCATCCCTGGGTTTTCCTTTCCCTGCTTGACAGGAGGCACCAGGCTCCCCTGGGTCAGAAGCAGCATGATGGAGCCTGAGTCACAAGTTCCCCATGTTCTGCTATCTGGAACATGTTTCTGAGTCTCATTTAAACCAGACACTTGGTGAGAAAGAAATGTGCCTCTGAGCCTCTGCAGATGTCTGGGCAGTCAGGAGGGGCACATCTTAGCAGTGAGAAATGTTTTGTTTCACTCCTAGTTAATGCTTAAGAGCCCCAAGTGCCACCAAATTAGGCTTGAGAAAGCAGTTAAGGCATTTCACTGCCACTGGGTAAGTCTCTGAGCTGTTTGATGTGCTCTTAGATATATAATGCCAGGCTGAAGTGCTCCACACATGCCTGCTTTCCCAAATCCTTCTTGAAGGCTTTACACAAAGGTAGGTCATATCTTGGCATGAATCTTGCAGGTGTCGATGAGGAGATGGCCTAAAGTCTGTGTTTCTATGACTCTATATATGAGATACTGGGCTGCCTTAGCCCTAACAGTAATGTTCTTTGGTGACCTGTGTGTGCCCCACACCAGCCCAAAAGCAAAGACGTGTATTAGTGCTGCTGCTCCAAAAGAGCTCCAGCTACCAGGCTTCTATTCACAAATGCATCCTTGAGTTACCCACTTCCAGCCTCCTTCTTTGGGGAAACATGTCTTTACCTTCTGTTTCCCTTGTTATTTTTAACCAGGACCAGAAGACAAAAATGTTCAGGTTAGTGTGGCCTTTCAAACCATAACACAAGGTCTATTTGTGAATGATTACCTGTCCTTTCCCAACTCTGTGCCTACAGGATGCAGACAATATGTAAAGTCTGTGTCTCCAGTGGCTGGACTTACTGCTAGCTTAAATCTGGCAAAGCCTCTGGAATTTGTTCCATGTTTCATCTGTTGGATTTTAATGGGGATTTTTTTTTTCCTCCATCACTACATTTTGCACATAGACATGCCTCGCATTTTATGAGCCTTATGTAGAAAACATACCACAGCTCTAAGGTAGCAGTGTAATTGTGGGAAGCTCCATCCCCATTGTTCTGGAGACTTGAGAGCCATGGCTCTGGTGGTCAAGTGTATCATAACCCTGTCATACCATCACTGCAGGAGCAGAACTGCTGGTGCTGCAGCAAGCCTCTGGTTTTAAGAGGGTGATTATAACTGGAACCACCTGCAGCTGCTGAAGCCAGGAGCCTTTTGGCTCTGACACTGTTTTGCTGAGGACTCGGGTGCAATTGCTTAGGAGAACTAATCTGTAAAGGATGTTTTTCTCTTGTCTCTGTGTTGTTTCCAGCTTACAGCATGGAAATATTATTGGTCCTGGGAGGCCAGGGGGGAGAAGGGGTAGAAGGAATGTCAGAAGCAAATGAATGATTTGGACGAATGTAGGAGGTACCTGAGGTTTTTTTCACTCCTACATTTGTTAAACCTTGGAAACAAAGGTAAAACCATTTAATGAAGTTACACTTGGTAGAGCAGGCCTTGGTCTGCCACAGGGCAGCTGTGAACTATTTTGCTGGGCTGTCAGAGCAGCTTTGCCTGCAGAGAACTATCTGCCAATATCTCTTCCCTCCCTCCAATTTTTTTGTCAGATTCATTCATTATGTTCACCTCAGAAATTCCTACCATTATTATTTTTTTTCTCTTCGTAGAACTTCTTGTCCCTCCTTTCATATTTTGCATATTTTCCCTTCTCTGTTCCAATCCCTCTCTTCCACTTGTGGTCATAACAATATCCTCTTTGCTGCATATCAGTTCTGGAAAACATCCAGCATGTGGTTTCACCTTTGTGTGCTCCTCCATCAGTCTCTCTGAGCAGAAGGTCTCTAAGGAGTGGTTCAGTACCATCAGAAACCCAGAATATCTCTGGACATTCAGCCATTTGGGTTATGAGCAGAGCCAGCAAGCAAAGATTCTGCACTGAAGCTGGCTTCCCAGGTTGCAGGAGGCTACCTTCCTCAGAGGATGGTGTTGAACATCTCAGTTCCAATGTGGTCAGCTGCCTGAGCATCACTTGTCCAGCACAGCTGGAAACTGCTGAGGAAGAGTTTGGAGTATAGGTGAGCTACCAGTGTTTGAACAGCTCTGCCTGCAGATAGAGATGGCTAAATCCTCAGCTTCAGAGTCAAGTATCCAAGACACTGAATATTTACAATAATTTTTTTTACTTCCAACTTTCTGTGTGAGAAACTACCATGGGTGTGGGTATTTTTGAGGTGAAAAAACATGTAGAGAAGACTTGGTCGTTTCCAGCACCCATGCCACTTGAGTGAGAAGGCTCCATACGTGCAGCCTGATGCTTGGAGCACTTGAACTCCCTGTTCTTGAAGGAGTTGTTGGAAACAGCATCAGATTCTCCTACGTCCCTGAAGAATTCAACTGTGCATGTTGACACTCAGATCTGAAGGCATCTGTGCTGAAGAAATGTTCCCAGATGAAAATGACTCATTAGCAGAGGCTGGACTGAGGCCACATTATTTTAAGTCAAGCCCCACTTGTCCTGTCTCCAGCATCCAATCCCTTCTATAGAGAGGCTGTGTGGGCCAGATGACCTTTGATCATTAGCTAACACATGAACATCCCTTCCCAGCAGTAGCTTCCACATGCTGAAATTACTCACTTGACATCCAAATATTAATGGAAAATGTCTTTTTAATACTGACAGTTTTTCCCTTCTTGCATTCATGACCAAACTGTGGCCTTTTGGATAGGCTTCTGGCATACTGCTGGCTTCTCCAAAGCAAACATCTCCTCTACGTGGTGAGCTGCTGATGGAAAAAGAATTATCCATTTGAATCACTTGGAAAGGGAGGTCAGGAAGGTGCTTCACACAAAACTGTAGATTTCTTTAATACTAGACAAAGAAACTAGAACCTTGGTCATGCCTGTTGCTTTGCACTGGCTGTTTTTTCCCAGGCTATCCCAGTTTCTCCTTCATCCCAGTTTCTCCTTCAGAAGCAGGACAGGGAAGGGAGGAGGCAGTAGAGCCTTGCCTGGTGTGGGATTTTGTACATTTTCATGGGGTTTTCCTGGGATGGTCTCTCCCACTGCCCATTCCTCTTTTCTGTTCAGTTTTGCACAGGGCAATGGCCTTGCTGTGCCAAGGCTCGCAGCACGGTGCTGCAACAAAGGGCAGTTTTGCTCCATGAAACATTAGCAAGTATATTTGCCTGTTTACACAAGGTTTCTTCAGGCATGTCAAGTATTTTAGCTGTGGAAAGAGCACAGTCATTTTAAAATGGTCAGACTGTACACAGACAGGCTAGGGATTTCAGAAATAATTTCCTTCAATTTATTGCTCTTTTAAGCATTCATTTTGCCTCTAATATTGGGTGTCCTGGGTTTTCCTTTGCAGCCTACTCACCATCTGCAATGTTGTTTCAAATGTGCTACTGTATCTTGAGCCTTTTCCTCAATAACCAAGGTTTTGTACTAGGTAGGAGAAGTGCCTTCAGCCTGCCCTGCAGAATCAGGGTTGGTTTTCACTACCCTTGCATTTTCTGCAGAGTTGCTGGTGGTATAAACAGGATCCCCTTTCAGAAGGGAAGAGACCAGCCTGGGCCACGTTTGGGCTGTGATTTGACATCCTGAACATCTTGCCTGCCTTTGCAAGGGCTGGCTCGAAGGGTGGGTGATGGCTGGAGATTTCCTTTCCTGTGCACTTAGAAGAAAGTTCTCAATGGAGCACTGTGCCTTGTGTCTGTCAGCATCATCTTCCTTTGCACTCCTGGTCCCTTTGGTCTCTGTGGATCTCCATACTGAAGCAGCTCTCCCCAGTCTCCTGGAAAGAGTTCTGCACTCTCTTCTTGCAGAGGCCCCAGAATTCTTGCAGGTTCTTGGAAGCTGGAGGGATTGGAGTGTAGTGTATCTGGATACAGAAAAGAAAAGGCTGGTGAAACAATGAGGTCATTGGAGTGATGTCAGTCAAAAGCTTTTGAATGTGGTGTTAGCGCAAAAAAGATGTGGATCATGGTTTGCGTACTAACTTGACACTTTTCCAGCTAATTCTGAATTATAATAAAAAAAGAAATATGGAGAAATATTATGTGATGTTATGAGGAGCAGCAATCCATGGTCAAAACCAAAACCAGTGCAGTACTATAATTAGGATTCTGGAATGTTGCTCTACCTTGTGCTATTTTTTTTCCCTTAGTTGTAGTCCATGTGTTAAATTCAAAGCATGACCCTAAGACCTTGAAGAAAGCATTTGCCTCTTGATTTTACTCAGAAAATATTCCGTTCCCACTGCAAGTGCAAAACCCAGGCCTTTGGCTGGATCCTGTGTTTTTCACTGGCTGTGGCTCTCCATGTGGTTTTGTTATTCCATCATTGGTTGTGCAAGCTGGAATGTGAATGCAGCCCAAGAGCCAGGCAGGGACCTTGCACACACCACTTGGCTCCTAATGTGACATTTCTAGAAATCCCTGGTGGTGATGTAAAAGCACACTGGAGTCTTTGTCCGGATCTGAACCTCCTCCAGAGTCAGTACTGATGGCATAGTCATGAATCCTTTCAAAAATCAGCTCTTAATTTCAAGTTTCAATTATTTATGATCTGTTTAACATCAACATAAATATGTGCATGTTACCATGAAATTAAGATGATTTTCATTTATGTAACAGTATCAAGACTTGGCGGGTTTCCCGGAACTCCACTGAAAAGTGGAAGAATGTGGGTGTGGCCTGGTAAACAGAAAAAAAAAAATCTCCTAAATTCTCCTTCTGCCACCAGTTCAATGGCACCAGACACATAAACTATGGAGAACAAATTCAGCTCCTTTGTGGACAGATGTAGATCCCTGGGCATCTCTCATGTTGTTCTTGCAGGACACCAGCTCCTGCTGCTGAAAAGGCATGAAGCCACTCAAGGATTGGTTCTCTTCTTCAATTTGCCTGTCCACATCAGTGATTGCAGAGTGAAAGTGTCTCCATTCTTGCATGAGCGAGGCATTCTGTATTCTGCTGCGTGTGCTGGGTTTCTCCTTTATTCTCATGTTTTTGTGAGGTTTTGTTTGTTTTTTTCTTCCATCTTGGTTTGGTTTTAATCTGTAGCTCCCCCAAATCGCAATGTATTTCAAGGTTTAAGAAAGAAGGATTCTTGCCATCTGCCATTGCTGTGCTGTATTCTTCCATACAGAGAGAGAAACTGTTGGCTGGAAGGGCCCGGTTTTGTTATGCCCAAACAGTTAGACAAGATTTTATAGGAGGTAGAAGTGAAGAGAAAGAGAGAGACAAAGGAGACTTGCTTAAAAATTACCTTGAAAAATAAAAATACGAAGGTGCTGATAGGATAGGATTTGATTTCTTAAGACAAATGCCTGTTGCCCCAGATCTCCTGGATGAATTGTTGGGGCTGGAAGAGGTGATTAGAGAACTAGGAAGAAATTTAGAAGTTGGCATCCAGGATGTATTTCTTCTTTTGAAGGTCTATTAGCTTCTTCCTCACTGTGCCAACCTTCCTTGCAGACCTCTTACGTGGCAAAAGTCTGCTACAGCTAAAAGAGAAGCCAAAAGCTTCTCTAAGAGCTGAAGGAGACTCAAAACAAGCATTTTTTTTTTCTGCATACCTGTGCAACTTTGACATTGAGAGCTTTTCTTTCAGTATTTTGCCTCTAGATGTCTGCAGCTCAGTCCTCTGAGCTGCAGGAGGGATTAGAGCAGCTAAAATACCAAGGGGACAAAGATTGTCCAGGCCTCTCTCCTAGTAAAATGATCCCACCTTTTATATGACATTTGAATTGTCCAACCTTTTCCTCTGATGTGGAAAACATGCTGACAGGAATGAAAGCTGCTTAGTTTCTGCAGGAGTTATTGCTTTAGCTTGGTGCCACTGTAAATTTTGGCATGCTTTTACAGAGAAGATGTCTGGAGTTCAGTTTATAGAAGAAAATTAACAATAAGCATGGAAGACTGATAAAAGCTCTGCTTGTTTCTGAGCCAAGCAATTAAAAAAGCGGAAAAAATTGTAAATGAAAGCAAATTTCCCTACTTATCTAGATTCTAATTTTGTGGCTGTAAATTAATTTAATGACATGGAATTCTGAAAAGTTGAAAATTACATTTAGAGGAAATAAGCAGCTGTCACTCAACCACCGTTTTAGAGGTAGTATTGCATTTATGATTGTATTTTGATATGTTTTCCTCCTAACTACAGAGACCTTAAAATCTGCACTCTTATTTTTCAGAATGAGGACAACTTAATTTATAATTAATTAAATTATAATTCCACTTCCAAGAAGTGGAAACAGAGAGAAAAAAAAGCACTGAGATGTAAGGGGAAGATGATCCCAGAAGGTGACAGCAAGCCATTATCCCAGTTTCCATAGCCAGAGGCAAAGACTTTATGACCATGTCTGAGGTTAACATGGAGCTTCTGGCTGTAGCCTGTGAAAATGGAGCAGTTAAACACCTTCTAGGATTACACTTGGCCAGTCATGCCAAGGAATGTGGGAATGTAATGAAGTCAATGCATTTTGGAGAGGTCCTAATGGACAATGTATATTTTTCAACAAGTATGGGAGACAGACAGTGGAACCCAACTTTCCTGCCTACTAAAGGGAAACCATCCACTAAGCAAATTAAGATTACTTTATTTTATATCTTCCCAATGTGGTCCTGTCACACTGTCTAGAGGTATCACTGTTCATGACCTTAAAGCATCCTGTTTTGCAGTGAATCTTTAAGTCTTTGTGGTTATGGGTCCTTGGGAGCCCTGCAGAAGGAAGGGATGTGGCTGGTAGAAACCTTGGCTTTGGTGTGATGTGCTTGAGGTAGAAGAGGGCAGCTCACAGGTTGGCAAATGAGAGGATGGTATTTTTCAGGGCACTTAATGACAATAACAAACACAAACTGTCTTCTTGGAAGAATTCCTCAAAGCAGGGACTGGCTGTGAGCACCAGAGAGCAGAAAATGTGGTTATAAAGGGCCAGCTTGAGGACATAGACTTGCTGCTTGTCCTTAGGTCTAGCCTTTATATATATGTTTTTATTTTAATTAGATAATTGTTGGCTCTGGAAATGTTTCCTTCTAGTAATTATGGCTTTTGTTTGTTCTTCTGTCTCAAACATGTAGTGTGAGGGAGGTTTCATTGTTTCTTAAGAGCTTCCCTCTCGTTACTGCATGTCCTCCATCTTCCAGCATCTTCAGCAAATCCCTCTTAAAACACAACAGGTCTAAAACCCCTCAAATTGACTTGAGGTAGATGAAGGAGAATTTGGAGCTGGAGAACTTCCTTACGATGTCTGCTTGGTTTTTTATGTGTTCTTGATGAGCTGTCTTGGCCTCAATTTGATTTACACCCTTTTAGAGGATAATCTACCTTATTTCTATTAAACACTTCAAAGATCTCAAGCAACAGAATTAACTGGTTAATGACTTTCTGATGTCTGGAGCTACAAACAGTGATGGTGCAGCTCCTTCTCTGGTGCTGATTATTCAGATGCCTGGGCAGGTACTTATTTAATGCCATCAAACCAAATGTCTTTATAAACTAAGGTGTTCTTCTGAAGACCTCCTTGTTTTTCTTGGTGCTGTGCTGCTTTGAAATGGAGAGAACAGATTTTTCTTGTGGAAGGTAATGCTCCTAAGCAAATGCTGACATGAAGGAACAAATTCATTCACGTTCAGACATGATGTGTCCTGCTCAGAAGCCTGTGGTCACCAGGCCAGGTGTCTGGCTATTAAAGTCTTGAGGTGATGGACATAAAGAAGCACTGACATGACAAAAGACCCACTGGAGAGAGGAGCTATAATCTGGCTGCATGTAAAGATGACTCACCCAGAAATCTCATCCATTTATAGGTTGTCTCCTGGATAGTGACAGCTCCAGCCCCCCTGGAGCCAGTGGAAACACTTAGAGGGATTTCAGTGGGAGTTGAACTTGGCTGTGGGAAATATTTTTCCCTATGTAGCTCTTTGGATTTTGTGGAAAAGTTTCTTCCAAGACTAAGGAGTGTTAATCAGCAGCAGTGGGATGAAGCAGGCACGTCATTTTTAGAGAATTGTTGCTTCTGCTAAGGATTAAATGCTGCTCTGTGCTGAATCATGTCTGGGGTACTGGGAGAACAAGGTTGGAAGCAGATGTTGGTGCGGTGCTGCATGGAGAATGCTGCAGGGTGATGTTGCTTAACCACCCATCAGAACAGCATCTGCAGTTGTGGGGCTGGAGAGAAGGATCTGTGTGGTTCTGGGGAGGAAAGGTAAAAGGCTGGAATAGGAATGAAGGAATGGATCAGGAAAGGATGGGGTTTTGAGGATGCTGGGCAGTATCAGGGGAGGAACTGCCCCCAGTCTGACACCAAGCAGCCCTGCACGATGGAACAGGGGACATTTCCCTTCCAAGGTCAGCAGCTTCAGGAAATGATCCTATCAAGAAAGGAAACCTCCTTAACATCAATATGAGAATTAATCTGTACATAATTCAGAGCTCTGGTGAGCCTTAGCTCACAGTCATTGTTCCTCACTCATGGGCAGGCTGCTCGCTTTGGCCCTGCCACTGATTCAGGGAAGCACACAGTGCTTGCAAAGGCTGTGGGACAACTTTGAAGGCTGGAATTTTACCATATAATTATTCAGCATTGCAGTTGTTAGCAAAATAAGGTTTTCAATATCCAGGTAGAGTTGTGTGTGGGGGTTACTACCACTTTTTTTGAGGTACCATTTAGGACTACCCTTTTTATCACCATTGCAATGCAATGAAGAGTGGGAATGCAAACGCATTCATCGGGAAGGGCTGGGGAGGAGGCAGTAGTTGACATTTTCAGGCAGCTCTGGGCAGCAGCAGCCCTGCATTAACAATAGAAAAAAGTTTCCACACAGCTGAACTGCACTGGACATCCTCAAAAACTCCCAAAATCAGCAGGATTTCAGAGTCCAAAATGTCAGAAGTTTTCACATGGTTATAACTATGGCCTTGTGGTTTAAAAAAAAAACCTAAACCCAACCCAAGTCAAGAGCTGAGTCCATTTGCTTCTAGTGCTTACACAGCAGGAAAGATCTTGCTTTTCATGTGGTTTAATTCCCAGGGTTGTAGTTTGTTTGCTCTGAAAGTATAAACTATAAAACCCAAAAAACTTTTCTGAAAGAAACCGTTATGCCCCATCTTATTATTAAACTATACATTAATATTGTGCCTAGGCCTTAAGCCCTTTGTGATCCTGTCCTGCACTCACAGTGCTCATCTCCAAGGCTTTCCCAGAGGTGGGAAGGACTCCTGGCTGCCTTGCCTCCACCTTTGGAGGATGAACTGAGATTTTAAAAAATTATTATTTTTTTTATTTTTATTCTTAGTTCCCATTAAAAAAAAAAAAAGAGGGGGCGGGGAGGGGGAGAAGTAGCCCTTGGCTGGGTGGGAGCAGAGCCAAGGATGCTTCTGGGGGTGACGATAAAACACCTGATGCTGTTTTATCTGTTGCTAAAACAAACCTGCATAAAAGGCTGAGGGAGCTGGGGGTGTTCAGCCTGGAGAAGAGGAGGCTCAGGGGAGACCTCATCACTCTTTACAACTCCCTGAAAGGAGGCTGGAGCCAGGGGGGGGTTGGTCTCTTTTCTCAGGCAACTTTCAACAAGACAAGAGGGCATGGACTTAAGTTGTGCCAGGGGAAGTTTAGGTTGGATATTAGAAAGAATTTCTTTACAGAGAGGGTGATCAGACATTGGAATGGGCTGCCCAGGGAAGTAGGGGATTCTCCATCCCTGGAGATATTTAAAAAGAGCCTGGATGTGGCACTCAGTGCCATGGGCTGGGAACTGCAGCAGTAGTGGATCAAGGATTGGACTTGATGATCTCTGAGGTCCCTTCCAACCCAGCCAATTCTATGATTGATTCTATATTCTTGTTCTGCCGAATTACACTGCCTGGGGTCAGTCCCCGGGTCACTGGGTGCAGCTGGAGGCAAAGTCCCGGCAGCACCGCCACCTGCAGGCAGCACTGCCAGGGCACCAGCAGCATCCAGCTCCCTGCTGAAATGTGCTTCGGGACACGAGGAGGGGTGGGGAGGAGTTTTGAAACAGAATTGTGCGAAAATAGGTGATGGGAATTGTAGTTCTTCAGCCTCTGATGGAGGCGCCGGGTGGTGCTGGAGGTAAACTCTGCTGCAGGGAAAGGGCTCTAAGGTTTTACTCACTTCTGGTGCTTCCCGATTGCACTGTCCGTGCTGGGATAGAGCTGAGATCCCAGAGCAGTTCCAAGGAAGCCATCTGGAACCCAGGGTTCATCAGGCTACTGCTCAGAAACTTTTTATTGTGAGAGGGCTCAGAGAAATTGCCAAACACGGACCAATATGCTCAACCAGCAAAATCTCGTTTATTGAATTCACTAGTGCAGAATATATACTTTTCTCTTATCTATGTTACACACACGGCATTAAGTGATTGGTTAACGCTCTCCAAATTTGCTTCTAACTTACAAGCTAATTGGTTAAAAGTCATTGTCCGTGCCCATGCTGAGGGCTGTCCTGGTTTAAAAATGTTTTGTCTTGCTGTTACTCTATTATCTTGTTTTGCTAGAAAGCTAGCTCGGGTGTTACTGTAACGCCAAGGTTAAGTTCATTGATGCATTCCCAAAATATGGTCTGTTCAGTACATGTCTGCTTTTGTGGAAAAACCCCACAACTTCTGTGTGTGTTTACTTGCCCCCAAAGCTCTTCTCCAGGTAACGTCAGCAATTAAAACTCCATCACAACTTTGCTAACCCAGGTTCCTGGGGAAAGTGATGCCACTGAACCAGGTGGCTGCTGCTGCTGTGCCACCATTGTCCCCGTGTTATGTGACCTGCTGGCTGCAGGTGTGTGCTGGCACAAACTGCCTTGCAGGCAGCTCCGTATCCTCTCCTTGTTTTTTGCTGCTCTCCTGGGGAGGCAATCTAACCTCCAATCCGGTTGTTGTCAGAGCTTATTTATACTCAAGAGTCGTGCTAGAGAGAAATAGGAGTCTCCCAGCAGCGAGGCTGGGGCTCAGAACTGCTTCTTTGGCAGGTTTCTCCTGCCCCTGGGCCTGGTGCCAGCTGAGGATCCTAAATGGGGAGGGAGGAGGAAATCGTTCAGCCCTAAATATAGCTGCTCTGATAAAGGCCACTTGGTCTATGCAGCCTCGGTTTTATCCAGAGAGGGGTTAATTGTGCTTGGCTTTTCTCAGTGGCGGACACCAATGGCTGCTCTGCCTCTCCTCCAAGGTGTGGATGGGGAGCTCCTGCAATGAAATGGTTTTCTTAGTGGGAGATGAGGAACCCAGTCTCTCAAACACTTACGCAAATGTACTGGTTGGTATATTTAGCAACCTGTTTGGTAGCAAACTGGTCTAGGGGGAGGTATCCCTGCCTGTGCAGGGGGGTTGGAACTAGATGAACCCTAAGGTCCATTCCAACAGAAACCATTCTATGAGAATGGAGCTTTGTTCTCATGGGAGCTCAGTACTTGTGTCCTGAGATATTAATCCAAGCCTGGGCTCAGGATGAGGACTGCTGCTCCTCACAACCTCCCTGCAAACTGTAATTTCATGGTGGCTGCACACTGAGGTGGCACAGCCAAGTGCCAAGTGTGGAGCTGCCCTCCTTCCTCATTCCTGTGCCTGTGGGAGATGGGTGATGCCTGAATTAGCCTCCCACTCCCTCCCAGGCCACTCTCCCAAATGAGTCTAACCTAGAGCAACTCAAGTGTTAACTCAGATGGGCAACCTGACACCCACCTCTGCTTAGCCCATGGCTCACCCAAGGGCAGGAGCCCTCGTAGAGGGGTGGTTGGAGCCTGGCTTCCTAGCTCTGAGCAAGAGGTCCCTCTGGTGGGGATTTCTGCTCAAAAGCAAGCCCAAAACTGCTGGCTAGTCTGATCACCAGCTCCTGGCAAACCCTGGACGTGCTTCCCAGGTGCAGTGCTGCAACCCAGGAGGTTTGTCCATCTGAGCCCGTAGCAAGCAGAAGCAGCTGCTGCTCTGGGGCCAATTTCTGACACTCCACTTTGCTCCTTGCCCTTTCTCACTAACTCTTCTTTGCTGGCCACTTTGGCCACACACTGCCCAATGGCCTTGGCTGTCTTACATCACCTTTTGCAGACACCCTGAGGGATTTGCCCAGTGTGCAGCTGAGAAGCGCTGCCAGGGCTGGGAGATAAGCACCAAGTGAGGGGATAAAGGTTTGTCTCACACACAGGAGGGTGGTGGGGACTGAAAGCACCCAAACTCACCCCACTGCCCCCAAAGAGGGGCTGCCCAAGGACCAGACTGCCAGCCAGAGCTCAGTGGGGTCAGGGCAGTGGCGCATCCCCCGCTCTGCTCTCATTGCTGTTTCCTTACTTTAAAAATAACCCTGAAGGAAAAGCAGGACACCTGGTTTATTTTCCAGGAAGAAAAGCACCAGGGAGAAGAGTTTGCTTTGTACTTCCAAGAAGCAATTGCTGATAGCGCAGCCAGCTATCTCATTACAGAGGTCATCGGGGAAGTTTTTTTCTTTGAGCTGGCTGGAGGAGGGAGAAAACACCTCTCCTCAGCTTCGGATGCATTGTGGGTCGAGCCTTGAGTGTCACGGCTTGCTTTGCTTTGTTTATGATTTCTGTGATGTCCCCACCCTGCGTCCAAGGGCTTGGCAGCCTTGGGGAGGGAAGGCAGCCGCAGGCAGCGGGGTGGGAATGCTGTGGGACAATGCAGGCACAGGGTATCCAAGTGCTCACACTGGGCCAAGGTCAGCTATTGTTCCAGGGATTATAAATAGATGTGGTGGTAATAACGCAAAACCGAGCCTTGAAATACAAGCTTTTGGTTCTTCTTTAGCTCTGAGGTGAGGAAAGTGGGATAAGTGACAAGGCAAGAGGCAGGGCAAGAAAGGAGCAGTTCCAGGAACACCCCGCCTGCAGATCAGATTGATAAAACAGGGTTATAAAGTAGTGCCTGAATTTCCTGCCTCTGCCAATAATGAGGATTTTATTTTTTCCCTGTAAACCACAAGAAGCAAATATGCTCTGAGAAGAGATATAAAATAATAAGCGTGTTTTCCCCTGGTATAAACAAACATGACATTTGTACCTGAGTGCATGTGGCAAAGTCAAAAGAGGCTTTAAATTATAGAGGCAGGAGATGAAAAACTATTTTTTATATAATGTTTTTCCAAAATCAGACTCAGAAAAATAAATGAAGTTTCTGCTTGACAAATTTCCAGCTACAAGAATTAGGTAATGTTTTTAAAAAATATTTATTTTTGTCAATAGTATAGTCAAAACCTAGCAAAACCCAAACTCTCACTGTATTCATCTCTTGGGTAAAAGTATTGGTTTTGCCACTTCAGAGAGGGATTGGGAGAGCTCTGCATGGTGGGTGCCTTCTGTGGTACAAGTTCAAGGATGTTAAAAGTGAAAACAACTCTTGTTCTGTGGCTTCTGGTGCCAACTTGCAGCCTGTTCCACGTGGACTGTGGGTGCAATCTTATTCTGACCTTTCTGAGTCTGAAAGGGTTAATCCCTCACTAAATCTGTACCAGATACTGTCTGGCTGTGGACTTTCCACATCTGCCCAACAATGTGGAGTGGCCTGGGGATACTAGAGAAGCAGAATATCCCTTTTTATTAGTAGGGTTCTCTTTCAAAGGAGGGGCAGGTAGAAACCTAATACCAAGAGGCTTTCAATTTGTGTTAACACTGCTCTTCAGCAAGAGAACATCAGCCTTGTAGGAGTAGAGTTTTTTTATAGACAGAAGGCATCATCCAACAGGTAGGGTGCTGTCTGGACTATGGGAAACCTGTGCTCAATTGCATGGGACTTGTGGCAACATACTTAGGCTCTCTCCATGCATCCTGAAATTAATTTCATTGAAACAAACAAAAGAAACCTTGTGATTTTAGTTCCCCCCGACTCCAACCCTCATTTCTCCATCTGGGAATATAACTTGAAAATAATTATCACCCTAAACTACATCCATGAGTTGTAAATCATGTGTGCTTTGAAGCAAAATGACACCACATATTAATTGTCATTTAGGTAAATGGTAGTATATATGTGAAGATCCTAGACTGGCTATGAAAAGGTAGTTTTAGAGAAGCTGCATGATTTTTTTTGTCTATTGTTATGGGCATGAAGTAGTTGCAGACCTCCTCTCAAGAAGCTTCATCCACATTTGTTGTACTGTTGCTTTATTTCTATTAAAGCATTTATCATTTCTAGAAATTGACTGCAAAACCTGGACTGGCATCTCAGGCCCTTTTTATGTACTGGAAGACATCACAAGTATTCAGTTGCTTGTGCTGGTTTAATTGGAGTGAGGAGAGATGAGATGAAATAAGATGGTCTGTGCCATTTAGTGATGATGATGCTGTGATCGTGTGTGTGAGCACAAGTGGAAAGCTGTGTTCTTCAGCTTCAAAATTCTGATTGCAAGAAAAGTGCTTTGAAAGCTTTGATTGTATTAATTACAGCATTACTGCACATCATAGCTTCAGTGTTTGTGTTAGTTTATATCTTGTCTTCCTTCATCTTGCAAGCTCAGAAGAGATATAATTACAGCACATCTTTCCTTTTTAAGTTTCCTGCTGGGATATTTTGTGCTTGAAATCAATGCCTGCCAGTGTGCCTGTGAAATTTCCTGAGGAAGTCGTTTAAATAGTGCTGTAAAACCGGGGACTGATTTAGTAAGGAGGAGCAATCCAACATTGTTTCCAGAAACCCACAGCACTGAAGGAAACGGAGAGCAGAGGGGCTGGGGAGCTCCTGTCCACGGCTGCTGGTTGCACCTCTCAGCAGATACCTGCATGGGGGTAAAGATCTGTTGGGGCAAAGGTACCTGGATAGTGTGGAATGCAAATACAGGATCTCAGGAAGGATTGTCTTCCTCTGTGTCAAACAGGAAGGTCCAATGAAACAAGGGAAGCAACGTTATTGCTTCAAATTGCTCTGATTGCAGAAGGTGTCCTCACCTTTAGTTAGCACAGCCTAGAGTCACGTTATGGGAAATAGCAGAATAACCTCTTTATTTTTTACAACTGCCTTTCTTGTGTTATGTGAGGATGGCCCCAGCCCAGCAGTGAGGATCTTTGCAGTCCTGACCTTTGCTGCCACACACTTGGCACCAGCAGGAAGCTTCTGGGAGAGCAAGCATAGGGAACACGAAGCTAAATGATACAGATCTGTTTCTTCCTCTCCTTTCATCCCTTCCTTGGGGATAATTCTGTTTTTTGCAGGCTCACCAGCAGCACTTCTTATAGGAGGACTGTCTCCCACTCTGGGAGCACTGCTGGGCTCAGGAAGGAGGAGATGGAGGCTGCCCTGCTTTATATGTCTTGCATGGGCTCTGGGTTGCTGCTTTGGAGATGTCAGACTGGAGTTGGTGGTCTGGAGGACTAAATGTTTCATGCAGTCCCCTTCCTAAGCCCTTGAGCTGCTGTACTAAGAGGATCTTGGTGTAAGCATTTGGCCCCTGCTGAGATGTTACCCAAGGAGCTGGTGAGGTGGAAGCTGAGAGCAAAGGTCTCGGCCAGACCCGAGCTCTCACTTCTAGTCTTATGGATGTGTTTTATAGCAATTCGCCATCAGATGGAGCAATTTTGGAAGCAAAGACAGCTCCTTCCCTGCCACCCTCCCGGAGCCCAGGACCCAGCAGTGTGCTACAGCATCCTGCTGCATCCTTTGTATCACTGAATCTTCACTTATGCTTCTGGGCACCTTTATCTGTGGGGGGAATTAACTCCCAACAGCTTGGTAGCCCTGGTGTTCCCTTGGGAAGCACAAGGAGGAGTTTTCAGTTTCTTCATTTAAAAAACAGGAATTCAGCCTGGACCTCTGGCTGCTGTGTGAGTGTGGGGCTGATTGTGGCTGCACCCTGTGAGAAGCTCCATCTGCCAAAGAGAAACTAGGGGGATGCTGTGCTGGGGCTGTGGGAACTGCAACAATTTGTGGTATGAGCAGAGATTCAGGTGACATTTCAGGTGAGGTGTTAATGTGCTTTCCTGAGTGAGCAGGCAGGGCAGGAAAGGTTTCCAAGGTCGTAGCCTGGAGCTGAAGTATACAAAATGAAGCAAAGTCTGGGTCAGCTTGAATCCTGGATGCCCCTGGCATGCTGGGATGCTCAGCAGGATCTCCTGTCCTGTGCTTCAAACCCAGATCTGTCCCATCTCACCTGCAACATCACCCTGGTTTTGATTCTGTGGACTTTGGTTCAATGGAGCCAGTCTGTGCTGCTCTGCTAGGAGAGGCCACAGCAGCAAGAAATCAGCTGGTGAGGGCAGATATTTGAGCTGTGCTTCAGGAGCTTCCTTAGTAGTATTTACTTTGACACTGCAGGAGTAGGACATAAATAAGTACCTCTGTATTTAGGTGTTGTGCATCAAGGGATGTTTGCTGGAATGGGGCATCTGAACTGGGGTGCAGCACACAGCCATGGGGGATAAATGCTGGTTGAAGCAGTGGAAAAGAATAAAAATGCTGGAACTTTAAAGAGCGATTTTAAAAGCCCACAAAAAACCTTTGCCCATGGTGAGAGGAGAAAGACTACTTTTCTTTCCAACTGTTTTTCTTCAGTTCTAGAAAGGCATGGGCTGCATGACTGCATGCTGTATGCATTAGCATCTTGTGTGCTTAAGAGAAATACACCTGTGGATCTCTCTGAATAATAGGAGTTAAATGAGCTACATTAACCACACATTTCCTCCTTCTGAATTTTCAGGACCTCAATAGTACTGTTTTGGCAGGTTAAGCTGGCAGTCCTTGCCATGATGTCTTTAAAGGTTCATTAAGCCCTTCAATGTACTATCATCTTTTTCTAAGACAAAGAATAAGCCAAAGATTTTTGTGATTAATAGCCCAAATAAAAAGACTCAATAAAACCTCAGTTACATTGTGAGGTACCTCATCATCCTTGCAGTAATGGTAAGATCATCCTTATGATGTATTGATGTGGGACAGCACCTAACTGCCTGGAGCTTCTCTGCAAATACACTGCCTCCAGCAGCTCTCCTGCTCAAGGTGTGTCGTGTCCCCCCTCAGTATTTCAGATCTTGGTATCACTTCTTGATGAGAGAGAGTTTACAGCTGTTAGTGGTGAAATCCTGCCCAGGCCTGGGTACCCATCAGGGGTGAGGAACTCTTCAAAATGAGTAGGATTCATTTCCCTCCTCCTTGCATGGGGACACAAAGGGATCCTACAGCTGGGATGCAGACAAGGAACCATAAACCACCCCAGAGAGCCCATGGAGATGACAACCTCCCTCACATCACCCAGCCCTGCCCCCCGTGTAAATCTGAGCTGTTGTTTTTGGCTGGTAAATGAAAGCCAGTCTGAGGCCTCCATCCAAAACTCAGTCCCAGGCTGTGTGGGAGAGTTTGTTCATGACTGTGCAGAAGGCAGACTGTTTGGTTTTGGAGGGTTTTGGTGGTTGGTTGGTTCTATCCCCCAACCAATTCACTTAGGCTTCACAAACAATATGGAGCCAATAACACCGGTGCCAACAAACTGTGATTCTTATCCTGCTTCCTGGTATTTGCAACCCTGTTTTTTTGGATGGGGAAGCAGTTTGTGTCAGCTAGCTTCTTCCTTGCTTACCAAATAACTTTTCTTTCCCACTCCTGGGACTCTCTCTCCCTGGGCCAAGCTGGGAATGGCTCTATTGCCCCAGCAGCCCCTGCTAACAGGGCTCCTGGCTCCTCTGCTGAATCCAAAACTATCCAGCAGTGATACCAATCTCTGTCCCATGCAGAAAAAATGTTATGAGCTGTGGCATTGCTGTGGGATAGTGGCTAAGACAGAATGGCATGGATGCTGGGATAAGGGTCTGGGTTCAGGAGGAGGGGAACTTCTCTTGCACACGACAACTGGTTAATTTTTGAACAGCCTTGTAGCTATTTTAGTTACCGTCTCCTTTAAGGAGATCAACACTGAGGGCAAATTCCTTCCCAGATAAATCATGCTCATTCCACATGCAAGAGAAAGTGGGGAATTTTGTTTTTCAAGTGGCTGCTTTGCATGTTTCTCTGGCTGGCAGCTTGCACAGCAGTGCCAGAGCCTCTCTTATTGCGTGAGTGATGTTTGTAGCTCCAAATGAGGAGTTAGAGCCTCATGTGATGCTTAGGGGATAACTCTCCCCAAGATAATCCTGTGTAAAGGCAGAAGATTTGAAAAAAAAAAAAATCATTTTAGAGAAGGTGTCAGCCCCATACTCTTAATATTTGGGGTCTGGTGTAAGTTGTTTAGTTTTTTTTTTTAAGAAAGGAAGGGGAAGAACAGCTGTTTACCTGGCACTGTGATTCCTCCACAAGATCCCACAGGAGATCCCTGTAGGATCCATGCCACTTCTTGCTCCAGGTGAGGAGGTCAGTATTGCCTGTGGAGGCAATCGGTTTGGGTTGAAAGCTCTCTGCATCTTGTATTTGATTTATGAAATTATGACAAGCCTCATGAAAGGGACCTCACCAAATCATCAGTCTGTTCCACTGGCCCAAAGCTAATTTGCTTCTCTAGCCAAAATAATGGATTTGGCACCTGTTAAAAGCTAGAGATTATTTTCTAATGTTTGCCAAAACAGCTCTTTTTTGGAGGGTTAAACTGAATGCATCTTTGAAGGAGTCAAAAACATGTGGCTTGGGGGGGGGGTGTGTGGATTTCCCCCCTCCCACCGTGTTTCAGGGCCCCTCCTGCTTTGTGTGAGTTTTTTATTTCCCATGAATGAGCACCAGCTGAAATATTCTGGTCCTTGCTGTGGATAACAGCATCCCTTCAGAGGAAAGGCTGCAGAACTGCTCCTGTATTTTTCAGTAGCTCTTGACCTGGAGCCAGGCCTTGTTTCTGGAGCTGGCTTCTGGCTCCAGCACAGCTGAACTCAAGGGCTAGCTCATCCAGCCCCAGCCAGGCTCTTGAGTCTCTCTGCTACTTGGTTCAGGGGTGCTTGTTGGAAATCATCTTGCAATGAACTCTTCTCTGTTCACATGAAAGCCCTCTGATTTCCTGATGTGTGTTGTGCATATTAAACCTCTCAAGTGGATTCTGCTTTGGGCAGCATCTGCTTTTCCCAGTTCCAGCCCTGCTGCAGCCCTGGTATTGTTTTACATGGATCTGAAGACCATGTGTGTTTGTCCCTTCCACAGAGAATGCAGTTTCTGCTAAGAGCTGTCATGTGCTTTTTGTTTTGATCCTTTTCCTAAGTGCTTGGGGTCATCTTTGCTCCAAGCTACAGATCACGTACAGGGTAGTCAATATTTGCTGGGTTTACAAGAAATGTGTTGGCTGCTGTTCAAGGAGTTGTTGCACTGTGTCAGTGGATTTGGCAATAAATCGATTTCTTTGCAAACTCTTGTTGCTGTGGATTTGCTTTGTCCACTGCAATGGGACATTCAGAAGCACTGGTTGCAAGGGAGCTGCTGTGGGGAGAAAAGATGCTTCTCCCTTCCCACCCACCTACTATCTCCATCTCTGTCAGTGAGACTGTGAGAAAAAATCCCCAGTGACAGGTCACACATGACCAGAGGTTTAACTGGTGTCAGCTGCCTCTGAACAGAAGCCAGAAATGCTGTTGGTCTATGAGAAATACTGAGATACTCGATGAATATCAGCTTTGGCAGAGTTTCTGACAGGAACTGCTACAGTGACTTTACCTGAACAAGTCGCTGTGTAAGGCAGGTGGGTGGGAGGCAACCCCAGGGCAACCCTTTCAATATCTGCCTCTGAAAATCATCTAGAAATCCATCTAACCCTATCAATGCCTTAAAAACCCTTAAAAATTAAAAAAAAATTCTATAAACCCAACTCTCATTGTTGTCTGCTTTTGAAAACCTTCCTGTGTATCTTGGAGCCAAATGCTCCGGCAGAGTGTGAGTCTGTTCAGGATTTAGTTCAAAGGGGCTGGAAGGAATTCCTGGTATTGCAAAACAGGCAGTGCTGGAGGCCAATCGCTGCCCCACCAGCCCCTACGCACGGGCTTGGCCCCAGCCCAGGGATGGCAAATTGGTGACTCAAAGCATTGAGTTAGTCACTGCTTGATGGGGAATCCAGTAAGATGACTTGGAGGACTGCACCAGATAGGTTGTTCTCCAAACATGGCAAGGAAAGAGTAGCTAAAACAACAGGGAATTCAATGCATGCCTTAATTTAAGCGTGCCTGAATCTTCCTCACAATACATCACCATGACAACTCCATCCAGATTTCCAGAAGAACCACTTCCAGCCATTAAACTATCAACTATGTACTCAGTGTAACAGCATCATTCATAAACCAATGGACTAAGTGCCAGGGAAAGATGTGATCAAGCAGCCTTACAATACTCAAGAGGAATAATGTACTGCTCCAATGTGCATTTTAGTCTCTTTTTTTGGTTAAAAACAGATGGAGATGAACGTAAACTGAACACAGTGAATGTTTGTGATAACTTGCAATAACTGCTGGGAGTGTTGAAATTGTAGCACCAAAGGAAAAGCACTGCAAGATCTTATAATGTTTGATAATGAGATACCCCATTCCTAGTCAGCTGCTGAGCTCTTGAAGGTTAACTTCAAGCATTATTCTGGGTTTGGGAAATGTAGATCCCCTTATTGTATATTTTCCAATGACTCATGGCTAGGTGAGAGCTGACCACAGGAGTTCCCCATCCCAGTGTTCTAGCAGCAGGACTGTGAATGGTTTTGAAACACGCAATTTCAGGCCACTCACAATGTTTTTGCCTTGCTAAAGCAGAATAAATCAGAAGTGACCATGACCTCTTAGAGAAGGATATCTGAGTAGCAAGCTGGTTTGCAGTTGGCTTCCCCAAACATAACTTTTTAGCAGTATCTTAACAGCCTATGGCCAGAACATTTGGAACCACCAAGTGAAGGATCACACATCTCTCTGATCCCTGTGTGCTGGTTTTTTTCATGTTTAACAAGGACAAACATGACATGATTTCTGAGGGATTTCCTAAATATTCCCATGGTAGCCTTTACCCCAGTTTCAACCCCTAAGGTTATTTCAGGGTGTACTTTTCTCCTCCTTGATGCTCATTCCTTGGGAGATTGGCTGTACAGGATGAGCCCAAACAAAAAAGATCTCATGCAAAGGGGGGGGGAGGGGCATGCCAGGGCTCCCCAAAGCCCTGCTGGCCATGAGCATCCTTGTCCTGGTGGCCAGTTGAGCCCCATCTCCATGGCCATGCATTCCTGATGAGCACTAGATGTCTGACCTTCTCACCCTCCTGGCAACATTAAATGTCCTTTTCTGTAAACTTCGGCAAGGCCATATTTTCCTTCTTTTTTTCCTCATCTCCAACAGCTGGTTATTATCAAGCATGAAGCATAAATGGCCTCTTTCACACTCAGCAAGGTGAGGGCTCCTGTGAATAAAGCCTGACCACAGGGTTTGCATGATGATAGTGTGAGTGATTCAGAGAGTTCCTTGCAACTACATAAGTGAAAGGAACACTATAAACCCATCTCAGGTGAGGGGCTGTTTCCATAGACTTGGATCAAGAATATGTCCTGTATTTTACTTTTACAGAGAAAGAGATTAGATAATGAACTTATTAATGTCTATAAATATCAGAGAGGGAGGTGTCGGGAGGATGAGACCAATCTCTTTTCAATGGTGCTCTGGTAATAGAACAAGGAATAATGGGTTCAGCTAGAACCTCAACATGAGGAGAAACTTTTGTACTGTGAGGATGAGGGAGCACTGGAACAGGCTACCAGAGAGGCTGTGGAGTCTCTTTCTCTGGAGACTTTCAAAACTGGCCTGGATGTGTTCCTGCCCAAGGTGATCCTACTTTGGCCACGGCTGGACTAGATGATCTCTAGAGGTCCCTACCAACTCTAACATTCTATGATTCTAAGAGACTTGGGAGATCTTTCCTTATGGTAAGGAGGCTATCAGCATCACATCTAGGAAGGAGATTTCAAAACCAGAGCAGTGGGAAAGTATTAAGATGATAATAAGTTGAGTCAACTCAAGTGTCCAAATGAGCAGTTGTTTTTTTGGTGGTGAATTCAATTGTCTAAAAGAAAACAAGCAAAGGGCATTCAACCAGGTGAGGGAAAAAATAATATGTCTTTGATATGAAACAGACAGGCATTGCCCTTACACTGTACTTTTAATTTTATCACCAGCACATCTAGGCACTGAAGGCAAGCTGGATGCAAATGTTACTGCTTTTTTCATGAAGGGCTGAAAATAGCTGAGTGCAGGTTATACTTACGGGCATGTAGATATCAAAAAGCCTCCAACAGCATCCTGTTACAGTTAATGGTCTGTGCTCGTGCCTCTCCACGCTGGGATACCCTCAAATATCACAAACTAAGCAGAGCTGAGCAGGATCATTAGGAGGAAAGGAGAGCTCTGAAGAATCCTCCTGTGTTGGCAGCCTGGGTCCCTCCGAGCTGGCGTTGTGCTGATCCCCAGCACAGCTGTGGACAGGCTGCTCTACTGGAGCAAACTAGAAAATCCACAACCCAAGACTGAAATACAGAAGGCTGATGTTGTTCTGGTGTATTTTTTTTTAATATTGTATTTTTTTTTTTTAATTTTATTGGAGGGAGAGGATTTTTGTCTGTTCCCTTAATTATGACTTGGTGCACCACACCTGCATCCTGCTATTCCCCTCAAAAATCCAGGCTGAGACATTGCTACACCAAAATCATCCTGACTTTCTCCCTGCTGGAAAAAGCCTCTTGAAGGATCTCCTTCTAGACTTAAATAAAAGTCTCTCTTTTCCTTTCAGCAGAGGCAGGCAAAGGGCTCACAACGTGCTGAGGAGAGCACTGATTTGCAACAATTTTCCTGAGAGGAATTGCAAAGGTAACTCCTGTTTTGGAAAACGCATCCCATGGAAATATCAAATACAGCTTTCAGTAAGCAGCAAGAGGTTTAGTCTAGCCTCATAGACTTTAACACCCACAAAATCCAAATCTAGAAAGGCAAGGGGTGCCCATGCCCCCAGCCTGAGCAGCTTTGGGTTGCTGAGTGCATTGATTTCTTATCTTTGCCAAAAATCCCACTTTCTGAGCGGGTTTTATCCTGCCTTCCAAAAGCGTTTTGTGGAGGTACCAGGACATCTTTAATACTTGAAAAAAACGTGAACATCGGAGCCATTTAATAAGATTCTCCCCCGCCCTCCTTTCCCTTCCTTTTGTTAAAGCAGAATGAGGCGGGATGGACTCTTGTTTACAGTCTCTTCCAGTGGGCTCTTTGGCTGCCAGTGCCACAAATGATGTCATTTGTTTAGAGGGAGACCGACCCTTGGAAATGCCAAATGTAATTAGGATCTTGCCTTTCAATTGCCTTTCACAACACACTGATGGTGAGAAATGGCTCCTACCTTTTGAACTTTCAGACTTAGGGGTGAGAGCTTTCTCCTGAAAAAGCTCTTGGCAACGGTTTCAACACAGGGTGAGATTTCACCCCGGTGTTTGCAAATCTCTGAATTTGGAAAGTTCATGAGCTTTCAGCCAGGAGGTGAGTGACATCACTGAAAACAATTCCTGGGTGAAAAAAACCCCATCATCAACCCCTGGAGATTGCAGAGTGGAGGTTCTGCCTGCTTTCAGGTCCTCCAAGTCTGGGAGAAACGGGGCTGAGCTTGGTCAGATGCTGCCAGCTGGTTTGGAGCCAACCTACTGGGATCCTACTCCACCCATGACACTTAGAGAGAAACAAAGGGTGTAAAGGGTGTGTTTAGGGACAGGAAGAGGCGTGATGCTTGTGACTGTACTCCAGCTATTCTCCACTGTCTGAAGCCCCCTGAGGGAGGAGGTGGGAGGAGGCGAGGGGAGGAAGGCCAGGAGCAGATGGCATTAATTTAGCACAGCCCAAGGCTGCAGCACAATGTGCTGAAGCTCAGCCCTTGTTTAGAGCCAGCCTGAAAACCTGCAGCCCCGTGCTTGCAGGCTGCCCTTTTACCCACCCATGAAAGGAGAGGAAACCTAGGCACCTGAGCCAGTCCTGAAATTCACCCAGCAAAGCTCCAGCTGACAACAGTCAAGATGTTGTCAACATGCAGTGATGCTCTGGGGGCCCATCCCAGCACTCACTGACGTCAATGGAAACCTTTCTGTTGACTTCAATAGAGTCTGGATCAGGCCCCTGCTTTATAATTGCAAGCATACATGGTTTCTCTCCTTCTTTCTTCGGACTAGAGATGGTGAAAAAGTGTGAGACATCTGCTCTTCAACAGTTCTGGCTGGCCAAGCACCTTTCTTACACTGACACAGGGAGCCTGGAACCAGAATAAGATGTATGCAGGCACTTTTAGAATTATATCTGGTTTACTGTAATTTACTTTCATCTTATTTGGTGGTAAGAACAACACTTGTCCTGGCAGCTGGCACTGCTGCACACTGTGACTGTGGTGTCCAGTCCCACCTTCTCCTTGTCCCTCCTTCAGCAAGGGGTCTGCTTCTAAACCTGATTTTGAATCCTTAGCTGTAAAATTCACAGCCAAGAAAACCTAGGCAGTGTATTTTCTTTATCCTCTAGTTCTTAATTCTCACTCCCATGACTGTCATATGTAAAGCCTGTAGGTCCTATCTATGCTTCTGAGAGAAAAGGAGGTCAGAAAGGAGCCCAGCCTGTAATCTGGTAGTTTTGTATGGATGTGAAGAAGCTTAACCCAGAACCTTCCTGCTCCTACTGATCCTCCAGTGCCAGCTCCATGGCCTTAAGTCTCCTTCATTATCAGTGTCCTTCGACCAGCACCTCTTCCAGGGATTTTTGTGCAGGTTATTTGAGGATACTTGAGTGAAAATATGATGATGAAGCACCTGTGTTTTGACTACACACTATCTCTTGCTGCCGGTTTTAATGTTCTGTACATTCCTGTGTGATTACTTTTTCTGTGTTGCCTCTCTTTCATTGAGCCTGTGCATGCAAATCCATGCTGGATGTCAGGGAGGAAGGAGGGAGCACAGAGTCTGCTCTGTGTCCTTTAAGCACAAGATGGGTGCAGCCAGCAATTTCACCCAGCAGTTTGTGGTTGTTCCTACAAGAAATGGATCAGCAAAACAGCTGCTGATTTCATTTTCAAAAAGTGGAAAAAAGGTTTTCTCAAAAAACTGAAGCAAAGGTAAGGGTCTGCCATCAAATCCATGGGACTGATCACTTTTGCAAACCCCAGCCACTGCCTGGTACCCCTTCATAGGGCAGCCTAGATTCACAGTGCTGAACCTCCCAAAATTTTCTCCTTATTTTGTGAAAAAACTTCTCCTGGCCCAGCTCAGAAGAGGGATATTGTTAGTAAGCTTTGTCTTTAGGACTTGTAAATCAGCACAGAATGTAGAGATTTAGAAAGCATCTTTCCTATTAGAGGTTGCACAAATCCAGTTCATTGGCATCTTTTTAGAAAACTAATGGATTGATTTAATTTTTTTTTCCCCCTCTGCTTTTTACTTCAGGAGAGAAGACAAGTTGTGAAGCTTGTCGCTGCATGTAGGTAACTTGGTAGCCACAGCACAGGCCAGACTAGAGTTGATGGGGTGCATTAGGGGGGAAGCAGAGCTTTGCTTTCAGAAGGGGAGTGAGCAGACCACCCATTTCTGGAGGTGAATTTATTCACTGTTATCACATGACCCCGTTTTTACAGCTGCTGGCCTCCTGGTACTGTGGTGCTTTAGCCTGTGATGCTGAGTGAAATGGAGGACTTTGCAGAGAGTGCTCAAACCTGGCCTGATCTGGATTTGTTAAGCAGACCTGATGGTGCTGGTAATACTACCAGGAGCAGCATCAAAGTGAGGAGTCTCAGCAGGGCAGCTCTGTCCCTTCCCTGGATGTCAGCAGGAACCCACGGGGCTGTGTGCAGTGAACTCCTTTCCTTTGGAAGAGCTTGGCCCGAGATTCCGCGGTGGGGCCACTCTTTGTTCCAGGCAGCAAGCTGGTGCAGGACCCACGTCCTGGAGGCAGGGAGGAAGGAAACCCTAAGGAAGGAAGATTAATAACACTCTGAGTCATGACCTAAGTCTCAGCCTGCCCCCGGGCAGCACGTGTCCTGCTCACCACGAGTGGGGTTTAGAGCAAAGTGACAACAGATGCCCCTGATTCAAGTGTTGTAAAGAAATCTTCTTTAGGTTTTCAACAGAAGTTTGCAGAATTTAGTATCTAGAATGTTTTTTAAAGGTGGACATCTGGGGCAACCTAAAATGTCGTGGCTTATTTAAGAAATATTAGCAATAAGCACAGGTTAGTGCAAAAGGGAAGATAACAAAGGCTGTGTTGTCCTGGTTTGATGTACCATCAGCTGGCAACTTTGGCCAACACCTGAGAGACTCTAGAAGAACACCACGAGACTGAAAAGAGTTTTTGTGACTCAATTTCATTTTCTGAGTATAAAAATCCTTCCACTGCTGATGTACTTGTTTTCAAGAACTGAGGAAGGGTCAGGAATACTCAGTAACTCCTGGCTTTAATTGCACCATGAGGAGTTTAGAGAGGAGGAAAATGCCCTTTCCTTCTTCTCCCTTGCTGATCCTTGACCTTTGTCACAGTCCCTTCCAGGCAGGGCCATTTGTTAGGGCTATACAACCTTCACATGTCTGCTGTTGTAACAGGAGATTCGGGTGTTTCATGAAAATGAACTAATGGGAGAGGTTCACTAACCAAAAACTTGGTGCAGTTGTTTAGCTGAATGTGATAATGACATTAGTTAGATGGCAAATCTCACATTTTCTGGTGTTGGAAAGGTAGGAATTGTTGATGGGAATTTGAAGATTATTATTTTGAAGTAAAATGGTGCCAATAGGGAACACAGGGGTGGGGGGATTTGCCCTTTGCTCTGCCCATGTAAATTCTGGCACATTCAGTCTTCAGAGAAATCACAGAAGAGACAAAGTTGTCAACTTCACATCCATATCAAAGAAATCAATACCCAGCTGGAATTGATGCAAATTTCCAAAAACATAGGCAGCGAAGGTAAAAGCTCTGCTAACATTTGGCTCTCCAGTCTCAGGTCCCTGGAAAAAAAAAATTAACTTCATAGAGAGATGTTTTTGTTTGTTGCTTCTCTCCAATCTTTCATGGTCATTTGAAAATTAAAACAGACCCTCCTCCTCCAGACAGTCTAGTACAGTGAAAGCATCTTGTTACAAAACATGGTTCAGAATGTTTAAATAAATATACGTAGAATAGAGAAGGAACTATTAATGATGCATCACTCCTCTGACAGGCTGCAAAGTTATTTCACACTTCAACACAAGTGCAAAAGCATAATGGAATCCCCACTGAGTGTTTTCATGCCTATGAGGACATTAAAAAAAAGGCATAACAAAATGCCCAGTGTGCCTGTAACTGTTAGCTTGGGTGAGTAAGGAGGCCAAGAGAAAACAGTGGAACTGTGGGAAATGTTTGCGGCAAGGGCAGGAAACAATAACTGAAAGTGATAAAAATGGATGATTCTTGCACAACCACGCATGGGTCAGTGAAGTGCATTGTGCCCCTCCCAAGGGAGAACAATTGGCAAACAGAGCATCAGTGAAGGCTTGGGGGGTTTTCTCTCTGCTGCCATCAAGAATTTTAAAAGCTAGATTTTTAAAAGGACCTCCAGTTGGGAAAGGAGGCTGTTTCTGGTGCTTTTGGTTACAAAAAGGGCCATTCAGCTGAAGAGCAAGACTAAGCGAGAGATACTTGGGATGCACCATTTCAATCTATTCTTTTTTGCTTCTAGTCTAACTGAGAACATGAAACAGGCACAGATATAGCATTGCAATGTGTAAAAGTGGGGTACTAAATGGTACATTAACAGAGAGCTGAATTCTGCTGTCGTTAATCAGGCCCTATTCAGAAAGAAAGCGGCAATGCTTTTGCCTGCATGAAATCCCTGTATGACTTGGCCTTTAATTTGCAATAATTAATTTCAATTCTACTGAATTCACTGAACTTTATGAACTCAGAGTGGTTGCTCAGGTACACATTAATGGTAAACTGGCTGTAAATGATAATTTGCTCCTGAGAAGCTATTAACTCCTCTTGTCTCCCCTCCCACCACATCCCTTGCAGCACAGATTGAAAGTACTTGTGAAGCCTTACATCCTATTTGATGTTTAAATGCAAAGAAGCTCAGAAAAATTGTCCTGAATTATTGTCATTTACAGCACAGAACTGTTCTTTTATGCAGGTCCAAAAGCTTTTCTGTACTCAGAAGCTGAGGTGGTTTAACTTTGCTCCCCTTTCACACTGATGTAACTTAATAACCACCAATGGGAAGTGATGGTTATAGTGTTGTAAAACTGCTGGAAATAACGAGATTATCTTTGACTAGCCACAGGTTTTTCCATGTCAGGAATTTGAACAGCCTGAAATAATTTCTTTTTTTCCTTTTAGAAGGAAGTACTAAATAATATACTTAGGGGCTGCACAAGACATCGTGCTCTTCTGAGCGCAAAGCCTGGGGAAATAGGTGGAAAGGAAAATAGGAAAGCAAGGGAAGCAATCTGTGAAAGACAGGCCTCTGAAAACTACGTCTGGTATTTCTTAAAGTTAGAAAAAGGTATTAGTCAGTCAGGTGATGGGTAGGACCTGGGAAAGCCACACTACTCATCACTTTTGTTGTCCATAAATTTTGGAGCCACTAGCAGGACCGATACATAGCAATTTGAGAGGAAACCCTGAGTGTTCATTGCAAGCTTCTCATAATCTCATTAATATTTGTCTTTGTTTCCTGTGGCAACACTGGCCTGCAGGAGGGCAAGTCCATTCTCCTGTCACCCCTTTGGGCTGGAGCTGGTCCCTGGGGTCCATGATGGTGCCATGGGTGGCTCTGCCTTCTGCTGGGGATATGTGCATGTGGCAGATCACGCTGGTGGGACACACAGTCCCCTTCCAGTTCCCCTAGAGAGGAGCAGCTCATGGCAGAGTCTCAGCTCTGTAAACTGGTCATGAATCACTCAAAAATTTTCAAAACTCTTGGTTTGGAAGGTACCAGGTTTCCTGTCTGAAGTTCTCCCAATATCCGTTCAGCATTGTTGTTCTTCCGCTAGGAATATTTTTTCCTGTATATGAAAATAATTGCAGTAATGTTCACAAGATAAAAATGGAAATATGCTACATGCATCTGATATATTTTTTTTTCTTTCCAAGCCTTCGTTATTTATCAGTCCTCATGGAAGTAATTGTATGGAAACCAGAAATTTCAGTTTTGCTGTTTCCTTTTGGTCTGGTTCCATAAACTCTAGCAGCATTTGAAAAATCTGAAAATAGTTTCTTTCACCTTAAATAAGTACCTATGTACTAAGTACATAACAGAATTCTCAGTTTGTATCAGCAATATCCTAGCCAGTGGTGCAAACTGGTTTACATTCAAATTTTTCAATTATTCTTTTACTTCTTTTTAAAATGGTCTCTATCTGGAATGAGCAGATCAGATGTTAATTATTTCTGAAAAGGTTTCTTTGAGTCACATAAGACTGAATAAAACCATAATTTTGTATTTTACTGCCTCAGTGGGGAAAAGCTGTTAATTAGGAGTACCGTGTCAAAGAGAACTGCTTTTTGGCTCTGCCTGCCAACTGGTTTATTCTTCTTATAAACAATTGGTCCCACTTAATGGCCAGACCATACTCTATTTACTAGCTACCATCAAGTGTTCCCAGACCTCGTAGTTTTATGTCTGTGAAACACTTGCATATTATGATCTCACCTCATGATACAGAATCTCTCTGTTCAAGTTTATACATGACGTGGAAAGTCTCAGAGATGTACTCTGAGGTTCTGAGGTGTAAAATTAAGTGTAATTCCCCTGGAATGAGAGAGCTGTGCCAGTTTGTATCAAGTGAAGCTGTGGGCCACAAGGTCTCAAAGACATTTGCTTTTGTCTCGCAAAAAAGCAAACAAACGTTCTTCATTTCAATGGAAAATCAGGCTTCTGCCTCTCCTCTCTCATGTACAGAGGAAGATCAAAGATGGTACAATCTCTGCTTGCAAGGCAGCATTTCACTACCAGACAATTAATATGATAGTATCAGGGAAATGAAAATCTGTTCCATGCCTAGGTGTTTCCCCTCATGGACTGGAAAACTACTTGGTTTATCATTTTTTGTCTTTAGGCAAAAAGGTTACTCTTTATTTGGATGTTTGTCAGTTTGTGCTTGAGAATAAGAGATTTACTTAAAAACAAGCTCAGCCAGCTAAATGAAATGCCAATGGTTTTATTATCCTGAGAGAGCAAAGCACTTAAGCCCATGATTAAAATGAAGTTAATTGAATTTAAACGTGTGCTTAATGCAGTCATAAATACTTCACTGAATAAATGGCAGACTTTTTCTTGTGCTCAAATGAAAGCAGTAATCAGTATTTTCCTAAAACCTGGGTTTATAGCCTTCTATCAGAAGTTCCAACTATCCTAATAATAAAAACTGGCCTCAAAATCTACATTTTTTTCTAAACAGAATAGAGATCAAGGTGCTGATTATATAATAAATTGGCAGGGTAGGTTTGAAACAAGAACACGAATATTAAAATCTGGGTGTGATGAATTGCATATAAGAAAGGCAGGAAAAGCTTATTTCAAGTTGAATTGTGTGGCTTTCTCAGAAACACATCCTTGGTAATCAGGATGGAAACACCTCCTCCTTCTACGAAATCCCAGAACGTCAGAAGTTAGGGGGTGGTGGGAACAGCAGTGCAACTGCTCCCTGTTTTTGCACTCAAGATCTCTGTATTGAGTTAGTCTTTGGAATTAAGTTAAATTAAAATTTGAAATGAAAAATTCCAGCTCTGAAATTGCCACTGATACATCTGACTGATTTCAGACACATGGTACTTTCTACCTGAACTTAATTTTCTTTGGTTTTGTAATAGGAATGAAAATGCCTTTTTCTTAGAAAGTGTAGTAATTAAATATTTATCAAGGATTTTTCTGTCTTTTTCAGTGAGACCAAAGAAACTCTGGCCTAAATCTGTTCCCCTGGCATATATAAATTTATGAAAATACCTTGTGACATAGGTTGTGTTTTACTGCAAGTTTAAGGAAGAAGAATGGGTAAATGGAAAAACTCAGCTGCAGTCCCAAACCATCACTGTCAAAACACAAGTTTTGGAAATGACTTTTCCATGAGATGTTTCTCATGTGCATTACAGTTTTAAAAGGATTTTTTTTCTCTCAAAGCACAACTTTTCAAACACCAACTGATCCTCCTCCCTGCTACCACTTTCACTTCACAGGAAATGTTAAAAAGCCACTTTTTTCTGTTGTTCAGTTTCCCATTATTGCACAGCTCTTATGTCACTTGAAGAGACCAGATACAGGTTTAAGACATAATGTTCTTTGTTGTACATAGTCATATAAAAATGTAGATATAAAACTATGGATTAAAATATATGGTTACCTCACTTAGTACCTGTCTTGGGATATGAGGTCTGCATAGTTGTGCTCTACCACAACGAAGATTCACTAAATTGAAGCTCCTATTTAAATTACCTTTAATGTGGAGTTCTTAGTAATAGTTTCTTGATGTAGATTAGAGTAATTAATGCATTTTTGAGCTACGCAGTGTAAATTCATTACTGACTTTTTAGAAGCTTTGCTCCTGAAAAAGCCAGAGCAGTATGTTAAAAAAAGCAAAACATTTAATGGGTTTTTGACCAGAAGATATTTACTCCTATTTCCAGATGCATTTATATGTGTCATTTACAAATGCACAGTAATATTTGTAGAATGGTGAAGAGGCAGAAGTGCAGTTTCACACAATTGGAAAAAAAACAGACCAGAATCTGTGCTGGGGCTGCAATGAGATATGAGGATGAAAAGCAGCTCTGCTGAGAGCATGTGCAGAACATGCACGTGTCCTTCAGTGGGATCAAAGGTCTGTGAGCTCAATGTCCTGTCCAGCACCTAGAGGGTGCCCAAAGGCAGATGGCAAGTCCAAGGAAAGCAAGCAACAGTTGCACAGAATACTCTCCCAGCAATTTGCAACCTAGGGATTTCTGGAGTTGGAGTTTGATATCTTTAGATTTAGTGATCTTTAAAAGTTTTTTCTTGTGAATTTGCTGTCACTCACGTAAACTTATAACCCACAATGTTTGGTGGCAGAGTTGAAGCCTTTCTTACACTTTGTGTGAAGAACAACCGTTTTCTTCTCAAAAGCCCGCAGCTAAGCTTCCTTTCCACCTCCTCCAGAACTGGAAGACACAGCCTCTTTCACCTTCCCTCTTCCACTTGTGGGTTTTTTTGCAGATGTCTGTAATATCCCTTCTCAGTTCTTTCTTTTCCAGATAGAGGAGGCTGTTTAGACATTCCCTGTGTGGGACCCATCTGATGTTTCACTTCACTCTTTTTGACCTTGTCTGTACCTCTGCCAGATGTTTCTTTTTGAGATGGGGAACCAGCCCTCTGCATGGAGCCAGAGATGCAGGTGCACCAGGAATTCAGTGTGATCATCTTTGCTTTGTCTGCCATTCCTTTGTAGCAGTTCCTGACATTCAGTGCACTCCTTGGTAATCAAAAATGCATTCAACACCTGCATCAAACTGCCATAAAATATTGTTTCTGGGTAAGAATATGTTAGAGCACGTAATCTTGGAAGCGATTTCACTCCCATCTGTGAAATTTTACATTTACATCAAATTTCATCTGCCTTTTGTTTCCTGTGCAGGATGGTGAAGTCTTCCTTCAGTTCTTCACACTGAGTCCCTCATGTTCACTTTCCTCAAGAGCTTCGTTTTCCACAGATGATCTCACTCCTTTCTCCAGCTCACTCTGCAACGCGTTGAGCAGCGCCGATGCGCAAACGCTTCCCTCCAAAACTCCACTTCCCTTGCTGTGAGAAGTAACCAGGCACTGCCACTCCTTGCTGCCTTTCTTCTGAGTAGTTATGTCTTCTTAGGAGACCATTACCTCCTCCCCCCTGGCAGATTATCTTCCCTGAGAAAGGCGGGAGACATTGCCAAGAGTCTTTTAGAAAATCCCGGTAGGATACATCAAGGAGAATATTATCTTTCTCACTGCTGACTGAATCTTTCAAATAAAGCCAGTAGTGATCTGCAAAGTCTGACTTTCCTTCTGACTATAGCTAAGTTTTGAGCTATACTCATCTTTCCCTGCTGGATGCCTCAACGGGGGTGTCTGAGTCTTCCTTTCTACTCTTGGCTCAAATCTTGCCATATAATTGGAGCTCTGGCACGGGAACTCAGGCTTGCAGTATGAGGGAGACATAAGGTTTCTCATGAACTGGGCTTTGAGAGGGTTGAGCTGATCATTTAGACACAACCCTCATCACCTTTGTGAAGACTGGTGGCTTGTATTACAAATAATCATAATATTCTCGTTATTTCAGAAAGAAATGCTTTGATTCTGCACTCCTCTAATCGCCTGAATTTTATTTTCTGTTTTAAGTGGTTGTTCTGGGGTGTGCAGCTATCAGACTGTTCTATTAGCTGGACTTTGAAATGTCTCTTAGCTGGTCAACACGAATAATCAGCTTTTATTGTGTTTAGCTCAGTAGATTCACATAGAAGGATTTGTCTTCTGCAGACTTATGCTCTCATTTATACATATTGCTCTCTGGTTTTGCCATCTATGTGTATATGCAGAGTGGTAAAACGCAAATACAGAGGGCCTGGTATGAAGATCATTAATAATTTAGAATTTTTTTTTTTTACATGATTATTATCCTAATTAAATGGGCCCATTTTTAGGTCTGTGTGTGCATGTGCACACAGACATACCATCTGAATGCCTTAACTGTATATATATATATTTATATGTATTACACATGTATATACATATTTCTATCCCTTAAATCTTTCAGATAGTGAGTATTCTTTTTCTCTATTTTTCTGCAGAGAGACTTCATGCAAAGAGTCAATACACTGTGACTGTAGTTCCCATTTTGCCAACTAGATAAATTATTCACCCAAATGGGGATCAGCCAGCTCTGGCAAAGCCAGGATTTCCACCAGCAAAGAGCTTTTGATCTACAGATTTCAAGAAAGACACGGCACAAAAGATGGCTGCGTCACATCGGACCGAAGAGCATGATTACAGGATGAAGGAAGGAAGCAAAAACAGACTTGACACACAAGTATTGCAGAAAGTTTCTAAAGTGGGAATTTGAATTCTCTGCAGCCAGCTCGGGGTGTGCTGCTGGGTGTGTTACCCGATCCTGTCCCTGCTCCATGCTGGGGACCCTCCACAGGGCTCCTCCCCGGCAGCCAGCATGAGAGCAAGACAGAGGGAAATAGGACTTGCTTGGAAAGGAGCTAGTGAAAAAATAAAGGGTCAGAAAATGGAGCTGCAGTAATTATCTGGAAGGTAAAGCCGTGTTCATTTGTTATTGGTTGCTTTTATTTTTTTATTTTTTTTTCTTCCTTACGAGAGCCTGCCTGCCACTGAATTTGTTAAGTTTTGAAGTACGTTTTGGCAGCAGAGGGGGAAGGAGATTGGTGGAGATGGCGTCACTTTATAAAAGTTTCCAGATTTTACTGAGCTTTTTTGTTTGTGGTGGGTTTTTTTGTTTTTTGTTGTTTTTTTTTTTAAGGGACTGGGGGGAGGGAGGTTTGTACTCTTCGTAATGCAAGTGGGCGATGTGGCTGAGATCTAAATATATGCCTGTGAAAACAGAACCCCTGAGATAGCGACACCGATAGCAGGGGCTATTGTTAACTTCTGGGATTCCAATTAAATCCTGCAATGTTAAATATTTATTTAATTACTGGAGAGAGAGAGAGAGCAGGAATTCTGACTGCACTAACAGAGTCAGAATAAGGCAGCAAGGGAGAAGTTTTTTTTTCTGCTACCCCCCCCCCCACTTCCAAATCTCAATAGCTATAGGCAAGCACAGGCTGGAATATGAACATTAAAGGACAAAAAGTTTCATCTTTGTTTTAGGAGTTATATTTCAGTTGGGTAAGCAAAATATATTGCATGTATTTTTCCGTATCTCCAGCTCAATCCAAACATAACATTCCAAAGGATAAAATCTGTTACAAAATAAAACCCACTTCATGACAGCTGAACTTCTATGCAGAGTCTAAAAATTATCTAAAAGCGCCTTGACAATCCTAAATGTCATTCCCAAGATGTGATGAATTGTAATTAGGGTTGTGAACTATTTTAGTGACCGTGCCTTACATGGGCCCTGTCTAAGCAGCTGGAGAATTTATGAACTTTTTCTTGTTTTCTTCCTTTACTGCATGATATACAAAGGTTTTAAAATAATAATGAGAATCCTAATTTATTTCACATTTGCGAAAAAATGTACCCAAAATGGAAAATCTGTTTGTCTTTTTATTTTACTTCCTGTAAGTCTTATTAAAACATCTCTCATAGGGCAATGTTTTAAAAAGTGGAAGAAAACTTCACAATAATATAGGGAATGAAAAATAACATTTTTAAATTATTATTATTATTATTATTGTGAGGAAAAAAACCTATTTTATGATTATTTTTTTTTTCATCCTCCTGGCTTCTCAAAAAAAAAAAATCTAATTTTTCTTTTAGAAAATGTTTCTTATTTTCCTATTAAAAAGTAAATAAAAAACCCCAAAATTTCTATGGAAATTCTGCAAAGAGAAGTGAATAGCTTGCAACACACTGTCCCAAACCTGCGGTACACTATGCCCAAAAGCACTTTAATTTTATAATAGCCATTATTGTGCTTGTATATGCAGATCTTGATACCGTAGAGGAAATTATTAAACCAACTATTTGGTCATGAGGGTGGGGAAAAAAAAAAAAAAGCTGTGTCCCTAAGTGTGCCACAAAATCTAAATACCAGTTGGAAAGGCAGAGTCCTGTGACTTGGGGACTTGGGCAGATATACAGCCAGAAGGAGAAAGTCAGGTCCTGTTGGTTCCTGCTTGAGAAAGCTGGAGTCCTCTGCAGTGCCATCACTAATTGGTTTGTGTTGGGAAATCCTCAGGTGATAAAACTGCTGTTAGAAAGTTGGCTTGTGTGTAATTAACTCTAGGTCTAGCTATTAAAACCTAGTTTTGTTACTCATAGGCTACACTCTTTGGCTCTGTATGCTTGCAAGATACAAATAACCTCAGTGTCCTCTGCACTGGTCTAAGCCAAAACCATCTGTGTGATGAATGGAGAGAGATTTTACCTGTAGGTTTTATTGTTCAGGCATATCTTGTGGGACAAATTACCTTTATTGTAGTAGGTACAATTATTGTAATAGATTACTTCTATTTCGTACTCTTTCCTTTCATTTATTTCCAGAGGAGATGCTGGAGATTATGTAGTCTTCTTCATTTAAAGCTTAAAATTCTGAATTTACTCATAAGAAGAAGTTTTTTTGGGTTTCTTTTTGTATGTTTTTTCTTTTTCTTCTTTTTTTTTTTTTGTCTTTTAAATTTCTGTTTCGAGTGTTTCTGTTTATTATGTACGAGCTTCTCCATAGAGTGGGTGTAACCAGGAGAAGAATTTGGCCCATGATGTGAGCTAAATTTTCAGTGCTTCCACTATTTAGAGCTCTGCTGTGCTAAAAATAGTTTCCCTGTGGTTTTGGCCATGGAGCCACAAATACAAGTTTTCAGAGCACAGTTCTTGTGGATGTCAGTCCCAGCTATTGCTACAAGAAATGGAATTCCAGCTCATGACTGTGTCAGCAGATGATTCTGTTGAGTCTGAGGCTGCCTCTTAGATCTCCTGACTGTCCCAAAGCATGAATATGTCCCACCCAAACATCAGTACCCTCCAAAAAGGAACTTCAGAAGGAGGTGCTGGGGCTGGGAGTGAAGAGTTCAAGGAAAAGTTTGGTCTATGCAGGTGATAACATCAAAGAATACACCCAGGAGGCTCCATGTTTGGCTAATGGTGTAGGACCTTAAACAAGTGGAAAGGAAGGTAGTAAATCTTTAAGAATTAAGTAAGACACAATTTTCTTCATGGCTAATTTTGAGCAGGGATTTAATTAAAAAAAACCCAAGCTCATAGTGACCACAGGTCATGGTAAGTAGAAGGAATTTAAGTGTGATGTTAAATTCCTTCTCTTTCTGTACTACATTTTCTATCCCACTTCTATGGTCCAGCTTTTCAGATGTCCACAGGGATTTGGTCTGGTTGCTGCAGACAGCTTTTAGAAGGCAGGAGCTATCTCTCTTCTGAGAGTAGCAGTGGGTGTCAAGACTCCAGAAAGTGTTCTTACAATGTGAGGTCATGTTCTTGAAATAGTTGAAAATAATTGATTTAGAAGAATGAGAGTACCACATGTTTCTGTGCTGCTGATGCAATGGTGAGGGCAAGCTGGGGGATGGACTGGAAAAACAGCAGTGCTGGAGGAATAGGCAAAGGAATGGAGCCATATAAAATTCTTTTCTTTATCATTTCCTCTGTGAGAGCGGTGTGTTACTTTGTGTTAATCAGCTGGGACATTTTTTCCATTCCTCCAGGAAGATTTCCACACCCCCATTCCAAGAAGCAGATCCAATTTAGCAGTACTTTGCCCTGACAAGACTCTGTTCACAGGTGTCAATGGAAGAAGGTTTTGCACTCTGATGTGGACTTTACAGTATTCTCAGGCAGACTTCTCTCACTCATTACTTGTTATATGTCTTACTTTCTCACAGGGTCCTTTCCCCCTTTTTAGGATATTGTGTTGCATACATTTCATCTATTTTTTAATTATTTTTTTTTACATTTTTTTAATTGCACATTCAGTGCCCTTAGTTGACTCTCAGTTCTGTCAAACTGGGTATGTCATCCCCAATATATTCATGTTTTTATTCTGTAGAGTGTGAAAAGATAGTGTTGAGCTCAACTTACAAAACCTTTACATGATGTCTTTGTTTCTAACATCTCCAAAGATGTACCAGCATCCACCTATATATCTCATCTAATTTATTCTCCTGGTCTAGGAAGAAAAGTTGGCAGCTTTAAGCTCGATGGGCATTATACCTTTGGGTATAGTTGGGGTATAACTCGCCTTTCCCTCCCCTGGTCTACATTTTCATGTTAATGTCCTATATATGTAGCTTGAGGAAAAAGACTAATTCTTCTCTCTATTTCTTGGTGCTGCTGTATGAGTTGAGTCATGCAAAGCATCTAGGAGTGTGGCTGTAACAACAACAGAGTACATAATTTATTGTCCTAGAATTCAAAGGCTGTGAGCCAGTGAGTGTAACCACCACCAAGGGCCTTGCAGGTAAACACTTTTAATACAGTTCCTCCAGATACTAAACATTTTTTTTTTGCTTCATTTTCTTATGGATGAGATGAGATGTCCACAGTATTTGTATTGCCTTCTCGCTGTGCTTGTGCTCAGTGTGCTGTGAATTGTGGAGTTATTTAAGTGGACCAAATGGCCAGAGCAAATGCCACCTCCCTTTCCACTTGCTGAACTCTGCTCAAGCACAACACTGTTTTTCTGCCTCAAAAATATATGTAAAGGTATGTATAATATGTTAGCCCCTCCTTAGCCCATCCCACCCTGAAACTTTTCAAACAGGGATGGCATGTTCCTCTCTTCACTGCCAGAAAAAAAAAATTCTTTTCTCAGCATTTCCCCCTTCCCCCATTTCTCCTCAGCTGACAGCTGTGAGAGTGGAACTTTCTTGAGCTATCCTATCCATTTCCCCCAGTTCTGTTTTTAAGCTAAATTTGGATTAAATATCCAAGCCATGTTACACACTAGAGGATTATTTTTTTTTTAATTATCATAAAGCAGCTTTGCAAATGTTTAATCTGGTTAGAGGCATGGTAATTGGGGTTTTGTTGTTGTTGTTGTTGTAGAGTTTTTGTTTATTGTTTTGTTTTGGGTTTTTTTTGGGGGGGGTTGTGTGTGGTTTTTTTTTCCTCCTCCCTCTAGCAATTTAGAAAGTTGATAGGGAATTAAGTTGAACAATGCAGTCATTTTAGAAGTCACAGGAAGGCCAAAGTTTCATAATAAAGCAACATTTTTTCAAGACTATTTCCTTATAATTCAAACAATCTATTTGATTTTGATTTTCAAACTACTACTTTCTAACCAAACAAAGATCTCATTAAGAAATACGGGGATCATATTCAAAATCTGGAGAGAAGAATGAAAATAAAGTAATTGAACACACTTACAGAACTTCATGGTTGCTTCTCAACCATGCAAGGCCTGATACAAACTGGCAGTAGTTTTTTTGTTGATTGTTTTGTACTTTGACCAGCCTGTAAGGTTATATCCAGCTCCAACATAAACACCTACAGCAGCAGAGTTTTATGAGAAAGGAGTTTTCTCGTTTCATTGCCATTAGACTGGGTGCAAAGGAATGCAAGACAGGTACTTGTACTTTAATTGACTTTACAAGGCAGGGCCAAAGGTATAAATGTGGGCAGTTGTCTCTGCAGAACATGAGCATCAGTAATTAAAATATCAAGGTAAATTGAAGGTTAGCTGGTCATATCATGGTTGCCTATCTATTTGTTGGAAAACGGGGGTCTGCCAATGCTAAAAGAGAGTTGATAGTTCCATGAGTTATGAAATTCATTAAATCATATGATTTATGGAAAGTGAGATTCAGACTTGAATCATCAGATAGCAAGTGTCATTTACTTTGTCTGTTACTGGAATAGGAGATAACTTGACTTTAGATATGTGGTCTTTGGACATTCCACAACATTAGTATGTGACAAAATGGCAAAAAACCCCCAAAACACAAAGAAAAACAGGTTTTTAGCTGGTATGTCACATACATTATTACTGTACTCCAAACCAGTCTTATTGTTTAAGCTTAAAACCCACTGCTTTCTGAGGAGTGGTGTGCTGCAAGCAGATCTAACTATAGATCTAAATTAGAGAAGGTTTTTGAAAACTTCAGACTTTTCATTGTTTTCTCCCCTATACACATATGCACACCTTCACCTTTCCTCCTCAATGGAAGTCTAAAACCTCCACAGGAGGAAGAACATCTGAGCTGTGCCTTGCAGCTTCATCTGACAGCACACAATTGTTTTGTAACCTCAATAAGAGAGCATTTATGTTTCGTAGAGACACGATGGCTGGCACATGAACAACACCTAAAATGCCTGCTGCCAATTTGCTGTTTGTTACTTGGTTTATTAATTAAGTTACACAAAAGATTTGGAAAAAGGCCAACATGGGGGGTTTTGTCCCATATTTTGGACTGCCCAGCCAAAGCAGAACAATTGCTGGTGCAGAGATACACACAAGTCCCCAAAGGTTAGCTCTGTTCTGTGACTAAATTACACCAAAGCCTTGCTGATTCTCCCCTGTCATGAACTTTCATAGAGATACCCTGTTGGACTGTTAATTGACCTCTGTCTACCTCAGATTGGAGTACAATGGTGCTAAGAAATTCTGTTTACAGCAAAAATAATCAGGAGACATGTATTTTTGAAACAGAAGAAAATTTCTTCAAGGATCATTATGTTTGAAATTGAAACTTCAGTTTGGCTCACTGGATATCTTTACTTTTTTCTACAAACTGTACATTGTTTTGGGGTTTTTTTCTGCTTTTTTTTTTTCTTTTCTCTTTTTGGTAGATGTTTTGCCCTTAATTTGCGCAAATAAAACCTGGGGTTTCATGTGGCTTCTTTTAGCTTAATTATATATGTATTTGTATATATACATACAAAATATTTTTTCATTACATTCTCCTGTTTCTAGTATTTTTTTTTCCCAAAGGAATTTATTTGATAGCAAGATTCAAGTTAGCATGCCAGATCCAGTCAGTTGCACCAGATTTTTAACTGCTGCAAGATGTTGTAGTTTCAGGTCCTACAACAGTCATTCAAATTTTCATACAAATAGTGGGTTTGCCCATTTTATCTGTTCCTTTGTGGTATTTTTGACAGAGAATGCAACTCTTGTGCAGGAATTTCTGTAGGAAAATAGACCAAGATTCAGTGTAGATCAGTAGTGGTCTGAGACATGTTTTGACCGGGCTCCTTTGAGGAAGGCAACCTTTGGGTTTTGAAGCAATCTTCCTATAGGATAAGATTCCTTTAAAAATCACTTTGTGGGCCGAAGTGTGAAATAGTTTTCCCTCAGAGTGGGTGTTCTTGTTGGCCATAGAAGTCTAAATTTCTTAATGCCATTAGAGTTTGGGCCTTTGTGGTGAGTACTCTGTGGTGAGCAGTTCCAGCTGCTCATGAGCCAAGGGAAGGAGGGAGAGCTGGACACAGTTGCTTAAAGGTATTTCATCTTTTGTAAGGGAAACAAGACTTTTCCAGTCCTTCCCTACAATGAGAAGCCTTTTAATGAACAAGTCGTTTTAATTATTGATTTCAATGAACACAAGCATGTTCTTCAGATCTAGTGAAAATTTAGGCCTTGAGTTCCAAAAGTCAGTTGCATGTTGAAGGCAATCTAAAGATGATGATGGTCTGATGTCAATTCATGGTGTGGAACCCAGTTATTTTTTAATTTACCCTTGTATCAATAGATTTTCAGTTAAATAGGACAAGAAGCAATTATGCCTGCAATATGCTTTTAATCAAGGTCAGGCATTGGTGTGGCACAATGGAGGTGGTTTTGGGTTGAGCACCTGCCTGAAACTTTCTTCTGTGCTGTTCACAAGGTAGTTTAGAGGAACCAGGTCACTTCCATTCCACATAAGGGCAAATGTGAGAAAAATCAGCAATTTGTCCCATACTTGTATTAGTTACAGACTGAAAATCTGCAACTGTACAGTCCTTCTTAGCGTCATTCCTAACACTGCCAGCAAGTTTTTCCTCAAGTTTTATGAAGAGGTTTTACTAACTTCCTATGAAGGATACCTCACGGTGTTGCACCTCAGCACTGCGGATAAAACCGAAATGAGGCCACAAACAACCCCAAAGCACAAGTGCTGAGCTGGGACTGGGCTCAGCCACCGAGCAGGCGGCACGGAGCGCAGAGAGCGCGGGATCTCAACCCCAGCAGCCATCACAACCTGGCCTCCATCCCCCGGCCGCCATTAAGGCCCTGGCTAGGCCCGGCCTTTTCTCCTGAAGAGATCGCCGCTTGAGAAAACTTGTTTTTTTGTTTTGTTTGCTAATTCCTCCGCTTCGGGGGTTAATTAACTTTTCGCCAACTACCCCCCCCCCCCCCCACACACACACACACGCTTCGCTTTATTTATTTATTAAACTTTTCCGTCTGCGGGCACAACTTTTGACTCCCGCAGGGCCCTTCCGATCGCGGCTCCCCTTAACCCTCCCCGGCCCTTCCCGCCGCGTCCGCTTCCTCCCTCCCGCCCTGCGCCTGCGCCTGGAACCCGAGCCCGCCCGCGCTCGCTCCCCGTTCCCCCCCCTTTCCCCTTCCCGCCCCGTCCCCTTCCCTCCCGCCCCTCGCGCACATCCGGGTCCCGGCGCTGGCCCCGCCGGCGCCGCCGCGCCGCTGTCCCCTCCGCGGGCTCCCGGTAAAGTTTTGTTACGAGCGGGCGGCCTTGGCCCAGCCGGTGCTTCCAGCCTAACGGACACCCGCGGCGGGGAGGCCGCCGAGCTTCGTGACGGGTGGGTTGAGGCGGCCCGGGGAGGAAAAGTGGAGGGTGGGTTGAGCGGGAGCATGGTGGAGGGGAGGTTGGGGGAAGCGGCGTCTCCTCAGCGCCGAGCGGCATCGAGGCGCGGGTTGCCGGGGGGTGAGGGGGAAACGGGCCCGTCGGGGAGATCCGAGGGGCTGAGGCCTCCTGAGGCCGCCCGGGCCTGGCGGTGACAGGGTTGAGGGCGTCCCTGGCCGGGCTGGGGGCTGCCTGAGGGGCGGGAGGGGGAAGGGGCCGGAGGGCGGTGTGTGAGGGAAGGAGCAGCCCCGGGCGAGGAGGAGGAGGGGGGGGTGAAGGGGAGCCCAGGACTGAGCTGCGGGGCTGTGGAAACACGCTTGGTGCCGATAAAAATAAGTCTGTGCACGTAACTGTAGGAGCGAACTGTTGCAATGCTAATGAGAGGCTCGGTCCTTTTTGTTTCTTTTTAAAAATTATTTATTTATTTTTTTTTAAGACGAGGAACTCCGCTCTTAACTGGAGTCGGGCCTGGCGAAAGGGAAGGGGAAAGTAACAAACCCACAGGTTTCAATGCGATCTTAGGGCACACATGCTTGTCTACTTTGGCCTCTCTTGGGTGCATCCAGTCCTGACAGCTGCCTGACAACAGATGGACCGCTGAAGTGTTTTGGAATGGCAATTTTTGTTTTCTCCGGGTTGTAAACTTAATAGAGGAAATACGGTCTTGTGGTTAAAAGCACAAGACTGGAAATCAAGTGATCTGTGTGCTGTTCCAGTTGTGTGGTTTCTGATGTGACTTTTAAGCTAATTAAATGAAGGTATTTCTCAGTAAAGTAGCGAAGAACTGATTCAGCAGTAGTAGTTGAACATGTCATGGAATAGGTTCAGTAATAATTGCTGGATTCTGTGGGGATTTAAGGAGTTTACTCAGTGAATGAATTGGGCTCTTTGGTGTAACAAAACCACCAAGGAGTAACTGTCAAAATTTGCATCAGCCTGTGAGTTTTGTCTTGTCGTGGGAAATTTGGTTGTCAGTATGTGATGGTTTGAGATGAAATCTCTTACTGCTTTTCATTCCTTTGTTAATTTCAGATCATTTACCTGCCACGGGTAGCTTTAAATTTCTGTAAACATAAATGGGTGTTCCTTGTGTATCTTGGTTATGGAAGTTCTGCACAGAATATCCTTCTGATATTCTGAGGAATCAAAAAATTTCATTGAAGTGAGGGGAAAAAGAAGGGTGCAAGCATGCTGTTGCAGTCATGTGCCCATGCTCATCAAAAGCTGTAATACTTTATGAAGTTGGCAGCTGGTGGTAATGGAAGTTAATAGAAGCAGCAAATAACTTAATTGAAGATGTTTCATAATTAGTGTGTTGCAATTTTTGAGAGTGCTCTGTCTGTGTAGGGTGCTGTTGGATTTAATGTCTTAATCCCTACTGTTTGATAGTGGTTTACTTTTACCTCTGATATTAAAATTTTGTTCACTCAGCCTTGAAATTGCTGCTAAGTGCTTAATGGCACTTATTTTTGCAAAACAAAACACCCAACAAGCAAATGTACCTACCTTTTTCAAACCTTTCTTTTCCTTTCAAATGTGGAGAAAATGTACTTGAGGGAGGAATTTAATTTCTAAAGAAAACTTTCCTGGTGAAAGCCCAAGATGGAGACTCCTGATGGGTGTGAGAAATGGGAAAGGAGGAGGGGAGGTGTCCTTTGCATTTCTTTCTCTTGTTGACAAAAGATCGCAACAAAAGGCCTTGCTACTATGATGCTCCTTACAGCTGTGATGTCTGGTTTTTGTTTGAGGTTTGGAGTTTTAACCTCAGAAGGAACTCTTTAACTGTGAATTCTGTGGACTCTGTGCTAGGTTCTTGTTATGTAGCCAGATTTTTAATATTGTGCCTTGAGTAGGTGATCTCCTAGGCAGAGTTTTCATGATGGATTATTATCTGAGCTGGTAGAAATTTTCTTTCAAGATGGAGTGCTAATGCTTTATTTAGTGTAGTGTATGTATTTGGGCTTATTCAAATACTCTCTGTAAATCACGTTGTGATCTTTAATATTCCAGAGGACGCTTTTCATGTTTTAAATTTTTAAAATGTCCTCTATCTTTACTTCATAGTTCTCTAAAGAAAACTAAAAACTCTTGTTGCTCTTGGATGAATTATATACTTGCAGAAATAATGCTGTGGCGATTCTATGCAAGTCTATTTGTTCCTTTCCTGACAGTTACATTTTCCATGTTGATTAAAATGCAGATTTCTTCTCATGTTTATGATAGATTCCCTGAATTCAATTTAAATGTGTTAATTTTTCTTCTTTAAAGATCTTTGGATGACTTTTTAATGGCAACAGGTAAGGAGAGAAGATTGTGCTCAGAATGAGGTTTGCTCTTGTGTGAGTTGAGGACACTTAAGATATTTAATGGCTAACATTGATAAACAGCTCATTAAAAGCAAGTCAAACAGTAATTTAAGACTCTTGCAGTTATCAAGTTGTCATTAGTGACAGAGCAAGTTCCTGCACCGTTTTCTGGAAACCTTTTTAGCTGTGTTCCTGTGACCACGTAGAAAAGTTTGGCTGGCTCTTGAGCGTGCTTGACCAGTGTGGGTTGGCAAGGTGCAGAACACTGCCTGCCAAGTCTGTATCCCTACTGACCTACCACCAAGGTTGAGCCTGCCAGGACTGTCATCCTTGACAGAGGATCTTTGTCAGAATCCCTGCTACTGATCCACCAACTATGAGGTAGTGTCTCTGAATTCTGGGTCAGTGGATGTCACAAACTGACAAATTTAGAATACTTTGCCATTCATTCATTCTGTGGAAGAGGGGAAAAAAAGGTTGCTGAATTGCTATTGTCAGTGTTGCCTCCAAATTCTGTATCTTTTGTAAACTTGTCACCATCTTAACGCAGTTCAGTTGGACTGAAAGTGTTTATACACACACATAAACAGTTATTTTTCTTTTCCTTTCTAAGCTTTATGAAGTCTGTACAGTCCCTGCTTTCAGGTTACACTTATTACCAATTCACATTTTTAGTGGCAGTATTTAGGATTGTGTTCTTTAATGAAGGCCTTGCATATGAGCATCTAAATTTTTGGAAGGCTTTATTCAGCTTGTTATTTCTTAACATACTGTAGAGGTATGAAAAGTGTAGAATGTCCTTTATTAAGGCTGAGGTCATTTGTGATTGCCCAATTGCCTGTCCATGCCACCAACCTACCAATGGTGGCAGAGGCTTTTGTTTTAATGTTTAGGGAAATCTAGTGATACTCTTATATGTAATTCTAATTAAGAAATGGATGCTAAGTTGTAGTTACCTGCTGTGGTTAGAGTAGATCTTGAATAAACTTAAAAACATGAGGCAGTTTCAGGGCTGACTTTCAGATGTGCTGACTGCTGCTGATGGCATTTTTCAGCATAATGCTTCTGTTGGAAAGTGCCAGTTAGCTGAAACAGAGTGAGAAAAAGCATGTTTCTGACAAAACACTTAAGGGATAAAGATTTTTGGTTCTAAGATGGAATTTATGTTTTTTGAGACCTTCTACAAAAGCTATTTTACTCAGTAATTAGAGCAGTTGCAGACACCAGGTCCATTTGAACCTTGAAATTTTGTGTTCTAAGTGGATGCCTTGAAAAATAGATACTAACATTCCTGACTTTGGGAAGTTTTTGGTGTTTCTTCCTACCTCTCCCCTCCCATGTATCACTAGTTAAATTCAAGTTTTGCTGTGATGCAGAACAAACCCAAAACTTTCTGCTATTTGGTTATACTTTTTCTGAGCTTTTCTTGTCATGAGTTGGAGGTGAAGGTGCTTTTGAAATGCAGTGGGGCTCTATTAGTGAACTTTTTCTGGCTGGACCTCTTTAGTGATATAAATAATGATCACTTGTATTTATTTTTATGATAGTGATTTTTGAGACAAAAGCATCACTTTTGCAATCTGAGCTATAAGGCTTTTATGATACAAGTTCTTCCATGTACAATGCATTACTTGCTGCTTGTGCTTGGCCTCAGAGTGCTAGTTAAATACTTCTCAGCCAACAGTTATATCCTTCAGGTTTGTGGGCTTGTTTTTTTAGTTTGTTTGTGGGGGGTTTTTTTGTTTTTTTTTTTTTTTTTTAAGCTGTGTTAGATGATACACAGATGTGGAAATGAAAAGAAGTATTGTGTGAGAAAACTATGTCTGAAGCTGTCAATGCATTTTTTCTGTTTGGAGAACAGTCATAGTTAGTCCAATATTTGAAGATACCAGACACTTCTTTTCTGTTCTTGTTTACATGTGCTACTAGCTGGAATATATTGCCTTACAAGGCTTGTTTGAAGCAAAGAAATCTAGTGCTTGTGTAGAAGTATTTATCACAGGTTTTGGTCAACCGGATGTGTGGATATGCAGGCCCAGTTCTGATGAAAATACCATAAGTTCCTTTCTGGTATCCTTCATAAAATCTCCTTTCATCTTATCCTTAAGGGGAAGAAGGAAAAGAAGGAAAATTCAATCATTTATAATACTCTTTGAGTAAGATGTTGCACAGGCTAATTGAAAGAGATTTGTTGTTGTAGTTGAAAGGCTGTGGCAATGGCAGGGAATACATAGGGCCTTGAACTTTATTGCCCTAATTATTTAACCACTGTGTAACTTTAGGGTTTATTTTATCCTTGGCGTGTGTGGAATAACTTGGAGCCAATGTTTCTTTTGTATATTTTCTCAATAAAAGGTTCTAATGAATGTCACTGCGTGACACTCTGTGCTAGGCTACAGTGTTGAATGTAGGGTTGGGAAAATGATAATAAAAGTAAAACTAAATCTTCACAATTCCTGTCAGGAAATTTATAAGGAAGGACCATAAAATTATGTGAAATTGATGTGTGAGATTGCAGCTTTAAAGAAAATATTAATAACTGAATGCAGTGTGATATGTGTTCTAATATACCGTAATTGAGTTTCTGAGCTCTCTGAATCTGTAGTGTGTTAAGGTGCATGGAGTCTAAGAGCGTTTCTGAGTTTGAAGAGGCAATAAAGTCAGGCACAAGAGCTGACTGCAAAAAGGTCGTAACTGGAAGTCTGCAGCAGCTCTAATGAACTACCAATTGTCCAGCTACCCAGAAGTGGTGGTTTGTTTATATTATGAAATCGAGTCTCAGAGCAGCTTCTAATCATGAGAAATGAAGTTTCCTAATTTCATACTGGGTCTGAAGCTACAGGAAGCTTTCCTAATTTGCAAATGAGTGAATTAAGCAGGAGAAGATCAGCACTCCTGCATTTGTTGTACTACCCTGGTATTGACAGTAGAAAAGGGTGAGGACCATGTAGTTGCTACCCATTTTATTCTTAGGCTTGTGAAAAGCATCTTTCATTGCCATGCTGCTTGGGGTGGTGGGTGGCTTGAATTAATGGTACTTTAAGTTTTGATTTTGCAGGTGGGAAACTAGTTTGGAATCAATGGCAGAACACATTACATACAAAGTGCATCTTGGTGACATAAAGATACTGTACCTAATTTTATATTGATCTGTTGTGTTGTGAGTCCTGCTCAGGCCTTCTTAGCTGGAAGGAGGTTCCTTGATAGCAATCAAAGTAATCTGAATTTGCCAGTTCATATATTGTGGCCTAAGAAAATCTCAGAAGGGAACCAAAAGGTAGTTGAGTTGCTTAGTATTTGTGATAGTAGATGAAATATGGTTTCCTCCATCTTCACAAATGCAATACAGTTTGTGAGTTCTGCTGTTAACTAACTTTGTTTATATCTCAGTGGCTTGATGAGGTATTAAGGGGTTTGAACAATGGACCTGTTCACACAACTAGTTTCCTTCCATTAGCTGTAGTCATTAACAAGAACTTTAATTGTATAAATAATGCATGCCCCAAAGTCTAATTTTGATACAGCAATTACTTCCTTTTATATTCACCCATAAAAAGCCCCCTCATGCTACCCCATGCAATGTATTACACTTGCTCTTGAAAGACTGTTTGTAACTGTTTTTTTTAAAGGTAATAGCATGTTTTTCAGCTGATGTTCTCTGGTAGCTCAGTTGAAAAGTTACTAAATTAAAAAAAAAAAGGTAATGCATAATGGACTCTGCCTCTTTAGGAAATTTAAGAAAGCTTTTTCCCCATGAAAGTTACCAGAGGCATCTAGGGGTGCAACAATACAAGTAATTTGTGCAACATTATGAATGAAAATGTGCTTCTTTAAAGCAATATTTGTTTTCTGTGCTCAAATCTGACAGTGGCACACTGTTGTACTGCAATTACAGCACATAAGGTGCACTTCTAAAGCCTGCAAACAAACGTACAGATGATCTGGTGGAGCTATTCCTAGCAGATATCATGAGTACTTGGAAACCTTTCAAAAATAAGATGCTGAAATTACATCAAATGCAAATAAATGTTCTAAATGTGGTTTATGCCATTCATTCAGAAATTTTAAAACGCTAAAAGAGTTGCAGTTTCCACAGGAAAATATTTGGTTTCTACTGCTCTGTGACCTTAAATAATGCCAAAGAATGGAACACCTTTAGTCCACTAATAATTTATGAAGCTTTTAAATACTATTTTGTTTTCTTAAGGAACATCAAAAGTTGTAAAACGTTTGTAATTTTACTTTACAGAATGAACTTTTGAAAGACCTGTAATGAGATAAATTCAGTGTCATTTGTGCCTCTCCAAGCCTATCAGTTTATTGCAGGGTTTCTTTCTTGCCCTTGCTATTCACGAACAGGGAAAAATACACTCCAGCAGAACAGTCTTGAAAGCCTCATGGGTGGCCAGGATGGATTTACAGCTAATGCTATTAAAGTTTTGAACTTGGACAGCATCATTTTTCAGTGGTTAGAGCACAAGCTTGTATGTGGAAATGCTTTTCTAAAGAAGTTGAAACAGTTTAGATCAAATCTGTTATGATGCTTCTGGATTGCTTGTTCTACTAGGTTGTCCTTATGTTGATAGGTATTGAGATTAACATAAAATTCTTAGAGCTAAGTATGTTACTTAATCTAACAAGATTATTTCTAAAATTGTAGTTTATAAGGCAAAGTAATTTATCAAAATTCCCTTGACACAAATACTAGTTACTGCAAGGCATCATTTTAGTAGCAACGTTCCAGTTTTCTTTGCTTTTAGTCAGCTTGTTTATTCCATGAGCATACTTGTGGGTAAATGATGTTGAAATGATACACAACCAGAAAAATTTCATAATTTCATTCCTCATTACTGCATGTTGCTGTGTTCAAAATAGTAAAAATAAATTAATAAAGATTATCCATTACCACAGAATCATAGATCTGTAAACTTAATTGCATAATATAGGTGGGACAGCTGCAGTGGAACAGATCTGAGTGGCAACAGCCAAAAGGCATTTCTTGGAGTCTCTTCTGAGCTCAATTTAACTATAGGAATTTCTAGTGTGTGTTCTGCCTTGATGATTCTTAAGATTCTTTGAAAGCATAGCTGAGAAACAGAAATAGAACTTCTTAATTGTCTTCTTGCTGGTCTGAGATTCTAGGTGGGTTCATTTCCTTTTTCTAGGGGTGTGAGCAACTGTTGATATCTTACAGCTATTGAATGTACCCAGAGCTTGGAAGTAAGTTAATTGCAACTCTGAACAGCTTTTACTTTTTAGAACATGAAACTTTTGTCCTCAGCAAACGAATATATTTAGTCTGTGTTCTTGGCCAAGTTTATCTCCCTTTATGTATTTCCTGTTACTTTGAAGGGTGCAAAGGTTCTCATGTGTAATAGTTCTTGGGAACTAAATTTATACATAAAATGCAGACATGTCCTTATTTCTGAATAAATAAGTAAAGTTTTTGTTTTCTTTTTGCAGTACCCTGTTGTAAGGACATATTGAAGCAGTGAAACTTCTGCTGGGAATTTTTTTCCTGTATAGGGTGTTTGTAAGTTTTTAAACTTACAGTCTTCCTTGTAGGCAAATGTCCTTGGGTCTGCTCCTTGCTTTCCTCACCTTCCACCTCCCCAGCAGAAAATCTGAGATGATTACAATGTGGGATGTTATAAATGCTTTGTCTAGGGATGTTTGCTGTGTCTTTGGCTGGTGATGCCTCATATGGCTGTTACAGTGAAACACATCCATGTGTCTAAGCCAGCTTGTAAATGTGCCTAAACACTTTTAAAAAGCCTTATCAGATGACTTGTAGTTTATCAAAGATGGGAGAAAAGAGTTCCCCTTGATTAAAGGTAGCAATCTAAGAGAAGCAGCACACAGGTACTTAAATCTGGCTTTGTCCACAGAGACACCCTTTTCTCTTATGTGCAGATTTGGTGTCTCGAGGTATATTAGGTGTTCTAATTCACCACGGCTTATCAAAAGTTCAGAGACAATGTTGTTTGGCAGTCTCTGTAGCAAGAAAGGAAGCATCTTTTGTTATTGACATCCTTTCTCTTAGCTCTGCTCTTGCTTTTTGCCAGCTGCTCATTGTCTATACTTGCTTATTTAGTATTCACAAGGGATTTTACAAGTTCTTATCAGTTCGTTGCCACAGCACATCATTTCCTCTTGTCATCATTACTCCTTAAATTGGAGGGGGGAGGATTTGCATTAGAGCTGCTGAGTGGTGGAAAGCACCACCATTCATGAGCATAGTTTGATTTGCACGGTGTTGTTCTTCTGCTTTCTGAGGCAGCTTGTAGTAAAGGTCACATTTCTAGTACTTCATGTCTTGCCTCCCCCCTTCCCCAGTCTTTTTCGGTGCAAAAAAACCTTTTTTTTTTTTTTTTTTTTTTTTTTTTTGTGTTTTTTTTTTTTTTTGTTTTGTTTTGCCAAAGTCTAAAAATACCCAGCTCTTCAAATATTCTTAAAAGATACAAGGAAGTACAGCATAAAAATAGGCACAGCTGGAAAGTCTGATCACCTTTCTGGTGGCTGTGGAGGGCTTGGTTTGAGGTTTTTAATGGGTTTTCTTTTAATTGTTTTTGGCTTAGTTGTCTACAGCTTCTTCCTAATTTTTTAATTTCTCTCTCAAAAAAACCCTAACCCTCACACAAAAACCCAAAACCAAACAACAAACAAACAAAAAACAAAACAAAACCCCAAAATATGGGGTACCTAATTAGAACGCAAGAGCAAGTAAATGGTTCAGTATTTTCTCCTTTTGGAAAATAAATAGCCATTTGAGAAGTTGAGGCCTCTGCAGTACTGGTGGGGGAACTACTGATTCCACTGTGCCTCTCCCCTCTTTTTCATGGGAAGTTGAAGTCTCCAGATGAAGCACTGTGACAGGGATAGAATACCAGTGTTAAAGCACATTCCCCAGGCCTGTCTCCTGAAGGAAACTCATGGGAATGTTGTAGCCGTCCCTTTTTTGCCTTGACATCCTCTTTCCCACTAAGCAGTAATGCAAGAACTGGGAGCTCTGATTGTATTTTACTTTATCTAGCTTTGGGGTGAGGTCCTAGTACTTCTGGGATTTTGTTTTGAAACAGAATCAGGCGCAGTGGCTAGAGTTGAAACAGACTCTCTTTAATATCTGCCTTTTAAAAAAATTTATTTTATTTTACCACATTCTTTGCTTGTTTACTAATCACTTGTTAACTTAATCTTTTTAATAGAACTAAAGTGGAGGAATTGACCATTGTTTCTGATGTGAAGAGTTCATCCCTGACATCTGTATGTTCATTTGTCAGTCTTCAGGAAATAATACAGCTCATCAGTGGCAATAACTGCTTTTAGTAGACACGGACATTCATTTGGAGGAAAAAACCAACCAATCAAACGAAAACCAAACAAATCCCCCCCCCACACACACAAAAATCACAAGTCAAATAAAAAACCCCAACAGACAAAACCCAACAAACCTTTTGAAGACTTGAGTCAAATGACGTCAATGGCCAGTTTGTTCTCCTTTACTAGCCCAGCTGTAAAGCGTCTGTTGGGCTGGAAACAAGGAGATGAAGAGGAAAAATGGGCAGAAAAAGCTGTCGATGCTTTGGTGAAAAAGCTGAAAAAGAAAAAAGGTGCTATGGAAGAACTGGAGAAAGCTTTGAGTAGTCCAGGACAGCCCAGCAAGTGCGTTACTATCCCACGCTCTTTAGATGGACGACTTCAAGTTTCTCACAGAAAAGGCCTTCCCCATGTCATTTACTGTCGTGTTTGGCGTTGGCCTGATCTACAAAGCCATCACGAGCTGAAGCCATTGGATATTTGTGAATTTCCTTTTGGATCTAAACAGAAGGAAGTCTGCATCAATCCATACCACTATAAGAGGGTGGAGAGCCCAGGTATGTTTGAACATGGTTGGCTAAAAACGGAGTAAAATTGCCAGGGATCACCTTTGTTCTCTCTCTCTCTTTCTCTCTCTCTCTCCCTCCTCCTCCTCCTCCTTTTCCTCCAGTGCTGCAGAACAAATTACATTTGTTGTATGATGGTGGAGGCTGGAAGAGGCATGCTCAAAATGTACTTTTTCTGATGGGGTTTTGGGGAGGTGTAGTGTCCATCCTGTACTAGCTGTTTTTCTTTGTAGTAGATCACACTTTTCTCACAGATCTTTTAAGCCTGCTGCCCTTAAAGTTAGTGGCAAAGTCCTCATTTATAAGAAAATAGGATTGTGGTCATCAAAAGACTTCAGGTTTTTTGAGAAACTTGTTTAAAATCCTCAGTCCTTGCAAGGAGGTTGGTAGCCTTCTTCTTGGAACTTAATGTTTCTCTAGTGAGTGACATGAATTGAGTTTAAAAAAAATAAAATTCAAGGGTGCAGAGTTCCCCACTTGGTTTCCCATTATCAGGCAACAGAGCTGAGCAGAACCAAGAGTGATGACCAGTTAGGAGTATGTACCAAGTTTGTGTCAGGTAGCAAGCCTGCTTACAAGACGTGTTGCCATGGGAGAGGTGAGGAGGATTGTGGTTATGAGTGGGAGAGATGAACTATGTTGCTCTGGAAAGTGAAAAGTTTCTTCTGTTGTTCCCTAAAACAGTCGTAACTCCACTGCAAGTGTCTGTAGCGCTCAAGTGCTCTACTGTAGCACTTGAATTCTAGACTCTGGTACTCTTGAATGTAAAAGATAAAACTTCAGCTTACTAATAGTTGTGTATTGTAGTATGAATTTTTGTTTGTCGTAGTGAAAAGGACTGTAATTACATATTTTTATATAGTTTGACTATAGTAACAGTTTTGCACACCTAAATCAATACTTGGTGCTGCCGTGTGTGAAGTGTTGTGTTTTTTTTTTAAAAAAAAAAAAAAAAAAAAGGTCTGCTTCCCATTGCACAAAATAAAAGTGCATTTCATCTTTGATTTTTGTTAAAGTTCTTCCAGGAAGCCTAATGTGAAAAAAATGAAGAACAGGGTAGAGATATGACAGACGAATCTCCTCCTCCTCTTTCCACCCCAGCTAGTGTTGAAATTCTCATGATAAGCACATTATATGTTTCTCTTTCCTTCTAGCTCAGTTTTTAATCTTAACTTTCCCTCTTTTTCTGGTTGTGTTTTTTTTCCAGTTCTACCTCCAGTGTTAGTGCCTAGACATAGTGAATTCAATCCACAGCACAGTCTCCTAGTTCAGTTCAGGAACTTAAGCCACAATGAACCACATATGCCACACAACGCGACATTTCCAGATTCTTTCCAGCAACCCAACAGCACTCCGTTTTCCATTTCACCAAACAGTCCCTATCCACCTTCTCCAGCCAGCAGCACTTACCCAAGCTCCCCAGCTAGCTCTGGACCATCCAGTCCATTTCAGCTACCGGGTAAGTACAACCTAAATATCACCTTAATGAAAAGAATTGAAATGTTGTGATCTGTTGTGAGTCCCTGTACCTCAGGGATTTGTGATCCTTGCAATAAATTGCTTTCCTGCTTGCGTTGTAGGGGGTTTTCTTTCTAGTTTTGTCACTAGTCAGAATTAATTGTTGTAGTTTTATTTTTACAAATGTTTTTTTTTTAGTCACAGATACTACGGTGAGTTGTTTTGCACAGCTTCAATGTAGAATAGCTTGTACATACTTCAGAAGAATAGCAATGAAAAGAAAGCAGATGTAAAAGGCTAAGCAAGAAGTTTACTGATGTCTTTCTCTGAATAAAGACACATGGTACTTAATGGGAAAAAAACAGAGCAGATATTTTCTAGGACCTTAACCAACTTGGATGAATATAGGGAAAACCCAACAATTGGTAGGGGCAAAGGAATGAAGCTTTCTTGAGTCTGTGTGGTTATTGGTGTGGTTTATAAAGCCAGAAAATGAGAATTAATTTCTCCAGTAGCTCATAAGCCTCATTTTTGTTCTTTCTGTCTGCCCAGAGCTTCCAAGAGTGTCTGTTCAGTGGGGTATCCCTCCTGGATCAGGGCTGTAGTACTGGGATGGAAGCATTAGTGGTGTCTGGAGGGACCTGCTGGAATAGGATAATATTATGTTGGTACTCTGACTGTTGTGCTGATTGGAGGAATCCAGAGATGCCCACTATTATAATGAACTTGGCTTACAGAAGGAGCAAAAAGTAACTGGTTTAGACCTTTGTTATACTATGGCAAAGAAAGTTTACTTCTACTGTTTGCTTTTGAACATGGAGAGAAGAGCAAGCAAGATAGCTAATGGGCTGGGGGGAGCTGTAGTCATCTTGCCCAGCTGCAGGAGTGGAACTGTTAAAGAACAAAGGCAAAAAGAAAAAAGCAGATCCCTTAGTTTTCCTCAAGTGTCCAATCTTGTTATTAGTCCTATAGGTAAGAATCCAGCTATATTTAGGGAGGTTACTGTAAAGACAGCTGGCTGGGTTGACTTCAGGTTACTTTGAAAATGGGTCCAAATGCTTTAACATCTCTTGTTGAAGAGTAGTTTTGTGTATTTACAACTCTAGAATGAATAAATATTTTAAATTGTTGAGGTTTATTCTTATTTTTTCATGTGTGTAGCTGATACTCCACCTCCTGCGTATATGCCCCCTGATGATCAAATGGGGCAGGATAATTCTCAGTCTATGGACACGAGCAATACAATGATCCCTCAAATCATGCCAAATATATCTACCAGAGGTAAGTTTTACATTATGGTGTAAAATTAACATAGTTTGGTTTCTTGCAACTCATGACCAAATTGAAGAACTTCAACCGTTGCAGTAAATTGTGTTTGTAAGTGGAAGCAGTCCTCCAAGGCAAACTGGTGTTGTAACAGAAAGACTTGAGAAATAAAACCTGCCTTGCCTATTTGCATCTCTTGCTTTTAAAGCCTCAGGTGCCTAGTATGACTTACAAGAAGTTGAATTTTTTTTTCATTCATCAGAATGAGCCTTTTTTGCTACCTTTGCCTGTTTAGAATATACACAAAGGCTCTGAAAATTGAGGCCTAAAATACCAATTAAAACACATGTTAAGAAATAGTGTTGTTTAGTACCAGGCTTAAAATGGACAACCATTTTAAATAATTAAAAATAAGACAGTAATTATAAAATCAGTGGGCTAGCTAAAATGCATGAAAGTAAAAATCACTAAGATCCAAATGAGGACTGTTCTCAGCCATCATAACTGTTGATTAAGGTTTTAGTTATCTGTTGATGTTTGGAAGATCTTTACTGTTTTAGAGTTAATATTTTGACACCTACATAAACTGCTGTTTCCATTTTGCTTCTTTTCAGATGTTCAGCCTGTTGCCTATGAAGAACCCAAACACTGGTGTTCAATTGTGTATTATGAATTGAATAATCGTGTTGGGGAAGCTTTTCATGCATCTTCTACAAGTGTTTTAGTAGATGGGTTTACAGATCCCTCCAATAATAAAAACAGGTTCTGTTTAGGTTTGCTCTCAAATGTTAATCGCAATTCAACAATTGAGAACACTAGACGACACATTGGGAAAGGTAAAGCTTAATTCTTTTATGCATGCTTAGAAGCTAAGTCCTTGTTTTTGTTTCAGCTTTGGTGTACTGCAACAATGATTACTCAGATAAGAGGAGCAGAAGTGATCTCTGATGGATTGTCTGCCTCTCCACTATCTGAAGACAACTTACTTAGGCATAGTTTCATTCCAATTAGTCTAGGAACTGCATACAGTTTTCTTTGAGACTAATTTAAAAGGTTAAATACTATCCCTTCCTGACCAAACCATATTGTCATAGGTGCTTGTTCGTTATGGTTAATGATTGTATGTAGAGTTTTTTGTTTCAGCACCAAGAAACCTGTTGCAGGGCTTCTTGTATTCTATTATATCTGCTGCGTAAATCAAATTCTTCATACCACTTTACAGGATATCAAAGATTTTCTTTTAATTTTGTTGTTCATGTAAGGCATTAGGCTGCTGTCTGCAGTATGTTCAAATACCTTGCATGAGTTGGCAGCAGGACTTTGAAGTGCTAATGTTAAACTGCAAGAGCTCATTTGTCTGAGTGAATCCATAGGGTGTGTATGTGTGTGGGAGGGATTCCTTCAGACAGCAGGTTTTGCAAGATCTTCTAGTTTTCCTGAAGTGTTTGGCTGATAGCACATGTAGATGCAGTTTTCATCTTTGATGGAATGTGCTTGGATTATCTTAAAATGTAGTGCTCCTTTTTTCTGAATGTCTCCTTTTTTGTAACTAAGGAAGTGCTGAGAACCCCGTTTGTATTGCACATACCTAGAGGTCTTTTTAACACCTAAGATCATTTGTTACAGTTGGTCTTGAGTTTTGTTCCATGAAAGTTATCTGTTGCTTGTAATGTATCTTCAATATATCACCCCGTCCCTTAAAAAGTCATTAGAATTAGAAACTACTATAAATACAGCAAAAATTTGCAGATAATGCAGAGACCATGAGTTATATTAATAGATCGGTTGAAAACTTGGCTCTGCGATGCTGTAGTCCGAGAAAAATTATTGTTATAAGGGGAAACAACTGGTTTCTGAGGGACAAGGAGTTTGACAGGTTCCTTTGTTTTGTCTTATCCCTTTCCATGGTACTGGCAGTGTAATCTTGTGCATCTGCCTGCAGTCAGAAATGTAACAAGGTTCTGATATCACAGTGTAAAATAGAATGGGCTGCAATGAACTTTAAAATGTCTTCATCTCTAATACTAATTATTAAGCTAAAACTTTGCTTTATGGTAACAGTTCTGAGAACAATTATATTATTTCTGGGATAAAATAGTGTTTATTTATGGGTTTTGTTTGGATGGGCTTAGGTTTTTTTGCCTCCTTAAAACTACTCAATTCTATTTGATAAACTTTTTTCTGTAAAAGTGTTGCACTGCAAGTGTGACTTCTAATTCTGTGTTGAAATGTCTCTGTTCTTAGACTATTACATTTATCTCAGATCATCTTTACCCAAAAGAACTTGTCTAGAAAGTGGTGGTCACTATCTTTTTTAAATTAAGAAGGTTGCTGAAAGGATCTGCAGCTTTTATGTATTATTTTTTAATCAGTGTTATATAGACTTCAGAACATGGAAGGAGGCAATTACACACATCACTGAATCCAGGCTGATGTGATCAATCTAGGGGCTTTGTTAATTTTGAGGTCTGTGAAGCCTAGTGGTATTTTAGTTGTGCAATTAACTGGATGTTCCTTTCCTTTTCCTTGCTATAAACATGGAAAATCGGAGCAGGCTATGGATATACTTTCTCATTGGTGCCTATCACTGCCCCTTCTCCCAGGGCACTTACTTTTACTGGAATTGCCATAGGCAGAAGCTATCACTTTTGTAAAACTGGAGTTTTAAAAGCCACAGATTTTTTTGAGAAAGAGCTTAAAATTGTTGCTGAGATGCTCAAGTAGTTTTTTTTCGTCCTATTCTGTCACTGATGAGACAAGGCCATCTAGTGGCTGCTGGCTAATCAAACCCACTCTGTTTTCAAATGAGCCGATTGTGTGGTGTTCTGTGGGTATAAAAGCTTTTTTCAAAAGCTCCTCAAACATAGAATTTGTTTTGTTGTCTTTGATTTTGAGGGAGTTGTATTAAGTAATATATTTTTGGAAAAATGTAACACGAGGCGGTTTTATTTTTGTTTTGCAGGAGTTCATCTCTACTATGTTGGTGGGGAAGTGTATGCTGAGTGTTTAAGTGATAGCAGCATATTTGTACAGAGCAGGAACTGCAACTACCACCATGGCTTTCACCCGACAACTGTATGCAAGATTCCTAGTGGATGCAGTCTGAAAATTTTTAACAATCAGGAGTTTGCTCAGCTTTTAGCTCAGTCTGTCAACCATGGATTTGAAGCAGTATATGAGCTCACCAAGATGTGCACCATTCGAATGAGTTTTGTGAAGGTAAACAACTTATTTGGAGGGTATTTAAATTTATGGTGGCCTTGGGTAATCAGCATTAATTACATTAGCACAGTAATGATGGAGCAAAGTGCTTCTGAGCTGGTGTTCTTTTCAGTGATAAGTGTGTTAAAAAGGATTAATTTGAGGGGAGGGAAATGGATGTAAGAAAGGAAAAGTAAAGATAGCTGTATTGATTGTAAACTATGTGTTTAGTTACTTCATGATTCCGAACAGGGTTTTAATCATTGTGGTTTCTGTAATGTTATTTAAAGAGATTGCATCTCGTGCTCTAAATTTGAAGGAGCAAAGTGAACTGCAGGACCACAAAAAGAATATGAGTAGAAGTGAACATAAGTGATTACAGCAAAAGTTGCATCTCCTTCAAAAAGATGAGTTTTAATAAAAATTTTAAAAAATAAATTAAAAAAAAAAGAAAAATGCATTGTTAGAATTTATGGAGTCAAACTGTGCTGTTATTCTCACAGTAGTGTAATTTAATCTCAAAGTTATTTAATCAAGATGCTGTCCCTTTCAGTTTTAGCATGGCATCTAGACTTGGGCCTTCTAGGGTTTTTTATCACCTTGTTGAAGGATGGCTTGTTTGTTTTATCAGTTGTGATAAATAGTGCTCAGAAAGTGCAGAGGGTGGGGATCAGGAGAGAGATATGGCCTTAGCCAAGAGTCACTCCTGAGTCAGGAGCAGTGGGGCTGCACAGGGGAGCTGCTCCAAGTGTCTAGCGGACAAGAATTGATTCAGACTTCCAGGTGCAGCCTCCTTCCATTCCTCCCAACCTCAGTTTTTTTTCCTTTCAGTAAGAACTGTTGCTAGACTGTGAGTTACTTTCAGAGAAGTATTTTAGAAGATGATTTCCTGCTTCTTGTTAGTACAGTTCTGTTGAAAGACAAGGATGTTTTGGACTTGATGGCTAACACCATGTTCATTTTTCTAGGGCTGGGGAGCTGAATATCACCGACAAGATGTCACGAGCACCCCATGCTGGATAGAAATTCATCTTCATGGGCCCCTCCAGTGGCTGGATAAAGTACTTACACAAATGGGTTCTCCTCTGAATCCCATCTCATCTGTTTCATAGTGCCGAAAATCGACCTTCAGCCTTATTTTTAGCGAACTTATTCTAATTCTAGAGCAACTTCCAGTGTGGATACTGTGAGCTGTCTGGAGAATGGATCTTACGGTTTAACGTTTTTGGTTTTTTTTTAAAATCCCTTTGTGACCAATTCCATTGTGTATAGCCAATCAGTTTTACATTTCAATTTGTTCTTTTGATGCTTAAGTGATAGTTGAGTCCAAAGGAAAAAAAAAAAAAGTCTATTGAAAAATTCAGGACACTTTTCCCCGCTTTCAAGTAGACCTTAAACAGGCATATGTCTTAACTGGAAATTTTTTTTGTCCTGTAGGGACAAGAATTATGAAGACTGACTTCAGAAAATAAATACATATCATAGTTTGGGATTATTTTTTTAGCGTTTATGAAACTGAACATGTGCAGCTCCAGCTTGCAAGCTGTATTTTTAGCATAGTTGTTTAACATCTTAAGGTTGGCATCTGTCATAAGCAAAATTAGACTTGATTATGGCTTACTTGCCTCAATTGAACAATGTGATTTTTTAATTTTTTTTTTAATGTACACATTAAATATACTTTTTACAAATATTGGAGTGGTGTAAAAACACTTGTATCATCTATTGGAAAATGCTGTCATAAATGCACTGTATATTAATGCAGAATAGCAGTTCTTAGCCTTTTCCCACTTCAGTTTTGTAATATTTCTTTTAACCACCATTTTAAATAGTAATTGATACAAGGTAAACATCTTGCACGTTTCTGGAGTAGTAGTTCTTGTTTTGCTTTGATTTACACTCATGCCATTTGGATTTGGTTGCCAAGGCTTTTTCTTTTTAGGTACCCCTCTGTATTTTAACATAAACACTACTGTTTGTAAATGGCAGTGCTTTCTACTTTTTGGAAGGACTTAAGTTTTTTTTCTTTTTGGTGTTCTAGCTGTTTATTTTACCTGTCTGGAATTGATCTGTGTTAGGCCTTTTTAATCTCTTGGTAGACATTATGCAGTATTAGTGATTACACTGTATTTAATTCACTTTCAGTATGAGTTTGAGTCTCTTTGAAGACTGTGAGTGGCTTAGCAAGTTAGTAACTGAATGCAGAAGCTTTTACTTCAGCTCATGTAATTAATACAGACTTGTTGGTGATGACCAAAAGTAATCACTTCTTTGTAGCCTGCGTGAAACAGTGGTCTGGATCCTGTCCCTGATGGCAGGTGTTCAATCAGAAGTCTCATAACTGTAGTTGGCAGCTTTATGGGATTGAAGGACTGCATTAATATGTTAATGATGAAATTTCTCTCTCACATGTAAGGAATCCTGTTGCCTGTGCTGTTGTGTTACTTGGTAGAGAATGTTAACACTGTACTAAACACTAAAATAAATCAGTTAAATAGTGTATGCATACTTTTCCCCTTTAAATCATAAAAAAGGAGGCTGAAAGAAATATTCTAAGATGATTGGAAGTGAATTATATACAAAATTTCTTTGCATGCAGGAAAAGACCTATTGTATCTTGGCTTCTCACCTTTTTCTCTTTCCCAAACAACTTTTCAGAAAAGAACTCACTGTTTGGGGGAGAGGCTGAAAACTCTAAAATACAAGTACTGGTTAAAAGATGTGTTGCAGATAATTACTGCAATTCTGAGACACTGAGTGGTTACACAAGTTCTTATGTCTTCTATTGAACGCCAGTTTCTGCTCAAATGTGGAAATCATGCATCATATGGTACCTAAGTAACAAATTATCTTAAAGGAATGAAATTGTTTACGTGTCATTAAAATGTTTCGTATGAAATGCCTTAAAGGAATAAACTGTAACACTTCTGCAGAACCCTAATGTTCTCTTGTACAGGAATTTCTATATTACTTGGTGTTGTTTTTGATTTTTTTGGGTTGTTTTTTTTTTAAGCAGTTTCTCAAGTGCATTTAAAAACAAACCAAGTGAATCTTCAGGAGAAGGGAAATAATGCTGTTTGTCTCTCACCTTTGGGGTCTCCTCTTCCATCTTTGAAACTGCAACCCACAGATGGTTCTTTTGGTTGAATAAGATGCAAAGTAAGGATCAGGCTTCTGTTTTCTTCTCCTGGGGCCTGACTTTTCTCGAGTTGCTGAGCATGTTTATTTGACACTACAGGATTTTTTTTTTTCTTGACTAGCTTTTATAAATGTCATGGCACATTGGATTGAGGAAAGATCTGTTGTAGGTACATTTGACTTTATCCAAAATGTTTTTCACCTGGCTTCATCTCTGTTCACTTTTATGTTTAGATGTGGCCAGCTAAATGACTCAAGAATGGGTGCTGAAGTGGGTGTTCATGAGCCAGAGCTGGTGCTTAGTGCTAGTATTGTGGTTAGATTGGCTACCCATGCACTGAACCATAATTTCTGCAATAATATCCAGTTAACCCACTTCTGATGCTGTGCTTAGTAGTACTGATTTAGTACTTAATAGTACTGAAGTACTCTGGCATTTTTCTGCTTGTGTACATATTCTTGACCTGTAATATATGCAGTGCTGGGGATATCCTTGTGACTGCTCGTTTTGCCAGGGTAGGCTTGCAGGAGCAGACCCAGTAAGAGTTTGTCTGTGTTCTATTTCTCTGTGCCTTTTAAGTAGGACTTTTTGAGAGCTTTCTAGTTAGCAGGTTTTGTGTGCTGCTGGTTTATGGTGTTCCTGATCATGTTTAGTTCATCTGTGCTACTGATACAGAATTCAGATATCAATGTGTGGAGGGATTGTATGAGAACTGTTTGGCTCTGACTCTGTTTCCAGTGTAGAGATGGCAGACAGTGCTGCTTCTGTTGCAGCACACTTGTCTTGAAGTCACTTCTAGATCTAGGTGGAGGATGGAGAAATTGAATCAGCCAGTACTATGGTAGCTAAAGATGGAACCTTTTGACTGAATGTTACTCTTCAGTGGAAACTGGTTTGGCTTTTGTAGTGTATTTTCTTCTTTTTGGGCATATTTCTACTTTGCACCAACCACAGCGTTAACTAACAACTTTGGCAATACTAGCAAAGAGCCTAGAACAGGCATTTACTGAAGTTCTTTCTGGGTTTGCTTTTATAGTCACTAAGATAAGGTAGCTTGGGTTGTTCCTCCTTCAAAGACTTCAGTCTTGCTGGCAGCCAGTCCAGTGCCTTGCCTAAGAATTACATTCATTTAATTACATTAAATACATGAAGGGATGACACTGGGTTATACTATCTGTAGGACCAAAGTAAAACTTTCTAGTATGATTGACTGACCAGAGACAAATCTAACAGAACAGCCCATTAGTCAAAAGAATGATGAGACTGTCCATGTGTTTTGATTCAGTATAGAATTGTTAAAAAAATTATTTTGGGGTTTGCTTGAAGCTGATTGTTTCCCCCCCAGTGAATGTGGGCACAGTGTGAATGTGGGCAGGTACTCTTTGCAGGGTAAGCCTAGAGAACATTGAAATGTGTCAGGCTTTCTCCCTAGTTTGAAATAATTTTGTTCAGGCTATTGTTTCAGCTGCCCCAAGTGTTTCTTCAAAAGCCAGATGTGTGACCATCTTTTTTTTTTTTTTTTTCAGTTGTGAAGTTTCTATTTAGGAAGGTAACCCATTCTGAATTCAAATCAATAGACCAAACCATCAGATTACAACATAATGTTGCTTTATTGTGCTGCTCCATAAATCTGCTTCTTGTGTTTGTTGCAAGCATAACCTTTATGCTTTTGTTTACATTGTAGGAAACACAGTTCTAGCAATGAGTTTTTTTCAGTTAACTCTAAACATCTTTTTATTTTGTTAATTTTAAAATTATTAGGTTTTGCTATGTTATGTTTTTAAAGATATTTTTTGCATACTGCTGCTCATATTTCAATAAACAAAACAACAAAACCCACAGATTTTTCTTGATTTCCTTTATCTGTAACTCAGTATGTCTCAAATATTTGTGTAAAAGGATTGATGGATGACTTCTTATAACTCTGGTGATGCCTTACCATGGACGTATTACTCCTCATACGAACATCATCTTGTGATTTAAAAAGTACTTTCCTATGGCAGGAGAAGCTGTAGTGTTCCCAAAAGCAGAGGCTAAATTATTTCATTAACTTGGAGAGGATTTTTCGTGTAAAATGCAGCCAGCCAAAATGGTATGAATTTGTTGGTATTTATAGAAATATTCAACTTATACAAAAAATGTACGTTTGTAAGACTTCAGCAACACTTGGATTATTCTGTTGTGGGTGGTTGGAGGTCTATTTCTGTTTTGCTTTTTAAATTTATTTACTGTTGTGCCCAACCATAACACTTTTAAACAACTATCATTATGTCTGAATGTGTAGAGCTTTAACTTGATGCTCCATACCCTGTTTATTGAAATGAAGGCCTCATTTTTTTTAAATTGAGGGGAAGAAAACTTGTAAAACAAGTTACTACAGAAATAGAAGCTGAAATAGTAACTGGTGGCCTGCACAAATGAAAAGAAATATTTTTTCAAATGATGACAAATTATTTCATTAGTTCAAAACTGAAACAAAATTTTTCCATGCTGTTGGATCTTGTTGGTGCTCCCTGCCTTAGGATTTACTTTGGTAGCCACCTTGTAATGATACTTTGGGAAGTTCTCTCATCTCCCAAACAAACAAACAAAAAATAGTAATCAAAAGCTTTAAATTATTTTTTTCATAGAATTGAAAAGTTTGTTGTAATATTCTCTACTCCCTGGGCAATTCAGAGGTATAGTAAGAGCTGATAATTACATTTCCCTAAGTAACTAGCCAAAGGAACCTGTGAAATGGTTAGTTTATTGCATTTTTTCATAAGAGAAAAAGTTTTGAGTAGAATACACCTCATCCCTCCACATTCCAACCTGCATTATGTGTTAAATGAGTTAAGAGTCTACTTCTGATCACAAGTATCTCACTGGCAGTTTGAGTAACTAAATGCTGAGTATCCTTACCCTGTGCCAAGAGAAATCCACCTGCCTTGTCCTGGAGTGCTCTCTCTGCCCTGTGCCAGCCTTCTCTGACACCATGCCTAGAAATCCTCCCCCTCTACAAAAGCTTTTGCAGAAGTTAGGAAAACTTGGGAAATTTCTTTACTATGTAGATATTCTGGTCAGAGGACACTGGTGATGGGAGTCAGCGTACTAAGTCAGACTTTTCAAAATAGCTTTCCTGAAGTAAGAACTTGGAATTGTGGAAATGCTGATTCCATTTAACGAGCCAAATTCAGTATTTTGGCTGATGTGATGTAGACTGTGTGTTTTCCAGACATTGCTAGCATCAAAAAATGAGTGGGCTACACTACAGTGATTGCACTGGCTCATTTCCTTTTAAATCTCAAGCATTGTTAAGCTCCTCATTTAGGATGCAGAGCAACGAGAGCAACCTTTTTCTGTGTGCACCGAGGCATCTGTGAAAAGTCCCTAAGTACCTGTGAATTGTCAGCCACTCGCTTAAATGTAAATGTTTTTAGATACTGCATCATCTTAATGCTCCATTAATACTGTCAAGAGAATTGGCTTATTGCAGACCAGCATTTTGGAGGCAGAAGCCTTAGCACGTTAGGCTGGTAACATGCCAGGTACATAATCATTCTTAGTTTGGGGGCTCTGTGTATAAACTCTGAACTAAAAGAAATGTCACCCTCTGCATTTTTATCCTACAGGTGCAGCAGGGACAGTTCTGTACCTCTGTGGGGTGAATTCTTAGTCCAGGCACTCACAGATTTAATAGTGAATCAGAACAGTATTTTTGGAAGCAACATTTGTTAGCTCCAGCTGAATCCAACCTCAGGTTTGGGGTACTCTAAACCTTTCTGTTCTTCTAAAGTTAAGCCTGAGGCTGCAGTTCTGTCAGGTGGTAACTGGTTGTAGAGCATGTGGGGGTCCAGTTAAAAGTAAACTGCAGTACCAACAGCAGTAACACTTGAAATGGAAAAAAAAAAACAAACCACAAACCAGTCTTAAGAGTTCATTCTAAGAATGTGGAGGAAGCAATTTATCTCAGCAGCACAGTGTTAAATTCTCTTTTATCCACAATATTTGACATCTGTGTGACCAGGGAAACAACAAATGAGCCAGCCCAACCCTAGCTGCCAAGCAGGCTCATCCCAGCTCACCCAGGTCTGTGTTGAATTGTCCAACTGTCCTGCTTCATCCATGGTGCTGACCTGGAGGGAAGAGAAGCAGGATGAAAGCAGCAAGACAACACATCCAGAGGGTGGGTATGGGAAATTGCATTGCTGTATGTCATCTGGAGCCCACCAGCCTCCTGCTCAAGGTACAAGTTGGTTTTGGTGCAGAATGACAAAACTGTCAGGAATTACCAGCTGCTCAGGGGGGATTTTATATTGTCAGGAGGATAAAAGTGAGTGAGTGAGAGAGAGAGAGAGAGAAGAAAAAACACTTGCAAAGATGTGATTGTGTGTGTAGTGTGCTTCCTGGGAGAGGTTCTCTGTGGGTTAATGGATTTAAATCAAACTTTGCTTCTATCTGTAGTTTTCTGTATTTCTCATGGCCCTGTGAATTAAGGCTCAGAAGAAATCACCTAAAGCTAAATGCACTGAGTGCACAACCCAGGGATACCTTCCTTTCATCTTCTGAGTCTGATGTATCTGCTGGTGTTTTAAATGTGCCAAATGCCGGGGAGATAAACCTGGCACTCAAAAGGTTTAGGAGGACAAGGTCAGAGCAGCATTCAGGCAGGGCCACTGTGACTGGGCAGGGACAGCCAAACCTCTCGCCCAGCACATCCATTGGGATCAGGTCTGCCTGGGTGTTCCCGTGGATGTGTCAGGAGCAGATTCTTGTCACAGGGAAATGAAGGCAGGGGCCCATCTCAGCCTCTTCAGCCAGTCTGTGGAATTGCTCTGTAATGCTGGCAGGACAGAAAAACCTCAAAAGAGTGTAAGTAACCCCAGCTTGTTAGTGTTTGCTAATGGCTTTAAGGAAGTCCTCACCCTCTTTCTTAATGGAAGCTGATCTGAGGAGGACCCTTTGTCTTGGTGGTTCCTCTTTTAAGGTGGTGTCCTGGGATAAGGGCTTTTAATTTCTTTTGAAGATGCTTTTAGAGAAAACTCATTAGAGCAAGTGCACCAGCAAATTGCTGTGGCTCTTGTGGTTTGACAAGGGATGAGTGAGCTCCCAGTTTTGGGGTGCTCTTGCAGAACATTTTACTGGAGGCTCCTCCTGAGTTACTCACTCTGTACTTACAGCCTAGGCAGCTGGGTTCAAAAGCATCCATGGACTAAGAGATTAAAGCAAACAGACTGAAATATAGTAGTAATAATAATTTATAGTAATAATTGGATTTTCTGTTCATCTTGAATTTGGGGCCTGGTGTAAGACTGTTTTCTCTGCATACATTTTATACACAGATTAAAATGTCATTAATAGACCTTCCTTCTGCAATAGAAACAATTCTGGGTATTGATGAGAGCAGCATAAAGCATGCATAAAAGCTTTTCCAGTAAATCAGTCAGAACTCTAATCATGATATGTTCTTCTGGGGTATTAGTCCAACTATCAGGCTGTAGGGAAAAAATTAGGGTTATTCTGGAACATTTAAATGAAGTACAGTGAGGTGCAATGCAACGTCTGCTTTATCCAGTTCTCAGGCTTTTGCCAGCAGGAAGTCTCAAGCCAAACTAAATCAGGCTGCTAGGTGAAAACAAGCTGTTTTTGAAAATAAATAAGAAAAAGCAGATTTGATAAAACTTGATTTATTCAAAAAAGGCTGAGGTAAACACACTTGGATTTAGTCTTGCTTTCTCTGTTAGAGCAATTTCTTGGAATTACACCAGTTAAATTTGATTCAGAGGAGATAAAATTGGCTACCTATTGAGGAATAAAATACTTAAGCCTGTTATAGTATTTTAACCTACTTGGGAATAGTAAAACATAGTAACCAAGACAATGTCATGGAAGTGTTGTCAACTGTGCAATTTCTCTGTAAAAAAAGCTTGCAAACAGGCTCCCATATATACAATTTCTCTGTGTGCTCAAGTGCAAGCCTCTACATGTGTGTAATTGCACTGTAAGATCTCGTTTGAATTAAATAAATTATATACATATATACAGACATCACTTCTGCTGTACTCTCCATTTTAAGAACTGATTTAGACGTGCAGCATCGGTCACCACTTGAACCCCATTCTCCTGATAAATGATCCACTTGCAAAAACTGGAGCAAAACCAGGTTTTTTTATTGTCCACTGTGGGATGTAGAAATACTGTTCTGGGGTTCATGCAGTTTGATCTGGAATTGTGCTGTAGCTGCAAGTTTATTAAAAGCTAACATCTATAAAATAGGATGCCTGCCAACAAGGTTAAGCAGAGGCTCTTAGAACAAAATCTGATAAATAATAATTTAAAGTGGTGGGTATTGCCAGTGATCAGTGTTGAATCAAACTGTTGCCATATTACTAAAGCGTGCTGTTAATTGTTCTCAATTTATATGAAAAGCAAGGAGTGGGCATATTGTGCGTTAAAGTAGCTGCTTCTGTAAAACTGTGGTTTGTGGCTTTCAGAAGTTATTACTTTGCCTACCGAACTCGGAGCACTCTGCTCCTCCCTTTCGTTAGTTTATGTACTATTAGTGATATTTATTTTCTCTCCTTCCTTCTCCCTATCCTGATTATTTTAGTTTCATGCCATGGCAAATAATTTCCTTTGTACCTTAAGAAAGTTGAAAACGCATTCTGTAGTTATTTAGTGTTTCACATAAATGGTAACTTAAAACCAGTTTGATGGTGCAGTAAAACGTCAAAGCCACCCTTAACAGCATCATAATCAAAAGTCTATATAAATGTTTTTCATTTTTTTACTCCTGCCTGGCAGGACTCCCACTGCATTACCACGCAGCTTCAGCAGCAGTTGAGAGAAATGGGTCTGGAAAGTAAACTCTCATCCTCAGCGTGGAGCTGTTAGGTAAATATACTGGCTTTTACATTTGATGCTATGGTCTCATAAACATGGGTAACAAGCTCCACCAGATGCCCAAATCAGAGATTGTTTTTAATGCAAATATCCTTGTATGGACACTGAATGGGTGGATGATGACATTTGCATACATATAGAGCTTAATCTGGAATCAGGAGGCAATTTTTTGCACAAACCTCTCTACATTTGCTAAAGCATTCTCTCTTTAGTTCATAACAGAGCTTTTTTTATTTACAGCTATTCCCCTTTGCACACGGTATCTTTCAGCAACCCTTTTTCAGTCTGTCTCTCTAAAGAGGGTGACATCCCTTGCCTGGCATATGGTGACAAAGCCTCCTTGCCCAGCGTTTCTGCTGCCTTCTCCTCTTGTAAAGCCCCAGTTTCTCTCCAGTGTCAGACAGCTTGTGTCCTCCACGGGTTCCTGGCTTCTCGGAGCGATCTGTCATAAGGAAGGGTAGCAAAAAAAGAATTTTTCAGCTGACAGTTGATGAAGAGCACAATGAGTGTCACAGTCAAGAGCAGGAAGAAAAACAGAATGATGTAAGTCACCAGGTCGGGTTTGTTTATTTCCCCTTCTTTTAACACCCTGGCTGTCGAGAGGTAAAAAGTAGAGGAGCTGACGGGTCTGGGGGTGCCGCTCAGGTAGGGTGTGTTGGTCTGAATGATGAGGTGAGCTTCAGTGGCACTGGTTGAATTTAGCAATTCACTATACATGTTCTTGCTTAATTTTCCTCCACGGTAGGAGTAAAGCAGGAGTGCAAACGCAGTCAGTCTTTGGCATAGGAAAGAAATAAAGTTTCTGCTTGCAAAGGGCTGAAAACCAGGTGCATTTTGTCTTTAAAAAAAAAAAAAAAAAAAGGCAAATTAGTTCCCTTTCATGGTTCACTGACTGTTTAAATCTTCGCTCATATTTACAACCTTCATCCACAAATACTAATAAAAAATTAGACAGGTACCTCGTGTCCTGGCCCTCGTTCCCTTCTTTTCCCTTTTTTTTTTTTTTTTTTTTTTTTTCCTCTTTTTTTGCGGGAATATCCTGGATCATCTGCTGGTCAGCCGGGATGGGCTGGTACCTCCGGAGCCTGCTGGGAGCCCCACATGGGCAGATGCTCTCCCTACCCCAGCCCCGGCAGCCGGGCAGAGAGGAGCCAAGGTTCGGGTAGGGAAGGCACCGTGGGTTTCCAGCTGATTTTCCCAAGTGAGATGCTCACAAATCCGGGGTTAAATGGCATCTGCAGGGAGAGGCGGCTGCTGCTTTGCCATCCGGCTGGATTTGCTGCCTCCGGGCTCTGCCTCCCTGCTGAAATCCTGGTGCTGGGAAGCAGGAATTGACTTTCTTAATCCCAGTTACCAGCACTCTGCGGAGCCAGTCTTGAGAAGCTGAGCTTTCTCCTTGAGTTTTTCCAGGCAATCCTTTCGATTGCTTTGAGAAAAAATAAATGAAAAAGCAAAACAAAACGCAACAAACGATGTCCCTTTGTATTAAAAAAAAAAAAACCCACACCAAAAAAGCCTCTCTGGGAATGGGAGAGGGGGGTTGGTTCTTTGGAAAGCCCCTCTCTGCCCTTGGCTCAGCCCAGCTGTGAGGTGGGACTCGGCAGGGTTCAATCCATGACTTTTTTCCCCTCCAGAAGCTCCGGTGCAGCCTCAGTTGCTGCCGTGGAAAGGGGAGAGCTGGGTGGTGGTGCCGAGCAGCTCTGCAGCCCGGGGTGCAGCTGGCACTGACACGATGCTCAAAAGGAAGAGATCTTCTGAAAAAGCTTTCTGAGTGCCTGAGCCTCTGGCTGGAGGTTTCGAGCTGGGGGAGGGCAGCAGAGAATGGGACAAAAAGATTAAAATTGCATCAAACCCCTTTCTTTCTTCCTCGCACTTCTATTGTTAACATCTAGAATCATTAGAAAGTGCTTTCCCCCTCCCCTCCCCCCCCCCCCCCCCCCATTTTTCCTTTTTCTCTTTGATGTGGTCCCCAGCACCCTCTCCATCCTGAAAATTAGCATGTTAATTTTTTTTTTCCCCTTTTTTCTTTTTTACATCAAATCGCTTTTATACTGCTATTAGCTGCTGGCTGCTTGCCAGCTTGCTCTCGTAATCCCTCACTCCCCTGCGTCAGATCAACCCTGTTAATACTTTTTATTTTAAGTCACTGCAACTTGAAAAAGATCAGTGGACAGGGTCGGGAAGAGAGAGGAACAAGGAAGAGAGGAGCACTCGGTAACTGGGCAGAGAAATGGGTGAAACATCTCAAATCCCAGGGTGCTTATCCAAGTAAGTGCTAAAGCTGCTTATGATGAGATATTGCAGCCAGAGGTCCCGGGTGGTTAAACGTCTCAATTAGCATAATAAATGTTTCTGCTGTGAGAGGGGGAATGAAGAGAAGAGAAATTTTCTGGTCAGTTAAGTTTAAATAAAATGAAAGAAAGTCTCTGCTAAAGGGCAACACTCTCTGAGGCCCTGGTCAGCGTGTTCCTCATCTCCTGCCAAGCTCCAGGTAAGCCCATTGTGCCTTCAAAGAGTCTGCTGGGGTGGTTGAAGGCTGTGACATCCCTGTTCACATCCTTCTGCATCCATCCTCAGAAAATCCATCATGACTTTTATCTCCAAGTCCTGGGGACCTTTTGAAATCCCAAGGAGGTTTTCCTCTAAAGCTTTACTGCTTTCTGTTTATCTCTTTTTCTTTTCCCCCTTTTTCAGACAAAGTGAGCTGACTCGTGCATGGCTGAGGGGCTTTCCTTGCTTGTATCTAATGCTCCTCCTGGGGACAGGTCTCCTGCCTGCAGAGCCACAGCAGTTACACCTATTTACTCTGTGTGAGTCCAAAGAACAGGGCATGGAGGCAGCCAGCCAGCACAGGGCTTGGAAAAAATCAACAGTGTCATAAAAATGATAATATAGTTTGCAACTGCTTTACCTCCTTGAAATAGGAGTGTTTGGGAGCAGCAGCACAACGTGGCTGGTTGGAAGGCTGAGTGTCTTCCCAGGACCATCCTTCAGCTGTCTCTTTCCTTAACTGGTTTTAACCAAATTTTGCTTATTTTTTTGTTTGTTTGCCTTACTGTTTTTATTAGTCTGTAGAAAACGCAGGAAGGCAACTGGGGGCCGAGCCCTATAAATAGAGTGGACAGTCTTAGTGTTTTATAGACTTTAGCAGAAAAGTTTGTTATAAAAACCTCTGCAAACGTTACCAGCTCTGCAGGAGAAAGGAAAAATACTACAGAGGATGCACGTGAATGTCATAGTCGTGGGTGCATTTTTGCACAGCACAGAAGTGTGGGTTTTGGCAGCCCTGTGGTGATCCATTTGGTGGTTCAGAGCCAAACTGGGCAGGGGTGGAGAAGGAAGGGCTCTGCCATGGCCACATGCTCCTTCTTTACCTCCTTCCTTCCTTCCATCCTGCAGGAATCATTCCTCTGAGCCACTGGAAATGTACCTGGAGGTGGATGGGCCAGTCACATCGATGGGACAGTCACCTCACTGCTGGGAGGGGACAAATGGGCTGTTTGCTCTGCCAGGTCAGTGCCTCCATACAACCTTCAGTGAACCTGTACACCCGGGCCCCCCTTTCCTGCCCCTCCTCCCGTTCATGCTGCACTCAGACACAGATCTGAAATCTTTACTCAGTTGTTTTGTTTGTTTTTTGGGGGTTTTTTTTTCCGCTTTTCCTCCTGCAAAATGTTTTATCTCATTCTTGGGAGATTTCTGCTCTGAAGATGGAATAGTTCAGTGCAGTGCTAGTGCTTTGGGTTGAGGGCTGTTACTGATGGTCACAGTTCAACCAACCCAGCACTGGGGGAAATCCTCTGGGTGGTTTTCAACCTCTCTCTGTGTACACAGGCTCGGGAGTGCACACAACTTCTCCTGTTTTTTTTTTTTTTCTTTCTGGCTGTCTGGCTAAAGCTGATATAGAGACTGATGAGAAGCCCTAGGAGTAAATCAGATGTATTTTTTGCAGCTCTGTATCCACGCTAAATCCTAAAGCTAAATTGCAGTAAATAATACCTTCATTGTAAAAGTAAGAACTGATCTTTTGCCTTTGCTCTCCTTAATTATTTTTTTTTTCTTTAAGGTTGTTTCAATAGTGGTTTATTGTACACTGGCAATGGTACTGCAACAACAAACACAGAGTCTCTGCCACTGGCTGGAGCTTAAAAATAGTGAACCTTTGAGTGTTGCAGCATCCTGGTGTGTTTGGAAGCTGGGTCAGCACTGCTGGCCCTGGTGGCACCATGGGGACAAGTCCCAGGACTGCTGGTGAGGTTATCTCACCTTTCCATATGCACGTCTCTTCTCCCAGCTACGTTCAAAAGCAAAAAATTCATCCTGGAGGTGCTGGAACCTCCTGGAACCCCAGCTGACCCAAGGAATTTATTGATGGTTGTGGTGACTTTGTGGCCTGATCTCGGTCCAGTCCTGCAGTAGTGTCAAATAAACAGTGAGAGAAACTGTCCAAAGGTGAAAGAAGAGAGAACAGAGCTTGTGACCCTCAGCTCCACCTTGCTGCTGCTCTCTGGGCTGGCAGGCCATTGCCTTTGCTGTAACAATCCTTCAGCAAAGCTCCCACCCAACTCATTGCAAATCTTAGAGGGTGGGAATGCTGGAGCCTTTCTGCATTGCCACACTGATAAATAATGCATGATCTCTTTTTCACATGCTTGTGTAACCCCTACCACGATAAATATCAACCAAGGGAAATGAAAGTGGAAAGAATCATTCTCTTTCTCAGTAATGCAACCATTTACAACCTGTGTTACCATCCTTCTGCTCTTTGGAGTGAGCGGAAGGCAGGGGGGAGGTTTCTATTAGCAGACCATGGTGTGACAAATCAGGGCTGTAACTTCTCAGTGCTGCAGAAAAGCAGCCTTCAAATCACATACAGGAAAGAAAATAACAATAATATCCAGAGATTATTTCCTTTTTAAATCACTCTAAAGGAAATACTTATAGCTCAGATATGAGCAGGAGCATGGAATTAAGCATGAGACATCTAACTCAGAGGTCTTGGTCTCAGTGCTTAAATATGAGGCTGGATGCCTGAAGAAGCTGGCCCAAGTGCAGAGATGTCCTGAAATTATTTTGTTTCAAAAGAGCTTGCATGTGCTATTTAAAAACAGCTTCCAACATTTGGTTTCTCAGGGCATGGTTTGCACCAGTGAAAGAAGAAGCAGTTGTAAAGTTTCCAGAGCAGTCTGTGAGGAAGGCAGCTCATGGGCATTGTGTTGGGGCTGTGGCCAACTCCTTCATTCTTTTCTGAGTTGTGAGGAACGTCAGGATTCATCAAGGCATGCTCCATTGGAGGACAAGCAACAAGCATCCTGCACTTCCTGCCATCCAGGTAAGCTTTACCACTGCTGAAGTGGGGAAATGCCTTGGGTTGTTCATGAATTGTGGCAGCATCCCATCCCATCCCTCCTGCTTTTCCATCACCAAGCCTTCATGCTGCAGTACCTTGACAGAGCTTCCAAGGGGTTTTGCTGTGCTAGGAACTTCAGCCAGAGTGAAAGGGTTTGTGTCTGTATGTAGTAGATAAGTGGATTCCTTGTGTCCTGATCCTTGTGTCCTGAAAAAAAAAAGCTGAGGTTCCTGCAGCCAGGAGTGGGGTGGTGGGCAGGCAGGCATGTTCCAGATGCTTCAGGGGATGCAACATCAGTGTATCCAGAAACAAAGCAGGAGGATGTTTTAGAAGTAAAAGCAAAAGATATAACTGTAGAATAAGGTTGTCTTTTTACTTTCTTTGCCTAAATTGGGTCACAAGGGACTGGTTTGTGAGCAGAGCTGGGTGCAAAAGGGGACACCAGTGCTCTGGGCAGATGAAAGGGTTTCCATAGATCACCAGGCATGTGTTAGTCCTCAGACAGGACAACATTCCTCTGTTGGCTACCTGGACATGTTGGCTTGGGCCACTATCAGCTCTCTATCTGCAGCATGGTGGTGCTCCCTGGGGCTAGTTCATAACAGGGATCTTTTGTTGGCTGAGTCTGCCATTATGCATGACTTCTTTCTTGTACAACTCACCTGTCTAGTGCCAGGAATTTTTCCTCCTTTTTCGCAGGCATCTGGATATGGTCTGGCAGTGATGGGAAGCTGTGGCTCTTAATAGACAGCAGGCTGGGTAGACAGGGTTCCTCTGCTTATTAATTTTTGCTTTGCATCTTTTTTTAAAGCTCTATATTGATTGTAAATTTTGAGGACAGTAAACATCAAATAATGAGAGTGAGTAATTAAATGTGGGTGTTCTGCTAGACATACACATGGAAGTTTCTTTTACAGAACAGGGCCCTGCCTCTCTACACATCTGCCAGGCCTGGATATTTCTGATCAGGGTGTCTATTTTGCAACCTTCCTTCATGGTTTTAAAACTGGACTTGACAATACTTTCTCACCCTGCAGGCATCCAGAGGATTAATGGCTAAAGACGACAGGGTGCTCTGATGAGGTAAAAATTAAAAAAAAAACAAAACAAAAACAAAAAACCAACCCCAAAAGAACCATCCAAAACGGGGTGAAAGAGGAAGCTGAACCTTGGTACTGATGGAGATGAAATTTTAATAGGTGTTGGCACTCTCTCACTTTGGAGTTTTAGATAAACTTCATTATGGGAAGCACCAGACCGTGAGGGTGGCTGGTTGCTGCTTTAAGGTGTATTTTCATCTATGACTTTAAAAAAAAAATCCCCCAAAACAGGAAAATTGAACACTGTGTTCCTCAGCAGGCCAGGGAATTGGGGAGTTTAATTGTTTGTGTGCTACTTCATAAAGAAAAACAGTTTTATAATTTCTAATTTGTCATTCATAACAGCCTAACTCAACAAATGACATTGTTTTTAAATCTAAGGTCTCTTCTTGCTGTTATGATATCAACCTTTTGTAAAATACACAGAGCATCTCTGGAAGCAGGTGACTTACCTGCCCATGGCAGGGGATGGGGGTGCTTTGTTTGCTCTCAGTCCCCAGCAGAGCCAATGTATCCATCAGTTTTGGCCTTGTCTCTCTTTTTTTTTTTGTTTTTTTGTTTGTTTGGTTTTTGTTTTGTTTTGTTTTTCTGTTCTCCTAAACCACCTGTAGATGTACAAGGAAAGGGTAAAGTTGCAGTTTCAAGTCTTGGGGAGAAAAAGGCTCATAGACTTGTACATCAGGCTTCTGTGTCTATTTGTTCTTCTTCTGTGATGGAGTCTGAATCCTGGAGAAGGACTTGGCATGTATCATCACTCTATATTTGGGTTCCATCTCTTTATGTAAGAGCTTATGCAGTGGCCCTGTCTGGAACAGACCCAGCCTTGGATCAGATGAAATCTGTCAGTTTTTCCCGTGTTCCAGATTTTTTAAGGCTCCCCATTAACCTAGGAGCACCCTCTCTTTGTCTTTATGAGATGCTGCTGGTCAGGCCTTTGTGGAAAGTATGGTTTACTTTAGGGGTTTTTTTAGGTTAAGGCAGAAGAAAGAGGAAAGCCCAGACGCCAGGCAGAGATGGCAAGAGACCTGAGAGCAGCAAGCCCAGCTGGCAGCATCTGTTGGAGGGGAAACCATTCTCCTGTTAGCATGACATGACCTAGCAAATCCTCTTCACCATTAGCTCTGGTGGCTCACTGTCCTTGGTTCTCTTTGTTTAAGATTGTCACTATTGCCAGTCAAGAAAAGGTAGCTGCCCACATTTGCCAAGTGGAATTGGGCTGCAGCTTGTTTGAAGAGTCCTTGCTTAGGGAAGCCTTGGAGAGATGCTTCATTATGGGGTAAGGGCTCATCTGTGACTGCAGCATCCTGGTGGTCACTGGCCACCCCCAGGAAAACTGTAAAATGCCTCAGCAAAGAGGACCTGAAACTCAGGTTTATTGAACAGACTTAGAATCTATCAGCATGGGACAAGGGTTATTTGAATAATTTAAAATCTTATTGCTGCTCGAACATCTGCTCTCTCGTGGAACAAGAAAATTGGTTTTAATTTCGATGCTATATGCTCATGGAAATAAATTTGAAAAGCTTGAAAACCAGTATCAGTCAGGGTAAGATTATCGTTTTCACATCTATAGCAGTGCTCATGAAAGGAAAACTGCATGAAATACAAAGCAAATAAAAATGTCAGCCTCTTGAAATATTTGCAAGTAATTCCTCCACCCCTTAATAAGAAAGACTTCACCTGACTTGTGACTTTACAGAGAAAAACAGTGTTATCAAGCTGTTTCTTTTTGAGAAGATGTTACACAGTCCTGTTCCTTGCCTAGATACAGGCAAATACATTCCATTTGTATATTAATTAGTTCTCAACCTATGCTGGTGGGAAATCTAGTAGAGTATCATTATTAAAATTCATGCTTCATAATCAGTGCAGTTAGCATGGTCTCTGAGAACAAGGTAAAGGGCTTTTACTTTTGGTTAATTGTGGAATTGTATAACTCTAGCTATTGTTTAACCCATTGCTAATTTTTTAAGCAGAGAGAAAAGTTGTTATCACGAAGAGAAATTGTTGAGATCTTAAAGAGAAAGGTCATGATCCTCCTCAAAGGCTACAACAAGCTAGCCATTAATTATGAGTGCTCATTAATTATAACAGATTGTCTGCCCTAAAATCACTTGAACTGAACTTTTGAACGCATTTCAGTAGGGCAATTTTGACAAATATGGAATGGACAAAGCCTTTTAAAATTCTGTGGTTTTCTCTCTTGTGGCATCTATATTTAAACTTAAGCAAAATCACTAATGGAGTTAATCTCATTCTTATAAGATCAAAGTCATCAAATTCTTTTGACTTCCTTTGAGACAAAACTATGAATTATAGCTAAGAAATTTTTCCCTGTAGCTTTTTGTTGCATTTTAAGATTCTTTAATTGTTTCCCAAGACAGCCTTCCTTTGTAATTTGCTATAAACTAATTTGCTGTCAGGAACCTAAAAAAAAAAAGGTTAAAAAAAATCTCCTGGACTAAAACCTATCATATATTTTTCTTAATACATATTCTAAAGAGCCAAAGCAACACCCTATTCCTCCTTAATAAAACCCAGCACAGGCTGTTTGGTTTAACAGAGAGCTCTGCTGTTGTTAGAATATACAAAACCCATGTTCCTAGAAAGAGGGGGATAAATCTTGGTATTTTTGTTTAGCATTCATATTTCTGGTCTTCTACACCCTGAGCTGCCTCAGTCTTCTCTTTTTGTGATTGCAGATTCTTTACTGAGTGTTTAGAGGGTGAAGTTAAGCTGAATTTCTTAAAATCAACCTTCCCAAGTGTATTTTTGTGTCCTCATTCAATTTTCTTGGGGAATCCTGGAGGACAGAAGGGACTGGAGATCTTTGCTGGTTGAACCTTGGGAGATGAGTTGTGAGCACAGCCATTGGTAACTGCATGGTTTCCATACATTTTGCTCTACTTTTTATCTAGCTTTAACTGCAGTTTGTAACTCTTAATTTGCCAGTTTATTTCTAGAGCTGCTGTCATTGTCCTTGCCCTGTCTGGTATTGAACCACAGATGGATGTGGTACCCACTCAGTAGCCTGGAGGTGCACATCTTTTCAGTTACTGACACATTTTCATAGCAGTATTTTTTCCCGTTAACATTTTAGAAAAAAAATCTCATAGGATGACAACATTGCCCAAATGTTTTTAATAGTAATTTAGAGAGTTAAGTGTTTGGACATGCTTGAAAATACCACTGGGCACCTATTTGCATGTGTAGGTGCCTAAATATCTGAGAAAAACGACCATCTGGTGTCTCAGGACTTAGATTCTCAGAAAAAATGCAGACTACTGAAACGAAGGGAATTTGGGCACTTACACTTCAGCTGATTTGTTCAGCTCTTAATGTCCTTATCTCTAATGTGTGGAGGAAGAATAAAAAAAGACTTTGAAAGGCTCTGGTACCTTTGTGCTGTCTGTGTATGTTTTAAATGAAACATTATAGAAGTTTAGCAGAAAAAAAATCCATATATTTCTTACAAGTGTTCTGTCCTCCACTTTTAACATACATTTGAGCTCTTGCTTTATAAAATAAATATTTGCTTACCTGGTGCCTAAGCAGTATTGCCAATTAATTCTAATCCAATTAATTTCTCAAATATTTTTGAGCTACCTCAGTCTGCTAAAGATGTTTTTCTTCCATCCTTTTCTAACAGAATTTCAGATTTGAACTTTTAATTTACCTGAAACTCCTAGGCTGGCTGTCAGAGAGGATTTGACCTCAGTATGCTGGATTACAAAGTGTTCTGATGTTAGCAAACTGAAACCAGCCTTGCTTTGGGCATGCCTTTACTTGGTGCAGAAGACAGAAGTGTGAGTACCCTGATACAGAACATTTTCTGGTTTGTGTATGGTGTCACTGCTGCAAAGCAGTACAAAATCCTGCAGTTCAGAGCTAGAGAAAGCATTTTCTCAGATTTGGGAGGAAGTTCTCCCAAAAGAGATCTGGTAGCTCCTAGTATTTAAGGGATTTTAATGTTTGGTTGCTAGATTAAATGAACCCTGAGAAACATTGGGGAAAAACCATTCCTAAACTTAGAAGTTGTTCCAGCTTTTACAGAGGGAAGTTTGGGACAGGGAATTAGTAAAATTATTATTCATTTCAGTGGTGGCTCTTTAAATATAGGACAATGTGTTGATTCTGAATCTGTTACGTGACCATTTTCCTGCAGTGTTGGCAGTGTTTGCTGCCAAAATTCATTAGATGCTCATTGATGTTGGGCCAATTCCCTGCCTTGCAACAATGTCAATCAGGTAGAAATCCAAATGTTCGCCCACCATTTCTTTTAACCATTTTCTTTCCCTCTGACACCATTAGAAGGATATGTCACATCTTGAGGATCATGTGGAAGAGATTCAGATGCTCTCTCCTTTTCACTCTCATAAAAAAAAAAAAAAGCCCCATGATTCTCAACTGTATAATCGTTTCCTATAAAATAAATTACTTTATCTGTCTTAATACTGTCATACTTCTGTTCTCCAGTGATGTGCTTCCATCTGTGTGCATAACTGTAATCTTTTCTACACCTACTCTATGTACTCTCAAGTGTCAAAATCTAGCCTCAATCATGCCTGTCATTTGTTCCTGGTGAGATAGCAGGTCTGCTTTTCAGACCTCTTTGGACAGCTTCTGGGCTCACTTTGCAGAGTTTATGTGAGCTCTCAGAAATATGTGACTGAGTTCTGTTTTGCTTTGTTTTTTGTCACCTGAAATTTTCCACTTTTAACTCTTGAAATGCCGGGGTATTTTTATTGCTGTGTGGGTCTTGCCTCCATCATGACTGCTGCTGCAGATAAGCTTCACGTCAGGATATATCCACATTACCCAAATCCTGTGGAAGTTGACTTGCTGTTTCTTATTGAATAATCCTGTGTGACTCACACTTTGTTCTCTGTCAGAATTTTTTACACTCATTTTAGAATATTGTTCAGGCAATTGAACTTACCCAAATCACCATCTTTTGTTGTGAGAGATGGTGCCTTCATTTCTCTCTTTCACAGAGCCCTTTCAAGAACAATATTTATGGGTGACCCATAAATTAACACCATCTTGTTTTCCTTGAAATATGAATTACACTTGGCTAAATAACCTCAGGGAAACAAGAAACCCTCTTGGAAGCTTCGCTTCTTCATAGTTTGATGTGACAACATGCCTCTCCTGCTGAGCCCTGACCTACTTTGCTCACAAAGTGCTCTCATTACCTTCCCCCAAGCACCAAACTCTTGGAGCCTCAGGAATTCTCTACCTCAGAACGGGTCTGTAGTGGTTTCCTTTTGGATCACTCTGCCAGGCTGCTTATCGCGGCTCATGTAAATACCTCCTCGTCTCCTCCAGCAGCTGTTTGTATAATTTCTTGTCTGCATCCACTCCTCAAGTTCAAAGCTGGAGAAATTTTGCCATCTCATGAGAGAGTTTGGTACTTTCCTGGACTGAATTTTTTTTTTTTTTAAATCAGCTTAACTAAAATGTTTTGCTTTGGTAGTTCAAAGCAATTCTCTCTCTCTCTCTCTCTCTCTCTTTTTCTTTTTTTCTTTTTTCTTTTTCCCCTTTTTGTTTTCCCTTTCCTTTTTTATTATTGAAGAGGAATGCTTTTCCCCTACCCAATAAATTCTGTGCATCACAACTTGATAGGTTGCCTGCTCATGGGGAAATAGAAAACAGTAGGGAATGACCTACGACATATGGGATATTTTGTAATTATCTGGACTATATTATGTAAAATCATGCAGCTCCATTAACGCATATAAGTAGAGAAGGAAAATGTAGGCAAGTGACTGCTCACAGAGATAAAGGTCGTTATTGTACATTTGTATTTTTTGGCTCTTGAACAAAAGCCTAACATCCGCTTGTTGAGTTCCAATTTGCTACATAGGAAAGCCTTGGCTTTGAAAAGTGTTTATTGGTAAAAGAAGAACTGTTTGTGGTATAAATAGACACTGCTAAGAATGATTTGCAAATGTGTGATTGTCTGTAAAAGGCAGCCTGTGCTGGTCTGACTCTGCTCCCTTTGGAGTCAGGAGAAAATTTCTGATGTGTGTCAGAGAGAGGTTAAACTGTGGACTTTTAAAGATCTTCCCACTCTCACTGTGAGGTGGTTTATGTCCAAACGAGGCAGGCACTTAGACTTCCAGAGGGGTGAAGTCATCAGGGTACGGCAAATTTACAGCAAGGAGATCCGTAAAGTTATGTACAGAATAGATCTCTTAGTAATGAAAAACTGGGACATTCTGTCCTACCAGTGATGGTTGTTGAGTTGGGAACTAACAGCAAATGGGATGAGAGCAACTCAGCAGAAGACCCCACATGTAACTGTTTCCACTAGCTACACAGGAATATTTTAAATGATCAGAAGTCACCCTTTGCAATAATTCTCAAGCTCCTTAGTCAGTACTTGCAAATTCGTTTTGTATTATGCTTTGCCTACTGGTAAAGCTACTGGTACTGATGTTTGGATTTACAGAACTCATCCTTGCATGTAGAAAGAAGATGCCTGCACTGTATCTTCTAGGAGTAAAAGGCTGTAATCTGCTGTACTTGGATTAGTAAATATTTTATTATTCACAATTTCAAGTATTCTCCTGGTGAATCACAGCAACTGTGCTTCCTGAAAACAATGCCTGACTCAAGGATGAAAATTGTCATCCAAGTTATGAGAAAGAAATACAACTCATTGCTGCCCTTCCTCAAGAAATCCCCAAACAATTGCCGAACTACTGCAGTGGACTTGCCACAGTCCAGTGAGAGAACTTTACAAGAAATAAATGATATGTAATAAATAACTCCTCTCTGAGCTTGCAGGAGCCTCAATGTCTTCCATGGCAGCAGAACCAAATGGTGATGTCTTGAGCTGTTCTCACCAAGGAATAACACAGAGCTCCTTGACCAGGGGGTAACTGTGGCACTGTGATGGAGAGACAAGAATCAGGTCCCTCTTGGTCCCACTGGCTTTCCTGGGTCAGCTTGGATGGGTGAAGGAGGGTACAAGAGGAGAAGAGTGTGGAGTAGAAGAGGAGCTCCTTCCTAGCACCATCCAGGGTCATCTTGACCCCAAGATGCTCAAGAAAATAGTTCTTCAAACACACTGGGTTATAGCTCAAACCACAATCTAGCACTGGTTTGGTTTTTGTGCTTTTTTTGTTTGTTTGTTTGTTTTTGTTTTGTTTTGTTTTTGTTTTTTTGTTTTTTGTTTTTTTTTTTTTAATAGCAGCCTGCAAAACCACCTCTCAAACTGCTGCAGATATACTTCTTGAATACCCAATTTTAATTCTATTGAATTTTTTGGCATATGGTTATGTAAAACACCTAATAGCAAGCTCTCTCCATTTACACCTTCCAGAAGGCAGTAACTTCAGGAGTTAATGCAGAATTATTTTTAGTATCTATTCAAGTTTATTCATGCTGAAAGGTAGTACTTATCTTTTGTAATTTTAGAGTAGTTATTTGAATAAAAACATGAGTGTAGTTCCATTTTAACTGCCATGTGACATCTGGGAGCTGGGTAAAACCTCTCCCAGGATGTGAAAATCTCAGCATTTTTTTTCTTTGCAACATCTCAGCAGTACAGGCAGTACCTGTGTGTGTGTTTGGATCTATGTCTGTAAATCCATAAAATATGAGCAATCTCCCATATGCTAAGAGAATATTATACCCTAAACAATGAAAGCATCCATTGGCCAGAAGGCAGTACAGTTTTCAATGTTTATTTGTAGGAAAATCTTGTTGAAGTTGTTATTGTTTGAGTTCAAATTCCATATTAAACTGTCACCAGATAAGTTGTTAGATAAAAATCTGTGGTTGAGTATTTTCCCTAGAGCTTGGTAAATGTTTCTGTTAGCCAAGTAACTGAGCTCTTTTTCAGTTCATAATCTATTTGTGCAGAGGTTGCAAGTTTCTCATATTTTGGGGTCACTGTTCAGATAAGCCTTTTGTTGCAGTTTTCAGTCTCTGATGGAACAGCGGGAAAAACTAGGGGTCTGCAAAATCATCATGTAATTTTGGTGTAAGGAGTTTTAACTGTTTGCCCAAGAGGACGAGCAGGGATATGGCTGGGACAAATTTAACACAGAGGCAAGAGTGTAAGGTCAGCAAAGTGTATTTTGCAAATTCTTCTTTCATCTGAGTTTGATTTACAAGAAGTGGAATCTAAATCTCTTATATAGAGATAACTGTGGGTCTGGCACTGGAAGAAGCCAGGCAGTAAAACTAGGAGGTGAGTCACTATGATAATGAGGCTTCAGTTATGCAATGCCAAGTAATTGTTATTTCTTTTGCAGGCAATGCACCGTTTGCTTTACAATGTACACCAATTTACAAATTGATCTACATTTTGACATTCAATATAATCCCATTTGTAGTACCATCTTGCAGAAGAAAAGATACCAATATTTGCTGAATAATGATTTTCCGAGTCTCTTTCACAAGCAAAAATACCATAGGAGTATTTGAACTACTGGGCTTGTTGTCATTAGTGCTCAAAGAGGCATTTTACAATGTATTCCTTCTCCCCATCTATATTTCTGTTCAGTGTATTTTGCAAGCATTTTCCAGCTCATGAATCCTAGTGACCCCTACATGTATATGTTTGCTTCATAGAATCAGTCATAGGAACCAGGTCGGAAGGGACCTTACAGATCAAGGGAAGGGACCTCAAGGATCCTATGTCCTTGACAATCAATTCTCCTAGGTCCCAAGCAGGGTCTGGCAGTTGCAGTCAACTCACTGTTGTAGATCAGTGGAAAGCAGATTCACAGCAATTCCCCATGAAGTAACCAATTCACAGGGGCTGGAAAATGCATCGAGTGACCAGTATTTGTATTTGACTTTCCCCTTGCAGCACCTGAAGGGTTCAACAGACCATTACTTGGAGCACACACTATTTCCTTAGACTGTTAACCCTTCGTGGTGTCGGGGCAGAACTGGCTGCTTTGATGGTGGAGGTTGGAGCCCAGGTCTACCTAGGTCCTTCCTGATGGGCAAAGCAGGCATTCCCTTCAGCCCTCAGAAAACAGGATCCAGCCCTGACTGCAACAGGGGCAGCCAGGCTGAGCTCAGTGCTGGCTGAAGCTTTTGGTTTCAGGGTGAAGGGAGGGGAGCTCAGTTTGTTTGGATGTGCTGCTTATTTTCACACCAAGAGTGTGTATCTTTTCCTAATCCTTTGCCTGAATGGAATATTTCCATGAATTTTTAATGGAGTTAATTCCAGGAGCCTTATAAAAAGATCCCAGACTGGGTGAGCTATCATAATTCACTGAGGTGAGGCTCAGCCTCATGTGTGGATGCAAAGAAAACTGCAGTAAATCTTCTTTCTCTCAGTTACAGATATTTACTCCCAAGTCTGGAATTTTCTTGGTGAGAAGAAGCTGCAAGAGATCCTCCTTTCCTCTGAAGCATTGCTGCCAAGTAAGAAACAAACTTTGATATTTAAATGTAGGAATGACTTTATGCATGGAGCTCCCAGAGGTCATAGAATTTCAGTGTTGTTATTTGGGCTGTGGTACTTAATTCCAAACAGGTCCTACTATCTGTTTACCATATATTCTTGCTAAATGCCTCATCTTTACCTTCTTAGGAAACTGAAGGCTTCCTTGCTGCAAAGCTTTTACCACAGACACTCCTGGGGAGTCAGTTCAGGTAACACACTCTCCACTTTTTGCTTTGATTTGGTGTTTTTACAGCCAAGAATTCCCCACCACCGCCACCCTTCTTCTGGCACAAGAGTCCCTGTGGACTCTTCCTGACCAGTATCAAATATGGACCCTCCAGTATCTCCCATAACTCCTGTCCCCTCCCATCTCCTGCTTCAGGTCGACTGTGTGCAGAGTTGAACAGAGTGTTTGTCTAACCCTTTTTACACACATTTATAATAAAAGCTCAAGAGATGCTAGCCAGGATCCTACCAGCTTTGTTCTTCTCTATAATACCCCCCTTGACCTGTGGTTCTTCTGGAGAGTGGCCACTTGGGCAGGTTGTACCTGGAGGTGTCAGGTAAAGCAGAGATGTGATTTGTCAAGGATGTTTGGAGAAAGAGGAAAAAAAAATACCTCTGTGCACAATTGCTTCATCCCTGCTGCAAAGTCAGGACAAGTGATCCCCAGCTGTGCAGAGAAATTGGACCAGATTTCTTCAGCTCCTTTGGAAATACACACAGGTATGAGCTGGGATCCTTGCATATGATAATTCTCTTCCTCTCTTATTGTCATAAGAAAGTTGCTTTGTATTGTGCTTTTCTTTGTCGGGGAGCTGCCAGTGCTGTCCCTCCTGCCCCTTTTTTTCTGTCTAAAGATGCATTTTTACCTTCAGAAAAAGCTTGTTTAACCTAAAGGTCCATATACTGCAGCATCTGTTACTGGTCCACCCTCACCACACTGGTTTGTACAGACCAGGAGCCAGAGAAACATCCCAGTTTTGCACTTCTGAGCCCTCCTTGAGGGCATCTTTTCTCCCCTACAGCCAGCTCATCCCCCATCTTCACCTCTGCTCTTTGTTGAAAGCTCAGCAGCCCTGCAGTGCCCACAGCTTGGCTCCTCCAACAGGAACAGCAGAGATAAGCAGCAGCCAAAGGGTTATGTATTTACCCCCTTCATTGATTTAGTAACTGATAGATTGAGGCCATCTCCTTTCTTTCCTTCCCACCCGCATCCTTCCTCTCCCTCAAGGGGGTTTCCTGCATCACTATTCACTGAATTTGCTCTGCTCTTACTGCTCCTCTCTGCATTCGGTTCTTTTTCCCCTGCATTTCTGAAGCAGAGTTTTGAGAGGAATTACCTAAAACTAGAGAAATACCCCCATGAATCAGACCCATTAGCTCCCTGATGTTTTATTCTCTTGTTCCACTTCTCTTTCAATACATTTGATGGGAAATGATATGGTGAGAAAGATCCAAAAAAGTCAATATCCAAACTCCCCTGACTAAAGCCCCAGTGTGGCATGTGAATTACACACACATAAGGGAAAAAAGCTCCTGTCTGCTGCTCCACTTCTTGCTGCTGACAATTTTAAGTCTTCCAGGAGTGAAAACACAGCAGGAACTTGTTTCTGGCCCTGTTACAATAGCCTCAGTACAAAAATTTATGGTTTTTGTCCTGGGTGGGCTCCAGGCACGTGGCAATCAGCAGGATCTTCTGGCAGCAGGTGAATAAGGCTCTTGGGTATTGGAGAGCTGCACTGTGTGTTGCTTTGATTTTGAGCTCCATGAAAGCAAGAGAACAGCCCAGCTTCTGCAGTGGAAATGCTTGGAAGCTCCTGGCAGCAGTGCCAGGATGTTGCTAAACTGACCTTTCCTCCCTTTGCCTTTTAAATCTTGTGAAAAACTGGTATAATTTGTTGGTGGATTAACATAAGGTGGCTACAGAGAGCTGAGAGGTCTTTGCCAGGCTTAGGCCATTTACGTCTCGTGAGCAAATAATTTAATTAGTGGGAGAGGTTTATACTCAGTGCATGCAAAAGAGGCTTAGCCTGGGGTGTGCAGGATTCAGAGGGGATGTGGTTGGAACGATCTGAAAGCCCCAAAGCAGCACTTCTCCATTTCAGGTTGTGATTTTTCTTTCCTCTATAAAGAACAAAAAAACCTTAAAAGTTTTAGGGAGTGTAGAGCTGGTCACAATATCCACATGGCTTTTTGGTAAACTAAGGTAAATAGGGAAAAAACCCAGCTCCTGGTTTTTTAAATATCTGTATCTGTCTTTGTTTATACAATCCATCAAGAGGTGTGTCACCGACAGCATTATTTAAGCTGAAATAGAAGACTCACTGTTAGTCCTGAAAATTCATAAGATAAACAGATTTTGACATTTAATTTGTTGTAGCCAGTGGATCTTAGACCAGAACCATATATTTTGCATGTTCTGTTTATTTTTCTATTGGGCAAGATGAAGTGTGCAGTTTGTATTGTTTGCTTGGGGAATAATTTAAACATAGCTAAGGACAGAGCATCTGTTGAACAATTCTTTAGTCACTAAACAGTGTATTTTTATTAAACACACCCCAGCCTGCTCTCCCTTTACATTCCCCCTGGGAACAGGCGGTGCATGAATTATCTTCAGCAGAAGGTACAGAGCTTGGCTGTGCAGGGAGAAATAGCTGCTTTGTTTCAGAGGCATCTAAATTATTTGTACTGTGAAAAAAATACTAATAAGAGGGGTAGAGATAAAGCAGCGGGGCTTCAATAAAAATAATGAAAGCCAAATAAGTGAATGCCTGAGGAACAATCATCCTCCAAAAGAAAGCAGAAGTGGGATTAGGCTGGTGGATAATGGGTTTTCCTTTTTTTTTTTTTTTTTTTTTTATTCTAATTTTACAAGGTTCTGCTAAAAAATCACACTCATATGAGTGTTATTCAAGTGAACACATGGTATAACATCAAAACCTGGAGAAGTTTTACCTGCCTTTCCCTGTTTTTCTCTCCCTTCCCCCCTTTTATTTGCTTGCAGCTCTTGTGACTTTAGTGATGAGATTCTGGGGCGAGCTGGGGCTTCCAGCTGCTGCTGTGCACAAAGTGAGAAAAGGTAGTCGAAAGATATTTACACGTTTACAGTGTAGCTAATTTGATTATTTTTAATGATGCATGTGGAACTCTCATGTTCAGATACCAATTAATTTATTATGCTCTTCATTTGGTCTGATGAGCACCGTGGTACAAATAAAGGGGGATGAGGCTGGGACTGAACAGCCCTTGCTGGGAACCAGACAGAGAACAGCAAATGCTGGAGATTTTGCTGAGTGATTGGATCCCACTGACTCTTCTGCCTTGTGAGTGCTATAAATTTGAGAGCTTGGGGGTGCCAGACTGAGGAGCAGAGGTGGCAGATGATGAATAGGAATACAAGCCAACAGCCTCCTATTAGCTCTCCTGCCTGTTTGGAAATGCATGGACTGAAGGTGGAATTAGTAAGATGTGACACAGATGGGAAGAGGACTTGGAGCAATGCAAGGGAAAACCTGAGATGCCAGTCTGGGGATGTGAAAGTCCTCAGCCCCTTTGTTGTCAGGTCTGGTAGGAGCCAGGGCTTGTCAAAGGCATTAGGGGAGGTGTAGGCCAGAGCAAAGCTGCCTTTTCATTTTGTGTTTTGGTCTGGAAGGAGGATTGCACATAGAGCCTGAGTAGGTGCTAACAAGATCTGAGGAAGGGTTGACAATGATTTGCTCTGAGAAGTGTTTGGATTTAGTTTCTTAAACAGGGGAGAAAGCAGAAGGGGTGTTGTGAGGATCATCTCTGGTTTTGGGGACAACCTGCCTCTCTGCCATTTTGTGTCATGTGTTGGCCTTCAGAAGTACTGGATTGTCCTCTTGGTTGCATACAAAGGTGGGAAATGAAGCAACAAAGGACATTTTATTTTTTTTTTTAAAGAAGACGGAGTAATAGGAGCATAGTCCCTAACTCCCTGGATCAGGTTGAGGAGAGGGAGGGACAGGGAGAGAGGAGCTGCAGCAGAAAAGCATTAATGGCCACCCAGACAGGCATAACTATAGAGACAAGTTTTTAGATCAGTGAGAAACTGTGATGTTGCCTGTTCAATAAAAAGCTAATGCCAGAGAACCAGAGAGGTAGTATGCACTCAATGACATCATTTACCACTCAGTTTCTTATTGCTCATTGTACTGAATTGTGTTATAGATCCTATTAAATACTGCTTGATACAAATATAGGCCTTGCTGTAACAGGCACAGCACACAAAAAGAGGAAAAAAAAAATCATTCTTTGCCCCATGAAGTTCATGATGGAAAATAAGGAATATTTCTATGAAAAATTTGCATCATCAGTTCTGTGCTGGAGGCTGTAGAAGATGGTGTCAGGGGAACAACATGTTTCTTGGGGCTCACAGGTTTATTAAAGAAGGTTTTAGTAGGCACAAAGTTATCCCGACACCCAAGAGAGAGGAAATCCCCTTTAAATTAATCTACCCTGCTAGGTGTGGTTTGGGTACTCTTTGCAAAATGGCAGGGTAAGATAGAAAGCTCAGCAAATGTCAGGCTATAAATGAAACTGCCCAATGCCTTGTGATATTTCTCCATACATAAGTGATTGTTTAATTCATACACTGAATTGAGCAAATTAAGGGCTATGCTGCCCTAACACCTGCAGGGATTCCCTGCTACATTGTCCTGGAGAAAAAGCCAAGCCTTAGGCTTTGCTATCTGCATGCTAAAATATATGTTGTAGTCAACCACTTAATGGTTCTGAAAACAGTGAAAATATTTCAGAGTAAAGGTCTTTGATGAGAAATTCATGCCTGTCCCACAGGGCCTGGTCCAAAGAAACACCTACTCACAGGAGAGAGGCTGAGGACAGACTAAAACCATTGCTTAGTTCAGTCACAAAGAAATTGCTCTCGGTTTCCCCAAATGAGTTTGGATTAATTAATTTTATATTGAAGAACAGGCCTTGTTCTATAGAACTTGCCATATACCATTTATTTCCATGAAGTCCATATTAGCTGGAGAAGTTTCCTCCTTTTTCTCATCACATTTGACAATAGAAAAGAATTTTGCTCTCTCAGCTGGCAGATTAACCATTATAGTTAGTGAAAAATACTGTCCAGCAGGGTTAAGTCGATCCACTTAAAGGGCTTTGGCTTTGCTGTGCCAATTATTAATTTTCATGAATTTCAAAATCTGTTTTATGCTGATAAAGCTTCTTAAAGCATTCCCTCTAAAGCTGTATTCAAGTGGTGCTTCTGTGGGTCCTTTGGGATACCTTCATGCACCAGGGGTGTTGCTATGAGTATCAGCCAGTTTATGATTTTCACTAAATTTCACAAGTGGGTTGGTATTTATTCTTTTACGATCTATAAGAAAAAATCCTCAGTTACTTGCATAGAGTCAGAAGGAGCTGGCAAAACAATCTGCTGCTTTCAGTTTGGCCAAGTGGGCAATTTGTTGCTGGATTTTTTACATTCTGTTTCCTCTTGAGTATTTTTACTCTTTTGCTTTTATGTTGGAAATTAATTTGTTGCCTGTGAAAGGCACTTTGCTGACGGGATTGACCCAGAAAACTCTGTCACCCTAAATCCAGAAAGGTTTTTTACACCTTTGGTGTAAAAAAAGAAGAAGAACTTTGTGATGGTGGGGGGGTTAATGTGCCTCCTGGCAGCTGGGTGAGGGTTGAGCTGTTCCACAGCAAATCCCTCCTCAGTGGGATGGACCAGAGTTAATGTCTCCATCTGTGTGACAGAGCAACTTCTCACACAATTTGGGCAATTGTCCTTGTTCATCTTTGTCATTGACTCCTTGCTTAAAACCCCAGCAGCCTGGGGGTGACAAAGCTGCAATGGACTGAGAGGCACCCTGGGGAGTTTGTCCACATATTTTTGTACAACTTCAATCTCCTGACTGCTAATTGATTCCCTGTTCTAACAGGCCCGATAAAGCAACCAAATTGCTGTCAGCCTGGCATGTGTTAGGCACTTTGGAGCAACTGTAGGCTGTGTGGCTGGTAATGAAACTGCTGTCAGCTGAAGGACATCACCCAGGCTGCACTGGTGACATGCCATCAGCTCTGGGGCAGTTCTGTTTGCTGCTTTGCTTTTCCCTGTCATTTTTCACACCAAAATAATTCCCCAGGTCTCATGTTCTGTTATAAAAGTGTAGAAAATAATCTTTCCCTGATAAAAAAAAAAACCAAACAAACAAACCCCAACCAACCAACCAAAAAAAACCACCAAAAAAACCCCACAAAAAACCAAACCACTAAAACCCCCAAGCAAACCCCAAAACAACGCAAAAAAAAACCCAAAAAACCCCAAAACCCAAAATCCCGATACTGCACATGCTCTTCTCACATTCTTCATGGTTCAGGAGGCTCACAGACTTCCTCAATGTGACCTCTGCTTAATCCTGAAATTTCAAAGTGGAATATTTCCCTCATTTCTAAATATCACAGTGAGATTGCTAATTAGACATGAACCAAGGTCTATCACCATGCGGAATATTTTAGGAAATCAGAGAAGTGTCATTCCTCTATGACAAATGACACTTAGCAATGATAAAATAATGTTTAATAGCAGCAGAGATGATTTGCTGCTGATGGTGCAGAAGTCTGGAGCTTCAAAGGACTACAAAAGCTTGATCTGCATTTTCAGCTTCATAAAGGAAAAAGAAGAAAAAGTGAAATGTGTGATTCATTACTTAAAATAAGTTAGTGGGTAGGAAGTGAAGGAAGATGACTCTGCTATCCTCAAATGGAAACATGTCCAAAGACCATCCAAAATGCCTGCAAGAGCAGGCAGAGAAAACACTGCTTAGCTGAGGCTTCTTGCACTAATTTCCTCCTTTAGTCCTCTCTGAAATTGGCCTCTGTTCAGTTTGGGAACTGGGTTAGGCTGATCTGGGAGAAATTCACTTTAGTGAGGAACAGGAGGACTTCATGCAAATACCTGTGGCACTGCCAACTCACATCCTGAATGTTTTGCACTGATTTCTCAGTGGAGACAAGCCCTGGGGATCTGACTTTGATTATCTGAATCAGAAAGTTACAGATTACCTTAATGTTGTGCTGACTTCATCTGGCCAGCTTGTGCAGGCAGGGTGCATTAACCATGCAGCCAAGTGTGGCCAAAGGCACCCGAGATAGGATCAGGTCCAGGTACTGGGTGAAATCCTGGGAAATTGCCTAGTCTGGTATGAAACTGCTCCAGAGGAGACTGGAACAACAGTATTTGCTCATGATGGATGAGCCCTAATTTATTTCTGCTGTAAGAGGTTTTGGAGAAAATATAGTAACGTTTAAATTGTAATTTTGTTAAATACCTGTCTCCTGTAGGAAAAAATAAATTGTAGTCTTCTTTTATTGTGCCAGGTAATCAGTAACACAACCTCAGGTCCAATACTGTCATTTATTTTACACTATATATATGTATTTTTGTGTAATGTGTGTATATATACGTATGTGTATATATATACATGTATAATATACAAGTATACATATAAAATATGTTTATCAGGAGAAAGATAATTCATGGAGTGATGCAGGTCTTCACAGGTCTGTCAGAAGCATGAAGATCCACCACAGCTTCAAGGTAACACATGGCTGTGGAACAGCATGTGGCATCTTGGGGAATGTCATCTCAGCAATTGCTAGGAGCAACCTGGGCTGGTGGGAGGTGTTCCTGTCCATGTCAGGGGTTTGGAAGTGTATGACATTTAAGGTGCTCAAAGCATTCTGGGATTCTGATATGACATTATTGGGGTTGCTTTAAGGGTTTCATTTTTAAGAGAAATTTGGCTACTTGAGACCATTGTACTGATTTTGCGGACAGCCCATTGTGACAAACCTGCACAGATTTTAAAATAATTATTCTACTAAAGACCCTGACTCTCCTTCTCTAGTCTCATTACTCAGATGTAATTTCTGAACAACAACAGGACCTTTCTGTGTTGGTGTGGGAGCAGGATTTCAGTGAGAGAGCCTGCCTCAATCCATAGGGATGCATCAGTCAGCAAGGGTTGACTGGCACCTCACATGCAGGCTTCTCTTCTCAAACAAGGAGAAACATTAACCTTGAATCAGGAGATAAGGAGCTTATCATTTAAATGAAACCCAGGAAGAAAAAAAAATGTTTTTTGCTTAAGTCTACTTCCAACAAAGACTGGAAACTTTTCTACCTTTGAGCAGGTTTGCTGGAGCACCATATGGCCTTGCAGGAATCCCACCCAGAGCAGCATCCCCTGTTTTACAAGTGGGTGTATTGCAAACACTGTCTGGAAAAGCTGTTCCCAGGGGTATAATTTGGATGTGGTTTTTTGCCAGGCTGATTACCCAGGGTGAGGTGGTGCAGCTTTAGCTTCCAATCACAAAGCAACCCAGCTTGTTTGATGGGTTCATCTCAGAGGTGGTTGCAAGGAACAGATGAGCTCCTGCTGCCCAGGGGGATTGGCCCTTGTACAGCACTCACCCTGCTCTCTCCCTGGATCTGGACTATGCCAGGCTTGAAGGAGGATTTTGCAGGGGTCATCTCCCCTGGGCAATTTCAGTGGTCCATGGCACCTTGCAGTAGATCTATCTGCTTTTCCCAAAACCAAGGTTGTGTCTCCCCTTGGAGCTGATCCAGTCAATGAATGCTGTTTCCCACATCCCCTTGGAGATTGAGACATCGAGGGGCTGGATGGATACCTCCTGATGAACACCAGGAACCTGCATTAATGGTGTCTCAGCATCAATCCTGGAAGCCTACTCACTGCTTGGAGGACACAGAGACACAGGTACTTGACATGGCAGAGGTCACCAGTGGATGTTCTACACAGTGATGGTGAAAGTCAGGGTGGTTATATCAGTGTATTTGTCCAGCAGCAGGGGAAGGCAGTGGGCTGATATTCACAAGAGTTAACTGGATTCTCAGTGGAAGAGATTACTTCTATCTTTAGAAAACAAAACAAAACAAGCAAACAAAAAAATCCCCTTCCAAACAATCTAAAAACCTTCTTAGGCAAACCAGGGAATTGATGGTACTAGGAGAAGATGCCTGCAAAGGTGAAAGAAATGAGTTGTCCTCCCCTAAAGAGTCAGAGAAGCTTCAGGTTGGGTCATAGCTGATTTTTGCCCATTGGGAAGGTCTGAGACTGACCCTGCCATAGACATGAGACCCAGAGATGGGAGAAGGCTTTCCAACAGTCCCAGCAGTGTTTCTTCACACAGGGCCTATGTGAGGTGAGAAGTCACCTTAACTGCCAATTCATTTGATTTCCAAGTGCATTCCTGCTTTTCTGGCCTCTCTGGAGTGCTGCTGAGGATGAGAGGGCCTGGCTGAGGACCAAAGTGCAGAAATTTTGGCTCAGCACATCCCTTTATTGCCAGGTTAGAAGTCTGGAAAAACCACAGGTTGCAGAAGCAGCCTGGCTTCACCTGAAGCCCAGATCTGCTGCCACGAGGATGGGTGCTGTTTATGTGCACAGCCGAGTCTGTTGTGGGACTTCTTTTATTTCTCAGCTGGAATTAATGAAAGAATCCAGCAGCCCCATTGACTGAGCACATCAGCAGTCAGTTAAGTACATCCCATCAGCAGAAAGTGATTTTAATACTAGGCCGGTGGATTCTCACTAATTAAAATAAATATTTATTATTTGGTCTGGGGATTCTTTCCAAGAAAGAAAATACGATTTGTAAAGGATTTCAGAGCTGATTGCCTTCCACAGCTGGTCTGGGCTAGAGACAGACACAAGGAGCGTCTGGGCATCAGAAAGGAAGAGAAGGATGAGGAGGAACAAAAGGTGTTGAAAAGCTCAGATGATACTCAAATTTGGCAGAGAAACAAATCAATGTCAGGAATTAGAGAAAGAACAGACAGGGAGCGAACAGAAAAAAAGGAGCAGAACAAAACTGGGGAAGACAGACAAAAAGTGATTGATTGGGAGGGAGGGTAGCAGAAGACAGCTGAATGACAGGGGCTGGGTCTGGAGATGCTGTCACTGGGGTCTCTGAGGGTAGACTGGGAGAGCCTTTGCTTGGAATGATGGTGGTGAAGTTGTTCTTTGGGGTGGGCTCTGGTGGTCAGACATCTTATAGCCACCTCTGTCTGCCTGCATCCCACAGCATCCTACACCCTCCAGGGACAGCAAGTGGAGCCTTTACAGGTAAGAGCTTCTCCTGGTTTTTTTGGCAGTCAACACAGGAGGTAGACAGCTGAGGCTGAAGTCTTCTGCTTGGCCAGAAAATTGGTCAACATCAGCATGTGCTGCTCTTGTCCCACTGTGGCTGTCTGATAGCAAAACCAGGTAAACACAGCTTTTCTCTGCAAACTGGGAGGAACTCCCCAGTATCTCCAGGGCAAATGGACTCACCAGTAAAATAGTCAGGCTGCTGTACAGCTGCCTGGGAGGGCCTGGCAAGGAGCAAGGGCATGAGCCTTAATTTCTTAAGAACCCTGGCTGCCTCTAGACAGCTGGGCTAACCAAGACCAGGATATTCCAGAGCTCTACTGGGAGAGCTTGGGTCTTTTTACACTCAAAGATGTGCCAGAGACCCTGTAGCCAGGTGCAGATTTGGCTTTGGCACCCACATCCTCAAAATGACAGGATTCTTCATACTTTCCAACTCTGACTTTCCCATTCTTGTTCCTGTAACCCCTGGGACCTTTGCACCCAGGGAACTTATGCTATGAATACAGCCATGTCAAGACTGAATGAGTTTCCATAGTTTCTACCATTGCAGAAAAGCCCTCAGGGATCCCTTGGGATTCCCACTGAGCAGTCAGCACCATGCAAGATGAGACTCTGTGTTGGCATCACTTACTGAGGGAACTGCCCCAATATGGAACATTTGCTTCTCTTAGCACCAGCAGCTTCTGCATTAAGTATGTGTTAGTGCATTTAAGCTCCTTGTTGGTGAAATGCATTTGTTTGCAGGCTATTGCAATTTTGGGGGCTGCCCAGTGAGAAAGGGATTTCTCTCGGCTCAGGCTAGTGTCAGCAGGGTAGGGAGGACTGGGGAGAACACAATTCCTATGTTCACCCCATGGAAAATCTTGGCCTCCCCACCAAACACACCCTTACACCTCCTCTAAAACACAGTGGGGCTGAAAGGCAAAGATGTGCCCGGTCACCCGTGAGGAGCAGGAGTGAGTTGGCTGAGCACCCTGCTGCCCCCCTGCCTCTCTATGGCCAGAAAGCTTCTCCCAGCCAGCAAGGACACTTCAGATAGCAAAGGGGTGAGGTAACATGGGAAAGCTCTTGTGGGGCAGTTCTCCTTGAGAAACAACAGGATGCTGCCAGTGGGTTCCTGTAGCTATTCCTGGTAGGTCCAGGATTTGTGCCTGTGGAGCCTCTACCTCTCTTTTTTAGTCTGCCCTCTTTTCCTTTCACTGTCAAAGTCTGTGGGGTGGTGGGAGGGGATGAAAGCCACTCAGGTGGGCTGAGGGAAGCAGAGCAGCATCTGCTCTATGTTCCTGGGTATCCCCATGGCTGCTGCCTTGCTCGGTGCTTTTGTTCACCCTGCAAACAGAGCAGCAAAAAATAAAGGCACAGCTTTCACTAGAGAGCAGCCCCAAAGCAATTGGGAAAGTTTTCCTGTTTACCTGGAGGAATTTTGTTGCTTGTTCCAAGGAGACTTTGATATTTCCTTTGGAAAATAGGTTGCTATCACTGAGAAATAGTGTATGAATTTTGTGTAGGTGGGAATTGCTAGTTAGATGAACATCTGAATCGAGCTCCAGACTATATGAGCATGCTTAATTAAAGATGTGAACCTTTGTTCTGCCGTGATAAACCTCGTATCTGTAAAGGATCAGCATTTTCCCATTTAAGAAAACAAACCCGGGTAGCTCAGGGGAATGCATGAGGTGAAAACAGTGAAATTCATCTCAGATCCTGACTTTTCCTTATGCGCAAACATTACTCCTACAAAGCAGAGCTATCACTTGCTGCAATAGAAAAACTAGATTCTTCTAACTAAAGAGTTGTGCTAGAATGACTACAACTAGGTGCAGCTGTTTGGTAGCTTGTAGCAAGTCTTAAAAGCTGTACAAAACTTATAGCAATTCAGCCAAGTATATCAACATGCATGAATCTTTAAAGCTGTCTGTCCCTTGCAGAGAATTTGCGTTGGGTACACTTGGACATTTTTCGTAAGTCCTTCCCAGCTGACATTGGTTGCTCACCACCAGGTGCACTGAGCAGGTCAAACTTTCCTTTCTTCTTGTGGTTTTGTATTTTGGTTTGTTTCCCTGAGGAGGGCGAAAGAAAACACATTTGTGTGTCGCCAGAGTTGTGAAATGTGGCATTCAGAAGGCAAATAATTTCCCTTTGTGTGGTATGAGGTCAGCTGGGGTGAAATGAGAGGTAAAGAATGTGTCTGAGCCCTTGTGGATGTTCAATGAGGAAAACATTTGAAGCCCAGAGCCAGAAGGTCAGGTGTCATCTTGCTGAGACAGCTGCAGAAACCATCTCCTACAGCTCCTCAGCTGCCCATAACCCCTCTCAGTCAGTTGACCACAACTGCACAAGAGCTCCTCTTTCTGCACCAGATCAGCTCATTTATTTTCACCACCTTTCTTACAATTAGATACTGATAGGCCACGGGCTGAGCTAGCAGGGTGGAAGGGAGAGAAGTACTGGAGTGTCAGCATTTCCAGATGACACCAAAGAGTCCTAGGGCTGGGATGGAAGGAGAATATGCAAATCACCTCTTAATTTCCTCCAGAAAAGGCTCCTGTGGAGAAGTCTGATGAAATGTTGGAAATGTTGGCGATTTAATGGTGTTTGAGGTATTGGTGAGAAATGGCAAATTGCTGCAGTTCCTGAAGAGAGTGGTAGGTACCTGGTGCTGTTTGGGGAGCAGAGGGCAGGTGCCTCCTGGTGATGGGAAGTGTCTCAGGTTTGCTCAGCAGGCAGCTTAGGGAACAGTGTCTGGTAGAGTTGCTGGAAGATCTTGTATTTGCGTGATGCTACACAACAGTTGAGAAAAATAGGAAATGCTGCTGAGACTCCCTGTTGCATATGCTCTTGCCTTGCTGACAATGCTCAAAGCTGAATATTTGCAGTGTTTCTCTCCTGGTGTTAATATTGTACCCTAATGCTGCTATGCGCATGATTTTTATCAGTAATTTCTCCAGCGTGCTGTTGATGCTCAGTGCAGCAGATGGTGGGTAAGGAATACATACTCCTGAAGGGCCCTTCTCCAGAAAAAAAATACCATGGGCTGTACGGCTCCCCTGGGGACAGTGAGGGGCTGTTCCCAGTGCTGGATGTCTTCAGTGTTCAACAGAGTTGGAGGAATATGAGTCAGGCTGGAAGTACAGTCCTCCCAAGAACCCATCTCTAAGTACCCTCACCTTCTCCAGTGCTGAGACCCACCTGCCTGGAAGAGATTTTTCCTGAGCAGTCTGAAGCTCTGTGTCCTCAGTGAATTATTACAAATGTGCTTATAATTCTTTACCTAATTGCAAGTGCTTTCACAAATGAGATTGCTAGCACTAATGGGAACCAAGTAACATCTGAAGTCATAGAGATGGAAATACAATGCAGCATGATGACATGATAACAGCACCAAGGAGACTGATCCCAGTGGGATTAGGGACTCAGGATCCCAAAACTGGGTGGGTTGTTAGGGTGCACAGGAGATGACAGAGCAGGAACTGCTGCAAAGAGTGTGAAAAAGCATAGGGAGAAAGAAGACAATAGGAGAATGCAGGGCATCTGGAGATAAGGACCCTTTTTTAGAGCATGGTCAGGCTAGAGGTCATGAACCCCATCAGAAGGAAACCACAAGTGGATATTTGTTTTAGTTGGACAGGTTTTGTTTATTCCTTTTTTTCTTTCTTTTTGTTACAGAGACAGGTGCTCTGAATAAGACATCCTGGGTTTCTTTGTCTTTTTATTCTATGGTGACGTGAGAATTGCAGAGCAATTATTTCTGAATAAATCCAATTTTGGTCTAGAACCTGGAGTCCCAACAGGGGAGGTCTATGGAGAAGGTGGAGAAGAACAAATATTCAGCATCACAAGCAGAGCCAAGCCATCTGCAGATCTCCATCCAGGGCAGGTAAGGCAGGAGGCTTGTCCTCTGCAGGGGGAATACAGAAGGTGCAGAGATGACATTAACCAGGCAATGAGGACACTTGGCCTCTGCCTGAGAGGACTTTTGTTTATAAACTCAGCATCCACTTCCCAGGAAAGTATTTTTGATGTTGACTTCAGACATCCTCTCCCCAAGAACAGCCCAGCCTCCTGGCTTGCCCAGGAGACAATAGAAGGAAAACAAGCACAATAGCGGCATGTGCTAAACACTTTAATGAGCACTTCCACACCATTCTCCTCTATTTCCCCACATCCCTATGAGTCAATAAGCACCTCATGCAGCTTTTGAGATAGTGCAGTATAAACTGATAGAGCTGTGGACTAGCCCAAACATTAGCTCTTGTTCACTGAATAAATGGTAGAAATGTGAACTTGTTTTATTCTGTGCGTATTGGCTCAATGTAATATTCCCAATAATTTATTTGCCCATGTAAGCTTTCTACAATGACATACTTAAAATATTTTACATAGACTATCAGGTGCAAAAGGCTCTGTTTCAAGTTTTCCATATGCACATAACACACAGTTGATTTATTTCCACATGCAAAGAGAAAAAAGCCCCTGAATTTGTTGCCCTGTGGCTCTGGAGAGTTTGTTTGTGTGTGTCAGTTGTCTCCAGTTCACCTTCAATAGCAAGTTTATGACAGGATGAAAATCACCAGTGATTATGCTTCGGTTTCCATTGTCACCAACATAATATCCTCTTCCAGCAGCAACTTTGTGGTGCTGCTCTGTGATGCATGAACACTCAATAAGAAGTACTGTAAGTTCTGTGTCAGTAAATCAGCATTTATAGGGCTTACATGGGACATTTTCATCCCCTAGAGACAGTACTTTTAAATTATGACAGCTAATTTGTATTGTATGAGAGTCTTTCATCTCCAGCTCTCTCTAGGGTATTTAGTATTTAGTTATGTCATTCCCAGACCACTCAGTCTTATTTTCCAATTCATGCAAGATAAATTTTTATGATCTATGTGAATTTTCAGGCTTCAGAAAATGTATTATTTTTTAAATATACTTTGTACATAACCGGTAAGAGGATCTGGAGCACAGGGTGCAGATGATAAAGCCATGCAAAGAGAAAAGGGTGTGAGCAGAGAAAACTCTAGCCCCACTCTTTTAGACACTGATAAGTAAGAAATGTACTGGTTTGGGATAAAACTGCCTCCATGTCCAATAATGTAAATCCACTGAGGCCACCTATTTCAGTAAAGTTGGTTTGTTGGTTCCACAAGCTCAGGAATTGTTTGGGTCATTTCTGCCCATCTGCTGACTCTTTCTGACAGTTTATTAACAGCTTTGGTATTATCTGAACCTCTGAAAATCAGATTTCCTGGAGTATTTTCCATCATGCTCTGGGTTATCTTCAATGCTTGTTACCTTTGCACATTTTGGAAGTGTGTGACTGCAAATAGAATTTAGTGTAAGAATTCAGAATTAGAGATGGTTGGGAATTTTTCAGTGAAATAGCTTGGCAGAAGAAAACTTCTCAAACTGGGAGTACACCACTAAAATCAACATTTCTCCCTCAGCTGAACATGTTGGAATAAAACAGGGCTTTGAGCCTGAGTCTTCATCCATGCTGATAAAATCAGCCATGCTTCCTGGCTCTGGGCATCCCACCTCAGCAATGTCCTTTCTCCTACCCTCTGGGTACTGAGAGGTTTTTTTTGTTTGTTTGTTTGTTTTTTGCAAAAGCAGCCCAAGACCATGAGTCAGGAGCTGTGACAGCGTTTTTCTGACTTTGATATGTGCTGTGATCTACCTGGTGCACTTCTAAGCCATGTCCCCCAGCCTGCTGACCTGGCCCTGCTGCTTGTGACACAGGGGCCTTCCTTTCATTTCTATTTGGAGAAAATTTTTAGGAAATTCTTCACTTCATCCCTTCACTGAAACAGACTTTTCTGAGTGGTTTTGATGGTCAGAAGACTTTGGCAGAACAGACGTGTTCCCTATTGCCCTTTATACCTTCAATCAGTCTTTGCCTGCTGTTTGCAGGATGCACCTCAAGATGCAGCTTGGTTGGCAGCTCAGTAACTCTTTAAATCACTACTGGTTTCTTCTATGTCATTAATATTTTATTTATGTTGTATTACATTTCACATCTGTCTCCATGCCAACAGTTCATGCCAGGAGCAGTGTCTGACAGACTAATTTAAATCCTCAGAGATATGAGCACTTCCTTTTTGGAGAGTGTCATTGTCAGATTCCTTTGTCCTGTTTTGCAGTACTGGAGAGCCAAGGCTGGCCAAGTTCCTCCTCTGCCCTGCACCTGCAGTGGCCTCCAAGAAAGACAACTCTTCACATGGTGAGAGCTGAGGACTTGCTTAAGTCAGCAACAAGTGTTGTCCACAACTGGCACCAAATCTGCAGGGAAAGGCAGAGCCTTTCACAAGAGGAGATGGTAACTCTGGGAAAACACAAAGTTTTGAGTAGAAAGTCCCTTCCTTGAGACACTTACAAAGCCTTGCTCAAGGATCTGCACCATCCTGGCTACAGCACCAGTATTTTCCTCTCATCCCCCTGTGCATTGACTTTGTTATTTCCCTGTTGATTTCTGCAAGGAATATCCCCCCCCCTGTGCTCAGTGCACTCTTGTGTTTTTCAGAAAAAGGTGTGAGAGCTGAGGAGCACATGGGTGGGACAGGGTCAGCTGGTGGGTGTCCAGCCCACAGCTGAGCTGCCAAGACTTCTTGTCCTGGCGTTCTTTAGCCCACGTTTCCCACCAGCCTCACTCCTCCAGGTGCTTTTTGAATGTGTGTGCTGCACATTAGCATGACTGTGGGTCACATTTGTTACCTCAGCCTTGAAGAGATATCCAACAAGGAGCAAGGAATGGTACACGTTCCCATGGTTTCTGCAAGAGCGGATGACTCTACTGGGGCTGCATGACTTCTGTCCTGCCCTCATTGGGGTACTCACACAAGCACCAGAGAAATGCAAACCCCAGGAAGAAATAAGTTAAACAGTGAGCAGAAATCAAAAAGAAAAGTAAACTTCTCAGGTTTAAATAAGAGTAGAGGCATCTGGAGAGCACAGGCTATAAAGGGTGGAGTGTCAAGGGAAAGAGCAGAAAAAATCCTGAGTGTGTTTCTCCATGTTTAACAAAAAATTGATCTAAGAGACCCCTAAAGGATTGTTGTTTGAAATATAAAGTCTGGATAAAATCATGGATCAGTGAGGGTATTCTAATGCCACACAGGACAGATGTGGTTCTGGCAATGGTTTAGACTCCTGGGACCTGACAAATTCAAGTTTTCTCTCACCATGTTCTTAAACTCTACAGTCCATAAGACTCAGGGAATGGTATTAATCACAGGCTGAGGCAAAGGCAGGGATGCAGGAATCACAAGTGCTTTCATAAGCCTCTGCACTAAAGGGAATTAAAGAAAAATGAGTTTACTGAAGGGACTGTGGAGTTAGCACATATCATCCCAAGGAGCAATTTGTTAGTATACAACCACTCCGTGCAAGCAAAAGGGAAGGAAAAGAAAGACCCAGGCAACAACCTCAGCTTATACACATGGCTGAATTGATTTTCCATGCCAATTAATGCCAGGGAAGAATGCACCTCTGGAGACCACACAGGGAGAGCTAGAGGCAAAAAATACCTCACTGAAGATTACAGAGGCCTTTGCAGACTCCTGGTGACCCCCTTTTTTTTTTTTTTTTTTTTTTTTGCTTTTATTAAAAATCCACAATGGGCAAGAAACCAATGCATCTTCCTGATATTTGCAAGGTAGTTGAGGGAATATCCATTTGTTTCAGCAAGGCAGTTCTGTCACAGATCTTGCTTTTTTTTTGGTGTATTCTTTGTGAATTGTAATGGGTGGGCTGTCTGTCTTATTTTCCCCAATTAGCAATTCCTTTATAGACAAAACTGCAAACAGCCTTATAACTTTCTGACATGGCAGGATTATGAAAGACTTGCAGAAGTGTCCTGCAGTCTCTGCTGGGAAATCTGACACTTTAAAGATTGTCTTGGTCCTGACAGTGATATTTTTGTTATCCTTTTAAAATGCACTTGTTTTCTTCTCTGACAGGTCTGAGAGAAATAAATGAAAACTGCAAACTTTTGTGCAGGTGGGAGGACATTACAAGATTGACTGGCTTTGAGGGTGCTAACAGACATCCTTGTCATGCCTGGTGCTTGTTTAATGGGTAGGTTGCAGCTGTGGGATCACTGCTGTATTTTTTAGTTTCTGTTCTATTATTAGCTAGTAAAGGAATATGAGACCACAGAGAACATTATGTTCAACTACCAGTTCCTGTATTTATTGGCACCACCTGGGGATTAAAAGGGGTGCTGTCACTCTGCAGGGTCAGCTTCAAAGCAGGAAAGCACCTTCATTTCATCCTGTTGTGCAGCAATTGCAGGTAGAAATGTTCTCCCAACAGGCAGATTTGAGGCTTTGCCCCACATGGCAGAAGCTGGATGGGAAAAGCAAAACCAGTGCTTGAAGCCTTCAGTGGTTCAGCGATGGGAAAACTCTCCATAGTCACCACGGTCTCTTCCAAGAAGAAAGCCACTGTAGGACAGTCCAGCAGGACCCTCTGGGCAGGTCAGTGGTTAGCAAGAGAGCTGCTTATTCACAGTAATCAGAATCTTGTTTAGATTTTAAAAACTCTTTCTTTGACGTTATGGGAGAATTTCAGCTCATTCTGGCACAGCTGCTGGGCATGTTCCTGCCTCTCCAGGGGTTAACTGGGAGCTTTTCACCCAAGGGGACCTCTGCACCCAGGGGAAAACTTATTTCCCTTGAAAACAGTATGTCAATCTGTCCTTTGGAGGACAATAGGAAGGAATCATTGGAGGTAGGATGATTCATGAAATCTGTGGCAGAGCCATTATCTCATGTTCAAGGAAGCATCCCTGGAGGTGTTCCAGAAACTTCAGTGACATGGTTAAGTTGGCATGGTGGGGTTGGGGTGATGGTTGGACTTGATGATCTCAGAGGTTCTTTCCAGTCTTAATGATTCTCTGATTCCATACTCCTTGCATGTGTGGGCAAAAGGGACACAATAAATACTGCAGCAAATGCACAGTAGATCATTGAGGTACTGTGTGATTGAGTAAATTATTAAACAAGAGGTTAGTGAGAGAAAGGCATGACACTTATCCCCTCAGTCCTCATAATAATTATGAATAAAAGGCTGTTTTTCCAAATCACTTTTTAAAATAAAACTTCCATATGTCTGGAAACAAAGCCCTAGTCACCATGCTGAGTAATGTTTATTTTGAGTACATCAACCAAGAAATGTGTAAAATTGTGCTGAATGATGCTCACTGCAACTCAAACAGATGCAGACAATGGAATATCAGACAGAGAGGGTCACACCATTGCTCTGGTCCTGCTGTATGGCACAATCCTGAAAAAGTGTCCAACGTAGAATGTGCAAGGAGAGAGAATGTCTTTCCTCCTCTACAGCTTTACAGGTGGTGGATTAACTCAAAACTTTAACAGGGGTTACTCAGGGAAAAGTGAATATAAATGTTCTGTCCTTTTAGGTGGAGGAGGAAAGAATGAAGATAATTTCTTATAGTTTTTAAGAATGAGATTATTTGGCTTTTAAGCCCATACTAGGGTTCATTCCCCTCTTTTGCCCCAGGATGTCCACTTTGGACTTGTAAAAAAAAAAATTTGTATAGCAACATTATCAAAGGAAGGCAAACACCAGGTGCTCTGCTAGGGCTGCCTAAGTCCATGGTGTAATGGAGTAAAATGTACATTCACAGAATGTATATGTTTAGATGATTTCCCATTCTGCCCAAAGTAATATACTTGTTTAGTCCTCACATTGCAGTGCTTGGTAAGCACAGGCAGATGCACTGGTTTGCTTTCCACAAGCTCACTGGGTGGGGGGCACTTGCTGCCTGTGTCAGAGAGATTCTCATGAGGTCTGTCCAGCTGAGGAACATTGGAAGGGTCTCGTTGGCTACAGCCAGTGTTTTATGGTTCCTGACTTCACTTCTCAAATCTCCAGCAAAAAATCTTTCTTCAAGGAACAGCACCCCCTCCATGAGCTGCTGTAAAGTGGCCTCCAGCATAGGATGGACCTGGGCTTTACACCTCACAGAAGCTGCAACTGAGAAAAATACCACCTGACACTCAGTTTGTCTACTGCACACTAATCTTTATGCTAAAATACAGCCTGAGTAGTAGAAATTGCTTATTTATTTATTTTCCTGAACGCAGTTTTTTACTAGCTGTGAAATCGAGCCATTTCCCTAGCTGGGACCAGCCTTCATAGATTGGAAGACTGTAGTGATACAGCAGAAAAAATAACACTCTTAGAAGCTCTTGAGGCATAAATTCAAACCCTCATTAATCTCTGTGGGCTGCATTTGAATTTCTATAGAACGTGGGTGGTATTTTCAAAGCGAGTTGCTGGAACTGGTTGGCTCAGAGGGTTGACTTGGATGATAACAATAGGTTTTTATCCTCAGTCCTCTGCCTGAACAAGGTGCTGTGGTTCATTCTGTGAATGTCCCTGGTACAGAGCTGTGTGTGGGTAATGTCCCTGTGATCCCAGAGCTGGAGAGCAGAAGGGCTGCAGGAAGAGGGTGAAGCAGTGGAACTGACACACGGAGCTGTTGATAGACCAGATCTGATCTTTGTGATAGCCACTAATTCAGTTTTTTCATGCTTTTTCTGTGCTTTTTTTCTCTCTCAGAAACAGCTGAACTTCTTTATCTGGGACAAGTTAGTTTTGGGTTTTTTTTAACAGTGAAATCCTAATTAAAGTTGATGAGTGTGGCAGATGTGTCATCCCAGTGATTCTGTATCTCTCCTGTCTTCTTCCCAGCCCCCAGAGGAGTCCCAGATCACTGATGGCACATCTCAGTACCCTTGGAGACTTGAATGTCAAGAGTGAGCTTACACTTGGGTCCAGCACAGGAGAGGTGCACTTGGCTCTTCATCTTTTCCCTGTCTCTTAATTGCATCTGGGAGCATCGAGTTCATTGGCTGAAATTGTCATAACAACTCCTGGAAGTTTAGGTGATGACTGAAGTTTTATCTTTAATCAAAGATAGACTTTCTGCCTAGAAAAAGTAAAGGCTAAAGGCTAAATTCTGGCAACAGAAAGGATTCTTGTTGGAGGGATTCTTTGTTGGAACTGGAAAAGAGCTGTCACTCACTTTGCCATCACTAGTGTATCCCAGATCTAGGAACTTTTCACATTTTGTTAGTAATACTGTAAAAATTTGAATGATAGATGAACAAACCCCTCCCAATTATGTGAGAGGACAGCAGAAAATTGAATTTGTTTTCATGTTTAAAGAAGTTGTGTTGGTATGGATTGGAGAAAACTTAATATTTTTAACATAAGGATAAATAGCTTAAGCCCCATGTTGAGGAAGCAGCAAATGATGATTTGGCCACAGTAAATCCTAAACATAAAATTCAGCTGGAGGGAAAATTTTGCTTCTGGAGCTTTTTATTTTTATGTTGTGCACATATGAATGGTTGACGGGTGAAGCTGCTGAAAGATGTGGGCCACTGGGAGCAATGCAGAGGTTTAGCCCCTCCCCCCAAAAAAGTAAGACAATACAAAGAAAACCAATGTGAGAGAACTAAAGGAAGCTGAAGGAACTTTGTCTTTTCTTCTATCAAGAAAGTAGCAGTTCAGAATTTCTTTGGTTTAATAACACTGTTTAAGAAGAGCCAGATTCTTGTGGCTTTATGCGTTGTTAAAGAGGATTTTTTCTATTTTTTTTCCCCTTCTGTAGGTTTTTCCTTTGGAGCATCAGGGAGGCAGAGTTACCATTCCTTGTTGAAGAGCACAGCCTGCTGGCAGCTGCTGCTGCCAGGTGGTAAGTGAGGCTGGGAATGTTCTGAGTTGTGTTTTTCCTTTGGGGATGGGCATGTCCACCAGGACCCCTATGAGACACCCAGAGCTTTTATTCCTTACTAGGAAGAGTGCCTAGGGAAACACCTCTGCAGGGACAAGAGCTTGGAGCTTTCATAGTTAAAAGCCAGAAAACAACTCTGAAATGATGGAAAAGAAATAGATTCTATAGACCACCAGGCTACTTGTGAGGATTGTGGGGATTATGGCAGGGTGAGGCATCAATCATCCTCTGTCCCCTCCTGGAGCTGCAGTGCAGGTTTGCTGTCAGCTGGTGGTTTTTGAAACCCTGTCTGTGCTGATGGACAGTGTCCCTGCTTGTTCTTGCTGAGTGCTCCTTAATCTCATATATCTTTTAATTAATTAGGGCGCTTTTTTTTTTTTTTTTTTTTTTTCTTCCCCTCTCTCTCTCCTTCCTGCTTTTTTTCACATAGATTAATTAAAAATAAGCTTAGAGCTGGCAAGCTGATGTGCTGTGAGCTCTGCTCACAGGAAGTCTACTAAGCCATTATTCAGGTCACCCTTCTGGTTTCTTACTTACTTTTAAACCATGTTGTATGGGAACTGGGGTCAATAGTTGCTCTTTTTAAAGTTAAGGGCAGAGTTAGTCCAGCTGTGGGGGCAAAGGTGTGTGGGAACCATCACCTCCACCCTGTGGGCTGCAGAGCCCAGCCCATGCTGCTAAAAGCCAGATGCCTTCATGGGGCTCCTTGGGTTCAGGTTTTGGCCCCTGGTCAGCAGGGGTTCCTGACTTGAAAATGCAGTGAAGCTATTTCAAGGAATGTTGTGGTTTTCTGCTGGTTGCTGCCTCTCTGGTAGCAGCAGATGACTGGTTTGATCTTTGTAAGGTGTGGAACGGCTGCCTAAAGACCTGGACAGTCAATAAATTGATACTGGGTAGTTAATGGCTTTCTTCTGATCTTCCTCAAGGTGCTTTTTTTAGTTCTAGCTTGGTTGGCCTGTTGGATTTGCAGAATTAGGACAATCTCTTGGAGAATATTCCCCTTCGTGTGAATGAATTCTGGTTAATTTCATTTCTGTCTGACCCCCCCCTAACATATTTCCCATTAAAAGTTACAATTCTGTGTCTGCAAAGAGTTTGGCCATAGCTGTGGTCCTTTGCAGTATGGATTTGTCCAAGGAATATTAAATCTTACATTTCAAAGCCCAAACTAAGAACTGCCATAAATTGGATCAAATCCAACCCAGCAGATGGACTGATGTGCCACTGGCCTGCTGTGAGGTCCCAGCAGTGGGATGGGATGTGGCACAGGGTACCTGCACACCTCAGGCCCAGTCTGATCTGGGATGCAGATCTTTTGATTTTTTCCTCTTCAGAGTCTCTGAAATTCTCTCTAAGAGCTTTGAGTAGAGCTTCTTAACTTTAATTTTTTATAAACCGAACTGGGAGAGTAAACCATGAATTTAACATCGTTTCTGCTGCTAGCACATAAATGTGTGTTGTGCAGCTTCCTTGTGTGGGTCCATGGGACAAGATGAGAAAAGTGCTCTGATGAAGTGGGATTTTTGCTTGCCATGAATATTTATATAAGAAGCCTCAGTGCTGTGGTAGTTCCTGGAATGTAAATGTAAAAAGAGGAGGAAATAGATTTATTTTTTTTTAACAATATTTTTTATAAATATTTTTATACATCTTTTAGTCTCCTTTTGAATTCCTATAAAATATTATGGTCTTTCATATTTAAGTATATCCTATTTAATTTTCTTGTGGGATTCAACATGCAATACTATAAGAAATGGAAATTGTAGTGGTTATTATGTTTTACCTAGAATAATTCTGCTTAAGTTCTATGGGGATGCCAAAACACAATGGGAAGGGTAAAAACAATGTTTTGATCAGAAGCCAGGTGCAGAGAATGAATGCAATAAATTTTTTAATAAACAAAATTAACAAAATGTAATGAAATAATTTTTTTTAAAGGCATTGCTGTTGCAACAGAGCTGGGTTTCCAAACTGAAAAAAAATTTTATACAGTGGCTGGAAAGGGATGGTGGGAAAAAACCTGAATATTTGAAATCAGTGACACTTTCTGGTTTACATAGCAGAAAACAGCCCAAAAGGATGAGTTATTCTTGTGAATATTATCACTCACAGTGTCTGTCTTACACTGACGTTTGATACTTTCTGCTGCTGACTGTTGCCATTTAAGAGTTTTATCATGACCTGACATTGCAGGAACTATCATGCAAAAGCAACTGAGTTCCCATATTTACTGCAAAACTGTAAAAATGCCACTACCCCAGATGTCTCTGTGTGTGAAACTGGGGCAAATGCCTTTTCCATGGTCCTATTTAGTTTGAAGCCAGCTGGGATAAATATCTGTTCTTAGCAGGCAACTTTATCAAGGTGTTAGCAAGTCTACAGCCATTCTAAATTAAGCACCACAAATAAGAACTAATGTTGCAGACTATATTTGAACACAGAACCTTTAATTTCTTGCTTTTATTCCTTTAAAATGTATTATAGTTTTATATTTTGCTTTTTGACTTATCTGGGCTTCAGAATTCCTATGGCAAAATTGCTTCCTATAATGATTTCATTGTTCACACATCAAAGAAAGGCAAAAAAAGTGCATGTCTCAGATAGTCAAAAGATCAGGCAAATATTTCACACAATCTACAACAAAATATTATGAGGTAATTTTATTTTTTTTTCGCATTTTTAGGTAAAAATATGACAGTATACAAGATAGTTTTATTAAAGGTAAAAATACAGTATTTTGCTTTGTTCTCTAAACAGATCTACATACAGTACACATTTTAGTGTGTTTTGTTTTGTTTTTTTTACAAATATAACTATTATTCTATTAGGCTATCTGTGTTCTCATCTGGCACTTAAGAACTGATCACAGGTCACCTTCTGGTTCTGCATGTTTTCCTCAGCTGATGCCTAAATGCAATGTTCATCTTAGAGATGTCTCTTGTAAACAAACAGTACAGTCTGGTGGCTCCCAAGTTGTAAGGTGTGCTTTAAGTAGTTGAAATCATGTAGTTAAAGGTGAAAACCCAAGCAATCTGTTTGCACAGTCTGTTGCACAGATTCATCACTTTCCAGTCTTCAAAGTACAATCCAGGTACTTGTATTACTGAAGCCTTTAAAACAGTTTTAATCCCTTCCTCATCCTCTGTAAGACCAAAGACATAAACTAATAATTTCTACAATTTTTCCTTTTTTTTTTTTCTTTTTCTTTTCTTCAGAATGTTCTCAATGGAATTGGAGCCTTTTCATATTGATTTCAGGGTGTGAAATGTCTAGGTTACATTCTTCATGGTTTATTTCACCCTATGGCTTGCTGTTTGACCTCTGGAATCTGAGCGCTGAGTTTAGTTGCATCACTGACCCTGGATGAATGTTGGGCTTTGAACTGAACACATAAGTACAATATATGTTATTTCTGGGTATTCCTAGGAAGTGAGACTCAGAGCATGATAAGTATTTCAGTACACTGTTGTGAAAGCTGGGGTCACCTAAGGATAAGAGATGCTAGTTGTGGACAAAGAGACCATACCCATTAGGGGACTAGCTAATATAGCTGGAAAAGGCAGAGAGGAGTTTTTGACTGGGAATCCCTTTGTCAGGTTCTACCAGAGGGTGAAAGGATGTTTTACCCACCAAACTTAGTACATTTTTTCCAATACTGTCATCCAGTCTAAAAGGTAGATGATCTCTACCTGTCACACTTTGGCTTGGTCATTTCAGATTTCTCCTTCGCTTATTAGCTCATTAACCACAGTGCTGCTCAAAGTTATTTTCACGAATGCCTGTGTAAACATGAAAAGGAGAATACACACCCAAGGATAGGAATTTTTTAAATCTTTCAAGGAATATGCTTGGCACATTTTTTTCCTCCAGACTTCACTGAATTCTGGTCAGCACAGTCTCCGTTGGTACAAATGAGCACAGTTGCATTTTTTTCACTAGGGTCAGACAGGTGAAGATCTGGCTTTTTTGCCTTTAACTAGGGGTGCCCTCCCTCTGGTGCATCTATTTTGGATGGCAAAGGGCACATATTTTTACCAGTAAGTCACTTTTGTAGCATAAAAGATTTAACTGGTAACTCACCAAGAACAGGAGTAATGCAAAGTGCTCCTACCAGTACTTGCCAAGTAGCAAAAGTTGAGGGTCTGGTAGCCATCTTTTGCATGTTTTTTGCCCTCCTAAAATGCTGGTTGAGACTGAATAATGTTTAGAAAAACAGTTGCCTTTCTCTGTGTTCACCATCAAATGTCCTTATTTAAGTTCTTCCCAAATTTGTCACTCAGCTGCTGTATTAGTCTTGCCAGCTCACCAGTAGCTTGTGACTTTTCCTCTAAGAGTTCATAGCGGAGACTAGAAATATCTTGCTTAATCTCTTTAAGTTCACCTAAAAAGAAGGAAACATTCTTGTTAGCAATACTGAACCAAATAATCTCTATTTTTAGAGGTTTTAAGACGTGAGAAAATATTAATTCCAGTGTCCTTGGTCATGAATGTATGTGGAGCTCAATATGATATCCCTGCCTTTATGCACTTAATATTTGACTTACAAGAAATAGCCCACTCTTGCAGCAGTGGTACTGACAGCTATAGCAATTGTGTGTGGAAAGTTCATAATTTTTCTCAAGTCTCTTCTCTCTCCACATATTGATCTCCCCCTGCACAGGGCATTTGCAGGACAGCAGTTTAGAGGTTTTAAAAGAAGGTTCTTTTCCACCTGCATGTGAATCCCTCATGACACCATGGCCATACAAATCCTTAGCCTGTTCAAAAAGTCTTTGGGACAGGCATGGGCAGAACAGTCAGAAATTGCTTTAATTAGACCCCAAGACAAGGCTGGGTGTTGGCAATATTGAGGGTTTTGTAAAGCAAAGAGAGTCAGAACTATAGGGCAGAGCAGGATTAAGTAAAGATGACCCCATGACATAGGTGTTCTGCTAAGGAAAATGAAGGACTGAGAACTGCAAGGGCATTAAGGTGGCTCAAAGTCATCACCTTAGTGAAGCACAAGCATGCTTTCTCTATTACTGGTCATATCAACAGTGATAACATTGCCTGCTCTAATCTGTGTGAAGTATAAAAATCCACTTGCCTTCATTGACCTCATCATTTTCTCGGTCGACCTGAGCCTTCAGGACATAACGCTTAATCAGACGCTTCATTATTTTCTGAAAAGAGAACAGGAACACTTAACATGAGCTTCCCCACATTGCCTTAGTTTTAGACTCATTATGAGCAATTCAGACACCTGATTTCACTATGGATAAAACCCAGCCTCAGAGGATATGAAGAAAATTTCTTATTTATTTCCCATTTATATTATATTCTTTTTAGATTTATTACTTTATGTTATGAACTTTGAACTACAACAGTTGATTGACAGCTGTTCCATAATGAGCCCCCATCTGAGGCACTTTTGGGTAATTTGTGGATTTGTTGGATGCACATGAATGCAGAATGTGTCCCACAGACAAATGACCCAATAACAAGCTAAGAAATGGGATCCAGAGCCTTTCTTTGTTATGTTACTGTTTAATAAATTTATCTCACCCTATTTTTATTAATAAAAAATACCTTCCATTAGTGTGTTACTGTTTAACATATTAATAACAAATACTTTAGAGGAAAAAGTGGTTAATTATTGATGTTAGCAAACTCACTGATGATGAACTAAACTTCTGACCCGAAGTTAGCAGAAAATCTCTGCCTTGTAATTGGGATTTTAGGAGAGAATATAAATTAAACAAAAGACAGAGGAAAGAGAGTTTGAATAGGAGTGAAGAGCTTGGCTTATCTGAGAGAATTTTCTTAGGGAAATGGCAGATTTTAAGGGACACGCACAGGAAAAAACATAGAGCCATGCAGACTTTAAAAATGGGAGATGATTGTTAGTAAGGAACAGTGTATATGGAAAGAGTAGAAGATGGCTATGGATATGAGCTTGCAATGTGATATTGTTCCAAAAATGCAGAAGTTACATCTAGCCAGAAGGAAAATAACTTGGGCAGATTTGGGCTACATGCTGCTTTCCAGCTGACAGTCTGAGTCATGGCCAGTTTGAAGACAACCGTCAATGGGGGAAAAAATCTCAGCTATGATAAAGATAAAAAAAGATTTCTCCTTCAGAGACAATTATTTCTGTACACCCTCTGCAAACACAGGAGAGCTCAATGAGCATCTAAGAACAGGTAAAGAAATGTCTTTAACTGACCAGATGGCCACTGCTAAGGGAAAAACCTCTCCCAGCATGATCTAATATGTCTGTATGTTTGTTGAGTATCACTGAAAAATACTGCCAAGAGTGTTAAATATGAATAAGACATTTGTGCACCTGCTCTTTTGTCTTAGTAGCCAAATATGTGTTCTAGCTGTGTGAAAAGGGGTGTGAACATCAAAGAGGGATTCAGTAATTTGTATAGATCATGCAGTCATGGAATATGGGATGTCTAAGACTATCCTGTTATCAAAGAGGCATCTGGCTAACCAGGAGTCATTAAAGCAACAGAGATGAGGCACAGAGCACGTACGGTGTGTTGAAGATGGCCAAGGTAGTAGAATCCAGAGGCAGGTAGGGTTGTCACCTGAGAAAACATAAATGAAGTAATGTTTGGGGAAAGTAGGGAAACCCTGGATCCAGAAAGATACTGTTTTTTTCAGAAAAGATGACAGAGGAAATTTAGACTAAAACAAGGAATCAGCACACAGCAAATGCTCTTATTAACTGTAAAAAATATGATAGCGTAGCATTCATTTACTCTGGTTCCCTGACAGCTTGCATTTTTGATGGACACTACTCAAATGCTGTCCCATATCAACCACTATATATGATAGAACTCACAAGCTTAAGGTGGCTTAGTCTGTCAAATTAATGTGGTCAGATATGTCAACAGAAACTTTGTATTAAAAATGTGACCATTTTTTAAGGCGAGCCTACTTACCCACTTACTAGATATTTCTGCTGAGAGCTTTAGAAAGTAATTAATTTTTGCCTCAGTATTGCACTGAGGTTCCTAAGCCTTGCCTCTCCCTTTCTCCCCAGCTACAACGAGTGAAATACTCCCTTGGTAAAATAATCCTGATTCCTGCAGGGAAATGCTGAATGAATCTTACAGACAGCATCTTGGTAATGAATGCTAAGCTTGAAACAATTAAAATACATCTGATTTCTATGAAGTACTATTCCCACATTCTCTGAAAGTTAATTGAAATTCTTCAGGTCTTAGAGCTTTTATGTTATTCAGCACTCAGCTACTGCGTGTTGGTCTTAAAATGGTCTTAAGGGAACAGGTTCTATGAGTAGATCAGGCATTTGTAAATAATAATTCTGCACTGAAGCAATTTTTTTTTTTTAAATGTATTTATTGGCACCATCTTCAAGCTCTGCATTTGCCATCAGCTGTCTGGACACATTCTGTACCTTCTAGGACAGAAAGAAATGAGAAGAAAAGAACGCATTTGTGGCCAAGGTACTCAAATTAATGAGATTTAAGACTCAATTTCTGGTTCAAACAAAGGATTTTTGAGTCTCATAAGTCCTGATGGACCTCAGTTCCTTGTCTAGTAAGTGGAAGCCAAGATTTGTTCCCACGTCAGTATTTATAGTGGGAAAAACTTGTGAGCTCAGCACAGCATTTCAGCAACGCTCCATCTCAAAATCTCAGCTCAAGAGGGTTTGATAAAGATAACATTTTCCCTGGACTGGTTTATTCCCACATTATGGCAGCTATGTGTTGGGTTATCCTTCCTGCTTTTCAGATTATTGCACTTTTAGATTTTGTATACTTCTGTTGTCCCTCAAGAGCACTGTCTGTGTGTAGTCCAAGTACACAGACTGCAGATACATCACTCAATAAATACCACCAAAGAAAACAGTTCATGAAAGAAGCTACTGATTCAAAGGTTTTCCCAGCTGCAAAAGAAAGCTTCCTGGCCAGATTATCAAATTGTTCTTCATTATATTCAGATAATCAATACTGTTACACTCTGGCAATTTCTTCCTGCCACAACTGAAACTTTCTAATATCATTTGAAGACAAGAGTAGTGGGAACATTATTAAAGGAAAATAACGGGTAGTTATCTTTTTCTATCTACTTTTCACAGACTTTGTCTTTTTTAACCTTGGAAGTAAGGTTCTAATTTACCACAAACATTAGGTGGTCTCATTTAGAAATAATAGCTACAGGAAGAGAACAAGTCCATCAGAGCATGATACATCTCTCTGTTACCAGAGGGTTTGAATGGATGGGGAAATGTCAGAAAGTCTGAAATGCCATTTTGAGTGGGACACAATCATCTCTTCCCTTTGTCTTTGATGGTACCAAGCCAACTAATTCCAGATGGCAGAATGAAAGTATCCCATCTCTGACTTCAATTTTTAGACACTCCTCCAATCCTGGCACAAAAGCCAGACTAATTTTTAAAAACAGAAATTTATTACTGGTCTGCTACAGAGACTAGGAGCCCATGATTCTGGATGTTGTACCAACACAAGCCAAAGAACTTCTAGACTTGTTGTTGCACATTTTAGCCAACTTATTAATTTCCTCAACTCTTTTACATGTCAGTTCCTTCATCCATATCACTTGCCATCATATTCCTTTCCGCCATAAGTTTAAAATTAAGGAAAAATCCTATGGGAATTAAAGCCCTCTACACATTTGCACAAGAAAGGATGCATCTGCTGTCAGAAACACTGGCTGAGACAGACAGCCTGGGATGGCTGGGATGCCCAGTGCCTCAGGGATTTCTGAACTGTACCACATTGCAGGTTAAGCTCAGAAGGAGAAGTCACTGCCAGGGAAAAAAACCATGCAAATGGAGAAGCAAAGGCTGAGGAGATGATGATGTGTTGTGACAAATGAAATGCTGTCGAGGGAAAACCGGAGGATTAAAGCTTGAAGATTTTGGTATTAAATTCAACACCCTTGAGTGGAATTAATTAGACTGAGAGCCCAACCTGGCACATCACAGGATGGTATAGACTGGAAGAAAGAAAATGTGACCCTTGCAGGGCAGAGCTGTCCACTGACAGACCTCTCCCTTGCTCCTGCCTTCATGCTGGGATTACCTGGTATCTCGTGGGCTTGTTATAAGCGTTCTTCCCCGAAAATATTTCTGTATTTTGAGTGTTAGAGTGAAAACGAACTTTCTGAAATTATAAAACATTGTGATACAATTAAATCAATGATAGTTTCTCATAACCAGACAGTACCAAACTAAACAGTAGGAAATGGTTCAGTGTAGGAGCAAAATAAAAGCCAGGATATTCTGGCCTCAAAAGTAAACTTTTGAAAGACACATAAAGATTAAAACCCACAAATTACCAGGGAAAAAAAAGTAATCTAAATTACCTATACAAAAAAATTGTATTCTCACACACGGTCTAGAAAAGAAGGTGTTAAGAGGCATAAAAATATATTATAACCTTATGTGCTAGGAACACTTCACCCCAGTGATGTTCTGCATGCTGCTGTAGATGATTTCCATGGGTACAATAATTTTCTCTAATTTCTCTGGCATTTTCCCAAGGGGGAACAAAGCTAATTCTTTTAGGAAGGGTCCCACTAGGGCTGAGGAAAGCACATGGTGTCTAGCCAGTATTTTCAAAGCAAATATCTGTTTCAAATGACCAAAGGGTCTGTGGCTGAGGCCGGATCTACCCATTAGTGCCAACATATCACTAGACAGATACATACAGGGAGGTTGATTATAGTTTTAGGTATTTAGGAATTGTTATTAAGTCCCTCTTGGAAATTTGTTCCCAACCCTGGAATATCAGTAAATGTAATAACAACTAAATAAATTTGGAACTCCCTTAGACAGGTGGATGTTTTGAAAAGGCATAAAGACCTACTGGGCAGATAAGCAGTCAGACAGGTTGGGAGCCTGTTGATGCCTCTGCTTCTGCTCTTTGTCTTTGACCTTGTTTATTTGGCTTGGGAAGCTCCCTTATAAAAGTAGCTGCTTTGATAAAAGTTGCTTTTTCCCTGGTGTCCTGAGAGGACCTAGTACTATGAGGCAACAGGGACCCTCTACCTGCAATACAATACAAATAGCACACAAAGATGAGGCTGAGTAAGAGACTGTGCTGCTCTTCATCTATTGTGAACCATCCAACCTGTCTCCAGAAGGCCTCTGGCATGGATTCTTTCTACAAAACAGCTGAAAAGAGAAGATACAACTTACCCGTTGTTTGGAATTCAGCATCCCCATCTCAAGATCATTTTCACAGTTTTTGGCCTTTGATTTGCAGAGTTTTATGAGGCACATTTTTATTCTCAGTATGAGATAATAAAATGATTTAGGGCTTGGCACTAGATTAAAAGGAGCTGGTAAAGTCCTTCCTTCATCAAAGTAGGATAGCCAGAGCTTGGCACGTGCAAACTTCCACTCCACATCTGCATCCTCCTTGGGAAGGGAAGAGAAAAAAACAAACAAACAAACAAAGCCCAAAACAAACCAAAATGCATAATCAGTAAATAGAAAGGAATTTAGCTATGACAGGGACGACTATAATGTTAGGGTTTAACTAGAATCAGATTCTGTTTGCCAAACTAAGACCCCTGTACACAATGTAGGCTTCTCTGTGGTAATATGAAAATAAGGCAAAATTGAACAAAGCAATGGATAAACAGAGTGCAAGTTCTCCAAACACCAGACTATTTCTTATTTCCTTGGACTGCAAAGGGGTTTTCTCTCAGTGGCAATCTGCTGTTTGTGCTAAGCTAATCATTGTTTCAGAAGATATCCAGAGTCATTGAAAGCAGAAGAAACTTGCTTTGCTTACTGATAGTTACTGGTAGCCTTTAACAAAGTTTTGAAAACTTCCACTCAAACAAGAAGGATGATAAAGCACTTTTCCAGGAAAATGGTCATCACAAAGCTTAGACTAGGAAGTTAATATAGGTCACCTATTCAGATACTTTTAGAGATTTTTCTTCTGAAACTTTTGAGATCATCGCTACCTGTTACAATAAACTAGAAAATGCATTGAGAGGCTGAGAACCTCAGAAGTCTGTGTCAGTAGATGATGATTCAGGAAGATGCTTGATCTTAAGTGATTAGAAACCTTTGGGAAAGTGACTCTGCATGAAGGAGAACTTCTGGGGCAGAGAACATAAGCAAGGTCTCTCTGACATTTAGACATAGCTACAGCAGGCACAGGATGGAGTTCTATTTGAACTACAGTGAATGGACGACTCAGACACTACAGTGAGAAAATATTTTCAGCTCTGACCTTTTGCAATGTTAGGTTCTGAGGGGAGATTAGAACAAATAATTAATAGAAATGGAATAGAATAGCTTGACTTTTAATGAATCAGAAGCAAGAGCTGACTCAGCATTAACATTATCCACATAATGGTGTTTCTTTCTGCATTTATTTACATCAGCAGGGAGTTGTTTATGTCCAAAGCACTTAGCAATTTCAGTCTGCTGACAGCCACACTACTGAGCATGGTTGGGTCAACCCTGCAAATGATTTTTTCCACAAACCTATTAATATTCCTTGAGGGCTATGTTCATATTCTTGATAAAGCTTCTATCAGTGTTGCATGCCTGGTAATTGGAAAATATGGAATTTTAAAATCTGCATTTGTGAGCTCCAGACCTATGTGGGCTTGAGTGCTCACACAGTAGAGAACAGGGAAAAAAACTGGGTGAAATATCACTTTTTCATAAGCAAACAATGCAGCTGAGGATAAGTTCTCATAACCAACACAGGGAGTAAAAACATCAATAACCACTTTCATCAAATATATATAAAGGAAATTTGGTTTACTCACAGACAGCGATTAAACACAATGAAGCTGAAGTTGTTCTAGAAATGATTCATTGCTAATTATTAATTAAATCATAATTTGAGGAAAGGCACAGCCTCAACTCTTACACAGTACAAGACCTGTGTTTTAACAGCAGCTCTTGCTAATAGAATATTCAGCTAACCTTGCAAATAGAATAAGCTGCAGCTTCCTTGGTTTTTTAGCATTTTCATTATCAGCGATAATTAAGTGCACTGAGTTTGTAATCTAGTTTGTTATCTTACCTCAATTTCCTGATAGGAGCTGTTGATCATGGCTATTAGCATATTAAGCAGCACCACCACCATGGTCACGTTATATACTCCATAGAGTACATATCCAATATTCTCAATGAATTTATGATCATACTTCAGCACCACAGATATCACTTCAGATAAGCCAAATATTGACCAAAATAAGGTTTTAAAACTTTCTTCTACCCTAAAAATAAAGCAAATAATCACTTTATTGAGTTGACACCAAGTTAACCAGACAAAATACTACTAATAATAAGAGTGGGGAGACAACAATATAAATCTGTTGCCTGGGGCACAGTCACTGTAAGCCATTGTCCATCACCCAGGGAGGTACCAAATCGTATTTTCTGCTTTGACAAAGAAGTATTATTCCTCATGAATACCTATAAAGTTACAGTGTTCCCTTATTTGCTACATATTTTCTTCTCAGGTGGACTACTTGTCACTTTGATTTTTTGTACCTATTAAGGACTTCTTCCTGGGCAATGTGCAGTTTGAAAACTTTTGTGTAGGGTTGTTTTACTTCTACTCACTCATTTACTCTTTTCTCATCCAGAGAAGACAGGCAGAGATTGTCTGGGAAAAGAAAGAAGGAACTAATTTGACCTTCTTACATGCAGCTTGCAGAGTAGGAGAGAAGCATTCCTTCTTACCCAGAAGTGACTGGGAAGTTCTGATTTGTGGCATTAATATAAAGACCACAGACTGCACATATAGACAGACCATAGTCTTTTCTTTCCCATCCTGCTTTGGGACTGCAAACAAGTTGGACACCAAAGCATTTGTAGCCAAAATCTGAAATTAAGGAATGTTAAATGTTGCAAAGAGATGTTTTGATTATTACCCTTGCTTGAAAGTAGAAAGAAACTAGAGATAAATGGGTCAAAAGAGGAAAAAAAAAGAGGAGGATAAATCCACGACAAAGAGAAGTGGGGCTGGAAAGGATGCAGCTGGACTGAGGGGGCAAAAGAAGAATCTGGTCCAGAGGAGTCAAAGCTGTAATAGGCAGAAGGGGAACATCCACAGCGGAAAAGAAAGGAAGAAAGGAAGGAAGACAAGGGGTGTTGGCAAATTTTGGAGGCAGTTTGATTAATTTTTAATTTAAATGCAATTTTGCCTTTGCTTAACAACCCTTAGCATGCTGGCAGGTAATTACCTTCTCTCTCCCACTGCCTGCTAGGAGGTAAAGGCCTTCTAAGGAAACAATGCCACTGACAAATTACTTTGATAATTTTTTTTTAATTAAGATGGTGGGCTAATCCTGCTAAATCTGTTTATTAAAACAGATCATAAGCACAAAGTGTGGCATACCCTAAGGGAACAATCAGCTTTATACCAACTCCAGTGTCAATTACACCATGCCTAAAAGCAAAAGAAATTAATTTCAACCTTAGTTGCAGAGCATTGAGCAATCCCTTTCTGCCACAGCAAACTGGTATTTATCTCCCATCATAACTCAGGATATTCCATATTCCACTTACAAGTAGTAGTAAGGCTGTAGTAAATACCTTGCCAACATTCTCAGCCAACATAACTGCATTGACTCATAGGATGAGCTATGACTATGCTGCAAACATGTGCCACCACTTTTCCATTTGCTGGACAATCCCTCTCCTGTAACACTGCTCCTGTCACTGGCCCCATCTGCATGCTCAGGGCAGCTGGCATTACCATGTCAGACATTCTGCACTTTTATGGTAGCAATCTGGCCAAGTGCTTATTCTAGTAAATGCTGTCCTCGACATTTAAAGACCACAAAACCCACCAAAAATCTCTGCCTTTGAAAACCACCACCTAAGTCAGTTATCAAACTAATAAAAGCCCTGACCTCCAGCCTTGATCCCATCTGCAGTCTGCTATTAACATTTCTCTTTTAATTTGGAAAGTTTCTCTTAGTTTGCCACCCTGCAGGCAGATTTAAATACAACGTGTCAACTCTGCTCTTTTTCCCCAGCTTAAGCACTAATTTTTGTTCTGGAGTGCTGTCAGGTTTGCCTGGAAAAGTTAAGTAAGGCCCTGACTGCCCTGAGCACTGCAGAGGAGGCAGGCGAGGCCCAGAACACCAGGTTCCAGAGGAAAAGTCCATAGCTCTTACTCCCAGTGTCAGGTAAGGGACCAGTGCACATGGCCATGGGACAGGGAAAGTGGTGTGAATAGTGAACCTGACCTGTAGAACTCTGAAATGGTGCTTGGAAGATATAGTTACAGCCAGTCCCCAGGCAGATCTAGTTCCTCCTCAAAGAGAAAACATTTCTAAGGAGACCTTGTATTTGCCCACCCCTACCAGGCTTGATCCTCTTGCTCTCTTCCTTTTCAACTGCTGCCAAATTGCACAAGATTTGGCACAGGTCATCAGGAACATCAGTTGTTCTTAATTTTTTTATTTACTTTCCCCATAACATCTCACTCAACCATGAGATGAGGCCATTTGGAGCCAGGTTCTCAAAGATTCCAAGATGCTGATGCCTCTCACTGTTGCCAGCTAAGCAATTTACCCCCTTCCTGTAAGGTCAGCAGGAGTTTTATCCTTCTCAAAGGCAGGCAAATGAAACAATGGAGGAAGACAGGAGTCCTGCCCAGGCTGACAGCTCCTGGCAGCAGGAGGATCTGGCCATGGCAGATTGACTGATGCTCCTTGTAGAGCTGGGGGCCTGCACTCTCTCCTGTGGTAGACCTGACTGTTACAGTGGCGAGAGAGCAAAGAGATTTATTTGTTTAACATTGTCATGTTAAACACAGATTTTTGTATCAAGGAAGAAAATAGACCATAAGCAATCATCTATTTGCAGATTTTCCTCACTTTTGTAAACAGCAGCATGCTGTTCGTCCAAAAAGATCATGTCAGGGCTGTGATTTCATGTTAGTCTCTTGTCCACCACTTAAACTATCTTAAAAGCATCCTTCAATAGAGTTATTTCCTTAGATTGATTGGTTGAGATACAAGACTGCCAAAACCAGTAATGCAGTCAATGTAATATAAACAAAAAAAATAAATAAAAATCAGATTTTGACAAAGCAAAATGAGAAAAAAGCCTTCAGACATCAAAGTCACATTGGCACTGAACAGTGAGTCACATCTCCCCTTGGGTAAAGGGAAGCAGAAAACCTTGCCTTGTAGCCTTCAGCCTGGTTTGATGCAGAAAGCAAGAGGAAGGCAATCAGTCCTGCCTCCATTTTTATTTTATTTGCATAGCATGTGCTTAATTACAGGCTGCTTCAAGAGCTGTGTTCTGTACACAGCATACAATAAACAGATAAACATAGTTGGGGTGGGTTGCAACCGTGGTGGAAATGGGATACTTTTCAGTGTTAAGAATTTCCAAAGTTTTTCTAAAGTGTATTTTGAAGGTATACATAGTTAAATAATCTCTTTTTTTAACTGCATGAAGTTAATTTGTTCACTGAATGAAGGAATTAGTCCACTGCAAACCGAGAACATTAAAATGAAAGAAAGGGCAGAAAGTTTGCATGGTAACTCAGTTCAGAGCCCAAGAGGGCATTAGGTTCTTGCTCTCTAGGTGGCAACACAAGCAGAAGAGAGCACAGGGTTAATCTCTAATACTGAAACCTTCCTTCTCATCACAAATAATAACAGCAGGAGCCCACCACCTTCAGCAAGGTACACAAGCAGCTCGAAAAACAAAGGAGGAAACATTGCTCAAGCTAGCAGCTGACCATCTGCCAATATAACCGTGTCATTAGTTTATTAAAATTATCTGGGACTGTATAGCTGAGGGTTTCTAGCTTGTTAAAAGAAATGTCTGGGAAGGATTTTCTGGATGAATGTTAATCTCTCCTCTTTGTTTCCTCTGATGAAAAGACTAATTTTCACTGATCAGCATTTAACACTCCTGTGTGTTTAAATAATCAGCAGGAAGTCAGTCTGTTTTAAATCTCTTCCAAATTTGCTTCAAAACGACATGAAATCCCTCCAGCATAAGTAGTCACCAGGCTGAAGTTAAGGAGAAAGATCACTGCCTTCTGTAAAGACTCTCCACAATCCCTGGGGCATTTCAGGAATCTTTAACTCAAATGAGCAGTCACCATTTTAGTCAATGTTTGCTCATTATTGCCATCAAAAGATAGTAACCACTGGAAGACCTACTGAGGAAATGAGTGCTAATGAAGGAGTCCCTGCATCAGAGACTGCCTGGGGGGTACCAGAGCTGAGGGTTACTGTGCCACCAGGCAATCAAAGATGATATTGACTCAACTTTTCATTAACTCTTGAGCTTCAAGGACACCTCCTCTTCAAATAAGAAGCAAGTCACATCCCAGACATGCAATTATCTTCTTTATTACTATGAAGCACAGATAAACTCAATTGCATTTGCCCTCATAAATCCTTCCTTTAAAATGTATCCTGAGGTTAGGGGAGAGCTCTAGAAGGCAGCTCTGGCTCAATTAGAAAAAACCAAACATTAAGTTACAAGGTCCATGTTGCACATGAGGATGGTGTGATGAAACTGGCCCCAGGGCATTTGGAAGGCAGCAGCCTTTTGCAAGACAGCAATGATGCTGGAAAGGTCATTTCTCCTAGAGAAGCTACAAGCTAAGCCCCCATCATGGCATGTGACATGTTAGAGAAATGACACATCAAGTGCCAGCTGCTGCCTGCTCTGCATCTGGGGGACACTGTGGGATCAGGCAATACAACTGGGTTGTGGTTGCCTGGAATTCTGATCATGGCAAGGGAAGAACATTATGGCAAGCTTCCTCTCCCCTCACAGATGGTTGTGAGGGAAGGAAGGTCCCCACCATGTCCCTAATGTAAGCTGAGATGGTTTGTTGGGACATAAAGCTGACTGCCACGGTGTGCTGGTGCCACATGGCAGTGCAAGGGAGGGGACTGTCCTGTGGCTGCATGGGTCATGTCCCTCAGACACAGCAGGGTACCAGGCTGTCCCCTCCTCTGAAAACTCCTCCAAGGCCTCAGCTGTCTGCTAGAGGGCAGCATCCTGGCTTTGCAGATGTGTGCCTGATAAGGACAGCTGTCCTAAAACAGACCTCACAGAAGCAAAATACTCTTTTACTTTATGTACATTTCAGTTTGCAGTTTTCAGAGTTATAATCTTAGATCTAACCTCTTCTCCATTGCTTGTCTTAAGTCATTGAAAAAAGCACCTCACAAAACAATTTCCTGATCTGTTATTTTGATTTTCAGAAATAACCATTTCTGAACTAAACATCTCCCTATGCTGAGCTGCCTGCCAGGGCTGGAGGCTGTGGTAAAAGTTGCCCTGGCCAAGTTTGGATGTGATTTCGCCCCACAGATGGAGTAGAACCACCCTGAGCAGACCTTGCAGCAGCAAGGGAGCAGAGTGGACTGAGCCCTGTAAGAGCAGCTCTTTTTCCATAGGTACTCACGTTGTAAACGCGGGGTTGTATTTTGCCCCAAGGTAGTAAGAGTAAAGGTTGAACATCCCGATCATGAAGGCCAGGAACACCATGATGAAGATGACCATGAACTTGAAGATATCCTTCACAGTCCTCCCCAAAGAGATCTGCAGGGGACCGAAGCTTTCGTTGGCTGGAAGAATGTAAGCAATGCGGGAGAAGCTGAGTACCACAGCTATTGCATACAGTCCTTCTGAAATGATCTGAGGGTCCGAGGGAAGCCACTTGTTCCTGGCTAAAACAATACATGTACACTGGGTATTAGTACTGCAAAATGTTAGATGGTAATGATAATGTTGATAATAAATTACCTCTTTTCATGACTGAATCTCAGGTTTGTCTAGGAGTTAAATTTAAATAAAAGGCTTGGATCAACCAGTCGCTGAAATCCTCAGCATGTTGTACACATGTGGGTCAGAAGAATTGTATTTTTCACACAGTAATGATGAGAAATAAGCAAGCCATTGGGATTAACCAAAGTCAGACAGCAAATTAAAACATGGCTTCAAACAAATTTCATATTTTCTCTTTCCTTGTTGAACATCATCTGTGCTGTGCCTTTTCCATCTGAAGTTCTTGAGGTGGAGAACCAAAACCACAGCACAGTGGAGTTTGGATAAACGGCACTGTGTCAATATTTGTAAAGAAAACATTAGGGTGACTGGGATCTCAACCCCTACCATTGGATGAGAAAGTCAGGATCTGTTTGGATAAAGTAGATCTAACCATGAGGTTTATAATTTTCATGTTACCTTTAAATTAAAACCAGTTCCTAGAATCTAGTCCCTCTATCATTTTCACGTTAAAACTCTTCTTGTTGCTACCACGTGGGCATCACTTATTTAATCTACAGAAAATACAAACATTTATATCAATATAGCTTATAAGTGTCCTTGCACCAACTGATGAAAAGATTGTGACTCAGAGATAAGGCATGTGACACCTTTAAGGACACAGCAGTAAACTACAGTATTATTTGCTATAAACTGAACCAAAGAAAGCAGCATTTTTGGGAGTTGGTAGGATTTGATTTTGATGTTCTGCTTGCACTTTTGTATCATAAACTCACTCTAGATGGGTCAGTGGCAAATCAGAGAGAGGAAAACTACAGCATCACCTGCACCTTGGTGTGGGGTCAGGGAACATGTTCCTGGTGCCACATGGTGCACACCTACAGTGGATTAAGTTTTCTGCTCCAGATCTTTCTCTGTAGGCCAATTACATTTCTAGAATACCTACCTTGCAACCCTTTGTGACTGATCCTCCAGTTCCTGCAGCCCTTCCATGAGCAAAAGTCCTCACTGATTTTGCTCAGGGCCACAGCTAAACCTTGCAGAGGCAGTCAATGAAACCAGGCCCACCACCCTGGGGTGCAAAGCCCTATTCATTTGTAATAGCATGAAAAAATATTTCAGCCATCAAAAATAATGTTGTCAAGGCTACAAGCTTTCATTTCCAAATGTTAAGGCCCACAGATGACATAGGCTGCCCAAAATAAAGGTTTTCCTCTTGGAAGAGCAGCAGCTTATGGGTGTAATTTGTGTTTGTATTGCTTATACACAAGTGCTGGATTTAACAGGGATGCAGAGTGCACCAGCAGCTCCAGATCTTGTTTGTTCCAACATGTATTCACTGCCACATTTGGAAAACCAAACAGGTTAATTCATCTGTAATTCAATTTATATTCTTCTCACTTCCAATTTCTGATTATTTGTTGCTTAAGCTATTGTGCCAGGATGTGCTTGACCTGAATGGAGACTTAACACAAGATTAGAGCCTGAATGAGGCTCAGTTCTCAATTCCTTTCTGACTGTTCAGGAAGATGGTTGGAACAGGTAGATCTGAGAAGAGTAATTTGGTTTAACTAGAAAAAAAATGACACAAATATCTCAAAAAGAAAGCTGCTTTCAGCACTACCACACATTAGCCCAGAAGAACAGGAAGCATTAAATTACAGAAAGGTTCTTACCATAAGTAAAGTAAGCAACCTCAGGGGGGAGGGTTGCATTATTGAGGTCATCATCCTGGATGTACTGATCTACATACTGTTGTGCTTCTGTTGCTTTGAGAAAAGCCATGAACCTGGCTGTGAACGATGCCACAAAGATGGACAACATCCCAAAGTCCAGGAGGTTCCAGAGATGCACCACATATTCGCGTGGACCCTCTTCCCAAATCTCCTTGCACTCCGACCAGATCATGCCTGTGGAAAAGCCAGAGGACATTTAACCACTAAACACAGAAGGTGCTTTTTGTATTTAGACTTGTTTTCTGGGTAAGAGTGGCTTCTAAGACCAAGACAAGTAACTGTTCAATTAAACTGAGTTTCTTGTGTCATCTTCTCTTAAAAATTCTTCAAAACTCAAAGTTTATATGTCTTTTGTGCACATGAGGTAGAAATTTCAAGATTTCACAGTCTGAATCAAGGGTAAAGTAAATTCCTGGTGATGTCAGAAGCACAGTTCAGAAATACTGAAGACATCAGAAAATCTTCTGTTGATCTGTTTTGGAAAAAAAATGTAAATTTCCTCTCTTGTCCTCAAAATCTCTCTGGTAAATGGGGCCACTGAAGGAGGCATTGCCTGCTCTGTTGATGTTTTCCTCCTTTCCTAAAATAGAGGGTGGGTCTGCTTTGAGTATAGAAACAAATTTTGCAAGAGAAAATCTGATTTAGGAGTAAAACCAGTTTGGTTAGAGATGAAGTAAGACAGCAATTCTGCCCTGGCAGTATTTGTCATGAAGTTTTATATGTTCAGTAATAATGAATTTCCATACATTAAAATCTGATCTGCTACTTTGGAATTCTGAATTTAAGATCTTCTGGAAATAGACTTAGAGATAAAACTAAATGCCAAACCCAGAAAATTCAAATGCTTTGACATCTGTGTTCTACTGAGGAATGCTAGGGAGGACAGGTGAATTCCACAGCCAAACTGGAGCCAAGAACTCAGGTCAAATTCATAAATTACAGCAGGCCTCTCAGGCCAAAATATTGCTTCTGAATAACCAAACTATTGGAATATTTAACTCACTGCTAAATATTTCCTTCACTCTATTCAATCTTGTTTCCATAGCAGCAGCAAAATTCACATTTAACCAGCAGGAGCAGTGCCTGCCAATTTCCATGTGGCCTCCTGCAACCTTGTCCTTTTTGTGAACCCTTCTCTACACTCTCTGCTGGAAGCAATCGTGGTGTGGCATGGAAATGCATTTGCTGGGTTACTTCAGAGACTCCTGGAAGCACATGGTGTCCCAAGAGAGGCAGTCAAAGGCTGGGTTAGAGGGAAAGAAACAAAGCAGTGTGAATCTAGCTGAAGCTGTACCCTGATATAGGTTATGCCCCATATAGATTTGTCTTGGGAGAGAGCCTGACGTCTGCTAAGTGCTGAGCAGAGCCAGAGGGAGGATGCAGAGGAGCCTCCCAATTCTTCTGCTCAAATCCAGTGGTGCTTGGCTGAGTAAAAGCAAGAACTTCATCCCAAGCCATCATCACTGTAAGATTTAATAATAAATAATCTAAGAGATAAGGTGGAAGAACCGGTTTCTCAAGATCTGTCCTGGAGCAAGGATGAAATATTAAAGAAAGACTTATAGCAAAAACAAAGCTATCCCAGAAGTGATAGACAGGAGACATTAACCCTACACATTACTCAAGGTTGTTGTAAAAAGCATTTCAGGAAGTATCACACCCATGGTAACATTTCCAACCAGAGTACTTATTCACTGACAGACAGAAATTACTTTTCTGGTTTAAATATTAACTCTCCCGTCCAAATTTATTTCTAATCTAGGTCACTTGATATACCTAAGTCACAGATTAATGAAAAGTGGAATGTCTAAAACTGCATAGACTGATTAAAATTAGAATCACTCCATAACTTTCATGCTATTGGCCTGTAATTGGCCTGTAATTTACATAATTCTTTTTTTTGCCAGCTTTGTGGCAACCATTTTTCATCCATACATATGGAATAATGTCTATTCAGGGTAAGATGAAAAGTTGCAGTACTTATTTGGTCAGTACTGCTAGGTAATTGTACACCCACTATGAGACAGTAATTCCAAACATCTCCTTAAGTAAAAATACCAAGAAGAGAAAAAAGCAGATAAAGTTCAGGGGATGGGAGGTCAGATGGGATGAAAGCACAGAAGTAAGAGAAGGAAACTAGACAAAGAAGATTTGCCAGGATGTGGCTGCATTTCAGAATGATATTTCTGAGGTGTCTGATGGCTCTGGGACAGGTTTATTCCCTGAGTTTGATGCACAGAGAGGTGGGTATGAGCAGCTTCTGCTCCCCAGCTTCTGTGAGTCTCTTATGCCTGTTCTCCTACAGCAGATAACCAGAAATGTCAGCTTGATGGGCATTTCTGGTTTCAGCAGAGGAAGGAGAAGTCAAGCACAGCCCATATGGAAGAAAAGCAGATGTGCAAAAAGTGCTCTTTACCACCTGCTTACCAAAAAGAACTGTTTGGCAGGTTTTTATATCCACTGGCCTGGTATATTAATCACAAGCAGATGATGCTGAAGAGCCACCTCTGAGCCTCCCTGGGTCCACCAAAGGCTGCTGGACTAAGAGAGAGAAAGCTGTGCTCAGCTTGTGTCTATCCAGAGCTTGACAGCCCTTGGATGCCCTCTTATAGAAAAGAGGAGTAAGGCCCCCCTAAAATGCTATCTGGCACTTCAAGAGGATGTGAAATGGGCTACTAATACTACCCGGCAGATCCAAAGGTATTCTGAAACCATTTCAGAGGTGCAAACTACTGGAAAGTAAAGCTTCTGATATGGACTTTTGGAGCAGGATGAAGTGTTTTGCCTTGCCAAAAGTCATTGCATCTGCTCAATTTGCTTCTTTACTCACTTGCACTACAAATAATCAGAAGATGGCAATGAGATCTTTTTGCATAACTCCAGCCTCCTAGTTGTGGTAGTTGTGTCTTAAAATATATACACATCAGTCAATTTTAATACCTCCAGCAAGATTAATTGCAGTGCTACCCCAAGCTGTGCCCATTCATGGCCACACTATGCTAATGTAGCACATTCTCCTCAAATACTGCAGTTTTGAATATGCATCCTCATTTTATCGTTGACAGCTAGATAACTCAGACAACCAATTTTCTACCCTAAAAAGAAGCGAGGTCAGGGACCTGTAAACTAATTTCTCAAAAGTGGTTTGCTCTGGTTGGAACACAGAGTGTGTCATCAGCATTTGTCATTGCTGCCACAATATGAAGGAGAAAAGAGAAAGAACAGAAACAGGAGAGGGTTTACAAGCTAAGAATAAATAAAATCTCACTTTTTGATTGCATTATGAGTGCAAAAGTAGGTAGCACACCAACACTGTTGAGTATGAAGACAAGCCAGGTAGGATTCAATATAGTGGTGTGCATTTAGTGCTCAAGAGTTAGATTTAATATACTTTAACATTACTTACTGTCTACTTACATGGAAATGCATGTCTTGGTGATTTTACCTGTGATATTTGTCTGCAGCACTTACTTTTATTTAATTATATTTCTGCTTAGGTTTACATATTCATCTATATGTATTTATGTATAAGAATTGTGGCAAAAGGCTAGGCAGACTGCCACCCTCAGTGCTTCTACAGTCCTTAAAATTCGAGGTCACAGATGAGTCTCAGTGAGTGCCCAAGCCCCCATGCCACCTGTCTGCAGATGACATGCACCAAACTTGCACTGTAGTATTGCTGGAATATTATTTGAAGCTTTATGTAGGCAGACAGGTAAAATGTCCAGAGAAAACTGTCTCTGCTGATGTAGGCGTTCATTAGAAAATCTCATTATACTCAGAAGTCTGTACAATGAATCACCCTTTCTCTTCCCAGAAAAGTGAAAACCTTCACTTTAAATGAAAGGTTTTCTTATTCATCTCTCAGTAACTCAGCAGGCAGACAGATACTTACTGCCTATAAGAAAAGAATATCTAGTCTAAAATCTAATCATCCTGTCCAACTGCTTTAATATGATTTTAAAAATATATCTTACTGACTTACTCTATCCACTCTGGCATCTATTCAGTATTTTCTAGCTTAATATCCTGTATGGGATTTTGATTATTGCAGGGACAGGGAACAAAGGAATGGTGGCCAGGAAACCATCAGATAGAGCAGACCTTTCCTGTTTTTCCAGGGGGGTTTAATGCCATCAGTATTTGTGGAATGGTGGATTATTTGATGCAAGAAAATAATCAAAATCATGGTGGTGAGTAGAAATAGATACAGAAGAAGTAGATAAAGATTCTGCAGAGTTGATAAATGCAATTTCCCAATAAATCTTTTTGAGCTTGATTAGATTAATGCTTCAAGGCAGCTGACCTGCCAGGAATAAATTGTACCGGTAGGAAAAGCAGTATATCTGAATTTGCCTAAAACTCCCTGGAAGTTTAACTTGTGCGTGTGACATACTTTTTCACTTGAAGGATTTATCCACATTAACTCCTACTTTATAATTTTTTAAATAAGAATTTATTTTAAAATAGTTGAGTGCTGTGCTGTCTTCTCACTATTTCATACTCTAAATTTCACACAATCCAACTCTTTTTTACCTAGCAGTTTTTGTTGCTAGATCTCAGAGTCAAAAAACAAACAAACAAACAAAAAACCAACAACAATTTTTCCATTTTACAGATGAAAGAAATGGAGGTTCCTTGAATTATAATAAGACCTCATGGCAGAATAAAAAAACAGGCTGGTGGTCACCCACATCCCAATCAACATACTTCTTTCTTTTCATTTTAGATAGATCAATGCCCTGTGATGATGCTAGAAGTTTCTGTGACTGTATTACAGTGATTAAACTAAGAGAGGCAAACAGACATCTGTGGCATTCACCATGGAAAGTGGAAAATCAGGAAAATGAGAATTTGCAAAGCATCATTCAGTATTTTGAAAAGCAGTGACCAAGATCAAAGTCTTCTTTGATCCTGTTTCAATCAAAATGCTTCTATCAACCTCTAATTTTGCCTCATGGTGGGGTTTTGGTTGTTTTGTTTTTTTTTTTTTTTTTTCTTTTTTCTTGTCACTGTCTATTGCGCCATTCCTCAACCATGTTGAATTTCCCTGGAGGATTCGTAGACATTTTGGTTTTGCTTACCCAATACCCATTTCATGATCAGCAATTCCGTCCATGAAAACTGAGTTGTTTTGACTCTAAATATTTGTTTTGGATGATCTGTGATGGTCTCGTTGGGGAGGTGTTTCACTCCTTCAAACCGATCTGAAGCATTCACTACTAACAGTCCAAGGAAGATTGTGAAAGACACTGCATGTGCCACAAACTTCATAAAAGGACTTCTCAGGGTCCGTCCCAACTGCAATGAAACATACATACAACATAAGATTTATTTTTTTTTCCCCATCCACCTCTTGGAATTTTTTTTCCTGCTCGGACCATTTGCTCATGGTAAAAAGGATTCAGAAATTAATTCTAGATCATGAACTAAATAAGGTTTAGATCTGTTCAAGTTGTTCTTTGCTATTACTAGGTGTTATGCATTATAGTTCAAATGATGCCCTTTGGACAATTTCCTGTGCATGGCAGTATCTTGTCTTGCTCCTTTATACCCACATATAATATCTAATTGAGTTTTTAATCTAGAATTTTTATGCTGTCTACAGAAACATAAAAGAGAGAGAGAGAGAGAGAGAGGCCTGAGATAACAGTAGCACAGTGCTGGTTACCAGAGAAATAATCCTGAGTATTGCAGAACCAAATGGATTCTGGGAGTAATTTCACTTCTCTACTGATTGAACAAAAATCTGCATTTAGTCAGTGATACATCAGCATTTTATCACTTTGATTACTGTGGAAAGCTTATATTTTTTTTCCTGAGCTGATGCTTTTCATATCTTCTCAGAAATCTGCTTTTTTATCTAACAGCTAGAGAAGGTGAAAGCATTGACTAGAATATTCTGTAAAAAATTAATGAAGCATCGATTTTTTCAGTCAGTCTAACGCTTATGTTAAGAAGATATTTTTTTTCAAGCAGCAAGATACATTTAAACTCAAGTTGTGTAACTATTTGGATGTATCAATTACTCAATCCCTGTGTTAAACCAAAATACCATGTTCTGCAGACCAGTGTTGCAGGGAGTGCCTGTCTGTCACTGTTCAGGCAGAAACACTGACAGTGTGTGAATACAAAGTTTCAGTCTAAAAAAGAGGCTATTAAATGTGATAGTGAAACAAAGTTCTAAATGCAGTTTAACATGAACTCCAGGAGACAGGAACAAATAAAGATAAAATCATCATAAAGAAAAAAATTCACTTGCAAACTCAAGTCAGTACTATTTACTAAATTTTCAAAGGTACTATTGGGTACAAAATATTCTAACTCAACAGGGCTTTGTGAAAGAAAATTTTCTGTTGAAAAGTAAAGGCTTGAAAATACACTCCTCTCTACGATACATCAGTGAAGCAATTATTTTGAGATGTGAAACTGCGGAATTTGATCAATATATCTTAACAATGTGCCACACAGTGGTATTGTCCAAGACAACTTCCATAAGCATCATTCCAAACTGCAGAATTTTCCTTCATTTTTCTGGCTGTCTTGGCCCAAAAATGAGTTCCTGATTCGTGCTCGGGTATCCATGTGTCTTTTAAGTCAGACCTGCTTTGATTTAAATTAAATATTTTAGCTGATCATTGTTATGGAATAATTACTTCATTATCCAGTTGAGAAACATCAAGATTTTTTTCTGTGACTTAAAACCAAAGAAAACACTTTTAAATTGACCAGAACAAAATTGGGCAGCTGAGAGCATCACCCACACAATTTCTGTTAATTGCACCATCTTTTCAGTGGATTTGCTGCCTATGTAAAGTTGTCTGCAATGGTCCTGTGAGAGGATACCAGGCTCATGCATCAGCCCACAGCCCTTGAGCCTAATAATCATGGTTCTGGGTCATGTACCAAATCAAGGGGGGAAATACATTTGTTATCCAGTTATTTCTATCATAGGCCCCAATCAAAAATCAAGACTAGATTGTTCTGAGCAACGCAAAGCCATGTATTAAAAGATAATTCCTTCCTGAAAGAACTTGCAATTTGACTTCTTGGTAGAAGGCTATATATGTTTTGTATGATCTCAAATGAGGTGAAAATAAAGACACTGAAAAATGAAATGCACAAAAGATTTCGTGTAATGAAATAATAAAAATCTGAGTCTCTTTCAACACATATTTTTTTTTCTAAATTTAATACACCTATATCAGGAAAGTAAAAATAACTTTCTTGATAATTTCTTATTTCTGCTATAAATCTAAATTATTTTGAATATTTGTCTCATTTTTTCCTCCTTTTTTTTTTTAACCTTTCCATTTAAATTTTTCTCTTATTTCTGATCTTATTGTTCTCCCCACCTATTGCTGTACTCAAAAACAATTCTGAGAATGCACAGTAAATGTTGCTGTTGGCTGGTGCGCCACCTACCAGCACATTCAGGAGAGCTTCAGGTCTGACATAACAGAGTACACATGAATTCTCACTATGACCTAACCAAACCCACCCACAACTCAGCCTGGCTTTATCTTTCGTATGCTCTTCTCTGTGTGAAACTCTAGAGTCCTATCCAGTGTTCATGAAAGCTGAGGGGTTTGTGATGATACAAACCTTGAGAAAATGAAGCTATGTTCTCAATTACTGCAAGAAAAATTACTTTTCTTGGGAATATTTCAGAGGACACCAAGCCTTAACGATGTTTTATTATCTCAGAAGTTCTGGAATACTGTTTTCAAAAGGTTTGTCTGGTTGCACCAACATAAGTCTTTTCAAATTATAGTCTTTTTTTAATAACCACCCATGGATCTATAATTTCTTGGACCTGACAGATTCAGAATAGATTCCTTATTGGCTTTTAAAGGACGTGAGAGAAGATGAATTTAAGACTGAATAAATTACCAGCATCAGGGGTCATATTATCAAATTTAAGTACCTCTGATAAGCCTCCCGCTGTCTTGTAATGGATAATGTTTCTGGCTGTTGCTGAATGTGAAATGATCTTCTTCCCTTACATCCCTTTCTTTTTTGGCATGAGAAGTGCAAAAACTATTTATCACTCAGCCACACACCTATTTATCTCCACTTGCTTTGAAACAAACCTTGGATGGAAACCTCACTACAGTTTACATACCACAGACAACACAAACTTTTAGCTAAGCTAATAGTTGGGTCTGGTCCTTTGACCTTTTTTAGGTCTTGAGAAAACTCCTGCTCCATCTGCTGCTGTGAGACATAGCACAGCTGTATTTCTATACATCCCTCTTTTCCAAGTTTCATCATATTTTCCTTCAAAACCTTAAAACTGTATGATTAAGTCTAGTCTTCTCTGCAGAACAAAGCAATCCCTTGGGGCTTGCCAGAGTTTCAGACACGTGCCATAATAATGCTCCACTGACTAAAAATACAAGATTGAAAAGAAGAAGAAAAGGGAAGAGAGGAGCCCTGAAAAAAGAAGGAATCTGCAACAATAAGTACATAAAGGAATGAGAATTTAAACAGCAGAGTTAGATATAAGGGAAGCAAAGATGTTCTGCTTTAGTTATTCCTCATTTTTATTGTTCTTCACTGCTTTTCTCACCCCACTCCCACGTTATCTCCTGTCCACTTCTTGTGCCCATTCTCTCATCACTCACTGTCTCTGTGCTTTCTTCCCTCATCACCTCACCTTTAGTACCTGCAAAGATGAACTTCAAATTGTGTCTAATAGCAGCACCTCAGACTGGCTCTCCTCTGGGCAACCTTAGAGCATAGCATGAATCATTTCCCAGTGGTGTTACAGAAAAGCAACATGACTTCATTCCAGATCTTGGATAGAAATGACCATAAGAAACAAAACAAAGCACCTTAATGAGTTTGTACCTTGCTGCAGGGAGCGATCCAGTAGGCTATGGCAAGGAAGGGCAGGCCAATGGAGACCCCAAAGACAGCCAAAAACTTCACAGCTATAGACTGCTGCCGTAAGCCTGAGAGGTTTTCGTACCACATGGTGAGCAGCTGCTGCTGGCAGTTGGGGTGAGCAACAAACTGTAAGAGAAACAGAAGTAGAATGATCAGTATCACTCTCTGAAGATGGTGAGATTTTGAGGACAAACCTACCAGTGGAAGGAGACAGGGCATGTCTTTGTTGTCCAACGTATCTTGTGGTGTCACAAAGAGAAAATTACAAATGCAGAATCTCCAGGTAGTGGCAGAACGCATTTGATGTCTGCTTCTTGACTTCTCTAGAGAAAAGTTTTGTTAGCTAGCAGAGTGTCTAGGCCAGAACCCAACATCCATCAGCAGCCAGCACTGACAAAGAGCCTCTACAGGGTCAGCGTTGACATCTGAAACAGCTGATACTGAGATTTGGAAAAGGCACAGTGAATATTTTGACGTCAGACTGAAACCCCCCTCTGATAACTTGCTAAAGCTATTGGCCATTGAAACAGGAGCCCAGCATTTCACTGATTGTTTGTTCTGTCCCCTACCTGTGGACCCAAAATAAACCATTCTGCATGGTTCTCCTGCTGTAAACTTTAAGAGATCTGGCTGGTATTTTGCTACTTTAAATGCTTTATTTCAAATCCCCTTCCAAAAAAACGACAGTTCATTCTTTATTGATCGGACAAAAAGATGAATTTAAAAGCAGAGGGAAAAGCTGTGCTGCTCTAGTACAGAAAGTACATGTTTTGTATCCTGTAAGTGAGACTCTTCTTCAGTTTATTGTTCAGAGGAAAAGGAAAAGGTAAGCAGCAGACAACTGAAAAGGACAATTTCTTAATGGTAAAATCGCAGAACCCCGTGGATCAGATGGAAGAGTTCTATAATAAAATAATACACTTTTTAATTTCATATTGTTGCTCACTGTGTTTGAATTTAGAATGTGACTATCTTTAATCATAAGGGAAGATAATTAAAAAGCAAAATAACTGAAAGAAAAGAATAAAAATAAGTAAGTTGCTTATGCAGAAGTTTGCATTAGCAGAACAGTGTTTCATTTATGAATTTTGTGGCTGAATAAATATACTTAGGAGGGAAAAGTAAAATCCTCCTCTGTTTTAAAAAGCAGAACTCTCTAGAGGTGAGAGGGAGGATGAAGAGGGTAGAGAGAGAAAGAGAGGAGGAAAGCAGAGCTAGAAGAGAGCTGGGAGCTGGATTACAAGGACCCCATCTGGCAGCTGCTCCTTGCCCTGCTCCAGCCCTTCCATCTGCAGACAGCTGGGAGTATGTCAACCCCAGTCTGTAGTTTTATTGTAATGGAAAAGTAAGGAAAATTCTGACTGCGATTTCATCTTCACTGTCTATGAAATGATGATAAAATTGGGAATTTAATGGACTCTTTTCTAGATGTTTGTGTAATAACAAAACTGTTACTGTGAGTTTAAATGATCAGTTTATTGCTGGTGCAGAAAGAAATAAAGTTGCACAGTAATTAGGATTGCTGTGGAATAGCACATTTCCTTCTCTAACAGCATATTAGAAGCTATTTAAAATGTGCTTCAGAGGAGTTAAGCTTTGGGGCCTGCACTTCTCAAAATGAAAAAATAGGAAACAAGACTTTACCCCTTCCGCTGAATAAATCAATTAGACTAAAGAAACAGGTACGCTTAACTCTTTTGTTTTTAGATTTTTTTTTCTTCCTAACAATATCAACATTTTAAATGCTTTCTTTTAAGCTGCATTTTAAAAAGTATATAATCTATAAACCATCAGTCCAACTGCCTCCAGGCATTTAAGTTTAAGATTAAGGTGATGACAGCAGCATTACAAGGAAGCAATTCCTAACTCCTGGTGTTTGTTTTTGTGCTAATGCCACGTGGGCTCAGTGTCTGCCTGTCAAATGGACAGAAAGATGAAGTGGAAAGAAGCTAGACAGAAAACTGATTCCCTTTGAAAATTTTATTTTCAGATAAGATGAATTAAACAGCAATTGTAGCAAGTCATGGAAAGGAGAATTAGACTTCTGAGATGATGTGCTGACTTCTGAGATGAAAGGGCAAAGGAACAGCCAGGCTTCCTCCTGCTCTTTAATTGTTCATTGCATTCTAAGAATTGATTTATATGATGAAATTCAGTTGTCCTTGGAAATGAGGCAGTCAAAGACTTTTCCTGGTTGGCATTTCAGAGAATTCATCAGACATTTTAATCGTTTCATTTTTTTGTGCTGTCTGGGAACAGCTACAATGAAAATACAAATACAAGAAAATTGGGAAGGAATTGCCATAAAGCCCAGTTCATTGGACCGATTTTTTTTCAGAAAAGGCAATAAAAGATTGGCAGCATGCCACAGAGCCCTAATGGTTCTCATCTTACTCTGATTAGTACAAAAATAAGGGGAAAAATAAGATCAGGATAAGAAAGATAAGAGCATAAATGAGTTTTGTTCTGTTGTTCGTTCACAGCAAGCAGTACAGTTTTTCATTATATTTTTTCCATCACATATAAATGAAATGTTTCATGATCCTTGGATGATGCCCATCTTCTCTCTCTTTACAGATTTCAGAAATTGAGGTTAGATCCCATCAGAGACCTTCCAGAGCCATTTAACTTGCTCTCTGCTCTGGGAAGGGGCACTGAAACCAAACTAAAGGTTACACTAATGTTTTACTTAGTGTCATAAGCACAGAAAAGAAGGCAGAATGCTTCAAAGTATAATGAAAATGGTGACATGGTATATTGGATTTCAGAGGCCTGAACACTTCAATGCTTCTTCAGAGTTAAATAACTATTTCCCTTTCTTCAGTGCTGGAAAATGAAGCCAGGTGGTTCTTAGGGGCAGACTGTGGCTGCTTCTGTGCAGCATCCCAGAAGAGAAAGGCAGAAAGTGTTTCAGTGAGAGTGTTGTGGCCAGGGCTGTGCAGAAGGACAAGATAACACTGACTGAAATGGAAACACTGGTAGTGACAGGGATCGTGTGAGTCTAAAAAGAGCCATTTGAAAGCACTAAGTGCTTTACCTTGTTTGTAGAGTGATCCTCTCCAAGCTGATGAAGGTCAAGCAAAATGTTTTCCAGCACTTCTACTTTCAGAAGCAGCAGTCAGAGTTTTTCTAGGCCCCATGGCACAGGGACCACAGTGTTTTTCCCTTATAACATTTATACCTTCCTGATTTAGGAGGAAGATTGTACTTCCTTCCAGATTACATATTATCTTTTAAACAAAAAAAAAAAAAAAAAAGGCTAAAAAGAAAGAATAGTAAAATTACACCTCAATCTGAAGAGCCAGCTCAAAGTAGGAAGCTGACAAAGTGGTAATTTTGAGAGGCAAAGCACTGACATCTCTGAAAGCCACTGTTTTGTGTCACGAGGGTTTAAATGACTGAGATGAATATTTGTCTAGGATATGGGAAAAAAACTCTCTAAGCCTTCAGTGGGAAGTAGAAATGCCCAAAGGAACTGTCTTACACATAGAAATAAAGTGAATGTTTTACAGACCACTGTGGATACCACACTGAACAGTAACTTTTCCATGTTGCTGTCTAATTTGATATATGAGAGCTCTTTTTCATGGTTTATCACGTACATGCATTGTGGGAAAGCATTTTACAGCTCTTGTGACAGAAGGAGAGATTTTTTTTTCTCAGCTTTCTTGTTCAACATTGGATGACTTTCACCCTGCAAACGGAATAGTACCTCTACATCTTTATATCTGCATAGGAAGTTACTTCTGATAGAAAAACCTGTAATACAGAGACTTTGAATTTTTATTTTCTATTATATTGGCTAGAGAAAGGGTCTGTCTGAGGTTACTGCTGCTGTGCAGAATTAGCACTGCAGTTACTCATCCAAAGTACCACAGGGTTCCTGCCTGCAGGGCATCTCTCTCAGCCTGGGGCATGTAAGAGATTAGCTACAGCCAAGTGAAACAAACAAAAAAACCCACAAAAAAAGGGAAGTTATTGAGAGTGTCAGACTACGTTCAGACATAAAAAATTTAAAAATGAAAAGAAAAAAGAAAAAAGAAGAGAGAAGAGGGGAGAGAGAAGAGAGGAGAGAGGAGAGAGGAGAGAGGAGAGAGGAGAGAGGAGAGAGGAGAGAGGAGAGAGGAGAGAGGAGAGAGGAGAGAGGAGAGAAGAGAGAAGAGAAAAAGAAAAAAGAAAAAAGAAAAAAAAAAGGAAAAAGAAAAAAGAAGAAAAAAGAAAAGAAAGAATCAAAAATAATATATTTGGCAGAAAAATAGTGTCATCAGAAATTAGAAAACTTATAGCAAGAGAGATAGAGATAAAGACAGCTAGAAGGCAGAGGTCAGCCTCAGATGACTGGAATTAATTTTGCAGAAAACCCCCCACTATCTTTCCTATTGCTGAAATAATTCCAATTCCTTTATGAGAACAGAACTCTACTGACAAGGCAAAAGAATTAACCACTCAGACAGGATCATCTTGTTTTGCTAATGCACCATACGCTAAACAGCCAGAGGCTGAGGCAGGAAGGAAAAATTCATCAGTGAACCAGTGAAAGCACTTTAGAGACCTCCCCATCAGAATGAACAACACAGACTTGTCAGTTTAATGTCCTGCTTTCACAGAGAATCTCCTGGCGTGTCCTCTCCAGCTTGTCCCTTTAGTGTAAGCCTTATAACAAATGTTAACAAACCTCAGCAAACAAAAGCTGCAGTTCAGGTGAGCAGCAGCCCGTTTAATCAGTGAGGGAAAGCTGGAAAGGAGCTACATAAATAGATTTCCAGGCAAACTTTGGTAATGTCAAGAGATGCTGGCAGGGACAAGCTGTTTCTCTTTGACTGTGTAACTGCATTCATGGCCTTCAAACCACCTTTCTGGGTTCACTATTAAACACTTTTCTTTTGATGTGGCTCACGGCTTCTGCAAACCTGCGTTGATTAACATGTTGCAACCTACAGATGGGAACCCCAGGCTGGGTCTGGGATCCTTGAAATGCTGGAGCTCACAGGGAAAAAGCCAGAGCAGATGAAGCAGGCATCACCTCATGATGCTGAACTACACGGGAAAATGAGGGGAACATCAAGAGGATTGTATGTGTGGCTTTTCCCACTTTTCAGAGATGTCAGCAGGGAGCGGAGGAGCTGTGGGCAGCTACATGCAGGAGAAACCAGGTGGGATCTGAACCATACAGTGTATGCTCTGAAGAGATATAAGTACTAAAGTTGGATGAAGACTTTACGACAGTGCTAAGTGAATACACAAAATGAATAATCCTCTTAGCAATGGAGGGGATTTTTTGTTGTTCTGTTGCATTTTCAACTCACGTTACATAAAATTAAAGTTGATAATTTTTAAGATGTGTAACAAGAAAATGCAAAGCTTACACACATTCTTCAATTGGCTCAGTGTAAACCTTATTCTGCCAAAAATTTCTTTATAATTTCACTTCCCTTAAACAGGGATGGAGGCTCTCTTTTTGTGTTAAGTGTCCTTCTATGGGGTGGTGAATAAGGTGACTGGGTCTTGATCAAACTTCAGTTTTGTATTCTAGTAGGCTGCGTGTTTTCTGAAGAGATTTATTTCTACTGTCTGGTTTTTCCTCTTTTTATATGTGTGAATAAAGTTTATCACTGAATAATTTATTTGAAAACAAGAAAATTAATTGGAAGTCCCAGCCTCCAACATTCCGGGGTTTGCATATATGGTCAAAATCAATCCTTATTATTTAATTATTCATCTGAAAACACACCACAATAAAAAGCTACCAAACAACAAGATCCCTTTGGTATATATAAAAACCCCAAACACTGTGGGTGCAGAAGGAGAAATATAAAACGGTGCAGCCTCTTCCTCTCCCAGGAAAATCAGTAAATTATTTCCCCCTGGTTATTTAGTGAGGCAAGGCTGGGCTGGTGCTCAGACTCAGATGCCTCCAGTGTAGATGGGGCCCTGATAGGGAGATGGTCAGCAGACCTGATGGGAAGTGAAGCTCACTAGTAGGTTGAGACTCTTCTCACCATGAAGTGTAGAGCCTCCCAAAAGTGCTCAAATGTAGACATCTACAGGTGTGCAACAAGGACCCCCTATAGGAGATTCACACCCTGGGTCAGAACTCATGCAGACACCTGAATTTCAACACCACTTAGGAAGATCCCCTCAGTAACTCAAAATACTGAACCTTACTATTTTCTCTAGGGGGCAGTACTCATTCCCATATGACTTCCCATCCAAAATGCACATGAGCAAGTCTACTGTCTATGGGGAGGACATAGATGAAGCCAAAATTGGGGACAACTAAGGTCAGGTTTGTAGCAGATAATATTAATCTCTCTTTTCTAAGAGAAATGTATTATTAACAAAGGTTATTTTAACATCCATGCAATGGGTTTGATGTGTTCTGTGCTCTCTTGTCAATGTCTTAATGGACATCTGTGACCCTGTGGCACTTTGCAAATGAAAATAAGGTCTGTATATTACAGTAAATTGAGAATATTGCAGACACCAGTCAAGATGGAGAAATGATTTTGCCAGCGCACCCCTGCCCCAGCCTGTGCTCAGGGCAGTGTCTCTTACTGCACATTTTGAGGGACAGAGATGTCACCAAAGCTGGGCTGGGTTTCTGCCCATTCAGGGACTAACCTTCTTTAGCTCCCATGCTGGCTAGAGATGCTGCAGATGGAGTCCTGTTCAGTAGAGAGAAGGACCCTGGAAGGTATTCTGTACACAAGATACTGTGAAAAACGAAACTACATCTTCTGAGGAATAAAGTATGGGGAGCAGAAGTTGTTGCAGCTGTTGATGAGAGCTGGGACTTTTCATGCCATGGAGTATCTAAACACATGACCAATGCAGTGAAAAATTATAATCTAATTCAGCCATGAGTATTCTGTTTGAGCATCCTCCATATGTTAATTATTACAAACACAGTTATGAGAAAAGTTCCTGTTCCAGCTCTCTATCAAATAGGATTTACACAGCCATCTGGTGTTCTGTTTAATTCTTATTAATTTTTCTTTTTCAAACCCTATTAATGTGTCTTACTGTTAATTAAATTAAAACTCGCAAAGAAGAAAGGTGCTCCAGCTTTGTGATGGCTACAAACTGAGCTCCCGAGAAAACAGAGGTGGGCATTTAACATTTACAATTTAAAGAATACAGCAACAATAATTCTGACATTGGGAAAGAAGGAAAATTAATGTCATCTCCTACAGAGAAGGAAAAGCTTCAGACCTAAAGGTAAATGTCAAAATAAAAGCCCCTGCCAGCATCAAAGGATGACAAGAAAGGAGCATAACAGTACAGACCAAAATGAGAATACAAAACATGAAGAGTTTATGAGGCTGATATACACCAGTAAAATGATTTTGTTGTGGTACATAAAAAGTGCATTTTCTCTCTACTGGCTGTCCAAGGGAAGAGTCCAGGACAGACATGTTATACCTATGCCTTTCACTGGTAGAAATCACACCTTGGCTTAATTAGAAATGAGTTCACATGCATGGAAAACCTGGGCTAGCCTGTATTTCCACTATCTGATTGGAAACAGAAAACTACTTAACTGTTTCAATAAAGGAGAAAATATTGTTCTGCAATTTCCAGTCAAGAACATGAAGCAAACTCTCAAATGTTTCAAGCCTGCATCAACAACAGCTGAGAGTAACCTTGGCCCAAGAGGCTCAAGATTAGTTTTCTTTCCTTGGGAGCAGAACTCCAATTTAACAACTGAGCCACTTCTGGCTATAATCCACCAGAAGCACCTGACCAAAATCATTCCTGTTTCACTCGAATGCTGCTTAATTTTGCCATTTCCACAAGTAGCTGGTTGGATTCCACCACAAGGTTTTCTCTCATGCCATGATGGTTCCCCAGCCCTCCCTTACAACATCCAAAGGAACAAGCTTTGCTCCAGCCTCAGCAGGATGCTCTGTTGCTCTTCTACATCCAACTTTTCTCCTCCCTTTGCCTGGGAGGCCCTGCACAGCTGGAGGAGAAACAAATTTTGACTGGAGCATGAAAGTGCAGAGCATAAGTAAAAAATTTCAGGGGACACAATAGTAAATTTGCAACAATCCCATCACAAGACCTAAAATTCCATCTCATGGAAAGAATCCAGGCCTCAGTAAATATTCAGATGTTTGCAAACTGTTTCTTCTGATCCTGACAAACTGTTCCCATTGTAATAATTTTCGAAGAAATATGAATCACTAAGGCAGCTAATTTGAAGGGAGAAAAGACTCTAGAAAACACGAATGGAGAACATTTGAGTGTAGTTTTCCCAGAATCCTGGGGTACAAAATAACGATTTAGTTCTTTCAGGAAGAGTAGGAAATGAGAATAATAGAACATTTCTAAAGGCCACTTTGTGAACCACTGTAATTTTAGTTTAGGTTCTTCTTGCTGTTCATGGGAAAGAATGATTATAAAATACTTCAGGAGCTCTATACTAATTTAAATAAGCACATCTTTACTTCTTTGGCTCATCTAGAGCTTGCTGAGCTGGATAATGCAAAACTGACCACCTCAGTATTGGTGTTAATTATAAATATGGAGAGGTTTTTGTAGCAGACACAGCTGTAGTCCCACCATTAATCCTACCCTGCTAATTAAACTTCCAGGACAAAGTAAAAAAGGCAAACACAGCTATTTCTGTGTCAATCCAGTTTTAGAGTGCAGTTAAAAAACTGGAAAGGTCCATCTCATCTCATCTCATCTCATCTCATCTCATCTCATCTCTCTGTATGGTAGGATTTTCTTAAAATGAAAATAGGTTTCAAAACCCAGGGTTTGTATACATAAGCCTAAATATCTCTCAGCTGGGTAAAAAAACTTGTACCTGCAATTTATTGCCTGTTAAGAAAATCAGGACTGCATTATCTCACCACCATCTCTTTGTTCAGCAAGTGTGAGAAATATCAGTCCATTATCATAAGTCACTGCCAATAAACAAAGCCATTTGTCTGAATGTGTCTCTGTCTCCCACAAATGAAATGATCTGACTTTTGAGTTTGCAGTTAAATGCTCATGGCACACACAGATATACACACTGCCTGCTGGAAAGTGTTCTGAAAAGAATAACCTGACAGTCAACGTTAGGCTCAAAAATGTTCATATTTATGTTCTATAACTAGTTTAACAGTTATTATCAATCCATGAGTGACTAATTGCTGTGATCCTGAAAGGATGTTCATCATTTCTGAACATGGGAAGGTATTTGTTAGTTAAAAGACTAAATGTATATGACCTACTACATCTGCTTTAGGTCAGTGTGCATGCAGTAGGAGAAGATACACATCTATAGAATATAAGAAACAGAGGAAATGTTCCTCTGAAAGTGTGAAGAGGGATGTGCTCAAAGCAACACAATAATTAACTGCAGTTCAGCTCTAGCTAATGGTCTCAGTATAGAAAGGATGACAAAAATATTCAGAATAAACAATCAAAATAGTACAGAAGAGTTCATGCTCTGAAAAGGCTTAAGGTTCATGATAACGCCTAGACTAGAGGTTTTTGGGACTACTCCTTAGTGAGGTGCTATCAGTCTGAAAGACTTTAGATGAGTTCATTTTCTGAAAGAGCCCCAGATCAAGTTTGTCCTCCTGTTAGAAAAGCAACAACTTCAATGACCAGGCTTGACCCAGCTTGTTGAAAGTAATCTGTGGGTGAAGTGAGATGTTACACTCAGTTTTAGTGATGAAACAACACAGAACCATGACATCCTAGGGAAATATTTGGCTCTGCAACATTTGCTCCCGCATGAAAGAATTTCATTTCAAATAAGAGTTTTAAGATTATCTGTACCTAATGGCTTTCACAACTGGAAAAAGCCTTCACTGTCCATCACAGCAACACAGTCAAGAGGCAAACTGAAGCAGGTGGTGGGGTTGGGAGGAGAAAGAGAGAGCAGATGTTAGCTTGAAAATTTGGAAAGCTCTCCAAGTCCCATAGCAGGAGCCCAGTTTCTATCAATGCATATTGTAGGAGCAATTAATTGGGACCACCCAGGCCTAGTATTTGCCAGAATCAAATTTTCCATTCACAGAACATACTTTGGTAAAGCCAAATATTTGTTTAAATACTTATACAATTAATTCAACCTCCATGTTTCCCCTTAAGATTTACATTTACCTTTTGTTTAGTAAATCTGTTGGAAATCTGAACTTAAAATGTGGATGTGGAACTTTAAGGGAACAGAAGCTGTGAATATGCACTTTTTTTTCATGTTTACCTACTTTCAGAGGCTTTCAAAAAAACAAAATTCTAAGTTAATTAGAAACTCTTCTTTGATTTTGTTTGAATAAAAATTACAAAACTTCTTTTTAAGAAAATTAAATTCCACTTTCCTTCACAATACAGTAGAGGGTCTGGGTATTGCTTCTTTTTGTATACATTCTTTCTCTGTAACATTACAAAAAAGGTCCCTTCTCCACACTAAAATCTGTTAGAATATTCAAATGGTGCCATAAAAACTACTGCAACCTATCCTTCACTTATTACTTTGCAGGTGACATCAAGGTAGCCTAATTTAGATGTGAAGATGTATCCCCCAAGGACTCAAAGAAATTGCTTACCTTTTTGACCTCATATTTAATAGCAAGTTTAATCCTGCTCAGACTTGGCCGGTGGTGCTCAGGGCACAGATGTATGTTCACATCTCCATTGAGAATTGCCTCTACTTCTTCAGTGTCTCTGCACAGGTCCAGCACCCCCACGACAAAGTCCTTGCATTGCATAGATAGCTTCCTATAGTCATTCTGGGGGGAAACAGAGACATTTGAGTTATTTAATGGTGCACTTGAAAACCGAACTCAAACCAACAAACCAAAAACTCAGGAGAGATCAGCTGGGAGGAAAGGTTATTTGTCCAAACATGCTGGATGGAGTAGTGCAAAAGCACTTGTTTTCATCCAGGATGTAGCTAGCTTTAAACAAATAGGCATTAACTACACAAGAACTAGTGGTGTTTAATCAGCAAGGTATTTTACATTATAAAAGAAAATGGAACAGGCTGCTCAGGGAGGTGGTTGAGTCACCATCCCTGGATGTGCTTAAGGGTTGTTTAGATGTGGTGTTGTGGGATATGGCTTAGGGGAGAACTTTGTAGAGTAGGGATGATGTTTGGACTCAATGATTCCAAGGGTCTTTTCCAACATGAAAGATTCTATGATTCTTTGTTTTACAGAGCAAGTAAATAATTTATAGGGAAATTCTGATTTTAAGCAATGGCTTAACCTCTCCTCCCTGTGTGCCAGATCTTCCAGGAATGTGACAAGATGGATGAAGGTCTGGCTAACTGGACTTAATAATTTTTCCTAATAATTCCTTTTTAGTAACTTTCAAGGAGTTTCAGCCTGGTACAACAAGCTGCAGCATCACTCACGGACATGTTTCAATGAATTACATAGTTCTCATACCAATTTCAGTTTCAAATTCATTAACAATTTGGTTAAACAGTCCCAGAAGAGCATCCAGAGGAGAAATGGGATTTCAGAAACTCAACGTGATCTCCTATGAAATAATTTCACTTTGAAAACCAAAACTCCACTTATGGGAAAGGAGATAGTGTGTAGTTGACTCGATAGAGGGTAGAAGAGCAATTTCACTCCTTAAATTAAATTGAGATTGATTTTCACTTGCTGACACTTAAAATATGGGGAAAGTGCCACTCACAATCAAAGTAATTGCAATAAGTTAGACCACAATTAAGGCTACCTTTAATAGCCAAACAAAATAGTGATATTTAAGACTCAGCACAGCAAATAATATTAAGCACAAGACAAGCTCTTACTGTCTTGAAAGTTCTTTTCAAATTAGGATTTTATGAGTTAAATAAAACTATCAGCTTATATAATTAAGCAAGAAAAAAAAAAAAAAAAAAAGAAAGAAAAAAAAGAAAAAGATAGATAAACCTGGTTTTAATGAAATGATTAATAATCTGGCCCTCTGTCCTCCTGTATTTTCTAAGCTATTAATTCTAACATTTACAAATGGCAACATTAACCTTTCTTGTCAGGCAAAGATATTGAAACCCTGTGCAAATATTCATTAGTTAGGGAGAACAGCACTGTCAAAAATGTGGTGGCTAAATTTCTCTAGGCAGTTTTTTCCTTTCAAAACTGATAATATTTTTAAAATAAGAAAGTCCTGCAGGGCTGGGGTTAGAGCATTCCCACAGAAACACAGAGCTGCCCTTTCTGAAAGGTCTTAGGTGAGGAGGAGAAGGAGGAAAACCAGGAACCAGGCTGTATTTTAATGGTAGGACCTTCTGTAAGGTAAGGCTTCTGAGTTTACATCCACTTATCTATCAAAAAGATTGAAATCTGGATTTCCTTTTTCCTCCTTGATTGCTGGAATCAGACAGCATGTTCTGAGTGTGGTCTTCAGAAATGGTGATCAGCAAGAACTTCAAATCTTCATTAAAAGGAGGCAAAACAAGCAGGTGTTTATCCCTAATAGAGCAGGAGCCCCATTGCAGGGACTGGAACACCAAGATTTCTATAAATATGTGCCAGTTTACTGTGCTAAGAGTTAAATGTCCTCAGTGCTCAGGCAGAAAATTATTATAATTTGCATCTAAATCTAGTACCTAAATATTTAGTAGAGATAGGGCCTGTAGAATGAATGTCATCAAACATGGGGTGAACTAAGGTCTGAAATGTAAATGAAAACCAGACTGTGATTGTACTTCATGGATTCAAAGTGCTTCTCTCTAATCAATTCTGTCCTTTAATCTTCACTGTACCAAGATGAATTTCAGTAAATACAAAGCTTGCTTGTTCACTAAGAGACTAGGATGCCCTAACAAAAATATCAGCCTGGAATTGTGAAGTATAGCAAATATAAATAAATCAGAACACAGATGTAGGCTGGGTTTGAGATATTGAGATGCCACAGGTCATGGAGACCTGTAATTAGCCCAGCAGGTTTAAAAACAACAAGGGTGAGAGCTCTGCTGAGCTGTAATACCATTCTCTATGTGCTGTTTGCAAAGTTCACCAGCTTATCTTTTAGCCAGCACATTATAAGTAATTCTCATCATATTTCCACATCTGAAAAATCAGTGGTATGTATTATCTCAGATTAGTTTTTCTCTTCTTGTCTCTGCCAGCAGAGTTTGACCCCCCAGGCCAGCTGTTGTGTGATTATCCTGGTCTAAATACATTTCTGGGGGAACCATCGTGGTCACAAGCCTGGTCAGCTGGGCTGCGAGTGGAAGTCCTCCATCCCACTGCAACAAGAAACTCATGGCTGGAGGCACAGAATCCAGCTCAGCCATCTTAGCAGTGTCACAAAACCAGACATAGGTGATGACAATAGCCCAAAACTTCATGCCTGCTCCAATTAACTCCATTTTTAAAAAACTAGAATAAAAGGAATCCAAATTAGTAATTTTCTGCTTCTTCTAACTCTGTTGTGCATGGGGAGTTAAAAATGTCTAGTTTTGCTGTTTTGAAAAGGCTGATGGCACTTGTCATTCACTGCAATTTCTCTGAGTATGCTATTATTATCTGTTGATTATGCTCTAAATGAACTCTGTCATGTCTCCACATCTGTGCAAAACCACCTAGATTCCTTCAAAAGAGAGCTTGTTCAGGTCAGAGAGATAAAGTCTGAGTAAAAAGTTAAACAAAATGAGAACAAGTAAGAGCTGCAACCTATCTTGACTGGTTAAGGGCAAAAAACCCCACCAAAAACTTTCCAAAACAACTACAGCCAAGGACTGGAAAGGAACTTTTTCATCTCTAGGAGCCTACCTCTGAAATGCCAGCACTGCAGGCGTGTTTGGGATGGCATATGGAGAAGTTTGGCCTCAGTGATGCAATATCTAGTGAGCAGGTCTGAGATTTGCTGGACGTCTTAGAACAGAGGAGCTTGCACCAGAAACTGAAGTGAGGTCAATGGTTCACAAATTCACAGAACTGTTTGACTCAGATGGGACCTTAATGATCATCTCATTCCAACTCCCCCTGCTATGGCAGGGACACCTCCCATCAGACCAGGTTACTTCAAGCCCCAGCCAAGCTGTCCATGAAGACTTCCAGGGATGGAGGAGCCACATTTAGCAACTAAGATGATCAAACCACTTTATAAACAGCTCCTGGAGCTCAAAATTGCTTCTGAACCACCTGCCTTCCCAGTCCAAGACTCAGGAACACCCTGGGGTTGTGTTGATGCCAATAAAATACTTAAAAGAACATGATCAGTGCACTCTTTTGTGCTTCAGGAATTTTAAAGCTGGGTGCGTTTGCCAGTCAGCTTGCTGGGTGTTTTTGGTTGTAGGTGTAGATTATTCACTGCACAGCTGATACTGGAAATGGGGCCACAGACCCACAGGACAAGGCATGACACACATTCACAGAACAACCTGAACAAGTGGACTAGACATTAAAATCCCTCCACTGTCACCATTTAGAACATACAATTAAATCAATTACTTTCAAGTAACATCCATAAAGAGTAGGACAGAAACCACAAGCCGTCAATAGATATTTTAAGGAGAGATAATTCCAAGCTTGTAACTGTTATCCTGTATCCAGCCTGTTCTGCCAGCCTAGACTGAAGCTTCAGGGTCAGACTCTGTTCAGAAAAGTTAATACAACTTAGAAGCTTCCCTTTGAATATCTAACCACATAACTTACTCAAAATGATTTAATCTGCAGACCTTTTTCGAGGAAATAATTTCCTTCGCAAATAAAAGGAGGAAAAGGACAACAGACACAAGATATCATCTCTCATATCATCCTGCTCTGCTGGAATTTGAAGGTTTCCACACAAATCCAAGACTTCTGGAACAAATGGACCATTGTGGGCCCAGCACCTCTGACAGGGGCTATCAATGCACTCGAAAACCTCAGCACCATCACAAGTTAACTGCACTGCACAGAGCTGCTGAATCCCACCGCCCTTCTGAGCAATGCAGGAGCTGTGCAATCAGCACTAAATCTGACATTTCTAGGTAGCATTACACTTGCTGTGCAAACTTGCACTGCACAGAACCTCTTTACATTTTCTTGAAGCTCTTGGCTCTTTATATTTTACCTACGTCACTCATACACATATACCAGGGAGAGAAATACAGCATTGCTTAGATTATCATTTTGAGGACAAGGAGCAGAGAGGAAATAAAATGGAGAAGTAATTAAGTGAAAATTAACAGAAAACTCTTCAAAATAAAAACATTTATAGAAAGTAAAAAAGGTGAGAGAAAGGAGGAGGAATAAAGCCAGTAATATTACATTAGATTGGAAATTATTTTTTTACTTAAACCATCATGTCAAATATTCAAAGTGCTTATAAATATTTACCAACAAAATATGCACAAGCCAGTTCAGAAGCTTCTGGACCAATTTCCCTCTGGTTATTTAGACTATCTGCCACTGGCCATATGTTCAGAAATGAAAAAAAAAAGCACAAGGCCTCTGGGGAGGGAAGATGATGGGAGGAGATGCTAAGAAAGACCCTACACTGATCCTGCTCATGCAACCACATTATCATCCGACCTGCACTGAGCACCCCTTCCAAAGTGCTCTGTCAACTGTGCACACACTTGCTGACATGTTTGAGTTCAGCCCAGTGCATTTCTTTTGTTTCCAGACCAGATGCCTACACACACAGCCTGTGCCAAGGCCGTAGAGTTAATTTCCAGAAAGCAAAACATCCAGGTGGTTTATGCTCCCTTGCTTCTTAAGTGGCAGCACATCAATGATTTTTTTGGAGCTTTGGGTTTGCTCAGTCATATTCAGCAGGCATTTCTCTGAAAATAAAGCCAAGTGCTCATTTAAACCATTTCACTGCTCAGGTGGATGTTTCTGAGCACGTCTGGAGGCAGCGACAGATGCCACCGGTTCATTTTTAAAATGATCCAGACCTTGACTTCTTCACCTCCAGCGAGCATAACATAATAAGCAATCTGTTCAAATACAAGAGTCTGACATTTCAAAAGTGTGTCTCTTGCTTTCCAAGCAATTTCAACTTTTCTAAATGGAGCCAAGCTAAACATGGCAACTGTTTGCTCTCTGAAGAGTGCCAGGCTGAGGGATGGTGCAGCAGAGGGGCAGTGCCTCCAGCAAAGGCTGAGCTATACCCTCTGAGAGACTCTCAGGAGACACCAAGAGATGTGTCCAGTGAAAGAGCCCGAGGACAAAATAGGCAGTGCTGTCTGTGTTGACACTATTTTTGGCTGCAGAAATTCAGAAAACAACAGTATACTTGACTAAGGACCAAAAATTTTATGGACTCCAGTAAGACACGAAAAATAACATCTCTTGCACCATTGGAAGGGTTTCAATTGCACTGACTGATTTACTATAAGAATTTTTTTTGGTGCCTCTTTTTCCCCTCAGTAGGTTAAGCTTTCTAGCTCTTGTTCATCTCTTCATATGCATCACAGAAGCTGATCTGTGAGACAGCATGTCCCATCAACAAGGGCACAGAGCTGTAAGAAATCAATCACCAAACTTGGATTTCACCTTATCCTTGTTGACTGGTAGATGCATCAGTTCATTAGAGAAGTTGTCCAAGTTAACGATTGTTGTGATAGAGTTGGAAAATCCCTTTAAAATTTGTTACTATTCTTTTACAACATCCTTCACAAGTCCAGGCATACATGTAACCTTCAACAATAATGTTTGAAGAGCTTTAATGTGGAAACTGTCTATATTGGCAGAAAGGATAGGTTTGCATCTCCCTGTTTTTTTCTTACTCTAGCTGTAACGTTTCTATCAATTCCACCAATATTTTTTTCTGGGAATTTTTTGGCTATGTGATAAACAGAAGCTTCTGTGAGACCAATACCAATGAATAAATTTTGCAAACTTTTTGCATCAGTACAGCTATTGGAAACTGCAAATGATTTCACTTTCATATGCCCTTGAATTTTTTTTTTTTTAAACAAACAAACAAACAAATAAATTTTTTTAAACTGGATGGATTTTGGGGGGAAATAAAGGCATTCATATAGTCCTAGGAAAAAGCTGAGGGCTCAGACTTCACATAATTTCTTACTCTTTAGTCAAAGTGTTAGATTCCCTCACATAAGAAATTTCAGTATCAGTCCACTCTCAACTTTTTTTATTACTTATATTGATTTTTTTTTCTATTTGAAACTTAAAATGAGTTTCCTGTACATGTGAACTTTCTCTCTGCTGAAATTAGTGGATCACTTTAAGTTCTCACCTCGAACAGAGTAAATTTTTTTTTTTTTTTAATATACATCCAAGAGCTGACAGCCCCTAATCAGCAATTGAGTATTTTGGAAAAATGTCATCCTGGCACTGAGCTCTCTTGACCAGTGGGCGTCAATCCTCTCCCTAAGAGCAGACTTAGAAGTGATGCTGGATCACTTTCTTATGCAGAAATATGAATATATATATAATAACTTGTCTCTGTTCTGAAATTACTCCAGGAAACTGTCATTTTTAGTGATGTAAATGCCAAAACCCAGTCACTGAAGTACCTAGCACCATTTTGTGACATTAAATTGTTTGTATAGCATTCCTGTTTATCTACAGGCATATAGTATACTCTGCAATGATGCAGTGAAGTGAGGACAGGGCTCACTATAAATTATCTACAATAACAATTAACAGCACAATGAGGGATGAACCAAATTGCATCCTATCTGCATCCTCTTTAATGCTGGACTTGAGATCCTCAGAATGTGTCACTTGGTTTACATTCATTATTACAGAATTAATTCCATATAGTGTCTTGGGTAAATGTACCTGACACTACTCTCCCATCTACTGAGCTAGTATCATTCTGTTCAGAGCAGTAATGCTAATCACACTCATTTGTATGTTCCAGTAGATATCCTTGCCAAACATGAATAATGAGCAACATGCTTGGGAAACCAATCATCCTGCTTATAATAAACAGCCCAGGATTTCCTTCTGTTTTACCATCTTCAAATGGTGAAAGTTTCCTCCAAACAGTATTTTGAGGGGAGCAAGACCTGTAAGGCATTAATTAAAATATTACATATTTTTTACACTGATGCATTGTCTCTAGTTTGTTGTGTTGAAAGACAGTTTTTTCCCCTTTAGACTCTCAAAGGAGTGACATGGGTTTGTTCCTCTGGGAAAGAAGAGAACATTTTCCTCTGGAAAGTATTTTGTCAATCTTCTTTTTCCTTTTTTGACCAAAGTTAGCTGGGAGATTTTAACAACAGTGTCACTCAGCCATCCATAAAGGAGGTTAAATGACCTTGTAAGCAGTGGCCAGGATCCAATTTTATATGACTGCTCAGTGGCCAGTGCTGCTTTTAGAGTTACAACTTCCATGAATAATGGTTTCATTTTTTTCCCAGGTGCAGATGTGGGTTGTAGATAGCCAAGTTATACCCTTCACTATGAATTACAGCATCTACTGCTCTGCTTTACTGCAAATAGACATGGACACATGTCTACCTTCACATTTGCAGATACAAATTTATTTTTTTAAAGACTGCCCTAGGCACCACAGCTCTGGCATCAGTTCTAACCCACTCAAAAGCCTTGGAGATAGTCTTTTCATGCGACATTTTAAAACCATTTTTTGGGGGCAAGGTTTCAGGCAGGAAATGATTTAATCACATAGATAGAGCACTTGCAATAACAGCTCTCAAAATGTAGAGGATATTTCTTAATTTTTAAATATTTATAACAGAACAATACAAGAGTCACAGATTCGGGTGGGGTTTTTTGTATTTTTAAGGTCAGGAGGATTTCCTACATCCATTTTCCACAGTCTCTGTTACACATCCTTTAAAAAGTTATCTGCAATTAGTTAAATGGGCTCTCAAAACAAACCCAGTGCAGTATCTATTATTTGTGGATTTGTCTTTGAAAAAGAACTGGATGGAGGATGCCTTCCTCATCTGCAGAGGGAGTCCCACTCAGCGAGCCAAACATAAATTTCACTACAAGGTTTAAATATATTCTCTTTCTCCCAGGCTATTTTCATGATAATTTTTAATTTTCTCTCGTTATAATACCTAATTTTTTCTAACAATAAATTAAAATATTAAAAATAGGAAATTTGTTTTCCTGCTTCACTGAGACTTGATTCTTTCCTGTATGATGAGCTGGGTAATTGGTCATACCTGTTTATGTGTTCACACTGCAAAAGTGAAAATGAAAAAAAAAAAAAAAAAAAAGCTTAACACCCATGTTTTCAAGGCAATAGAGGAAGCTGTCTTCTAGGTGAGAGGGGAAAACAGTTCTTTTTTAAGGCTAAAACCCACCAAACTGTATCTCCAACCCTATCTCTAAGAAAAAAATAATCTTTTCGTTGAAGGCTGACCTGGAAAAGCTCATATCCAAAAATCTTTAAAAAATATTATGTATTACTGTCTTTAGTGAGAGCATTTTTCATAGTTTCTACAGAAGTATAAAACTCTTTTCACCTCACATTAGCAGTGCAAATACATTTAGCAGTTTACACAGTTTTGTCCTTTCTCAGGGATAACGCAAATTTAGAATAAATAAAAAAAACCAACAAACCAACCAAACAAAAAAACCCCCAAAACAACAAAACCCCCAAAAAACTCCAAACAAAGAAGAAAGTGTGTTAAGCTTCTGACTGCAGAGATGGCTTCAAAGGCAGCAGGACTTCCTTGGAGATGCCAAAGGTCCTTCAGTAGGAGGGAGCCAACAGAGAAACTAATTAGAACAGAAATTGCATCACAAAGAGGGTCTGAAAGGAATGTTCTGGCTCAGCCACATCAAAGCCCAGTGCCCTCAGGCATTAATTTGGGATAAATCTGAACAATCCAGTGGCCTGCTCTGACAGTGAGAAGTTTAGCAATGAGAGTCACAGGAGACAGGGGAAAGTGTTGCAATGGGAAGGTGTTTTTTGGTCCCAAGCAGCTACTTTTGGGAGGGAAAAAAGCAGGAGAAAGAGCTGTTGCTTCACAGGCACATACAGGACTCAGTGAGAGAGAAAATTACATGGAAACAGTGACCATTTGGATAGGCAAAAGTATATATAATGGTGATGTCTAGTTTTCAAAACAGGAACTAAGTAAAACTGATGATGCTTTTGCAGGAGAAATTAAAATGAGTATTAAAAAGGAGTAAACATATTTGCCTACCAGACTAGATTTCCAAAATTCCCTATTTTCTCTTCCTAAAACCCAGAGAAGCAAAAACCCATTAAAAAGTTGCACAGGTAAGAAGACACCATTTTTGAAAGTACAAGTCCTGCCTGGAATAAAAAAAAAAAAAAAATAGAAAAAGAACAGAAATTCTGGTAAATTAAATAAAACCTGAAGTGAGACCAGATAATGAAAATAAGCCTCAAAGAGCATCTCTCTGAAACAATAAATCGGACTCATAAAAGGTGTTCCCGAACATATCAGAAGCCAGAGGGTATGTTGAGGAGAGAGATAATGAAGGGATAAAAGGATTACTCAAGGAAGAATGGGTCAGAGAGGAAAAATTAAGTGCGTGATTTACAAGAGTGTTCATGAGGCTAATTAGGGAGGTTCCCACGACAACCTCATTTTCTTAATGGGAGATGAGTTTGAGAGGCTGTCTCCAACCAGTCAGTTCTCAGAGCAAACAAAGCTGTGAGCTTTTCAGTTTGGGTAGGAATCAGTTTCTAAGCACAGTTTTACTAGTTTACAGCCTAATGGGTTTCAAGATTTTTTCCTTTTCCAAGCTCACTGCTATCCTCCATTCACACAGAAATACTTCCCCTCCCTACTAATTTGCTTCCCAATGTTTTCTGCCCTTTCCTATTTTTTATAATAACTAATTTCAAAAAGTCTAATAATGTTTTCTTTAAAGTCAATACAGCATTGATTCCTGATGCTAAACTGTTTCTCAGTCAGAACTACAGAGTTCAACTTTTGCAGTCAGCTTTTCTAAGTTTCCTTAGGCATTATAATAATTTTTATATCTTATTTTCTTTATACATATTACCATCCTGGCTTATTTTAAAATAACACCACACACACACACATACATGCCATTTAATTTATACTTGAGGAGTTACGCTTCTGTCATTAAGCAAAATTTCAAGTTTAGGAATTAATACAGTGCAAAGCAGCAGCTTATAATTTCTGATGTATTTACCCTTGGCAAGGTCTACAATTTGAAGATAGACTGATAAAAGAAGAAGTTGGAAGGTTTCTTTCATTGCTGCTGAGTCACAAACCTTAAAATATTCAGCTTTTCATTAAGTACAGAATCTCAGAGTGGTTTGGATTGGAAGGGACCTTTAAATATCATCTAGTTTCAAACCCCCTGCCATGGGCAGGGATACCTCCCACTGGCTGGGAAGTTAGCAATTGATATTTAGGTAGAAAAAAGATGGACTAACTTAGTAGAGCAAGAGATGTGCTGCAGGAATGCCAGATCATCCCTAGCAGATAAAAGCCATCCAGTCTTCAGGGCTCTTATGCCTCTCTTTCAGCATCATGAGGATTTAGGGATTGGAGTTTCAACTGTTTTGGACAGCTGCAGCCCCAAGAAAAAAAACAGGTAGTTCCTATCAGGCATCTCTCTCCAGGCATCTTCACACTTGACTTGCTGTCATCAGTCCCTACAAAGAAGGTGGCATCCAGCTGAGCCTGGGCATGATGCTCACCTGACCCCAGGAGCAGGCTCTGATTTTGGATGCCAATGGTCTTTTTAAAGAGAGGACAACAGGTAGAAGAAAATTGACAGCAAGAGGCAGATAATTTAGAAACCAAACATGTTCCACTGTAGTAAATGAACCAACAACATTGGTAGGATTGAAGAACAAAGACCACGCACCATATGTCTCCCAGGTGGTGTTTTGATCATACCTTCAGTAACATTTTAATCAACAGGAGCCGAGATCTTATATACCACTTATGGTTGGTGAGATCTTTTAATAGCCTCCTTTGGATTCCACAATTTAATTTGTCTGGATTGCTAAATGGAACGAATTGGCTGGTTGTAATCATCACAAGGACATCTCCTGATATACACAAGCTTGTAGTCTAATTTGAGAGAGTGCAAGGCTGTAAAATAGACCTGGGTGCAGAGTGGAATCTCACCAGAAACAGCAAGGCACTGTTGCAGCTTAAAGAAGAGGTAATAGAGCTATCATTCTGCATTTGACTCACTGTTTTCAGGACTTGATTTGTTATATTAAACTTAATGCTGCTGTAAGACAGTTGCAAGGGTATATCCTGGAGACTATTTGCTAGGAATGCAACTCCTAAGGGGTTTGACAGACATATAAAAATGATTCTGTTGACTTTGCTTTTAATATTCCAGTCTTAGAAATGAATCACCTGGCTGAGGGCAGCTGGGAACTATGAAGACATCTGCATACAGCTTTACACCAAGATGACACGAGGAAAATTGATTTCTCTGGACCAAAGAGGAGAGAGAGCAGGCTCAGCAGCCTGGCTCATGGGTGAGGACTTGTTCATATGAACAAATCCTGGATGTTATTAACACTGAAAGCAACATTATGCCCACTTGCATGAGCAAAACATCCAGAATATACTGGTAGATGAGAGAAAAAATATTTGCCTTAGGAGTCAGGCCCAGGGTTTACCAAGTTTGAAAGAAATGGGAGGATACACATTATTTTTTTCAATTTAGGCAAAAACAGCACAGCCCACTAGCTTCAGATGCTTAACATCTCCTTTTGTAGTCAGTTGTCTTTAACACTCATCTTTGCTTGGAAGCTCCAAAGTGTTTTAGCAGAAGATGAGACTTCTACAAATTGATGGGGAGGTATAAAGCTATAATTTGCCTGAATTCCCTGATGGCATTTCATTAGTGACCATGCTTCTGCAGACTGTAGGCACAATAGGGTGGGAAATGGAGGGGTTTATTTCAATTAAAAATCAAAAGAAAAATTAAAACAGAAATATAGGACAAGATTAATGTGCTTTGTAGTTTTCCACAAGGGGTGGAAAACAGCCATTAGGACAGTGATTAAAATATGAAGCTGTTTTGAGGGCGAAAACAAATGATGCCAACCTAGCAGAGCCAGGATCCTTCTAGTCTCTAAAGTTAGGAAGAGTCCCCTCTCTTTCTCTCTTTCCAAGAACTCACCAGACCAAGAGTGGGTTAAATCAGGCCCCTGGGATGTATTGCCCTTGCTGGATGCTGAGTTTTTTGTTTTTTTTTTTTTTCTTTTAAACACAAAATGGAAACTGGAAAATAAGAGAAATTCATTAATTGGTTCTTAATGTTGAGCTTTCAAATGGAATATACAGAAATGGCAAAGCACCAAATTAAAGTGGCCTTTTCAAATCTGGCTTCCTCCACTATGGAAAGCTGGAATTCCATAGAGACCAGCAAACAAGCATAGTGATTCTGACAGGTATTTCTGTTCTGAAATGTCAAGAATCCACTTCTGAGGGGTGTCCTCTCCATCCCATCTCCAGGCTAGCTGCCGGGACATTTAGATCAATCACATTTCTAATATTTTCAGTAGAAACAACCCATTCAGTATTTTTCTCTCTCTTTTGGGGAAGGGGGATTTTTGGGGTTGGATTGTTTATCTATTAGACTCCTGGACTGCCTCAAAAGTGGAATGAATCCTGGACTACATACAAAGCAATTTGTTTTCTCCCATTAATAGGAAAGCTTTTTTGGCAAGACAATGACTCTGGAGAATTTAAAGGAAAAGACAAAATTATTTCTATGTGAATGTAACATTATTTTACTCCCTCCCTATATCAGTAAGAACTGCATAAGCTGACATTTGGTTGAAATAATGGCACAGCATCATCGATCCAAAATGCATTTTTTCTAAATACTGAGGGGAAAAGCACTGATTTACCCCAATAGAGTATCTGTTCCCATAAAACAATCCGTATTTATTGGCTCTGACAGTTTCCCTCTTTCTTCCAGCTCCAAGCCTCCACTCTTCTTTTCAGCATGTGGGAAGCCATCTAGCAGCTGGCAATCTTGACCTTTTGTTTTTGAGCCAAAATCAATACCTTATGAAAGAAGTTCAGTAGGGCAGTACATCCACTCCAGACTGAGAGTCAGAATATTTCCTCTTGCTCTTAAAGACTTGTGGCTCAGTGAACAGCAAGGCTGCTAAAGGCCAGCAGTGTGATCTAACATCTGTCCAAACACACTGTTTCCATTCTTCAGAATACTTCCATGCTACTTTGGGATCTGTGGTGCTTATGCAAAGACATTTTCTAAGAACAGCAGTGTATGACTGGAGCTTAACAATTAAGGGTGAGAGCAATCTATAGTCAGTTTCTGCCAGTGCAAAAAAGAATTGATAAAACTATTTTAACCAAGTAATCTTCACTGGAGTCTCAACCTGTAGCCAGCCACAGCTAATTTTTCTCCCTTAAAGCGGTCCAGGTGGCTGTTTTCTTTCACCTTTTGTACCTGTACAAAGATACAGCTCACCTAAAATATTTCATCTTCTCTGAAAACATATCCTGGCTCCTCAGTCTGATGTGCTGAGCTGTGTTGTTGCATGAGAGATTGAGGGCAGCAAGCAGCAGGTGGGAGGCACTACATTTCTATTTTAATTAGTTCATGCTAGGAGTTTCTTCAGAAGTAGGTTATCTAACCTTTAATTACTATTTGTCCACCTACATTATTAAAATCTCACTAGTGTCCTTCTACTTCAAGGACACTTTGTACCTCCTGAAAATTTTAGTGCTACAAATAATTATTTTGAAATTATCCCAACTGATAATTTTATAAATCTGAGCATTGATTGTAGTTAGAAAACTTTAACAATAAAAAATAAAAAGTCTAGGAAAGTAATATTTTAAGGCACATATTAAAAAAGGCTTCTGGACCTTGTCTGATTTCATAAATTTTCATCATTTGTGGGTTTCTTAAATACATTTTAAGCAAATGGTTTCTTCTATAGAAATAAATTCTCAAAATGTCATGTCCCGTGGAAAAAAATGCTACAACATAATTCCATATCACACTGATTATATTAATAAGAATAAATATTTTTCTATAAATACATGCAATCTGGTTTTTGTGGTATTTTTTCTTTGGTTGGTTTTGTTTTTTTGTTTTTTTCCTGTTTTTTCCCCCTTACAGAGACACTACATTATAATCTTGAGATGTTTCTTATTTTTGGAAGCATTAATACACTAAAGGAATATGACAACTTTGAACTTAAACAATGTTACAGGTATATCTGAGGCACATCACTAACACACATAGTTGCACAGAACATTCCAAAGTGACAATTAAATAGAAAAACCTTCCTGGAAATACAGCAATCAGACAAAGGGTTTCTAATGATTTTCCTGCGTTGATTCACTCCCATCCATTACTACAGAGTTTCAAAAGCAATGGCTTAAGAATGTGTTTCTTGTCAATTTTAAGTTGGATTGAGTATAGCTACAAATCCCAAAATGAATATTTTAACACTTGAATAGTTTTCTGAACTAAAAATAATGTATTCCTGGCAGGCACCCTATCCCAGTTTACTCACAACATAGATTTCATTATCCTGGTGTCACTGATCGTGATTTAGCTGCAGAATAGTCATAAATCAGAAAACAGTCTTACAATGATGACTGAACCACTGAAAATAAGGTTTTTCACGACTAATTTATTTTAGAAAGGGTGACAATGCTATTTATATTGTTTAAATGCCTTAGAAAAATAATACAAATGGCACTGGACATTTACAACTCGTTGTGATAATGGAAATCTTCAATAATTTTTAAGCGAGTTCTGCAAGTTCCACTGTTGTGTTTGGCATGATGATAGACTTCCTAACAATCTCTTGGTCATTTCCCCCATCCTTTTTCATATAATTCATCATATAGAGATGGAGAATGAAAACATTGAGATACAATGGAATTTAATTTTACAGAGATACAAAATTGCTTAATTTATAGCTTTCATAATTGTAACAGAACTAAATGTACTTGCTTCTTACTCCATTAAACAGCCTGTAGAGTTCTGCCTCTAAAATACATTGCTCAGTTAAAAAGACTTACCTTTCTTACTAAAAACGAGTCTCCATTTTTGTAATAATCTAATTTTTCTTCCTGATGCAAACTAGAGATTCTAAGCAATCACAGTGTGCAACCTCATACCTCTGATGGCTCTGCTCTAAGATGCCATAGTCAATTCCAAGTATTTATCAGCCAGAGAAGACACAGTGATAACCCACGTGTAGTCAACACCTCTGGAGTTTTCTTTATCTTCTGCTTCCTCACCCACCCCCTCAAATGACAAACCAAAACTTCATCAGACATGTAAAAGACAATACCCCAAACAAATTCAGCCCCAAATTCAGTGGCAAATTACCTTAAATTCCGTCTCAATGTTGGCCAGTCTGGCGAGTTCATTACTTAGCTCTAAAGCAGTAAGGACGGGGTCTTCACTGGAAAGAGATAAATAAGCAGCACTGGCTAATCCTTTGTAAGCATTCATCCTTGATCGAGAGTGGCTAAAGGAATCTTTCCTCTGCTTCTCAATACATTCATTGCACTTGCAAAAATAATCATGCGGCCTTTCAATCCGCGCGCCTTTTAGAAGTAGGATATGAACAATTTCATACTCTTGGCAGTGGGCAGCAAGTATGATGGGGGTAATGTCATGGGAGAACCGAGTTCCATCTTCATCATAGGCATAAAAATCATCATCTCTCAGTTCCTGCTCAAGGGGGCTGAGCGTGAGACGCTGTCCTTGTGCAAAGGCTGGGTGGTTCAATATTGCTTCTACAATGCGCACATATCCTTTGCTGATTGCCAGCAGAAGGGCGTCTCCGACTCGAGCAAGATTCTCCTTCTTGAGGAGGAGCTCCGTCACCTCCAGATGCTCATTCCCTACAGCTAACTGCAGAGCATTTTGTCCCATGTAATCAACGCAATTAAAGTTCAAGGTTTTGGATTCCTCCAGCATTTTTCGCACGACTGGAATGTTGCCATATTCTGCAGAGTCGAGGAAGCGTTCCTCTTCTGCCGTCAGGCTGGTGCCTTTCTCATTGAACATGTAGGCTGGGCCCCGGATGGCCTGCCTCCTGCCCTTCTCCCGTAGGGTTGTGTGCCTTCGATGCATGGTTTTATAACTGCTGTTTCTCAAGGTGCAGAAAACCAGAAAGGAAGGCAAGGTCTTGGAGGTTCATAAACCCATATAGCCTTCCATAGGGTTAGAAATGTCTCATTGTTATCAGGTCTTCCTAGTTTGGTGGGATTTGAGGCAGTTGTTTAAAATCATTTAGGGTACAAGTGGAAGAAAAACAGTTTTCTGAAGGACAACTTGTCTTCTGACTCGGACGCCCTTCTGGATTTCAACAAGGATATACAGCACATTCTTCACTTGAAAAATAGAAGAAGAAGAAAAAAATGTGTGAAAACATTGCTTTCTATTTTTATTGCTCAGAACTTCATCACACAGTGTTTAGGAATCATATCCACAACATAACGATTCTCATAATTATTCCTCTTAAATTTCTTCCTTGAGAGCACAAAGCAAGCTGTAGAAAGTTAGCAGGACTCCCCATATCAATAGACCTCAGATTAGCCAATAAACAGTTCTGTCAAGTTAAAAAGCATACTGCTAATTTTAAACACACAATAACCAGAATAAATATAGCACATAATCTGTGGATATTCAGCTGGTACAAGCAAACCACCTATCCACTCTCATTTTTTCATTCTACATTATATCATTTTCTATTTCCTGAAGAGCAGTTTCATGAATGACTGTCTGATTTTCTCTCTGAAATACTGTTGGCAGCTACTCTAAACACAAGTACGCAAATCCAGGGACCAGCCTTGAAAAACAGAAGGATAACTTCTGCTTTAGTGTCACATCATTCCCCAGTAAGCATCTTTTAGAGAGCAACTGCAGAAAGAGAATACCACAGGTATCTGGAGACAAAGAAGGCAGAGAAGAAAGGGTCATTAGTTTCCCCACTGATTATGTGGCTGAATCACCTTCACTTGGAGCTGGTGGTATGGAGACAAACTAGTCTTATTCTGTCTTCTCTGGAACCTCAAAACGAAACTATGCTATGTGCAACCTGGCTCAAGGGAGAGTAAACACCCCACTGTACAAAATTAACTGGAATCTTAAACTTCTTAGTTTAAAACATTCATACTTTGCATTCAGTGTAATCTTGATGACGTTCCTTTTTTTTTTCATTTTATTGCTGTAGCATCTCTACAAAATGATAGTCTCTCTTTTAGTCTGAGCCCCTGGAGTTAGTTGCCATCCTAAGCCCACAGAATGCGTAGCCTCAGTGAAAAGGTAAACCCAACACTTTTCTCACCACAAAGCACTTGCATTCAGCCCAACAGCAAGTCCTAAATCACTTGGGTAAAATTTTCAGGAGCCTCTAATGTGCCTTGGGCAGATGTAACAAATAAGCAGGTGTTAGTGCTCAGTGGGTGGCAAAGGTTCATCTTTCCATGCTCCATCTGTTCACCAAGTCAGTTTTGACCTTCAGTCAATGAAAAGTTCATGTTTAGCTCTGAAAAAATACTTCTGGAGTTTGAAAGTGGTGTTGTGTATGATGAGAGGGGAAACATGACAGGAGACAAAGTGGACAAGATATGTTTTCTTCAATAATCTGTTATTTGGGAGAAGAAAAGAGAAAGTCAATCAATCAAAAACCTGGGGAAAAAAAGGGTACCAGAAACACCCAAAATACCTAAAGTACCAGGACACAGAAATTCTCAAGGTAACTTTTTTATGGAACTAACATATAGATGCATCTATCACTTTAATTCATAATTTTTTTTCGCTACCAATCTAGAATAGAAACCTAGGACTGAACAGTTTCAAACAAATTTTACAGCAATTTTTAGCAGCTAGATTGAAATTTAAACAAATTCTACGAAAACAATTTTGTGATCATACAAAGCTGAAAGCTACGTTCATGATTAAGAATCTTGTCCACCTAAGCTGCGATGCTTCAGCAAAACAACTTACTAAAAGCTGGACAAAACAACATATCATATCATGCTCTGCTGAGAAATAAAGTTCTGCATGAATCTTAAAGTGCAGGTAATCCCTGCATTGTGGGGTCATCCCTTCCAGTGTGGCTGAAAGTTGAAGAAATATACAAAGATAAGGGACATAAGAATAATGAAGATGTGGTTAAGTAAATAATTCCCAAGAACACATGACATTTTTAACTTCCATCTCTGAAGCAGTCCCAGTGAGGCCAAGAGGACTAACATGCTTAAAATGAAGTATTTGACCATATGCCAAAGAACTTATCTAAACTGGAGCCCATGTTCTTAGACAGTCAGGATAACATTTAAGTTTTAAACCCACACTGATGTCTTCCTGAGTTCCAGTAAGGACTGTACAAGCAAATAAACACTTCTGAAATATGACTTTGTTAAATAGAGACTTCTAGTACTAGAAAGTACTTCACATATTTTCAGTCTTGGGATTTCCTGCATGTTGAGTTAAACCTCCTAAAGTGTCACCCAAATGAATAAGCTGTTGATGGCCTAAGCAGCTGTTGGTGGGATCAAGTGGAAACTGATCCACATCCAGCAGCTGCTCAGTGATGACCTATGAGTGTGGCAGGATTGCACTTACCTAAATATTTTAAGGCAGATAATTGCAACTGCTGCTTCAAGCTGGAGAAATTCCACTGGGCTTTTCTGATGTTCAAAACCCATTTAATTTTGCATTCTAAAAATGTTGTATAGTGCAATATTTGGCAATCTTATACTTGGTGTTATGTTTAATGGTCTGTACTGGAAGCAGCTCAGAAATATGGGAGATTTCCAAGAGTGAGGAATCTATTAGACATTTTCCTTATGTCCAAGTAGAATTTATTCTTTTTTTCCTAGAAAGCTTTTATCACCTTATATGTTATTGCCTCTAAATGAGAGCCCAGATCAGTGGGACAGATAACCATGCAATTATACCCAAAATAAACATAAAATTATGTAAAATATTACCACTGGCCTTATTCTAAGACTTGTGCCTAAGAAAGGAGGTTAGAGTTTGGCCTAGAGCTAATTCTCTCCTGTTGTGGTGTACAGAATAAAATACCAAAAAAAAAAAAAGGAACCTTCTTCATTTCATTGTCTTCAGTTCCGACAGAGCACAGGTTGCACATTTCTAGCAACAGAAATTGCATTAGAAAAAGAGGAAACAGAAAAGCACACCTGGTCTCTGAAAGGTAGTGACTACACAACATTTATCTGACAATAAATGATCTACAGAGACTTCTCTACAGCAGAGTTGAACCCCACTGCCTGCAGGTAAGGGCAAGAGCACTGTAATTCAGAGACCCCCTTGAATTATGACCTCCTTGCTTTTGAGCAAAGAAGATCAATATCTCTGCTATTGCACTTCATCAGAATTGTACTTCTAACTATGAATAATTTCATGAGAGGAATGCTATTAGCTCCTCTTCTGAAAAGACAGTTATAATTACATCTGACCTAAGCACAGAATCATGATAGAGAAGTGGTAGTGCAGAGGGTAATGTATGTAGGAGCTGAAGATCTGAGAGGCTGAACCCTACTATAACGTCATGACTGTACTCAGCACCTTTTTCTGTTCTGCTTTTGAATTATGTGTAGGCAGTTTTAGAACTAATCATATTTACTGAGTACACGTAATGTGCCCCTTAAAAAAAAAGTAATTATGACTTGATTGCATTTATCTCACCATTTTTGTTCAAAGGTGCTTTGCATTGAAATGATGCTGTATTTGCATATTTTATTGAGAGATCTAGTGATCAAACTCATCAGGGCCTGCAATTAAATACTGTGTTTTTCTAGGAAAGAATGCCAATGCAGCGTTGTTGGACAGAAAATGTTCTGGGAAAAGAAAACCAAAAATTTCAGAGCCTCAGCGGTACCTGCAGGATCCAGTTTTACACAGCTAAGGGAGCTGTAAGGTGGTTGGACTCCTGTAGTGAGTGGAGAAGAATATCAGGTTTTGAAAGGTGATTTAGCTCCTAACAAATCATCTTCTGGGAGCATTTCAGTTTCTAATCAAGCATCTAAGAGGAGGTGCTTGCAACTGGCACTGGCAGAACCAGGCACTGAGACACTCAACATCTGAAATGGGAACATGACATTACAGATTTGTTCTTAATGTGGCACTGAAAACACTGCTGAAGATGAAGCTCAGTGGTTTTGCAACTACACTCAGACATGATGAGCATCTAAGACAACACAGGAATGAAAGTGAACTGCTTCATATTAAGCCTACCTCAATAAATGTCTTTTCTCCCTAGTCCTCCATTCCAAAGTTCTCCAGACTATGCCATGCAAGACCTTCAGCTGCCTCTCTGGTGCCACACAAGGAGCTCTGGAGGGGCAGGGCTACCACCTGGAGCTGAGGCGTGGGGAAAATCTTCTAAGACCTAAATACCTTAAGAAGCTGAATTAGAGTTTTTTATACAGGGCTTTGAACCAGAACTTTAAAAGCACAGGATGAATGGTATCTGCCTCAGTTTTAGAAACATCTGAAGTCTGAACTGGTATTGAAATCAGTGGGTATTAGGTACTGCAGCAATGCTGGAATTCTCAGGAGATGTCAACCTTTACCTGTCTTAAAGCCTAAAAATTTAACAGAGCATTTACAAAGGCAGGGCATTTAAGAACTTATGTTCTCTGGCTGCTCTTTGGATTTGCTTTCACTCAGTGGAGAGAGGTTGGCAGGAGTCTCCCTGTGCCCCCTCAATGGACTCCTTCATCCAGAAACTGCAAAAGCATCTCAGGACAAGTAACCATTTCTATGCCCCATGTTGGGTAAAGCAACCATCAAAGGCTTTGATGAGACATTGACTCTTGTTGAAAAGGAAATTTCGGTTTCTGAAATCCATTTTGAAAGCACTACTCTTGGTTCCTGCAGAGCCTCAGAAATTGTCAAACTGACACATTATTTTTCTTTCTACTTACACCAATATTTCTAAAAAGAATCTGACAAGGGCTTCAGACTCCCCGATGTCTCTTTGGAATTGCCACATCTTTTATAAATCAAAGGGAACATTTTCCTACACTAGCCCTTGCTTCCAACACAGAAAACCTGGTCACTCAAGACGCTGTAACCACAAACAAAAAATAAGGAAATAAAGTTCATCAAGCGAACACTAACTGATCTGGAAATTAATCCATTTAAAAGAGTAAGTCAAATTGTTCAGAGCAAAAATAGTAGGATGTTGCATCTTTTAGTTAAACAAATGGCAACATATTCAGTATCAGACTCCAAACTTCAGGTCAAGAGCACAGACTGAACACAGACTGCACACATTTATTATTCTGCATGCAATAGGCTACGTTACTATTCTGTACAGGTATATATTATCAGAGCTCTCTGATACCCTCTTTTCCTCCAATATTTTAAATAGCCTTCTAAATTGCACCTCAAATCAAAATGTTATACATTAAGATAAAAGTTTTAAGTGTCTGTTTTCACATATTTCCATTTGGGGTGGTTATTTTTGATTCACAGAAGCTTATTCCAAAGGTTTCTAGGTTTTGAAATGCTTAAGTATCACTTTTACTTAATCTTAGGGTGTCTAAAACACTAATTCAGTACTGTTAACAGCATGGTTGCCCTTCTACAGGAAAAGTTTTTTACATATCTGGGACAATTATTAGACTTTTTAAGCTCTATTCAGGCAGATATTTACCCACTTGCAAAGTAGTTTTACAAAGCAGTTGCAGGAACTAATATCCCCTCCCCACCTATCTCACTTGTAGTACAGATAAAAGAAAATGATATTTCAAGGTCAAACTTCGAAAAAAGTCCTTTCTCCTAGTGAAAATACCGGTGTAGACAGCACAGCCATACCTTCTCAAATCCCTTTAAGAAATGGCAGAACGAGATACAATCAGGAGAGAAAAAAAAAAACCAAAACAATAAAAATACCCCAAAAAACAGGCCTCTCATGTCAGAGGATTTGGATGAATGATACATACAATCACTCCCGACCCTCTTCTTGTCATGAAGCATAAGGTCTGAGACCAGTAACTCACAAACACTGAGGACAGACCACCAAATCTCTACCAGCATCTGAATTTTCACATCTTCCCTCATCTCTATGAGAAAGGAGGCAGCTCAGCCCTGTGGTTTGAAAAGAAGGAAATGGAGTTTGGCTTTCTACCAGCTATCTTTCACAAAACCCCATCCACTGCTTCTCAGTTGTCTCACCCTCCCCTTTCTTATAAACAAAGCATCAGAATTTTTTTTTCCATCCCAAAGCAATGTCATGCACCAATACAAGACTTACAGCAGGAGAGACTGTAAAACAAACACTGTGGTTCTGGTATTCAATTTCTTCTTATTTTATAGTATAGGTAGTGGGGTTTTCCCTCTTTCTTCCTTTCTAGATCTCCTTTAACACATGCTTGCAAAGACAACTGATTATATTATGAAGGAATCAAAGAACACACGTGAGATAGAGATGCCAGAATCTAAACTATTTTTACATTATTTCCCATTATCCATTCATTAACAGGTTTGACCACCAAATGAACTGCCACGGCAAGAATGAGTCCTATTACTTTAAATCTGGCTCTGGGGACTGGGACTAATTCACCTTTACTGTTGAAGAACTCCAAAACTCAGGCTCAGATCATATTGAGAACACAGCAGAGGAATATCCATTCATTCACAAATTTTTACTAGTGAGAGCAATGAAAAATATTTCTAATGCAAGCAGGGGGCAGTGTAACGCTGATTTTCAAAAAAACAGTTCTGCTGAAAAGAGAGAAAAGCTCTGAAAAGAACTGGTAATCTTGGTTCTGGCTGTATTTATTTTTTCACTAGTGCTGCACCCTTTTCATTGCCCACTTCATAGTAATTTCAAAACAAACCAAAACCAAAGCAACAACAAAAACCCCAACAAATACCAAAACGTGAAGGACTCCTGACAACAATTAGAGCCAGCAAGCTGCAACAGGCATGGTATAGTGTCCAGTATTTACACTTCTTATTTTCCCTTGTTTTGCTTTGCCCACACTGTTCCCAGGAAAAAAAAAATCTTTAAAATATTCACCCATCTACAAGAGAACACAAGAGATGTGGCTCCAAACCGTGTGGCTGGTAACAAAGCACAAACCTTTTGAGCTCCACTGACACCAAGCACGTTTGCACGATTTCCAGGCGTAAAGAGACAAACCGATTGTACACGCAGCACCCACCTCCCTCACACCTGCCCATACCCACGCTTGCAGGAGACCGAGTCCCACGGAGACGTCTCAAATCCCAACAAAACTTCCCCGTGAAGGACTGGGGACAGGCGCTAGAGCCGGGCCACTTTTCAGAGGACCCGAAAGACGCAGAGGACCCGCGGAAGCAACAGCAGCAGCAGCTTACATGTGCGCTTCGGAGCCTGCTCCGCTTCATTCCCGCTGCGCGGTCCCGCATGGCGCTGGCGCTGTCCGCGGTGCTGAAGCGCCACTGTCCGCGGTGCTGAAGCGCCACTGTCCGCGGTGCTGAAGCGCTGCTCAGCGGGGCCGGACGGGGCGGGCGCTGCCCCTGGTGCCGCAGCCGCCGGCAGCGCGATGGAGAGGGTTGTGCATCCTTATCCCCTGGGTGCTGCCAGGGCACAGCTCTCCGGCAGAGCCGGGGATTTTCTTCCTGGAGGCTAGCGTGTAAGTTGCGTTATCCTTTCGGTGTTTCCCTACCCCTCTCCCCACGCCGTTTGTCCTCCGGCAGGGGGTGGGTTTTTTCGGCACTCTCTCTTCTCAGCCAGAGCTGGGCGAGTGCCCCTCTGCTCCCTCCCAAGGGCTGCCCCAAAGCAGGCGTGGCAAGAAAGCCTTTCTGGAGAGGGCAGGGCTGCCTGCAGGCTGCCCAGTGGGTCGGGGGGCTTCTCTGGGGCTCTCCCCCTCAAAAGCCACCCCTCTGCCTCATCCACCCATCCACTGGGAGTGGTTAGTGACCTGCCTGCTGTGCCCAGGTTGGGATTGCTTACTGTCTTCCCTCGGAGATCTTTTTTTCCTAGGGGGTGAATGGGAAGGGGTGTGTCTGGGAAATGTGGTGGGGAGGAGGGGAAAATGTAACCAGCACGAAAAGTAACCAGGCAGTACAATCAGTCCCCTCTCTTGCTTGGCAGAGGAGAGCCGGCAAGACACCAACTTCAAAATGCACCCGGGCGAGCTGGTGGACCCTTCTCCTTTCTGTCCCTAGTGGTAGGAGCAAGACATCCCCCCCACCCTGCTCTTTGCAACCTCCCACACAGCTCCAGCCACACAGAGCTCTCCAAACCCATGACCTTCCCTGTCCTTCCTCATCTAAGCAACTCCCCAGCCGCTCCTCCTTACCTGGACGTGGGGATCCTCACCACATCACCACCCTATTGCAATTACCTAACACCACCAGCTGCCTCACCTGGCAGCTCCTGGAGTTTAAACCTGAAGAAAACCCTCTGCTTTAGGAGGTGACAGAGGGTGGGCAGTGCAGGGGTCTCTCTGAGCAGCTCAGATGAGAATGAAGGATGTTGATTTGGCCCCAAGTTCTCCCTCTCCCACCTCCTCACAGCACTAGGTGAAGAGAGGGCACTTACGAAGAGGAGATTTTTCACAAACTTACAGTCTCAAATCTAGGTAATCAACTCTGTTGAAGATACAGTTTGATGGAAATACTAGAGGGAAATTATAGATGCAGACACTGACAATTTTAGCAGGGACCTCTGATAGATTCGTGTGGCTTCTGTGTCAGCATTATAAGAGTATTGCAGCCCATGCCTTTAAAAAACCCTTAAAGGCAGCTGGCACAGAGCTTTTGTCCTTCATCCCCAGGCAGCTAAGATACTTTCACCAGCCTGAGCTGTAATCTCAACTGTGAGGAGGGTCAGCCTTTTCTTATCAGGAATTCTTATGGCTTGAACAAGGGAGAGAATGTATTAGCCTCTAACTGTTGTGGAGGGCACTCATACCTGCAGGAGTCTCACTGCACTCTGCTTTGACCTGGTCTTCCTGTGACTGATATCTCCTGCCATCTAAAAGGTACTGACTGCCTGGTTCTTTCCCCCATTTCTAGCTTTTTGGAGTTCACTGAGAAAGTTAGATGCGTCCAGGTGGGTTAACATAAGAGAAGGGTGTGGATGTTGCCAGTCTCAGGAGAGAACAGCATCCTTTGGGGAAAGACATCTTGTGAAAATGAAAGAAAAAAAAAAAAGAGACACTTCACCGCTATATACTCTAAGTGCTGTTGAAATAAACTTGAAATGCTCTCTGGCTGCACAGATGCAATTCTCTGCTTTAGGCAGGTAACACAGCACATCTTTTTTTTTTTTTTTTTTTTTTTTAAATAAAATAAAATACTCAAGCCTCAGAAATGGCCAGCACTCAGAGTTATCAAGAGGACCTTTTTAGTAATCTTAAAACCAACAGCTTACCCACTCCATAAATCAGCAGCTGATAAAACACTGACAGTACTTCTGATTGTAATTAATTAATGCTTGTGAAGAGAAAAAGTGGAGGTAAAAAAGAGGGACTGAGGAAGTCTATAGCCTGGTATTATAATGCACATGAGAAACATTCAAACTGCTGCTGTAGATGTCAAATAAAGCCCATCTCAGGATTAGTGGGAATCCACAGCTGCAGCACCAAGAATCTTACACTTGTCTCTCTTAAAAGACATTTATCCTGAAGTTCTCAACTTCAACTTTTTTTTTTTAAATACTCATTTTAAAAGCAGCGATTGTCCTTTATTCCCTGTGTGAGATTACATGGTGTATATCCTTGCTGCTTACAGAGGAACATGTCCACCTACCAGAGGTTTCATTGCTATTTCCAGACAAACATTTATCTACTGAACCTCAGCAAACCTCAAGAATCACTTTACCAAAAAAAGTGTCAGTTTCTCCATGTTTGCTGAAACTCTCATTCACCACAACTGAGCAGGTGCTTAACTTCAAGCATCTACTGAAGAACATAGGTCACCATATGGCTTTGACCTGATGTTCAAAGCCACACAGATGCACCCGTGTGACTAAGCATGAAGAGCAGAGCTTTTCTCTGTACTGACACCAATTCTTTACACCTTGAATTTCTGGAGATTCTGCAGGTCAGGATCACATCAGAGTCTGGAAATAACACCGTACAACACCCTTTCCTTCTTCTTCTTTTCATACAGCAGCTGGAGAGACTGCCCTGCAGTTTAGTTAAAGATCTCAGGACAGAAGGCTGGGAAATGCCAGAGGCTGACTAATGCTTTAGCAACCTTTACCCTGCACCTTCTTCCTCTCCTCCAGTTTCCTTGCTTTTCTCAAAAATTGCCAAAGCTTTCTAGAGCCTTCCCAGTTTCCTTTACCCTATTTCTGTTTGTTAAGGGTTTGATTATTTTTGCTTATCTTTCCTGCATTTCAACCGTTTCTTCCTTTTCCTGAGGGTACAGGTTAGGAATGAGCTGCCAGATGGTCACTGTTACACTGAAGCATGTATTAATTTAACCTTGAACATTTCCCATTTCCCATTTCCCTTCTGAATCCTTTCCCTCTGCTGTCTGTTTTTAATCAGATTTTATGAAAAACTTCCTGCACGCTTCCCAAACACGTTTGGTTTCAAACCCCATGGCCATTTTTCCTCATGATACCTTCTCTTTCTGGATCACACTCTAATTGCTTTTATAAGTTAGAGCCTATGTCTTACTCTCACAATGGTGTTCCATTTTAACATTTCTACTGCTGTATTTTGAATAACTTATATCTCAATTAAATATTACTCACTCAAGAAGTATCATACAATAGAACAAATCTGGAAGGATTTAGTCAAAGTTATTCATGAGGAAGGAAGACAGAAACTGAGGAGCAATGGAGAATATGTCTCTAATAAAAAAATTGAATATTAATTTTGCATCCAGGTACATTTAATTATCTGTTTCATTAGCTTATTTCCTTTTCAAACTTTCCTAGTTTTTTATAGCATTCTGTTCATCTTTTTGTTCCTTTGTTCCATATTGTAAATTGGCATAATTTCAAGGAAAAAAAGATTTTATCCTAATTGCACAGTCAAGAACTTTTACATCCATTAACACAAAACCTTCCTCTGCTCTGTGAAAGGAAATAACTGCCTCTAGGAACAGAACTTAAAAGCTACAAAATTGCATACAGTTGTGTGGTTACTACAGAGAGAATTCACTGTAATCATATGATTTTCCCTGTTTTTTTATTGCTTCATGAGTTTTCCCATGGACAAAATTATTGATAAGACTCTTTCCTAAGACACTCAACAGACATAAAAATCAACAGAAAGTTTATTGCTGCTTAATTTTCATGAGAATTATTACATATTGTGAACAGCTAAAATAAGAGCCCTGAAAAAGAATGATATGTTTTGGGGCTTTTTGATTAGAGTAAAAAAATCCCTATATTCTGAATATTTAAGAGAGGAAAAAAGACGTAAAATAAAACTACTATTCCATGTAAGAATGGGGACAAAATGAGAAATTCTCTTTTTAGAAACTCTTTTCCGGGGGAAAAAAAAAAAAAAAAAAAAAAAAAAAAAAAAAAGAGAATAACAAAATCACAACTAATTTTCTAAGTCATTTATTACATGTCAAAAATGTCTAAAGAGACATTTTTATTTCTATGAAAGGAAGACACTTTATACCTATTTCTGCTATCTGATTCTACAGCACAATTTGTAAATATGGTATCACTAGAAAGTGGAAAAATGCAGCATGTCAGTGTTGTAATTGTTTGAACATATTTTAAAGGAATGAGCACTTAATGGAAAATGTAACTTAAAAACTAAGTTTTCAGTTTGGGTTCAAACTTTGAGCACAGAAGTGTTCCTTGCTTTTCCAGCCCCTAAATATATGCACTGTTCCTGGCCCATCCAAAACACTGCATCTGTGTTGCCTTTTCAGAGATGGACACAAACCTACAAGTGGTCATCCAAACCCTCACTTCTCCTGTAGCTATCCCCAACAATCAGAGGCTAAACTGTCACAATATTAAAGCTTTTTTTCTCCTCTTTGTTTTCATCAGGGGTACTTTGGAGTAGTTTAGTCCTGTAGGGTAATTAAGAGTATCTCTGAACTCCCGCAGAAACCATGAGCAAGCCCAAAGTGCAAGAGGACACAAGTACTCCTGATGGTCACTGTGGTCTTCACGAATCTCTTGTGCAGAGGAAAGGACCCAAGAGCCCAGAGACAGCTACACTTCACAATTGCTCTTTCACAGGGGAAATTAGATAACACTTCAAGATAGCTTTTAAGTTTCTTCAAGCATTTGAAAAAGCCAAGAAATAGAGCCAAGATTAACTGTGCTCATCTAACAGAAGATTTTCCATCTAAACCTTTGTGCACTGGAAACCATGCACAGTGTAGGATGGATGATCATCCACTTTGTTCAATCTTACCCTAACTCAAAAGAGCCGTAGGTAATACCCCAAGCTAGAAAATGGAAAAGCTTTGGCCTTGAAATCAGGGTCATCATAACAATTTAATTTCAGGCCTTGAAAACAGAGAGGGTTCAGCCTGTGCTGGTGACAGCTAAGTTGGTACAGTAACACCAGTGAGGTGAACTTTTGTAGTTAGCCTCTGTGTCCTAAAGCGACCTACTGGGTGTCTGAAAGACAACATCTGAAAATACTTTTCTGGATCTGACTTGAGTCTGGCCTTTCTTTCTCTCTGGAGCATTATTGTAAACAGTGTTATCACCAGACCAAGGCTGTCTAAATCACATCCACTTATGGATGCTGATGTGATGCCAGTGCTTTTGGAGTTATCAGCTAAAGCAAACAGTTTGAAGGTGAACTTTCCAGCAGTACCTAAAAAAACCCTTCTAATCCCAAAAGAGAATATTTAAAATAGCCAGTTAAACTGTTTTAGAAGCAAGGAAGTTATTAGAAACTTTCCCAGGACTGTCAATAATGGGTGAAAGCAGTTACTCATGGAAAGAGCACAATGTGATCAGGGTGCATTTGAGAGCAAGACTGTACAGTGGCCTCTTTTGGCTTTAAGACAGTGACAATGATGAAGGTTTGGCTCATACACACATCAATCTCTCTATCTGAAGGAAACAAATCCCAGAGCAACTATCATTTTCATACAGGAGACCAAAGTCCCCTTCAGCAGCCTCTAGAGTCAACAGGAGGAGGTAAAAAGATTGGAGCTCTTGGGTAGGCAGACCCACCACTGAAAGCTGATGACAGAAAGATTTATCAAGTGCACCAAATTTAGCCTGGAGCAACCCCATGCATTTTCCAAAGTGTTTCACATAGTATATCTAGCCATTGATTGAACAAAAAAGAAAATTAACGAAGATGCCAGCTCAGTTCACAAAACCACTAGTAATTTCCTTGTCCCCAGCCCCCTGAATGAAGTCAACAGGTTCAAGGCACTGTATTTATTTAATCCATTCCTTCTGTCTTTGATCTTCCATCCCAAACACTTTCATATCTAGCCATTTCTCTTTCCTTAAAATAAAAACCACAAAAGAAGGGCTGCTCCCTGTAATGTTGCATCATGTTCAGTATGCAGCTTAAATTTGTGGATACCTCTTCTCACTCTGCATTTTCAGCAGAGAAGAAAAGATGAAGAATGAAAATATGGGACACCACATCTCATACGGTGAGACTGCCAATGTCTTTTCATGTAGGTTTTGTCAAGTGTCTGCTATGAGAACAGTAGAGAAGAAAAGCATCACCAGCCTGCAGGGCCTTTGTCAGCTTCCCCCAGATGCTGGTGAGAAACTCTGCTGTGACATCTTCTCTGCTTTTGTAACTTAAAACAAAACAACTACAAAAAAAAAATAAAAATCTTGTCTTTGTGACTTAGTTCTTTTAGCAAAATCTCTGTTGTGCTTTTTCAATGAGGCTGATCTACCAGTATCTCAAAAAAACCCAACTGTCCACAGTGTATTAAAATTTCCCCATTTGATATTTGCATAAAATAGACATAATAGTAGTAAACATATATGCCAAAGTGGAACCTGCATGGGTTGGGAAATCTGCTCCTGGTACATATGAAAAGATTTGGGGGAGGGCTCTGAGTATCCTCACTACAAGAGGCCAGTTCACTTTGTCCCCACACTACCAACTTGTCCACACATTAGTGATGAAATGGAATTAGTAGTGTGTCTGTGATATTGAGGGTAGAACCCGAAACAAACCCTGAATAAAATATTTTCCAATACTTGACAAAATTTCAGATTAACCTACATTATTACAGAGTGAGTGAAGAGCTTATCCTCCTGTAAACCCTCCGTTGTCAAATTATTAAGGTGGTGGTGACAGGGGGGATGAGGATCTCAGTCTTTTGTTGAAAAACTATTTCAGAGCACCTAAAATACTCAAGTAAAATGTGGCAGTGCAAGGAAAGGATCACATATGTTGAAATGTATTTTGGATGACCCAAGGGCTGAGGCTTTATTTCAGGCAATGGTTATCTTCTAAAGGGTAAGTGTTCAGGCATCTTCTGCCAGTGGTCAGAAATTGTTTGAAGAAAAACCATTGGTAGGCCTTCAAAAATACTTTAGTAAAGAACATCCATGTTATGACAGCTGGACTGTGAGCTTCCTATGTGCCTAGCAGTGTTCTTACTTTCAGTGATAAAAACATCAGCCAGAGAGACACTTTACATAGAAAGATAGATATCTTTCTTAGTGTATTTTCTTATTCAGCAAAGTCTATTTTTCTTCCAAGGTCAGGTTTATTTGTTCAGTAAGGTAACTTCATATCTGTCTGAAAAACACCTACATGAGAAAGGTATTCCATAAATATTAATCTGTAGGCTAATTTGGATAGTTATCTGTATTAGATACATGACACCTGCCTTCCAAATTTAATTCTATTATACTCTTTAAGGAAAATACTGCAGATAGTAAACTCACATCAGATCTCTCTTTGAAGACTAGTGGTCAATTACTTTCTTTTCTTAAGCACCTAGTTCTATTTTGGCTACTGCCTTTGCTTCTTCAGTCTTGGATAAGAGCAACTAAAAAATAAAAGAAAAAAAAAAAAAGAGCATGTCCCTTAGCTCATCTTTGGTGCTGTCCACGAACACTTAAATTACAAATCTCAGCATTCTCAGTGCAGTCCCTGTTAAGTGGGGTGAGCTCAGAGATAGAGATTTTAAGATCACAGCAATTTTTTATTTGGATTGGGAAGTTGCAGCCTTAATCAGAGCATCTTTCTCCTATTTGCTGCATACCAGCAATGCCCTGCCCTGCATTACTGATATCATCCTTGTGGTTTGTCTCTCATCATTCATGCTTTCGTCACAGATTCAGTACAGGTAAAATGCAGACTGAGTCTGAAGCACAGATCTCAGTATGCCACAGGATGCTGTCAGGGATGGGAAGCCTCAGATTCAGCACAGGGAGTTATTTAACTCTACCATAACTTGATGGCTCAGAAACCATGTTCACACCTCAACTCAGGAAGAGAAGGTTTGAAGTTTTACACTTCTAAGCATGTGTGATCATTAGTAATTAACCACACACTGGTATTATCACTGGGGTCCTTGCTTGGTACCCAAGCAACTAAAAGACAAAACAGCTTCTTAGCAACTACTTAGCAGCCTGGGGGTGAAGGGGTTAAATACTGTGCCAGTTCCTTCAACACTGGTTCAACAGGGGACCAAAGTAATCCAAGTAATGTTGCTGGGCCAGGGCATGCACTGCAGTAAATCAGTGTGGATGCCAATTGCCTTCAAATACATTTCTATTCCATTGCATTTGCTACCTCTGATGTACTTTGTTCTTTTCATGTGCCTAGAGCACATATTTCTTGCTGTTTACTATTCTGGAAAATGAGGTTTTTAAAACGACCCCCTCAGAGCATTTGAAACACACTTTATTTTAAGGGCAGCAGCATTTGAGCATCCTTGAAACTACATACTTCCTTTCATGATAAAAAAAAACAAACACAAAACCAAATATCAATCCTGTCACCTTTGAGAGTCAGGAAAATAAGTCTTTCATTCCATCATGTCAAGAACAGCTGTAATTCAGCTACAGTTATATTTGCTGTGTTATTTGGCAAGGAAGGATGCAAGAAAATTAGATTTATGAGCATCAGAGACAAGACTATCCATGCTACACTATCACAAGAAATCCGCAAAAAGATTACAGACCTTTCAAACAATGCTGAAAGGTTTGGAAATCTCTCTGGACTTCCATATTCTGGATTTCATAACATATCTTTTGTGAACCTAACTGGTATGATAAATGCTTCATGCTCCATGCTCTGGTTTTTAACCTATGTAATAATCAACAGTGACATTAAAGAATCCTTCATGAGATCACTGAGCTTTAAGTAGCTTTGTCTTTATTGTTGATAGGTGAAAAAGCAGCAAATATTTTGAGCAAAAGAGGATTGACTATGGCACTAAATTAGTTTTGTAAAACATCACTACTAAAGCGTGTTACATGCAGAGTATAAGGCAATATAAAATATGACACATTGAGTCCTGTACAATAATTCTTTCCAGAACACACCTGTCATTTTTTAGTATCTTTGCTACATGCAGCCTTTCCTGCCCTTCAGGAAGGAATGGTACCAGCTAAAGAACATAGATAGAACATTTTTTTAAATTTTTTAACTAGATATTTATTTGTGGAGGAAAAAAGCAATCATTTAAACAGTGGTGAAAAGCAGGTTCTCTGTGTCCCTACTTATTTTCCTTTTCTGTGCCATTCAGCATGAACCCAGAGATCAGACACACTATTCTCCAAACAGTGTCAGAACTACACAAGTAGGTGAGCGGACTGGTGCATATGGGGTAAGAGCAGGAAAAAATAAAAAAAGATTTTTTACTTAAACACAAATCAGGCAGACAACAGCCTGGCAATGAGCTATTGCACAGCTCAGGCTCATTGCTGTGAAGAGGCCACTTCCCTGTTACAGTTTGTGCTCTTTGCCTCCTCTATTTACTGGTCAAGGCAAGCAAGCCAAGCTGTGAATGATGAGGTTTAATTAAGCTGCAACTCCGTTAACTGAGATCCTGCAGGATTTACCCAGCAATCCTTCACATGCAGCAGGTCATCCCTCCTCCCTTTGCCACCCAGTGAAAGGAACTTCCAATGATCCCTCACAACTCAGTCTGAGCTTTGCATGAGAAACCTGATGCATGAGTAATTATCTACCTTTTTTTATTGTCTTTTAGGGGTGGGATTCATCATTCATAACTTCAGAGGTTTACAGAGCAGAGGATGAAATGACAATCTTAGCTGGACATAAAGCCTTCTTTACTGTGAAAGGATGTAAAGCACTCTTGGGGTGAGATGTGCTTTGCTTGGGTGACTCAAACCCATTCTTAGCATACTTACTTTCCTTCAGACAAGAAATTAATGTAGACAGTGATTTCAGGTACAGTTATATACATCTGAGTCTGAAAGAACAAATCCCACTTTCAGAGGCTCAAGCTACTGTTTAAAAATTATCTAAGCCCCTCACAGATGATGCCCAGTCTGGACCCTTGCCACTAAATCTTCATCCTATCTGCATCCATGTAGCAAAATTTTCCTGAATTTGGAGAGGTAACAATTGTCTAATATTAGGAAAAATAAATAATATTAGGAAAAAAATAATATTAGGAAAAATAAAGTTATTCACCACATGTACACATGCCCCTCATCTTCCATAACTCCAGAACACAATATTTAGAGGGTTTGGATCATTTCCAAATTTCTTTCAAAAGAAATACAGGATAATGGCCAGTCTACCCTACCTATTGTCTTCATGACCCAAATGAGGCCTGACAGCTCCTTTTTGCCTTGCCTCTTGTTCCAAAACTGTAGATTAATTTAGAAGACTTTCCCTGAACTACAATCATCATAATCTCATTCTAAAACTTTCTCTTTCCTGATACTGAATTTTAACCCTCAAGCTGCTTTTAGTCCTTGTTAAAACCAACAGTCACTGACCCATCATTGTTAAGTTCATCACCCAAACTAAGCAGGAAAAATTGCTCTCTCAGTTCTAGAAAAGTGAGACCTAACTAAATACTGAGCAGATAACCTCATTATTGTAGCTCTCCTTTTATCCCAACCAATGACAAGCCACTGTTTTATGAAGAAACTGCCTGGGCACATCTCTGCTGTGCAAAAGCATTTCCTGAAAAAAATTACCCAAATCTAATTACTGTGGATTCTGCACTTGTGGTTAGCAAGAGACTCTGAGTTTGTGTTGCTTAATGAATAACAAATGGTTGCTGATGTTTTATCTATTATTATGGTTTCACAGTGGTGGCTGGAATAAAAATTATTAAATGGAATTCCCCTTGCCAACGATCATTTAAACAAATAAGCTGGTCAGATTTCCCCAGTCTTTACAAGGCTTGTTTGTGCTTTGTCTGGACTCAGCAGAAGCTTTGTGACAACATTGTGGAGGCTCAGTAAAGTTTCAAATGAAGCCAGATTAAATTTTTTGCATCTTCTCACAAAGACACACACAAAAAGGCAGACTGCAGGGCTGGCACAGATTAACCTGAGGGCATAACATAACTTTCAGTTTAGCAGACCTTAACACAGCCAGTGTTCAAACAGAGCCACAGCTTTCTGAAGGAAACAGAACAAACCAGTCTGTCTTGCTCTTGGAGTCATCCCCATAGACCTGGACTAAACCATCACTTGGAAAACAAGTCAACTCTGTCAGCAGCATCACTGTAAAAAAGCTGATTCCATCAGTTGTGTCATTAGAATGAGATCACTGGGACTTACCCCAGACTTCAAGAGAAGCTTCATGGTATTAAGAAAAAGTCTGTGTCTGAGACCCATAAACTCTAGCGTTAAATAAATAACCTTTCTATTATTATTTTTATTTGTTTCTGTATGTGCAGCTTAAAATAGTAAAAAAAGAATGTTCTGTGAATTTTTGCTATATATAGTCAGTCCACAACCAAACTTGAAAGACAGGTAAATAGACCTTATCTCCCCAAAACAGCCCTGTCAATGAGATGATTCATGAAAACTGTTTGACTTTTTTGCCTCTTCTGAGAAACTTGGAAAGCAAGAAGCTGCATCTTAAAGTGATTTATTAAGGTGATAACGGGAGTGGAAAGAAATCTTTTTTCAAAGTTTTAATGGCTATCTAGCTTTATTTCCCTCACCAGTTGGGAATTTTAAGAGAATACTCAAGGGATAATGTGTGGATTTGTCCATATGTTGCAGCACACAGGAAACCCAGGGGATTAGTTAGCAGTATCTTTGGCTCAGTGGCACCAGGATATGGTCAAACATCAAAAATAAACCTAAACTCATAGGTAGAAAGACCAGGGATTTTATAGGGCTTCTCTTGAGGCTGATTATCCATGGCAAATGATTGTTCCTCATGAAGCTTTCCTGTTCATTTTTTCCTCATAAACAAAGATGCTGAGCTGGTAACAGATTTATATATTTTTATTCATGTTTCTGACAATGCAATTTGTAAAAAAAATGTTTTTCTCCACACTAATTTTAAATGAGTGTTCCAAAGAACCTAATGGCTCCCTGAAGAGGAAGACTTTAGAAGGTAGTACTGAGGGTACTGCTTGGGTTTGCATCAAGGAAATACACCACCTTTTCAAAACTGATTTTCTTACAGGAAGAGGGAATGTTTCTGCATAAACCAGACTTGAGTAATTTATACAGACATTCTTTCTGTATTCAAAAAGAAGCTTACAATCTGCTTTTGCTCCTCCAGGCTGCTGCTTTAGCTATGAGAAGGGTAAGAATCTTTTGCCCCCGCTCACTTTGAATACTGAACTAAACAAGGTTTCATGGTTTTGTTCAAAGCAAGTCTTTCAAATCACTTTGCTTAGGCTGCAGAAAGAAACAACAAAAAAATTAGTTTTTCCTTATGAACATGTAGAGATTATAAGATAGTTTCAGTACATCAAAACTAACAATAAATGGAATTTGAACAGAAATGGGTTTTTTCAGCATTGGCATCCAATTTGGTTCTGCCAGAGTGAAGACAGCTGCAACGTCAGTTCCTGTCTTTAAGCCTTAGTCCTGTGTAAACATGGAACTTGCTATTGCAGATTTTCTGTGTTCTTCATCTTGCTATAGAGCAAGGGGAATCCAAAACATCAATAATACAACCTGCCTACTTCCCAAGGCAAAATCAATGCACTGGAGTGTCTGCTGTGCTGGTTATAAAACCAGCTTTTCAGCTATGGTAAGCAAAAAGAAGAATCTATGCCAGCAGACTAACCATCCCGCTGTAGGCAGAAGAACAGAAGGATGCAGTTTCCAGACATGGCAACTTGGTGATTTTTTTGCTTTAATTTGATTTGCTAAAATGACCAGAAAGCAAATCCAACGCTGGAATATTTGGGGGAGAGACTGAAAGGAAAGCTACAGCTGCAGCCCCTTGTAAGCCTAATAGGAAAACAAATTTCATATGAAATGACAAGTGGATAATTATGTGTTGCCTAAGAAAAAGAAAACTGTTCCCTCCTAGAGATTACTTTCTTTTGCACTTAAATGCTGCTGTTGCATTTCTGTCAGTGCCAAATGATTGGGACAGAGAGAAGCAGTCAGGAAAAGCAACACAAAAAGCCTGCCTAGAGGAGCCAGCAATACTCCAAAGGAATGAAACTTTCATATTGATACATGGGCATCATATGGGGAGAAGGTGAAGTAGTTATAATAAAAGAGCAAGCAGCATGCCTATTAAAAGAGCAATTCAGAGTATTACATGAGAGCCAGTGGATTTCTGTTCCTTAAGGGAAAAAAATTAAGAGCTTTAAAGGAAAAAAATACAGCCTGCAGTTTCCCAATCATATTTCAAAAGGTAAATATGTCAATAATAGAAGGACACAATGATTTCTGTAAACCACACAGCACAGAGAGATGAGGCAAAACTTCAGGAGGTTTCTTAGTGGTGCTTAGAACCAAATGAAAAAAAAATAAAACACAGCAAAACAAAATGTCCCTTTTAAGTATCCCTTTGAAAACACGCAGAGGTTGGAAGGAATATGAAAATCAGATTCCTCTTAAGCTGTGATGACAATGACAAGAGGATTTTTTCTAGGACACACTATCCTACAGCCTGCTCTGTAGGCAGTCACTGCAAGAGTCAGGCAGAGCTCCAGGGAGCACAGAAACAAGTTGGCTCCAGGTACGAAAACCCTGAGGCAGCTCAGGGCAAAAAGCTCATATAAAGAGCTCAGCACCAGCCTGGGTGAAAAGAAAAAGAATTTCTTGGCTGAGCAGAAAAATGAGGCAAGACACATAAAGAGAAAAGTCACCAGTCACATTAACTAGGTGTTCAGCAAGTGCAGTTACTTACAAGAGACTTAGCTGAATGCAAAAGAGAAGACAGAAAATTATCTTTATCCTGGCCCAAACCAGGACACTAGGCAATTAGTCAATGCAATTTTTACAAGGATTGCTGTGTTAATTTTAGGTCACACTGAATTCACAGAATCTAAGATAAGTTGAGGTTGGAAGGGACCTCTGGTGGTCATAGGGTCCAACCTCCTGCTCAAGCAGGAGGCCCCACCTCTCCTTAGTGACTGACACAATTTTTTCTTTCCCCAGTCTCCTCTGAGCAGTGCCTGCTCTTCTGTTTCCCAGAAAATGAATCACCAAGATACAATTACTGTTAAGAAGAGTTTTGTTCTCTTTACAATTTTAGGACAAGTTTTGTGTTTTTTTTCATAAATATAGACTTGCCTGTTTAGAGCTTTGACATTTTATTGACAGCCATACAGTTTAGGTTATGCAGATGGAACAGATGCTGCCATTTTTAGGTGTGTAATTAGCATTTCATTTCCTTTCAAACAGTTTCTCCTTCATATTGAGCACCACCAGGGCAATAGGAACATTCAAAAGAACACTCCATTGCATTTATTTTATTAAAAAAAAAAAAAAAAAAAAAAAAAAAGAGAGAGAGAGAGAGAAAAAAAGACTATAGCAGTTTAGCAATTTGGTGGGTTTTTTTCAAGTTTTGCGCTATTTTTCGTACAGTGGTGTTCTACTGAGTTTATACCAGATAGTACATCTAAAGCTCTAGCAAGTCTTGAATTCTGTATCTTTTATATAGTTATTTAATTTCTATCACAGACTTTAAAAGTTCTTAAAAAGTTCTTAAAACTTTCCTTGCATAAGGGAAGTTTTTAGGGAATAAGATGGTAGAAAGGAGACTGGAACTCTCCGTGGCTTTTACACAAATGACTGGGGATGAACTCCTGTCCACTGCAGCTCCTTGTTGCATACATATAGCAGCTCCCATCACAGTCCCAGTGAGCATCTGGGTCTGAATCTCTTGTTAGACACGTTTCAGGTTACATCTTGATAAGACATCTGGGGTTTAGTAGAGGTTTTTTTCACTGCTTTCTCATTAACACCACTTCTGGGGGCTGAGACTCTCCAGGCTCTGGCTGGAGAGCAGACAGGACATGTCACCTTCATGTCACATAGCTACATTACAATGCTTTCACAGTTTCCCTGAAGACATTAAAAACCAAGCAGCTCTGATCCTGCTGAATCCTAGCCCAAAATTCACGATCCAAGGACTTCACAGCACGACAAGAGACACTAACATCTAACAAAGCAATTTAAAAAGCTTCTCTGTGACAGCATTTGACTACAGTTTGCTACCAACATCAGCCTCTGCTTTAATAGACCTGATGTGTCATTTATGCTGTTCTTGCCTCCCACCCATTTTCTGCAAAACATGAGTAATATTCATGTCACTCTTCACTTCAGTGATAGCAGGAGAATGCCCCAAACACAATGTCTGGCATGTGTCAGTCTAGTCATGGGGACAAATATACCAAGAGAAAGACCCTGTAAATTTTGTCTCTAACAGTGACATTTTACACTCAGCTGAGGTACCTCCCAAGCAGTGATGCTACAGGACCCTCATGCTGTCAGAGTAATCAGAATTTTTGTTTGCAGGACAATCAGTTATTATTTATTTATTAGTAGTATCGTAATAATATTTATTTATTCTCTCTTAACCTGTCTGTAGTGGAAAGAAGTTTAAAAGAAACAACATAGTAATATTTAAGGAGCAAAAGTTTATAGACACCCATTTAAGCTGAAAAATGCACAATGAAAGGTTCTAAGGCTTTCCATGGTAATCGGACAATCCTACCTAATAAGATTTTACTTGTGTAAGACATTATCTGCAGGGTTGGAGTTTCTGTGCTAGATACATGCCTGATACTCATGTAGTTGTCCTTAACAAAAGCAAAACAAACAAACAAAAAACCCAAAGGACTTACATGTTTACCAGTCACCTTGGAATAAATTGCAACATTCATTTAATTTTAAAGGGAACCTGACTGAGTCTGAAAACAAATATTCAGCAACCATTCACATTTATTGAAAACATTAAAAAAGGTTAATTTTCTGTACAACCAAATCCACGCTGAAACATCTATTTCTGCTGTTGTGGTCTAATAAAAGTAAAGGCTTTTCCTTGCAAGACAGGTAACAGCCACAGACTGGATATGGAAATGAATCAGACTAGCTATGAGTGCAGTTCCTGTTTATAGAGAGCAGGAAAAACCAGCAGCCAAGCAGGAACAGACTTTGTGACTGTAATTGAAAGAATAGTAAACTTTGCTTCATTCCTCTTATGCTAAAAACAGCTTTAATTTCCTTCTTAATTTTTTTCCTGAGTCTTAAAAGATTAGGAACGATAATGTAAGTGTCAGTCAAAGAAAAAAGGGGGGGGAAAAAAAAGTCTTTCGTGTTGGGTATGTTTCAGACATTGGCAAATCTCTGTCAGCTCCAGACACAAAAGCATTTTTAATCCAGGCTCTTTCCTTGTGCTGTGCTGCCAGATGAGTCACTGATAGATGGAGGGGTTTGTAATGCAGCAGACACGAAAACTGTGCCTTATAATAAACCAATACAGGAAATTGCATACCCAAAAACTATACATAAAAGCAGATACACAGACAGAAGTTCAATGAAACTGCTCCTGCAAGCTCATTTCATCCTCTCCAGGCACAAAGATTTCCTCACTCCTCCCAGCATCACAAGAATGCACTGATGCAGCCAGAGACAGAAACACACTTTGGGGCTCTGCCCTCAATCACTGAGCCCCAAGATAAGATTTTTTAAATTGTTTTTTGTTTTATTTTTCTGCCTTAATTGCTATTCAGCCTCTATCTGAAAGGAGGCAGGGACCTCATTCACAGCATCCTGTCTAGTACCAGGCTGGATTACAGAATTTGCACAAAATCTGACACGTCCTTAAGGCATTTACTAAACATATTGCTCAACTGTGCTGCACTGTGCTTTCAACTGAAAATTAACTTTTCTTGAACCAGTTTTTCCAACAAGAAAAGACAAACTTATTAGTATATGTGGCCCAGTCAGCTATTCATTGACTGTATAAAAATTAAATTACATCCAGGTCCTAGTCAGGTCACCAACAGACTCCTCCTGAGTTAAGAAAGTCAAACTTCCCTTTGGGCTTCAGTTTACTGACCATCACTGCAAGAAAGCTGAAGAAGCAGGTGATAACAGGGCTCTGTGTCCCCAGTAAACACTGTGGGCTGCTCAGGGGAGCAGCAGCATCTGGCAGACAGCAGTTCCAGCAGCTCTTGGCCAGAGAGCAGAGACTGGAGCCACATTCCTCTTGGAGTTGAGGACAGGGATGCTTCCTTGCAGAGCCAGCACCACACACATCCCTGGCCAGGGCCTCATAAAGTGGGGAGAGGGGCACCTGCTTGGGAGCAGGAGCCTGAGGACTTTGGCCAAGGCAATGTATTTGGTTAAGCCTCTAGAAAGCTAAGGATCTGTGACTCAAGACCTCAGTAATCCAGGAGACCCTTTCCCAGTGCCTTTCATCAATATTTGGCTCAGTAAAACATCCTGCCAAGTGCTCAGGAGGAGCAGTTGCCAATGGAAGAGCCAAGGCCTCATGGAAACCCTGGTAGAAGGATGAAAGATGAGAGCTGCTGGCTTCTCTGCCAGCCTCTGTCTGGGATTCCAGGCTGGGAGAGAGAAACAGCATCACTTAGAAATCCAGGTATTGTTAAGTCTTAGAATAAGATAAACAAGATCAGTACTACTGCTCTTCTTTCAGGACTTGGGCCCTGTGCAGTTGGTTGAGATGATGCAAAGCAGAGAACCATGTTTGTTTTTTTTTTCTGTTCTCCTGCTACCACACTGGGAACCAGAGGCAGCAAAGGCACAAGGGATTACCCAGATTCTCTCTAGGCACTTCAGGTGATCTCAGCAATGTGCTACAAGGGTGTTGTTTGTATTTTGATACAATGAGGCTAGTCTAATTGTCCTGTTTAGGGAACCTTTAAGGTTCAGAAACACACCAGCATTCACTTAATCCTTCTAAGACTTCTAATACAGCAGAAGAAATTCCGACAAGACTGTTCTATTTTTCATGCAAGAGCTGATGCTGAAATTAGGAGCCAAGTAAAACCAACTATATTTTGCAATGCCAAAATACATGTTTCTCATTAAGTCATTAATTCTCTCTCTTACCATATTGGAAGATGCTGCATCCAGTAAAGCAAAACATCTCACAATAAATTACTTGCAAGTAAAAGAATGAGATCCAAAGTTGTTTTTTTGTTGGTTTTTTTTTTTTTTTCCTGCCCAACACAAGTTAATAAATGGAACAGCTACATGGAGTAATAAAGAGAAAATATTTCTCATTTATGGAATGTTACAAAAGCTATATCCATCAAGTTTCTCTGGGGAAATGGACTGTAGTAATAGATTCCCCTTAAATGTAGCTAAGAAGGAAATTAAAACTAGCTTAAAATAGAAATCAAAGCCTTCACAGTAAAAATGAAAAACAGATTTAAAAAAAAAAAAAAAATCAGCATGAGCTGATTGCCCATGTTTTCATGGATCTCACTGATCCAACACCGAGCAGTTAACATGGCTCTAAACAGTTCAGGAGCCTTCCTTCCATCATCTGTGTGTCAAATTTTAAAAGATCCATCACTACTTTGCTTGCCATCCTTTTTCTTTACCTTAATCCCCAGTAATTTGCTAGGCCATATAATTGTTTAGTCTCAAAACACCTTTTTTTTTTTTCCATCACCCAAAAGGCTTTTAAGAAATCTTGATAGGAGACAACCTAATGGTCTGTGAAGACCAACCCCCATCATGCTGACAAATATCTTCCTATTACCTTGTTTACTTGCATCTGTCTGTCAGCATCCATCATCTCCAGCACTCATGCCTTCAGACTATTAACATTTTTCAGGTGGTGCTGCCTGTTTCTGTTCAAGAGACCAGCACAGCTGTGAATTGTTGTTCCTCCCTTACCCAAAATGGTTGGGTAAGGTCATTGTAGTCCAAGTAAATTGACTTTAGTTGCTCTCATTAGAAAAGGGACCAAAAAGCTTTAATGCAGCATTTGCTTAATCGTGGGCTACAGAAACAAGGTAAGAAAAAAGCAGGAAAAATTTAAAAAATAATTTCTACTAAATATTGCTGGATTTTCTCATTGGAAAGGAAAATGCATTTGCTGAGGTTGAAAAGAGAACAGATGGAGGATGGGAGAACATGGTCTAGCTTAGACCTGAGGGGCAAGAATTGCCCTTGTATGAGGAGCTCTGATCTCAAAGCCATGGGTGCGGAGTGCTCCACAATACAGGTGGAGTGACAGCTACAAAGCTACAGCTTCATGCACAGAGGTTATCTTTGTCCTGTTCCTTAGTACACAACTAACATTTCAGATTAGGCCAAGCATTATCATTCTAATAAGAAGGCTAGATTAAAAGGATAAAATATTTTTTTAATTCTAGGTTTAGTTCAAGTCGTTTTTATTCATTATGCGTATTTTAAAATTAATTTTTAAAAATTATTTCTGATCAATAAAATCTCACACATCAATCCCTAGAGTTTACTTTCTGGAAATCTAAGTGTGTATCTTTAAAGGCAAAGAGCTGTAATCTGAGTTTGCTGTACTATGTTTAAGATTCATAGGAAAGGAAAATGGAAAGAAAAAAAAAAACAACAAAACCCTTGCTGAAAGGACAAAAAAAGGTAAATACTTCATAAAAATTATGATAATAATGCTGAAATTCCTATAGAAACAATAACCTAAACAGGCTGCAAACCTGCACATTATAGTCATATGTAGTACACAAACAAAAAAATGTCACTTTTTCTTAGACCCAGAATCTCACACAGCCAGCTGGAAGAGCAAGGAGCCCAACAACTTAAAAAGTTCAGTGTGCTGTTCTCCTCAAAGGCCCAGCAAAGACAGACTCCTTCAGCACTAAATTACTGACACTGAGTGCTGAAAATATGACTTTTCAGAAGACGAGCATTAAGCACAATCATCCAGGCAACCTTAAGACCTATATTTAATCTTTTGGATTCAGGCACACAACTATAAATTTCTCATTAGAGGCCAAGATAAGCCCTTACTAGTAACAGTCAAAATACACACAAAATTCTAACCATGGAAATCACTTCCATTTTCCAACTAGTTATTATTTCCATAGGTCACTATGAGCCGTTTTAAGTGATGAATAAGATCTTTGTTTCACCTCCTCAAGTCTAGTTAGTAGATCTGAAGCTCTTCCCAAGCTCCAGGGATATAATTTCTTTCATAAGAAAAGAGTAATAATACAAGCAATAGAACCATTAGGGGGGGAAAAAGGAACATTATAATTACTGTCAACAAATGTAGATGTTCTTCATAGGCTGAGGTCCTCTAAGTGCTCTACATACAGAGAGCTATTTTTCATAATTTTGAGAAAGCATTGAACTGATTGCATAAATGTAATATGCAGGTTTTTCATATGCTCATTTGGATTTTGAAGAAATGGAAAGAAGAGAAAAGCAGCCACTCTTGAGGAAAAACAGCTTGAGACATGATTTTCAAATGATTGTAGTAATAAGAAATGGAGGGAGAGTGGATGGTGATAGCAGCAAATGCTGTCCACAAATCCAGACTTGCTCCAAACCTGCTTGGAATTTTAAGAGAAATACTAATGTGTTTGATAAAAACGCATATGACTCCAACCATCTCACCACTAGACAGTTGCACTGAAGATTTTTCTTATCATTTGCATTGTAACACCATCCTCAATTGCTCCTACCAGTGGCTTTCTGTCCTCACTTCCACATCACGTCTGCCAGACAAACATTTCCAAAACAAAACAAGATAATAAGAGTATGAAAAAAAACAAACAACCAAAAACAACCAACCAACCAACCAAACAAATCACATCAAGTCTCCAAAGCTTAGGGATTTTTATAATCATCCCAGATGTTATTCTCAGTGCAAATGAAACTTTGGACTCAAAAGCAGAGAGGTCCTGCACAGTGCTAAAAAGCTGAATTGCAATAGGTGTGGGGGAGGAAAAAGCATCCAAAACTCTTATTTCTTGCAACTTCTTTCTCACACATCTTCACTGGCACCCTCTAGAGAAAAGAGACCCACTGCAATAGGGCTGCCTTGACAGCCAGCAGCACACCCCTGCCAGAGGAGTGAAAATTTAGAGAGGAACCAGTTCATATTCAAACAGACTGCATTTGGAATTACAGCACCCAGGCCAAACAACTGGATTTTTCATTAAAATCATGTGATTGCCATGCACTTGTCTTTGTGCTCCCCACAAAAGAGAGAAAAAGAGTGAAAAGCTGCTCTTTTGTACTATTATCTCTTTCTATTAGACTCTGCCTATTGGTTACAGATTTTGCCCTGATTGGTTTCTTTCACACGTATTTCTATTGCTTTTCATCTGAAAGGAGAAGGTGCCTAAAAATTAAGCAAATTGTTCATTAAATAGTCACCCCTACTTTGAGAAAAGGTTATTCTTTGGATTCTTTGATGCTGCTTTACCTATGGCTTTCCTTCTGTATGCTTTGTTCTTAAGAGGCAGGCTGTTGGAGAAAAAAAACTGGAAAATAAACCTGCTGCCCCACTATCCTTTCCACGGTGGTAATCTAAAAGAGAACTCTTTTGAAGATAAAGTTGATTTCTGATAACAAAAGACCCACTGTTTAATATGGGAGTCTGCTACTGTTAGCAGATGATCACATTAAAAATGGTCCAGCAGAAGGAATGGCCAGATTGGCTGGTGTGGACTTGAAACAATGAAAAGTAAAGCAGCAATAGTAAGTCAAAGTGACTCCATTAAGCTATTTCTGGACTAGAGCTGTATATTCTTTGTATTTTTAACTATCAGTACATTTAGACACAGCAGGAATGTAGGTCATCTCACATGAAATGACATTCTAAAAAGTCTGCTTGTAGTGCCAACATCCTGAATTGTGAGACCATGAGCTGTGAGGATTGTATGGTTGCTTTTTCGTCTATTACTGGTAACACAATCAAGTTTACTTGTTCTTAGGAAAAAGAGAAGTTTGAGGAACAAAGAAAAGCACAAGAAAAAAAAATCACCCAGGGTTATAATTTAATATTTCTTGAATGCTACGTTATTCTTTCAGGAATATACATACAGGAATTTGTTGGTCTAAGACTAAGAACAGTTTCTGAGCACACAAGAAATTTTCCACTCCTCACACTTAAGACAAAGCGATCAGATTGAAGACCCCAACAGTCTGTTGTACTATCAGATCTTAGCAGCAACTTGTGCACAGGGCATGTTTAGCCTATGGGTAGAGTGGGGAAATCTCTCTTTTGTCACTTCAGAACCTCCCAGTCTGCCTCAGTGCCATCAGAGGAGCAGACTTGAAGCCAACCTCCAGGCAAGCTGATGGAGCCCTGCTTCCTTTTTATTAACAACCTCTTCCTCTGGAGTCAAGCATAGCTGGCCACTCCTCCACATATATTTCTATTTCCTGGTGACATCTGGAGAGAACATCTGTTGCAGAGGACACATAAACCTGGGTGCCCACAGCACTGTAGAACAAGGGGACCCTCAGAGGTCTCAAATACATGTGGAAAAGCAGACCAAAAAGTCCAGTACTTATGAGGGACCATATGCCAGGGCCACTGGGGACAGGAGCAGATGTTTCTCGTGCTCTCTGGGGTCTCCCAGTACTTTCTGTTTCTACTTCCTTCAAAATTACTGCCACTACAGGAATGACAAGGGATCTACAGCTGCGTGTTATTGATTTAACATTGATTTAACTTTTTTTCTCCAAAATCAGTTGGTCATTTTTTTCTTATCATCCTTTCCTCCAGATGTTTACTGCCAAAGGAATCTTCAAAGGCGGCACCGTGAGGATAGCCTAGAATATGGTAGTGATTTCTGAGCCAGTTGAAAGCTCTCAAAGTTTTTAGAACAGGATACATTTACAGTAGCTTTCCTGGGCTGGGAACCCAGACACTGCATGCATATTTCAGTCTGGCTAATGTAGAATTCTAGAAAGGTCTGAGAAAATAAAGTGTCAAAGTCATCCTGCAGTATAATTATGTGAGATTTCCAGAAATAACTAGCAAATGTAAGAATTTTTAATTAATGGCATCTTTTTGATTAATAAAATAATGGGAGCAAAATCCAGTAGAAGGAAGAGACAGATAAATCAATACAGCAGGTGGGACTGACAGGAAGATTGCAGTCACAGCTATTTCTCTTTTGTGCTGTAAAGTGACTTTACAAACCAGAGAGAAACGCAAATGTAGAAATTCAAATCAAATTTTAGTTGCCTTAAAATCTCTTCTCCTTTCGAGAAGTTATTTAAAATACCATTACTGGTTTTTGGTTTGGGTTGTTTGTTGTTTTTTTTGTTTGTGTTTCTTTTCTGTTCAGTTTTTTTTTGTTTGTTTGTTTTTATTAAAGCTTTCTAACCCATCCTTCCCATGGTTTTAACTTCACAGATATCTCCCCATTCAGATATTATTGGCCTTGCTCCTTTCTGTGGCTCTCCTGAAATGTTCCACAATGCATGAGAGAGGCTGAAAATTTCAGCTTTCCCCCAGCTTCATGTTCAACCTCAGCTGTAGAGCTCAGCCACGTCACCGTACAACTGTCCAACCCAGGAGAGGCATGGAGGAAAAAGATGAACTGCACAGACCAGGTTATTTATGGTGAGAAAGTCTACAGGCAGCCTTGATTATGAAGAACTGCATCCAATTGAGTGCATTTTTCTGTAATTACAATCAACTGAAAAAGAGGGTTCCTGTGTCTTAATAAAATGCTTTCCTTATGCTGTCATAGTCTAAGCAGTATCACTAAAAGAAGAATGTTCACAGAACACTTATAAAAACAAAATAAGAGAGACAGTAAAAGAGCATTTCAATTCTCATACAACATAAGAAAACTGAGGTTTGTTGGACTGAGGTCATGCTCTGCTCAGAGTTTCAGTACATGAACTTGAGGAATAGAGAACAGGAATAGATACTCATCTGTGAAATTTCTAAAATAACAGAGATGAAAGTAAAGTTAGACTCTGGCTCATATCCTGCATATGCCAACATAGAAAAAGGAACAACAGCACATCCAGATGTATAAATTAGAATGTCCCCTGGCAGAGACATGAAGCAACAAGTCAGTGCACAAGTCTCAGTCAACTGCAACATAAAAGGCAAAAGGTGGATAACTGTAGATGGAGGAAACCTGACCTCCAATGAACATTTGAAGTAACTGGACTCAACTAGCCTGGAACAGATGAGAGTTGAGGGGAAACAGTTATTGCTCTCTGATAAAGAAAGGAAATTATACAGTATTAAATGCACCACAGCCATAGCCTGTGTGTTGTTTTGACAAATGCTTTTTTTTTCCTCAGATGTTTACAGTTGACTTTTATCAAAATACAGAAGCTAACATTTGGGAAGGGATGGAGGAGGACATTGATTACCTGTATTACATTCTCTACCAGTTTTCTGGATTTAAAGGGCTGAACATAGCACAATTATGACACATTTGTTTAGAAATTATTTTGCAATGGATCATCTCAGCTTAGGTGGGGGAGAGATAAATTCTTTCATTTAGTTATATGCATGAAACATCACTCAATAAAGCTGGAAAGATGCAACAGAAATCAGAATACACTGAGAAGGGAAGGATATAAGCTACAGAGGCATAGAACTGATAACAACAGTTGTTCTGCTCACTATACCCCTTCTTTTGAAGTCAGCGAAAACTTAAATATGATGTTGAATAGGAGTCACTCTTCTCACTCCTTATGTCACATTTTGTTTTCCTATCTATTAAATTATTTCCATTTTTAGTCCTCATAGGACTAGAAACAGGGGACCAAAAAGGGAGACTGAGATTCATTATATTCACTATAAATATGCACATCTCAAACATTTATCACCACTCCACACAAAGGTCCATTTTCAGTACATTTTTACATTTTTTGTCATTATAAAGGATCATAGAAAATGCATTAACTAGCTGGACAAACACCTTCCATCCAAGGCTATGAGACACACAGGAAGCCTGCTTTAAGCCAGTCAATCATATTTTATCATAGTAAAGTCTCTCTTTCTTCCTGCAGAGTTTTAAAACCACTCTGTAGGACCTTTCTGAGGTATTTCAAGGAATGAATTTAACATAGACATACCTTACATATAGAAGAGAGCAGGGTTCTGGGTTTGTTTTTGTTCTTTAAAAACAAGATTTTGCAAACAAGATTTTGTTGTAAACCACGAGAAAACATGTTACTATCATGACTACAGCTACATAAACATTTACTAGCTTTACACTTTCCTTTATAAAAGGTTGAAAAAACAAAGGAACTCCAAGTGAACCAGCCTTTTTAAACTCAAAAATGAAAAAGTTAGGAAGTTACCTTGAGCAGAACCGTACACTTATGCATATCCATTGAGCTCTTAAACTTTGAAAGAAAAAAGAAAGAACATACTGATATTTGCAAAATACTTGCAAAAAAAAGAAAAAAAGTAAGGATTCTGTACCATTGCCACAAAAGGTAGAGGATTTCAGTTACTCAGGGAGCAGAGGTAAACAGAGCTAAAAAAAATAGTCAAGCAGAACATAAGAAAGAGATGGAATTTACCCAGCCCTTTTGTTATTGGGCATGAAATTCAGCTGCAACTGGGGAGGGCTGATTTCCCTTCAGTCAGGGATCTGTGGGAGGAGCACTCAGGCTGCTCCTTGGCTCCCATCAGTCCTGGCAATACAAGAAAGCATGCATTTTATGGGAAAGGTTACCTGAATTTTTTTCCAAAGGTTCAAGGAAATAAAGAAACACAGGAGACTTCTCAGCTCTAAAAAAGAAATAAATTACCCACATCAAAAAAATAAATACCAAAAAAATCCGAAAGAAGCAAAACACACATAGCTGAACATCCCCAAATAAATGACAGTGATGGTGTCTGCTGTAGCACAGCCAGGAATTAAGGCTTAAGGGTCTGAGCACCAGCTGACATTCATGTGACTTCCCTGGTGCTTGTCCTGGCTGCAGCTGCAGAACGATGCCTGCCTGAATATCCCAGAGCTCCACTCCTTACAGCTGAAAGCCATAAAGGCAGCTTGCAGGATGCTTTCTGTTTATCTTATGCCTAGTAAGCAAGAGAGCATCCATGAGAAGCTCAATTACTTTCTGTTTTCAGGAATCATGCAGCCAAGGGACATTGCCTCTGTCGTTTGCACATAAGTACAACTGTACTCAACCACTCCCACAAATACTCTAGCACTTCAGCTCCATGTCTTTCTCTGGTGATGGATGCAGGACAGTCTTTGCCACCCTCCAGTGTGTTATACAAGACAGGAAAACTCAGGAATGGGAAGGAGGATATTCACTCAGTGGTTCAAGGTGGATCGTGTTTTTGATAACTGATTAGTATTGCCATTTCATTGCATTTCTCATTAAAATCCCTTTCTTGAAGCTAGGTACAATTTGCACCATGTTTTCCACTTGTTTAGGCTTCAAGCTGTCACTCAAAAAATTAATTTTAGCTGGGTTCATCTTTCCATCACAATCTTTTTGTCACAGCGGTTGATTAATTCCTTGTCGTTGTTTGCTCTTTTACAAGATTAATTGCAGGATGAGACAACAGATGACATTCTGGGGAGAGAATTTACAAAGTTATTGTGATGCCACAACTTTTTTTCACCAATCTAAATTCAAACCAAGACTAAGAGATTTACCAAACAGCAACAAAGGAGCTCACATGTTACACCATGCAGGTGTAGAAGAGATGAGGCTGGGCTTGGAGCAATGAGCAGATCCTGGGTTCTTCCTCAAGGTTTGTACATCCCATGTTTCTCTCCTCTGAGTCTGGTTTGGTTTTTAAGATTTTTACTCATAGGTGTAAACCACTGATAAATCCCACAGTGGACCCTCATAAGCTGCACATTTTCTGGTGGAAACCACCTGGCAGAGGTTTACCCCAGAGGATACTTGTCTTGTTCCAGTCCAGGTGCAATGACACCTCTGGTTTTAATGCTCTCAAGAATCCATGTGTGTACATGAAGTAAGGGCAGAGAAGGAGCTCTGGGATGCCCTTTCTTTGATCTGTAAAGGCATAAAATAAACAGCACTTTGCATTCAGTCAACATTTCATTGGTTTACTTTATTTTACATTTATTTCACATTTATTTCCTCATGGTGCTGCTTTGCAAAGCATATCTTCAATATTGTGATGCAGTCATATAGATTATTTTCTATATAATCTTTATTAATTCAGCTTTTATTCTGCTTACTGGTTGTTTCGATGAAATCCACTATCTGCTGGTTAGACAACTGAACTGATGTTTCTCTCCTGGTTTTGCATTTAAGCTTGAACATTGTCTTTCTATTCCTCATTTACTCCAGTGTATATAGAATAAAAGACTTGCCAGAAATGTCCATGCTCCACAGATGCCTAATACTGAAGGCTTGTTCCCTCCTGCACTGAAGCCAGAGAGAATATTCTCTCCAGTTTCAATAAAAGCACGTTTAGTTACTGCTCGTGTAAGTTACTTCAATTAATAAAGCAGAGTATTTTTGCATCACAATGAAATCAGGCATTTAACCCAAAAAGACATACCAATGCATAAATGGCATGTTGTGTATATATTTGTGGCATTTTTACTATTTCAATGAAATCAACAGAGATCGACTGAGTTTTCACAGAGTAGCAAAACTACATAAGAGGAACAATTGCTTAGATTTTAGCTTTTAATTATTTTTCCCCACTTAGCTCTACTTTTTGTATGAACATAGTGGGAGGTTCAGTACTATGGTGTTTAATAGTCCAGGTTCTTCTGTTTACTGCTTTAAATAGTCAGACTTTTCTGATGTGTTATGTTGTACCTAGAATCCAGCTCATAATGGAAAGTAAATCTGAATTTTGCCTTTTACAGGTAAGAAAAACATATGCTGTATGGGGAACTGATGTGCCCAATGGAGCAAAATCATCATTGACGTTAGAACATCAATCACATAATTTGGAAAAAATCATCTAATGACTTTAGGGACTTTGTGATTTCCCAGGAACTATGTGATGAAATCCCAACTGGAGAACCCCATGAGTAAGCTGGAAATGTCAGTGTAAAAACTGAAATTCAGTGAATTAGTTTGGGGAAAAAAAATCTCCTTATATGCAGGTAACAACGTTGCAATCACACCCTGTGCAGAACAGGCAAAAGAAATGTAGGGAGGTATGATCAATAAGCCCCTTCTAAAGTTGTTTTCCCCCAGGAATATCTAATGCATTTCGTCATCATGATCACTTCAGCACCACACTGCAATGTTCAAAGTGGTTGAATAATTTCTTCAGTTCCTCTTCAGCGTCAGCTCTTTTAGCCTTTTGGTTTTTTAACCAAGGCATTAGGATTAAATGGTATTAGCTCAGATGTGTGCAGCTTATGATTTGTTTAAATATCTCATAGCAAGAGGAAACTGAAGTTAACACACAAACTGTTCTCATGGTCACGATATGACATTTTCTCCTAGTCCTGGGGCTCTCAGGTATTATATTGAACAATGTTAGAAAGTATTAATAATTAGGTAGAACTACATCTACAAAGCCTATTTAAATGGATATTTAAAGTAGTGGAGGAATTTACAGAGTTTTTTCCTCCCGGCCCTAATGCTCCTCAAGCAAAAATGTGGAGAAGTCGAAAACACAACAGTAAATCTGGGGTGTAAATTAGAGAAGTCTCAAAACAATTTACATTTTTAATACCTCTGAGGAAGTAGGATACTTCTATTAGCTACTAGGAAGTAGCACATAAATAATTGCAGATCCAATTGCCCGAATATCTGGAACTTGTCAAAGACCTTAATAAAAAGATTTATGAGAACTTCCAGCTTTACATTTCAAATCCTTGGAATCTGTCAAGCTACAGTCTTAATGCTAAACTCTTCATCACCAAAGCTGCCTGTAAATTCAAAATTAAGCCATAAGGAGTTGTTAGAGACTTTTATTTTCCTTTTAAATTCTACTCTCATGTTCTCTTCAGTATGCATTATAGATGGGAAGTTGGTTTTGCTTTGAAGTAATCTTACAGCTCAGATCTGACCAACTAGTTTTGCTTTTTTCTTATTTTTAATTTTTTTTTCTTTTTCTCAGCAGCAGTATTTGTATATTGTATTATTTAATGTCAGTAACAGAGAAGACATCACCTGCTTGGGTTACAGGACCATTCCTTCCATGCCTGGGGACCAAGGATGGTGGGAAGCAGCTTGGTAGAAGACAGCAAATTCCTGTCCTTGCAGCTAACACTCTCTCCTTTGAAGAAAACAGAATATTTATACAATACACACCAATATACATTTAAACATACAGTTCCTAATAGATACTTTCTGTTACAAAGAACAACTTGCATGGAAGTAAATGAATTTAAGAAAAGGGAAATGCCTAAGAGAGAAAATGCAGATCTGCAGAAACAAAAGTCTTGTGCTGCATGCCCACAATATCTGAAACCCCTGCAGCAAACATTTTCAGATGTCCCATTGTTCAGGGAGTTGCTCTTTGACTTTCAGGTTAGGGGTTTTTTTGGTGGGGTTTTTTGGTTGTTTTTTTTTTTTGGTGTTTTGGTTTTTTTTTGTCTGTTTGTTTGCTTTGGGTGGTTTTTTTGTGTATTTGTTTTGGGGTTTTTTGTTTGTTTGTTTGTGTCGTCTTTGTTGTTTGTTCACTTGGATTTTTACTGGAAAAGGCATCACTTGTTATTTAGTAGCAAGGAAATGATTCTTGAGATGAGCTATTGCTCAAATGACATACATTCTGAGGAAGTCAAAGAAGGAAAGACTTGAGGAAATCAAAAGAGAAATGGAGCTTTTCTGGATAGTTGTTGATGTTAAGGCTTTTGTTGGTTGTTTCTGTACGTAAGTTACATTCTTTCTAAATTTTGTGACCAAAACAAACATAACGTCTACTTGAGGAAAAGCAGAAGAATAACCTTTGTCCTTACTATCTGGAGTAAAAAAAACCTGCAGTAGCCATTCCTGCACCAGTTAGAAAGCTCTTCTCCCATCCTCACTGCAACTTTAAACCCTACTTAAAAAAGAAACTATAAATTGTGGAATAAATAAGAGCAATGGACTTCCGTGTCCTGCTCTTCTTATCCAGGAGTTTTTATTTTTCCAATACAAACACCTGCAGGTAGCACTAATTAGCAGTCATGATTTGGTTTTCTTGGAAAAAATAACAACTCAGACAGCCCTTTGTCAAGCCTTTTAAGAACAGAGGGTTGTTTGGTTTTTTTGTTTTTTTTCCCCCCAGAGCTTTCGCTCTTTGCTACCTGTATATAATTATCCACATACTCAGATCAATTTATTACCCTATGCATAAGCTTTTCCCCTCTTATTCTTCTTTCCCTTAGGACCTTTACATTAAGATGACTACTCAGACTGCTCAAATTGCCCAATTGCAAATGCACTTTGATCAAATGATGACTCAAGGAGACTCAAAGATTACTTCCACAGGGAAGGACAAGGCAAATTGATCAGTGCTGTCACTGGTGAGAAAGAGCTCCTGAAGGAATAGTTCTAAAAGGCATTATATCTTTAATGTAATCAAAGGAACATTTCATTTAATTTTCAAATGCCTCACAATATTTGTTAGTGCTCGTGTTTCAGGGATTTACAGGGACAAAAGTTAATCACACTGACTAGACAAAAACTAGATAGTTTAATTATGCCTATCCCACTTTCCATAATATTTTTTCTAACTGTTTATTAATATCGTTTATAGTATAGTTTATTTTCAAAATAAGAAGAGCACAAGCATAAATAATCTTTCAGGGTAGAGGTGCTGAGACTAAAGATGTAAGGGAGTTGGTGGTCTAGGAAACTGAGGAATAAAAAGATGGTTTTCTTTCCACCTCAAGACACATTTTAGACTGAGATGAAAAGAGATCAGGTATTCCCACTGCATTTTTTTTCCATAAGTCGTGAAATAGACTAACATAAACCACCCATGCATTATCCAGGCAGTATGAGTGAAACTTTGGTATATTGCCTAGACTCTGTTCCCAGAGCCAGAGATTAGAGGGAGTTTTCAGCCTTCTACCTATTCTCTTCTTTTGGCTTTGCACTTGTCTGTGAAGGGGTTGTAGCTGCAGCAGCAATGGAGGGTGAAAGGTTCTCCAGAGGCAGAGCCCTTCCCTTCCCAAGTAACAAGAAGTGCTGCTAAGAGAGGGAGCTGAAAGCTGTTAAATCCCAACAATCCACCCCTGTGTCTCTCTTAAGGATCTTCCTTATGACTTTAATTTCTGTGGTAGTGATTCATTAGCCTTGTATTATCCACTCCCAGTTAACTTGTTAAGAGAGAATTTTATGAACCAGTGGAAAGCAAAGAGCTGGATATAAACAGCTAAGACATGTAGCAAGAAAGAGAAAGAAAAAAGGGGAAAGAATTTCTTGAAAATCAAAATTCTTGGAGTAGGAAATAGTGGGTCAGATTATTATTATTTTTAAAGAACCTCCAATGGTTACTCCTTATATAATAATTCACAGGCATAAAACAAAAGCTGAACCTGAAGAAGGAGAAGAGATGGAGTCTGAAGAGCTTCTTTACTGTCTGAATACGATGGGACATGAGGTGAAAATCGGGAGCCATCCACATCCCTAGAACAGCTTAAGAAAAGTTCAGAATTACAGAAGAAAAGAGGTGAAAAAATACCTGTTAAATAAAGCACTTATTCACTAGTAGAACAGTATCAAGCCAACAGCAAGACCCAGATTTATATGACTGATATATTTACTGCTATTCATACCTTTGCTCTCCTACAAAAATCTTGTGTTTGAAATTTTTCTCTTCAGTAACATGGGCAAAGAAAAGGTTATTTTTCTAAGATGTCAGCCTTGTTCCACCATTGCTCACCTTCACACCAGTCATCTTCTCACTCAAGCAGAAAAGTGAAAATGGAAGTAGCACTTCAAGAAAATAAAGAAGTGCTTAAAAAAAAAAAAAAACCAACAAAAAAAACAACGGTTTGAATAAAAGCATTTCTGTGCATCCTCACTCTTTGTTGCAGAAACAAGAAAGCTGTCACATTTGGTCTATTTTTTTTTTTTTTTTTTGCAGCTACAGCTGTGGGTGCAGCTGCAAGCAAGAGCTTCTCCCAAAGCACCAGAGAAAGAGTATAAAAGGTAAAATTGTATAATAGATCACAAAAATAAAGTGGAAACAAAATAAAGCAGAGTCATATTTACATGAAAACACAGCAAGTGAAGATACAATTTCTAAGGTTAAGACTCTAATTTTGATTTCCCACCTCTTCTTTGCTCTTACTGTCCAACCTCAAAAAAAAAAATCATACTGCATGACAGATTTTCATGGGAAGGTAGAGCAAAGTTACAGAGAATGGTCCTGGTTCCAGCACTTGGTTCATGAAAGCACCAGTTAGTGAGTTATAACTATTGCTGAAAATGTAGAATTAGACTCTGGCATAGGTGTAGTAATAGTGCCTCAGCTGCAGCCATCTATTAAGAAATACTCAGTGCACTTGCAAAACCCATTCTAGAGAAATGTTTTTTTCCTGATTCACCAAACTATAGCTCTGAAATTTTCTCAGGAAGCTAAGCTCTAATGGATCTCTTCTGTCAAACAGCACTAGCCAGGTTCAATCTGAGAGGTTTCTTCAGGTCACTGAGGTGGAAAATGTGTAAACTGCTTTAATAGTCCAGAGTTTAATTATAGGTTTGCAACTAGTCATGCCACTTGACTTGCTGTGCAATTCCCTTCCACCGCACAGACAGTCCCTGTAATGGAAAAGGAATTATATTTTCCTATTTCAAATAGCTGCCTGATACTATGAAAAAAATCTGGTTTGCAGAAAAAAAAAAAAAAAAAGAGGGCATGCATACATCCATATCCCTTCAAGATTTCATTAAATTCAGCAGCTGCATTTACAAGCCATCACTTCCCCAGGACAGTCACTCCAGATAGGAGAATATACTTACCACTCAGCATCATAATCATTTAGAACATAAACAAAAAGAAATAGCATAAACCCCTATAGTATAAATAGAAATAAACCCAACCTTTCTCACCCTTTTAAATGTATTAAGGCAATTTAACTTCTGACAAGTTCTTTTTTTAATATCTCAGGGGTGATGTTACAGAAAAAAAAAGGGGGGGTAAAACAATAGCAAGAATTTCATCCACTCTATGCTGGGTACAACTGGGGGCAAGTAATAAGCAGGCAGGTTCCAGGATTTACTTGTAATAATCTTGGGTTCATGCCATTAACCGCCAAAAAATAATCTGCTTTATATACCTTGTGTATTTCCTACTCAAAGCAGGTGCATTGCTGCTGGTTCAAAGCTGCAACCAGTAAGTTAGGCTGAAAAGACAACCACAGAAAATCAGTTCTGGATGGCTGGTTATTTCCAAGTGAGCAGAAGCAAATCACTTACAGGGAACGAAAGCAAGAAATGAGCCAAGAATTTTGAGACAGAGAAAGTAAAGGGTAAGGAGAGGAAAACAAAAGGTGTCCTCAGTGGGAAAAAACAGAATTTCAGCTAAAGTGCTCTCCCGTGTGCTACTGAGAAAAGACCACGTCAGAGAAAAAAAGAGACCCCAAAGCATATAAATTTCTGGCCAGTGTGATTGCTAACTTCTCATACAGACTGGAACATGAGCCTGCAGATGAGGTGAGCAGCACAAATGAACCCTTGGCCCAGGGCCTATAGAACGCCCACTGGATCATTTCTCCGGCTTCCTGTGAACAGTTTGCAGTCCCAACCATGTCTAGATTTCATGCTCAAGTTCACTAGTTAAGGTTTATTACATCAGTCACAAACCTACTTCCTAGCACCAAGTCACCCAGACTGTCACTTTGGAAAAACAAGATGGATGGTAGCAGTGCAGGAACAGGCACAGGCAAGCTCTGAATGAGGACTAGAAGCAGAACTCATTTAAGTCTCTTCTGCACCATTCTGCAAAAGCACAGGACAGATGTGATGATTAACTCTTGTTTAGAAGAAGGCAGAGTGAGCAAGAGCTATAGAGGTCAGACTGGAAGAACCCCCATCAAACCCTACTCAAAAGGATGTTGATTGTGGTAAAAAAAAAACCAAAAACATCTAGAAAGCAACAGGACAATTGAAACAGCAGAGAAAGGAGTTTAAGCAAGTTCCAGAGAAGTAAAATATTTCTTCAATACTGAATCATACCTATTTGTTTTATCCTACAGTGTCTTGAGCTGCAACTGGGTGCCCCTGGCTGTAAGAAAGAGCAGAGCCTCTGGAAGTGCAGAATGTTGGCTTCTGGATGTGTGCAACATCCAGAATAGAAAGTAAAATCAAATAAATGTGAGGAAACCTTCTTTCAGATAGGCATGTACTGTGGTGTTAAAAGTAAAACAATGCTTGAGGCTTTTTCCACTTTTATTAGACATTTTCTACCACAAAAGCATCAAGATTTCAGATGCCTGGTGTTTATTCCAGCTTTAATTTTCTTCACAAATTCTTCATCTCTGAAGCAAATTAAAGGAACAGATGCATGCCTGGGAATGTTTCCAGACTGATTTTGGAGAAAGTAAGACATCCAATACTTCCTGAGCCGAGTTTGCTGGTCGATGATAATGCCACACACAGGATCAAAGAAAAGCTTGGAGTAAACATCTGATGTGTAGAGGTTTATAAAACATTTAGGTTGCAGATGGTTTCTGCACCTCCCCATGGACTCCTGCTGAAGATAAGCCACTGGTCCCCATCTTTAATTATCATGTAAATCATCTGTCTTGCTTCACCCTTTGATGCAGCTGAATGCTCTAAACTTTATATTGATTTTCAGAGATTAAGGGAAACCTTTCAAAAAATAAATATACATGTAAACATTCCATGACTAATATTGTTTAACCAGGATGTTATCACTCAAAGCATTTTCTACAAAGACCTGGATTTTACCTCTGATTTGTGGCATCCAAAAACCAAATCCAAATACTTCATCTCTGCTTCCCTGGGCACTGACACAAAGGAGAACACCAACTCTTTTGGTCTTCAGACAGGTCCAAAATAACTGTTGCAGAGCCTTTCAAACACAAGTTTATTCATCTACTTGGCTACTGTATGTTAGCTCCCATTAATTTTCATGAGGTTAATGAGCGTAGAAAATGCATTTGAGGAAATTGAATTACAAAATTAAGCTGACCATGGTACATCTGCCTACAAAAAGTAAGTTTGATCCTTTATGTGCAGGCAAACAGGAGCTTCAGGCAGGGTTGTGGATTCATCTCAGAGAGGGGTTGTGAGAGCTGGAGGAGATGGCAGAGTTTTTCTAATATGTCACTGCATAACCACAGTTTTTAGAACACAGCTCCACTGAATTAGGAGTATCAGATATATACTACAAACAGACACTTCAAATGCTACTAAATTACTATTCAAAATAATGCAAACAAGCACAAGCTTCAAATAAGAAGCAAAGAACCCTGTGTAATTTCTAATACATAAAGTAATATCTCACTTTGGTGTCCAATTGCCCTTTTCACAACATGAACCCTTGCAGTTTATTGGAAAAACACATTTCTTGAGAAAATCATTTTAGGTTTAATCATGTAGATAAAGCCTGTGAGGATATTGTAATATAGGTCGTAATTCATTCATTTTCTTTCAGCTCTAGAATTTATTTTGGCTAGGGATTGGCCAAGACAACTTTTATTTCATGTTTATGACTTTGTATTTCCCTTAATATAGAGGAAAGCAACATTTTTTGTTGCTCTTGTTGAAGTTACTGCTCTTGTGCTAAGATTAAAATTTCAAATACAGAGAATGGTCTCATTATAATCAAAGCAACATAAAACAAATTTTTTCTCAGAATTATTATATGAGAAATGTGTGTTCATTCCCTCAAAAGTACAGTTCCTTATACAGTAGAAAGCAATATTGCTGAAGTACATAGCTTGAGCCTTCAGCAGAGCCCTGAAGGCCAGATCTTGCAGCCTCACCCCATGCTGAATGAAATAAAGAAAAGAAATGCTGCAGTGCCATTAAGAAAAAGAAGATGAGATTACCAGGCTCTTTGAACTTTTACCCAGGAAACTTTGGAAACAGCTATCAGCTAATGAAGTCAATGTGCAGAAGAAGTGAGGGGGTCAAGGTAAGGGCTCCTGAGCAGCTACCTGGAGACAGCCAAAAAAACCCATGCAAAGGAATGGCTGGGATGAGCATTTGGCAATGTTTTTTTGAATCAGCACGTGTGTTCAGAGCTGCATTTACAGGTCACAGCTCACCTTTTGTGGCTTTACTATTGAAATATCCCCTTTGCATACTGCAGCTGTAGTCCAGACACAGAAAATTTTTAGCTCTCTAGGTTTTTTCCTACAGAGAGGAAAAGTTAAAGCTTAAAAAAACCTTTGTGTTTTGTTTGTTTGTTTTATTATTATTAATATTGTGCATAGGCCTCAGGCTGCATTGCAGATTTCATTGTGAGAAGGCTCAGTATGGTGGAATAAGAGGAGCTGTTTTTTCAGGGTGTGACACAGGGCAGCAGAAAATAGCTTAATTTTAAAATAAGGGACACGGATACCAAAAGCAGCACTAAAAGATATCATATCTTTGATTTCCAAAAGGAAGGGGTTTTTTGTCTCCGGTGAGTTGAAAAGGCTACATCTCAAAATCCTCATCTGAACAAATGAAAAAAAAATGAAAAAAAAAGAAAGAAGGTCAAGAGACTTCAGTAACACCAACGTAAAACCAGAACAAATTATTCAACATATGTCTCCCAATTAAATTTTGGGGGAAGAAGGAAAAAGCACTTCAGCTAAACACACACAAAACAGCAACAAAAAATGAACCTCAAGAAGTTGTCTATCAAACCCAGACTAGTTTTTCTATTTTTACTTTCTTCTTGCACCCAGTTTTTTCATTTAGCATCTGAACTGACACATCTCTTTATCCCTTGGGGGGGGAGGCAATATGAAGGTTGGGGGAGTGAGGATGAGAAGCAGAGGGACACAGCACAGCCAATAAATCCCTGCTTACTGCAGGGACACAAACTGGTGCCAAGAGTGTGTAAAACCTACTCACTAATAAATCCCTGCCTATCTTGTCAGCTCTAAAGCACTTCCTAAAGCATTATGCACTGCCACACCACACTGCAGAACTCAGGATAGTCAAGGCAATGTGAGTGCTTAATTACACTTCATGTAGCTCATTTTATGCATTTTTTGGAAGAAAATATAATGAAGAGCTTTCTACCCACACAGAAGACCAGGAGGTACCTTCAGAAGTGCACTTCATTTGTGAACCTGTGTATCAAGCCCCAAATAAAATTTCATCTCAGTTCCACTGATTTTTTTTTTTTTTCCTTTTCCAGGATCAGAGAATTTACAAGATTAGCATGAAGCAACAACTCTTACCTTCATCTTAATGGCATTACTCATGCCCTTCCAAGGCAATTTAAACTATTTGTTAAGCATTTGTGAACTAGAATGAAGTATGGCTCAAACCTTTCTCTCCCAGAGGGGATTCTAACTCTGGGGACATTTCCCTCTCCCCTGAGCATCCCAGAGCTGCTGCTTTCCCCAGCCTCAGCCATCTGCTCTCCAGCAGCAGTGGAAAATTCCTATTTGTCTGTAAGGTGAATTGCATGCTAATCTAGATGACAGGATCAGGAAACGTCCTAAAACAAATTAGTAGGACAGCAAAGCAGAGCAAACAAGTTGTAAATTGCATTAGCCAGTCTCAGCGTCCCTCCGGCCTTGACTCCTGCACCTTGCTTTTAATCTTACAGAAGAATAGTCATAAGATTAGGTTCCTAATGCTTTTTCTGCCCCTTTTATAAGCAGAATTTTAGGTGCAGTGGATTTGAAGCAGTGGTGTCTCCAACCAGATTCAATGGCAGGACCCCCCCAGTTGGTCCCACAATACTGAAATTGTTTGCAGACATAAATCTCAACAGAATTACCAACTCTGTGTAACCATTTGCTCCAGGAAAAAACCCAAACCAAACAAACAAGCAGAAAAAACAAACAAAAAAGCCCAAACCAAACAGAACAAAAAACTCCTACCTGGAGACAGATATTAAGTCCTTTGCAAACCTGAAGGAAACACAGCAGCAACCAGCTTGCACAGCAGCAACCCAAACATGCATAGGATTTTGCTTCTGGGTGCTCCAGTATTTCCTCCTTTCCTGCCTTCCACTACTTGTTTTTCTTACTTAGTTTACTGGATATAAATATCCTTCCCATTATATTGTAGCTACACAAAAACCCACCACAGACTCAGTGATGTATTTGTGTGATAGCAGGAAGACAAAAACTTCTTTTACAATCACTGCCCACTACCAGATCATCAGCACAACAGAACAATGAAATATTTTATGAAAATTAAGTTCTTTTTAAGGTATAAACTTTTTGACATGGATTAGAAGCTGGCATTTCCATGTTTTATTGCCATTCTGAACACAAGGTGAAAGACAAAGTTTTTAGAATCTTCCCCTCCTGCAACCACAGAGGGATTCATGTGCTCTGCTCTTTGCTGACTTTAATACCAGCATTAGTGCAACAAGAACATTGTTAAAAGACTAAAAGACCTTTCTTGTCACTTGAGCTTAACTTGCACTTTGTCAGCAGCTATATAAAGGCATCAAGGACATTTTGTTCAGGAAAAAAAGAATAATCCCAAATTACATTTATCACTGTATTTGAAATTATTTTCTGTTGTTCAGCCTGGAATGCTATTTTCAACTACACTTCAAAAGGATTTTGTCAGGACTTGCTCTGATATTCTCTTAGCCATAAAGTCTGAAGTCTTAATAACTCAAAAAGAAGATTCTTGGAAATCTGAAGAACACAAAAATGGTATTACATGGAAGACATTCTCCACTCACTGCTTAGATGAGGTATCCATTTGCTATGCATGCAGAATCAAAATAAATTATTATTCAGCATCTTCAATCTGCATGAAGATACAGTTCAATACAGCATAAATCCAAATCATCAGTGTTAAATCCTAAAGAAGAGTTCAAGAAATTGATTTTCAGTAGCTGCCATATGCACAACCCAAATGTCTTAATGAATTACATTCTACCACTCCTTAAAAACGGAACCAATAGAGCAGTGGTAAGGATGAGGGCTTCAAGGGCACAGAGCTCTGCACAAGCACTGAGTAAACAAGACAACTCATTCTTCCTTCAAATGGCATCCAACCATTCCTTTTCCCACCATGAAGATATACAGAGCCTGGGAGGAAAAATAATACAAGTTAGAATTAGTTTAGAAGGACTTCAAAATAGTTTTATATAAACCTTTATTTCACATCTTAATATGACGTGGAAGAGTGAGCAAATGTGAGTTTACAAAGAGAATGACAGCAGTGCTCCACAGCTGTAAATAAGACAAGACTGGATCATTCAAAGCCAGACAAGAAGGACACTGGGGAAAAGAACTATAAAATTTGATAGTAGTTAAGCTTCCACATACCCACAATGGCTAACTCAGCTGAGGCTTTTTGCTGGGGCAATGAGTTAGTCTCCTTGTGGTATGTTTGCCTTTCTCCTGTGAAAATGGCTGTCAAATTCAGTGTTTAAAACAAACCCTCTCTTCCCAGTAACACCCACCTACACAGCACATACAGAGTTTGCAAACAATTACCCAGTCCATCTGTCTGTAAACTAATGAAATATGTTCTAAAGCAAAAAACCAAAAAAACCCAAAATTCTATTTAAATGAAAGAATTACAGACTAAACAGCATGACTTTTTGCCGTGTACCATAGACATATTTTTTGAGGACAGCAAGACCTGTGCCTTGTAGGGATCAATTTTTTGAAAGTTATGGTTAAGGCATAACAGCAAAGAGCTTGTTCTTAAAGTCATGCTTACGTATCTCAGAAAATTACATTCTTTTCAGAAATCCTCACCAAGATTGGGCAATCTCACGCTGCTGTTGACAGCAACGTGAAACACCAGAGTTTTCAAAAAAAATGCACCATTGCTTTTTAATTCTGTCCATTGACTTGCATGCAAATCTCCTGAAGATATAACTGTAAGAACTTGATCAAATTGGATTCCTTCTCAGCCATCACACACAGAGTCGAAACATTTCCCTAAACACATCCCTCATTGCAGGTTTTATTTGAAACACAACTAAAGAAAAAGAAGTTTATGGATCCATAGTAAATTCCAGGAGGTATCAGCACCCTGGGTGGTGTCTGCAGGATACGTAGAGCTGTAAACTTGTTACCATAGCTGCTCTCTTTTGAACTGTTCTTACATTTACTTCTTTCACCTTGGTTTTTTGACATTTACACTTCTTTGAATCTATGCCTGAATAAATCTAAATGCCCTTTCCAGTCACTATAACTAATCACCTTCCTGCAGAACTGCAGAAGAAAGCCTAAAAAAGACCTTTTGAGCATACTGGAGCTCTTAAAAAAGAAAAAAACACAAAAACAAAACAACCAAAAAAACAAAAAAACACCCAACAGAACAAAACCCGAACAGTTGCAGCATGCTTGTAACTCTGTTCTGTAGATATCCCTGAGATAAGCTAAGCACTCGGGCTATAATTTAGCATTTCATACCCTCAGGGTTCAGCAGATAAGCAGCAACAGAGTCAGTTTGATTTATCCTCTAGTACTACACACATGCTCAGGAGTTAGGGTGGACTGGAATGAGATTACAAGATCATTGTGTGGTTCAGAAGTACCAACTAAAATTATTAGTAGTAAAAAAAAGAAATACAAGCCAACAATCAATACTTTTTTGCAGTTCTCATATTTAGGATTGCAAAAAGTCATCCAGTCATACAAACATACATAACATACAAAGTTCATCATTATAAAGATTGGATACCTCCAAACTCTTCAATTAAAATTAATTCCTATTTATTTTTTGACTGCCATCCCTGAATTATCAGTAACTGTTTATTTGAAGAATTTGTTAGTTCTCCAGCAGTATATTGGCACAAGTGTGCAAGGCAGAATATGCCTGCAACATTGCCAAGCAGAATATTGCCTGATACAGCACATTTTATTTTTGAAGACTGAAGTATGTTGCTGTAAGAGAACAGGCCCAGTTCCAAAATGCAGGGTAACATCACATCATAAATTAATGATTTATAATATGATAGTATGAATGTTTCATTTATCTTCTTTCTCCCTCTACGTGATATTTATCTGGTTTAGCTAAAGTTCAGGTGTTATGCATCATGAATACAGGCAACAAACAGGACAAAGGATGTAAAAGCAGTGTACATCCAAAGTGTTCATTAAGGTTCCCTGAATTCTGAATTAAGGCAATGTGAGCACCCTAGTAGCAAAAAAATATTACACAAATCCATCCTCAGAGAGAGCAGTGAGGAGAGGGGTTTTCAGCCCCAGTTTTCTCTACAATTCAGAAAACTTAAATGCTTTAGATAAGTTAGGCAGTGTTTAGTATTATGTATCATATTGTGCCTCAGTTCCTTGGGTTCCTTTCTACCCATATTTATGTTACATTTATTTACATCATTTACAACCTCAATCAGTTGTAAAAGCTCCTATGTCATTGCTGCAAACCATCTCATGTAACCTGACCCCCTGAACAGGCAGAGAGAGGAATGTTCAGGTTGGGATAATAAAGCTGTGTAAAGGGAGGGTTACATTGTGGATCACACTGCCCCATGCAAAGCAAGAAGTGGCACAGCAATGCCACTCAGATCCTTTTAAGCTTCTGCAATCTACAGTTATTTGTGTCCTGATTTCTTTCACAAGTCTGGGAAAGAAACCTGCTGTTTGATGAATTTCAGCTCAACATGCAGATTTTCAAGAGCTTCAACTGTCAAGCATATGATTTCCCAGTGCCTTAATTTCCTCCCTTTGATGCCAATAGGAGAAAAAAAAATCCTTGAGAGGTTTAAGTAGACATAACTGCTTGATTTCTGAAGAGCATAGCCCACGAATGTGCCCATCTTTCAGGCAGTGCTGTGAGACTTGATTACCACATGTGCACATTGCTCTAGGAGCTCTAGGTGTAAGCATCTTCCATCAAAAATGCAGTCAGCGCATGATTTTCAAAATATTCATCTCCCACTGAAATTCAAACTCTACCTACTAGCTTTAAAGAAAACAGATTTAGGCCAGCACCGAACACACTTGAAAATCCAAAGCTGAAGTAGAATAACTCCATGTGGTCACCACTTCCTAAATGAAAGAGGAACAGGCAAATCAGGTCTGACTATATGTAGAACTACTGGAATTTAACTTTAACCATACTTGAAGCTTTGCTGAATTTTTAACTGTTTGTTTTCAATTAATTTGCCATTTTTTCTTGCCTCCCAATTGCTGAGGTCTGGTAGAAGCCAGGAGCTGGGCTGCCTCAAAGTGTTGTTTCCATGGCATTTCCAGCCTGACTGGAAGCCAGAAACATTAAAAAGCTCATGAGACAGCCTGTTTCAAGAGTTCTCAAGCAAATTTTGGCTGATCCAGAATGTTTTGATTACTTCAGAACAGCATGCAAACTAGGGCATAACTCACAGCCAAGCTAAGCTCAAACCCTGGTGAAGTTTGCCTGCAACAGGGTGTGAGTTGGGGAGTGAAAGGATGGGCAAATATTTTCTCAGGTTTATCAGCAGCATTTAAAGGCAGGCAGAGCAGAGACAGAGAGCAGAAAGAGATAGACATAAATATGCAGTCAAACCATGGTTTTCCAAACTTTACTAGAATCCAGCTCCCCTGCTATGCAAAATCATTCATTTGGATGGAATTAAGTTTGCTAGTGTTTGAAGATGGGGAGCTGTGTGCTGGAATCTCTTCTCTGGACAGAGCATCTATTTGTGAGGGAAAAGCAATCTGTTTTCCCCGTTTTAACCAAGTTAAACTCTGAGCTCCTGACAAGATGCCAATATAATTTGCAGTGGCACAGACTTTTCCTTCCATATACCAGTGAGAGCAAAGCTGAACATCTCCAGCCAGGCATCTGTAATTCACATTTTCATTCCTGTGGCAGACCCTTTCCTTCGGCAAGTTGGATATTAGCTTCTTATCAAGTTTTCCTTGAGTGCCAAATTGAAACCACAGAAAAAAATAATAGTTCATTCCTCCACTACACCTGTAGCTGATGTGCCAAGTTAAGAGAAATTTGTTATGGCAATGACTTGCAGCTTGGGCAGTCAGGTAAGTAATGAATTTTCTCAGAGTTGTAATAATATAGGAGAAGCCCCTAATCTGACCTGAGATGAGTCTGGAGCAATCTTCAAGTTTATCCTAGCTTTGGTTATTGTAAAGCCATGTGTGACCCTTGCTCTGAGCAATTTCAAGCCCCAGCTGCCTCTGTCAGCCAGAAGCAGGTATGGAACCTCCCTTGTTCAGCACCTCTCCTGCCCCTCACACAGAGGCATCACTGACACCTTCTGATCAAGCTTGCCCTACCATTTTCTCATGCATTTAATGCCCTCAGAGGTTTTGCTGCAACTCAGTGACAACCTTACTGGAAATGTCCCTGACTAGCAGCAAGGTACTGGGGCAGAGCATATGAACATCACTTCCATCCAGCCTTGTGCTCAGCAGCAGCACATGGGCTCTGACTCAACACATCCACTTTTCATACAAAGGAAAATTCCAACACTTTGCTCAGCATCTATCCTACAGCTGAATCTGTGAAAGCTCAGAGGTCCTGGTTTAGTTCCCCAGCACAGTGTGGCCTGTGAGCTTGTCTGGAGAGCCTCAGGACACCATTTAGTGCTTCCCCTGTTTCACGACTCAGCCAAACAAGAGCCATGAGACATCAACACTGTTCACTTCATGGCATGGTTGGACACATCTAGCACTTTTTTCAGGAGTACTTCCTTATAACCTAGGCCTATCAGAAAGGTCAGAGGGCCACCACAGGAAAGGAGTAACCAACAGTTTTATATTACAGCTGACCCCACTGCCTTGCTCAGGTGTGAAGAGAGATGGCAGGAAGATGTATCCTCCAGCTCCTCCTCAAATCTGTAAACCCCTGGTATTTCAATATAATATGTGCCCTACTTTTCTGCCCCCATGACTGCTTTCTTTCCTCAGGGAAGATGCCTTCTTTCTGAGCAGAAAGCAAGAAACTTCAAATACAATTTTTTCTGCATGTTCTTGCTGGAAGCAGAACTGCTTGCTATAGCTAGTGCCTCAATAAACAGGAAAAATTAAAAAAGAAAAAAACAAACAAAAAACCAAATAAAAAACCTGAACACGTTCATTTACCCTTCTCTCCATGAAGTACTGAGTTCATCACTTCTTGTAAATCAAAGAGAAGATGAATGCTAAGTTTGATTCCAACTTCTCAGTGCAGATAAAACAAAATATTTCCTGGCTCCAAATCTCAATCAGCCATCATGCAAGAAAATACATATGCATGTTTGTATTTCTCATTTGATCAATGTCAAGATTGCTTCCATTTTTTATTTCAAAAGAAACTGAGAAAACACATTTTTAAAATTCACTGCAAAGAGTAGATTCAGCTGAAAGATCAAACATCCAATGATTGCACTATTCAGGGTCATGGCTGCAAGTTTAGAGTATCAACAGTTTTAATTACTTCTTTAGAAATCAGACACTATTACAGATCTTTCGTTTTATTAGCTGCACCACAGATTCCCAGAGAGTTGTCAGCTCAGTTCATTTTTCTGCTGCATATAATACACCTGGCTTCTGCTGTGTGCTACTTCATTCTGCATTTGAATTTTGTATTTGGAGTTGAGAAATTTGCCCTCTTTCCTGACTGGACTTCAAGCTCATAAAACAGGCCAATCCTTTCATACAAATATATTGATTTTAAGAGCATACTTCTAGTTAGGAGAAATGGTCTGGCTTCAGAGCAATATTCCCTGCTAATGCCTGATGATCTTGAGCAACGAGATGAATTTTCCTGCATCTCATACGTGGTGACTCCTCGGGAAGTACAGCTGCAAATCTCACACAGAAGTACTCCATCATCAAAACAATATTCTCCTAAAAAAGTCTCTTCTGCGGGAGCCCTACAGGGCTCTGAGGACTTTGTCATTTCAATCCACTTCTCTCAGCTCACATCTTGTTCTCAGCTTGGGGCTCTGAGAAGGCTGAGTCTGGAACTGGGCAAGGAGCACATTCCTTACTGCCCCACCTGCTCCTACCAAGCACAGCAGGTACCCATTCCCTGCAATCCACTCCATGGGAAGCATTAAAGAGATAGGAAGATATTTCCAGGGAACAGTTTGACATTTTGCCTGAGCCTACTTGCTTCTCTTCATGTTTATACACTGTGTTTAATGCTTAGTAATCAGTGTGAAAAAATTATTCAGAAAATGTATTTTCATCATTATTGAGTCCTAAGATGGATTAGTTACCTATATATTTAACTAAAATTAATAAATACACAGTTAATGTGATGTCAAACCACAGCCTGGCTGCCATCATTTCCTGGACAAAAAAAAAAAAAAAAAAAAAGCCCCATAAAATCCTGTCTAAGATACAACTAATTTGGTCTCTGTTACCAGTACACCTTCGGCTTTAAAACTACAATCTGGCTGAAGCAGGGCAAGAAATGAGCATGTAATTGCCAGGAACAGTTCTTTGACTTGCTGTAGAGCCATGCTCTTAGAAATAAGCTATTAAGAAAAAAAATGAGTTTAGTAACTTCTAAAAATCTGGTATTGAAAACTTAATTTTTGCCATTTTTAAGTACAGAAGACACTATAACAGTTAATTTTAAAAGGAAAAGAGGAAATTATTTAATCTTACAGGTACATGCAATTGTGTAGCAGAAATAAGGTAAGAAATAGAGATCAGTACCTGGAAAATACAGTCTACAAGTTTGTTTGAGGGAAGAGATTGTTGGAAGTGAGAGAGATGTTGCAATAACTTATTTCAACATAAAATGTGGAGAACATGCCAAGAGGAGTAAAGGATCCATAAGTTTACCTATCAAGCCAATCCATATAATTGTGCTGCACATTTTTGAATGCAGTCATTTGAGTCAAATACCATAGTCTCAGGGAAATAAAAATTAGCTTTTTTTTTTTTTCAAGTTTCTTAAAAGGATGACCCTTACATCAGACCCTGAGAATTCACTGTAAGAACTCAAGTATTTCTGCAAGAGGACAGTAGCATGGTTTTAAAGAGAGAGAAACCAAATGAAAACTAAGAAGGAAATGCAGATGAAAACATCTGATCACTTTACAAGAAATGGCTCACCACAAATATAATTTCTGAAAAATCACTGAGTTTATCAGAGCAAACTACTCCAAGGATGTTTCCTTATTCAAATATGTTAAGAATTTGCAAGGCATAATAACTAAATACCAAATATCTCAAATTAACCTAATCATCAGGTTATGACGACACATAATGATACATAGAGTTCATAATTAACAAAGAAAAATACTCATTGTTTACAAGATGAGCAGTAAGAACACTGCAAAAGTCAGAGTTTTTTTAAATACTTAAAGTATGATATTTTATTTGAAGTCCCAGTTTATTAGCAAAGAATGAAAACCATATAATATTAAGCCCTTTGAAATCTGCTAGCAGTATCATGCCTTCATTATTTATTACTTCAGTCAAGCAGGACTCTTAATGAACTGTTTTACAATAACTAAACAAAGACAGACAGGTAATGAAGTAGATCACTTTGATTATAAGGTATTCTTGTTCTTCAGCATTGATACTCAGTGCTATCATTAGCAAGCAATTTTTTCCCCCTACTAAAAAGATCGTGCATCTCACTGTGTTAAATGTATTTTTGCTCCATTTACTCAATTAGTGCCTGCACATATGCAAGGATCAGAACTTCAGAATAATCTACTTTACTGTAAGATTTTCCTCTTTTCATCCATCACTTCAGTAAAATAAGAATCCTTACATATGCCACCTTTTCTAAGTAAAATAAATGTATTTCAAAGAGACCAGTTAATTCACTTACTGGAACACAGCTTTAATTCACATTTAACAATAAACAATATTAGAGCAAACAGCAGTCGTCTTGAAACCCTGCCTATCACTCTTCAATGGTCAATAATGTTACTAACCTTCAGACACAGGTCAAACCATTCTACAAGTCATGAAAACAAAGATTAACAGGTCAGGTCATTACCTCCCTCTGCAGCTCTCAAGAAAAACAGCTTGTAAGGAATGGAGAAGACAATCTTGACCTCCATCTCCACCAGGTGAATAGTTTGGAAGATCAAACCTTATCAAGGTTTCATTTACCAGTGCTACCAATCACTACACACCTTCTAGAGGTAGGTAATTTAGATTTATATTTTGAGAGAGTTTACTAAGAATAGGTTTTATGGTTCAAACACACGTCTACTGCAAATTTAAAAATCAAATACCCCAAAAGTTAGGGGTCTTTTGTTAGGTCCTTGAAGAGAAATAGCTAAATTCAAGGGTAGCCCCTTGATTAATAGGAAATTAAATTCAGATCTAAAAATCAATATGAAAGTCTTTAACTTGAAGTTATCCATAAGAAATTACCTCTGTCTATTTGCAAAAGTCCATTTTTGAGTGGACAGTTCTTTTCCAGCTACTTCTATAGAGCCCAAATTCTACAAAACCCATGTAGTGACAATGCTGCAGTGTAACTTTTATACAATGGAAATATAAAGCTTGCCTATCTAAATAATATACTTATTTACATGAGTAAGGAGATAGTAAAGTGAGATTGAGACATATGCAAAATAGAAAAAATAAGCTTCTGGTGCAAGGCACCACTGAACATTCTTGACTGTTAGAACGTGAGGAAGAAATAGGAAGACATTTTTTCTCCTATCCTCTGACCATTGCATGTTCATGACTGCCAACATTGGAATGAAGAGTCTGAATGGAGAATTCCCAGAGAATATGATGATTCATTTTTTTCCTCTCTCCCTTGTTTGTCAAAACTGTGAATGTGTTCTCTCTCTTTTATTTAAGAGCTCAGATGGTCTTAAGCAAGATAGATAGCCTGTTCTCGGTGCTGTGGCATGCATCTGTTTATGAATAATGAGTATCAGAGACAAACTGATTAATAGTAATTTTATATTGTGTGAGGAATCTAGAAAGGGGGACATTGTGTGGAATATTTATTAGTGAAGTACAGTAGGCACCACACAATGAATATGACTGTGAGGGAAAGAAAAGGATGGAGATAAAAGCAAAACTGTGCCCAGAAGCTTTAGAGAGCATCAGTAGGAGTTGGCCAAGCAGAACAGTATAAAAGGAGGAAGAAAAATGGCCATATAACTGAAAGTCAGTGAGAAGTGAACAAAAGAGTCACATAAACTTAATTCATGAGCACAATGGACCTCTGATTAATTCTCTGATGCAGGTAAAGAACAGAGATCATCAGGATAGTACCATGCTGGCAAAAGAATAGTACACATTTAATGGGGCAGTCACTACCCAGGGCCAAGCTGATGAACACAGAAACTGCCTGTATCAGTAGAGCAATAGTCTGAGTCTCATTCGGTCACTGAAACCTGCCATTCAAACACTAAATCACAGTTCTCAGAGTAAAGATCTGACAAAGTGAGCTCCCACTGGGATTTCTCCGCTGTTGTATCAGTGCCTAAAACTGCTTCCCCAGGAGACCCAGGCTGAATCACCCTAAGTCTCAGTCAGTCCATACAGGAACTCCAATATCTGTAGCTGGGCAGCATACATTTGCAGCTTAGCAGCAATTGTATTTTCTTTTAATTTAGCCATGCCTGACAAATAAAGAGAGGTTTGAAAGAGTCAAAATAACCTCCAAGACAGAGATGTTTGCATCAGTTGATACTTTTTTCCTGTTTAAGAGCCAGAGCACGCTGTAGTTCACCTCTAGTGACAAACGCTTGTCATGGACATGTTTTAGCCATTCATCTATAGCCTCTAAAATCTTCAGCAAAAAAAGGATAGAACTGTGAAAGCAAACAAACAATTTTACCATACATATGTTAAAGCACATTTTGAGAGCTATTGTAAAACAGAGAGAAAGAAAAGAAACAAAATGTATCTATCCTTCCACATGCAGGACAATCTATTGTTTGTCTAGGCTGCATGGTGGCCATTCAGCAAAACAAACAAACAAGCACATAGATAAGAAAACAAAAGAAAATCAATTTTAATTTTTCCTGCTAGTGTTTATTTCCCCACCCATATTTTTTCAGAGGTTGCAGAAATAACTTTGCTTTCCTTTGAAAACTCACAATTTACTGTGGATATGTGCACCTCCACAGCCAAACCAAATGTTGCAATGTTGCACATTGCTCATCACTGACATCACTTGCTTAGCATTTTAGTCCTTTAAAGAAGCTGTAAGTTAATCTGAAATAATGCTATAACTTGGTTTTAACAATGTTGTTGTGTTTTGGTTTTTTTTTTTCCCCTGACAGGACTGATTTGACTGTAAAACAGCAGAATCCTCTGTGAATCCCTGCTGTGGCAAACAGAATCCAGAACCAGTAGGAGACCTTCAGTTCATATTTCTAATCACATGCTCATCTACTAACTAAGCTTGAGTTTTTTATTCCCTTCTCTATCCTTCTTTCTTGCAGTAAATAGCAGTAACAAAAAAAAAACAACCAAAAAACAAAAAACCAAAAAAAAAGTGGAGCTCTAATTGCAATTCTATTTTATTGTGTTTTTCTTGAAAAGCCACACTTCTTCATTTAAATTACAATAGAGATGTATTGTTATTGTAGCTACTTTTTCTTGTTGCTGTGATGGTTTGTATATCAATTATTACTGTAAGGAAGTTGTACAGAGCTCATCTGGAAAAAAAAGTGTAATAGATTTTACCAATCTATTTTCAAGGTTATTTTTCTTCCTATTTATGATTTGCAAAGATTTTTAGTTTCCATTTCTTCTTAGTCTTAATATCCACATCCACACAATATGAATTATCATTTAAAATTCAGTGAATAACTGCCCTAGTGATATGTAAAGCTGGGGAAAACCTAATTTGCAGTATATATTTTCTGTTTCCACTGACTGGTCCTGTCAATCAACTGTGTCAGGCTCCTGCAAAAGTATGTCAGAAGCTGTATTTTTTTTTCCTGTTACCCATAATCATTGTGAGAGGAGAAAGCATATTATTTCATCTACAGTGTCATATATATATATATATTAAAAAACCCTTCTGTTAAACCTCATCAAGATTCAGTAGCTCCAGACAAGACAAAGCCTGAATTATTTTCTCAGAATCAAGTCTTTCTGCATCAGATGGTTTTTGACCCTAGCATTTTGAAACCACTGAGGCAGATGATCAAAGAACTCATATACAGCAACTGTCCCTTACAAGCAGATGAAATATCATGAGAGAAAAGAGTATTTTTACTCACTCCTACTCCTATACTGCTCTTTGGTCTTTTGTGCAGCACAGGATGTTTTTTCTGGGAGAAATTGCTCAAATTCAGCACCATCCTCCTGTGAGACCTTTTCTGTCCTAGATAAGGACCTCCTCTCCTGGAATTCAGAGCATCATTAATATGGTCTTTGAAAGATGCTCTGCTATAGGCATTAAGGAGTCAAGTTCTCTCTGTTAGATGTATTCAAACATACCAAAAGTTGTCCTCCTTAGGATAGCCTAAGGAAGCACCGTGTCACCCCATGTACATTCCTCTTCAGGATTTGTCTTTCAATAGCTGATTCCTTCACCTGCCCATCTCTCTTAACTACTGAAAACAATCCTATTAGCAGTTCCAGCAGTGATGTGTTTTGCTTGATGGCATTAAAAGATGCATCATTAAATGATAAAAATAACTTGGTTTGAGGCTAATTTTTGAGTGAATAAGTCTCAGATACTTGTTAGGCCTATTTTATATGATTTAATGCAAAGAGAAAAGAGCAGGGGCAATATTTTCCTGCAACATGGCCTTGCATAGCCTGAAAAGCAGTAACAGGCATCAGGTACTCCAACAAAGTATTCTTTCTCATGGGCTTTTCAGACCACTCCAATTTGTATCACTAATAGCTTTCTCTCCTCCGAGTGCTGCAGACAAGCACCTCACCCTCTTTCCCAGGCCCCATGAGAAAATCTTGAATTCTTCTTGCAAATAGCTTGTGTCCTTTCCAGGAGCATAGAAGTGCCCGTGTGCTTGCTAGAGCTCTGTGTTCTTTCACAGGTGCAAAACTGTCATTTTAAGTCATCATCTAGGAAACGCGAGAAAAATTGAGTCAGAACAATGTTATTATTTTATCTGGAGTAATCATTCCACTTCTGTACTGAAGATTTCGTGACCACTTTTCACAGCATGCCTTTAAGCCTTCACAGAGAACAATCCAAAGCTCCAAACAGTCTATACATGCAAGCACTTATAGGTTCAAGTAAACAGGCACTCATCTTTGAAAGACTGGAACTGAAGCAGAAGGAAAAAAGAAATTACTTGGAGTAAAATGCATATTCCTCCTCTGAACTGCTATATAGGTTATTTTAATGGAAGACTTAATATTGGAAAGCAACTGTTTTTTAATTTCTGATTTTTAGTTTTAATTAATTTTTTAATTTTAATTTTTGTTAACCTTAAGTGGCTCTGTCCTATTTTAAAATACATATTTTATTTTGCCCTTCATACAGAAGTTTGGTCTTTTTCCTGGTAGTAGTTCCATTTGTCTCACTGCCAGTAACATGAACCTAAACCTGATTGTTGAATATTATTCTGCAGTTTGTAGCATGAAAAGAATAAACTCAGACACCATGCTGAAAGTTGAGCTAGTTTAGTGTTGTGCATGCTCACATGAATTGTAAAGTACTAATTTGAAACACTTCAAATTTTTCTGCAGAACCAGAAGTGTGAGCAATTCCACCTCCATCCCCTCAAAGTATTCTCTTTAACAGCCAACATGCATCTTTGGCACTATTGCAATTTCCTATTCCTCAGGTGCAATCTTTATACTTCACACTTTTATTTTCACTGTATAGAATGGGCACAACAGAAAACCCCTCATTATATCCCAGCTGTCTCCCTAGCACACTGTCAAGCACCTTGGTTCCTACTCCAGCACCCATCACCTTTGCTTATGCTGCAAGACTGGGACAACTTTATTGCCTTCACCTATTTTCAGCTGAAGCACAGAACCATATATCAGAAAATCTGGATCATCAGCCTGATTTAATGGTATAGGAGAGCTTCTGAGCATTGAAAGACAGGGTGATTCATCACAGGGACTGATTCCCAAGGCTCTGCTTTGTGAAAGGCTTGGTTGGGTAAGCACCAGAAAAAAAGAGGGAAGAAAAAAACAGCAGAAATATTCAGCAAGCATCCTTTTTTTTTTTTTTTTTTTTTTTTAATTACTATTAAACTCACTAAATATTTATGTAAAAATAATATCCTAGCAGCTTCTGAAAAGTGAGAAAAAAGCACAATGTTGAGTAACATCTGCTTGTTTCAAAGCCAAGCAGCTGATTGAGCAACATTGATGAAACAGAGGAAAACTTTAGATCAATCTTAAAGTCACAGAAAATAAAAAAAACAAAGGTCTGTGTTCTAATTCTGAAAGAGTAGGTTTTCTTTGGGGAGAGGGGGAAAAGAAATGACTACTTAAAACAGATTTTTCCTGCAGAAGGTGATACCAGGTCAAGGGCCCAAGCTGCTGAGACACCTGATGCAGAGAGAGGGATGGGTGAAAGATCCAAAGTCCACAGCTCTGTCTGTGACAAAGTGCTGGAGTTTGGTCTTGGCCACGGAATCCTTTGGTGGCCCAGGTTGCCAGGAATCATCCTGGGTCAGGGTGGGAACAGGAGTCAAAACAAGGTGCAGTGGGTGAGCCTGAGGTGGAGTGGATGGAGAGCAGAAGAAGACCAGAAGGCTCAAAGATCTTGGCAGATTTTCAGGGTTTTCTTTGCTGATGAGACATTCCCCTCACCTCCTGAAACCCCTGCTACATGCTCCCAAGCAAACAGTAAGACTTCTACCTCATCACCACAGGCTGTGCAGAGATATAGTCTGTCTCTTGAGTACCAACAATGTGTAGAGCAGAAGCTTTCATTTGAATTTTTGCAGACTGGAGGAGGATGATTTTTATCCAAGAAAAAAAAATTATTAAAAATAATCAGAGCTGAAGTTTTCAACATGACGATTTTGAAGTACCTAAACATGGTTACACACACAATGTCTAGACATTATTGTAGAATTTTCATAAAATACAACTAATAAACCCTGCTTAGTAAAAGTATTTTATTGAAGAGTGCCTTTTAGCTTTACTTCTGCCTGAAATGGAGCCAAATATCTCAGTGCCTAATAAAACAGAATCTCTATAAGTGAAAAATATTGAAGGATCTTAGAAAAAAAAAGAATATTGGTACTTTTTAGTATCCCTACTTTTGCAAGTAAAGCTTTTACATTAATTAGTGTCTCCACATGCTTATGGATTTGGAGATGTCCCAGAAAAGAGTTTCTAGGGACTGGAAGCCTCTGGCAGGCTTCAGAAAAATCTAGTAATTCAGACTAGAAAAGACCACTTATTCATTCATTTGTCTGTCCATCTCATTGTGAAATGATGAAATGGCTCCTGTACATTAGTGTTAAATCAAGATTCTAGGCAAAGAACTCACTACACTACTGTTTGATTCCAGATCTTTATAACCAGGACTGAGAGGAGGCAGGTAGACATCTTTGACTTCCAGACACACTGTTAAGCTTTCAGGCCTCTAAAGTTGAATTTTCCAGGCAGGGGCCTTGCATTTGAGTGGGATCCATTAGGATGTGTGTGCAAAAAATTTTAATATCATAATTATCCAGCCTGTACCTGACTTCTGGACTCTGCCTACACCAGTTCACTAAGAACTGGCCTTCTAAAAACGCTTCATTTCTAGTTCAGCTTTTAGAGAAGAGGTGATGGGTGTAATTACAGCCACTGTTGGTCTCAGCTCTTTCTCATTTCAGCCACCAGACAAGTGAAGCTGGACAGAAGGCAGAGGATTAGGCTGTAGGTCAGTTCTGGGCAGCCCATTCTATTACTGTTTTCACAGGATTTCTTTTCAAAGAGTTAAGCAACCATTCTGTTATAGTGGAGGCGTTGAAGATATTAATGTATCTTCTTTATACTGGAAATTATCTATTTTTCTATAGCTTAAACCCAAATTACTACAGATTAAAAACCACTAGCATTTAATAATTAATTTGAAAAGTGCTTACCTGTAACAACTACCATACAAGTTTCCTCTTATGTTCAAGACCTGTTTTTACTAAAGGAAAAAAAAACGTTTATATAAAAATGGTGTTTGTCTGAAGGGTGGTTTGGACCTTCTACTTCTGTTATATATTTGTATTACTAACACCTAAAATACTGTCATCTTACCATCCACCATACCTCATGTAAAAACTGAAAGCAGAAAATAATTAAGGACATGGAGACTAATAACCAGAAGGAAAAAAAAAATAAAAGGATAGTGAGAACTGTACAAACCTGATGGGCTCTGGGGCAGCACAAGATAAACATTTGGTCCCAGGAAGATGACAAACTTTACTTTCCTTGGCAGCTAGGAAAAACACCAATATGCACCAAGGGAAGGAGCCCAATTAAAGCAATTAAAGCAGCAGCAATCAGAGTGACCTAGTTGAAATATTTTCAAAATGCAGTCATGTTTGCAATAGATGACATTCCAATATGCTAGATAAGAAGTTTTTCCTTCTTGCTGTAGCTCCTCTTTCATTAGTCAGGGAACAGTTTTAAGCTTCTATGTTAGTATAATTTACTTTATACTCCAAATATACAAATTAGACAAACATATAACCATGATGAATTTGGATCAGGGGAATAAATTAGAATTATGTTTCTCCTTCTTCTACCTTTCTTGGTAATAATTTGACTGTTTTGTTACAAAAACCATAAATCTAGTTGAGTTCATGATAAAGGCAATGTGAGAAAAGCAAAACTGACAGCACCCTCACCTTTGAGTAGCTTCTCATTTAGGAGCACCAGTTACTCCAGGCCTGGTTTTAGTACTGCTAGTTGCCTCCAGGCAAACACCACTTACCTTCCCAAGATCTGTAGAGGACAGACTGGGTGCAGCTGAAGTGGAGAAAATCCTTGCAAACTCTATAAAAAAGCCTGTTCCAGATTGTATTCCAATTTTTCCTTTTGCCTCTGGACACAGAAACAAATTATAGCTTGGATGAAAATTGTTTACATCTTATTCTAGTAATTTTCCCATGACATAACCATCTGTTTCCAGCCTGCTGGCTGTAATTGTACATCAGGAAAATACCAATCCTACAAGAACCCTGTGCCTGTCAGTCAGCCAGAGACAGAGCGGGCTTGGGCTTTGTGTGTTCCATGTGCCATTGAGCTTCACTGCTTTACCAATACTGCAAGGACACACTAGGTGAAAAAGCCCAGAACTGAATATCCTGGTTTGTTTCAATAGGTAAAGAAGGGGACAGCAATGCTACAGTTCCCAAGACATGTTTCAATGCTTTTTTGAACACATTATGCTTAGAAGGACATGCAGGTTTTTAGTAGTTCCATTAGCCTCCTCTAGCAAGAAACAATACACCAAACTCCAACTCATCCACAGGAAAAAATAAAAACCCAATATGTATATATTGCAGAAAGCAAAATGGTGAAATATGCTTTTGGATATTCTGAAGCAGTGATTTTAAGGGGGGAAAAAAATTCCAAAGCAACCCCACATAAAACCAAAACCAAAACACCACACAAAAAACCATGCAAAAAGTGTCCTTTAGTTGCTGAGAAGACACCTGTGATTAATTTTGGCATGGCAGCTGTCCTGTGTAGGGCTTGTGGGTATTTTTTTTTCTGGGTGTTGCCACATGCATTGCTTAAAAAGGACACTTCTAGGAAGAGCCACTGATTGGCCACTTCCATTTCCACTCCCATTCCCATTCCCATTCCCATTCCCCACCAGCTCTGGGAATGTAGACCTGTTTGTATGGACCAGGTGAGCAGGGTTCTTTTCATGGGGGACATTTTTTCCTCTGATTTTGATGCTCTTAAGGTTTTTCTTCTTAAAGAGTGAATTAGCTTGATTAGTATTCTAACAAAGCCTCGGTTTAGTCTGAAGACTCTTTGATCTTAGCAGGGAGCTTGCTGCAGAGACAGATGTGTTTCTTCCAAAGTGCTGGCCTGGGGTCCTCTCCCATTAGGAAGTAATGGCTGAGTGAGTGTTGGTGTTAAACAAAAACCTTACCTGACTTAATGTTGTTGGGAGTACAGTAAGTACTGTGACAGTGTAATTTGAAAACCTTTCAAACTAAATGCAAAGTTTTCTTAGCTCTGTTGGCTCTCATGGCTGTTGGTGTACTGTAGGTAGTTCAATGTTCCTGAATCCTTGCAAGTGCCAACAGGAGCACAATAATAGTTTTTAGAAAAAGAAAGAGGTGCTTTACTCTTCTGCTTACCGTTCGGTGTTGCTGAAAATTCCTACATAGTTCCTTGTATCTTTCTAAGGTGGAAGTATGTGTTTAATGGCAACAAGGAATGTTGCTTATTGTTACTAAAGGAGGTTTCCCAGGTGTTTTGTTTATTATGCTGAGCCTGAACCAATGTTTGGGTTTTGGAGAGTGAATGAAGAAATCGGAAGCTGGCCTACTTTCAGGCTTTTGTTCTGTTAATTCAGAATGTACCTTTTAAAAAACAAAGAGTTGTCTTAAGGAAGCAAATGGCAGTAAAGACTTCTGAATACCTGATGCTTCTGTGCTCAAGATGTTGGAAGCTGCTGCTGCTGAACAAGAAAAGTTCTGATGGCTCAAATGCAAAATTACCTTTCACTTGAAGACCAGAGGTGGTGTGGGGAGGAGGTGACCTCAGGATGCCCCATGGGGCTGCTGCTGCCACTCCTCTTCTTGCTATTGAATGTAGCTTTGGCTTTCTGAAAGAAAAATTATGTTTTGAGGCATGAGGTTCTGGAATAAGTCTCCCCAGCAGGAATTCTAATGTAAACTTAATTTATAGAGGTAATAACACACCTGGCCTGCACTCCAGGTCCTGGGAGGCACACTTCAGTTCTGCATTCCCATTTTGCTTTTCTCGAAGTCAGGGATCATGTAAGAGCTGCTGGAAACAGTATAAGATCAGGATAAAATTAACTAGAATAACATTCTTATATTTGCTCATAATGAAGAGCTCCTGTAAAAGGAGCGTTACCAAAGGTACTTTTTGCTTTCTTTTATATTAACTTTCTGGTTTCAGTGTGGTAACTTTTCATTACTGTATGTTAACTTGCTGAATTCTCAAAGCAATATGTTTCAGCATTTATTTACAATGCTCAGACGGGTACGTAAATGGGAGAGTTAACATCCTAAGAAGTGCTTCAACGTTTGCAATGCATAGCCTATTCTAAAAGGTGATGCTGCACAACAAAAAGACTGTTATCCAGCTGTCAACTGTCTTGTTTGTTTTTGTCAATCAAGTGTTTTAGAGGGCCACCTTCCTATGCTGCCATAATTTAGACCTCCCAGCTGTGATGTCCTAGGTCCATTTTATACAAATATGAATTACCTGTATGCTACTTGACTTGACTCTCCCAAGTGTCATCTTGGAAACTGAAAAAATCAATAGATCTTTCTATGGAATATACATAGATGCATACAGAAAAATATTTCCTGGTTTCAAAGTTCCCCTGAGTTGTCAATATCTGTGATTTATTTTTTTTCTTTATGTTCCTCTCTTCTTAACATTTTAATCACAGGTCTTGCAATAAATGATGAGTGCATGTGCAGCAATATCTCTGCAGATGAACTGGTTGCTCCTTCCTTTCCAATTGTCAGTAGCAGATTATTTCCAGTTAAGAGTAAGAACGAGTGAAACAAAATATATTGTCTTTTTCCAGAATAGATAAACCCTGGTCCTTTTTTCCATTTAGCTAATATTGCCTATATATCTGTAATCTTTCTGAAGTTCTGCCCTCACCATCATGAGGTACGAGCACTTCAGTCTAATTTTGCACCAGGTAAAGTACTGTTTCTTTTCAATGTTTTCCTTTAGAACTCCATATAATTGCTTGTAGACTGTGTCAATGCTTGCACAGCCTGATATAAGAAGCACCAATTTGCCTCTGGTTTGCTCTCCATTATTTTACATGTCTCTGCCACATTTCATAAATCCATGCAAATGTAATTTTTTCCACAAAATCAGTACTTAGCAGGTTTTCTTGCCAATTAATTTGAAGCACTCTTGACAGAAATGACAGATATGCCTGAGGAAGAACTAGTGCCTGGGGGACAGTGTTATGATAACTTATAAAGCTGAAATTAATAAGTAGATGAGTTTTTGATGATGCTCCTGACTAAAGTGGTTAATCAATAAAGTACACCTTGAACAAAAACATCCAGGGGCTTGTATGTCTAGAAAAGAGAAAATATGAGCACAATTTGCTTTCGTGATGTTAGCAGGACTCTTACAGTTTACCAGGTTTTAATGCAACTGTTGATATAGAATTTCCCAGAAACACATTGTAAATCTTGTGAGGTCAGGACAAGCAGAGTATGTAGGGCTGCTTATAGGACATTTTCATTCAGGAATGTTTCTTATCTGACTTACAGGATATTTTTGTCTTTTTTTAAATGGAAAACAGCTTTAAGGATTACAGCTGTTTATAAGTTGTAATGATATTATGAAACATACACGGATACAATGATTTTTCTCCTGTTCTCCTGCATATTTTTCTAAATCTACATTCAGTACCATTTTTAGGAACCCCTAAGCAGTCTCTTTCTCCATGTGGGCAATACAGGTTTCCCTAAAGCTGTCCTGTTAATTATGATTTTCTTTTACTCTTTCTATCAGTTATACACACACACACACACATATATATATTGACTTGTTTCTTCCTTGCAGCCAAGTGAGACAGGCTATATGCTATTCAAATACTATCAATGAGCAGAACTGGCTGTCCTGTGGTATTTTATTTATTTTTTTTCCCTTTGTGATAAACTAATTCTGTTTTCCTTCCATGCTGTTGGCTTTGTTACTGGCTCTGATATTCAAACCCATGTTCTTCAATACTGCTCATAGCCACCATAATATAATACTATATTCTTAAGTATCTGTAAGGAAAGTATTTTTTCATTGCTTGTCTGTGGGTTACAAAGTCTTCCTGATACGCTTTTCATCACCTGAATTATGGAAGTTTCCTTGCCACTTGTTTAAACCCAAGTTATTAGCTAGTTATAAGAGTAAATTCCACAGAATCACTTGCATATGTTGTTTGGTCAGGATAACTTCTACAAGGGAACAGTTTCCAGGGTTTGTTGTTTTTTTTTCTCCCTATGTACTTCTTGAAATGGGATCTTCATCAAGGATGGTATTTCTGTGTTAATGAAGTTCCATACACAAGTTTCTGCAAGTCTGAAACCAGTATTCCTGTGCAGGGATTCTCTTCACTGAGCTGTCTACTGGATTTTAGCTGCAAATATAGGACTGGCCAAGTTCAGAAAGCATCTGCCCTGTTAAAACCCTGCTTCTGCCTTCCTGCTTAGTTTTATACTTGCGTGATGTCTTTCCAGCTTAGTTTAAGTTTTATTACATGTAACAGGTTTCAAAGCAAGATTAAAAAGGCAGTATATTCTGCACTCCATCCTAAATAATGCTTGTTTTTCACTGTTCCTTAAGGACACTAACTCTGCTCCTGCTTGTGTGTTTCCCTGAGTTTTTAGATCCAGTCTGGGCATAAGAAATCCTTTTGTAAACACAATCTGGCAGTCAGAGATCCCTTAAGGCTGAGATTATGTGGCCACAGGGTACTGTGAGTCAAAACAGAACCAAAGGTGGGATGCAGTTTCTTTTGTCATAATACAATGTGTTTCCTGCTGTATCTTTTGTTTATACTTAAAGCAACAAACTTGCAATAAGAGGTCTATGGTGTTATAAAGCAGATGAGTGCATTTTGTGCTTGCTGTCCTCCCCCTTTTCCTAATCACTAGCAAACAATCTGCAAGGAGCTTTTATTCCTGTGGGCACTATGCCATTATTCATCTATGACTTGGAGACGGGAAAAGGGGGAAGGATCAGATGGCAAAACGCTCATGGCTTTCAGTAGAATCAATATTTCAATAACAGGTCCTTCTCCATAGACTTAGAAGGGGGTGGAATTCTCCTCTGTAAGGGAAACACGATGGACATCCAAGGATATATAAACACAGTATGGGTGATACTTGTCAAATTGATAAACAGTTTCTGAGAATCTTATTTCCTGAAGTACAGTCTTGCTGATAGCAGAAGGTTTCACAGCAATATTGTGATTTTATTGCATGTCTTATTTTGACTCTATTTAAACAGATTATTTCTGGTATCTTTAAAAGGTGTGTAGGAGTAAATATGAAGTTGTAGTATTTCAACGTTTTATAGTGATTTGATAAATGTTATGTTGCTGCAATTTGTAGTTTTTCTTATTGCTATTTCAGTGTTTGGATGCACTGTAAAAAGCCTTGAGACTCCCTTGCATGTGTTATTTAAACTAATTCTTTTTTCTGGGACTAAGAGAAGACCTGTTGATGTAGTGCAGTCAAGCCTGCCTCATATATTATTAACATCCCAAACCCCTGCTGGAAAAGGAACATACTTTTTTCCTCTGCAGTGTCTAAAATGGCTTTTCTCAGTCATCTGTACAAGGAGCAGGCTTTTATCACATCTTCTCTTGACCTAGCACATTCTTGCAGGGATATAGCTTCTCATACATGTCTGTTACACAGAGCTATAAAATCACATATGGGCCAACCAGAGCAATGCAGGTTTCCATCATGGGATGCACTCATGTGAATCTAGCAAAGTAGAATTTCTACTAAATTATCTTCACTTCATCTTCACTTAAACCAAGCACATTTCTAATTTCAGTAGTTGGTGTGTGCTCATAGGTCTGTAAATGGTGTATATAAATACAAGGGGTTAGCAGAATGGTTATTACAGCAGTTTAAAGTGAATATTTGTAGGAAATATTCTTTTACACCTGCTGCATAGCTGTGAGCTGGTAATCATTTCCATAAAGTAATTGTGGATTGTGCCTCTGCTAGGCATCTTAACTGCATTTTTCTACACAGAAATTCAGGACAGGGAAAGGTTCAGAATAAGTGTGCATATCAACCTTCTGGGTTTCAAATCTATTATTTTCTGAATATTGTTTTATTTGGTAATTCACATAATTAGTGCAAATCTTTTTACAATAGCAGCTCTTTATGCAACCAGATAATCCAGAAGATTATACGTAGATTCCAGAGTTTGGAAGAAGCAATTTGCTTTTTGTTTTCACATGATAGTACCTTCCATTCATTCAGCTTCAACTGAAGCTTATAGTATGCATTAGTTGACTAGCAGCCCTGGGGATCTATTCCTAGGAGCTGCACTTGCTTCCTTTTTTTTTTTTTTTTTTTTTCCCTTAAAAATGATTTTTACTACTGACCAGGGCAGTTACTTGACAAGCTAGCTTTTCTGCAGCTTGTGTCAAGAGTCAGGTCTGCCACTGTAAAAATCATAAATCTGCAGGATCCATGTTAAAGGCAAACTTTTCACCCTTGGAAAAGACATAGCTACCTTCCTGGTGATGTGGAGCAGAGTATAGTGAAATATAGATGGAAAAAAAAAAAAAAAAGCCAGAAAGCTATGAACATCAGCAGAAATCTGCTGTCCCTATGGGTCACAGTGCCACTTGCCAAGCTTGCAGAGAGACAAGCAGAAGCTGTTTTGTCCAAGGAGCTGCTTAAGTAATACAGTTACTGCATGTGCATGTGTATATATACTTTATATTTATGCTTAGATGTCTTTTTAATTGCATTGTGTCCATTGAATATGCCTCCTGGTAGTTTAAAGAGCTGCTGAAAATCTACCAGGCTTTGAATACTGGAATTACTGTGTTGGGCTCTTTGAACTGTGCCTATGTCAAAGGTGGTTTGGGTGTTCTGTTCTGTTCAGACAGGAGTTTTTACCCTCTAGTTGAGTTTATTTTGCTTTGAGTGGTGGGTGCAGGCTGGAGGCTGGGCATGAGCCAGCAGAGAGCCACTGTGCAGGACATTAGGCTCATTTCCAGCCTCCTGAAATGCTCCTGTGTCAGAAAACAAAGGCTGACCAAAAAATCTTCCTAGCCTTTTTCATTTAGCCACTGTAAACAATTTCCTTATAAAACAAACAGAACAAACAACCCTCCCAATAAACTCCAACCAACAACAACAAAACCAACAAAAAAACAAAACAAAACACCAAAAACCCCAAAATAAAAAACCCCCAAAACAACCACAATCAAAACTGAAAACCCCAACTTGGTGGCTTTCCTCCTTAAGCAAAACCTTGTAAAATTTGTGAGACAATTTGTAGGTATGTTCAACAGGTTAGTAAAAAGTCTATTTATTTTCAGTAGGTGGGAATTTTTGCATGTCTATGTAGAATGAAAGGCTCAGGTTGTTATGGTAAAAGGAAATAGGCATGCATTTATTTATTCATTAAAACTGCTGGCAGGGATTTTAAGTACAATTATTCTGTCCCTTGTGCCTTCATCTTTACAAAAGCAGTAAATCTTCTAGTTGTTTCTCCAAAATAAGTCATAACAGTTTCTGGATTGCTTTACGTCTCCTAAGATCAGAAGGATGCAAAGAGTTACCTAAAATGTTCATCCTATTACCTGGCAAACAGCAATAAAGCAGCCCAGGTGGATGTGTTAATGAAGTACATCACTTACTCTTTGAACACAGTCCCATTGATTTTTTTGTTTGTTTGGTTTTTTAGCTATTTATTCAAATATATGCAAACTACTATCCTAGACTGCCTTGCTGTATTTTACTGCTTTATCTTAGTACACAAGCTTGTACACAAGTCTTTGAAACAAGGCTCTTACTACTTCTACATTTCCCCTTGGAAACTGTTACAGGAACTAGTATTGTTTTCCCTACATTTGGAGAAAATAAGCCATGCAGGATATAATCTTGCCTTTATTTTCTGAAATATATCTGAATGTTGGGAGAGTCTTGTTTCCTTAATCACATTGTATAAGTGGATTTAGAAAAAGTGAATAGGTATCAGGGTAAGCTTTGTTATAAAAGTTTCATTCATCTTATGGGAGTCACTTATCTATTCATGCAGGTTTTTTGCCTGAGGAGGGAATATTAGAAGAAAAACTTTAGTAGAACCTACTGTCCTTTGATCATATGTTTTATGCTATATGATATACACTGTGGTGTTTAAAATGCCAGAATTCTTCTAAGAGATCAATAGATGGTCTCAGTTTATAAATGGAAAAGGAAAGCAGGCAACCTTTCTGTGGTAAAGACCAATAAATTGATAGCAGTAATGTTATTAAAGAGAAAAAATGCATTAAAAAGGAATATTTGATTATGCAGACTTGCCATGAATTTGAGAGATATTCTGAAAGCTGGCTCCTTATAATCATTTCACAATCACTGCTTGAGATTTTAATCTTAAAAGTAGAGTTGCCCTGAGTAATGACTCTTGCAGGTACCTCCAGATTGTTAGATGAGCTGCAAGAAATGTCTTGTAGCTGAACTCAAACTGGCTAAGTGACAAGTGATTTTGTTTTGGTTTGGTTTTTTAAGGAATTTGATACAACCCGTTAAATGGTATGAGATTCTTGGAACAGAGCCAGTTATTTTTCTGATGGCAAACTGAAATAATTGAAGTAAAGTAGACAGGAAGGCACTAAACCTAATTTCAGGAGAGTGATAAAATGCTGGGTCTGTCAGGAAACCAGAAATTGCTTTAGGTAGGATGTCCAATGGCATATACACTGTACTGTTCTCCTTACCTAAGAGGTTTTTGTCTCTATGTTCAGCCACTGTTTTAACAAGTAAAAACCACACGATTTATTGGCAGTTCTAAAATAATTCTTCACTGTAGCTTTTCTGAAGGCCATATTCACTCATGTAGTGTTCTGTAATTGGTAAATGTCTTCAGTAGATACACATGTTGTTCTCTACGAACTAACTCTGAACTGATTAAGTTTGACTATTTTTCTTTCATTTGTTCTAGTTCTACATATTACAATCTAAAGCCTGTTCTCCATTTTTATGCCCTGAAAATCTTTATCATTATTCTGTGCTCCCTTGACACTGTCACTGGACCAAGATAAACAGATTTAGTGTTTTCAATCTTTGCCCTCCATCTGCCTCAATTTTTGTTGCTCTCTGAACTACCTCCAGTTTGTCCACTTCCCTCTAATGAGATGAACTACCCTCAGAATGAGACTAATTCCTTCCTGACTTCTGGCTTGATCTTCTGTGATGTGTGCAGTGCTGGGAATGGAAAGGGATTGGGAAGAATATACAAGTGGAGAAGCTAACAAACAGCAAAATACATACTAGCTGCAGAAAGCCTGAGATAGAATTGATGATTCATGGAAGATTTTCCTTGTTGGTCCTCTTCCTCTGAACTTGGCTCCCAAGTTATACTGGATTTCTGGGTGGTATATACTCTTAAAATGATCAGCCTGCTTCATATGTTTTGCAGCAAGTTTGTCCTGCTGCACTAGAGCATGAGAAGGGGGGAAGACATCCAGCAGCTCTTTGCTCCTGGGGGATTTGCTCTTCTGTCCATGAACCATTCCTGAGAAATCTCAGGTCTTCAGAGGTGGGATTTGCTTTGATGGCTGAAATTGGGCTGTGTCTTAGATGCACATTACAATACTTTTTGTAATCTACTCCCAGGTCCTGGAGCCACCTGCAAGATAAGGACTGAGATATGAAATTTAACTTGATAATTTAATGGGTAACCAGTCATGAAGTATGAAAGCCAGGTTACTGCAGCCTTTGTTGTTGAGGATATCTTTGTGTTTGTGCTTACAGAAATAATCTTTCCTTCTCTAGGAGACTTCTCTCAGAAGAGAGGTGGCCTTCTATTTGCTACTGGTAAATTTTAGCTATACTACTTAAAGCTACTTCTTTATTGGTCTCAGATTTAGACTTTGGCAGAAAACTTACCATCAATATCCAATAGTTTATTAAAATCACCATCTTTCTGTTATATGGTTGGTTTCACTCTATTTTCTATAGCATATCTTTAAGACAAGTGACTTCACTTGAATTCAGAAATGTTTCATGCACTAAATTATCTATGACATTAGAAACTGATAAGATGCAAAAGAGTACTAATTAAAGTCACTGGATATTAAGGAACCATCCATGTTAGCCCTTTGTCATCTTCAGGATGCTTCCTCATGAGTCTTACATCCATTAAGCATTTGTTGATTTTTATCCTCCCCCGTCCCATCTCCTGTATCTTTGCTACCTGGTCACTGGAGACCAGATATACAGTGAGCATTTGTGTTCTCTGTACCAGTGCAGAGGAATTTGTGCATTCAGATGCATGGCTTTCTCTATTCTGAAGTTTACTGTTGGGAAAAGATACAAAGAAATATGAAACTTTGCATGAAACTGGTGTCTGAGCTGAAGATTTCATTGAAGTAAACTACAGTCAAAAGCAACCCAGGTTTCATCTTTTTCTCTCAAGGGATCCTGAGCTTAGCAAGTCTGCTTATCTTAACAGTCAGACAGGAATTTCTGGCTGTTGCTCAGTGATGTAAATGTGCACACTGACAGCAAAGCTCTGGCACCTAGGAAAAGGGTGGCTTCTGTTGCATTGCTTCTGACCTGAAGCCATGGAGTTCCCTGTCAGGGCACATGCTGAGTGCATACATTGTGGGGTGTCCACCAGGTGTTGCTACCTCCAGGTATCTTGCCATAATTCCAACAACAACCCAATTGGGAGTAGACAGCAGAGGGCTCTGTGATCATGTAATCGTTTTGATTGGAAAACACCTTTAAGCTCATCAAGAGCAAGCATTAACTCAGCACTGCCAAGTCCACCAAATCCACATGTGCCTTAAAAAAAAATACCGGGGGGGGGGGAGGGGGGGAAGGGGAAAATGCGTCTGGATGTTGAAAAATTCTGACTATCCAGAGGGGAACAGCCCATGTTCCCACTGAAGGTTTGGGGATTTGACACTGTGCATATCTATAAAGGGAAGAAGGGGGAGAAATAATACAACATGAACATCTTGCACTTTGGTGCTGGCTGCTCCTGCCTTAGCCCAGCCCGGATGGATTGGTGAACTGTCTGGAAGAAGCAGGCAGTTGCCCAATCCTTCCCCAGCCTCCATGCTGGGCATGGACCATGCCTGGAGGAAAAAAATCTCAGCTGCTGTGACAATCAGAATCTGGTGCTGGGATTGCAGGGCTGCAGCTGAAGCAGAATTTGTTTTAAAATATTTCATTGTTGAATCGTAATTTATTTAAATAGAGTTTAGATGATCTCCTCTTGTTCCTGCTCCTCTGGGAAATGCAGATTGTGTGCCTTTGGGTTCTGCTCTTCATAGCACAGCTTGGCTCAAGACAAAGATGGTTCTTTTCCTGAAGTCTGGATCTGTTTACTCTCTTTTGTACCTATAGCTTTAGAGATTTACTGTCCCATCAGTGCAAGTTTGCAACACAAAGAGAAATCACATGCTTATTTAATTTTCATCTTCTGAAATTCTAGCACTAGTACTCGAGGTATTTTTGGCTTGACAAAACAGTGATTTAAAACATAAACCAGCATTTATGGCCTATTTTCCACTATTTATAAAATGTAATAACATACACGCATGATGAATCATGATAGTGTCTTCTGCAGTCAAAGCTTCCTGGGATAAATATTTTGTGCATAGTCAAGCAGAGTTATGTTTATACAAAGGAGAAAATACAGATACAAGTTTTCTGTTTTAAAAGGCAACCCTGAATTTAGAAATGTTTTTTTGGAGTAGCAGGAAGGAGGCTAAAGCTTGATATTTTTTTAAAGAACACACAGCAAATGCAAACAGGCATTGTTTTTGTTCAATAATAACACTGATTATATATTTTTAGAGTTGGATACTGTGTCTGAAAACCTTGTTTTATAAAATCAGCCTGAATAAACGTGCCATACAAAACTGTAATAACACTTGAAATAGCACTTGGTGTTACTTTACCAGAGTGGCTTGAAGGATACATGCTCTGTTCTGAACTATGGGGTGGGTGCCAGTATATTCTGAACCTTAAAATAGTTACCTGGCTGGTTATTTATTCTGCACCCAGGTAAATATTGGCAGGTTTTTTTGTTTTTTTTTTTTTTCCTTCTGGACAATTTGTTAGTGATTGACTCATTTCTCCACAGTAACAACATCTGAGCTATGATACACTTTGCATTTAGTATACACTTTGCAGTCAGCTGAACCTCCTATTTTCTGTAAGAAAAATTTCCCTGAATATACCACTGCTATTTCAGTTCACTGATTGCTGATTTAGCTGATTTCTTGTAGCCTAATTAGAACTATAGTTTAAGATAGGCATAATATTATATAGCAAAACAGGTTTTGGGATGTAGAAATAAGTGCTGGGAATTGTCTAGAGTTTGAAGGAAAACAGGCACATGGAATACCTAAAGTCTAACACTTTTGAAGCAGAACTTCATAATAAACTTCTGTTCATACTGATCAAAGCTCAGCTGGTGTGATTCAGCTTAGGTTATTTTTAGATTTCCCTGAATCAAAATAATGTTTATTTTCTATTTTTGCTTGTTCCTGCTTTTTTATTTTTGTTTTTTATTTCGGGTACAGTAGTTTCCATAAGATAGAAACTGTCAGTAACAAATTGCTATTTAGATTTAGGGTGCCAGAGCATATATCTGCCACCAGTACCAAGTACTGTCCACAACAGGAAAGATTACAGTGAGTTGGAAGCTTTTTTTCTGAAGGCCTGTCAGGACCAGGCTGAATCCTAAATGCATAAAGACTGACACTGCTGGAATTGGTCCTTAGAGACTGAAAAAGCATCTTTAAGCTGAGTCTTGTGTGGAAAAAGATCCAAGATTGCTAGGCTCAGTCTATGTTATTTGAGTGAAAGGAAAGGTTTTTAACCCTGGACAAAAATCTGATATTTCCTCCCACAAAAATGGTCTTGCTCACCGTGCCTTGCAATGATTTGTGGCGAGAGAGGCAGCAGCAATTCATCAGGGTGAGGCAGCTGCCCACAGGGCACAACATCAAGTTGTCATTGCTTTTCCCAGCTCTTAATATGTTTGGGTTTTTAAGTAGTGGTGAAGATTGATGCAAGTTGCCAAATCAAGGTGATGTATGATCAAGTATTTTGCCTAATTTCCCCATGCTGTTCAGCTACTGAATTTCAGTCCTGATGGTTTTTTTCCCCTCCAGTCCTGAATTCCCTTGTTGCTGTTATGTAGTTCTGTGTCACTGCTGGCTTGTACCTGTGCTGGACTCATGTCTGCTTTGTGTGCCCTAGTAGTAAGTTTTTTGGGGCTTTTTTGGTGGTTTTTTGTTTTTTTTTTTTGGCAATGATTGTAAATTAGTGTTAGCAAATTCCTAGGGGGTGAAGGATACAAGGTACTGAGGGTATTCTTGCCAAGGCTTTCTCTAACTCCTCTTGAAAGAGGAGGTATTTCTGACTGCAGCCATCAGTACAGGCTCACTTCACCCTGGCTGGGGTTAGTAAGGGGTATTGCCAAGCAGGTGGCACACATACCTGTGTGGATCCAGCTTGCTTACATGGGCTTACCCCTGGATGTGTACCAAGGACAAAGGGCTTGTTTGCGCCCTGACAATCATATGCTTCCTTCAGTCTGTATGTGCTAACTTGTAACATGCATTCTTCAAGCGTAGTCTTCAGATTATGTCCATAATGACTGAAAACTTTTTCCTTGATTTCTTTTAAGGGAGAAGCAAGTCAAAACACAAGCAACTTGGATACTAAATATAACTAGCTCAACATTCAGTAGTGCTTCTGGTTTGTAGGACCTCAGAAAAACTGTGGTGTTCTCCAGAGCTCCAAACTATTGCTATAGTTTAACTAAACAAGCTGGTGTTACCATTATAGGAAGCTTCCTTGCCAAGCTAGATGTACTGATATTTGTTTTTTCAAGAATATGAATATCTGCTACTGATGGAAGGAGTCAGCCAGCATTACAGTACAAATGCAAATTGCAAACTAATGGTTGAACAATTAAGATCTAGTGCAAGGAGCTTATTGCCACTGGAGGACTGTAATTGAATTCCTATTGCTGTCAGACAGGTTGAAAATTACTGTAATGAAGAGCATCAGTTTTCTACTTTACATCTCATTGTTTCTCATCCAGGGAGCATTGCTGTTAAAGAGCTTCCCACAAATAGATCAAACAGCCTTGGAAAAAGAGTGAGTAATGACAGGAAAATTGTCACTGAAGGGGAAAGTATTTGGCACTCTCTAGTTTGATTCCCACCTACCCATGAAATTCTGGTATTGAAAATTGTGGGTCTTCCCCACAATGATCCTGTATCTGCATAGTGAAATTAGTGATAAGACAGAAGTGAATTTGAACACTGGGCAATACAGTAAATTATTTGGTTCTTGATACAATCTCTAACACCCTAAAGCCTTCCATAATGTAATAGACAGCTCTGCTGACTACTCCAACATGTTTGTAAGTAATCCTTGGCTACATGTGTGAAAGTAGATGGTTTTTCACTAGCACCTTTTTAAAATAAGGTGTATATGCACATATGTATATGTGCATACCATCTTGATTACAAGCACTCTGTTTGAATAGTATTTACAATGAGCAAATTTAAAGGAGATGTATTGAAGCTTGCAAAGAAGTAAAGATTAAGTCATTACTTACAAAACACATTAGCTGGTGTCAAGTCCTTTTGTTATTGATATTCCTGCTTCTAATTGCAGTGAAAGGCATGAAATAGGGAGCTGGCCAAGATTAGTTTCTTGTAGTGTTTCATTTCAGTTAGTTATGGACCATAATGACCAGGCTTGATTTGTGCCTCAGACAATACAGGTGCAGATCCAGCAGTATGGAAAGAAAGCACCTGCCTCACCTAAACAACAACAAAATGTTTTGCTAGATTGTGTTGTAAATGCCATATGGTATGAAACTTATTTGAATTTAAAATATTGCTGTTGTGAGTAATTCTGTCTGCTTAATTTTCAATTACCCTGCTCAACGTGATTGTGCATATATTTCAGTATAAATGCAAAAAGAGAATGAAGGTTCTGGAATATTAATAAGAAACATGGTCTAATTGTCTGACTTGTCTAGTCACTTTACAATTTAAAATAGTGGATCTGCACAGCTCTTATATTTATTTCCTTATCCTCAAAGTTCTTGTATGCATTCCATAGATGACTACATATACTCCACCACAAAAAAAAAAACAAAGTGGCAATTTTCTTGTTGGCTCAATAAGCTTCCCAGCTCAAAGGATGTCCAAGGAAAAGGGCTCTTTTTTTCCAGTGGACTTCCTAAGCAGCAAGTATTTACAGTCTCCTGAAAAAGACTTGCTCTGTAAGTAAGTCTCAGTAAGTGCTCAGAGCTCACTAGGAACCTGCTTTGTAGCTGAATCCATTTATATTGGACCAACAATGAATTCTGAACAGAAAATTACCTGATTGATATCTTTGTTTTCCTTATTGGACATGTAACTTTGGATGATGCACAGGAATCCTATGCTATGACAAATTCAATGTCACATTGAATATTTAGTATTCTTTTACAGAATTCAGTGCAGTAGGTATTTCTGTGGGTACCAGCTCTTCAAGGGACTATTCAGTTCTTAGTGCTTCAAGAACCATTAGATGAAGAGCAGCAGTTCCAAACCATAGTTTTCTTTAAAACACTCCAATGCTATATACTTCCTGCTAATGCTGGGGAGTGACAAATTTTCCTTTTGGCAAATGCAAACTAGTTACAATCTAATAAATGTGTTACAACCCAGCAGCTAAATAATTCATGGCATTGGCAGAAGGTCTCTGATAATCCTTTCAGTCCACTACAGTGAGATGTTAATGTATCAGAAGAGATCCATCCTCCTATTAATAAGGTGATTATATATTAATAGAAAAATGCCCCCAGATACAGGGATTTCCAGTGTATTGTGTGAGAGGTTTGAAAAGCAAAAGCCACATAATCAAATGGCTCAAATTAAAATGCTTTTACTTTTATAGGACAGATTCTTCCTGGATTATATTTAAAATCTAAGCTTTGTTTCAACTAACAAAGGCTGTTTCTGTATCATGATAAATGAGGCACTTGGAGTGGTTCATTTAACACCAAGATACACAAGGGCTGGATACTTTTCCAGGCTAATAGTTCTAACAAGAAACCTTGATTTTTGCACCTGACATTATTAAAAATAACTTTGCTTGTGCTGAAATACTACCAGGTTATCTGAAAAACTTGGCTTTTTCTGGGATTTTGTCAGCTATGTGACTTATTCCAGGCTGGTGACATCCATTGGGGTGGGGCTGGGGGAATTTAAGGCATGGGGGGACTTGGCCCATAAGGCTCTTGTTATCCTTAACTTGAAAAAGCAGTATTCTATATCAGAAAAAAATGGCACACAAATATTAGGCAAGAAGTCACTTGTGCCAGAAATATTAAGTCTTGCTTACAGTGGTGATTTTAAAGTAAAAATCAGAGCAGATGCCTTGTGGCTGTTTCCTCACTGTACATTTGCACACCTCTAACTTTCTGCTTCCCCGGATACTCATTTTATTCAGTGTTTTCATCCATCTTTTCCTAGTTCCTGAGGTTTAAAACTATGCTTCCAGCAGTGAACACAGGATAAATAACTGAATAACACCAGAGCAGGTTTGTTATGGAAAGTATTTAAAACGGAAAATTGCCATTCTTTCCCTCTAGCATGAAAAGCTATTCTACTGCCTGCCAAACCTTCATGCTTCTTGCTTCTGTGTTGCCTATTTGCAACAGAACAACAACAACAACAAAAAAGTGTAGCAACTGGGGGGCTAGTTGGTATAACTTGAAGACTGTCCATGTCCCCCTGTGTGATTCAGTCTCTGTGAATAAGAATAGGGAATTCCCTCCTATGGAATGATTTCTTGACTTCCACTCACTGGTTTAGTTGCACGTTGTAACATTTCATGTGGCCAAATTCCATGGATGCTGAGCCAAGCCTGGCTGTATGCTGCCTCCCAGAGAACATCATCTGTGTGATATGAAGTGTGCTGATCAGATGCAATGCTGCCTGCTGAGTTAAGAACTGGCACCAGCAAAAGTAAGAGGGAGCAATGTTGGATGTGGTGGCTCAAATGCTGAATCTTATTTCTTCAGTTTTTTATTCTAGGCCTTGTGATAGATAATCAAGCAGTTATATTTTCTTCTAGTAATTCATAGAGAAGCTCCATGTTTTATATCCATTTCCCATTTCTTGAAACTATTTATACCTCTACAAGGAGGAGAAGGAAAATCATCTTTCAGCATGTCCTTGTAAAGAAGACATGGGCTTGTGGATTATTCATGTTTCAGGCAGAAGAAAAAAAAATATACTTCAGATGCTCTTTTCCTTACTAGATCTTTTTTCTGTGCAGGGAAATCATCACTGTTCAAAACAAGAGCAGAATTAATTTTCAACTGCCATGGGTGCAATTCCTCTATACACAAAAATAAAAAAGTAACAAAATTTAAAAAAAAAAAAAAAAAAGTTGCTCTTAGTCTATGACCAGACCCAAGTTTACAAGATAAAAATGCCAGATCAAATATATTTAGCTGTCATTTCTGGGTGAACTCAAAAGCATGAGTTGATATTAACCCCAAGAGAACAATTACTTAGATGATTTCAGTACTGAGTGTTGGAAAATGTGGTCTGATGGATTTGTCCTTGTTCTGTGTTTGGTCTAATCAGCACAAAAGACAGGAAAGTAAATATTAACTTTGCCATCTTTGTGTCCATTTCAAAATGTGTCTAAAGCTCTGCTCCAGTTTTATCCATCACTGAAGGATATATTCAAATTTCAATCTAGAGCCAAATTCACTTCTGTCAAATGTGCAAAGCTGCTTCCATCATTTTCAGCATTGGTCAGTGAGAGCTTCTGCTTTGGTGATTTCTGCATTGTTTCTGTGAGCAAGAAAACAAACATTAGCTTGTTTAATTTGTCTTGTGTTGCCCACTTACATAACATAAGATTATTCTTGAGCAATTTCAGAACTGGGACTTTAGTTTAATACTGATGTTCTTTTGTTTGTTTCTTCTGCAGTATATGCTTTGCAAAGTAATGTTTTCCATAAGCATAAAATGTGTGGAAGCTGAAATCTGAAGCTCTTAAGCTACCTTGTCTCATCAGAGAGGATAATTAGCAATTATCTCAAAAAAAGGTTTCTTATATCTTAGATGTTCAGAGACCAGGAGTAGTTGTTTCCTAGAGACAACCTGTAGTAGAGGTCACACTTTTTCTGTAGTTCGCCAGTGTTTTTTTGATCCTATCACTTTCAAATAGGTTATTTCAGTGAAGGGACTTTCAAGACTTTTTTCATTTTCCCACACATTAATGCTTGTAACTTGGATTTTTGAAAGCTTCTTTCTTTTCCTCTAAATATTTCCATCTTTGTGCCTAAATGTCCTGGAGGCAATGTGTTTTCATATGTTTAATTTTGAATAATGTGGGGGTTTTTCTTTGTTTTTAAGCAGAATTTGGCTGCCTTCTAGGCTACAGTTATAGGTAAGAGTCAATAGCAAAAAGCTCTCTGTTTGCAAGCTGCTTTTGAAATATAGAAGCAACAGCTATGTGTAATTCTTATATTGATGAAGCCTGGTACATGTTGGATTTATGAATGTGGTATCTTAAATTGATGGTGTGTCCTTGTTACATAGCTCTGTGCCAACATATGCTCCACGATGGTGGAAATATTTCCAGGGACAGTCATCATTTCTTTTGAGGTAAAGAAAATCGTAGTATCGAATATTAAAGTTGTGTAGTATGTGAAATATTCAGCACAGATTTATAGTGGTCAGAAATAAAAATGCCAAGACCTGAATTTGCAATAGTGACTCTAGTATCATGCTCAGCTGAAATGTTGAGTGTGATGGAATTGTAGGGATTCTCGGAAATGCAGCGAGTTGTATGATCACTTCAAGAGATGGTCCACTTCACTTTCATGTCAGAGGCTTCTAATTTAGCAATGAACAGTTCAAAAATTTAGAAATCCTACTAGCATAATAACCAAGGATGTTTCAATTGTTTCTTATGTATCTTAAATCTACGTTTCTCTCTCCATCAATACTTGCCAAATCTATGCTTTCCTTTTCCCCAGTCTAACCTGAGGCTATCCCTACCAGGGCATGTGGGAGTACTTTATTCCCTTCTCTTTCCAGCAATTGAGGGGTGCCCAGTGCCCTAGACAAGAAATCCACCCAGCCAGGGGAGTTATTTTGGGTGATGGAGCAGAGGAGGATGCTGTACTGGGCTTTTTCTGGGACTACTCAGATGTAGGGCTGACACTTGTCACTGGCAATCAGCTCAGTAAGTTAGAGGAAGCCCTTAACTGTGGTTACAAGCAACAAGCTGTCCAAGGGTTTTGGAGGCAATGAAGTCCTTGTGTTCAGAAATCCTTGTGACAATCCTGTGTCTGTTCCCTCCCTAGAGGGGAGCAGGGCTAGAGTGTGCTCAGGCTCCTGCGTGATGGGAGGACAGTAATGTCTGACACACCAAAAGCTTCATTGTTCTTCAGGGATGGAATAATGGAGTGGGATCTGTTTTTCAGCCACTAATATCTTTCTGTCCTGCCAGTCCCTGTTAGTCATTGTCTGCCTGTGAGCACTGCTGTTTCTTTGCCCAAGCAATAACTGTAAAATTAACTTTCAGATATTCAAAACAGCTTGCGGGGATCTGGCTGTGTAATTTCTTTTGACATTAGTGGGAGATACATGATTAAAAGTTTGCTCAGTGGCCTGAAATTGTCCCTGCTGGGGTTGTGATACTGACACCCGTGATGGCTCAGTGTGGATGAGGCTGTTGAGGCAGGGAGGTGACCTGCTACTTCTGCTTGTCATGAACTTTAATCCTTCTGCTTGCTCTGGATACGTTGAGGGGAGAATCTCCTTTGCAGAATGATTAATGGAGGAGGAGGTTATGCAGGAAAGGAAGACAGGTGGATGAAAAGGAAGATGGGGGAGGAAAGAGCAGGTGAAGGTGAAGAAGGTGGCAGAGCATGAGTTGAGGTTCTTGGATTTTATTCTGTCTCAGCTGAGTCCTGTCTTCACTGTAAAATTCCAGTGGACTGCAACATGCACCTGTGTGGCCCCTTCCCCAGATGGCTGTAGGTAGCCAGAGAAAACCTGGCAAATTTGTAAGTCTTTAACTTTTCGTTTATATTCTTCATAAAAATGGAGTAGTCAGAAGGGAACTCGAAGCATTGGGACAAACTCTCAGGGAATAAATGTCCTACAATACCTCAGCCCTTGTTCCCACTCATGAAATAATGCATGTATTCTTCCTGGGGTGGTGGGGCAGAAATAATCCTACTTCAGCTACCACCTATTCCTAGCAAATATGTGCTGCTGCTGCTGCCCCAGGGGCTGGTAATGGTTGTTTCCAGTCATTACAAGTAACAGGGAACATAACTCTGAGGCAAACCCAGGATGTATAATCTTTACTCTCTGTCTAGAAAAAAAAAAACCTCTAGTCCTTTGAAATACCTCATTCCCAACAAGCATTTTGATTTAAAATTTGCCCTTTTGGTGTAATTCCAATTTTAGCAAACCAAAAGAATACTGGAGAAGAGACCTCCAAGTAATGTCTTTCTTCACTCAGTAATAAAAATGAATGTTATCCTTGTTACTCACTTTGAAGCAGAATTATAAATCTTAGTTATATGAATGTTGCACTGTATACATTATTAGTTGCCTGTAATAGGCACCATCCAATTTATATTTTTTGCAATGCCATCTTTCTTCTTCCATCACATCATCACAGTCAAAGTAATTTCAGAGTTAATTTCATAAATCTTGGAGAATGAGAAATGGGAGGCTTTTCCTCTGTTCTTTAACCCTACTATCTTCTTGAAGGATAAGGCACTTAGTTCTTGGAGCAGCTTGGGAGGGGTTAGCTAAGGTGACTTCAAGAATTACTTTTGGGTTTCTCTGATCCAGGAGAGCTTTCAGCTGCTCCCTGCCTTGAAGGCTCAGTGTTAGCTGCCTACACCCCAGAGATACAGATGACAAAGACAAACATGCCCTGGCTGTGCTTGTCCTCCCCACTCATGCTGCAGTGCAGACTGGCACTTCCAGCGGTCAGGGCTATCAAACCCTTAGCTGTTCCAGCTAGTTTCTTTGGCATCTCAGGGAAAATTTGAAGAAGAGGAGGATACAGTTTGTAATGCAAAGGCATGCATTCGCTTTTAGACTAGAGCTTCAGAATATTTTTGGTGCATTAGTTCTATTCTTCCTGTACAAAATCATTTATCATATCTGTGGTTTATCAAGTATCAAATGAAAAGAAGTAAAAATGCATATTACAAAGAAAAATAAATACAATTGTCTGAATTAAAGAGTAATCTAAGGACAATATTTTGTCAAAATATCTTTCTAGCATTTCTTCCTTAACATAATAGAATATTTGCGGTTAATTATGTGGTGGTAAATGAGGTCTGAGAGCTATTACAGAAAAATTAAATTTTGCATCTGCCCTGTAAAGAGATAATTATACCAATTACATGTATGAGTTCCAGTTTTGTAGATGTTTGCCACCAGAACAATCTATCAGGACTTCAAAATAGTCCTTTAGCTTTATGCCCCATCAATGCTAACAGGCAAACGGAGCAATCATTTACAGCAATAACATTATACAACATAAACCACTGTAGCAGAACAAAGCCTGTGCAGTGATGTTCTAACTGGTTAAACAAAAAACAGTTTAACGTGTTGGAGTGGAAGAACAATATTTTAAATGTATTCAAAGCCTCATAATTTTCATGGATATTTAGATATTTGTGGTTACTTTATTTCTTAACAGCAAAGCTATAAGTAAGTTATATAGTATAACAACTATACTACTAACATACAACTAACTATATAGTAAAGTCGTATAGTAAGTTACTGCTTGCTTCTCTGACAAAATGCAACTTGATTTTTCCTTTTGTGGTGATCCCCCAGGCAGCATTCAGGCAGCTCTCTGCTATGGTCAGTTGGTTCTTTCACTTGAAAGTAAAAATCAATTATTGCCTGGACCTGCACAGGGTGGAATTGAAACTTTCTTTAAACTGAAGACTCAATTGGCATCCCCCTTTGGAAAGTGCAATGTGGAGTGTGCATCGTGCTGAGTGCTTGGCAGATAGTGAAGGCTTGTACTGTTGTGTTTTAGTACAGGTAACAATGTGTTTCAGACCAAGACAGGTCAGTGATCTGCACCTAACATGGAACCAAGCTGAGTCCTCAGACTGGGCTATATTCCATTTGTTATCCCACCCATTTCTGCAACTGCTATTCTGTGGAATAGAACAGAAACTCATTTACTAAACTGAAGCAAACTGTCACAATTTGTGTTCCTCCTACAACAGATATTGTAATAGTTCGGGCTTGTTTATGAGCTCATCATGATACATTCTACTGAAACAAGCTTTGACAGTCTCTGAAGATTTTCAGTAATTAAAGTTGATTCTCAGTGATTCAGACTAAACCAAGGAGTATCAGACTAGGAGGGCAAAATGTGTCTCATGTGATAACCTGGGCAAGCTGTACTTTTGCCTGAAGAAACAAGTCCATCCACAGAAACCTACTGCAGAGAAATACAGAAACAATTAAGATAATGCTTATTTATTACAATGATTTCCACAAGATGAGCAACTTAAAAATTTATTTGGCTGAGTTACTGGTATTTTCTATCTGCAAAACTCTGACCCAAACCCGAAGGCTGGGCTTAAACATCAGTGAACCTTGGGAGCTCAGAGGGTTTTAATATGGATTGTGGTTGTCTGGTTTCTGAAACTGTTGGAGCAGAAGGCTTATACCTTACTACAAGGACTTATTTTTATGTGCCTATTTTCTTTTCCTCCTCTTACCCAGTAGCCTTAATTTTTTTTCCCCCCTCTATTGTCTGGCCACAGGAGGAGCAACCCAAGCTATTGTGAAAGCAATCCCAGCTCTACACTTTATTTTATTAAAAAATGTGAAGGAGACATAATTCATAATTTCTTGTGCTTCAGCTCTGTTTATATATTTGTATATAAAAATCTCTACAATTACATATGCTGAAACCTTGTCTTGCTGTTACCTGTGATCGCAAAGTAACTTTCTGGGCTGTGTCCTCCCCTTTCACTTTTCTCTCCTTCCTTGTTTTTAAACTAAGATTTTTGTGGCAGTGATTTTTCTCACTGTGGCATTGTGTCTTCCCAAGGGTAATACAGGAGCCAAAATTCTATTTGCTTGTGAAACATAAAAAATTATAGCAGCAGTACTGGGAGGATAACAGCATTTTCTTCTCTGTCTTTGCCACAGTCTTGTGAACTCATTGAGGACATCAACTGCTCTGATGTTCTCATGAGTTTTTGCTGACAAAATGCTTCATGTTTTGACTTGGCAATGATGCTATGTCCCAGCCAACCACCCTGGCTTTGCAGATTCCCTCCAGAGCAGCTGTGGATCAAAGCAGGATAAGTCATCTGTAGAGAATTACTTTGGGCCTGAATATGAAGAAAAATGTACATAAACGTATAGTAAGCTGAGATGTCTATAAAGCTCTCCAATAATTTGATTCTCAGCATTGCGGAGTCTTTTACATACTAAGCAGTGTCGAATGAGATCATCTCCTTATCTCAGATGGGTGAATTCAAGTTTGATATTTAGTGGTACCCTCTCAGAACCTTGTAGAATATCTTGCACATCATGAATAGAAGATTCATTTAACCTCAACAGAAAAGTTAATCATCTGGACTTTTGATTTTTGTGCTGTATACTTTCCCCTGTAATGGGATTTGCAGTTCATTTGGGAGAGATTGCTCTAGCAATCAGCTTAGTTCCCAGACACCACTGGGAGTCTGATCTGTAAAGACTACCTGAAATTCATTAAGGTCCCATTAAACTGGTGTCAAGGTATCCCTTCAGAACAAGATTGGAATGCTGGTTCACTCATTTTGATCCAAATTAACGGGTTGCTGTTTTCCTTTATCTTAATCAAAGGCCTGCAGTAAGGTGCATGCATTAATTACATCCAAATATGTGCGTGCAAAGTGCATTTGATCATTTCTTGTCTACAGGAAGAGTAAGGTTTGATATGTTGGGAAGTTCCATTCCAGCACTGAGATTCTACAGGCAGTAGAGAAGAGAGTAAATGAAGTGAGGAGAGGAGGTATAGTTTGGAGATAAGTTTAGAATTCACTTTTGTCAGAAATCAGTTATGAAACAATTGGTGTTGTGTGCATAAACATTGCATGAGTTGTTCTGTTTGCTTTTTGCACCAAGTGCTCAGCAATCTCTCTGGCTTTATTATTTCCCTTCATAGCTTCATGACCTGTTACTCCCCTGAAATAATAAATTCACAGTTTCAGCAAAGCAGAGACTCTAGAGGACTAATGCAAGTCTTCACCTTGGCAAGAGATGCCTTTGCAGTTCTGCAAAGTCAGTTCTGTGTTTGAAGGTTTCAGCAGCTGCTCTTACACAGGGAGAGATGTAACCAGCAATTCCCACTTGGCCCTGAAGAGGTGTGTGCTGTGAAGTAGATTGGTTTGCATTTGCACCTCCTTTGAGGAGCAATGGAGAATGAGAGAGTATCTCCTCTTACCCCATTTCAGCGTGTCTTCCTCTTCCCCATGTGATAGATAAAATCACTGACTTGCAAGCATCCTCCCAGCTTGGATTTCCTCCTGCTGACAATGTCCATAGTCATAACAGATAAAAGCTTCTCTGAAACAGATTAAGCCACTCAAATCCTGTAAGGTATTTTGTTCCATCCTGCAGAAGGTTTTACCCTTCTGATGTACAAAACATCACAGACTGCAAATGTGTAGTGTCTTGCTGGTCATAAGAATGAACAGGATTGACTTTTTTCACTGAAATGAGACAAAAAGACACCTAGAGACCAAGCCCAGTTCACCTGTTAGGCTCATGGGCACCCTGAGTAACTGCTCCTCTTTAATAAAATGCAATTCACTGCTGAGCTTCTTTATACCTTCAATATCTACTTAGGGATGCTAGCTATCCAGAAGTGAAGGCCTCCATTTTCCCTCATGTAAAGGTAGTATTGTTATATATGGGGGGGTGTTTTCTGCTTTTTGACCTTTTTTTAATGAGTGGTGTTTGAAAAGGATGGTGGCTCTGCTTGTTGTGTGAAGTAGTATCTTGGATTGAGATTAATGTGAGAGTTCTTCGATCCAATTCAGGACTAATATTTTTGATGTACCTTTAACACAATGTTTTGTCCCTCCTCCTTACATTCAGATTGATGGATTTACTGGGATCATTCCCTCTGGGTTAATAGCTACAATTTCTTTGATTTGTTCAGGAACTACATGTGATTTTTTTTTTTTTTTTTTTTTTTTTTTTTAGTACCTTTTGAAGTGTTAGATGTTTAAACCTAATTGTGTATTTAAGTACTGAGTTGCCCTGAGATTTCACTTTAGTGTTGAGGGCCAGATCAACCAGCAGATACACACACCTGGCTAAATGTTGTGTGAAGTCAGGGAAGCATGGTAGGAAGAGAAGCTGGACTGAAATGTTTTCCAGTAGGGTGCCTAGTGATGTGTGATGTCATGCCTTTTAGAGAATACCTGTTTAGTGTAGGCTTATTACCATTTAAATCTGCAATTATTCACAGTTATTATGCAGTTATTTGATTGTAGGAAAATGTGCCTATAACAAATGACAGCCAGTATTTTTAGCTTTTAGGAAGTCTATTGTAGATATGTAGTACTAAAATAAATTACCAGCTGCAGAGCTAAGCAGAAGGGGCAAGTGCAGATGTAACACCACTGCAGTTCTGTCACTGCTGTACTTCTGTCTGGTCTGAATGCTTTTCTTTTAAGGTTGCATCAGATCAACATATCTCAAAGGGCCTGATTTCCTTTTATTCCCGTCCTTAATTGTTATAACTTGGGATGAATGTGATCAATACTTTCGGGTAATTATCTTATAATAGTTTTTTTATGTTCTTTCTAGATATTTTTCTTTGAGTTGATTACTGGATTAGAGCCCCTTTAAATACCTGTACTTCAGCTAGTTATGATTTAGCAGCAAGATTCACTTTAACTTTTATGAATATTTTTACTTCCCCTTGGAAGCACTTATCTTCATTTCTAGACTGATACAGTACCAATCTTTCACAGAACCCAGCCTCTCTTCCTGAAAGGAATGCCTGCTTTTCACTCAAAATCCATCTGAGGCAGAAAATGAGTTTAGCAGTTTTGGCAAGCAGTCTCAAAAGCATCCAGCTAAGTACTCCCCATGCTGCTGCGAAAGTGTCAAGCCCAGGTCCATCTGAAAGGGTTTGTGGGGAGAGAGCTGAGGAGGAGAGGGAAGGGAGGAAACTCTATTCCCCAGACTGGCCAGGGCTGCTCAGCCACCGAGGTGTCTGCCTTGAAGATAATCAGGCTTCTTGGCTCTGATTAAGAGGAAGAGATGGAATTTTTGAAAATGAGTCCTGTCTGCATTTGCTCTCTCCAAACTCCAGGAAATAGATTAATTCAAACTCTGCTAATAGACGAGCAGAGTCTGTTCCTACTCTACACCATGGCTTAGGGGTAGCAGAAGCCATTCCCCTGTTCACAGCAAGGAGAAGGTTAAAAGCAGCATCTCCACTAATGAAAGACTGAAAGGGAGAGTGGTTCAGAGCAGTTTTATCAGTATAAGCTATTAATGAGACTTTCTCTTCAAATTCCCTTTCTCCTTTCCTGGAAAGAGTTTATTCTAGTCCTGAGCCCTATGAAATGGGACAAAGCACAATTGAAAAAAAAAAAAATAAAAAAAAATCACAGCATTAATAACCCACAAACTCTGTCATGTGGCAAAACTCTGCAGGCAGGTGCAGAGTGACTTCAGTGACCTCTTGAACAGGATCTGGTTTGGAGGCAGGTGGGAATTTGCTTCTTCATTATGGAGCAGATCAGAAAGATATGAAAAACTTCCCAGCAGCAGTTGTCTGCTTGAAGAGTAGGAGATGAAGTAAAAGCTGTCTGGCCTGTATCTCATGTTTTAGATTTCTTAATTCTGCTGAGTTCAGTGTTCTGGAAAACCTCTAGGCACCCTTCACTCTGCATTAGGTTTCTTGTCACTGTGCTAATGTGACTTCCTTGATCTGCAATTGATGATTTCATGAGAACCCTGGCACTTTGCCAGCTGCCCACTGACTCCATCCTGACCTGGAGCAGCTGAGGTGACACTTTGGGGCAGAAACTTGTTGCCCTCTCTGACCTTGACATCTTCACTGGGCAGCACAAGGAGCTGGTTGGATTGGAAATAGCAAGGCTCTTCTGACAATCTACCCAACTTTGTATCCATTTGTGCCAACAATTTTGATGCAAGGAATCAAGGGGGTCTCACCTGCTTCTAGGTGAACCTGAGGGAATAGCTAGGAGCTACTTCATTGTTTCCTTCTGGTATCAGGCACCCTGAACACTCAACTATCTTGGCCTCAGCCTTCCTCTGCTGATACAGCACCATCCTTCATGGGTAGAGATCCGATCCTCCTGGTGTGTACAGCAGGTACCACTGCAAAATGAATTCCTTGCTGCTTCCCAGGGGGTTTCTGGTGTTAAACAGCTCATGGGAAGCAGCATCCAAACCAGGCTTCTACTATGGGTGGGGTGGCTAACTCCTCTCTCTTGAAACCAAGTTGCTGTTGCCTCACAAGGATTTTGACCTTGCTGGTGACATTCCTGGATAGTCCTTGTGTTTCTTCATGGATCTCTTTCCCTGCAATACAGAAGTGGACCGCTTCCCTAAGAAACTAAATGAATAAATTTCTTAGGTACTTCACCTGTGTAGCAGCAGCAACACTGTAGGAGATGTTATTTACATGAACTTCATGAATATTTATAGTAATATTTATAGCTTTGTTCAGCAGGAGGCTCGATTGAGTCAGTTGTATGTCTGGAGACCATTCTTCAGTATACTACTTTTAAGGAGAATAATTTGCATTTAATAAAGAGCCTGAGGTAGCATGTTTCAATCCAGATTTGAATTTTCTTGATGTTTGGGGAAATATTTTGATTAGAAGTTTTATTCCACATTAATTTTCACTAGCAGTGATAAAACAAAACCAGAGATCACAATCCAAAGAAATGGGCTCAGCAGTCAGTGCTAAGCTAGCTAGAGATGGGTAAGTTCAGCTTTTTCCTAGACTGAGGTGTCTGAGAAGAAATTTGGATTCTAATTTCACCAGTCCTTAGTTATGGGGCTTTATTGAGATGCTACTCAGAACAAGGCAGACTTTAGGACCAGCCTTTCAAAGGGATCTTTCTACCAAAAAGCACAGTTACTTGGCTGTAGCTTTTTGTGGAGAGCTTTGAGCATATAAATATCTGAAAGGCCAAGGAGTTCAAAGATGCAGAGTGACTTTTGCTGAAATAGTTCCATGACAAAGCACATAAGAAAGCTCTCATTCACCCTGACCCCTAGGTAATTGCAGGGAAGGGATTTATATCATTTTTGGTATTCTTTTATAAGTAAGGTCATAGAAATATGCTATATCTGGGCATATAAGATATAAGTTTCAGTAACATCTAAAAGCTAAAACATATCTTTTTTTTTTTTTTTTTTTTTTTTTTTTTTTTTTTAAAGAATTAATGTCCTAATGGCAGCAATATTCTACCTGGGCAGCTGGGAAGCACAGGCTGTGTGTGCAGTGGGATTCCCTGACGTGGGTTGTTAGTGGTTGGGAGCAGCAACTTGTGACCCTTGTAAGTAGTATTACAAAGGAATTAATAAACCATATGTTTATAAGCAGCACCAAATAACTGCATGCCCTGATAATTTGTGATGCACATGATTCTTATGCATCAGTTGAATCTCATATGGCAATCTTCAAAGAGGAACCTTCTGGGACTAAAAATTCCCAAGTTCCCAGCTCTTGCTTTGGTTTTGGCTACTACATTATTCCTTTTCTTGAATTTTGCTGTTGAAGCCAGCTGCTTTGCCATAAAGTATGATATGACAAGGGCTTGTGTGTATTATTGTTAGATTTAGTGTGATTCATAAACACTTGGACCTGCAATTACCTCCATCCATTCACAGATGGCTGCTGAGTTGCCATCTCTGAGAATAAATGTAACAATAGCCTCACTAAAACCATTTACAGTTAAATTCAGTGTATATGCTGTGGTTTTAATGTTCCTAGATAGAAGAACATGAATATAAGGATTATTATGGAGATTAGAATCAAGTTTTAAACAACACTTTAAAAATTTTTTTCTGGGTAGTTATTTTCTGTTGAGCTTGTCTATGTGTTTTGAAATCATTTCAAGAATGGTTCAGCAGATGTTAAATGAAGGGCTCACTGTGGTCTGACCTTGCCAAAATAAAAGGAGGAATAAATAAAAATCTGTATCTGTAGGTGCCTGCAAGCCACTGAAACCTTGACCCTGGGTGATTTGGAGCTTGAGCAGGGTTTATGCAAATGATGCTATTCCTTTTTTATGCAGACTTCAGGGCTGCTTCACTTCCCCAAGAAGATATTATTGTGTCCCGGGTCATTAATCTCAACACACAGTTTACTATTGCACTCAAGATTTGTTAATACATCTGGCAGTTTTGCTTTTTGTTCTTAAGCATATGTTGAATATTTATACAGCAGCTACTTGTACAATTCCTCTAACAGGCCAGGGCAGCTCCCAGTTAGTGTTGAGAATTAATTTTCTGCCTCTCTGGAAGAACTTTACAAAATGAAGGAAAGGTTTAAAAGATCTTTTCAAAGTCTTACACTAGGATCCTAACATACTGCTTTGAATTGGGGACAGACAATGTTTAAAACTAAAGGTAAATAGTTTAATCCAATTGTTTTAGCTAGCCAAGTCTGAAGATGTCACGTTAAATGGACTTATGTACAGAGCTATTTCCACTTAATGGAATTAGTTAAGCAGCACAATTGCATGCTTAGCGCACACTCCATTATTTCAGCATCCAGTTAGCAATTTTTAAAAAGCAATTTTTCTAATACAAGTGATTTTTTTATTACTTAAAGTTACCAGGATGTTCAAACTAATGTAGAAATAGAGGAAGCTGCAACCTGCACTTTTTGCTTCCTATTGTAAACATTGCTTTGCTTGATTTATGTTCCTTAACCTCTTGCAAATGTCACACAGCCATAATTTTCTTCTATATTAAGAAAATGTGTGGTAAGGCAGAATGAGATTTCTCTGTATATCACATTTTAATTTATTTCAGGACATGATTTTTCTACATGCTGTATTAGGATGGTATCAAAGCTGGGAAAAAAACCCAAAACATTAGAACAAAGAACATTATTTGTATGATTTATTTTTTCAATTTAATATTGTACCTGGGAGCTATTTTATATTAGAATTCAGATGCAGAGAATGAAATTTCTAATGCTGAACAGTTTACAATTGGAGTTAGAGATGTTTCTCTGTAAAAGTAGTTGTGATTTTTATTTTTTTTTCTTAAAGAAATCACAGCTATACAAATGTTGATGAAAGTTCAAGGAGAAATGTCAGGAATATTTTTTCTACACCTTTTCAATTTATAAAATTGCTGACATATTTGAAAACTAGTTGCATGGAGGCATATTAGAGCACATATTTGTATGTTCCTGGCTACATCTGTCCAGCTGCAGTTTGTGGTTTGTGCTCCTGGCAGAGAAGTGATTCCTGAGCAGTGATAAAAATCTGATTTGTCACAGCATGTTAATATTTTGGTATTTAGACATTTATTATGCCATCTAAGACCAAAATGGAAAGAAATAAGGACCTCTACTAAGCAAATTTGAAGGATGCTAAGTTTGTTTTGAAGGGGACATGAAGTTGAGGATAGATTTGGAAGAAAGCAATTGGAAGTTACCAACAAATTATTAACCTTGCAATTCCAAGGTATATAATTGTCTTCAATAGTTAGGAAATTTTTGTTTCAATGTTAGCCCACAAAATTGTAAATAAATACTGTTTCTGATCTTGATTTTTTTTTTGCAACTTCAGTGCAGTGTTGGCAGTACTTCCTGTGGAGTCAGCAGCATTAGAGTGGTTTGTCTGAATGCTGAGCAAATCTGATCCCCTTGGGAAAAGGGGAAGAACTCAGGGATTTCAGTGATGGTGAGAGTCTTGTGTCTGGTAGAAGAAAAAGTATGATGATGCATGTGCCATCAGTTAAAGAATATTATAAAGTATCAGAAGATGAAAGCTGTGAATATGCAGAGAGACCTGGGTGAATGTTTCTTTTAATTCTCATCTTGTAGGAACAATTTATGCAAATGGATATTTTTAAAATCAGGATTTAAAAGTGACAAAAAGGAAGAAAACTACAGTTAAAATGGAATCGTTTCACCAGTGCCACATGAACACAAAACCTTGAAATGCTCCTTGACTTTTATAAGAAACTGTAAATCAGACCTGGATTACTTGAAAAGTTCAAGAGCCTTAGAAAATGTAGCTTAATGCAGATGAGTTTTGTGATTTGTACTTTTATGCACTAAGCTCTGAAAATGAGCAATGCAATAAAGCTATGTAACAACCTCCCTAAAGCAGAACATTGTACTTGCCAAAAAGAAAAGTAAAACCCCATGATGTTTGGCTTGTCATATCTGTAGATGTAGCTGTAAGGTCCATTAAGGTGAATGCATGCTAAAGGATGCAGCATTTTAACAGTTGCAATTTGTAGGCATTCCTTATAAGATTAAAAATAAAACATATCATGAAATAGCTATTTGTCATTTTTAGACACAATTGTAGAGTTTATAAGCACAATGTGTACTTTGTATTATGCAGGAAAGCAGCAAAGATGCAACACCCCTAAACTAATGAGCTTATTACCTGTTTTTAGTTTGAGAATACAATATTGACCATTCTGATATCAAAAGATGGTGGGGGCAGTGTCTTACTCTGTAACAAATGTGCTCTGATGTTTTCTAGATGCTTTTCCTGTAGTTTCTATGACACAGGAAAAAAACACAGTTAAGTTTATTTATTTTATTGCACCAATAGAAAGGTCTAGCATTAGAAAATTCAGGTTACTTTTTATTAAGCAAGAAATGTTATTACTAAACCACAAATTAAACCCCTCTAGTGATGCCCAGATTAACCTTTAATAATTTTTCTCAAGCACATTATCTCAGTTTGGAGCAAGGGACTTTTCCTTTGCTGCTGCCCTTCTTAAACTACCCCAAAGGCTTTAAAACCAACTGGCAGTCAGAGCTGAGAATCTGAAATGTGTCCATTGCAACCTGGCAATGTACCTTCTTGGATTTTAAGGAAACTTGAACAGAAATCAATTTCAAGTGCTGAAAAATTTTGTGAACTGATACAGAGTAATGGTGTGCTGCCTGGGAAGGAATGCAGAGGAAGAGAGAAGAGGTTTCCATGCCAGCAAATGTGTCTTTGACTGTACCAGAGAACAAAGTGTACAGACCTTGACTATAATTTATACTTGCCAGGAGACCTAGAGATGTCAGAAGACTGAAGTTAGGGCAATTCAAGATGAAGTATTCCTTCTGTGCCTCTATAGCCAGAATGTCTCAACTGGGAAAAGACATGTTGAACGCTTGAAGAGAAGAATAAAATTGGTTTTTATTTGGCTGACTGACAGCTCTATATATGATTAGTAGGAAAATCACCAGTAATGTGTTTGTCACCACTCAAAAACCACAGTTCCTTTTGAAAACCATTTTTCTAGGTCAACATCCATGGTCAACATCTAGGTCAACATTCCTTGGCTTTGCTGGTGTCCACTCAGAACCAGAGTGAACAGAATGGGCACAGCTTTGTGTTCAGGGCCTGGGTGGGCTCACTCAGAGAGAGAGCAAAGAAATCCAGCCTGTGAGGACAAGGATGCTGCTAGAGCACCCTGGCATGGTCTCTCTCCCAAGGGTGTGTTCAGGACCCACAATCTATTTCCTGAGGCTCTGCTTTCTAGCAGAAATGTGTAGCATTTACTAGTTACAATAGCTTGTAAACCAGTTAGGAGCAGTCCTGAATAGTGATAACCATTGGGGATGGACATCCTTGGGTAACTAAGTGCTTGGTCAGGAGCTCTGGGACCTGTTGTCCTGAAGCATTGAGATGGAAATCCCAGGCTGAAGCTGAGCTGCAGCAGAGGGTTAGAAGGAAGCAGAAAGTCTCCACCAAAGGAGCTCCTAAAGTTAAGCTGTAGTTTAACAAGTTATAGTCGCAATTATTTTTGTGGCAGTGCCATTTTAAGGAGCTAATCAAATAACCAACACATGCATTTCATGGCAATAACTGGTTTGATTTGCAGGTGTGACTCAGGAAACTGAACTGAAAGGTTGAAATTTTGATGACAGTCATTATTGGCTTTGGCATTAACTTGCTCTAATGCAAAAACTCGCCCTGCAGGAAGTAAATTAAAATCTGTGAATGAAATTAATTTAATTTGTATTACTTGACCAGTAGGCTTTATATTCCATCAAAATGCCATTCACAACAGTGTATATTTAGAGGTATACTTGTACTTGTCCCAGTCATTTGAAGAAGGGAATGAGTGGAGACTGAAGACTGGAGGTGTAGGACTTAATTTGAACCCAGACTAAGGATGGTACTTCAGCAGATGTCTGATTTTAGGCAGCTATAGCCACAGGACAGTTCCAGCTTACAGGAGCCTGTGTTGAAGCATGGAATTCCCAGGTAAGGAAGTAAGGATTTTGAGGTATGGCAGAGTAATTCTGGTATGGAAAGAATTCTGTGGCTGAGCAGAGCTGGGTGCTGAGATCCCCTAGCTGGGGTCTCCTTGAGCTCTACCGGGAGTGATGTGAGAGATGGGACCCTGCCTGCCAGTGATGAATTGGATGAGAAATATCTGAGGTCTTCTCTACCCCTTATCTTCTGCGATTTTAGAGGGACCTGGCTTCTTAAATGGAAAACAGGTACTTCTTTCTGCCAGAGACAGTCATCCATATCTTTGAGGTGAAACATGAGGTCTGGTTTGCTGTTCTGCCAGTATGTCTGCTAAGACAGACAGTAATTCTTGTGGAAACCCAGTAGAACTTACTTTGAGTTAATATCCTTTTCCCTCTCACTCTTTGCATGTCTCCCAGTTTCCTTTCAATACTCTGGCAGCTCTCCAGACTAAAGATTTGATGATAGAGCAGGGATGTGTTACCAGAATTGGCAAGGTTCCTCATCTTTGCTTCTTAGTTCTCTGCTAACTTACCCTCACATGACTACTCTACAATAGTGCCTCTGTTTTGGGCAATGAGTTAATGGGATCCTGTCAGGAAAAGTAGCTGCTATTGAAAGCTTCAGAATGTAAGAGAATCTAATGAACAAAGAGCAATCACCACCTCAGTGCCTGCCACTGGATAAAAGTCCTAGATATCATGACGACATCCTGGAACCAAGGAAAATTAAGCTATTCAACATTCCTCTGCTCCTTGTGGTAGAAGACATGCTTTTGTTTCTCAGGAATTAAAAAAATCCCTTTGAATCAGAAATCAGCTATACAACTTGACTACTCAATGCTATTGAGACTAATAAAAGCCCAGACTGGCTTGCAAGCTATTTTTGAAAAAAGTGTGATATATGGTAGAAATGTATAAGTCGAGTGTACTCTCTCCCTGGGGCATATGTATTGAATTCTCTTCCTTCTTGGCCTCTGATTCTCTGTTTCTGACATCTTACCCTGAATGCTCTTCCCTGCCAGATATGACTCTGAGGAATAATTTTGGGTGTCCAGTGAAGCAGAAATGTGCCGTTCCTGTGCACATTAACTGACAGCCCTTATAAAGCACAGGAGCCAAAAGACAAATATCCTGTTCCTTGGTGCTCTTTTCCCAAAGGAGAACCAGCATCACAGATAAGAATGGGACACACGAACCATTGCATCCCTCTGCAAAACAGAGACCAAACTCCTCCTGCCCATGTCCTTTGTCCCTGCAGACACAGAACTCTTGCATTGCCTGTTGAATTTAAGCCTGAGATTATTATAAGTTATAGATTTTACATTTAAAATCTTAATTTCTTCTATGTGAGTTTCCATGTGTTCTCACTTTAATAGACAGCATTCATTGGAACTAAGAATTTCCCAGATCTACAGTGCAAGGTGGTGCAGCTAATCTTAGGTTATAAGGTTAATGTTTTGTTCTGGCACTCTTGTAAAACCTGAAATTCTCCTTGATGTCACATTCCCACAGTGTGGCCTATAAATGAGCTACTTCCTCCTTTTTAGACTAACTGACAGTGAAGAGACAGTGGTACTGAAAATATAGCAAAGACAATAATTGCAACTAAGCAAACCAAATATCTGTGACAATCTAGTATATCTGATAAATCCCATGAGGGTAAAAGAAGGAAAAGAAATTAAAAGGTAGCTCAAAGCTGGAATGAAATTTGAAAACTTCTGAAAATATTTATAGGCAGGCTTAAAGCTGGGGAATAAATGGCTTTGCTTTCAAGAAACCCAAGTAAAGGTTCAGTTATAACTTACCCTTGATGCCAACTATCTGTAAAGATGGCAATATTTCTCTGTAATGCTTCCAGCTAAAATATTGCAGAAATAGGGTAGAACTGTAGGCTTCCAGGCTGACACACGGACATAAGATCCTAAGACCCATTTCTGTGCACTTGGAGATGTTCAGGGTGCCAGTCCTGCCTCTCTCCAGGAGCTATTCAGTAAATAGAAAGTTCTCTTATCACACAGCTCCTGATTTCCCAAGTAGTTCTGTCACAGAAAGCTTTGGAGAGGACTATGAGGTGTGATCCATGAGCCTGCCTCAGAGACCTACACTAAAGGGAGCTCCATAGATCATCTGTGCTGCAGAAATCGCCGTCCCCAATCTATTCAAATTTACTGTGGAAATCTTCTGGCCCTGGCTTCCCTGCTGATTGCATTGTGCTGCTGTAACAGTGAAGCCTCTGAGCTGAATAAAAAGGTCCCAGATCACTTCTTCCTTCATACAGCAGAATTAGCGAGTCTGACTGCTGACTCTGCTCTGGATCTGAAACTGTGAAGGCTTTATTTCTTGAACAGAAAATGGCAAAGGGAGTTTTGTTACTGAGTACTCTAGAGGAGGCAGAAAAAAATAATACTCTAGTCAGGTCTCCATGTGAAAACAGAACAAGAGAGGAGGAAAAAAAACCCAAAAGGCAGGCACATGTTGTCTTGGCTCAATGATCTTTAATAATAATTGGGAAACCAGCATTTCCATATTCACTGACAAAAGGAAACAATTAGGTAAAGTATCTCTCAATATTTTGTCACTGCTTCTGTCACTGTCAAGCCTGAGACAGGCACGAGGACCATGTCCAAAAACTAGAAGATTCACTCTCTATCCATATATGTGTATGAAAAATACTGAGATACAGCAAAAATTATTCAGGGGTATTCTGCCAGGAGCCCACTCATCCAGGGTTTATAATGAATTGAAACATTACTCTAAGCATAATCATGGAAAATAAAATCATTATTAATGCTTTATATATATTCACAGGATTTTTCTTAATTACAGTACTGTCACAGGCATTTGATGAGGGTTTTTTTTATTGTTGTTATTCAACAGTAATTTTTGTACAGCTTGAAAAGAGGTTTCTTTTGTCTGGAGGTCAGACAGCAGGGTAACAGTGCAACCCAGGGGGCATTCTGAGTATGTGCAGGTTTGCACCACCATCACCCAATTCATTCATAAAAGGAAAGAGGAAGCATTTTAGATGGATATTTCATTTGCAATAGGAATTATCTTTTCAAACACATGTCCAGCACTGGTAAGAGCCATCTCGATTTCATTCAGTGAAGAGGTTCCAGCCTGATATGCACTGACCATGGCAATTAAGATCACAGTGGGAATGTAGACCATTAAGTGCAAGAATTTCATTTGAAAATTGTTCGTCAGACACTGCCAGGTATTCAGCCTGCTGCTTTTTGTAAACAAGCATTGAACAAAACCCTTGTAGATGCAAAAAGTGTTCAGTGAACCCCAAGGAATAATTTAATGCGTTACTTAAAATCCTCTGATTCAGAAGGATAATATTGTATTTGGTGCTGAGGGCTGAATATTGAGTAGAGGAAAGAAGAACACTTTTGATTATATTGGAATTTCTTACCATTCACTTTCACATACTTCAAAGTTAAATAATTAGGTAAAGGTCACTGCTTCTGCCATTTCTTCCAGGTGGCAGCATTGTCTGGTTTTAGTAGTTTCTGTGTAAATGGCCAATGAGTTGTTGATGGAAACACACTTAAAAGATGTCTTGAGATTAATGGGAATTCTTCGATTCATTTGGTTCCTAATTAAATGACTGAAATCAAAGTGTGACCTATTTGCCTGTGCATATTTTCAGGTACAGATAATGACGGAACCTCTTTTTTCCTCATAAAATAGCTTATAATCTTTATGACTGTAAAGTGACTAACGTCTCTGCATCGTATCTTCTTGGAGGAATCTATTCTTGGACTCACTGGCAAAAAAGGAGGGTGTGGGAAGGTGTTACCTAAGATGATACAAAAGGTGCATGGCTTATGGCCATAAACTGTGCAGCATCTTAACCAGAGGGAGTTACTGCACTCTAGACTACAGAAGCTCTGAATGAATTGAATATTTAGAAAACAGCAGAAATACCACCACAGAAATACCACCCTGCTCTGAAATCTGTCATGCTCCAGAATTAATGGCTGAGACTGTCAGCAGTCCCTGGAGCAAAGGCTTGGAGGCAGTGGATGTGATCCCTGGGGAGGATCACACTGTGACTGCTGTGATCACACTGTTCCTGACCAGCCCCTGCACCCTCCTCCCTGGGCACAGAGAGACCTTGTTAGAGGAGCAAGGGGCAGAGACTGACTGCTTTGGTTTTTTTGGGGACTGCTCTGCTCCCAAATGTCATGAGATGATTAGATCATTGTCACAGTGACACTGTTAATGTCTGGGTGCATGATTTAGCTCTCATGGGATTTGTTTAGTTTTCTCCTGTCAGACCAAGAGAGCCTTTTTTGCTTTCTCTAGTGCTTGCCACAGCACTTTGAAAGCCTCCCTACGTGCTCCATTTCCACCCTGCAAGGGGACACTCACTTTCACCACAAACTGCACAGCCAGAGGCAGAGAAGGGATAGGTCCAAGCACAGGACAAGGAAGCACAAGGTACCCAACAGCACCCTGGCTGTCCTTTTTAAAGCCATTTTTGCAATGAAGACCTTTTAGAATTGGCCTTTTAGAAGGCCATTAGAATTAGTATTGCTCAAAACAAACACAGCCAGGAGCAGTGGACAGCATCAGTGGGCAGCACCACTGAAACACCTCATATTTGAAAGACTTGTGAATTTTCCATTGCTCTAATATGACATACATCCTCAGGGCCCCAGCCAATGGCTAGGGGTTGAACATGTGTAGATCAGGAGGCTTTCATGCCAAATAAATGGGTCCTTGAATCTTTTTCTACTACTATTCCCTTTGTAATATTTTTTTCTCTACCCACTACAAAAATACTCGAGGATTTCTGCTCCTGGTCTTATTTTTTTTTTTTGTCTGCATGGGATGCTGGTGCCCTCTGCTGCTCTGCTTCCACTGATGAGTTGGGGTTCAGGGAGATTTGCCTGGAAGCAGCTCTCCCTTCCTAGATCCCATAGGACAGACACTCACTAGCCTGACAACATGTCCTTAGTTTTGAAGGAAGATTTAGAAAAACAAAGGGGTGCTAACCCCTGCCTTTCTCCAACAAGTAATTTTTTAAATTTTTGGAGAAAAGTCCACAGTAAATTAAATACCAGTGGTTGATACATCCAGATGCACGGACATTACTACCTGGCCAGGCTCTTACGGTCACTAACATTCTCATAAAGCCACTGCATGGAAGGATGTCTGCCCCAGGAGCAATGTTTGTTGGTAGGATCAGTGTGCAAGAGCAGAGTATCTGTGTGAGTCCTGATTTGGTTGTCAGGCTTTACCCTGGCTAAGCTCATTGCCACAGATGACAGAGAAATTTGGAGGATGTATTTGAGTTAAAACCAGCAAGATCCTAAGAAGTGTCTCGACACTGTAATGCCATCCAGAAGAGCCCTCCCACACCTGGTAGGTCCCTTTTACAGAGAGGTAAAGCCATCTCAAAAAGCTCTATTAAAGGCTATGATTTTTTTTTTTTTTTTTTTTTTTTGTCTCCGTGATGTAGTGCTGTGCTGCTGTAGAAACATGACAGTGTCTTGCCGTATTTTTTTTAATGTTTCCATTAGCTCTGTAATTTTTGCACAGAATTTTTTTTATCTCCTTGTATATTTTTAGCCATTCTTCCATTTACAGATGACATGTAGTAGGATAGCTGTCATTACAGGAACATTCCTGTCTGGCTTTGAGCTAATCATGTTCTGTCCCCTCTAACATTAGTATTTATTGTCTCTGTATAATACCTGAAGCTAAAAATAAATTTCCCCTCCTACCTGGATTATGAAAGCTGCTTAGTGCAGAAGCATCACCATGTTTTAACTTTTATAGTCGCTAGATGCAATATTGCATGTGTTTGCACTTGGATTGTTTCTGAAGAGATGAAGCTGAAAAGGATCTCCTCAATACTGAAAATCATGGAAGCATTTCTGGTTGTAAAACTTCTGTATTGCTGAATTTAGCTGCCTTCTTTAAGCTCTCTAAAATTTTCAGGGTTGTCTGAGACAAAAGTTAGGCTTCTGGGGAGTGGAAAGGCAACCCTGGACTGTTTGATTCCCCCCCTCCTTTGCAGAGAGGGATTGGATTTGTCCTTCTAAAACAAAGTCAACCACAGGAAATCTCTGTAATTGGGTCCAGCGGTAACACTTGTTTTTAATGTGAGCTTGCAAACAGATCATAGTTTTTTGCCAGACATATGCCTTCTTGGTTGACAATGAACAACTGTTCCATGAGAACAGTAATTTGTGCTTTTTCTCAAAACTTCAGGAATCTCAACAGATTACCAGCACAGATCACTGTCTCTGACAACATGTGAACTTTCAACTAATTACCTGTCAGCCTTGTTGGGAGCTAAAGTTCCCTCCCCAGTTCCCAGGCACAGTGTAAGTCGGCACTGTGGCATCCGTGGAAAAAAGAAAAAAAAAGGCAATTATCTCTCCTGTCTGAAACAAGATGTTCAGGGAGATCTGCATAATGTAGAGCAGCAAGTGTCCAGGAGGTACTTGTTATACCTGTTTTGACACTCCCTGGCATGTAGACAGTGAGTTCTTGTCTGTCAGTGCAGGAGCAGCAACAGCCATAGTGCCATTGTATCCAGCCTGTTTCAGCTTACAGCAGCAGAGCCTTTAAAATAAAAATGCTGTTTCCCCATAGATTAAATACTCCAGCTGCTTCCATGTCTCTTAGAACAGCTAAACATCCATCACTGAAAGCTTTTTTAGAGATCAATCAGTAATTCTTGATGCTGCACTTCCAGTTCTGTGTTGGGTTTGGGTTTTTTTTTTTTTGTTTTTTTTTTGGTTTGGTTTGGTTTTGGTTTTTTCTTTCCACTCAAGTTGCAAATCCTGAGTTTCCATTTCATTTTGATCTCCAAAACTTGAAGGAAAAAACCCAACCCCCTTGATTTTTATAACTCAATCTTATCTGCTCTCAGAGGTTTCCTCCCCTCCTCTTACTAGTCTTTTCTTCTCTCTCAAAGGCAAAGAGGAGCAGGAGTGACTCCAGTGTCAAAGATCATAGACAATCTTTCAAGTTATGTATGTTCAAGAGGTGCTTTGGGGCTCCCAAGAGAGGTCTGGCGATTTTCTGGTTCCTGTTAATGAACCTAGACCCAAGTCCTTACTGTTTTACCGTTCAAACAAGAATACAGAGAGTTGACGGTGTAAATGAGTTTCAGTGGAGTGTTTCTTTGTCTCAATATATGCTCCAAATACATACAAACTTCTCTTGGTCTAGAGATGCGGGCAGTACTTTATATTGAAACAATTTGAATTTCCCTTTTAGTATTGTTTTGTTTCCCAGCTGCTGCTGTCACACACATCACTTTTTCCAGCCACATGAAGAGTGACAAATTCAGAGCCACCAGGTTTTAAACACGTTTTACAGGAAGAAATTTAGCAAGAGCCCCGAAGAGGGCACTGTCGGCTGCCTTATAGTGCAAACAGCTTTATATTCGTGTCATTGCCCAAGTCTGCCAGCTACATGGAGACCCTCTTTGCTTTGGCTGAGCATCTTGTGTGAGCACTGAGAGCCTTTGCTCAGTAGCATTTACACCCAGTAGTAAAGATTACTGCTAGTTTTCCTAGCTTGCCTTTTCTTAACACATTAATTTCTACTAAACTCGGATAGGGATTGATGTTGACTGTTTGCTCAGGAAAGAGTTTGCTCAGGATCTCCCTCTCCTTTACCAAGGAGTCCTGTCCATAGTTTTCTCAGCTTGGCTGGTGGACACTATCCAGCTTGGCTGAGTTAAGAGCTGTAGTTCACACACTTGATAAACTTTCCTTACAAATTTCCCTGGGTAAAAAAGAATCAACAGTCAGATACCAAACACAAAAGTGAATCTGGCTTCTCACAGGAAGGCTGTAAACAAATTTGCTCTCAGATTAATCATTAATTATCAGCAGAAGATGAACTCACAAAAAAGGTCCAAGAAGATGAACTGAATTCAAAGCCTCTGCTAGATCAGTGTCCCCAGAGATGCCTGTGTGGAAGAGGAAAGGTCAGGAGAAGCCTTTGCTAAGTGATCCACTTCAAAGAGCTCTCCCTTGCTGACAAATTTGCTTGCATAAAGGACAGCCTCTCTCTCCAAAGTTCAGGCTTCTGAAGTTGTCTTTAGATCTGTGAAATGAAAGTCAGTCCAATGATCAAATGCCTCTACATCCCAGTGCTTTTCAAGTCAGCACCATAACCCTGAGTACAAAGGGTTGCATCAGGGAGTGTTTCCATAGGTTTTTATGGGGGGACAAGTGCATCCATCGTAGTAGGACAGGGTCATAACCAGAACCCTGCACTCAGTTTTGAAATATTCCTTTCATGAGCTGATCAAGCCACAGACCTATTGCATTAAAAGGGTGATTTAGCAGAGACCATCTTCCTTTCAGGGCTGGGCAGTTGTGGAGGCTGCATTTTAAAAGCATGCAAAAGAAATGGGACCTCTTTGGTTTGGGCATGGATAGTATGTTTCCAGTGAGGTGTACGAAGAAAGTATTTGTGAGAAAGGATACAAGGAGTTTTTGGAAGCTAGAGAGCAGCAGTGTTCCAAGGAAAACAATCTGGAAACAGGAATATTAAAGAGGGCAGTGTTAAATGGCCACCTAATGGCATCACAGAACAAGTGAGCATCTAAAATTAAGGCCACAGCTAAAAATTAATGAGCCAACAGTGCTCTCCTCAGGCTGTGGCCATAATGCACAGTACCTGTGTGGGCTGCTTCTTGTGCTTCCCTGCTCACCACACCTTATCTCCCACTGATGCAGAATCCTTTTGCAAATCTGTATTAGAACTGAGAGAGAGCACTCGTGGGTATCATGTTAGGTCATTCCTACAGGGAAACCATGGAGGACAAATTTCACAGTCCCAAAATTTGACATTTTCCAGATGAGACCTGGAGCTGAGTTAACCCAAGCAAAAAACTAGAGAAATGGGAGGTATCAAGCAAGATGGAATCTTCACATATTTGCATCCTTCAGCCCTGTGGCTCTTTGATCACTGTTACTGTTGGCAGAGGAAAAAGAAAGGCTTGAAGCCATTTCAGTCTCCTGTGACATTTTATATTCTATAGGGGATTAGGTTTAGAAACTATAGAGCTGCTGAACTGTAGAGCTGACTGTAGGTTTGCACAGATGTGTATAGCTGACATACAGGTTGCTAGTGGAATGCGTGCAAATTTATAGCAGTGCTATGTGTGAGTTTCAGAGTGAAAATATATGTATGCTGATTTGATTCTGCCCGTCACTTGCATTTCTCCCAGATGCATCAGTGTTTTCTTGTCTGCAAGCTTCTTCTTCATTAAGATTTTAAAGGAAGAGTTTCCAGGCTTTTAAATCCTTTTCATATATCTTCTTCCTGTCTTCTCAAACCTGAAAAATTCTGACAATTCTGTGTTGCAAAGGATCTGATTCAAAGTAGATGAAGCAATGCTTCAATCCAGATGTAATAAGGAAGATAAACAGGAAATGTGAAGGTTAAAGATACAACTGAAACAACAACAGACATACATTCTTTCCAAGACCTATCTCAGTAGGTACAATAGGTGACATTTTTGTATGTCTGTATCACAGACTCACACTTATTGAAGTCAGTCATAAATTTTTATTAATTAGAATAGGAAAAATATCAGAACCTTTTTGCATAATTGTGCTACTTAAAAAAGAAGTAAACAATATAGAAAACAAATCTATTGTTGACTGTAGTCAGCAATACACTAGAAAATAGCTTATAGTTCTTAAATAGCACCTGCAATTCAATTTCTGCTCATTCATGTTTAAATGACTTGAGCTTTCTGTACCTCAGCACCTTCCTCTGTCTCTGAGACCCAAGCCCAGAAAGAAGGAACATATATCATTCCTCTGCTCCACACCAGCTTTTCCCTCGTCCTTTCCCTCTCTTTTGTCTCAGCATCATTCTAGATGTTCTGTAATGCATACACTGGAGTGAGGGAAACTTTACAACCAAGAGAATACAGACAATTTCAGATTACTGCCAACAACAGCACAATTTACTAAGAAAAAGAATAATCAAAGTTACCATCAAAGTCTGCTTGATCAAAGCCTCTACTGAGAAGTGCCCTTTGGTGGGGAAAAAAAATGTATTGGACAAGGTTTTCAAAGATGCTATTTGCATATTATTTGTTCTGTTGTTACAGAAGCTCAATAGTGCTTGTAGTCCAGTCCTCAGGGACTCTCCTATGAGTAGATTCCTCTGTTCAGGGATCTGAACAAAGTAACCTAATCTGGTGGTAATCTACTCTGATCTGCTGGAAAACTTGGGACAAGAACCTTACTCTTTTCACTGTGTTGTTACCTCCTATTTGAAATGCATCTTACGAACATTAATTTCTTTTCTGATTGTGGGGACATCTTGTTTAATGTTGCTATAATGCCAGGCTGCTTATTGGAAGTAAAACAGGAGCTGAAGTGCAAGCATTGCTGTGCAATCTCAATACACACTGAAGCTATAGACTTCAAGGAAGGTAGGATTTCCTCTCCAGCTTCAGAAAGCCTCACAAATTAATCGTCCTTCACATTCACTCTTGTTAAAGGTTAGAATAATCCATTCCTTTCTGTTGCTTCTATCCAGACTACTGTTATCACTCCTAAAACCTGTTAGATTTTAAAATATTATTAAGCGTATTCTTCAGGGAAGCCAGGGGTGGAAGGGACTAGTTTATTTTTTTCTCCTGAAATGTTAAAATTTTTATCTGAGTATCATGCACACAGCTTATAGGAATTCTTCTATTTTATGAAGGTATATGATACCCAGAGGCACTATGTATTAACAAAACCCAATGTTCTCTAGATTTTAATAAACACTGAAATACTAGGTTTATTAAAAGGGTATTTTTTAAAATCATGAATGATTCCAACTTGATGAGAGAACTATCACAGCGTTTCAATCTGCCTTTTTCAAATTTGTTGCCATCCTGCATAATGACTTGTTGAATCAGCTGCAAAGAGCCATAAAGAGGACAGCAGTTCTGCCTCATTAGAGGCTGCAATCATTTGGAATGGGATTTTAGTCTGAATCTGAAGAAAAGGTCAAAATTTCTGAGCCAATACTCATGCATTTGTACATTTTGCTACAACAAAAAGGAAGTGGCTTACTTCATGACTTTGTTTTGCACTTGAGGATTTTATTATCAAAGTAAATGCGGAATAAACGACCCAGTTGTGGTGGGAGTTACGAATGAAGTGGGTGAGAGATAGTTCTGGCATCTGATATCTCATGCCATGGGAACACATACCTTGTTTTGTCAGTTGTAATGCTGCTAGCACAAAACTACAGGAAGACACATGGTTTTTAAATACCTGTGGGTTTTGCCCACCCCCCCTTTATTTTTTTTCCAGTATGGTAGTATTTATGCCACAAACGTGGTATTTGCACAGTTGTAGGCTAAGATTTTACTCAAGGTTGATGCTATTGAGTGGCTTTTTAAACTGCTTTAAAAATAGGAAGGAAGACTACTGAGCTGGGGAAAGAGGAGAAGCTGTTCAACCAGCATCTCTAATATATTCACAAACGGCAAGATAGCTTCCAGACAGAGCTCATTTTGTGTCATGGGACACTAGATGAAAGGTCTAGATCAGGGACATTGCTTAGGCTATCCAATGCTTTCCTTTATTGTCCCTTGGCCTCCCTCCAAGGAAACCCAGCCAGCTGTTTCATTGCAAGGCCAATTTAATGCTCAGAGCAAACTTGGGTTTGAAATATTCTCAGAATCAGGGGTAATATGAGTGCATCACCAGCACCACTGCTAAACTCAGAGCTAGCTGCACACTGATCAGTATGGGTGTTCAAAGGCACTTTGGAAAGGTGTGTAACTTATGTGACAAGGTGTTTCACTGTGCAGGAAGACACTCCACTGTGATGCAAGTGCACAAAAAAAAAGGAAAGGAAAGAAAGCAATTCATAGTATCTCTGCTGTTTGAGTCCTGCTGTGGTACTTTTAGTTAAACTTCTGTTTTGGAGAAAACTTGACTTCAAAGCAACATATAAGGCAAAATTAAAACATATATTTAGTATGTAATTTCTGTTTACTGTATCCTATATCTGTTCTCACTGATAAGCATGTCTCTTTGCTGCCTCTTCACCAAGCTATGTGTTTAATTCTTTTAAAATATTTGGAGTGTGGAACTATTCTCTTCCTTACTAAACTGTTTATTTTAATGTAGCTTATGCATCATCAGAGAGTGTATTTCATCCCTGCTTCAGAACTTGTTTAATACTGTTGTTCTGGCATATCTGCCTCCTGAATGAGACATCTGCAGCGTAAGCTGCTATAAATCATGGGCAGAAACAGCATCAGGGACAGTTTCTCTAAGGACAATAATACTGCAACCCTCTATGTGCAGGTTTTAGATGAAAACATAATTTAAATGAAGGTAAAATTTTGTTACTTCTAAAATGCAATGAGGTCACTTGATGGGAATTCACTCTACAGCTATTCCATGGCTCCAGCCCTTTACATTTACATTAATCCCCAAGCATTTTATAAGTGCAGAGTGTTTTGGGGCATACATATGGTCATGAGCAAAAAGCTATGCTGAATTATGAATTAAAAATCTCCAGTTGGTGTGTGTGTCCTTATTCTTAATTCCACATCTGCACAGTACAACAGATAAAGAACCTGTGCTCAGAAATAGCATTTGACAAGCTAAAGAAAAAGGGATGTCAGCCATGGTAATGAGTGGTAGACTGAAAGGAACTTGCACATGTAAGAAGAATGCAAAAATATTTTAAGAGAATAAATGTGCATGAAAATGTCTAATGCACCAGTACTGGAGGCAGAAATCTCTGCATTTTGACTTTATCAAGTTAGTTGGATGTCAAAACAAGATGGCCTTTGATATCCACTTTGCATAAGGTTCAAAAACATGGGAAGAACAGTCTATTTATTTCATCTAGCATAATATGTTATAGTGCAGTAATTTGCACAGTAAACTGTGCTCCAAGAATCAAGAATGTCAAAATATCGATTGTTTTGCCACCGGAATGCTGCTGTCCATCAATCTCAAACCCAAAAGGTATAATCAGAGCTGTATTCAAAAAACAAAAATCCAAATTTTTTGAGTCAATGCTTGTCAAGAAAATGTGGTTTGAGAAGTGGGATTCTGTCATTTAATCCACACTTCAAAATGTACATACAGCTAATGTAACAGAAAATCTATTGAAGAAAGCCCCACAGAGCTTCTCTTCCTTTTTGCAACAGCTCTGTAATTTTCTGAAGGATGCTAGTTGAACTGGTACCTGCTGTCACCTGTATGGAGGTTCCAGCATTAAGTTTAAGCTAGATATGGGAAAGTAAGCACAAATAAACACACAAATAAATGTGTGAAGAGAGCTTTGGAATGGAGCCTTCCAGAGAAGCCACATGTGCAGCTATTCTTACCCTCCCCCTACATCACACACATTTTACTTGTGTGAGCATACTGACAACTCAATAAAGCACCAAACCCAATCCAGCTGCAGGCAGGACCCAAAATTGCCTTTGGGAAGTGTTATTGAGGGTCTCGCAGATAAACTTTCCTCTTTTTTTTTTTTTTCTTCTCCTCTTCTCTGTAATTAAGCTCAGGTTTAGCTGCTGTAGCTCAAACAGCAATTGTCCTTTACAAGATTCCACTGAAAAAAAAAAAAAAGAGCAATACTAAAACCAGGCAAGTATGCAAACATTTCAGTAGGAAGGTAATCACTGTAGCCAGAAGAGTATATTTGCTAGGAGTTCTGCAAATATTTAGTGGTTTAAATGTTGCTGCTGTTATTGTACAGACTTACAATGTCTTACCAAATTGTACTCTTGGCCCCAAAACTAATTATTTCTTTAGCTGAAGTCACAGATGCCAAAAATTAGTCAGCTTACATGTGTTAGGTCTCTGCAGTAATGTGCAGTCTTTTCTGTAAGCAAGCACCTCAAAGCTCTTTATGACTGAAGCACAACATTTTAATCTAAGTCAAAAAGGGACTTCAAAAGTTGTAGGACACTTTATCAACACAAGCTTTCCATGTGGTAGGATTTATATCATGACTTGTTCTGAAGAGTCTAATTCTAACTATTAAAACACTGCCTCTTACAACTTTGTGTGATGAAAAAAGAAATATTTCACTCCCAGGTTGTAATGACCAGTTCCTATTGGCATCTACAGGAAAGCCAACATGCTTTCTCATAGGAATCAGGCATGTTGCATTCTTCTGCTTCAGCATGCTAGTAAAAATCCCAATAATTTATTTCAGATGTATAAGCATGCCTTGGGACTCCTACCCCCAGAGCCCTAAATTCTTTCTCAAAACAAGTCCTGCTGAGATAGATTCCCCTATTTGGAAATCTGTCCAGCAGCCAGATCTTCCTCAAAAGGTGACAATTCCAAATCCATTTGTCTGAAATAAAATTAGCTCTCATAGAAAATTACTGAAACACCTAATAGTGAAAATACATCTGTTACCTGTCTCAACGTGGGTTTTTTTAAAAGGTTTTTGTTGTTGGTTTTTGCCACTGCAGAATCCTCATCTGCCTACAATAAAGCCACTTCTGAATAGCGGCTGGAGGCATCACTGAACTTCTTCAGGTTTAATCTCACAATGATATAGTGATGAAAGACTTTTTCCACCCAGAGGTTCTACAAGCAAGATCCCAAAAGGTGTTTAATTAGAGGTCTTAGAAAGATAAAGAGCTAGTGCATACTCTTTTAGTGTTGATATACTTGCATCCATTGGGAACTGATGTAAGAGGAAAATAAATACGTGGGTTATCTCTCCACCACTGCCCTTTAATTTGTAATGATGGAATTATCATGGATTACTTCTAATCACTTGTTTCCCACTGAAGATTAATACTGAGTAACAGGGTTCAAGAGGAAAGGTTTTTACCCTGTAGGGCCTGAAGTGGTATTGGAATAGTTTTCCAAACTGCATAGTCTAGAGGAAGCCACATGGGTTATTTGGAAGGGCACCAGAATTAGAAACTATTAATGAGGTTCACACTGGTCTCTTGTACAATAGAAAGGTCATTTCTGTTCACTGTCCTTGTTTCTTCAGCCAGGCAGTCTGACATGGGGATGCTCCTTCCCTTCATCTGGTCCCGCATCTTCTCTTATTCTGAATGTCTCTCTTCTTGTTATGGTTTGAGCCATACAAAGAATGATTTCTAAAATAATTTGCGAATTAGGCTCCCCAGAACTGCACAATATTTGGGGATTTTAAAAAAATTTAAGTTAGATTCAAGTGGGTTGCCTTTCAGTTTTATGAGCTACTAGGAGCTACTGCTATGGGGCTAGGGGAATCTGAGCAATGTAAAAAACAGAAAATTACATTTGAAAAAAAATGACAGCTAAGATTCTCAGGGGCTTTAGAGAACCCAGATTTTGAAGGAAAGCGTGAAATATTTTGAAGCCTAAGATGTTGCAAGAACTGACAATTTGAAAACTACACTCTGCTTTTCTAAGAGACTGTGCAAGCTTCTGGTTTTGTTCTGAAGACATTTCTGTCTTCCTTGTGCTTTTACTCTCAGACCCAGAGCGTGCCTCAGATTAACTCCTGAGTCTTCAGAACCTGGTAGTTGTAACCAGGATGTCCTCTTCCACCTCCCTTGCATTTCCCCTGGACCTCCACTCCTTGTGAGGCTCCAGGTGAGTCTCTTAGCTTGAGACCACCCTGTTCAGCAGCAAATAGACAATAAATCACCCTAAAGCCATACTGCAGCCTTAGCAACAAGTGGCTGCTCATACATCTTCAGTAAAAGTTTCTCACGCTTCCAAAGATCTCTTCCCACTGGGAAGTCTGATGAGCCTTTATTCAGCTTTGTTTTCCAGGTGGCCTTTATAGAACCAGAAGTTTTTGGAGAGCTTTGATCTCACAGACCCCAGCTGCAGTTCAGCAGTGAGGCTTCCTAACTCATCTCTCTGTGACATCCCTTTTACAGACACGTATGTGCCTGTGGATGCCCAGAGTCAACAGCAATCTGTTTTCAAGACATGAAAATATGGAATTTCTTGAAAAGGGAACAACCTGAGATTGTTTGTATATGGTGTCTTTTTCTCAATAGCAGTAAGGAATTGAAAAAAAAATCAGTACTGAGTAAATGGCAACAGAATCTGTTGCATGCTGAGAAAAGATAATTTCACATACTGTTCTTTTATTTAAAACTGAAAAGTGAGTTGGATTTCATCTGCAAGTAATGACAAATAAGTGTTTTAGCTACTCATATGTGCAGGAGGAGAAATTAATATCAAGCAGAAGACTGGAATTCAGCAACTCTGGATAAATTAAGTGGGGTTTATGCAATTTTGCATCCAGAGTCATTATGCAGGTAAAGAGTAAATACAGAAAGGTTTATGTAGTTTCACATCCATCCGTGACAGATGGCATCAAAGGTTTTGATGAAGAATCAAAATCCCAGATGCTTCCAGGTTGATTACTGATGGCATTAATTTTCTTCTCTTTTTCTTGAAAACTGGGGAACTTTGAAGGCTGAAAGATCACTTTATTCTTTAGGGTGTAAGGAAACAGAAAGTGGCAGAACACCAGTTGTAGGAATTATTTAGGGTTTATGCAGTCCTTGTAAATTCAGGGACATTCTGATCCTCTCCACTGAGTGCAGAGGGATCCATGTACGTGTGTGTGTATAATACCTTAACTTAATAGGATGGGCTTTTAGCAAAATAGTATGGTGGATTGGAGAGAGAAAAACTCCTGGGGAGTAATAAAGTGTTGAGAAGCCTTACTGTGTCCTGTTTGGCCATCTCACAGGAAGCACTTTTCAGTTCATGCTGTATTTTGAATCCCTGCAGACTTTATCAGCACATTAAAAAATTAGAAATTCCACTGCTTGTCAAGCTCATTTTTTGCATAAGAGTCTCTGAGGAATAGACCATCTCTGTAAAGACAAAAGCAAAACTCCTTCGACGAAAAATGGTCCAGGAAGTTCATATCTTTATCTCCTCACACTCAAAGTACTCAATATCTCTCAAAGCCATTTTTCATTCATTTTTAAATGGAACTATACATTGTCAAAGACAGACTTTTGTGCATGTGATTCAGACTTTTTTCCTCTTTGTTGAATTTACCATGCATAACCTTTCTTTCACAGAATAAACTCACTGAGGAGAACAGGATGCTGTATTTGCAACCTTTGGTGCCAGAAGCCAGCTGAAGGGTGACCTTGTACTTAAGGGAGAGGCTTCTTGGTCTGTTTAACTGTAGATATTCCCAATGTGACAAAAGAAGAAAAGGCTGAAGCAGGCAAGATCAATAGGTTGTATCATAATAACAGAAAACATAGCACATTGTCCACTGAGAATCTTCAGCACCATAAGTTGTGCAGATATATATATAAAAAAAAACAAATGTAGTTTTTTCTCTAAATTATGTGGAGTTAAAGAAAGACAAATTAGGCTCCAGTCATTCCCTGATTGTGCTGTATCAATGGCATGGTCAGGAGAGCCCTTCACCTAAATCAGGAGTCACTGTACCCAAAAACCACATGAATTGTAGTTTTACAAAATGCACCTCCTTGTTTTTAATGGATCACCAAATCCTTACATTAAAACACAATAGTACATGAAGGTCTTGTGACTAGTTGGAGGTAGAAGGCCAAAGGGTCAAGTTATTGTCCACATATTGCAATCTGCAGAAATTTCTCTCTGGGTGTTCAGTGGTGACAGGTTCACTGGCAAAGGCTGATATAAGAGGATGCCTCAGTGACAAGGATCTAGGGAGCATCTGACCAAAGGGTTCAGACATACCTAAACAGGTTATGCTCCAGGCTACACGAATGAGCAAATGGACAAAGATGGACTTTGGGCTCAGACTAAGTTTATATTTCCTGGCCCTCAGCAGGAGCAGAACACTGTGCACTGAGTAGCTGCCCAGCTTCTGGCATCCAGCAGCCTCATGTCTTGCTGGTTTGAGAAAAGAAATAGCTCAGAACATTCCCTGAAGAGATGTCTTAAGTACTTGTGAAAATCCCTACTAGGCTGTTCTCTTTGCAAATATAAGTACTTCAGTAATCTGACTCTTACTGTCTCTCTCTTCCTCAGTGTTTGCCTTTAAAGTGAGGAAGTCCTTTCCTCAAGCATTACAAAATAAGGAGCTCAGCTACTGCAATAAACTAGGGGTTGGAGAGGAGTTCATAAGGAAGTGCATAGAGCTGCAAGTATTACATCCTGATTAAGCTCTGCTTCAAATGCAATTTTGGATTGCAGTATAATATTCAAAAGCAGTATATGAAGACAAACAGTTTTCACATACCTAAGCGAGTACAATGTTGCACAAGGCATCCTTGCAGGGCAGGTTGCATATGGGCAAAGCAGCAGAGTGGGAAAGGACCTGATGTGGTTTCTATGGCAGACTAAATGGTGGTGAAGAAGATATGTACTTTATAAAGCTTGCCAGTTCAACCTTATTCAGACCAGCAGCTGTTCCTTTTGTATCTTCCTGTAGCTTCCCAATAGGATACCTTTTTCAGTCAGAAGCAGAGATATGCATTTCTAATCTACAGTGGGCCCATTCCTGGAATGAGGTCCGTGTGATGATCTTTCTGTAACTCTCATTTCTGTGGTGTTTTCTGCAGATTGCAGGGAGTAGCAGGCAGTTTTTGTCAAAGCTTTCAAATGCTGTAATTGCATGTTCCATATGGTAGTGTGTGTTGTTATTTTGACTTTACTGTTATATTGTTTTATGGTCTTTATGAAAAGTATATAATGTGAAAAAAAAAAATCCATAAAATTATTCAAATGTTTTCTTAAGACACTATAATGCAGACAAAATGTGGAATGAAAAGAACTGCAGAAGTCCTTTTTTACCTGAGAACAACAATTTTCTCATAAATGGAATATTCCTTGACTGAGAAATATATTTATTAAAAAGAGACATTGTTTGCTTTTCAAGGTAGCTTTTTGGACTCCTTAAGCCTGAATGAATAATTGTATTTACACTCACTGCATACAAAGCTGCATTATCTTTCATTACTCTTGCAGCCTTTCTAGGGTGTTAGGTTAGGAAATATGTTGTAATTAAAAATGAGGAGCTAGCTTTAAAAAATAGTTATTCGTTACTGTGCTTTGGAAAGAAACATTATTTCCTTTGTGAAAAAATAATAATAACCCTGGCAGATGGGTTTCTGCAGAGCTGGAAGAAAAGCTTGGTTCAAGTGGGATTGACAAAGGTGCCTGTGTAAAACAGGAAGTCTTGTCACAGAGGTAATAAAAAAGACACTATTTCAGCTCAACTAGTTACAAATAATCCGTACTTGAAGCTTGCCTTCTGACTTGTTAGGTAAATATCACAGTGCTAATATACTAATGACTCTTCTAATTTATTGGAATGACCTTCTTGTTGTTACCTCAGCACAGACTGTTTGAAATGTAAAGTTGTGTTGAATGCAAAGCTTTAATATCCCCCCTTTTGGATGGTAGAAAAGTATTCAGACATCCTCTGTTTGCTTTGCCTGGCTCTTATCTTAGCAGATTGCTTTTGTTGGAAGGACATTAATTAATATGTCACTAAGCCTGACTTTCTTTGTCTTTTAATCTTTGGAGAGGCTTGCTACTACCTGTGAAGAGCTGTTCAGACAGTTTTGGTGTGCCATCAACTTCAGCTTCATAAATGAAGCCATCTGAGGCAACAGAGACAGCTGCATTAATGCCCTGTGCTGTTCACAGGGTACACAGGTTATCAAAGAGAACATTCCTTTAAAATATTGAATCCTGTAAAACTCATCCCTTTCCTAATTACAATCAGCAAAAAGCTTTCCAATTCTTCAGTTAGAACTAGATGAAAGCTGAAATAATTGGCATCAGGGATAGTAACAGGTAACCACAGCTCTGCAGGCCACACAAACGTGGTATCCACATAGCAGAGCAGATGCCCTAAGTAAGACTGTGTTCCTTGAGGAGGGTTATATGGAACAAACTTGTCAGTTGAGTCCACAAGGAATTGTTTCAATTCCGTTTTGTTTTGATGACTACTTAATGTTAACAGATCTCTTCCTTTCTTCAGAAATGAATGGATTTCCCACCAGTCATTCTTCTTTTCTCCCCTTTCCTTTGCAGTGTTTTCAGCTACTTCTGCAGGGCAAGATGGGTACAGATTTAAATATTATTGGGTCCTCTGGCCTCTTGCACAAACAAGACAAATTGCTGGTGAATAGGGGCCAGGATGGATCTCTACTATTCATTCCTTTTATATTTACATTCCTTGTTTTGCTTATTTTACATTCACCATTTAAAAGAGGTGAAGCAGAAATGCTGATTTCAAAAATAAATAGCTAGTCTTTCTGGATGCGTGAAAAAACCCTCAGAAATCTTCAAAAAAACAAACCCAGCAGGAACAAGACCTACCTTGAAAAGGTAGAAAAGTACAAAACAAAACATTTGGATCCAAGTCTCATAGTTCCTATTCTTTCCTGTTTGGTAGAGTCATACCTGAGCAAAATGAAACTTGCTTTCTGATTTGTTTGGAGCTGCAGTTGGTTTCTAGTCTTTTACCAAATAAGTTGGTGAAAGGCAAAATATCAGAAGAGATTTTGATGTTGCTGTCTTTGAGAGTAGCAAGTGTCTCAAAATAAACAGCAGGGTTTGTTTTCCCATTTTTTGAGGGACTGAAATACTTCAACAACTTGCAAGCTCTTGCATTATCGAGCCTCAGACTTGCTGAAGATTTAAAACTAGATACAAGCTTCCTGAGCTTGTGCCCAAAGATGCTCGTAGGAAAGCTGGTTCAAACCACATGGACTTGACCATCTACTTTGTCTGGAGCTGTGTACTCAAAAGAAACCCACTACACCCAGATTCCTGTCTGCTAAACTTGTAGTACCTCATGCAAGCTTCTTACAGCATTTTGAAATGTGAATATTACACATGAAACGTAGCAGGAATTCAGACTAAGCAGTAATAGTGTATTAAAACTTCCTATGGGTAAAATTTGTCATTTATGTATTTTTCACTTCTCCTTCTTGTCAGACTAATTGATACCTTACAGTGCTTTCCTGGGCTGCTGTTGCTTGGAATAAATCTGTTGAGACAGCATCTCCTTTTGCCAAGTAACATGTATTATTATTTACAAAATCACTTCTAGGGGAGCAATTATTACTATAGATGATAATGGATCCTGTGTAGAAAGGCTGATACTTGACTATTATCTCTTTTTTCTGGATTTGTAGAAAGGAGCTGGACAGGGAAGGAGCTTAGTTTTTTCACAACTTAATGTTTCACAACTTAGTATTTCACAATTTAGTGTTTGTAGATGCCACTGAAAAATAAAGAATTCGCCATTAATACTTGAATTTCATGAAGCTGTGCTCAAACTTTTTGCCTATATAAAGGGAACAAATGCTTCATCTAAAAGCAGATTCAGTTCTTTGCTTTCCAAATCTATTTTCTAAGTCCAAACTCATGATGCTTTTATTTTTTTCCTTTATTGATCTCAGAATTAACAATAGTAAACACTCCAATATAAATCACTTTGCTAAGATTAAACTGTTCCATGGTCCCACTCATAAAATGTCTCTGGGGAGTCATTGACTGATTCTTTGTAGTCCAATAAGTAACAAATAGCCTTGATTCCACGGATTAAGAGAAACCCCATAGTTATTTAATGGTACTAAACAAAGTTAATTAACAAAGGGAGATGATTAATTTAGTGAGATGTTTCAAATAAACATGAGAATTTGCATTTAATCTCTGGATATGTATCCAACAGTGAAGCTATTATATTTTTATTGTAATAGGAAGAGAGAATAGAGTTGATATTTCTGTCAAGAATGTGCTTAACTCAGCCACAGGCATCGCGGTTGCAAGCTTTTGAGGGATTTAAGATGTGCTGTAGCATTCAGAATTACTTTGCTTGCAGAAGTCAGTTTTACAAAGAGTATGAAAAAGAATGTATCAAAAATTAGTCCTATGGCCCTCTATTTCCACTACTATTATCACATCATATGCAGTGAGGAATACAAAAAATTAATTCAGATGACTCCTTCCCAAGTAGGCAACTGGGGAGACCCAGCTGCCTCATTCCAGCTGAGTGTCTACACAAGAAGAATCAGCCTAAGGTTGCAAAGCCTTGGGTGAGCCCTTGAAATAGTTTCTGAAGATATTTAAATCTCAGGCCTTTGGTGCTGACCTAAAGCCCACTGACACTGATCCTAAGACCCCCCTAACCCAAACTGTCACTCTCTGAACATACTTCTTCTACAGGTTTCTGAAAATGGCAAACAATATTTAATGAGGATTTGCAGAATCCTAGATTTTGGAGCAGAATAAGGGATGATTATTCATGGATGAGAAGAGAATGAAGGGAAAGCTTTCATTTGTATGGAGAATGTAGGAAAAACTTACTGTTAACAGTTGCCTCTAACTAGGGATTTATCGTCACCAATAGAGCCTTAAGACTTTTAAGACTAAATTGGACTCTTTAAATTCAAATGTCTTTACATTTTAGATCAGTCCCAATTAATTCTTTTATTCTCCTTGGAGGGCAGCTTAATAACAATTAACTTGCTTTCATCCTTAGAAGTAAAAACAACATATGAAATGCTGTATTAGGGAGTCACAAACATGAGGTTGAAATGAATCTTACTATTGGGGAGACTGAAAAAAAGTCTTTGTGCTTGGTCTTAATAGTCTCTCTCTGCCTGTTTAAGAGACCTTCTATAGTAAAACCCATTAAACCGGTGATAACAGTTTTTCAAAACAGGTTGAATTAAATGGTAAGATTTCAAACTGTGTGAAGCTTCCATTTCTGACAGAAGAAAATTAAATGTAAGATTAATACAAATGATAAGCAACTACTTCCTACACTGTGGAAGGGCTAGAATGTGAAAATTGCTTTCCCTTATTAGTAACCAGGCAGTGGTTCAGCTATTTGGAAAGGGCCTATTGCAGGCACTGGAAAATGAGTGGGAAGAAATATCTCAGCTTTAAGTGTTACTTTTGAGCAAAGGTTTTCAATTGTCTTAGGCTGAACATCACTAACTCTCTTTTGGATTAGAAGAATTATTTTCTTAGTGGCCTCATCTTTGATGACAGAGAACAGAGCACCCTCCTCCCGTTCTGTTAAGCACTCACCATTATTGCAAAGTGAATTAAATTTATAATGTTCTGAGCACCATAAAGTTAGGCAGGCTGCATCCAAGCCAGTTGCCATCATTCTCTCAGAAATAATACAATTTTAAATAAATGCAGTCCTGAATGTTCCTTCTAGCTATCGCCACAGAACACTGCATGAAAATACTGCCTGCTACAGCTGACACGATGACTGATGGTGGCCCATTGAAAAGACTGCTCTCGTTCTTAAAATGTGAATACCTGCAGACAAAACCTGAAAACAGTTAATGAGCAATTGCCCTTGGAAATACATAAGACAGAAGATATTCCATCCTGTTCTTTTATATATTCAAAAGCATGACTTCTCAGTAATTCACCAGAGCCATCACTCACTACATGATTCATTAGATGTTAAGAAAACGTTTGAAGTTATCATAAATAAGATGACAAATGTGCAAAATAGCTATGCAGAAGCTGAACAAAGTCAATTTTTATGTTATTCAGAAACTTCAGAAAATGCCTGCAAAACTCCCAAACCATAGCAGCCCAACATAGGGCTGTCCCAATTTAGCAAAAGCTTTCATTTACTGGTTGTCGCAACAAATGTTATCTATTTAATTCTCAAGTAAATGTTCTATAGTAAATGGGCAGATCTTGTGACTAAAGACTAAAATAAAAGCAAAATTTCTGAATAATTATACTCAACACCTTGGCTACTCTGCCTAAAATATTTTGTTTGACTAAGTGTGAGGGGGTTTTCTGTCAGCCTCAAAGATTAAGAAAAACTTCAATGCATTATTAAACTACATTTAAAAAGAAAATAATTCTGCTCTAGTTCTTACTAGCCTTACAATAAACTTCAAGGCACTGCAAAACTCTGGAAGATTCTCAAAAATAGAGACTGTACCACTTGAGAACCCAGAAATGTTCCTTCTTGAAGACTAAATCTCTACCTCTGCTTGCATTCTCTATGTAAACCCATTGCAAAGTGTGCCTTGAAAACTGGTATGTTCTGGGCTTCCAATACTCCAGCTGCAGAGATCTCATTTCAGAAGGCTGAGTGTTTTGATATTAACATTCCTTTTTTCACTTTATGGTTTGAATCTTCTCACCTTCAGAGCTCTGCAGTACTGCAAATATTACAGAGTAAGAGGAAAGCTTACAAAGGTGTGTGAGGAGGAAAATATAAAATACAAACTAGAATGATCCATAGTCCTACAAATATGAGTCTCATCTTAGGAAAAAATTAAGGACTGTAAGTTTGCTTCTCTGCTTCCTGCTCATGTTAGTTACTTGAAAACCAAACACTCTACGTTGATTTTTTTTTTTTTACCAATTGCCACAATTCTGTAGGAGATTTGGACTAATGGTAAATGAAGATCAAAATGGTCTTGCTCTAATGATGAGCTGTAAATACAGTCTGTGATATACAGCTTAGAAGTATGTCAAGGAGTACTAGGTCATGAACTAATCTAATTGGTTCAACTAACAAAGGCTCAGGTTATATTCTGTATCTTTTGCACCACTGTTTAGAAATGGATCCGAAATAGTTGTGAAAAAAAAGAAAATGCATGAAGGAAGTGAAGAGTTGCATATCAGTATCTCTCTCTTCTTCTAAAATGCATGTCATCACAGATCCATATTTTTTTTCCAAACAGTATCTCTGCAGAACTAAAGGGCTTGTAGATTCAACTGATGTCCCCATCATGCTATGAGATTAAAGCAGATGGGGTATAAAGATAAAATACAGGAATTACTTATACACTCTGTGAAGGCATTTTTTTGTTTCATACCATTGTAAAGAATCTTTTGATTATGGATTAAGGATCTAATTTCACGAGCCTTCCATGTAAAAAAAATCAGCTCTGAGAAACCATGCCAGGCCACTTGCTTTTTGATGCCTTGCGATATTTGTGCAACAACAGTCCCCACAAAGAAAAACTACTTATGTTCTTGAAAGATGCTGATGACTCTCTAAGAATATTTATAACTTGCCAAATATCCAGAGCCTGTTAACTGCTGGTGCGTTGTTTGAACATTTTATTTTCCTAATCAAGATTTGCACATTTCTGAGGAAACCGCTGTGCTGTTTGCACTACTGAGACTTTGTAATTCCTTTTCTCCAAAGCGGAGACAAAAAAGCCTTCAAATTTTCCAGTGGGTAACAGCTGAATTCACACCGTGATGCTGTGAGTGTGGCTCCCTTTTCAAAGCACCTTTGGCTACCCTGCGGGTAGGAATATGCTGCCTACTATGCCATACTACAGAGGCATGTATAGAATGAATAAATATATTCACTGCTTCTTCAGGCTGTGCAAATGGGTGCTGAGCAACCTGTCCCAGTATGGCAAACCGTGTTTGTTCATTTGAGATGCTATCAAACATCAACACCTAAACGTGACAGAAAGCCCAAGTAGTAGAGAATGGAGGGAGAGCTCTGCTATGGGAAGGGAAAATAGATCTAAGAACTTGTTAGGTCATCCTGGATGCCAAGAAAAAATTTGGGTTTGTCTTCTGACAAATTATTGTGCATTCTAGGATTAAGATTAAAAAACAAAACAAAACAAAACAAAAAACAACCAACCAGAAAACCCACAAGTTACTGTGAATAAAGAGGCCAGGTGAATAAAGAGGCTCAGACTCCTACAGGCAAGACAAGCCTAGACTTTCTGGAAGACTGCATTTATAGATGTTCAGAGATGAAATTTGCAGGTTCTGATCAGTGCTTTGACACTGCCTTTTCTATGACAGCTTTCACATGGCTTTGGTCCCATTCCTGTTTACTGTGAAATAAAGATACCTAATCTTGAAAGCTGCCATGGAGAGAACGTGCATGCTCACAAGTATCTTTGCTTGTCATTGATACAACTATTTCCATGCTAGACACAGGCAAAGCAAAGATGAGAGATTAAACAGTGTACCTTCCCTCTATATTTTAGCTCAGGTATGTGTCCTCATTTATTCTCCACCTTTCATTTAATCTTCCACCCTTTGGCTGTCATATTGTATTATTTCAAATTGTGGCTTCCAGAGTCAGAATTGAGCCAGAGTCTTTGTGTAATTTATAGGCTGAGTGTCTGTGTACCATGAATGAGTCCCACAAGCTGCCTCTCCACTGCCTCTCACTCAAGACTGCATGCATGGCTCCCAACAACCTGAGGGCGGAAAAGGCTGCTTAAATGCAGCCTTAAATGGGTGATTTCAGCTTCTTGGGTTAATTTTGAGCTCAAAATAAAGAGGAAGAACAATTCTATTGTGTGACACCCATCTCAGTTGGTAAGGAAGTCCACAGCTTAGCTCTGGCATGGCTAGCAGTCTCTGAATTGCCAGACTTAGGAAAGGTAAGTCAGGAGAGTAATGAAAGCTGAATCAGAGGCTCAGGGCACAGGTATGGATACCCCCCAAAATAAATACAAAGTTAATATAAAACCCTTCATCTCCTTCTCTGATGCTCATTCCTACTACCTGCAATGTATTTTCCTTTTAACCATCTTGCTCACTTGTGCACTGATTCATGTGAAATGCAAGAGGTGCTTTGAATCAATGACCTCCCTGCATGGCTTTTGGAAGATTTATTTCCTCTCTTTTATGTTCTCCCTCTTTCTGGGAGGACCCAAGCCAGTCTTCCCCACTCCTCTCACTCCGCACTTGCATGTTTTTTTTTTCATGTTATTGACTGCTGTCTTCTTCCCACTTCTTAGGGATTCAGCTTGCCCACCTATACTTCATTATCTCATGCCCTTTATACCTAATGTGAATATTTGTGTGTTGACATCTAGGCTGTGCCTTAATGTATGACATGAACCCTCCTGATTCCAGTAACAGTCTGCTCCTGGGTGGCAGAATTATCTTATGAAATACTTCTTCTTTTGTGCCAATTGCTTTCTCAGGCAGGAGCTTCTTTGTTCTCAGAACTGAATTCTTTCAGCAGAATCCTAATGCAGGGATCTTCTTTCAATTTGAAGTTCTCAGAATTTGAATTTTTTTTCCCTAGTGCTGCATAGTTTTGATTTTCATAAGTTAGCTTTAGTGAATGCAGTACTTAAAATTCTACTGAATGTATTCAGTCTCTTTGTTATAAGTATGTGAGAAACTCAGTACAATTGCATGCATAAAAAGGCACAAGTACAAAATTTAAGAGTCTTTTTATTGATTTAAACATCGAGATGTACCTGACTTACAGAAAATATCTTCAGGCATGTTACTTCTGAGATGGGTGCATGCTCAAAAGTGTAACATATCATCATAATATGGCTACTGTAAAGAACTTGTGTTTCAGCAGTCATAATTGTGACAACCTTATAATTACATGATGATATTCTCTACATAGCTAACAAAAATACTTGTGAACTGTTGGTTGACATATGCACACAGTGTGCCTCACACTCTGCAGTGAATCTGGACTGTGTTTTGTAGAACCTGGCACAGGAAAGCTATTAAAAGATCAAGCTAGAAAGCCCACAAGGGAAAGAATTTCTCCCTGCTCTGGGGAGAAAGAAAAAGGGTTAGCTCTTGCTGTATATTCAGCATACACGGGTCTTAGCTTGTCTTTACAGTTGACAGTTGATCCTTGATGACTCTAGATAGTGTATTACCTTGTACTCTTCAGGGTTTGTCCCATATGGGACATCTTATAAATGTTGTGTGTAATTGGACAGGAGCATTTGTTCACGGTAAAGTCTGGAGAAAATTACCTGATAGCCCCAGTGCGAAAATCAGGCTTGAGAGCAGCACTGGGGTTGAAGCAGCAAGCTAAGCAAGCTCTGCTGTAATGTTGCTCTCCTACCTGGACACTCTTACCCACTGGGGTAATTCTGAATTTGTGACACTCGAACAGGAAGCAATATACCAGCTCCATAACACCTTAGCTGCTGAAACAATCCACCTGTAATTGCTGATGCAGGAGTTCTGATGATATAGAAACTTATCTAAAGTAAATGAATTTCGTGGGAAAATGCCTCCAGCAACTTACTTGACCATAACGAGTTGATTAGAATATGTGCCTGAGGTGAACAGGAGATTGCGATGTCAATAAGCTCCAGACTCTATTGAACTAAAAAAATAATAACCAGAACTGTGAGATTAGCTAAAAGTTTCAGTCTTTTGTTGCCTTATTAGGTGAACTAAGTCCATCTTTCCCCTTCTACTTTCTGGCATGGGGGAAAGGGAAGGACACATATATGTTCTGAGAGTACCTGTACAGGGGGAGAGGGGCACACAGGGATGAAAATGCCTGGAAGTAAAAATATTAAACCTCGGTGATTGAAAAAAAATATTTAAACATTTCAATTTTACTTGCATGTTTTTATCCGAGGTTTCTAGCCAATAAAAGCTGATCTTTGCTAATGACAGACTGCATGAAGACATGAGCATCTTTTAAACTGCAGAGTGTTTGTTGAGGTCCATCTTGTGCACTGGGCCCACAGAAAAGATCTTACTCTGTCTCCCCTGTAGTGATGTGTTGGTTGGTTGAAAAGGTGAAGGTTGAACTTCTATGTGGAGGAGAGATTTGAACTGGAGCAAGACATCATTAGATGCTGTAAGATTATGGAGACCATGTTGTAGTTTTTCAGTACACACCCTCTTAAGACCTCTGCTTCTTGAACAATCTGCACAGCTTTATCGCCTGTCAAAGAAACATGCAGGAATATTGTAGAGCACAAACACATGGGCTAGGCAGATGACAAGCCTTTTTGCAAACTCTCTTATTCATGATCCTGTGTTATGCTATGTATCCAGATCATGATGGGATCTGATTTCTTTTTTTATCTTTAGAGAAATGACATCTATTCCTGTGTATCCTAACAATGACATTTGCATTATAATGCATGGCCTTTCTAACCTTCTGCCTGCAGTGTTCAGACTTTCCCTGATCATGCAATAATTAAAAATCTCATGAGTAGACAGTATTTTCTGATGTTAAAAGGTTTCATAGGAGAAAAACCTTATAGTTAAAATCTAAGATTAAAACCGCATAAAGATAATTAAAAATAGAGTCTCACTTTCTTACATCTTCCTGTTTGGTGTATTGCTGCAGATTTCATTGCTTGTGATCAAAAGATGAATACAAGGTTCATCTAGACACAAATAGGTCAGCCTCTCTTGCCTGGCTGTATCAGTATTGTGCAGCTGTAGTTGAGGTTTGCAAGATCTTTAACAAAAGTTCATTTCACATTCAGAACACAGATTTGTGTTGCTGAATCGTTTTCACATCCACTCACCACACAAAAAGCATGTGCTAAATTGAGTTCAGCCCATAGCAACAATTTTTCTGATAACCTTGGAATGCAGGCTGCACAGGCAGAGGACACTGTTTTTAGGAAGAATACTTATTAAATAAATCCCTGTTTTTATAATAAAACCACAAATTTAATAAGGAATTCTGTTTCAGGCATTCTGTTTCAAGTAACTACTGTATTTATACAGCAAGGTTCTCACCCTACTTTTAGTTCACCACTTCTACCACAATCTCATATTTTGGGTTTAAATCTTTTTCCTTCTATCTTTTGCTCATCTCTCCTTTTAAATGGTCTTTTCTATTTAACTCCATCCTTGCCATCATGAAAGTGCTGTTGCCACAGATGTTTAGAATTTGCCATTTCAGTTGTTTAATTACAATGCTTGTGGGACTTTATATTCCATTCTTTATCACTTTAATCCAGATTTCATTCAGAGGAGAAGTAGCAGCAGGGAGCCAGGTGAGATTTCACACTTCTCTCTCTTCTCTGCCTCAGAAAAGTAAGACACAGTTGGAGGCCCACAAACAGATGTTTGGTCTTTCCTTAGCACCTGCACCATCCAGCAGATTATTATAAAAAAAACTATAAATTCAGCATTTTGGATGTCTGCTGAAAGAATCCTGTTAGTGGACTTACATTCTTTCATTTTGTGCAATACAATGTGCCCTGCCCACCTTCTAAGGATTCTTCTTTGTTTAACAATGGTGATGAAGCAGCTATACAAAGAAAGATTGAGAAACATTGGGCGTATTTGTCTCTGTGTCCTCCTCTCTGAGGAGACACATAACTTATCCTCAGGGTTAGGCTGCAAAAGAATATAAAAAAACCCAACCAGATAAATGTCCTTTGAATAGTTTAGAATCTACTCTTACTGGTTAGGATAATACAGTATAAGCAAAATACTGTATAACATAAAACTCCCATATGATAAAGGAAGGCAGAAAAATCCCTTTAAAGCTGAGCATACTGAATATTTTCAGAGACTCATCTGCATCATAGCTATATATCTTTATCATTATCATTAGCAAAATTGTCCCATGTTCAATTACTTTAATTTCTGAAAACATTTACTCTTATTCCTTTTAATTTTACCTTTCTGAATTTTGCCTAAGTTTCATCCCTTCTTCCCTCTTGATTAATTTCCTTTCTAAGGGAATGAATTCTCATAAGCAATAGAGCCTTCCTATCATCCCATCCCTTGATATGCTGTGAGCCACCTTTTAGGAAAGCTCTGCATATCTTTCCCCAGAGATCAGTTATGTCAGCTCTTACTGAAGTTGGTGTTTCTTATCTAAATTACCTTCTACTCCTACCTAGGGCTGGATGCTTGAAGTAGAGAGCTAGATCCTTAGCAGATGTAAATCAACATACCACTATTGATTTCATTTATATATGGTATCTTATACTAGCTGACGATCCAGCCTGGAATAATAGTATAGGAAATGGCTTGTGGGTTTCAACATAGGAGGTACATTTTTTTTCTCCACTGGAAGCAGTGGGCCTTATTGCTTGCACCTTTTCCTTCTGCAGCAACATTGCACAGAGGTAATGAGCCTCTCCTAAATCTTATCCTTTAACAGAAGAAGTGTTCCTGTAGCACAGGAGTTTCTTCCTAAATTAGCCCTCTCTAGTTCAAGGTACAGCTGTGAGCTTCAGAACCTATATTCACACAGCAGTGCATCTGTTTTAGTAAAAACCTTCCCACGAACCAGCATCACTGGGATCTAGTTGGGATCAAATTCTAAACATAATTGTTATGGACCATAGACTGAATAATAGGCTAGATTCTGCAATCTAATCTGATTATGTGCAAATTCAATGTAACACAGTCTTAATTTGACACATTTAATTAAAGGTCATGGTAGCCTTTCCTGGTTTCAGATTGATTTTTTTTTTCACCCATCTCAGCTGCTTAGATGCATTTAAGATTTATGTTATCTGGTAGAATAATTGTATCATTGCAAAAGCTGCTTTTTATACTCACTAAAAAAAGTATAGACAGTGGCTGCTGGGAGGCTGTTTTCGTGAATAAGGCTGTACACTACAAATATGAATTCTAGAATTAGGTGTGATCAGCTTTTTTATAAATGCAGTCCTGCCTGTACTAAGGAATAGTTACTACAAAGATGGTTATGTCTCCTGAGTTTCTTTTACTGCTGTGCTTCTCTTTTGGGTTCCCTGACAAGCTGGGGAGCAAGAGCTAAGAAAAAAGAAAAAAACATGGGAAAAAAACAGAAGTTGCCTCTAAGTTTACTTACAAGGTCGTATCTGTGTTTAAGCACTTCGCTGAACTATCTTCTGCTATTAGGGCTCTGGCAAGGACTGTCTCATATTTTATGTATGAATTCTGAAATCCCTCGTTGATGTTATAGCATAAACACTAGCAACTATTTTTAATCTTATGGCTGAAGATAGCAGTCAGCTACTCCCATTGCCCTAAAAAATGTAGAATATTAGGCTGTATTAGGCTGTCCTTGTCCTGAAAAGTTTACAGTTTAATTACTGAAAGTTGAAAGTGGTCTGAGGATCATCACACATCTACATACACACACATTTTTCTCTGTGATTCCCCAAAGAGACACCCAAAACCAAATTTGTGTTTCATTTAAAGCCACATTGGAAGAAAATAAGATGTAGTAAATAAAGCTGAGTCTGAGGGAAGAAAAACCCACATAAGAACCACCATTTCAGGTGCAAATCTTCCATGTCTCAATGGCTCCTGCACCTCTTTCTCTCCTGTAGCCTATCATCCTCAGAGCATAGCTTGTCCCACTTATAATCTCTTCTACCAACAATAAAACAATTTTAAAAAGTTTAAAATGAGATAAAGGATTTTTGGACACAGGGTGAGGGATACTTTCTTTTATAGCAACAACAAAACCAGGTAAATGCCTAACAGTAAAGTCTTTGCTCTGATTATAAGTGAGAACTACACCACCACTGTCTATGACAAGATAAAAGTCTTAGTTATATAATGAATATCAATAAGTCAATATATTGGATTGTAGATAGAAAACATCACCAAAAATCTTCATACCTTCCAGAAAATTATTACTAAGCCTTGATCCTGGTGTTTTGACTTAATACTGTGCCATTGTTTATTTTGAAGAAGGCAGTTTGACTGTTAGCATTTTGGGTGCACATCCAGAAAACAACAAAGATGATCTAAATGTTCCTGCTATGTACCTTGGTAACTGATAAATGAGGCAAGAGGTGGAGAAGTTGTGATCTCTCTTCATTTATGGAGCTCCGCAAGTATTTTGTCTGCGGTTTGCTAGGAAAATCCTTTCCTTTTCAAAGTGTACTTCCACAGGAATTGCTGCCATGCTCATCCTGTATTAATATTCAGGACCTGAACTCATAATCCATTGCTAAGCAACACTTAACAAAATTGATCTTGCATTAAGCAAGCTCTGGAGCCTGAATAATACATATTTCCTCTTTACTCCTGTATTCAGTGGAAACCTTTGGTTTCATTTTGCATGTCACAATATTAAAACTTTTATTTTAAACACAAATTTTAATTGCTAAGAAAGTCCATGTGGATTAAGGATCAGATGTAAATTCACCCTTGGTACTTTCTAATACCAATATTAAATGAATTACAAAAAAATTTAAACCCTTGAATAATGAGGAAAATCTTAAAAAGTGAAGAGAATATAATACAGAGTAACAATGTCCCATTGCCTTCAGATATTGAGGGCAATACCTTGTCAGCTACAGTGTGTATATCTTAAGCATCTCTGTCACTGTTTATTTATATTCCGTATTAAGATCACACAACTGTGTGCATTTATATGCTGAATATGGGAGCTTCTGATTCTCATACACGAATTTAATGTACATAGGAAATAACCTCGGCTCTCTGGAGTTTTCTGAATGGCTGCTAGCAATGGAATTCCATGCCTTGAAGTTGCTAGAAATTACCTGTTTTGTCTTCTAGCCCATTTCTCTGCCACTGCAGGATAGCTCCCCTGAGTATATTCACCAATGCCTTAATCATCCTGTTCTTAAGAGTCTCAAGCAATATCTCCTTTGGGATTTCACTATATAGTCTATTAGATCTTAGTGCTAGACAGTACTTACTTATATTCGTGCTATATTTATTAAGCCAGAGTCCTTCCTGACTCTTTTCCTCCTCAGCCCCTGCTACACCAGTGGAAGTGAGAATGCAGGATATGATTCAGCTGTAAGTTCTGAGGTGTAGGGATAATTAAGTATGTTGCCACTGTCAAGACTTTTTTCACTTCCATGGAATTATTAGAGGCTTTAAAACTCTAAAAACTGAGGCCTAGAGAGTATGAATCGATTAATTTTAATTATCTCACGCCCCATTCTTTAAGACAGTTTTCTAAACTAAATCTGAAATATAATCTTAACTCAAAATTCCTGACAGTATCCAATCAAGATGTTTGTTGACATCTATTAACTATTTTTCTTATACTCTGTTTGTGTCTGACCTTAAATAACATCCTGCTCTTGATGAATTGTACTTATATGCCACTGATGAGCACAGCTTTAGTTTTTGAACTCCAGGCAAAAGGTTTTCAGTTTTCTGCTGAATAAAACACCAAACAATGACCCCTGTTTTCCTAGTCTGCTACAGTCTGCTGTAGTTTTCCTAAAATTATTTTTTAATTTCAGTATGAAGTCTGGAATCAAATCCAGTCTGCCTGAGTCAATTCTTTTGACACTTTTTCCCAGTAATCCTTTGGACTATGAATGATAAGAAATATTGGTCAGGAGTCTGACACAACTTTTCAAATTAATGGCTTGAAATCAGACATGCTAAGCAGCCTATTGAGCCCATAAATATTTACATATCTAGAAAAATAAATTGAGACATAGGATTGATTTTCTCTTTAATTGTGACACTTGGAAGAAAGCTGCTGAGAGGGACAGAGAATAGTGTAATTATTATATAGTTGTTTCAAGCCATTGATAAATCTTTCTATTGAAGAGGAAGCCGAAGATAGGCAATTCTTTTTTATGTGTCATCAGTGTGATGGTGATTGTCCCATAAAGTGCTCTTTCACTCAGTGTGGTCACTGCTGCTAGCCTAGGTGACAATACTTAATAGCTCAATCTTCATTTGAGGCCAGACTTCAGACCTTTGCTTAGACTTTTCAACGTCTAAAGTCACCTTTGCATATATCTTCACACATTTTTCTGTGAAGCCTTGGGGGATCACTATCTTTGTGTCTTTAACGATTTAATAATCGCATTTACAAATGAGACCTGGCTTGTTATAAAACATATTAAGTTCTTTCTTCAGAGGGATCTCGGTTGTAGCTTTGAAACTTATGACTTACACTTCATCTGAGATCAGACAGGCTGCTTTTGTGAACTGGATTTGTAAAACTAAGCTCTGCACTTTGCTTGGTTGCACATCTGTCGAACACTCCACACTGTGTACATGCAACCAAGAATCCTGTACTTGTAGATGAGGAAAAATAATCTCAACAGGTTATTTCCCAGATCCTCTGGCAATGGATATTATTTTGGTTTCCTTGTTTTTCCAGTGACTTGGTATCATTGAGAGCAGGAATCAAACAACGAGCTGCTTTCCTTGAAGCAAATTTAATCGGTAGCTTTTCTCAGGATCATGTCTCTGTAGATTTGATTAACACTCTTAAAAGAATGAATTAGATCCTCCCTAAAATGCCCTGAGCCACAGTCACTTAGCTTTTTCTGTTTGTTTTTATTTTTCTTTTTTATTTGTTTTGGGGGTTTTTCGTTTTCTTTTCCTAAGAATACCATATTTGGCATTGTATTGGCTTGTGCACCAAAATCCAACCTAAAATTACTACATCTTGGTACATCTTCCTTAAAACATTAGCATGTTTCTGCTTCCTATGGAATCAAAGCACTGCCCACCCTCCACAAATCTCACTGTAGCTGAACTTTTCTTGGCAGATTCTGATTGCTTTGTCTGAGGTTAATTTTGGGTCTTCTGCCAGTTTTGTTCCCACTGGTGAGCTGGTCTCTTCAGTCTCTCCTACACACTTTGGAACTGCAAGAGCTTGAGCTGCATTAGAATGTGGACAAATTCTATTCTTTTTGTACTCTGCGTTTTAATACTTGATACTCGCCTTTCATTTCTATGCAGAGCAAAGTACTAGTTAGATTCCTTTAATACAAATTTGGCCAGAGTTAAATGAGAACACATCAAGCACTTCAGAATCACTTACTGTGAGAAATAAGGCCACTGTCTGTCTGCCTTCCCTTCTGGCAGTTTCCATGCTTGCTGACACAAGGTGAAGTTTTTGCATCTTCCACAATTTTAGAGAGTGACACCAAGCATATGGCTTTTCCCTCCTTTATAATTCCTGCCCCTAAGAATATTATCAGGGTTTGGGGGTTATTATCCTTTGTTTTTATAATCCTGTTATCACAGACAATTCAGTAATTGCTTAAAGCAGAAGAAGATGTTTAGAATTCTTTAAAAATTTTTGTCTGTTTTGTTACAAACACATGGTCCTTTGCAGAATACTGTCCCTGGTGCAACAACTTGCTTAAACTACACATGACTGAACAGATTGTTTACAGCAGCAGGACTGCTTGCTGGATCAGAGTCTGTCCCTGCCAAGTCTAAGGAGTTGACTGTGCTGGGGTAAATACTGAAGTGTAAGTTTGTAACAGATCTGACCCAATGGCCAAATTGTTGTCAGTCACCTTCAGCATCCCAAGGCCTGAAGCTGACTGAGATTCCCGTGTTCAGAACCCTCCTGCCACACCTGGTCCACAATCCTGAAATTTCTCACAGCTACCCAGGATGCAAGCAGCCACTGATGCTGAGCCTGTCTTGCACCTTTTATCTCTCTCAGCTATTGCCACACCTATTGTTTCTCTTCTCTCCCTCCCCAAACTCTTCATTTAAAGAACACTAACTTCAAGGGATTTCGTGACTGCATAAAGCAGCATTTCATTTTTCTGTAAGGGTTCAAGTTATTGGCAAAGAGAATCATCAGCTTCCTTAGAGATCTTTAGCTTCATGCCTAAAATGTGGAAGCAGGGGGAAAGAAAATTTTTTCTCTATGTTATCTGAGAGTATTGCGTTCTAGTACATTCTTAACACCATCTCTCACAGGAAAACATTGCAGCCACAAAGACTGAGAAGTGTTTATGAGTATGCAAACCATTACAACTCCTCTGTGACTCATCTTTATTGACCTCATCTGTAGGCATCAATACTTTTGTTTTATTTTCTTTAATGAAAAAAAGGTTTAGTAAGAACCAGAAGATTGTTTGGTACAATAAATCCCCACTTCTTGTTGGTTTTATGCTACTCAGCAGATTCAAATCTGATGTTAACTGTATGTAACTGGGCTGGTGCCAAGCCTGGCCTCTGAAGCTGCAAGATGCTAGAGAACTCTGTCCATCAAGCAGCACTGCTTCCAGACTGGGGCTGTAATCAGGAAAGCTGCTGCTTTTGTAAGGATCTTATGTGTTTATATGAGCAAGAGTAAAGGGGGGTGATGGGAAGAGTGAAGTAGATGAAAGAAGAAAAGAAAGAATAAAAGAAATGATCATAAAGAACCATAAAGAGCTCAAAATGAAAGACTGCATAAGATCATGTTAGAGAAAATAACACAGCAAAAATATGTGAAACTGAGAATGTTTAAAAGAAGGAAAAGATAACATGGAGAGAGAACAAGCATACTACAGACTGCTTTAACATTTATATGAATGCAAATTCAATTTTTGTAGTGCAGTCATTAATGATGCTCCATCCTCCATGCAAATGTAATTTCTGAAATCTGACTATTAATATAAATGGTGTTATCTATCATTGATTCATGCTGTGGTGTCTCAGGATACTCAAAACAGGATCTTACCGGAGTAAATATTGAACAAACCCTTTTTTCAACATGTCAATCTCCAAATTTCTGTTTCTGTTCATATATATCATAGAGAGGGCTTAAAGCAACTCTCTAAGACTTCCTGACAGTGAAAAATCTTGGAATCATGTTTTCCTGGATGAACACAGCTACAAAACATCATACCAATATTTCATCCTATCTAAGTAGGACGACTGAGGAAAAAATTTTCCATCTGAAAATGAAGGCTGCATTGGAAGAGTTAACTCTGGCATTAAAGCTTTTCACTGCAATATTTATGTTAACTGATTTTTGTGATGTAATCCTAGTAAAAGTTCCAGTAGTAATAAAAGCCACTATAAAATAAGGTTGCCATTTTACAAGATACTTTGTGGAATACCATAAAATTACTTTTGTCATTATCACCATACCCACTAGGAAGATAAGAATGCACAACCCTTTGTCAGGTATGCAGGGATTATCCTCCCACTGAACACTTAGTCTTTAGATTGATTAATGTTCTGATATGATCCAAATAGACTGATTCACACTCACAAAGTTATTTTTTTTAATGCTTGTCTGCAGGCCTTGAGAACAGTAATCACAAAGCCTAGCTTTTACCTGATGTGCCTGATTTTGTAGGATTTTTCCACCACCAATAACATCCTTCAGTAAACAATCCACAGTGGCTAGGACAGAGTTCTACCATGAGACACCATTCTGAAGAACTTGTTTCTTATTCTGTATGACAGAGGAAATTGAAGATTAGCTTGAGAAGGCAAAAGTTAAACATAGTGAATACTTGCCTCAATCTCATCTTTCAGTTTAAATGCAACCTTGTATCTGGTGATGCTTTTATGTGAACACAAGTCTTTTAAACTTTAAATGTATTTTTCTCTTCTAAACACCTGGGGGCAAGACAGCTTTGTAAGGTGGGAAAAACTCAGTCCTGAAATCTACCTCCAGCTTCTGTAGATGGTAAGTCACTTCATTTCTTTCTTTATTGTTTTTACTATTTACAGTAAATCACATACAATGTAAAATTGTACAGTTTTACACATAAGGTAAAAAAAAATTGCTGTTGTTTACTGTTTAGAACTCTTTTCCTTGAGTTGTTTTGTTTCATAAACATCTCTACCATAAACTGCATTCATCTTTTATTCTGCCCAGGACTTGCCAGTATTTCAATTCACTTTAATCTGGGATATTACAACTAATACACACTAGCAAATAGATTGTAGAACCTGTTGTAGGATCTTTCCAGGTCAATGGATATTTTCTCTTACACTGAAATCACTGACACTGGGAGTAAGTGTTTCAGAAGGACAAGAACACAGGTGACTGCACCAAATGCAATATCTCTAAAGTAGCTGTTGCTACTTTGTCTGCTAGAAATACATAATTTCCTGGCTACATGACATACAGCACTTCTGGTTGCAAGCATTCAGAAAAATCTTGCAAAATTCCAGGCACTTTTGCAGTAAAATATAGCTGTCCTATATAGAGAAGGGACCAGGAACAAAGGCGAATGAAGAGGTCAAATCAGAACCTGTATTTATAGTATTTTTAAAGAAGAGGGATGACAGTCTGCTGTAAAATGGACAAATGTCTCAGGAACTTTGTATAAGCCAGCAATCACTTATTGCACATGTTAAATTAGGTTTTTTCTGCACAATTGCCCAGCAGAGCTAACAAAGCTGAATCTGCGGTTCTGAGAATTACAGGCGGAAATAAAACTGCTGTCTATTAAAAGGATACAAAGGGATGTTAAATAAAGGTCTGTGCCACTGCATGTAGCTTTTTTGTGATATATTTCAAAATACAGTTAATTAAAAGGACTGAGTTTTCTTAATCCAGCAGTGAATGATGCTGGTACACAGCAAAGTATAGAAATGTACTTTAAATGTTTGTTACTGTAAAGATTTTCTTTCCTGAGAAAGAAAAAAAAACAAAAAACAAAACAAAACAAAAAAACAACAAAAACCCTAAGTCAATGGGATTGTGCCTCACAAGAGGAGGGGAAAAAAACATTAATAGAAGTCCACAGAAGATTTTCAAGGCTCTACCACAAATGCTGCAGCCACTGCCACAAGAACTGTGGAAGCAATCACAAGGGTGAAAAAGTGAGTCTTGCTGTCATGTAAGTAAAATGGGGGGAAGCAAAATTCTTTACATGATGATGCCTATGTGCTGTTACTACTGGCTATGATGTGGGACAAGTTCAAGTGTAGCTTTTACACTGAGGACAGGAGAGGATGGCTTGGATGTCCAGATATCCTTGTTTTGGTCTTGGGGAAGTTACCATGCTCAGTTATGTTGCCTGCAAGGCTGGTGTTGAAGGCTTCATCTATTAACTGAGATTCCCAAAGTGCCTTATTAGCAGAACTATATCATTCCTTTGCATGGGGAACAGGAAAATGCAGCTGGAGCTGAGATCTGGCCCTTGGTTCATGTATGTGTGAAATTCTTTCTGCACCAGAAGGTTCTGCTTCCACAATGAACCTGGACAGGTTACAGCATGGAGGAGCTGGCAGGGCACAGTTGTAATTATAACTTCTGATCAAATAGTATCCAAAATCAACACGGTGGCACTTTTTACTACTGTAAGCATAATAAAAATATTTTAAAACTCTTCAGTTCTTCTTCTAACTTGGAACAAAAGAGATTTTTGCATTAAAAAATACCAAAAAGTTGAATCATCAGCTACAGAGACACATTATTGGATCAGAATTAAAGGTAATTATAACACTGTCCAGAGATAAAAACCAGCTGACAAGGTTGTTTCAATTCTAGTCATGGATGATAAACAGTGTAGAGGTAAAATGCTGCAGCTGCAGAGTGAGAAAGATTGCTATCAGGATTAAACAGGAAGCCTGTGTTTTACTGGATCAAGAAAGATTAGCCATGTTTTGAATATGGGATTATGAAGTCATGAAATAAGCGAAGACACATTTCTGACATAAACGCTTCAAGTAAGAATATAATTACTCACTTTGTATACAATGTTTCTGTAATTTATCATTCAGGTCCTTGTCAAGGGTATCAGCCTGCTTCACCCTAACTGAAGTCAACCATAGTGAAGTCACTGAAGGACTGAGCCTGGTTTACTTCACTAAAAAGTGTGTTTTACAGGGATGAACTAACTGCTGCTATCAATTTGTAATGGGTAGAACTCCAACAGGTTTTGGGGAAACAATGTTCTGCTGCTTTTTACCAGCAATCCATTACTTGAAAAAAAGTTCAATGAAGGATTAAGTTGGTCTGACCTTGGGATCAAGAAAGCAGTAAGTATGCAAGACTGATAAGCACTGATGAGTTCCTTGTGCATCAGAATCCTCAAATCTCTAGCAGGTATGGCAGTGCTGAAATGCAGCAGTGTCTGGGGTGAAACACGAGTCGAATGGAACAGCATATTGATGAATGGCAATAGATTTTTTTTAGCTCACTGGGGAAATCCCTTAACAATGAGAATGAAGATGATGCAAGATCATTAATGTCTGCACAGAGAAGGTAAATTCTCTGTTGTTCAAAGCCTTACAGAAAAGACCCATAGAGAATAAACTGCACAGTACTCTGTTAATTTAAATAAGAAAGATAAAAGCTTGTGTTCAGCCTGCCAGGTGGAAGTTATATAAACCTATCACTGTTAGATGTCTGCCACTGAAACTAACAGCTGAGAAAGTCTGTGTACCACAGATATATTTGAGAGGAATACCTACCCTGTGTCACCATCAGAGGAATGGTGTAGTCCAATATAGGAGGAAAAGTGGAGTGAGGCATTTGGATATGGGTTTATATCCAAATCTGCAGGGTTTTGGTTTGGATTTCTTTTGTTTGTTGCTTTTATTGAGTTATATTTTGCCCTCCTGCAAGCATGTAGCTTTCATTAGATTGTATATTCACCAAGGGGAGACTGCAGTGTGGAGGTACTTACATGCCTGTGCACTTGTTCTCTGATGTTAAAATTAATAAAACCTCACTGTTTTTTTCTCTCCCTGAGGCTTTTTTTTTTTTTTTTTTTTTTTGTGTGTGTGTGTGTGTGGTTTTTTGTTTTGTTTTGGTTTAGGTTTTTTGGTTGGTTTTTTTTTAGGAACTGTATTTAAAATCAGATCTAGGAACAGAATAGTCCAGTGCTCAGACAGCAGTAAAAAAATGAATGAATGTGATCCTTTCCTGTGTTATTAAACACCTAATGATTCTGTGTGGACAAAGTGCATCTAACCGTGTTGATAGTTTTCTTGGAGAAAAACAAGACAGTTCAATGAGCCATATTTGAAAAATACAGTATTCACAACTGTATTTAAAATGATCAGAAAAAGTACAAGTCCTAACTTTTGGGCATCATATTTATTAGCAGGGGGTGAGTTCTCTCTTTAATCCAGGTGCAGAAAGTAAGAATCCTCAGTAAGAGCATCTCCCCCATATTTCAAAAATTAATTGTGAATGTGAAATTTCTCTTTCCTGTATTTTGACATGCCCAGAAGTAAGAGGAGGAAGAGTGCTGCCTTCATGGTCTTTGAGGAGGGACATAGCAAAACCCACCCAAGTCCTGATGTGGGAAATTGCCCAGCCCTTTCTCCCACCTCCTCAGTTGTTCTTTCTTGCTGATCAAGATCTCCTCCTTTCACACAAGTTCATGGACTAGTATGTAGTTCCCCTCATAATTTTTCTCCCAACTTTAAAAAATGGAAGATGGCTTTCCCCTAAAACCTTTCTGATGACCTGGGCAGTCCCTTACTTCATTATCTGGTGTGGGAGCAGAAACCTCCTCATAGTGTGGGATGCAATGACCAACTGAGGAAAATTTCTTGTTAAAAGAAATTAAGAAACCTGGGATGACTTGTGTGCCTTTGAAATGCTATTAATTTTGGAAATTGAAAAACTATTGACTCAAGCCGTTCACATCCTGCTCAGGGATTATAAAAGCTGATGTCTGCTGGTTGGTGTTTTTGGTTTTTTGGTGGGTTTTGTGGTTTTGTGGGATTTTTTGTTTGTTTGTTTTGAGGCTTTTTGGTTTGGTTTTTTTATTTAAATATATTTTTGAGGCCGGTTTTATGTAACTTCATGACTGTAACTTCAGTCTGAAGTAGTAGTGGAGACTCCTGCACCATCACTCGTCACTGGTGAGGCCACACCTTGATACCTGTGCTCAGTTTTGGGCGCCTCATTACAAGGACATTGAGATGTTGGAGAAGGGAAACAAAACTGGCAAAAGGTCTGGAGCACAAGTCTTATGAGGAACAGCTGACAGAACTGGGGTGTTTAGCCTCGAGAAAAGGAGGTGAAGAGGAGATTTCACTCTCTTCAACGACCTGAAAGGAGGTTGGAGTGAGGTAGGGGTTGGTCTCTTCCCCCAGCTAACAAGCAAGTGACAAGAGGAAAAGAACTCCTGTTCTACCAGAGGAAATTTAGATTGAATACAGAACAGGCTGCCCAGGGCAGTGGCGGACTGAGCGGTGACTCCCTTGGAGGGATCTAAAAGCAGTGTAGATGTGGTGCTGAGGGGCATGGTTTAGCGGCGGGCTTGACAGTTCTGTGTTAAGAGTTGGACTTTATGATCTCACAGGTTTTTTTTCAACCTCAGCAACTCCATGACTTAATTATCAACATCTCCGACAGGGCCATCCCCAGCCTTCCTCACAGACGTCCTCCTCAGCTGCCTCTCCCCGCCATTCCCTCCGCAGCCTTCGCTACCGTTACACCCACCCACCCAGCGACCGTTACACGCGACCGTTACACGCGAGCGTGACCGTTACACGCGCGAGCGGGGTCCGGCCTCGCCCTTTCCCTCAGCCGGGCACCGCCTCTGCTCAGCAGGCAGATGGCGCCAGAGCTCAGCCCCGGGCCCGCCCCGTTGCTGCCGCCGCTCACGCAGCCGGCCACGCACACCCGGAGCCGCTGACGGCGCCGACTCCGGGCTCGCCGGCTTCCCGACCCGCGGCAGCCGCACAAAGGAGAGAAGGAGGAGGAAGCGGCAGCGCCCACGCTGCCCCGAGCCCCGGCCGGAGGTAGGGGCTTCCTCTTCGCCCTGGCAGCTCAACTTAGCGGGGCCAGGGCTGGCTGCTCCAGCGGAGGCTTGATTTGGGGTTTCGTAAGGCTGTGTTGTGCCCTGTGCACCGGTCCCAGGTGACCTGTTTTCCCGTGCTTGCTGTCGGTGTTCCCGCCCCTCCAGGCTGGGAGGGCAGGGGGGGTCCCAGCGGACCCAGCAGCTCCGCGGCCAGAAGTTGGTGAAGGGCGTGAGGGGAAAGGAGCCTCAGCTCGGGAGCCCTCAAACTTCCTTGCCCGGCAGAGCCATCCCTCCAGCCGCTCCGCTCCCCTCCGCTCCTCTGCTCTCCTTGCAGATGTCGGGGGTGTTGGTAATCGCTGCCTGGTGCTTCCTGCAAGTGGAGAGCCGGCATCCTGAAATCATCACGAGTAACAGCAATCATGGGAATTTCCTGGACAACGACAAATGGCTGAGCACCGTTTCGCAATATGAGAAAGACAAGTATTGGAACAAATTCCGGGATGTAAGTACAGCTTCTTTATAGCACGCTTCTTGTTTGACCGGCACATCCCTTCGATGGTGGCTGCTGGCTTGCAGGTGTGGGGAGAAGAGAGATGCAGCTCGGGCAACCGGTTGTTTCTTGTCTGAAGGGTGTTCAGAGCTGCTTGGAAGCTGGACAGGCGGTCCCGGGGTTCTTGCTTACCCTATCCATCGGGGCAGCTTGGGCTTGTTGTCAGTCTCATTGAAAGCATACGGTCTTCATTTTTCCTTTTGGGAGGAACTTTGAGTGAAGTTTCTGTGCCAGCTGCTTAAGAAGCTAGTTAGCTGTAAAATTATGAAATGGTGTGTGTTTAAGAAGGGAATATTTACCGGTTCATGCCACAAGGTGGTAAGGAGGGAAGGTTTTTTTTGCTTGCAGATTTGGTGTGAAACGTTTTATTGTCAATTCTACTCATTGAGATCTTTGACAGTGATTAAAGGATGGAAGAAGCAATGCTTTGGTGTTTTTTCAGTCTGGAAAATAGTGTTGTTGTCATAACATCTGTGATACGACATGTATCTGTACAGATTAATTCCTGAATTCCCCTAGTTTGAATAGGATTGCATGTATTAAGTCAATGACTGGGAAAAGTGAGAACGTAAAATTTCTGGTAAATGTAATCTTTATGGAGCTCCTTTTGTTTCTGTTGTCCACATGCTGAAAAAGCTTTCCTGAGGGACAGAGAAAACCCAGCTTCAGTCTGCCCAGGGCTGGATAAGGGAAACGGTACCATTAATGTTCATTTTGAGCACACTGAGGTTAAGTATTTATTGTAGGAGATTTGTGTCCTGTGGCTGCAGCGTGACTCCAGCAAAGGAAAGAGTGGAGCTGTCTAGCAGTTCTGCTGGTGCTAGTCTGTAATATTTTGTTTGTTTGTTTGTGAAGCTCTGGTATTTTATAATGTATTAACAAGCTACACTTCGATACAATGTGTCTCTGTGGTGTTAACACTGTATTTTACTGTACAATGAGGAAGTCAAAGTGTTACAGTTAAATGTGACATGTCTGCCTAGCTTAGACTCTACCTGTTCCTGTGGTTGCAGTCACCTCTGTGTCTGAGAAACAGTACTGCTCTGAATCTCAATGTAACAAAGTGTGGCCCTAACAATATTATCAACTGATATGTCAGGCTGCATATTTTAGGGCAGTCTCTGATAGCATCCACCTATTGCAACTGTCAGAGTGCTCATATAAGAGGTGTCTGGAAAAGCCTATGCTTGTACAGTATCTGCTGTTTTATAGAGGGACACTACAGTTAATATGGATTCATAGATTTCTACTGGCCTCCAAGAGAATCTTTATTAATATCTTGTTTAGTCTCTTGGGAAATTCAGGTTAGGGATTCTACTATAAGTAGGCAACATTTGAAAATGGGAAACTGAATTAAGAACTGACAGTCTCTTTCCAAATTGAGACCTTGTATTAATATCACGTTTGAGCTTAAAGTTATTATTTCATTTTATGATGGTTTGTTTTGATTTTTTTTTTTTATTTATTTTTATTCCTGGAGTCCTTGCAACCTCTCTTCTCATGCCCTTTCCCTATTCTCACAAGTGAAATTGTGAGATAAATTAGTCCTCTTCCTGTGAAAGATGTTTGTGAAGATTACTGCTTTCATGTTTTAAGGTTTCACAACAGAAAATGTTCTTTTTAGACTTTCTGAAAATGTTAACTGAAACTGTAAAGTGTCAAAACTCTCTTCTGCAGGGTTGGGAACTGTGGGAAAAATTCTTAACCAGTTCTCTGCCTAGGAAAAGCAAATAGTAGAAAGTTCATGCCAAGTTTAGATAGCTTTCTACCCAGCCATCTTAATTGTTCTGTTTAATGACTTCAAAACTATCAGGTTATGAATGTGTATGATTATCCATGGAACCTTCTATGTGGCAGATTAACAGAGACCACTAATCACCTCATACTAGCATTTTCCAAAAAGAAAATATAAAAAGCTTGTGAAAGGTCTTGTGTCCACAGATGAAGGCATATATAGGTAGAGTTGTTCCCAGTGGAGTAGGGACAGCATGCTTCTTGGATACAGAAATATCAGGTCAGGAGAAAAATCTGGTTCTTGCTTTGTGGCTGTGGTAGATTATTAAAACATTTGTGAAAAAACTGCCTGGTGAAATGCAACTTGACAAAATTAATTGCTGTTTATGGGGTAGATTATTGTGTCATTCCAAGTTGTTGAATTGTAGGGAAAAGAGCTTTCTATCTTTCCTTTGTTCCAAACTCTAACTATGAATATGTCACTACTTAGATAAGGTTCTCAATGTGAGCTTTGCACAGAAAGCTGGAGTTTAGAAGTAGTGTTCCAGTTAATAACTTCTTGGGTCTGACACTACAGCTACCACAAACCAGAAGGCCTGGTTTATACCCTGTAAAGCAGCAGAAGCAAGGCTGCAATAATTTTCATAATTACCTTTGGTAGCTTTCTGAATTTCATCATGTTATGTTGCACAAATATTGACATAACTGTGTACTTATGTACTACAGGAGAAATACTGTATGGATGGAGCTGAGGTTGGATTGGTTTGGGTGTGGCCACTTTGTGTATGCAGCACAAACATCTGCACACACAGATCTGCATATAAATCTATTAAAACATTGTAGTGCCGTGTGTTTTTTTTTTTTTTTTTACAGATGATATATCATGGAATATAAAATTTTAAATTGGACTTCTTTCAACTTTTTCAGTTATTCTTTTCAAAATCAATTTCAAAATCAGTCAGCGTATTGAGCTATGGTCCAATATGGCCTGATTTGAGAAGACAGCTATTGATCTTTTTTTTAGTATGACTTTTTTTTTCTTTTTTTTTTTTTTTTGGCAAAGACAGCATGGTAGTTGCATATAATGGCCCAGTAGTCCTCACTCTTCCTTGAAAAGAGAGCAGAGAGGTATATCTCATTTGAATTCTACATTACATCCACATAATCAGGCTACATTTTTAAGTCTGACTGAATTTAATAGTGTGAAATGATGACCTGTCAACATTTGCAAAAGGCCTCAAGGGGTCTGATTAAAACAATACATTACAATGCAATCTTTTCACATTAATTGAACACAGTTTGTAGGATAGTGAAGTCGTCCACTTTTACCACCAAACAGAGCCTGTAAATGAATAGTGAGACCAGTGTGGCTGCTCTGTCATGAAGCACATGCTGTTGAAAATCTTGTGTATGTCCCAGCTGTCCTGTATCAGTAACGGTGGGATGTCTGATGCATTAATGAGCTTTTTATTTTTTTACAATCTGAACGTGATATTCCTCTGTCTTTCGTTCCTTTTTCCTTGCCTGGAATGGGCCTTCTATGTCACCAGTGACAAAATCTTAGCTCTGCCTTACATCCCATTTTATAGCTGGGGATAATAGTATTTCTTTTCCTCATAACTGTGCTGAAGCTGTAAAGAGAAAGGACAGAGCTCAAGATCTGTAGTAATATGGGATTTCTTATTCACCTAATCTGCGTATTGAATGTGGCTTGATAGGTACTTAAGTAACTGAGTAGGTCTATTTTAATAAGTGTCTAAACCATAAAAATTAAATCAATATAATTATTACCAGAAAAAGAATAAAGTAAGCATGCTGGAGTCATTAGGAAGGAACTTCAGCTATTTCCCTTGTACAGATTTGAAGCTAGAAAAAGCAGACATCAGGGCCACGAGAGTCAAATCAGACTTTTTGATATTAGGGAAACAACTATGAAGACCTTAATCTTTTGATCAAATCTGTCGAGAGAGAGTCCGTGGCAAATTCAACACCGGAATGCAAAATGAATTCTTATCAGTTTTTAAAAAGCATTTATCATGTGACTTGACATACTCATCACTGTAATATGCCACACTGGCTTCTCATTGTGTTCATAGAGTTTGGCACAGAAGAGTAAGTGTCTTCTTAGTGTTAGGCCTGTCTTTAATCAAAATTATATGAACAGATTCATTCTATCACTTCTCGGAGTTATGTCTGTTAGGTTATTGATGCTAATATATAAAAAGGTAATAAGTTCAACTAGCTATGGATTAAACTGCAAAATGGAAGAAAAAAGTTAAATGAACATAAAGGATCTAGTATAAACTGCATAAGGAATTTCTATAAAGTTGGAAGCTAAGAATCTTGGTGTGAACTCTGGTTTCAGTGCATGTTTATGCATGGCAAGCTGCCAGACCACGTTCTGAGCATTAACTAAGCTGTTCCTCTAAGTTTTATTGCTTACAGAGTTTCAGTTCAGGCTATCATGTTAAACCCCCCGTGCATTATGTGCCTGGAGATGCTCTGAGGCTGTGTCTGCTTAAGAAGCAAGGCATGAAATGTCTTCATTTGTGTGTACACATTTCTCAGGCTTATCGTGGGTAAATACTTACACACAGCTATCAGCAGCACAAATAGTTATGTGTCATTAGGTGAGATACTAGATTTCCTATCCTGGTCATAGACTACCATGCCTGATACAATCCACTGAAGAGATGATGTTGCCTGTTACTCACATCACCTTTTTGAGCCTATGAGTACCTCCTCACACCAGATCAGAAATGCAGTGTTAGGTGATAAAGCAAATACAGGGAGAGGAACTGGGTGACCTGTACTGTTTCCACTTTGCTACTGGTGAACTGTTGGATTTTGGAGTGGCTCTTCACACGTCTGCACTGTTTTTCCCTTTGTTGCACTTACCCAAATTAGAAGTGTGGTAGTGAAACTTGATAGCAGTTGGAAAACATGACCAACACTGAGAAGGGTTGGAATACCAAGCAGGCAGAATTGGAAGACCTTAAGAACTCAAGTAACAGAAATGAAATTAAATTTAAAAGTACAAACTAGAAGGTGATGGAATTTAGAAGTAATATGAATTTATTCTGGGTTCTGGCAGCTCAACTGAAATAGATGAGAGGGAAAACCTCTGTACTTTTATTGATTGTCAAACTTATTCTAAGTAACAAAAATACTGCTACTCTGAGGAGAGCAAATATATTGTAAGAATGCATAAAATGATAGATTTTTTATTCTGTTGAAGAAATAAAATTGTGCAATCTATAGAAGAGAAACCTAAATTAAGAATATTGTGAGCACTTCTGATCACCAAAATTCAAGAGATACAGATTTTTATGTAGTTGGTAAGCCAAAGGCCTTCCAGCATCATAAAGGAAAAGGACCTGTTTTAAATTATACTGTTAGCTTAGACATACAAAGTTAATTGTGTAGAAGTAGATTCACTTTAGAAGGTTTGAGAGAGGGACAGTAAAATTTGCCTTGCATGGTTGAGTTAAAGAAGTAGATAATTGGTGACAAAAATAACCTTATTTCTGAATTTAGGAATAAGGTTATTACTCCAGCCACAGTTACATTTTAAAGTGGTATCTTAATGAATGCTTAAGTTTCAATTTGTTAATGTGTATGTTAACAAAAAAGAATATGATGTAGGAAGCTGTAATAAAAGAACCTGGAATGTGTCTGTTCACTAAATTTAAAGTCCCTGCAGATGGTTGTCTTGTTCCCTATCCATACAGCTTCTAGTCTGTGGAACCTTTGGGGCTTTTGAGGTAACAGTCCATCTGTGTAGTCTGGGTTCCTTCTGATGTCTCTTCCCTGGCAGGTAAATGCTTTCAATGTCATCTTGCTAACAAGGGCTCAACCAATTTCAGGACACCACCTGATTCCCTAGATGCTAAGGGAAAGCTACGTAGTTTGGGACTGCATGTTTTTTTTTTTTCCTTCATTGTCTTTAGAGCTATAGGCAAAATGAAGAATTTTTCTGCTAACAGTTACCAGAATATCGTATTTTCTACTGTTTTCACCTCAAATGTAAGGACAGATTTTTCTGTGCTTCAGTGATCAATATATACATTCTTGGCAAAATTGTTGATGTCCTGATAAATATGTAGCAGAGATGGTCATAAGGAGGGGTTACAGTGTGCCTGAAGAAAACTTACTAGCTAGGTAATGGATATACCCAGTCAGTGAAGGCACACAGGCACCTCAGGCTTACTTCCCAGGAGATAATCATTCCAGCCCCACCTTGAGATTTAATTGAGGGTGAAGATTGTGTGTATGGAGTCCAGTGGATCTGGACAGAGTTGAAAGGTGATTTATAAGTCTACCCAGATGCGCTTAGCATAGGTTGTCTCTCTGAGCAGTGCTTACTCCACAGAGGTACAAGGCTGGAATATAAATGTGATTGAAAAGTACAGCTGAGATGTGCTTGCCAAAGCATCATGAAGTGTAAAAGAATAGCAAAGCATGAGGCTGGATCTGTGAAAATGTAGTTCATAATCAGAAGAGATATGCTTACTGAAAATGCCCTTCTCAAATGTGACACTTCCCTTCTGCAGTGGACAAGGGGAAACATAATGGCATTTATGTCAGAATAATTAACTTGGAAGGTACAGAAAGACAGCTTTTTGTGATTAACTGACATTTATCCATCTTCCCCAGGAATTACCTAAGACTTCAAAGCTAAATAGGTCAGTAGAAAACTGTTAGTTCCTGTACCATATATTTTAAATTATACCTTGAATAGTTTCAGAGTTTCTTCACTTAAAGAAATGTTCTGTAGGATGCAGTCACAAATCATATCCCTGCTGTATAGTTCTGTGGATTGAAGTTTTCACTAATATGTTTTACAGGTTTTTAGAGTAACCATTCATCATGTCAAACCATGTTACTGTAACATAAAATGGATGGATTGAAAATAGTCTTAGGAGGCTGAGTTCTGATGTCTGCTAGTATAACCACTATTATTAGGCTCAAGTATCCATGGGTAACTAATACTAGGTTTACTTCAAATCAATTTTTCAGGATCAAGGTTGAGAAAATCAGGCTCATTCTCAGATGCCAAAAGTTTAAGCTTAGTTATAATACTGTGTTTTGAATCAAGAAGGTTATTGCCTTTTTTTTCTTTTTTTTTTTTTTTTTTTTTTTTTTTTTTGTCCCAGGTATTTTAGCTGTTTGTTCTATGTATATGGTTTAAGATAGGAACCTAGAAATATGTAATTTTAGTTTGCACATCTTTAAGAGTGTGTGCACTATTGTGGGTGGGGCTAAAACCCTGCATTTGGGGTTAGGCACCTGAGCTACTTTTACCAGAGGCAGGACTTCATGAGGGAAATAGAGATCAAATATTACAATTAGGGTATGAAAACTCTTTTCTTTTACATAACATCTGTTTATTCAAGGGCTGTTTGACCATTTATGTTCTTACATAATGAAAAATGAGATTAATCCAAAAGAGTTTGGTTATGTTGAGGCTGATAACCATATTCTTGAAGACTTTTCTTGAGGCTTGAGTTTGATTCTTATATTCCTCATCTTCCTGTTCTCTTGGACAAATAACAACTGTACACGGAAGATCAGTTAGATTAAACAGTTCCTTTTGACTTTTGGAGGACATTGTGTACTTGGAAAATGCTGAAAGAACAGGTGTTTGGCCAGAATGAATAGAAGCACCTTGCTTGAAGTGAAGAATGGAAAAATGAAGCTATCTGAAAATCAAATATCTACAGTCTTACAATGTACATATTTTATAGATTCCAAACAAGAATGTGGAGTTGAAACAGAGCAAAGGCAATGTTGCTGCCACCGGCATAAGTTTCTATACTACCTACATTTCAGTTTTAGCTTTACACAGGGCCTTTTACCAAGTCCATGAAGTAATATGTCATAACTCCAGGGGTTATCCTCGGTGGGTTTGTTGTTGCAGGTTGACAGCTAAAAAAGAATCACATATTTGGACGGAATATCTGATGTCCAATAAGTTTCAATGCTAAGAGATGGTTCCAAATTCAGTTTACAGATAAATTGCTAAACTACTGAATAGAGATTTTGACAGGGAGTAAATTGGTCTTTATCTGTCAGTTCTATAGCTCAGTTTGTAATCCAGGATAACAGAAAATCATTCTCATTAAAGAGGTACAAGGGGCATCAATTAATTCTGTGATCTTAGCTGTCCTCTTAATGAACTTAGTGTCATAAATCCACTTCACTGATTGCTTTCTCCTGGGCAGGTAGAAAAATGCCTTATTAAAAATTACTGTTGAAGTAACTATATTCAGATCGGCTTTCAAAGAGGGTTTCAGTATATCACAAGCTGGGGATTGAGAGTGGTGGTGATACTTATCTGGCTATGCTGGTTTTAAAACTGCCTGATCAGGAAATTCGGCTGCACATCCAATTTCATTTGAAATGTCACAGCATATTCTGTGAACAGCTTTTATGTGCTTTCCAGCCTGTGCAGGCTGAACAGAAGATTGAGGTAGAGTCAGCTGTGGTCACCGGATTTGGGGGATCATTGATTAACTTTTAGAGAATGGAAGGGGAGGGATGCTGAAAATTATAATTGCAGGGGTAAGAAGAAACGTGGCAGTTGATTTTTAAGGGAGTGGAAAACATTGTTTTTAGAGTAGTGTTTCTGTGTGTACTGGGGAAGCTGAAGTACTTGGCAGAATTTGATTGTGGTTGGTAAATATTAATAAAAATGCATTGTGGGGAATTTGGCAACGGTGAAAATACTGACTTGTATGGAAACAGGATTGCTGAGGAGCTCTGTGGGGCTGAACTGGGCCAGGCCCTGCCTGTGGGGACCCTTCCCAGTCCTCTCTCTCTCCTCTCCGGCCCACAGCATTCCCAGGCATTCTCTGCTGCTTCTCAAAGCGCTTTTCCAGCTGGTTAGGTGTCCGGAGATGTCCAGCTAGATGAGACGGATGTGGAAACGGAGGATAAAGCTGGCTCAGAGTTATCCATCAGGCTAGTGCCACAGCTAACAATGAAATTTATGGTGTGTAAGTCCCAGGACGGTGCTCTTCTACTCAGCTATGTACTGTGTTGGAATACAGAAAGACAAAGCTTAACAGGTCTGTAGGGTTTCCATCGGATAGATTTGTCAGCAGCTGACAGCAGTGCTTTTTGGGTCAAATGCATTTCATGTTTGATAACATAAGCTTCACTCAAAGTATACAAGGGATAAATTTTGGCCTTTTTTTTTTTTTTTTTTTTTTTTTCCCTGAGTGACACCAGGATAAGTGATGTTTTTGATTCTAGCTAGATATTTATTTAATACTAGACAGTCATATCATACCTCTTGTTTGATATCATATGGAAATGAAGCCAGATGTTTCCTGTTAAAGCAGAGATAATATGCAAAACTTGCTTTTTATCTTGTTTTATTTTAATATTAAACTACATTTGGTGAAACTGACGTAGAAAATTTAAATCTACTGATCTTTTAAAAACTTGTTTTGTATGTCTAAAAAAACTTTTCTCGTATAAAAGAACACCTTGTGCTGCCTTCAGTAAAGATATCCATAGGCATAGGTTAATTAGTAATTTAAATATAGAATTCTCTTCCATATTCCTTAAATACAACCATTAATCTCCACATTATGGTTCACTCAGCACAACAGCAATCAAAAAGAAATTGTCATGTTTAATTAGAATAACTATAAATTTGAAAAATACTGCACAACTATCAGTTATGTGTATAGCTGCATTTCTGCAGGATTAAGAGAACTGTTGAACCAGATAAATTTACTCACAAGGAACTATGTAGTGATTCAGAACAATGGCCACACGTTTATTAGTCTCCTCAAGCTTATATAACAGTTAAGTTCATTGTAACAGGATGCTTAATGGTTTATTTTCATTAGAATATAAGGCAAGATAGACTGAAATTATGATTGTTATGTGACACAATGTCTATTTTTATCTCTAGTCTCCTTTTCTCTCTATAAAGCATTTGATTCTCCTCCTGAAGAGATGTTTTCTGCCCTCGTGTGATCTTCCTATGTGGGACTTGGGTGGCAGCTCGTACTGCTTTTCATTCAAGGCAAACTATGAAGGTGCACTGTAGAAAAAACAGATGTGCTTTCATCACTGTTTTCCTTGCAATGTGTAGTGATGGATATCTGTAGCATTCAGAATTAGCAGAGGAACAGCTGGACAAAGCTTGCTTTAAACAGCATCCACTGAGTGAGCATGTGCTGCTGCAAACTTCTTTGGGCAGCAGTTTGCTCTGTTCCTACCAATAGTGGGATCTGATACAGTGGTGGAGTAAAGCAGGAAAAGAATTTGGAACAATTGGGGTAATTTAGTGTGTAGGAAATAATTAAAGCATGGAGAACATGCAAACTTTCAAAACACCTCCAGGATGCTAATGTGTCATGATGAACAAGGATGAGTTTTGAACTTTTTTGCCCTGCATAGCTGAAACCTGTTATGTATGCATTATTTTTAAAGGGCAAATATGTAAAAATGCCTGTTTCTCTTTTCCCCCGTCCTTATTTCTGTGCAGAAGAGAACAGTTCTGTTCTCTGCTCAAATTTTGGTCAATATTGTACTGTAGCTTATTTTTTAAAAACATCAAAACAAACCCCCATATATATATACACGTGTACATATATATTACTTGTGTGCCTCCAACATTTGCATTGTGCTGCAGTTTCTCAAAGGTACAAAACATGAGAGGATTTTGTCAGTGTTTCACTATGACACTTGTTCCACATAGAAAGCCAGAGGGCAAACCAAAGTGGTTTCTTTTGGTCCATGTAATCTTTTTAGAAAGCAGTGGTAGCCCTGCAGGCACAATTAGAGATCTTGGATGCAAAGGCTGATTGATTAGTTCATCATTCCATTCCCCAAATTAAAAACTTCAAAATATTTTATTTCAAGAAGATGTAGGAGCAGAGAGGAGAACAGAAAGTTGCTAAAGAGAAAAATGGTCTAAATATGTTTTTCATCAATAAAGCAGAAAAATGGCATTCTCTATCCAAAAGGAGATAGATGGATTATTGCAACCATCCAATCTAATCAATACCACCATTTTAATTTTTTTTTTTCAAAAAAAGATTAATGAAGCCACGTTGAGATGTTTATCTCTGTGAGATGACCTGTAGTTACCTTCACGTTGCAGTGAATTGTATTATCTTAGTCTGTGAAACTATTTTATATCACTCTTTCTCCCTGCAGGAACTTTGTAAAGCAAATTTTCACTTGCTGCTTAGAGAGTGTTTCTTTCTGGGGCAAAGGACAATGCAAGTTGTTGCTCACTTTTATTCTAAAACACTCTTTATGGAGTAAATTCCTGATCTGGATGAATGCCTGCCTTCCCAAACTTTCTAGCAAAGCAAATATTGTGTTAACTCAAAGTGTGTAGGATTTACACCCTGTTTCAATCATGCAACTCTTTTCTTCTCCCATCTCCTTTACAAATGTCAGCAGCAGTGCTGGGCCTTGTCCTGCTGGCCATTTCTGAGCATTAAAATACTTTTTATAGTGCCCATACAAAGCCACCACATAGGTAGGAGATGGAAAATGCCTTCCTTTATATTCCTGCATGAAGCACAGCAGCTCCCTAGCCTTGCATCCATGTCTTGCAGTTCATCACTGCTTGTAAATCTGACACTGATTTCAGTGCTGTGCTTAGTTAATGCTGCTCCTATTATCTTTTGCTTTGACATGCAGACAGTGCAAATGGGAAAAGCTGAGTGCTACAGGATTAGCTCCTCCTCCATTTCAGCCTCAGCATTTGTGTTACATAAATGGTTTTATTTTTACTTCCAGCTTTGCCTCTCTGAAAAGCACTGCAAAATGCATGGATTTTTTAACCTCTGAAGTCTTGCTTGTACTCTACTAAATACAAGAGAAAGAAGGCTGGTTTTCAGAGATAAACCTTAGATCAAGCTCCAAAAATTCACAGTAAATTCCCAGAAGTGAGGGAGTGGGAGCTATTGCTGTAATTTGGATAATAACAATCAGAAAATGCCAGACTAAAAGTCACAGCCAGCCTGGCTTAACAAATGAAATGGCAAACTACCAACCCGTGTTAAAAAGAATATCCAACTGATGCTTCCTTTATCCCTGTGCAGTTGGCACTGCTCCTAGATTGGTGCCTGGAAGAGCACTGAGACTTGGTCTGGCTGCACGGAAGGGGACTGGGCCATTAAATCATTTCATAATTCTGACAAATTTATCTCAGAAGCACTGGGATTTCTGCTTGTCTCTCTGTTGATTAGGATGACTTCTCCGGGAGAAGAATCTTATTGTGATCATAACCTGGCTGGAAAGGATCCATGGGCATTTTTGAGCATTTTGGAAATTCTGCCTGTATGAAGCACTAGTGTCTCTCTATATAAAGATGTCTTCTAAAGAATGAATTTACCTTGTTCTCCAAGAGCTTCTTAGTCATCAAAGACATTCATGAGCAAAAGAGGCTGCTTGTGTTACTTGCTATCAACTAAAGTAGACATATTCTATTATTCTTTTTTAGTTTCCTCTTGGAAATTGGTATTCTGTCTGTTCCTTTACTTAGCTGTGAGACAGGCTGTGAAGGAATCTCTCATAATATGTTGAACTTTCTTTTGGAAATAATAGACTGTGATAACCAAGGCCAAACTTTCACAATTTCTGGAGAGTCTAGAGAAAGTACAAACAATTCAATGTCGTTTATTTCTCCTTCTGGTGACTCATCCTCTGACACATACTTATTTGAGGACCATATTTTCCTCAAGCTAGATATCTGTAAAAAACACAGAATATCTTCCTGCTCCATGCAAGGTTGTTAGTATTTCTGAAAAGGCTGATGCTGGTATAGATTTTTCTTCAGGCACTGCTCTCTCCCTTTGGAAACACTGTATTGACATTTAAAATTCTATATCTGAAATATTTATCAACAATACAGGGATAGGTGAGGTATTCCCTGAAAGAGGTCTGGTTCATAATATATTTTCGTTCATGTCCTGGGTAAAGAGATCTTAGTAGAAATGAAACATCTTGGATTACAGCATCTAACTCTGGATCCATTTTGAATGAATGAAGAAAATGACAAAATATCTCTGAAACCTTTTGATGTGAGAAAGTGCCTCCTTGAATTGTCCACCTGTCCCACTAGTTTCCCATCTAGTTTGAACAGTCTTTAAATCTGTAATGGCTGCTGGGGAGAAAGGATTGAGAGTCTGCTGACCGTCTAGATTCTTCAGGAATTAATAAGCCACTAGATAATGCTGTTTTGGCACTACCAAAACTATGGGTCTCTGTAGCCCTTTTCAGACAGGGGCTTGACTCGTGTCCTTTGCTTAAGACTTGACTAAGCACCAATAGTGTCATACAATGCTTTCAGAGTATGATCTTTCTGTTCTTTATGGTTTTCTGCGTGGTCTCCAGATTCCCTGGAAGCCATCTACTCTTATTTATCTCTGCAGCTGACTTTAAATAAGACCCCAGCTCTCAAAGAAAGCTTTTTAAAGGCTTTCTCCTCAAAATGTTGTTAGCAAGATATACTTAAAAATAAACTGGTTCTTTCTTTCCCTCCTTTCTAGAGTGAGCTGAGAGGACAACACTGGTTGAATCATCTATCTGAGTCAGGCAAACAGCTGTCATTGTTAGATGTGAAGATGAGCTTAAAAGCTGTCATTTGCTTGGGAGTATTTTTATCCTTGACTCACTTGTCCAGTGAAGGGGAGCCTCTCACATGGAAAATTACAATGAAGCCATGTGTTGTGGTAATGACTATTACTCTGCTGCTGAGCAAGCTTTACAGAAATCTTCCAGCTCGGAGCATCTGTCATCCTGAAAATCTTGTTTTGGCACTTGTGCACAAGCTCTGTGAGGTCCTGCACAGACAACCAACCACAGACAACTCTGCTCATTTCTGTGGCTGCTTTTTGGTGGATTATTGGTTATCTGTGGTTTGTTTTTTGCTAGATGTTTTTTCTTCTTTGAAGGTTTGATTTTCCCCCCTTCTCTGTGCTGCAAGTATTAGCCCCTTGGAATTGTATCCTATTTATGGGTGGAATCTCCTGATATGTTTGGACTGGGTGTATCTATGAATATGTGGTGCTAAACAAATGTTTTAGGTTAGCATTTGTCCATAAAAACCTGAATTATTGGCTAAGTAGTACATAGGTATCAGATTATTAAGTGTTGGGATTCCTAAACAAGTGGTGTATAGCTACCAATCAGTACAGTCTTTTCAGCAAGTTTATGACCTCACTGAAGACATTAACTTTTCTGTTAGACAGGATATCATCAATAAGTGCAGTTTTGTCTGCTTTGAAAGTAAATTGAACAAAGCCTCCTGGAATGTTGCGTAAAGGACAGACTCTAACATAAAGCATCTATACTCATTTAATGTAGGAAACATTGGTTTTGTGTAAAGCAAGTTACAGTGTGTTAAAGGCCTACTTGAAAGCCAAGGTTAACTCTTTATACAGAATAGTCAGCTTTTTAATAGGTGCTACAAAAATTAATAGATTTTGTAAATGTCATACTCTGTATCAGGGAAATGGTAGTCATGCCATTGTTATGTAAAATACCATAGAATTAAAATGCATCCTTTTGATTAAGTGAGTATTATGTCAACTAATTTCTGTAGCCACAAATACTAAGCAGACAGCATAGGTATGTTATTTTTTCAATAGCATGCCTGAAGCTTCAAATAAATTGCTGTTTATAATGAAGTTGTAACCTCACCCTGATAAAGCTTTATCATGTTCAGATTAAAGATACAGCTTCAGCATATTTCAGAAATTCATAATAACCCACCTAGGTTCTCTTATCTCCTTCATGGAAAACCATAGTTTTTACTTATCTGGTTCACTCACCTGTCAAAACAGTTTCCTGAGAGCTTGGGAAAATGAAGTGTGAGATGTGGCACTGCCTCTTTAAGTCCCACTCCCATTTTTCTGAAAGAAAATCTACCAAAGTTGTCAGTATGCTTCTACTTCACATGTATACCCATCCTGTGACCACATGGATAAAAGTCTGTGGTATTGCCATTTTCCCCAAAGGGTTCTGATTGCCCAACAATTGCTTTTTTTATGTTCATGTTTAGACCCAGTGCAACCAGGAGGCTTTGATGACCAGTAAGATGGTCGAGCAGTTGGGCTCCTCACACTCTGAAGCAAAAGAAATACAAAACCTTTCTCTTGCTTTTCTACTGGTTTTATCAGCTGCCAGAGTATGTCATCTATCTCTTCAGTTGCCTTCTGATAATTTTTCTTCTGAGGCTTGTTTTATGTAAGGTACAGGAAGATATAGCAATCTGTAACATCAGCTGGAGTTTTATAACCAGCTTACTAGCAGCAGTCTCTTCATATCCATCTCCACTTCTCTATACATACTTCTGTTACATATACGTATGTTTCTAATGTGAGTAAACAGAAAAACTAACTCAGTATGAATTTTGGTAACTGTAAAAATACATTAACAATTGTATTTAATATGCAGACAGAATGGTTCAAGTTTCTAAATCTTCAAATGTTGAAGTATTTTCAGCTTTGGAAGAGTAACGATTGAGAACTTGGTGGGCTAGCTTGCATGTTCCAAATTAGGGTCTTCCTTAGCAGTTTAGATGATTATATGTTGATGTAATAAAGTAATAAATACATTGCCAGAGGAGTAGATGTGTTTGAATGCTAGAAAACAGTATTTGGAAAAAATTTTCTAGTGAGGAATGTTTCACAGAATTACAAGAGCTTTACCTGCCTTTGAAATGTAGCTATCTGCAGGGTAGAGTGTAACAGCTTGTCTTACACACAAGAATTAACCTGACCTGACCCAGCAAGGCTTGGTATCTGACCAACTCACAGTGTGAGGCTGTGGGGCTGCAGGCAGACCTGGAAACAAGCATTTTAAACTAATGTCAATTCCAAATAAATGACCAAGTGTTGTAGGAGATACAGAATGTGCCACTTGCTGGTTTACTTTGTGGTATCACAAAACATATTTTGAGAGATCATGGGTATTTTGATGTGTAGCTTTTATTGAAGTTGAACTTGCCTTCTCTTTTTAGTGGGGTTGATACCTTTCTATGAACCTGCTTCAATAGTTTTTTTATTATAGGTCCATGACAGTATTTTCTTTCCTCAGTTTAGTGCTGTTAAATTCTCAGTTCTGGCAGAGCTGAAATATTAGCCACTGGGAGAGAAGCTTTCACCTAAAATAAAACCTAAGGTTGAATGTGGTTGAATGCTTCTATATCTGATGTTCAGCTTTCTTCCCTCTGTTGCTGATCAAAATAAAATCAAATGCCTGTTCCTCAACTTGAATCTCTCCCAGTGTTTTCCAATTTTTTAGCCACTTCTAGATATTGTAATTTTCAGGAGTCTGGTGTTTAAGGTTGAAATTGTGGTCCCATTGAAGTCAGTCAAATTTACCTTTACTGGAGTCATGTTTTCCCTGTGAAAATGTTAAACCTCATACATTAGTTTAAAGCTTCTTTCCTTCTAAAGACGTGAAAATAATTCTATCAAAAGAAAGCTATTTTGCTTCAACATGACTGTGGTCTGCTATATGTCAGTAGCCTGGATTAGAAAATTAGAGATGTAGGTTCAGAAATATCATTTCAAGTCAAAACACAGGAAAATTATTGCAAGTGGCCTTTAGAAATTGTTCAGTAGCACGTGCCTTGCTGCTGTGTCTGCTGCCTTCCCCTGAAGCTGTTACTGGTACCTGCCGTGGTCAAATTATTATCAAGTGACAGATGTTTCTCAGCAGCAGATGTTGGTGATTGTATGTTTTTTCTTTCTTTCTTTTGGAACAAAAGTTTTTAAATTAGATTTTAGCAAAAGGTCAATTTGAAGTTGTCAGTTGATAAAATAAGCTGCATTATTTTTGTGGGTTTCATTGTCATGTCATAACTCTAAATAGATATAAAGATCAATACTCCCCTTCCCTTCAAATATAACCTGTCAGAAAAACTCAGATTACTTTTCATCCAGCACTGTTGTTTGTCTTCTATTAACAGTGGGTATCACTGTTGTAGTGGCTACTTCTTGGATTCTTCTTTCTGCACCTTAATAGAAGATTCCTGAAGAATGTATGTCCTAAAGTCCCTAAGATGTGTCATATCCAGTACTCTTACAGTGTGAACTCAAAATGAATGGAAAAAATAACAGCCTCTAAATACAAGGAAAGAAGGGGGGGAAAGAGGGGGGAAAGGAGGTGTCTTCTCTAATTGACTTTATTTCCTGTGATATTAGATTTGTTATGGATTACTGTTAGCATTTCATCTGACAACTAGTCAAAAGTGCCCCAAATATAGTACTTTGTACTGTTTCAGTTTGCATTCCAACTGCATGAGAATACTAAAGCCAGAGTTTTGAATGATCTTTTGGTATTCGTAGTAAACTTCCAAGTTTTCCTTTGAAGAGGTTGCTATGATGAATTGGAAACTTTTCATCCAGGTTTCTTTAAATTGTGTTATACTTGGTTGTATACAGTAGAAGTGTATACTTCTAATCTTCTTAGAAATAAAACTGTATACATTCAAGTATGTATTGCATATTCCTCAGAAATAATTTTATGATAACAGTGACTCATATAAATTATGATTTTCATGAGCTTTTCCTGTGAGAAATCTACAACTATACCCAATTATGTTGTTATCTTGTTGGAGCATAAAAATAAATACATACATAAATAAAAGCTGGAGCAAATCCCCACATCTTCTTTCTTCTCGTGTCTTCTGCAGAAGCCTATAATGTTGTTGCTTCTTGTGTGATGGCTTAAAAAAAAAATAATTCCTCACTCAGGATTTCTTCTCGTGCTCTGTATGAGCTCTTATCCACCATAACAAGATGTTGGCAGTGATAAGAGCTTGGCAATGTGGCTGAAATGGCTACATTTGACCAATGGTGCTGTATTTGATTTCAGAATTTGAGCAAAATAATGTGGCTGTGAGATGTTTATGGTTAGAAAGAATTAATTCGCTCACTTGTACTTTACAGGCCATCAGCATCATGGGAAGGTGATAAAAGGAGAAATAGATACATTTTATTCTGTCCTAAAGCAGTGTGTCACTGACATGGATGCAATGGACTCCAAGTTTTAGGCCTTGTAACCCAATCTGGTAGATGTTTCCAAAGCAGGCACACGTGGATTTTATTGAGAGATCGGCAGCCTGGTGGAAAGAGAAAGATCATGTTAAAAATGGATGTTCCTCATTTAATTTTCTTGCCTGGATCTATATGCCTGGATCTATATAGACCATGCCACCATGGTCTATAGTGTACTTCTTCTAGTCTGAATTCCTTTTTCATGGTAGTATTGCTGCTTTGTAATTTGTGAAAGGAAATTTCTATTTTCCAATTAAGTCTGATGCATCGACATTAATGATCACTACTACGGTATTTTGAAATAGTTCACTTTTCTTTTCTCCCTTTTTTTCCTTCCCCTCCATATAATTACTTCCTGATTTAAGGTTGCTATTGATCTGTGATACATTTGTCCTTGGTCATTTTGCTGTGGTGTTTCTTGGTGTAAATAGATAACTGTTAAACACAAGATAAGAGGGCACAAGTGACACCTCCCATTATGCTGCACACCACTGTCAGCTACCAGGAAACATTTCCTCCATTTGAAAGGAACCCCAGTGGATTATCTTCTGTCATGGGGACTGTTTTGTGGTATTTGTTGGTGTGTTATCCAGGATGATAACAGAAATAAATTATTGTCAGATATGATTAATTGTACGCTAACAATCACTTCTCTACAAAATGTATCTACTCACCAGTTCATGGCTTGAGTGGAAGGTAAAAATGAGGTAGTTTATTATGAAGGTTTTTTTTTTGCTAGCTTTCTGTTTATGTGTGATGCCTTTAGGAGATGCTGAGAAACTTCTATGTATTTGGAGAAGTTAGCAAGAAAATCAGAGCTGTTCTCTTCTCCAGTTCTCACTAAATTCTAGTGTTTTATTTCCTTGTGGTGACTTCTCGTGTTTTTGTGCTGCGATGCAACACTGAGCTCTGTGCTCTGACAGCCTGTTTAGGTACTGCACACTCGAAGAACCTCATAAGCCAGTATCTAGATCAGTTCAGAATTCTGCAGCTAAATTCAGCAGTAGGAGTGACTCGGGGAATGTGTTCTTTCACACTACCTAGGAACATCCTCATGTCTGATACTGCACTGTTCACACCCAAGGGAGAAATCCACTTCAGATGAAAATGCCTTTGTAAATTAGCAGGTAGAGAGGGATGTTCTCAAATGGACAATACAAAGGCTGGTGACTGATCTGGATTGCTTTTTTTTTTTCCATAGACCTCAGGAAGAATCCCTGTATTTTTCAGAAATCCCACATTTCTTCCTGTCTGAAAAGCCACTGCAGGCAGGCAGGAAATAATGACCATCTGTCTAGAAGAACTGGAGCTGAACCACTGTCTCTTGCTGAATGAATGCTAAAATCAGCAAGCCTTGATGAAATTAAACAGCAGACCTCATGAAACCCGAGTAGCTGAGTTTATTGTCTTTATTGAGCTTTTTGTTAGCCTTTTTATGTATACACATTAATGCATTCATGCTGTCTCTTGCTCTCTAATTGAGAAATGAAATCTAATAGTATTTGAGAAAATGTAAACATCCTTGGTCATCAATGAATATTGTGCTCCCCCAGTGAAAAACCACACAGAAAGTAGCACCAGCTGACCTGGTGATGCAAGTTTTCCTAAGGGTGCTTGGAAGGGGTTTGGTGAGTTGAAATGTAGGAGCTGTGATTCAAACCTCACAAAGAGAGCTTGAGTTTCATATAATTTCTTCTGTTCCTTTTTATAAGTTACTGAAAGACCTCAATTTGTTCAAAGATGATCATCATTCTGGCAAATTTCTTGCTGAATTTAGTGTGGGTGTATAAAAGCAGAGTTCTTTTTCTGGTAGTATCGATCCTGCTAGGCAATGGAAAGATAGGCAAGAATTGTTGTGTCCTTAGCATGCTTCTCCCTACCAACAGATAGCAGAGAGCCTGTCTTCAGGGTAGCTGACAGCTTTGTGAATCCTGGAGATACAGGTGAGAGATGAATCCTGGCAGGAGTTGGGACTGAGTGCCCCTCCAGCAACAGATAACGAATCACAGAGTCACAGAGTGATTTGAGTTGGAAAGGACTTTAAAGCAGTTCCCCACCCCACTGCATGGGCAAAGGCAGCTTCCACTGGAAAAGTTTCTCCAAGCCCCATCCAGCCTGGCTTTGAACACTTCAAAGAAGGGGACAGCCACAGCTTCCCTGAGCAGCCTGTGCCAGTGTCTCAGTGGAAGGGTTTATGACACATTATTGCACAGTGAAATCAAATTCTTGCCAGTATGAAGTTTTTCATTAAAGCCATGATTTAGCTCGTATTTCACCACTAGAGCCACAGAGGTTTGCAAGGAGAAATTGCCTGTGGCCTCAGACAGAAGGAACTGGTTTGCTTTCCTGTAGGACATGCTTGTCAAAAGTAGTCAGTGGTTGCTGGAAGTTTCCAGGCTACAATAAATCTCCCAGCAAGTTCCTCCTTTGTTATTTCTGCTGCTGGAGGGAGGACTCTGCTGCATGTGGCTAGGAAGCCAGAGTGGAAGTTGCTGTCTGACTCCTTTTTCAGTGATTTACTGCAGGATGGTTACCTGAGAGACAAAGTGCTGCTAGACTTGGCATGGAAGGTTCTGGAGTGAAGAAGGAGATGGGATCTCCAGTGAGAGCTCATTGGGAAGTTTGTTGCTTTTAGTTTGAAACACGAAGTATTTTCTGCCCTTCAGGGGAAACAGCATTCTTTATTTTACAGAGATGCCTGGTGTAAAACTTTTCCTTGGGAGGGATTTTTCAACCTTACTTGGATTCTGCTTTGAAGCTGGATCTGCTCATCTCATGATGTTACCTTTGGTTGCTGATTGTCTCTCTGGCTGTGTTATTCCCCAGTATTTCTTACTCAGAAGAAATGCCCTTTCATGTCTGTCCTTGTGGTAGTCACTGAGTATCCTGCAACAGGAATGAGACACAGGCAATAAAATTCAACTCATACTGTCTGTAGCCTTATGAATTTACCTTTGATTTGACAATAAACATTAGAGACACTTGGTGTCAAAGCATTCAGACTCATCTGCCTGATATTTTCTAATGCTCAGGAATCTAAACGTAGAGTTGGTTGATATGCTACATATTTTCCAGTTTTGCAGTATGGAATAGCATGTCACAAATCACTGATCTAGGATATGCTCATTTTCTGGCAGAATAACATAGAATGTGATATAGTTAGGCAAAATATATCTATTATATCTGTATCATGGAACCAAACTATGATCTTCTGATATTTTACATCTATTGCCATGCAATCAGAAAGATGTACTAGCTGCTTAATTAGAGCAAGCTTTTAATGAAGATAGTGAAAGGAACAGCAATAAATGGAGCAGAAGCAAGATTCAAGTATTGCTTAGAGCAAATTGCAGGATAAAGGCTGAAAAATGTCCTTTTTAGGTCTTTGATTCCACAGAGGCTAATCTGTGCAAGGTCAGCAAGAACTTGGTTTCTGCATCCAGTTATGGCCTCTTCTAGTCCAGCAGAGTATTGTGTCAGTCTGGAGCTGTGTCTCCATAAGGAGAGTCTAATTTTATCCCTTTTTGAATATATCTCTGGCTGAAGCATCTGGGGTGGCAAAAGAATTTATGCAAATAATTTGAGCCTGAGCAACAAACTCCCATCTAAGTAAATATCTTGCCATACTCAAGGTTTATAGTTTGTGGCTGTACGTATTATGGCACAAAATCAAATGCATCAGAAATACAAATTCATAGCATAATAATAAGCAATGTTCCAAGTAATTTGCAGCAACCTATAGCTGAAGATAAATATAATTTTGATAGCTACTGCAGCAAGGGTTTTGCAAGTTTATGGAACTCCAAGAGAGCAATAAAGTTGTAATATTTTTTTTAATCGGATACAGATTGGCAAGAGACAACTCTGAGCCCAAGGGCTCAATAAATGAAACTACAACGACCCACAGATTTCCTTTCATTTTGAAAGGTTTTTAGGTAAGTGGCAGCATTTTAAACATGCATGCAGGAATGGAAGAATGAACATTCAGTTTGCATTCAAACCTGAGTGCTTGGATGTGTTTTGGAATTGTTCAGCAATCAAGGGCTAAAATCTGCAAGCCATCACCACCTACCATTTTTTCCTTTCTTTCTTGTTTTTATTTTTGTTCCTGGTTTGTGTTTAGGGAATTTTTTGCGTTTTAGGGAATTTCATTTGTTTTTTGTTGGTTTGTTTGGATATAGGGTTTTTTGTTGATTTGGTTTGGTTTTTTTGTTTTAAATCACAGTTGGGATGAGGAAGTGAGAGCTAGAACATCACATGGAACTACTAGTGTGTTTATTCTTAGTCAGTGACATTCACTGACACTGGTTGTGTCTAATGGAAGATGGAAAGTTCACTGGCACCTGTGGTAAGTAAATATTTGGAAGAGTATAGGAGCTCTAGTTTTGTTTGTACTTCAGTATCTGTGGGTACTTCATCTGTGTGTGTAAGAACCTCTCAGAAAATTCTGATGGGGACTGCAAAGTCTTTAGAAAGTGATTCTTGGAAATCTGTTTTTTTCCTCTGCCTTGCTTTTTGGTGAAGTCATGTCAGTTTGGAGATCTACGACAAATGTGGCAGCACTACCCTTTCACTTTTGTGTAAAAATCTGTTTCATCACAGAGTGATGATTTTGCAGTCTCTGTGAATTTCTGTTTATTCACTACAATTGCAGATAGTGGAAAAAATTATGGATTTGGGAAGTTCAAAAGGCAGAGGATGGTGCAGAGTAATCAATGGACCTCCAAAACCCCCAGCCCTGCTTGCACTGGATCACTCGAGAAATTTGAGAACATGGAGGGGTAGGGCAGGGCAAGGAAGGGTAAGAGGGAAATTTATTATAAAGAGAACCTTCCTTTATTATTGCTGGGAAAAATCCTAATGCAAGAGACATAGCTTTGTAGTTAAACTTCTAATGTTTGCAGCACAGAAGTTGCACTGTTCCTACAAAGGTATTCTGAAAGAGAAACATCCCATTTTTCATTTTGATAGATTTCTGATATTAAATCAAGGTGAAAACGTTTTCTTGATTTGCAGTGTATTTTCACAATGTAAGACATTAAAATAAAGGTTGATTTCAATTTTATTTAGAGGTCATTATAACTTCCTTTTAAAACAATGCACAAATCAGCAAATTCCCAATTTGTAGTCTACCATCTGTAAGTCTTACTGGATCTATTTAATTAGGTTTCAGTACAGCATCTGTAGCACTGGTAAATTCAAATAATTAAGCTTCTTGTTTTCTTGTGTATTATGGATGTCACAAAACTATCTGCTGTAGAGCAGATAATTCCTTTTGGTAATTGGAAGTTCTATCATGAATTATTTCCCCATTTATAGCTATTAGAAATTAAAAATAGTTTTATATAATTGGGCTCAATATGAATTACCTTTTGCTATAGGTTCACATTTTTTGTATATTTTTCGATGTATCTCTTTTTTTTTTTTTTTTCTTCTATTAAATTTTGTGTTTTCCCTAAAAGATCATATTGCTGCTTTATCAAAGCAGCTGAAATACTGTGGTCTGTGAGAAGAAACAGAGTAACAGAACCAATGTGGCCCAGATATAAACAGTGTTAGATTCATCCCAAAGCATCACATGTTGTGCCAAGATTTGAGTTTCTAAATGCGTTTCAGTAAATGACAATTTCTGTTTCATTAAAAAACATTTCCAAAATAAAGAAAATCGAAACAACATAGGCAATATCTGGAACTTGCATTTCAGTTCTTGGTTCAAGGCTTAGCTCTATAGTAGGTTGTTTTCATAAGCAAAGTCCTTTGGGAAGAGATTCAAGTGGGATCTTTGGGGGTTTCATGGGACAGCAGTTGATGCCTGGGAGATGACAAGGTTACATGATATATTCTGGGTAGATCTATATTCTGGCATATCTCTCTGTGCTTCGGATCAGCTCAGAGCCATGAGGTGCAGGTGAACCCAGCTCTGAGGTTGGCTTTATCAGCTTGCTTCTGTCATTGCACTGATGCAGTTGTCTGGCTTCCTGTCAGCTCCTGGCTCAGGGAGCTCATGTCTGCCTGGACTACACAGTTTGTTATATCCACCCAAGGCCAGCAGCCCAAGAGTGCTGGTATCACTGTAGTGGGGGAGCCCAGAGCTGAGAAAGGGCCTTCAGAGACCAATTTAGCACTCTTAATTAGTAGAGTGTTTTCTATATTTTTAAAGTTCTGTGTGATGATAAAGTTAATCTCTTACATGAGGCAGAAATGGAGATAGGAACATCCTACAGACATGGGTCCTTGCAGGACCCTTGTCATTTTGTTGAATGGAGAGTTACACAGCAGGCTGGGTAAGAATTTGGATACTGAATTCAATATTGGGTTAAACATTTTCCACAGTTTAACACTGGGCTGGCAATTAACCAAGTGACAGATGCTCTCTATTAATCCCCTTCCCTGATAAAGAATGGAGAGAGAATAAGGGAGGGAGACTTACGAGCTGGAAACTAAACTACACAGCTTTAATGAAAGAATAATGATAAAAAGAAAAAAATATTAAATATATATTAAATATACAGAAAAGCAATACCACGTTCCTCCCCCCTTCCCCCCAGTAACACTCTCATCACCACCAAGGCTGCAGGGCAGCCCTGGGAAAGTCCAGCCTGGACTCCTGGAGTCAGCAGTGGTTGGGAGCTGGAGGCAGGAGCACAGATTCAGGCTGGCACGGATCAGGACCACAGGCAGATGAACAGCCAGAATCCTCCCAGGATGCCAAAGCAAACAGGGACAGGTGAAGAAGGGTGAAGGCAAAGGGCAAAGGGGAAAGCCAAAGGAAGGGGGTTGACCCTTGTGATCCCTCCAATTTATACTGAGTATGACGCATATGGGATAGAATACTCTGGTCAATTTTGGTCATTTTTGTTGTCTGCTCCTCCCTAAATCATAGAATCATGGAATGGGCTGGGTTGGAAGGGACCTCAGAGATCATCAAGTCCAACCCTTGACCCACTACTGCTGTGGTTCCCAGCCCATGGCACTGAGTTTGGCTCCAGGCTCTTTTTAAATCTCCCCAGGGATGAAAAATCCACTACTTCCCTGGGCAGCCCATTCCAATGTTTCTTCACCCTCCCTGTGAAGAAATTCTTTCTAATGTCTAACCTAAACCTCCCCTGGCACAACTTGAGACCGTGCCCTCTTGTCTGCTGATAGTTGCCTGGGAAAAAAAAACCCCTCCCTGGCTCCAGCCTCCTTTCAGGGAGTTGTAGAGAGTGATGAGGTCTCCCCTGAGCCTCCTCTTCTCCAGGCTGAACACCCCCAGCTCCCTCAGCCTCTCCTCATAAAGAAGGGTTGCAGGTGTGACCTCTTTACTCCTTTTCTCTTTCCAGACCATAAGATGTTCCTCAGAATGGAGCAGTGGAGTGTCCTTGGTTCTGCATACCATTCTCTACCTGTAACTATAAACATCCAGCATTATCAGTCCTAGAAGCAGACACTGGCTGAGAAACTTGCTGTTAATTTCAGCAAGTGCAGTTACTTACCAGAGGCTTAAACGAAATCAAAATAACAAGACAGAAAATTAGTTCTATCCTGGCCCAAACCAGGACAACACTGAATATTGCAAGAAAGTCTGCAGGACCCGAACTGCCCTTTGATACTTCAATATGATGAAAAATATAACTTTAAATCAGCCTTGTTTGTTTTTGCAAATATCTGAAGATATTCTTGTTATAAATCAGCTCTCGGGGCAGATCAACTCATCTAGATTTTAAATTTAATTTCTACCTCCAAATGTTTGGGAAATAGTTGAAAATGTAAGTAAGATGTACTATAAATGTTCTAAAGCTAACAGGCAAACTCTTTCTGCAAGTAATCTGCTTACCTTTTGAAATCCCTTGGCTGACAATTTTGTCTCCAAATTTCTATTACTTCCTGGCTTACGATGTTTAAAATAATATCATTGGAAATAACACTATTAAAGCACAAGTCTATGGAAGGTATCAGTTAACAATGTAATTTAATTGGTCAAACACTGACATTTGAGACTGAGGATTATTTTAAATCAAGGCTGATCATTTAAATGAAGCTACTGCTTGAAATTTGAAAACTGGGACCAGATTTTTATTTTCACTGGCACCTTGCTCCAGGCACTGTCCCCCCACCCTTAACCCAATGAGTCAGTGGAAAATCAGGCACTTTGATCCATTCTTGGATATGACCACAAAGCCTTCTCACTCTTCCTGGGATGTAAAGATGTCATGCCCACAGAAGTGAAAATGTACTCAACACCCATAATGAGGCTGGAGTAATGGGAGACCATTACTCATACACCCCGTGCTTTCTCTGCAGACACAAAGCATGTTTCCACTTCAGGAATCTGAAGCAGAGTAAGAGATGTAGCTTTTGGTTTTGACACTTTGCTGGGTAAAGGGCAGGGCCAAGAAAAGAAATCAGGTCTCTAGCTTCCCTGCCTAGCTCTTGTTTTTCAGTAAAGGCTTTTCTGACCCATCTGCAAGCAGATTTGGGGGCAGAAAAATTTTCCTTTGCTTGTAGATCTTCATGCAACTGTAGCTAATGATTTTTTTCAGTTATTGAAAGTCAGCACACTTGAATATTACTGTTTATGTGGTAATCCTGTCAAGTGATAGATCTGCAGTGATGCCTGTGGGAAATGTATTTATCAAGTACTATGAAAAGCTGTAATAGACAATTAAGCAGCATGGAGAGCATGCCAAATAGGTATTAAAGAAGGAACTGGAACAAGGTAAGAAACTCTGTAGGTATGGAAATACTGATGCTGACTAACACTTGAGAATTTCCACTAAACCACTCTGATGGTTTGTCACTAAACCACCAGGTCCAGTGTCTGATGGGGAACACTGTGAGTAGCAGACCAATGTTGCTATGATGCTGGTACCTTGGTGAGATTCTGCTTAAATCATAAAAGTTAGAGTTGTGGCTCAGGAGCAACCCAAAAGTGGGATCAGAAAAAGGAACGTGCACCATAGCACAGATTTCCAGGGCAGGATAAAAAGGTCAAGATAGAAAGAAGGTTCAGTTTTACAAATGGCAATATCACTGGCTGGGTGCAGGCCAGGCATTAATCTCACACCATGGTGAATGTTAATGTAGCAGTCCCTACACATTTCTTTTGTAACAATACTGTCTTTTCCTGTGATTAATGAATTAAGCATTCTTCTATTACTACTCTTGGGATTTGAGTGGAATCATGTATGATTCATAATTTTCTATTTATATAAGTTATTAGTTTCCAAACCATGTCTAAACTAGTGATTATTTGTCTTTCAAGGGGTCATGTAGTTCTGTGTTTGTTTACTTTAAATATGTTGCATATGATTTATTATGATTTATAGAGCTGACAAAAGCTGGATCTTTGGGAATACAGTGAATGATTTTGCCTATCTGTTGAATAGTAGTTTTTGTTGGAAAAAAGCTATTATGTTTTGGGATAGTTATTAAAAATATAATTTTCTTTCTTTTCTCTTGTTGCATTTACTTATGATTTACAGATTATTTTTTAGTGTTGTTTTATTCTTTATTTTATATAACTACCTCAAATTCTAGACTTCTCTGCTTCTATCCCACACAGTTTTATACAAACCAGTCTACAAGAGTTCAGATGCTCTCAGCCTAATTCACTCTTGTTGTTTTCAAGCCAGTGTAACTTCACTGAAATAAAGAAATTAATAGAATCACAAATCATAATATTGCAATTCTGTTATAATTATCAGGTTTGGCTATTAGTAAAAAATCTGATTATATAACTCCAATAATGCTGCATCTGCAGAATTAAGTAAATCAGATATTTTTTCAAATACTGTGGGAACACAGAGCCTGTGTTTCCTGGAAATTGTAATGTGCTTTATTATTGTTGTATATTTGCAAGTTTTTCAGGAATCACATAGATTTTTCATTTTTAATATGGATACTCTGTTAGCACAAAAGAAAAAACAAAAAGGCATCATCAGAATTCATATGTGTGTCACCTGGCAAGAAGCATCAATCAAGTGATGATATGAAAACCTTTGACAGCATAGAAAAAGCTGATGTTCACTGGCATGAAAGGAACATTCATAACAGTCAAGCCTATATCTCTTCATCCTAGTAAGTTCTTACAGAAGTTTCTGAAAGGTAGCTGCATGTTTTTCCAGCAGTGGCTAAAAGGAAAATATTGATTAGTCTGATTTCTGTAGTGCAGTACATTAAGACTTTCTAAGGATGTTCTAAGCATTAGGCTCTTTTGCTTATACCATGTTTTTTGCAGCATTCAGGCAAATAACAAAAATGCAGATCAATAAAAGCATCAGAAATAAATGTGTTTCTCTTGGGTGAAGTAATACATTGTGTTGCACCTGAACTTAGGTTTCTTTTGCTCATGTTATGATATGGAATTTTCCACAAGAACTGCATAAACATGTCAGTGTCTCCTGACCAGTCAGTGCCATCCTACTATGTAGATCAGATCTTTAATTTATATGTAGTTCAGAGATAATAGCTCTACACCTAGAAAGACAGAAAAGATCCTGTTCCTTAGAAGTGGGGGCAAACATCTCTCAAAGAAGTGAGTGGCAGTTCCTGACTCCTGCAAGGTGCAGATATGGAGATGACTGAGCCCATATGTCCAGAACCATTTCTAGAACAAATGGCTGCAAAGCATATTCTTGAAAGTTATGGGCCACAACTGGCCCAAGTTATGGCCCCCCCAAATTCAGTGTGCACCACAGACCTTATCTAAAAAAATGTCTAGTTCTGCATATGTTGGATATTTAATAACAATCCTATGAATCAGTTGTGTGTTTGTGCTTTGGCAGGGAGATTGGACTAGAGACCCCCTGCAGTTTTCTCACACCTGAATTATATGGGGATTCTGTGTTTTGTGTTTTGCTACAGATGTGTTCAACCAGACAGATTTGGGGTGCATTTTCTTTTCTTCCTGCATTTTGCAACTGCCAGATCAAAATTGGGTAGAGGTGACTACTACAATGTTCTAAGTAAGGAAGATTGTGACCAATCAAAACCTATGTTTTTTCTTATGAAAACTATTGATGGTCCCTTAGAGCTGGAATTTGTTGTCCTTACTGAATGGTTTCATGAACAGTTGTGATGCCTGTGACTCCTGTGCTCTGTGGGAGTTGGGACACACTGTTCTTTTTCAGTGGATGTGGCTGTCATTTACTAAGCTTGATGCTTAAATGTGGCTTTTAAGTATTAGGGTGTCTTTTGTCTTTTTTTCCCCTCTTTATGACATAGTAGTGCAGTTCTTTAAGATTTATAGTGATAGAGATCCTTAAGTAACCATTTCAAGCTGGTTCAGAAAACAAAGCAAGGAAGAAAAAAACCTGTTTAGCTCTTAATATTTGAGGTTCTCTTCCCAATTATTGCTTTGGGGCAAATAGCCACATGGAGTCTAAGTAGTCTTTAAAAAAATAAACCAATACCCTGAGCTGCTAAAAAAACCCCCACCAAACAAACAAACAAACAAATAATCAAATGCCTTTGTCAGTTGTTTTAATTTCTTAATTCTTCTGATGTTAACAGAAAAATCTAGAGGTGGGGAAAATAAATGTATCCTGTTTAGGGATCATGTTATTTCACTCATATGGATTTCTGTCTTTTGAAAGAAGCAAACACTATAGAAACAGAGCAATGCCAAAAAAGTCCATATGCAAATGAGTATGCAATTCAATCTATTTTCTCATTGCCCTCCTTTCTCACTTGTGGCTCAGAATTGCTAGAAAAAGTTTTGATATCAAGGACAGCTGGCATTTGAAATTCTTTGGAATCTCACTCTGAGATCCCAAAGTTTATCCTTCTAAATGGCATGTTATCAAAAAGGAACTTAAACAAAGGATACATGTAGAGGAGCTCTGAAAATACCAGAGAAAGCAATTGTTGCACTCTGTGATCTGAAAAGCCTGTAACAGCTGACAGGTGTTTATGCTAAAACATCAAGTCATTCTGACTGCCTGTGAAAACAAGATATTAAAAGCATGGTAATAAAGGGATAAAAACTTGAAAACCTTTGTAGACAATAAGGTTGTCATGAATAGAAATGGTTGGAGTATTTTTTTTTTTTTCTAATAGGCATTTCTTTTGAACCTCAAAAAGTTTCGTGGGTACCTTTTAAATGCCCTGTTTTCAAGTGTGGAGGTTTTCCATACTCTGGAAAACTTGGCTCAACTTGTAAGAGAGGAGCACTGAAAATATTTTGGTCTTGTTTGTTTTGCCAGCTGGAAAACAGATATCATGGTAAACTGCTTTTACAAAAGTTTTCAAATATTTAGGAATTTTATTCCACTAGGAAATAAGGAAACAAATTCAACACTTTTCAGGTGTTAACAAAATGGCTTTGTTAGGCTGTCTCAGCAGGCAGTTGGGTGGCTGTGGCCTCACACCCTGATCCAAAGTCCTGTGACATAACCAAGTCAGGTGCTAAATGCTGGCATTCCCAAGGAAAGGAGCTTATATGTTGCTATTTGGGTGACTATTTGGGTGACTGATGGGATTCAAGGAGAGGAAGGTGAATGGAGAGCTTTACAGCATGGCTCGTTGGGCAAAGGTAATGGTGTGAGCCCTGACAGTCAGATGTCTGCTTTCTGAGGAAAGTCATAATTGTAGGAATGCTGGATTTCCTGAAAGATTATGAATTGAACCTCTTCCTATAGCTTTTCTGAGTAAAAGAGAAGTGTAAAATGAGACAAAGCAGTGTTGAATTATTCTAAAATAATGTTTTGTCATGTCTTGTGCTATTTAGTGATTAATGTAGTTGTTGAGGAAGGCATCAGTCACTCTAAACTCTGGTCACAGATTCCCTAAAGGAGCTTGGATTCTCTTCTGTGTGGTTGCAGTTAAATAACTGGCCCAATGGAGGATGTCCTTCTCAAATCCCAGGCTAGGAGTGTGAGAAGTGCTCAGTGTTACTGCAAATCAGGAAAAGGAAACAGCTATAAAATTTCAGATAGCTGGAACAGAGGGAGCAGAAAAAGGCAGAGGAATAAGTTGCCACATGATTGTGATGTTGCTGCTGCTCTCCTGTTTATGGAGGCGTGGAGCCTTGTCTGCTCTCACATTTAGGTCAGTGCAGGCCTATGCACACAAACTCCACAGGCAGGATCTCTAAACTATTTTTGTATTACTGGTGCATTGTAGATGAGGCAAAAGGCCTTAAATAATGAGGAAAAACTTGAGCCATTTGAATTCTGGATTTCCAGCTGTCTGTTCTGTCTCCTATACTGCAGTGCACTGCTTTTAGTTCAGAATACCTCATTACAGCATTCAAAATAACAAATAAATATAAATACCTCATTATAATATTAGTCATATAATCTGGTGACTTGGTTTGATTTATAGAGTGCAAGCTAAAGGGTGTTATTTGGCTCTTATGTACCCACAGATGCATGCCTAGTCATGCTGCTTTATGTACAACACAGCTGCTACTGTGTTACTGAGTTTTCCATCTAAGTGAAATCACTTTCTCCCACGTACAGCCTGATTAACCAGACGGTTACAGAATTGAAACCAGGGTGTAACTAAAATTCTCCATCCTTACCCATGACTGGACTAAAGAATATCAAAGCAGGTGAGAGTGGCTTAGTTGTCATCTAAGGGCTGAAGCAGCAACTGCAGGTTTTAAGTGTTGCTGGTACTGTGTTAAAACCATCCATCACATCTTCATAGATCCAAGTCTTTATTCCACTGTCCTGGCCTTTGCAGGAGGGATATTTTCCAAAGAATACAAACACACTGACATGTCTGTTGTGTCACTCCGACTGTGTCACAGAGGCAGCATCATGAAGTCACAAGGCTGGGCTTTAGAAAACTGGCTTTACTTTCATGTCCCTGGATGACTGCAGTCACTAAGTTACTGTGTACCCCTGCTTAATGGCCAAGTGCCTTTGGAGTAGGAACACTCTTAGGTGCCATTCCCATAAGGACTGTGCAGATAGTATACCAGCATTTGTGAGGTCTACAAAGCTCACAACACTGTGGCCCCATAAGGACCTTTTGTGGACTCTAGGAAGGAGTTTCTTCAGGCCACAAATGACTCTGGCTCTGGAGAATTAATTTTTTTCTAAGCTAAATTCTCAGGTGCAAAAAAAAAAATGCTAGAACTTTCCCCTGACCTTTCCACTCCATACTTGGTTCTTATTATTCTTCTCTTTCCTGTTTATCATTCCATACTTAGCTAAAATAACGAGGGTTCCGGCAGGAACACCTGCTGTGTTTAAACTGAAGTACCATATGTTGGCACAGCAGGGCAAAGTCACCTATAAACTATTTTAATTTGTTGAAGGGGAGGACTGAATTTACTTTCAAGGAGCAACTTGTCTGGAAGGAGTACTGAAAATCCCTCTGTAAATGAATTGGCATCAGTGTCCATGCTGCTAGGTAAGCAGTGCAGTGGTATTTCAGTCTTGATTTTTCATTATAGAATTCTGCCAGGCTGGTTATCTTTCAGACTTTAACAGAGCAAAAGATACACTTGAACTGTGATTCATTTCATCTAACTGGAGGTAGCTACACAACTGTGGTATTTGAGCCAAGACTGGAGTGAGGCAGACAATTAATTCTCAGATGCAATTCATCTGACCTAATTTAGATACCTGTGTTAGAACAAGACTAATAGTGCCTGCTTCTGGCTATTGAGTAAAGGAAATTGAGACAACCAACATAGATACATCCTACCTTTCAGGTCAATATTCAGATCTCTCCTGGTACACAATCTTTATATACTTTAAGCTCAAGCAATGTACAATCCTGACTGGAATCTTACTCCAAATCTTACTGAGTCAATGTGTTTGGGTTGCCAAGTTGTAACTCTTCTATGACAGACAACTTGTGCAATTATTTAACCATTGCTTTATTATATATTTTATGTTGTATTCTGTAGTTGGCTAAATCTTCTCAGCAATGTGACATTAAAATGGTAATGTTCTAAACAATGAATATCAAGATTAAATGTGACCTTGTTGAGAAGAGATTCTTGCAGACTACTCTTTTTTTTATTCCACAGAAAACAATTGAAATGCCTACGTATTTGTCAGTAGTTTTGGTAGTTTTCTTTAATATGATATAGAAAAATGTATTTGTAGAATGATAAAGATCACTATATTACAGGATTTAGAGGTGTCCTAAATCTGTTCTACTTCTCATTTCTGTGGAAAGTTCTTCAGCTTCATTGATACTAATATGCAATTCAGTATTCCTGTGAATTCCTGCTGTAATACTCGTAACACTTCATTTCCATTCACTGGATAGATTAGAGGACTACTTTATGGTAATTGCAGTAAAACTTACGATGACAAATGACAATTCTGAACTCCGAAGAAAAGTACAAAGTTAACCTCATACTTGTGAAAGTGGTTGTGGCTTAAAAGGAACATTTCAAACATACTTTTGGATCCTTCTATTTTATTCTTTTGTGCTATATAATTGAATAGAAATTCCCCAGGTTCACAAACCCAACTTAAACCTTACTGTAACTGTGAATAGTTTCTACACTTTCCTTGTCTGATTGTTGTCTTCATCTGAGAAAAAGTGATTATTTTGTAACAGAGCAGGTGAGGGACTGTGGCCTTCCCTTCACATGCAGGCTACAGAAGAAAATATATTGGGAGGAGGGTAAGAGTAGAGCCTTCTCATTTCTGTCATGCTATGGTGACCCTTGGTGACCCTGGTGTTTACTGGTAGGAATACCTAAAAATGTACTGAATTTTTCACACTAAGCACAGGGGGAAGTGACGTTATATCGGGTGTTAGGTTCAGATATTAAGGAGCTCAGCTATTGCCATCCAATAGCCTGGGCTGAAGATTATTCAGTTGGGATCTGAATATGAAACATCTGGACTACACCTCACTCTCAGGTCTCATCTTTTGCCATTTTGTTTTACAAGCCATTGTTAATTTGCAGGTGTTATCAAGCTATTTACTGGACACATAAGTTATCAACCTTGTTAAGATAAAGGTTCATTTAATTCTAAAAGCAATGTAGCTCTAAAATCAAAGACTCTACCTGCTGTCTTTTCCTCATTTATTTGGGTAAAAAAAATATATTTGTGACATTTTTATATGTTTGTTTTTTTTTTTTTTAAGAAATAAAAAAATGGATCAGAAATGAGAAACTGGCTTGCAAAAATATACCTTTCTCTTAAAAAGATAAAGTAAGATGGTGAGAAGTAGAATTTATTAATGTTACACTCTTTCTCTACACACACTTTGTAAATATGTAGTTTCATGGTTATGTTCCTTATGTCTATACCATATGGAGAATAAGAAATTCAAAGCAAAAAAAATATTCTTTCTTACTTCCATCAGTGTGTCAGAAGTTAGCTTTAAATGCTTCAGGAAGAGGAGTTTTCTTATATCATGAATTTAAAAGTAAGTTTTCATAGGTTAGACTGACTCCCCTATATGTCTATTAACTTCAGTTTTGTAATCCAGCATATGCAATTGCTGCTGAGAGTTTCAGATATTTGATTTTCTAAGATGCAGAATGAAATTTAAAAAGTAGTTTAGTTCTGATTAGGATATAACTTGCTCTTTATCAAATTCCCCCTGAGAAGAACAATGCATTCTAGCAGAAACAGGTTAGAATATTTTAATGAGAAATAATTGTTCTAGTGTATTCCAAAATCAGTTTATTGGAATGTCTGGTTATATTTTGTGTTCTTAAAATAACAAACGCAAAAAAATAAATAGTGGTTGTTCTAATGTGAATTAAATTGAACAACCAATCAGAAACAGGCATTTTTAAGTTTATCTAGAGGAGGCCAGAAAGGAACTAACATAGAGCAGTGTACTGCAGTGAAAATGCATAATTGAATATGTACGAGCACACAACCAAGGACATTTCAGAGGTTCCCAATTTAAATCAAACCAAAGCAGTGAAGATACAGGTTAGCTGGTCTGCCTTTCCAGTAGCTGAGAGGTAGTGGGAGATAAAAAGTGGAGATTTTTATTTGCACAGAGCCAGTCTGAGTGCCTGAAGACACAGTATGGTATGTAAGAGCACTAGATGCTTGCAGAGGTAATTTCTTTTTAATATTCTATTCCTAGAGTCATTCAGTTATGTTTGAATCACATCTTTTACGGCTTTAAAGACTGTATAGAAAAGTCAGGAGCTGCTAGGCTCACACATTATTTTTCTTAACACCATAATCTTAATTGTTTTTATTATTCCTCTTGAATCACTGTTCTTTCTTTTGTTGTAGTAGTTTCTTTGAAAGCTTGGAGCTGGCTGAAAGTACTTTCTGCTGATACATACAGTATTTTTCATGAGATGATGGGATTACTGTGTGTGTTATACTACACAGAATATCTGCACTGCAGGTCATTTTTGGAAGTCTTAATGCACGATCCTTGTAATGATAATAACATCAAGTCTGAAGCAAAGATTATTTTGAAAAAGTTTGCTCTATTTTCTTCTTTTCTGATATGAAATATAGAAGGATCTAGTTGTGAAGTAATGTCATACAAGTTCATTTAAATTCACCCAACACCAAGCCCACACCTGTTGAAGAAGAGTTGAGAGTCGCATTATCCAAAAAATATTTCAGCAAGACTGTTAACAGATTGACCCTGCTGTGTCAGGTGGGAAAGATGTTAGCTGAAGACAAAGCTTCTCTAGAAGTTTTGTATTGATATCACAACACATGTTATTTTGACAGGGAAACCTGTCAAATGGACAGAATAACTTGGAGGAAAACTTGAGGGGGAGGATTCACTTATTAGGAAGACATCTGGTTCACAGGTTGGGCCCTCCTGCTCTACTCTCTAAGTTGTACTTAGTTGCAATGACTGTTCTGTGTGTTCCAACGTTTGGATCCTACTAGGTCTGATAGTTACTGTAAACCAACCAGGAGATATACATATGAAACAATCTCAAATTTTTTATATCTTTTGATAAAAATAGATTTATTTTAATAGCAAGGTTTAAAAAGTATATTATAAAATATTAAATTAATAAAAACACGTTCTGCTTTTTTTCTTTTTCTGTCTGCTTCCCAATACACTGAAGTTTTCTTTTGCATTATTTTCTCCTCTCTACATTCAAGAGATGTGCCTTGACAGACTCTTTAAGTCATAGAAGAGCATCCTCACTCCTGAGAAGTCTTTCAAAAGCCGATGGTTACTTACCTCTCAATGTGATGGATGAGAAAAAAAAAAAAAAAAAGTACTTGTAAAAATCATTCAAAATGCTTTTGTGCAACTCTTCAACATCTTGAGTAGCCTTTGAATGTCTCTAAAAGCTTTGCACAGTTCCTATTTTCTTGCCTACTACAATTTGAAATTTTTAAAAAGTGCTGTGTATAATGACTAGTGAACCATTAACAGTGAGTGAGAGGTGTCCACAATGAACCAGCTTTTTTTTTTCAGCATAACAAATGCAAACCTTTGCACAGCCAGTAGATAAAGTTATTTGGATCTCCTAAATTCTCAGTTTGAATAAAATTCGGTTATATACTTTAAGGAGTATCTTTAAAGGAGTATATTTAAATTGTTTGCCTAAAAGAAATGTGAAGGTCAAAAAAAGCTTTATAATAGGTCAAATAAATTGGGATTACTGTGCTCTGTGCTTAGTCAGCTCTTTAGAAGTGCCCCTGCTTGTGGTGGTAATATTTGTACAGCAGCAGGGTACAGCAGAACAGGAATGATGCCTTTGAAAGACTGTTTTAAAATAAGCTGTTAAAACCTTACACTTCTGAATATATGATAGCTGGAACCTAACTCTCTCAAGATAGAAAGCCCCAATATACTGTGGAGCTGAACAGAATGGATAGGTTAGTCATCAGATTTGGATGTAATGGAAATGAGAAAGGAACAATCTGTTCTTTGGCAGTCGAAAGCACTGGTTTGAAGATTTTTCAAGAATCCTTTCTTGCCTTCTTATTAGTTGTATGGTCTGTAATGGATTTCATTGTTGCAAGATTTTTGCAAATTAGAGAATCATTAATCCTGGTTCACAAATGGGGGGTAGACATGAGATGTAGGCTGTAGATTTATTTGAGTATTGTTCAGAAAAGGAGACTGACCCAGTAACTGAGTCCACTTTCTCTGTCAACAGTTTATTGTCATTACATTTTCCATAATGACTTTTCCGTGGATCATTTGCTGCTCTTGCACTAGATTACAATAAATTTAATCTATCAGAGCAAAATAATTGTAAACCTTAATATATTATTTTGCAATTAAGGAAGCAGAATATTTTCAGGGTCAGCTTAAGCAGGGAAGGTGAAATTTTTAGGATGTGGAGTATTCGCGTAACAGGGCAGAAGGGTAAATGTGAGAAAGATGCAGAAACTTAAAGAAGGCTACAGCCTCTGATCATCAGAAGTTGCTATATCCTGTCTTAGTGTTTCTACTCTAAGTACTCCAAAGGGCCTTTAAAATTTCCCTCTTCTCCTATAGTAGGGAAAGGTTTTCTTTGCTCTGTTCTACTTCACTCAGAAAAATGTGACATGACCAATAAAATTGATTTCTCCTTTGTGTGCACCTATACAAAGGAGATAAACAAAGGAAGGAAGGTTCCACGTCTTCTATGTGCAGTTTCAAGGTGCCTTGGTGTTAAACTTACCACTTGAGCTCTCAGGGAAGTGCAGAAGCTTTCCTACCTGATTTTGCTACATGAATTCTCTAAAAAATATACCTTTCACCTCTGGTTTCATCCAGTTTAAGAAGGAAAGAATCTCCCTGAGCCAGCAGCATTATTTTTTTCCAAATGATGCACACATGGGCATTTACCTTTTTATACTTGGAAACAGACTTTGTTTCTGTGAACAGTAACCTTATGCAAGCTTTCCTGGGAGATGCTGGGCACTGCCTTATTCTCTAGGGAGCTGCAGGGAAACCCTCTGACTTGCTTTTGGCATAAACAAATATAAATTCAGTATGTACACAGGGGCAAGGCCTTGATCACTGCAGCCTTCCTGTATTTGTGTGGGAGTTTTGGAGGCACAAGTGACTCTACCATATGATGGATGATATGCTTTTATAGCAGTAATAATTAATGGCTGTTAAAAGTGATTTAACGTGACTTGGAACCTGGTAACAATATCAAAGATGTATACCATTCATGAAAGAACAACTGAGAAGAATACACAACACTAAGTGGAAAGGCCATAGTATTTAATTTGGTTCATTTTACAAAAAGGAATTGTCCTCTTGAATAACATTATTGTTTCTTCTTATTAGAGTATTGTTAATAACATCTGAAAAGATTTTTAAAACATGCTCATTTGCTGAATCCTCTGAGGGAGCAAAACTTGAAAGGAACCGTGCCATTTGAAACGTGTCAAGCACAAATGACTGATACGTCTGTCTGCCAAAATTATTTGGCTTCATTTGGCTTCCTAAATGGGGTTTCTGCAGTAGTGTCATCCATAAGATTAATAGAATAAGGAAAATGAGTAACTGAAAAATATAGTACAAAATAATTTCCATCCCTTGTGTTATTACAGAGTTCAGAAAACCTGAGACAACCTACAGCTGTTAGAAACCTTTGCAAAGAAAGCTTTTTGCCCTGCAAACAGCTTCATGAAAAGCATAAAAAGACACTGGCATTTTAGCATCTTCTTTTGAACATTTAGTTCCTGTATGTTAAAGCCTCAGAAACATTTTCTCCTTATAGTCTGGGAATTTTCTTTCTTTGAGGTAAGGATGAGTGTGTGTTTGTTTGATGTATCTTATGTTTAAGGAGATTAACATATATTCAGGATAATGAAAACCATTTCACACACACAGTGTCTCTTTGTTGTGATGAAAGGCTGACATTACCTTCCTGCTGAGGTCTGCAAAACTGGAGCTCTTGAGTTTAACAGAGCTCCGAGACATGACTCTGGACTAACATTTTGTGTTAATAAGTTTCTTCCTTAGATACAATGCCTGTTTCTTTTCTTTTGGAATTATCACACTTTTAGAGATTTTTCCTACCTCTTTCTTTTCGCATTTGATTTTTGGGTAGGACTAGAGGTCAATTAGAAACCTTCCTTGGTGCCTTACGCTGCACAGTTCTCCACTCTAAACTGTGAAATCAAGAAAGCTGTCAGACTCAGCTTCTGGGGAAAAGTTTGAATTAAAATTATTGAAATTGTTTTGCTATAAACATACAGTGAACTGTTAATATACAACCAGCATATTTATATGTTGTTATAATTGTGCTATATAATTATATAAATTGTATTTTACAACTACAATTTATAAATAAAATTATGAAAGTTTTTGACGTACCAGGGCTTGCAGACGTTCCACAAATAGAACTGGCCTTCCAGAGCATCCCTTCTGTCTCAAGAGCTCTAGCAGAATGATTTAATGCAAATTCAGAAAATGCAGCTCTAGCAGAATGATTTAATGCAAATTCAGAAAATGCAGCCTCATTAAATACCTTAATTTCTTTTTTTTTTTTTTTTAACAATCATGGTGCTACTTAATAGAGCAGAAAATTAGATCTATTAAATTTCTGGTAACTATATAAAAAAAACATTTCGTTACTGTATATGCGAAACATTTTCTTACAGGCAATTACAGAACTTAAAGGTATCAATGCAGGAGGAAGAAGGAGGACTTTTCCCTTTTTAAAATTCTTAACTCGGATACTTAGGAGGAAGCAACATGACCTTGTTGTGCCAGGCTCATCAAGCTGCATTTCAAATTGGGCTGTGATTACTGCAGTTGCTTCATTTATTATTAGTTCATCTCTTCCATCAAAAGCATTTGTGTGTATGTCTAGGCCTGAGTTAAATTTCAGCTTGTCATCATCAGCAAGCCAACTTCTATTTTGATAAAATCAAAGTAAATGGGCAGCTGCTTTGTTTCTATTTTCAGGGCCCTGCAACATGCTCATGAGATGATGCCATACATCTAAATTACCTCTTTCCCCTCATTTTAAATGCATTTTTAGTATTAGAAGCATTCTGACACTTTCTGCACCTAACTGTGCAAAATCCTCAAGTAAATCAGACAAGTTAGCAGCTTGAGGGTACTGCTTATATCTGTACTGGTTCCTTATGAAAAGGGGAAAATGTCTTAATCCATTTTTTTACTGGCAATGAAAGCAGAACATTTCTGGGAGACCGTGACACCTCCCAAGCTTTCAAGCCACACTTGCTTGGACCTAGGTAGTTGTAGTTTGTTAGCTATCCCCCACCCTTCTAAATTCACAAGTTAAGAGTATCTATTTCTTGTTGTTAGGAGCTAATCTTCTACAAAAGACTCTTAGGCACTGAACATTTATAATTTAAACAAGACCACTCTTTAAAAACACCTGGAATTCTTCTACCTTGTAAGCATAGTCTGTGTATGTGTTAGAAAAAGGGTTAGGGCTAATGAGCAGTAAGTCCATACTGTGTAAGAAACTTTTTAAGTGTGGAGTAATAGGGAGTTTCTGCTCAAAAGATTTTTAGTTTAAATCCTCTTAACCTTTGTGTCGTTACCCTTTAAAAATATTTGTCAATTAATCATTTCTTGGCTCTTAGCCTTACTTAAGAATTAGAACTAAATATGTCAAAGGAAGTCTTCTTAAAATATTTTTTTAAATATCTAGAGCTGTGGTAAGTGATATGCCTAGAAATGTTTTCCATATATGAGAAGGACTTCTCGTTTCAGTAGTCTCAGAATTTCCTTATCTAACTATAAATAGAAAAACAACTTCAAAATGTTCTGGCAGACCAAACCATTCACATTTGTTAAGGACAGCAGATATCATCTTTGTTGTAAAAAATGTTACTTTTAATTAAAGCGTGTTCTTAACAGAAAAATTTCAACCAGCCCAGCTGTGCATGTCTTCAAGAATGTTACTGACTTCAGCTTGAATTTGAGGGGAAAAGGCATGCCCAAATTTTGAAGCAGTTTATTACATTCTCTCCATATTTTCTAAGAACTGCATACATTTAACAGCTGTTTATGGTTATCAGCTTAACCAAAAATGAACTTTACACCAAGGCAAGTGCACTGACAAAGGTAACTAAGGCAAGGCTTTTCTTCAACTGTGAAGCATTTCACAGACAGACATCATGTTCTGAAGACTGAGGAAAACTCAGAAGAGGAATTTCATTATTGCTGAGAAGAATATAATGGGTGAACATGATGGAGAAAGATGATATCACTCATTTGAAGCCTCTCTTAATGCACTGGTAACTTTACCATTTCAGTGAAATGCCAAAAAAGTTGCATATTTTCAACCCTGGTGTCTTTTACTGCAGCATATTATCCTGGCATATTCTTTATTCAGTGCCATTGAGCAGAGCCGACATTTCAAAGTAGAATTCTTCTCTTAATTTTTTTAACATCATCTTGCCATTTTGTTTATTCTTCTTCAACTCCCTCTTGAAGACTCTCATTCCTCACCTTTTGCTTTCTTAGTCCTTTTATAGCCTTGTTAGCATTAGTAATGTGATGTTCATTGCCATTTAAACAACTCCAGGAAAAGTTTAAGACTTGCATCTGATTGTCAGATTGGTTTAGAAGTGGGAATTCAGTGCCATTCAGGCCTGGTTTTGTTACTTTTAGAGAATTTGCTTTTATAACTAAGAATAAAATGATTTATGAAAATAAATCAGACGTGCATCATTCTCCTAGTTTGCAAGAAGGGCTACATGAAGAAGTGAGAGAATATTAATATCCCTGTCAATCAATTTAATGTTCCCTCATTTTAAAACACATTTTATCTGTATCTTAAAGTAGAACAGTAATGCCAGGTTTTAAAATATTACAGCTCACCTGTCCATTCCAAAGTGCCTTTCACAGTGTTATTCCCATTTACAAATCAGAAAAAACATGGGAAGCCAAAGTAGAATCAGCTTTTTGAGGCCCATTCAGACTCCACCTCTTGGTTCCCAGAGTCCAATTATTGATTATGTGTCTGCAGAAGTAGTTCTCAAGCATTCACTTCAGAAGTAAGATTTAAGTGTTGTATGAATGTATGAATGCTATAGCTAAGGAACCTCAAACCCCCCAGTTTTGGACCTGATCCTTTCATGATGAAAATTGATGTCACTTAGAAGACACGTAGTTTGGAATGCTTTTGCTGGGATGACTCTAAAAACCAGAGGTGAGGAGAGATAGTTATATAGAACCACATAACACTTTTGTTAAAAGCAGTTTTTAAATACTCTTCAGTTGAATTTGAAGGATGTTTGTAGTGACTCTCTTGAAGATGCCCTCAGAATTTCTGTGAATGAAATACATGGCATTATTTACAACCTGAACTTCAGGATTTTAGTTCCCCAAATGATGATTTCATGTAACTGAATTTTGATGGAGTATTTATAAATTCAGAGTAGGCATACAGGCAATGAGAAAGAAGATTTGCAGCCTCAGATTATCTGGCTGAAGATGGGGTTAAAAAAGGGCTGGATGTGGAGGAAATAACTCCCCTAGCAAGATGTGACCTACACAGCTGTTTGTTTGAGAACTCTTGCCCGTACTGTGATTTCAGAGATGATAAATGGGAAGCAATTAACACTGATTTGTGCTTCTAAGTGCTACTTGAAGGTTCAGTCGAGGAACTGTGCTTTTGTATGATTTTGTGTAAGTGGTGCTTCAGCATATTTAATAAGGTCAGTTGTAATACATGTTTGAAAACTGCCTAAATGCAATCAGGAAAACATTTCTGATTGCATGAATAATAGTTGTTGCACATGCTCAAAATGCAGTAAATTATAATGTGATATAAATTGAGCTCTAGAGACATTTTTACGTTAATATATTTGAAATCTCATATATTTTGACTGTGTTCTGATTCAGCAGACATTTGAAGAGACTGAGGGAATACCCAATTGGTGAAGAAAGGGCATTTACAGGTGCCATTGGACTAAATTCGATGTTGTTTGCCTTAGAGTGTATGTTCCAGGCAATAGCACTAGGTCAGTGCAGGAGCAGGCTTGGAGACCTCAGGACAAATCTGCAAATTACATAAAACTGCATCCAGCATTGTGTGTGAAATCAAAATGTGCTGGGGAAAAACGCTGGCCAGCAAAAAGGTGTCATAAAAAAGAACAGTGATACGATCTGCGGGCTGGCAAAAATATCCAAGTAATGTTAGGGGCTACAGCTTGTTTAGAGTAGCTAAAACATAGTATGCTTGATTGCCCTAGAAAGGTGTAAAGGTGTTTAAAATGTGTCCATTGATTATCCTGAAGTTTGTTTGAGCTGAACCAGCTAAATACTTCATGGAAACTCCAATTTGAGCTTGTGGCGAAGACAAGGATGGGTGGTGTTTGTACAATTAAAGGACAGGTGGTGCTCAGATAAAACACATTATGAAAAGGTCTCATTATCAGCAGACTTCTTAATTGACTGCTAATTGTATTTCCCATGGCCTTTTGGAATTCATGTTAAATGTAAAATTTATTTACACAAAAGGTGTTTATGCTTATTGCATGTTAAAAAAACCCCAATATTGAGTATCATTAAGTTCTGGGGGAAAAAAAAGTAGAGGCTGAAGGACTTGAAGGACCAGTGTGTTAGGTGAGAAAAATATAGAGATGAAGATGATGAATATGGTTTCATAGGTGGATGAGAGGTTAAGGAACTCTGGAAAGTGATTGCCTTTGTGCTTAGCCTCTAAAGAGGGGAAAACTGCATTGACTGAAACTCCCCTGAGTTTCTCATTCAATTCCAACCTTGTGCTCTCTGGGCCAATAAACAAATGAAGAACTAATAAAAAAAAAAGGTTCAGGTTAAATGAAGACTGTGTAGCTGCTAACACTGCTGCAGTTACATCCTTTCCCTACATCATAGATTACTCTCAAGCAAAATCATTCACTAAGGTTATTGAAAAGACAAAAGCTTCTGCTTTAAATCATTGCCTCCTGAAGGGATTGACCTTTGGTTGTGCTGAGGCAGGAGGGCTGCAAAGAAAATGCAGATTGGAAATTAGTTTGTCTTTATGTTTAAGTTTGTTTCCTTCCTCACAGCAGGCCACAGCTGCCAACAGGTGCCACAGTGCCACTCAGATGGCTCTGGGGGTCTTCACAATCAACGTGTGTTTCAGACTGTGTCAGCACTTCTTCAGGTGCTGGACTCTTGCTAAAGGCCTCTCCTGCCCTCTGTTAGCAGAGCTGGATCTTCCCTGAATTCTCTGTAAAGAACAAGGAGATCTGACTTAATTTCTATTGTTTAAAGTGTTATTGTTTACTCCCCACATTGTGCCCTTTTCTGATTTCAAAATATCGATTGACTTAAAAAATGAAACAATAAATAAAGCAAACCAAACCAACAACCATACCAATAAAAAATCCCTCTACACAAAAAAACCCAAACCCAAACACTGGAAGTTGTACACATATATTGAGGGGCTAAATATAGATCTGTATGAAATTTAATGTAAGAACAGAGAAAAAAAACCCAACAAGATATGATATATATATATAAATACTATAAAAGTACTTGATATATATATTATCATTACATATTATATATTATATATAGCATATAATATGTAACATAATCTTTGCTTACCCTTATGATTTGCTACGCCATGGTATGTTGTTAAAGCAAAATGCTTCTGTGTAAACAGAAACAGGTTCATTACAATAAAAGCAGTTAAGCAGGAATGAGTTTAAAGTCAGGCTTCTAAATGCTGCAGTGCATGTTTAGTGCCCCAGATCCATTTTGTATGTGCAACATACTTCATTCAGGTGGATAGTTTAAATTTTATTAGGTCTGGCAGTTCTTTATTTCACTGCTGATTAGATGACCTACGAGCAGTGTAGCTTGTCACCCTTGCATTGGAGGGAAGAATTGGCATTGCCAGTGGAGTTGGATTCAATTGTTGGGGCATATGAATGTCTGCTTCCAAATGCTTGACAGAGATGAATAAAGTGCAGAGTTTCTTAAAGAGAATCAATGACAAAATGGCAGGTGCTATTTTCTTTCTTTTCTTTTCTTTTCTTTTCTTTTCTTTTCTTTTCTTTTCTTTTCTTTTCTTTTCTTTTCTTTTCTTTTCTTTTCCTCTTCTCTTCTCTTCTCTTCTCTTCTCTTCTCTTCTCTTCTCTTCTCTTCTCTTCTCTTCTCTTCTCTTCTCTTCTCTTCTCTTTTCTTCTCTTTTCTTCTCTTTTCTTCTCTTTTCTCTCTTTTCTCTCTTTTCTCTCTTTCTCTCTTTCTCTCTTTCTCTCTTTCTCTCTTTCTCTCTTTCTCTCTTTCTCTCTTTCTCTCTCTCTCTCTCTTTCTGTCTCTCTCTTCTTGGGAGGTGGGGAGGGGAAGTTGCATTTTCAAAGTAACAAAGAAACATTATTAAGAATTATAGAGAGCTAACAAAGAACTGTGAAGATCAGGTGCATCTTGAGTTATCCTATATGGTGGGTTACTCCTTAGACTGAGGCTTGGGGCTTCAGGGCCTGTTCTGCCCTTCCTGACACAAGTCTCCTTAACACTGAGAATTTCATGAAGTGAAAACAGGTCCACAAGTGTAATACTTTATTTCTGCTTGTGAAACCTTTTAAGTATCCGTGGGCACTATTCTCTTTGGGGTTTGGGTTTTTCAATTGATACAGTCCCTTAAAATACTGATTTAGGGGGGGAAACTATTTCATGGCAGCACTAGGAAAGATTCAATGTAGCAAAGCTTCACTGTGTTCTCTGGGATGTCCATGACCCAGCTCACACACATTTCTGGGAAATGACTGTTTCCCATAGATATTAGCTACTAGGTACAATTGAGTATTTTGGGAAGAAACTGGTCCATAATCTTGCTTTTTTAAAATACTGTTGAGATTTCTCTTTGCTGAAAGAAATAGTTGCACTTTTTCTGCTGTTAATATTAATTGGTAGAAATAAAACTTGGATTTAAAATTTAATCTAAAATTAAATGTGTCATTGTTCTAACACAGCATTAGTTATAATTTACGTTTACTGCAAAATGGGCAGATGTTGATTTTTTTCCATTAACATTTCAAGCTAGCTTGGGTGTGATATTGCTCTTGGGAAAATCTGTGTTTGTGGAAATGTATCCTCAAATTAAAAACTATATGATGACGGAATGCAAGGCCCAGTGTTTTCAACAAAATAGCTCCAAGCTCTTGTGAAAACTCCTTTGCTTTTCAATTTCTGTTCCAGCTGTTTTAAACTTTTTGACCTACAAGACAGTCAAGTTATTCGTTGCTTTTATAGAATAAAAAAAATTCCATCACCAAAAAATAGAACTATTGACATGTCAAGAAGTGTTTGACATGTCAAAAAGTGTTAATGTAATCCACCTACATGCACTTAATTTGGTCTGTTTAATTCTTCTCACTTTTCTTCTACTCCCCCAGCATTTCTGAGGAGTTACAGCATGGGTGGCCTCATCAATACTGCTTTATATCTCAAGTGCTAGTGTGGCTGATAAAAGAGTATGGAAAGAACATCTTTGTGAAATGGACCTAGTGGGCAATTTTCTATACAGCTGTATGCTCCCCTGATAATAAAAATATTATTTTAAAATGCAATTTTTACAATGAGTATTTCTTATATATAATTTATACTGAAGAATCCTTTGTGATTTAAGTTTCAGTAATCTTTCTTGAGACCAACTGGCTTGTCAGAGAGTTTTTTCCAATTCAGTTACAAAATGATACCTGAAAAAGTAGTCCTGTACTCTATTTTGGGGTACTGTACTCTATTTCCCTGTACTCTGTGTTTTGTGGCCATTTGGTTCTTTCTGTGGCATCCCTGAGTGCCTGTTAAACTGGACTACAAGGCAGGCAGATATGAGGCAGGAGTTACAGGAAAATTCTGTTCTAAGTGCTTAATCTCCCCTGGCAATGTTTCTTGAAAAATATCTGCAAAAGCATATCACATTCTGATTGCTGGGTGTATGTAGCATACAAATAGAAGGAAACCCTTTTCATCAATTGTGGATAAATTTAGCTCCAACATAAAAATATATTGTTGGGGGAAAAGAGGGCATATGCTGAGAACTTAAAGTAGTATTAGGGAAAAAAGTCACTGCAATCTAAAGCACACAGTTTGTACAAGGGGAAAAGTTTAGAGAGAATTTTACCCATTAGTTTACATATAAAATCTCTTGTATCTGCAAGAAATGCATGAGTGTGAAACTTATGGATTTTAACTACTGGGAAAAAAAAAACAACCCATGAATATTTTTCATTTGAGTCAACATCCAAAATGATTTTTGATTTTCTAGAGGAAATAAAAACAGTTTAGTTTTTAACTAGAAGTGTAAAAGGAAGGAAATCACAAAGTGATGAAAAAATTGAGTCAACTTTGGACCTTTAAGAATAAAAACAGCTTTGAAAGTTCTCAGGTGCTGTCATGAGGTTTTACAGTTTTGAACCATTTCTGCTTTTTACAGAAGCCTGAAGTCCCTCTTATGACATGCTACAGTTTTTTCAGGTCTTTTATGAAGATTGTGGAGGCCATGGGATGAGTGATCTCATGAGAGGGTCGTCCATCAACTTGTTCCTTGCTCTCTGTAATTAAGCTAAAAGCACAGTAGGAGGCTCATTTTCATACAGTGACCTTCTTGAGAGAAGGGAGATTTAAAAAATAGCAAAGTAAAGCTTCTTCCCTGGTGTAATCCTAGAGATTCAGTTTATGTGCATGCAGAGCCCTAAACTAGCAGTAAAATTGTTTCTTTCCCTTTTTGTATTTGTGCTAGAACACAATAAATGCATTAGGAAGTCATAGTTTGGCAAATACATTGTATTCAATTACTTTAATTTTTTTCCATCTCTCATTTAAAAAATCTATTAAATTATGTTGTGCAAGACTGTTTTCTTGAAGGTAGAATGGAGAATGTCAGAGAGGGGGTTCAGAGATTGGGGCTAAACTCAGATTACTTTAGTAAAACAATAACAGATAGGTAAAAAGAGTATTAATGAAGCATACAGACAACACTGAGCAGAAGATACTGCATCTGCAAGTTACAGTGTGAACTTAATGAACTGGGACTGGGGAGGTAAAAACTATAAAGAATATAACAAATGGAGAGCCATCTATGATACATCCAACTGCTAACTGAGGAAAAAAAAAATCCAAATAATCGGATTATTAGGTAAGACAGTTGGGGCAGTAGGAAGCAAGTGAAGGAGAGGAAATACAGACTGTCATATTTAGAATTTCAAGGTTAAATATCTGTCCATAATTGCAGTATAAATGGAGCTCTCTGACTAACACGGTTTCTGCTTTAGCCATCCTCTGTAGTGAATTAAGTTCTACTGCTTAAACAGTTTCATGTCTAAGGGCATATTAAATAGTCCTTCCTTGAATTGTGTGCACTGAACCGTGCAGTGTATTGTCCTTCAGGATTTTCAAAGTAATCAGAATCAAATCCTTATGAGTAGAAACTATGACAAGTTTTTGAAGGAGTGAAAAAGCAGATGGTGCTGGGGTGTTAACCACGTGACTTGGTGGTGACAAGAGAAATTATTCTTGCTCCCAACAGATAGATCATACCCTTTCTTTTGTATATAGTGTATTGGCAGCAAAATGCAGGTGTTAGTTTGCCCTCAAGAAACTTTCTGGTCTCTCAAGGTACACATGATCCAGTGTTGCCCTTTGAAGTGCTGCAGACTTTGAATGGATCTGCCCACTTCTTCAATGCCAGATTGTCCAGTCAATGTGTCAGAACAGCAGTTTCTGCAGTTTTTAGGTATTGTAATAAAATATATTTAGGTATTGTAATATATATTTAGGTATTGTAATAAAATATATTTAGGTATTGTAATATATATTTAGGTATTGTAATAAAATATATTATTTTAGGTATTTTTATATATTTGCAAGAAGTTGGATTTGCTAATTTTTTAAGGACCGTCGTATTTTAGCTTTATCCTCAGGGTTTTAAAAAGAAAGCATTCATAATGTTGGGTGTTTCCTACTGAGTTTGTGCTGTGTGGTAATATTGCTACTTATGTGAGTTCTCATTAACGTGGAATTCTGAAGCTGTTCCCTTCTGTTTCCACTATGCAGCTGTCTCTGGGGTCCTTGACCCTCATCTTACTCCTGCTGTAGAGGTATGCAGGAGTCTCATTCTGTCCTAATATGTCTACATTCTGAAATATTGGTGTTGGATGTTTGGCTCTTTTATGCTTTGAAAGATGGAAAACTACCACTAACAATTACCTTTCTTTGTAAAGATTTAGGGATACTATGCTGTGGAAGTTTTTTGTACAAGGTTATTTTTTGTGAGCTTATAGCACAGTTTAATAGATTGCAATTGTTTTAACCAGAGGCTGTAAATGTTAGAGAGAATTACATACACTGGAACTTTTGCAGGTTGTTAAATAAAATTATAGGAGGAAGAGAGTGCAGGACAATGCTTTACATGAGATGCATATTCTGGGTAGACAGCCTAATGGGGGACAGGGCTAGGATATGTGTGTGTGTTCCTCAGTTGTGTAGTTGGTCTGCTGGGTGACCTTTGAAATACATTCCCAACTTTGTACCTCAGTTTCCTTATCTGTGGAGCTGGAACACTTCATTAGCCTCCCAGTTGCAATACAGGGTTGGAATTCATAATCCTGCTGCAGCTACAGTTCACTGAGTTTTGCTGGCTTCTTGCCAGGCTATCTTCAGTTAGCATTTTGTGTGCCTAGCAGTTGTTGGTGAGGAAAAAGGTAACTGGAAATCAGATATTTAAAGTCAAATGATGCTACATGTGTCCCAGTTTGCAAAATGTCTAGAAAATAGTCACTGCTTCATTTTCAGGAAGGGTCTAGATCTGACACTTAAGTGCCAAAATACATAGACAAGCACCTATCAGGATTTGAAAACTCACCTTGTATTTGAAAATTATCCCAGAAGCTTTCCCCATCTGTCCCCAGTTCCCTTCCTATTTATTAGCTCAAGTTCACAAATTCAGCTTCATTTAAGAAATTGATGGAAATTTGCTCACTTCTTGTGAGCATCTCTTAGCAACTAAAATTATTTTTAAAAATCTGGCCTAATGAAACCCAATTTTTGATGCAGTATTTTTGTATAGTGTTTGAGAGTTTGAAAACAAACGTTTAACAAACAGAATAAACAGTCAGCAAATCTGGTTCAATTAAATGAGAAGTAGGAAGACTTTTTGCTGATAAGGGATTTTCTACAGACATGAAATGCTTATTGATTGCCTGCACTGTTACCTGTCACTGTATTGAAATGTGATGGAAGTGAAAGGATCTAGAACTAATATTATAGTAGCAGATTATTTAGCTTTTTGAGCTTCTGTTTTAGAAGTCATCAATCATAATTACTGGAGGGGGGGAGGATTTTAAAGTCTCATTCTCATTGAAAGCTGTTCTCTCCTTCACTCTTCCCCTACTGGTGATTATGATAGATTTTTAAAAAAAATTTCTGACTGAAAACCAAACAGAAGGCTATCCCAGACCATTATGTGGAAGTCCTGATAAAGAGCAAAGAACCAGGTGCAGGGTTGCTCAGGTATGCATGAAACAGCCCCCCAGTTTTTCTGTGTCTTGGTGGAGACTGCTTCTCCCTCTTGTCACAGCTTTTGTTCCTGCATAGAAACTACTTCCATTTTTCTGATTTGCTCCTTAAAGAGTGTGGAATAGGATTTAACATTACAGGTTTTAAATACAGGTTTTTAATCTGTTTTCTTCAATGTGCAGTTTCTTTAGTAGAACCTAAATCTGTGTCTCAATCATAGCTGGGGCTGATTCTTGTTCTAGTAATGTATGTCTCTAAACCTTATGCCTGAGGTTTTGAGGGACTCAATTGTATGTTCAGGAAACACTCACTTCTTTGATATAGCCTCAGCAACTATGTTTGATCTTGTAGTGCACACGTTCTTTGTTCTTCTCATGGTAGAAATTAATGAAGTGTATAATTATCACAAAATCCTACTCCAGAATAAAAAAGACTAGGTAAAAAGAGCTTTCCTTTCTTCTACCCACACTTGCCCTGCGGAGAAAAGGGGGGCAAAGTGGGAAGGAAATTAGGGGAAAGAAATTGAAGGGACAGAAGAGACAACAAAGGGCTCTTGAGGCCATAAAAAGGAGCAAAAAGAAATTATATAAAAATATGTATTTACCATATTTATTGTGAAGTGTTCTACTGAAAAAATGTCAAAGAAGGAGATGGTAGATAGATTCTAGAACCCATTATGTCTTCCTTCCCATGATTTACCTGCCCTTTCCTTTTCCCTTTTCTTTGGAAAAAGTATCTGGAAGAGTTTTTCTAACAAGAATGGACAGACTGATAGAAGATTCATTCCTTAGGGAATATATGAATAGTTTTCCCTCGCAGCTGTTAGAAATATTTGTCACTCAGGTGATAAAGCTGTTCACTGCCAATTGATCAAGCATACTTGACACCATTTTAATAAACATTGGACTGTTTTTATCTGATGGGTGAGAGATTTGTTCCAGACACAGGAAGGGCACCTGACAGTGATGCCAATATTCCACTTAGGCTAATACAGTGATGGACTACCAAGTTTCTCTGACTCATTGTGAAGAAGCCAAAGCACTTATTTCTCTAAGGACTGGCCTTTTTTTTCATGTTGCTGATGTATAAACAAATGCAATAGAAATGAAGATATTACTATAACATTTTTCAAATAGAATATTAATAAAAGGTGAAGAATAACATTGAAGCCAAGTTTTCATCTTTAAAACTAACTTCCAGAAATGGCATGTCCTTTATTTTGTGTAGTAAACTTACTATAAGCCCTAAGCTGTGCCCACTATTTGCATAAATGGTAATTTATTTGACTTTTGCTACTAGTGCTATTATGTGCTGAGCTTATAGAAACATAAGCTATGGCAAAATATGATACATCTGTTTATTTTTTATGCAGATAGTGTGCCTGAGACCTGCCTGTGGCCAGCTCTTGAATAGAAGGCAGATAGCTGAATCTGACATTGCTTTTGGGTATACAGGAGGAATCCACAAGTAGTCTGGTTATCCATTATTCATCTAGAGGTGATATCTACCTTAAAAAGTGGAAACTCATTTGTTTCCCATCGTTAGTGTGCCCATGGTGGAAATAGTATTTTCACTTGGGTGTTAACAGATTGATAATTCATAGCAGTGGAACTGCAGCCATGGTTACCTAGCTGTTTTATTCTAAAAAAAAAAAAAAAAAAAAAAAAAAAAAAAATAATTAAAATCTCTCTCCTTGAGTCTGGAAGGAGTCATTCCAGCCCCGTGCTGCTCCAGCTTTTGTATGGCAATGTAGAAAGTCAGATCCAAGGACTGCTCTGGCTGAGAACCAGGCTGCTTGAAAAGAGATGGGTTTTCAGTATGGTACAGATATAAAAGTCCCCATTTTCTGTTTCTGTGGCAACAGAGATTCATGTCAAGTTAAAGTGGCTAAATAAACATCGATTTTAGTCTAATCTGTGGTATTTAGTTGGTATAATAGATAGCTGGTAGCCTGATGACATAAGCAGGGCCAAGCCAGCATCCAGATGTCCATTACACCTGTGTAATAATAACACATGCTATTAAATCTGATGGCTTTCCTAGGGATTTAGTATAGAACTGGATTCTAAATCTGCTAAAGAAATGCAAATAGATGTGATGTTTTATCTAGCATCTACAGAGCTAAACTTGTTCTAAAGAACTTGGAGACCTGCAGTGAAGTGAAGAGAAGAAATAACTAGGTGATGAGAGGGTGGATGTGGAAGAGAGCAGGAGTGTAATACTTGGAAGCAACCCATAGGGATATGTAGGATAGGAGGGGATTCTTTCCTGAAAGTTGGGGCTTTAATTTCAGCTTCTCAACTGCTACCTGGTGTGTGTACTTTGTAGTTCTCTGCAGACAATGTGGGAAAATTGCAAGGAGTTTTTTAATATCTGGTATCAAATTTCAGCTGTTATGTGTCTTCCTTTCTCAGAAGAGTGCATACAGCTTGTCTGCTCACTTCTGCTGCCATAATAGTATTCTGCTTTTTGTCTTGTAAGACAGTTATCAGAAAAATGGGCATTTAACTTCTCTGACTTGGTGGTATGGCCTCACCAGAGAGGTAGACCTTAGTGGCTTGTGAAGCCAGTGACAGAGTGGAAAAAGTGACAGTTTCAAGCAGTGATTAATGCAGAGGGTCTACTTGGTGCCAAAAGTATGTGTGCATGGTTCCTAGGGAGATAAGAAGAAAGTAAGTCTGACTGAGAACTGCTGCTGCTTTTTCTCAAGGATTTTTTGAGTTCCAAGATATGCTCTTCTTTTCTTGCTACTATTTCTACAACTAATGAATAAACATAAATTGAAGTAAGGTACTGTACTTGGATCTACCCATTTCTCTGCCACCAGGAGAATACAAGCTTGTCTATCATGCAGTCACCATGGTTTTCACCATGGTTTGAAGTCAGGATAGCTGAATCCCCCCAGCCAGAATCCTTGGCAGGTAAATCAGATACCTTGAGATGGGCCTGCAGACATTTGAATGTTCAGCTGAACTGCAATAGGTCACTAACTCTTTTGACATTCAAAAGTCTGAAATACAAATCTAACGTGTTTCCAATAAGTACTCAAGTCCAGAGATAAAGGATTGCTGCAGAGGCTGAAAGTAAATTGTAATGTTTCCTTATAACATAACTCCTATTAAGTGCCATCTTCTGATGCTGAAGTATGGAACATCAGCCATAATTTAAACACTTTGGGAGGGGGGGGAAATGATTTTGAATACTATTTTGAAAAGCCCATATGTTGAGCAAGTAAGTTACTTGAAAGTCAACTGAAAGGATAATTGCCCAGGTGACACTGAGAGCTGCCATTAAACAAAGGGTTTAGCACAAACCAATAAACTATTTGGATCCAATAGCTTCCATGAATCTTTCTCCTTTTAAAGAAACTACTGATCTTCACCATCAGGCATCTAGCCAATCAGTCATTCTTTGACAGCAACACATACTCATGCAAGCAGGAATCATTGTGCATTCTGTTCTGCAGCAATTCCTTTTTTTCTTTTCTTTTACTTTGTTTAGAGAATTTTCCAGTTATAGTTTTTAAACAATTTTTCACCACGCATGCATTTATAGAGATGTTATCTGAAGAGGAAAAATGTGCAATATTGTGGGTTCGTTGTTTTATTTTTTTTTCTACCCTTAAAAGCTGTGAGATCTCAGGCCTGGCTGAGAGGCTAGTTTAAAAGAAACATTGATTTTTTGGAAGGTTATTGAAGTCTCTAATGCTTAACTGGTTTATTTCCATTCAATTATACTGAAATCACTGATCTTAACAATTAGCTGAGCTAGAGTTATTTGCTTTTAAGAAAGATTTAAACATTATCTGCTCTATTGTCCTTTAAAAAACATCGATATTTTATGTTGATGAATCCTCCTATTGTGGGAGCAAGACCATTAATTGTCTACCCAAAGCCTTTAACGCTAAATATGTTACAGTTGCCAAGTATCTATTAAAAAAAAAAAATCCCACCAGAAAAACTCAAACCCAGGAGTTAAGGCTTAGGAGTGTGGTTTCGTTCACAAGTGATCATTTCTGTATGGAATGTGTTATTCTGTAACTATATGCAGACAAACATCAGTAGGAGATATCTAACAATTACTGGGATAGCTTCTTCCTTATAAATGAATAAACTACTTCCTTATATCCCTGGTTTTTACTGGTTATTACCTATCTCTATCCTGCTATGCTTGCAATGGAATAGGCCTGGTTTTAATTGGCAAAAATATATTTTTCTGTTCTGTTGTTCATGGATTACCAGTTATGAAGCTGTAGTATATTCAGAGGTTTCTTGCATAGTTATTTACACTGAAATCTTAACCTCCTTTAAGTCAAAGGTAAAACTGAATTTCCAGAACTGAACTTAAACAAAATCTCTAGCTTTGTTCCACAGCTTTGTTCCCTGTATTTCAAGAGATATTCTTTCATAAAATGATTTCTTAGGTCATAAAATAAAAATTCTTTCCTTTTGATAGGACTTCTTTGTTTGGTGAATGAGATTTTGAGTTTTTCCTTTAGTGCAGATTTGCTTTAGAAGCACGGGGCATTTGTAATCTGTGTTGCATTGTCAGAAGGAGACTTCTGAATAGATCAATGATCTTGAAAGGCACAAAAGGTGTAAGCCTGTCTTTATCCCTTATGTGTAAGAAACACATCAGACAGAACCAAGAAAACTATTGAATGAGATTTCTTAAGATTAATTTTGCAGAGCTGTTGATATTACAACAGCACAGTATTAAAGCAATTCTTCCAGTATTGGAATCTGCTGACTAACATTTGTAACTTCTAATACTTTTGAAGCTTTCAAATCACAAAAGAAGTAAGTTACTGAAGCCTTATGTAGGAGAAATGTAGCATTTGATCATTAGACACTATGTGTACGGGAGATTGTAACCTCCTAGCAGCAAGATCTTCCATGAGAGGGGATAAAGTATCATAAATAATTACTCATTTTGCAGGACTATGTTGAGTTTCTCTCCCAAGGTGTGTTTTGTATTTGCTAGTCTTATCTGCTTAATTTTGTGTTTCTCTAAACAAGAAAGATGCACATCAATAAATATACAATCAATACTGACCTTGGGTCAGTAAGACAGCCTGCTACAAGCTATTCGAATTGAACTCCTGGCATCCAAACTGTGTTGATAAGATTGGTGTTGTCTTCTGTTCAAGGTTGATAAATCATCCAGGTGAAATCACACTTTGTTTAAATAAAGTCATCTATAGGACTAAGTTTCCTTTTGTGGGAGAAAAGGGGTTAATCAGGAGAAGTGAACTTAAAGCTGGAAGGCTTGTTCTTTAGGCTGCAAAATAATTATTCACAGTAAAACTTTGAAAAGAAAAAATACAGGTTAAAATGCTGAGGAAGGTTCCAATGGGGCATGTTACTTACCCCCAGGGAATAGAGCAATCACATAACAGAAGGTACTTTTGGAAATCGGTTCAAGGTGGTGAGACTTTTTATTTTGCATTTTTCCTATTTGTAAGCATGGCATTAAAGTTTGGTCTTTTTGCATTCCAAGTAGAGGACCAAAGCCTGTAACACAGGAATGCAAAAGGTCGGGCCCCAGAAATGGTGATGTCTTAGAGCTGACCTTCAAATTTTGTCCAAGAGGAGATCCAAAGTTGGCAACAACTGCATTGTCTAGATAGCCTCAGACTACAGCTACGAAGAGACAGGTGAAAGGCCAAATCCTACTGTAATTTGAGCAGCAGAGAGGGGCTGAGGTCCCCAGGTGTTATTCCTGGTGAAGAAAGTGTTCTACTGTTTAATCCTGTTTCATGGGATTATTTCACAGGATTAAAGGTAATTATTTTAAATGCTTTAAATTTACATTCAATTTTAAAGATCTTCAAAAGGAACTCTAGCAGCAGAGCTGGATAAACTCTATCTACGTGTGTGAATTTTGCATATATCCAGGAAGAAGGTGAAACCTCTTTTGGTGTTTAGCTAAAGAAGGGACTTGGACTCCTGACTAAAGTTTGTCTTTCCCTTTTGATACAAGTTGGTTTTTCCTCATTGTTTTTTGATATATAATTCAAAATTGATCCAAACAAAAATAGTGGACTGGAAGGGTCATAAATCTCAACCTGACCATACTCTTAAGAAAAAAGAGAAAAAAATGTAGAGAGTGTGTCCTGATGTGCCACTGTTAGCTCAGGAGTGCTCCTACCCATGTACCCTGCAGGCAATACAGGGTGGGAAATGTGCACAGCCTGAAGTGTGAAATGTCTGTCCCTGGGTCAGTGCTTTGGGTAAATATTCTGATTTAGGAGTATAATTAGGTGAAATTACACAACCTGAAATAAATATAATTCTGAAGATCTTCAGGCCACCGGGATAGTAATTTGTGTTCCTGACCAAACAAGAACATAGGGATACTCTAGAGTAGTGGTAAACATCCTAATTTGTCCCAGTGCTTATTTATTGCAGCAAGTGAAATTTAGAGTAAGCCTTCATTTTGGGTATTTCGTGTAACAGTGGTATTCACTTTTTCATATTCTCATCTAGGATTCAAGGGTATGCACTGAGGTTTTTTACTCCAACTTCCACAATAAAATAATGAGACATGCAACTTGAAATTACCTCAGTTGTCCTGCTGTCACCAGACATAAATTGAGGTCTGCATAAACATGAATATCTAAACATGTCAAATATAAAACCTTAGATTTGTAAAGTAGGTTTTGTTTTTTATTTGAATAAAAATGTGATTAAAGCTTTTTATTATTTTTCTATTCTAATACCACATTTTCATCCCACAGCAGCATAAGCTGAGCAAGATAGATGAGTTTTCTTGAGAGCAAACTAAGTAGCTGCTATTTAGAAAATAAGGATTTAATGGCCAAGAGAAAACTGAAACTTTAATGTGTACAGCTAGTCCTCTATTACAGACTCTTGCAGGGAGTATCCATCCTTACTGAAAAAAAAGATTTTCTTGGAGATTTCAACGGTGTTTGACACTTTGATCTAATGTTTTAACTACTGTCTTAAATGCCACAGAAAAGATGCACAATTAAATTGCAATACACACTGTATTTATGAGCTATAACAGCATAGGGTTTGCTCGTAAACTGTGAGATGAAAACTATTTTATAAATGCTAATGGACTGACAAAATGAAATATTAATTTTAGCACATACATTACTGCATCATTTATATATTTAATGTATAATTCATGGTTTTTAATACATTATTAAATATATTAAAATACATTAACCAGGATTACAATAACTTACAGTAGTTCCTCATATGTCTTATTATATAAAACTCTGGGTCATGCTCTTAAATTTGATTAGATGTCATCCATGGGTGTCTGTGCATGAAGATAGCTTTGAAAGAAATCACTTTTGAGGACAGAAATAGCATTTACTTAAATATTTTTTGACTGTTGGTTGGTAATGTGTACAAAGGACTGTTCTGCTGGAGACCCCAAGAGGAATATGGGTGACTTGTATCTTATCCTCTAGTCTGCACCAGAGATGTAGTGGAGGTGTACATGTGTCTCCAGGCACAACCTGGACTCCTGTGTTGCATCACGTTTTACTGCATGCTTCTCTGCTGTATTTTGGTAAATGTTTTATTCAGTAAGTACGTGGTTTGGTTTTTTTCAGTAGCAACTGGACTACTTCATGAGTAATAAAATATTTTCTAGGCTAGTCTTTCAAAATAGGGAAAGCACCTAAGCAAAGATGCAGTGTGCCCTGCAAAAATCTTTCTCCTAGCTATAAAGTTTTAACCTTCATATCCCTAGACAGTGCTGAGATATCCTGTGATATTTTGTGCTATGTGTTCTCTGGATCTTTGGTTAATATTGTTACACTTCCTACAAAAATGTGTAAATATTAATGAAAGCCTGTGTTAGGCTCTGTTTGGGCTAACTTCCAACTTTTCTATCTAGCTGGGAGTAGAAAAATTCTGTCTGGCCTTTTGGATGAATCAATATTTAACTACCTTATGCAAACTGGAAAATTTTCAACAGGCAAATAAACTTTTAATGCCCAGGAAAGCAGGAGTTTGTGACCTGTCAGAGAATGCCTTTAACCACAAGTGGAAATAAACCTGCCACTGTGTGCTGACCCTAACAGAGTAGTAACTCACATCTTTGCTTCAGCTACCCAGCCAACCAACTAGAAAAGATGAAGACTTCTGCAGATTTAGTTATTGGCATAAAGATAATAAAGCAGTCTTTTATGTTTTCCCTGGAATTTTGCTCGTCTGTTTTCATCATTTGCTTTGCTGTTGCTGTTACTCAGGGCTGTCTTGCATTCAGAGTGTCTATGGGATGTGGAAAGGTGGCAAAATCCATCCATAAGTGGCTACTTTGAAATGTTGCCTCCTTTTTTTAATTAAAAGAAACCCCAACAAAACCAAAATATGCTTCTACCTTCAAGAATTTCCTAAGCAACATGGCTTTATGACAGATACATAACAACAATTCATCTCATATACCCAAAGTGAGACAATTTTTTAATCATATCTTCAATTCCTATGAAGAAATGACTTTTCAGACCTGTTTTGACACTGGTTATCTTTGATGCTGTTAGCTGTCTACAGCAGCAAAATGGGTAATGCCTGGAACTGATAAAGTATTTCTGTGCCATCACAGTCATTATAAACCTATCACTAGAGCAGCATGAATGAAAAATAGAAAAACAAGACCAGGCCTATCAAGCAATACCCATGCCTCCCAGGAAATTTTAGCTTCAGTTGGTCAAGTTTCTTCATTAATTGTTTTGAATATTGACCTCTGGTTTACTCCTTAATACGAGTGCAAGACATTCTTTACCATGCTAGGGAAATTATTTTTAAAGATAATTAAGCTTGCAAAATTTGTTCTTTAAAAAAAAAAAGAAAATAAAAAATTAGAGCAAATGGAGTAATTGGTCACAGAGTAGAGAACAGGCCTCGAGTAGGATCAGGCTTGTTCCTGTTGCTTGCATCCCTTACCAACTGTAGGCCAAATGCCCAAGTCTTTGCATCAGCTGTGGAGCTGGAAATGCTAGGTGAGTCTGAGGTATCCACTGATAATAAGGGTGCAAATATTCTCTGAGCAGCAAACTAACAAGGCTTAGTTTCCTATGGATTTGTGCCATGTGAAAGCTTCTGCAGCTTTCTCAGGTGCATGAATAATGTATGTGCTCATACCACAGCATCTGCCTTGGTATTCTGTTAGGGGCAGTTAGAAAAGCTCCTTTCTCATTCATCCCCCATGTTGGGAGGTTGTAATCTGTGAGACCCCCTACCCTTCCATGACACTGATTTCAAATCCATCCCTGTGTTCAGAAATTGATGGCAAAGGGGATTTATAGGCTTGTATGCAAAACCTGACATAGAAGGAACGTATAAACAGCCTGTCCTTAGGAAAGTGGACTAAAATGAGTGTAGCTATGAAAAATTCTTATTTCTTTTATATCTGATGGCGCTCGTTTGTCCTCTTAATCCAATTACATAAAGCAAATAGCTGGTTTATCTGTTCCTGTGTACCCTATACCATAGGAAGGATTGGATTCACTATGAAAATCATCTCCATATGCTCTTGTTGAAATCCTTGAGAATGGGAGAACTTCCAGTACTGGCTGAAAGTGTACACTGGAGGTCAGATTAGAGTTAAACTATGAGACCACGACTAAAGAGGTGCAATGGACTTTCTATCTGTCCAAGTAAAACAAAGGTTTTCAAGTCCCTCCTAGTGTTTCCCCTGAAATAATTAAACCTACAATTTTGTCTTCCTTCATTGTTGGTTTGTGGCAATCAGATCCCTCCACCACTCAAGAATCTTCAAATGCTTATCAGCTCTCCTGCAGTTCCTGCAGAGTAACCTCCAGCAGCAGACCCTCTGCACATTGCCATCTGCTTGAATGGCTGAACTAAATATGTAGTTCAGGAGAGATCTTTTTCACATGTCACCAACCAATACTCTTGTCCAGAACCTTAAACATTAAAGAGGGAGTTGTGTATGTGGCTTATATGTATCCTGACCAAATATACTTTACCAAATACTCTAGATATTTTCAGTTACAGGAATTATGGCTAAAGGAATAAGAACCTGTAAAAATATCTTTATAGATGCAGCTGATAAAGTGTATTGTTTAACTCTCTGTATCAGCTATATCATGTTTTATTTTTGTACTGCTATTACTTCGAAAGCATAATTGCATTCCATGAGTCTTCACTTTACATTATTATTATTGGCTATCATGTTGGCAAGTTAATTTGGATACAGTTATTTCCTTCTTTCAATACAAACAAGATTTGATTAATAAGAGACATTAGGAATATATAATGTGCCCATTATTACAGTTGTGTATTTGTCAGTGTGTATTAATGTCTGGAAGGGGCATTGTTTTTGCTCGTGCATACCTTTATTTCACTTGCATTCAGCACTTTAAATAACAGAAAATTGCTAGAGCAAGTAAGGAAACAACATTAAAAAAATGTGTTTAGAGCTGATGATCAAGGTATGTGAAACTGTTACACTCCAAGGTATGTGCAGCAAGTATGGATACTATGAGAAAGCCCAGTTATTTCCAGGGTGTTTTGGAAGTTTACTGCTGTTCCTTTTTGAATTTGCCCGTGTTAGCAATACAATATTAATGTGCTAATGCTAACACACTCACTGATGGCTCCTGGTTTGAAAATGTATCAATGAGACAACATTTATGTAATATGTTAATAGTTGTCCTGCCTGTTTATGGAAAGCCTGTATTATGAGAAATAAATGGATCACCTGTGTCAAAGAGGGTGCCTGGAGTTGAAGCTGTAATCTGTTTCCAGTTCACCCCAGTCCCTCTACTTTCATAGTTTGCTGACGCACTTAAATCATACTGCACTATTTTTTTTCTTCCCCTATCCCTCAAGATATCTGGTTTTGATTTTTAGGAGAAGATTTGAAAGTTTGAAGCTTGTCATAAAAATTGTCTGTATGGTTTGGGGGAAGAGAAGGTAAGAGTAGGCACTTGTGATATCTCTTTCCAGTGTTTGGTTTTGTTTAGTGGGCTGAGAGACACATCTTTATTTCAAGATCTTTCCTTTATTGTTTGTTGGTCTATCTCCTGCTGTCATTCTGATGAGTCTTTATATTCATCTGCAGATCCAGCTACATTTTAGCCAGGTTTCAAGCACACCATATCCACTGTCCTTGTAGGAGGTACAAGCTAATGTAAAGCTCAGCACAGTGTGTTGCCAGTCTTTTCATATGTGATTTGTAGGGTGATGAAAGTTGGTGGCATTGACCTCCTTCCCACTTGAAACTCTTGAGTATTGTGCTTTAACTGAAGGGTTTGTTGGTTTTGTGGTTGTTTTTTTTTTTTTTACTTTTCCTTAATTTTAAGAAAACAGCCTTGAAATTTCTGTGAAAGGAGAGATATCAGTGCTAGAAATTGCCTGAAACCAGACTGAGGCTTTTAAAAGTAATGCTTAGAAAAGTTGTTGATTTTATATCTTACCTTTGCATCTCACAACTGCCATGTGCAAGCTCTGTCAGATTTTCCTGCCCACAAAATGCAGCAACATGAGGACAAAAGGTCCCTGCTCAGTAACACCTCTCAGGGTCTGGATGTTCACTTCAGGATGTTCTCAGCAGCACCAAGGTATAAATAGAATCAAATGTGCACAGAAGAGTAATAATACATATGTATGTTTGAGGCAGTTTGTGCATTCATGGTGCATTAAGGGGAATTAAAAAGAAGTATAGAGGATCTGTTTCTTTGGTGTCTTCTGCTAATTTTGTCCAATTCCCAATAAAAAACTAAAATGCTGCAGTTTCTTTCTAGTAATAGGCCAGCAACTGTTGTTTACAGATACTTTGTGAGTCTTTGGCTAGATTGTACTGATGCATTTGGCCCTTTATGTACATAGAACTATAATGCTGGGGGCTTTGCTATCTATTTTTCTGTGTGATAGTAAATTATTGTTCATTGTAAGTCAAGACAGTATCAAGCAAAGAAAAAACTTTTTTACTTCTGTCTCATTACCTATAATGATAGGTTATGAATGCCTGTGTTGAGGTCTTGAATCTTCTGAGTGCTAGAGACCTCCTCCTGCTCCTCTTCCTTTCAGACACAAGTGGCTATTACATATTCCCGAGTAGCAGATGGTGTGATTGGAATCCTGTTAGATGGAGAGGGAACTGAATTCACCTCCTGGCTCTTCTTCCCTCCCTGGTGGTTTTGCAGAGGGCTCTGAGATCACCTATTGGACCTGCCCCTGTAGCAACTTACAGAAACACCTCAGTGGCCTGAAAGGTTCCAGGAGTAGCTGGGTACCTCTCTGCTTGGTACCACCAGGGCTTGAGCTGTTGTCAGCATTCCCAATGGAGATCCAGTGGGAGAGGGAAAGGTGAGTAGGATTAGGAGGCAAAGAGCAGAAAGACCCAAAATTACAATCAGCTCAGTTTCTGATCTAGGTATTACCACATAGGTAATCTGTGATCACTTATGCTGAGACAGTGAAGGGACAAAATAAGGACAAAAGAGGCTGGGGCTGATTTTTTTTTCAGCCCAGGCCAGGTTGAGGCAGCTATGAAAATATGACTGACCCTTGCCAATAAGGAAATGTGCATTGCCATTCCCATCCCACTGCCATGCTGGCTTCCAATGTCTTCAAACTTCTGCCTTGTATTTTAGAAGGCACCATCAGCTCTGGAGGAAGTAAACACTCCTACTGCCATACAGAGTCATGGTAGTGCAATGCACAGCTCTGAGAAGCACAGTGCATCATGAATTAAGAAGAGAGAGGATTTGTTCTCAAGTTTCAGCACAACCTTAATCCCTTTTGCCACTGATGTTATCCATTAATCTCTTTGTCTGGCTTGGCTAATCGGTGTAGGCATTTGTATTGTGAACATCACTGTGCTGTCTCAGTGCTTATATATCTGTTGTATATTGGGGGGAAAAACATCCCTAATTTAATTAGTTCAATTTATGGCATGAATGACTTTAGGATTTATTGTATGATGGATGTTTATTTAAGAGAGACTTAATTATTCATTTCTACATTTGGGTGAGAGTAACATAGCCTCAACAGAAATACATTCTTGTTAAGTTTTTAGGTATTTTTTTCTTCCACTGAGCTATATAAAAGTCTAATGAAAGAAAAATCTAATGCAGACACAGTAAATTACTTTGCTCCCACCTCACATTGGGACTGAGCTGAGAAATGATGAATGTGCTATAGGCTTCCGTAGCAGGTCAGAAGATGCAAAGAAACTTCTCCAGTCAGTCTCACCAGGACACAACAGCTCTGGTGTTTAATGTTCATCCATGCTTTGTCTGAAGGGTACAAAACAAGAAGGCAAAAAGGCATTTATCTTTATTCTTCATAAAGGAGGGAGAGGATGGCAATTAAATTACATAAGGGAAAGGCTAAACCTCTACAATTTTTATCTGATCTAAGGACAAATATTGTCTAAGAAAAATGGACCAAATTCTACTTTTGATGATGTTGTTACTATTCTGTAGTGTTAGCTAAGCAGCATAAGTGTAAATGAAGAACTTTTCTGCTGTCTTTCATTGGGTGTGTAGAACACTGAATAAAAGAAAATTACAAGAATTAAATGGATGGTGATTGGGATGTACAGACTGTTGGTTTTTGTGGGGTTTTTTTTCCCTCTGCACACTTCAGTTCATGATCTCTCCTCCTCTCTTGGATTCATTTTCTGTAAGAATTGCTTAGATAGCCTGGATTTTGGAGCAGAATTAGCTTTTCACTTCTAAATGACTGGGCTATACTTCCAGACAGAATCCTAGAATGGTTTGAGTTGGAAGGGACCTTAAAGATCATTTAGTTCCAAACCCCCCTGTATGGGCAGGGGCACCTCCTACCAGATCAGGTATGTCCCAGACATAACTGGAACATTTCCAGTGCTGGGAGAGTCAGAAGTGTTCTTGCACCTGTGTGGCAGTTCTACAGAAACCAGAGACTTCACTTTCTCTTGTGTTTTTTTGTATTTCTTCTACAGAGTGGTTGGATATCTAGTGTGAGGTGTGGTGGGAATGAACAGGAGCTTATTTGGGGAATATTGTCTTTGTATTCACAAAACCTAGGAGCAGGTTACTGGGGTAAGAACAGCAGGATGGGTTTTCCTGAAGAATTAGTTGGTTTGTAGGCAAAAAGGGCTTTAGTTCACCTGACAGGTACCCACAACTGAAATGTCCTTTTGGAAATATTAGAAGAAACAATGACTTTCACAAAGTGACTTTTTTCATAGCACCCAAGTTTTGTTTGTCCAGCCAAGATACATTAGACTATCTAGGCAGTTATTAGTTGTGCAGGTTTGTTGAAATAGTTTAAATTCAGTTACTGCCTCTTCAGCATGATTTCTTTTCATTAATAATGATCCAGCTCCCCAGCTTGAATCGGGGACCAAAAGTCTGACAGTAAAATGAAACTGTGTGTGAAACATAACAGAAGTCGAGTACAAGAAAGGCTGAAGTAAACTCAACTTGAACACCATTGGGAAGAGAATGGATGAGCCATTTGGAGCTGCTATTTACAAACAGCTCAAGTGTCTGACATGTGCCAGCCCAGCCAGCAGCCAGACTACAGCAGAGCAGTGAATCTCCAGCACTTTTGGGCTGTGTATTCATGTCTGTGCTTGAGAGAGGCTGCCAACATCAATGTTGATTGTGCCTCCATTCCAAAACATACTCTGTATGTCACAGTTTTGTGCCAATCTAATCAGCAAATACTGAAATACAGGGCAAGTGCCAGAGATCAGTAGCAAGATTGGGAGGGAAGAAAGTAAGTTTCTCCCAGATATTGTCCACAAAAGAAAGCTATTTTACTTGACTAGTACGTGTTAGGAGGTGATGTGAAGGACTTTGATTTTCAGGGGTTGTTATTAAAAAAAAAAAAAAAAAAAAAATCCAAAACACAAACAAACCACTCCCCAAAACAAGATTATTTTTATATGCTCTATTTTACATGCCTAGTTTTAGTCAAACAATTAAACATAATGTTTCAATTAACAAAGTTAAAACAAATGCTAAATACATTAAAGATAGATATTTGGGAGACGTAATCTGCTGGTCTGTTGGTGTTTTGTTAATACATAGCTGGAAAGCTGCACCTGCTCTATCAATTAATGACAAATAATGTACATTATATCATCAACGTTTATATATTTCCTCATAATGGATGATATCTGAGGATTTGCTTTGCTTAACATTCCTATCGTATTCTTTATGTATATATGATTATACCAAGCAGCCAAATTTACATGTGGAAAAGGTTGAGCCTGCATTTTTAGCCCAGGGGTCCCCCCAGTTCTGTGAGATCCTAATGGATGAAGATTTTGCCTGTGTTTTCAAATTTGTAGGGAAATTATTAATTCCTTTTTCTGCTGAAAAGGCAGCAAAATGTCACTGTTCATGCTTAGAAATAATGTTTTTACTAGAAGGGCATCTGCTACGTTACTTTTTAAATTTGCAAGACATTTGTGTCATAACAGAGCTTTAGAATAATAAGATAAACTTTATTTTAAAGTCATAGACTGTAGTGTTCCTGCATCCGGATGGTGATTGTCTAGCTGGTGTGTACTATAGGTATAAATAATTGTGTGAAGATTTTGGAAGTGGCAGGATGGTGAAGAAAGGCAAGATCTTGTGTTTATCTGTGGAATAATAAAGTAATTTTTCAGGAAGTTGCCAAAAATATATTATTTATTGACAAATACTTAATAGACATGTAAGTTATATGTTTTTTCTCTATAGAATCAACAGTCATGAACCAGTGTTTTTGCCGGTGCTGTTGCTGGAGACTGACCAGGATATTTAGAAGGGAATCTGTTATGCTTGAGCTTAGGAGGAAGCATTGTAAATTCTTAGCCATTATTTTCTATTGTTTGTATAAGAAGAAATTAGGCTTTAATTCTTCAGTACATATTCTGCTCTCATTTCTATCACATCTACATCTGCTAATTTTAGCTCACGTACTCCTGATTTATACTGATATAGCTGAGAATATAATCTGTCCCAGAGAGTACAAAGTAAACAAAGAGAAATAGGTAATTAAAGATACAAGGACATCTAGGAGACAGAAACTCTGGTGTGAATCCATCAAATGCGTCAGGATAGACAGTGAAAAATCATGGTATCTAGATGATAGCCAGAAGTGAAGTAGAAAGCAGAATAGTTGTTTTTCTAGCATATGTTGAAGAAATGCCAATGTGAAAAATATTAGTAGTATGGAATGCAGTTTCAGTGATGTGAAAAGTCAAAAATAGTGAGGAGATACCAATTGCTGAAAGCCAAAAAGCCCTGCTAAGGTCATAATACAAGAAGTAAAAAATATTTGGGTGCATATCTTCAAGATAAAGCTATAAATATTTGTATGAAACAGGTGAATTTTATGAGAGTAGCTAAAAACCAGTGTGAAGTTGAGAGAAATTTAACAGGTTAGTGAAAGCAAAGGGTTTTTTAGCCTAATTGAATACAAAACCAAGAAAGAAAATTACAGTCAAGGCAATGAAACGTAGGTAATGAGAAATCTTTCAGGCAGTTGCATACTAAAGTTGAAGCAATAGGCACAGAATAAAACCAATTGTTAACAGTCTTCAGAAAATGCTCATTCTGCAGCAGAGAAACCTTTACAGGGTCTGTAAAATGTAGAACCACTGAACCTTGCAGAAAAGAATAAAAGATATACAGGTAATTGTGCAGTTCTCTTTAATGTTAGTACAAACCTTCAGGAGACAAGCTGCCTATTTGAAGATGCACTCAGAAGGTGCTGACAGCCTTAAAATCCAGAATTACGAAGATTTATGGTTGGTGACTTTTTGCCTCCACACACACCTTTTTTGAGATTTTGATGATTTTTTTTTTTTTTGAGGCAAGAATTTTAGATTAACCATGCAAAGTTAGATACAAAAAGCTGTAAACCAGAATGAAGGGAAAAGGCTGTGTCTGAAAACCTAGTTTTACATATAATAGGAACCAGGAAAGCACATTTACAGGGTCACACTTTAGAGTGACAAAGAAACACACACAATATTGAATGTCCTTATTCAGTGTAAGTATATTGACTTAGGGTGGGGTTTTCAAAAATGAAGAGCTACATTTTGGTAGCCTATTTGTAGATCTAGGGAAGAGAGGAATTTGCTGAGTGTAACACAGGTAAATAAAGCAGTGCTGGATCATGCAGGGGTGTTGGTGAGGGCTGTATGTTTCTCCATCCTTCTGAGCAGATGTGAGACTAATTGTGGCCATTCTCTTTAGACTCTTCCCGACTCTTGTCATGATTAATGACACTTGATTTTTCAAAGGATAGTTAGAGATGTATAATGATGCCCTTCAGCGAATTTCAGAATCTACCACGCTCTGACAGAGGTGAACTATAGGTGTAATCTCAGAGGAGGGTCTGCTCTAAGGAAAGGAATGATTAAAAAATCCAGAACACAATTGGTTGGCACCTGGTTCTTGAGGCCTCTGCTTGCCCCCTTGCTATTGTGTTAAACTTCACTTTCTGGATTCATCTCACATAGATGCATCAGACTTTATCCTATCACTTTCTCTGCAATTAGTAATATTGCTCAGCCCACAACAGTCCAGCTCACATAATCCAGATCTCTTAAGCATCCAGTATTTAATCAGGATATTCTGTGGTCCTTAAAGGTAGTAAAACTAGTGTACAATGAGCACACAACTTTTCTTCCTTAACTTTTCAGTTTGCATTAAAATATACCTTGGCAGCAGCTCTCCTGGTTGTCTGCCATTATTGAGCAGCTCTTGCATTGCAGAGCAAATGAAATGGATTTTGTTAAGAAAAAATACATTAAACTATCATTTCCATGTTATTAACTGACTGCAGGACTCTCAAGACAAAACCAAGCATCTGCAGCCTCCACATTGCTGTAATGTCTAGAGATCAGGAACATGCTTTTGTTCCCAGCAGAAGTTCAGAAATGCCTTTTTGAGATCTGGAAGCTATATATTCTCTTGAGCTATGGCTGCTTGGTTAGGAGGATCTTGAGACTGTAAAATAAAGTTTTGCTACAGCTTATTTTTTTCTGTCATTGTTCATTCCATGCTGTATCACACACCATGCTGACTTTTTATCACTGATGGGCAGAGGTGCATGTTCTGGCAAGTTCAAAACTACATCACATCTCCCTGCAGGAGACTTTCAGATTTCTCCCTATGATCCAAGAAGCATGTTAGTGTAAACAATGAAAGGTCACTTGGTTTTCTCAGTTTGGTCAGAAGAACTTAGCCTGATTGTTGCTTTATCATCACAGCCACACTTATTCACACTCAACATTGTTTCTGGAACGTGTGCTGTGGGAGATGCCCTACGTCCTCAACTATGAAATCTAAATAACAAACCAGGAGCCAATGAAAGCATAAACAAAATTTTCAAGTTTCTGAAATCATGTAACACCAATGTATTGTGTTTGAGTCTTCCTGCTCAATTGTTTGGCATCATTCTGTAGCAAAATGGAAATATGGCCTGAGTGTGGCATAATGATGACATTTTTGTGGCTTAAAATACTCAGTGTGGTTCTGAAGTTGCCTTGGGACAGTGTTCTGTGGACTTCTTGTGAACAAATTATGTACAAATTGGGTAGTCAGGTGCTGTCTTCTACTAAAATAAAATAGAATCAATGCATATGGAAATTTTTGTACTGTGGACACTAGCAACCTTGGCATTTAAATCCCACTGGAGCCCTTAGTGCTGTTCAGCAATCCTTTGCCTGAACCAGAATATTTTTTTTTCTTTGGCCTATTTATGTTACTTTTCTGTTTTCTTTTTTCATTGATTATTTGAGTTAATCTTTCCATATGTCATTTCAACAAAAACTGTTTCTCTCCAAAATACTACTGCTTCAACCAGATGGCAAGTAGCAAAAATTTCTAAAATGTAAATTTTGTTATTGTTACTTTACAGATGACACAAGGAGTCAATTTCTTAATATTCAGAAATATTGATCTTATTTAGTCTACTAGCATGGAAAACCTCACCTGATAACTTTTATACACTGATCAAGGTATTTAAGATAACTTACTATAGGTTAAAGTTGTTTGTGTAGATAAAATGAAGAGTGCTTTCTGATTTTTCCTGATGCAGTTTTAATAAATGTCAAATGCTGGCTAAAACAGGGTAAAAGGCTGCTAAGTTCTTCTGTTCTTCTCTTAAGCACCAGCATGGTTAGTTTGATTCCACCTTTTGCACATGTTTTTCTCAGCAATACTTGGAGCTAGATTTTCCTGGAATCTACAACTGCTCCCAGGGACAATTCATTGCTCTTAATTCAATGTAATTTATACAGTCCTTTTTCAGTCATTAGTTATGCATTTAAAGAAATAATTTTAAAGCTTTGGAACAAAATAACAAGTTTATCTCTGCAGGTCTTATAAAATTGTGTTAGGTAAGTTGATTTTTTTCAACTGATGTTTGTTCCATGTATGTTTTAACTGCTGGGATTTGATTATCTAAGTGGAATATCAGTATGATTTTATTACAAATTTTTATTTTATAACTTTGGTATTAAGAGAATTATTGCTTTATTTCAAAAATGAGATTATACCCATAATAGTAAATAATAATAATAGTAATCACTAAACAGATTTCTGAAGAGTTCGCCTAAAATAAGAAATAATTTTGTATTTAATCATTATGCAAATTATTATTCACTGTAAAGCACTTCTCACTTATGAAAGCTGTGGTAATTTTAGGATTGCTTTATGTGGAAGTTGTTCTCCAGACACAAACCCTGAATGTTCAGCTAAAAAGGGCCAGTAGATCTGTCACAAACAGCTACTGGAAATGTATTCTCAAAGTAACAAGGATGCTGAAAGTGAAGTAACATTGCCAGTGGCTTTCTAACCTTCAAGCTTAATGTGTTTGGCTTTCAAGCTGCCTAAAAACAATTTCTAAGTATGTAATTTGAGTCTTGGAATGAAAATAAAAATGCAGAAAGAGTTTAGTAGCTCTCCTTTCAAGGCACATTTTAAATATTGCACCTGTTGAGACTGTTGAATTAGCAATATTATTCTCTAGAGAGAGAACCTGTGGGGGCCACTATTCACCAGGACTCACCAAGACCTCCTAGATGGAGGCACAGTGGTTTTGCTGAGTGGAAAACAAGGAAATGATCATGTGAGAACACAAACATCAGGCCAGGGGCTCAGCCTGTGAATTTCTGGTTCATGCAGCGGGCACTCCTGTTATTTTTGTGCATTAGCTGGAACCTTGGAAGCATCCCTCCCTTGGCTGCCTCTGATGGCCACAGGGGAAGCCCTTTGAAAGGTCAGGGAAGGAAAATTTATGACTGGAGAAAAAAGTGCATTGAACGTGGCTCTGCAGTGCCTGGAAGACACTTCTGGGTGGCTGAGGCACCCTAATTAGTAGGTATGTGTTGTTAATTTATAATATAAGCAATCAAGGTTCTGGTTTTCAATCTGGTCTTGGAGTTGTAGCATCCATGACAGTGCAGCACATCAGTGCAGGAAGGGTCAGAGAGACTCCTGAGTTTTATCTTTCTGGGCTCCTGGGGGCTTTACTGCTTCCAGCATAACCTGAAAAAAGAAAAAAAGTCAGAAGGAATTATTTAAGCCTAGGCAAGGCTGAGAGGCTTTTTAGCACATGCTGATGAGAGGAATAGTTCAGACAGAAGTGATAATGTACTTCTGAAGTTAGTCTATTAAAAGGACCAGCAGAGAATAATCCAAACAAGGTTTTTGTTTTCAGTTTTGGATATTTCAGCAGAAGCTAGTGCAGACAGTTGTGTGATTGTTCCAGCCACCCAAATAGATCAGCTGTTTAGATTGGCCCAGTGCTGTGCTAAAGCAGCCATACAGCTTCTGGATTACAGCTGGCTCTTATTCATCAGCTTGGAGCAAAAGCAGAGTAAACAAGCATCTGTTTGCCCTCGACATTGTAGACATAGCCTCTGGCTTCATTCTTACAGATAAACAAATAGTGGGTTTGGGTTTTTTTAAGAAATATTTTTAATTCTTACTATATTTGTCTTTTCATTGAAAAACAACAACAACCCCCGCTTCTCCCACATAAAAACAATAGAGCAGCTAGAAGATTTCTATGTAAAAGTCCATATGATTACATTCCTCTGGCTGACCTGGCCTCAGTGCTAACTTACTTTTAATTTTTTTCTCCCAAATTTAAAATTTCATTTCTGAAAGTTTTGCCACCGCAATGAATTGTGGCTCTGGGTAAAGAAAAACTGCTTTTTTAGCATTGCCTGTGGAAACTGCTGGAAAAGTCTTCCAGTAAAGCAGGAATGGCAAATCTTTTTTCTGCTGTCACAGAAAAAAACCTCCAGCCAACCAGAAAGCTCTTTTGACTTCTGAAAATAAGAAAAAAGTAACATTCTTTTACATGTTGGTGGTAGATGAACAAAAAGTACATAGGCTGAGATTTTGAGTCTTACAGGACATCTGAGATTGTTACATGTGCTCAAGGAGCTTTTCTATGCCACACACACGAGGATTTGTGTATTTTATGCCATTACTAATAAACAGGCAATCATGTATTTACTATTATATATTAATACAATGTGAATCCTTTATACCATTTCATTCTAAGCCAAAGCATTCATTATATTTTTATTAATGTTTTAACTACAGTATTCTAGAGACATCCTGATATCCTCAGACCTTTCATTACATGTGGTACTACAACCTCTGGGGTGGTTTCTTCCAATTTCCCCACTTAGCATTGCTGGCTCTTTAAGTCAACCCCTATGCTCCTGGCCTTTCTGGGACATTTATCACCAAACTTTTCCAAGGTTCCCCTACCAAATTTAAAATGAAAGACCCAGAACATGAGTAGAACAGCTTTCCTAAGCCAAAGCATCCTGCTTGGATGCATGTTCTCTGACTCCCAGGAGAACAAGCAGTGTCTTGATGGGCTTAGGAGGCTGCAGCAGCTCTTGACACTAATGCTGAGTCTGGGCACCAGCTAGCATTGGGAAGTCTTTATTCGCTGGAGTACTTGGTGGATAAAATATTTTCTCTTCCTTATAAATAAATAAATAAATAATACATAATTTGCTGACACAAACTATTTGCTTAAAACAGGGAATAGGCCTTGAGGGAGATATTTATGGTACAGGCTAGATTGACTTCAACAAGCAGCAGCTGGTGCTTTCACACTGCTCGGTGCTGGAATCATCTTCTGTAGTGGGAGATAGAGAGGCAGAAAATGCAGCTGCATCTTTCTAGAGCTAATTTTAAAAAAGCAATGAGCTGGTAATTGCCACTTTTCCCAGCTGGTCTTTATGAGGGGAAAAGGTTTAATCATAGATTGAGGAAGGGAGAGGAAAATACAAAGCAGGCTGCAAAGCCTGTTAATGGCCATCCCTCCTGGAGACCCCCAGAAAGGTAAGCTCTTGGTGGCTGGGAGGAGCTGGAGATGAAGATTTACCTCCAGTGGGTTATCTGACAGTCCTTGGGGTTGTGCTTTTGCATATGAATTTCCTCAGGAAGGCTCTGGGATGGGTGCTCCTTCAGCCTGCTGTCAGTTTCCCAGGCCTTGGAGGGAGGGAACTGAACTGGGATCCTTCTGAAAGAAGGGAAAAGAAAAAGGGGATTTGCTGTGAAGTTTTTTTCCATCAGCTTCTCATTTCTTCTTGATTCATACTAATAATCTATAAGCTCGATTGATGCAACAGAATATAAATATTTGTGCACCCATTTAGCTAATGCTTGGCTCTATTTATAAACAAGAACATTTTGCAAGAGCTTCTTCTTGACAAGTATATTTAAGTATAGAGAGTGCCTGTGCATTAAATTAACCATGCTTCATTAACTCTTCCAAAATATCAAGTCTTAGGTTATATCTAAACTAAAAAGTGACAGTGGAGTAAGATGGTGGCAATAACTTTAAACTTCAGGAGAACAGGAAGCTTGTGTTTATTCTCTTATTTGGTGGGAGGAAGAGAATAAATCTGGTTTTACCCTTAATTTCATATTTTCAGCTGTGGTGTTACTGTGGTATGGAGGGTGATAGAAGAACAGTCATATACAAATGTGCTGGTTTTAGGGTCACTTTCTATTTGGTAACTTTTCTTATGTGGTTAACAGGAAATTTAATCCAGGTTTAGTTCAAGGGGACTTTTTTTTGTTTGTTCATTTTTGATTGGGTTTTTTGTTTTGGTTGGTTGGTTGGGGTTGGTTTTTTTGTTTTGTTTTGTTGCAAGTAAGAACCCAAACTTTGAATTCTGATAAATGGAGCTTCTGATAGTTGATAGCTCTGCCTGTAAGAAAACTTTTGTGTGCTTTTAAACTAGCATTTTTTAATCTGCTTTTTGCATACTTAGCCATACAATTGACTTTGTTGATGGCATATCAATCTATGTTTGCTGCATTTCAGAACTATGTGCTGAGTGATAAAAGAATATTTTGTTCTTGTCAAGAAACAAGTTATTAAGCATGATATGGCAAAATAGCTTTAAGTCATTTCAAATTGTGTTTAATCTAGCAATTTATTTTTGTTTTTTCTAATTTTTTTTATTTGGTCATAACTTCTTTCTCCATTAAATTTCGTGAGGATAAAATCTTGAAATAGGATTCCATGCTGCTAAGTGATGAACAGCTACAGAACTGACAAGAGTTGCTGTCCCAAGTGTTGCAATTGATCAGGTCAGGGGATGTCAATGATGAGCTGGTCTCTGCCAGAGGGACATCTCAGGATATCTACCTTGCCCTCCTAGCCAGATGTCTGTCCTTGCTGTCCCAGCTGAATGTCTGTTCTAGGCAGGCTTTATATTGGGCTAGAAAGGAATTGTGCCAAAGGCCTCATTCTGCACCCAGTGAGAAAAGAGCAGAACAGAACTCGAATATCCTAAAAAATTGGGCTGGGACCAGTTTGACAGGAGTGAGATTTCCTTTTGTAGAAGTGGAAGCTGAGTGTTTACCTGTGCAGTGAGACTGAGTGTGTCAGGGACCTGGTGCTACAGGACTTGATTAAAGGTTCATGCTGTTCCCTTCAGTGTGTTTTTGCTCTGTGAGAGGGACAGGAAACTTCTGGACTGTGGGGTTCACATTTATTCCTGGCTGTGTGCAGAGCCCAAGCCAATACATCACATTTCTGTAACACTGGGTCGAGCTATGGGAGTCAAATCCAGTCTTGGTTTGCAGTTTCAATTCTCTTTTCATGGATGATTTTAGGTGTGAAGAGTGCCTTCAGTTAATTAAAAGATTGACTGAGTCATATGAAGGCACTGAACCACAGGAAAAAACCTTCGAAGTGTGAATTTATGTAAGGAGAAAGATATTTTTAAATATTTGTTCATCAAAAATACTTTTCAGTAGCTGTCACCTGTTGTGTTGAAAAATGCCTGATTTTGTCTTCCCTTCCAAGTCCACTCAGAATGTCTTTGAAGTCTTTGAAGTCAGATAGGAAAAAAAAATAAATTTTCTCTTGTATTTCAGGTATGTAACAAATGAGTACTTGGAAAACACTTTCTGGTGGTTTTGTCAGCCAAATGGAAATGAAAGTAACTTTTTGTTGTTGTTGCTTTACAAGAGAAACATGCTAAAAGAATGTCATTTGGCTACTAGGGTAACAGATGAAAACTACTGTCAGAAAAGAGATTAAATTATTTCATTTGGAGGTGAATGTCATCTGAAATAAGTGATTTCACATTTTAAAGGCTGCTGAGGAGAAAACTGATGAATGTTAACATTCTTACGTTGTTTATTTCATGCCTTTTTTCTTTTCTCATTTGTAATGCTTACGTATTCAGGAAGTTGAGGTAGGTTTTTCCTTTTTGTTTATGGATATTTACAAGTTAAATTATTCACAACATAGAATTCATTTTATACTTTAAACTATCATGAGCAAGTGCTGATATTGTTACAAATGAAATCTATGGGCACGCATGAATTATTAATGTGTTAATATTGATTTGTTAACATGTTAATATTAAAATGTCATAACAGTTTCATATGTTACAGCAGGCATTAGTATTTTAAACACATTAGTATCTATCCTAGTAGAAAGCTCAGAAACATGTGGATTTCTGTACAGACATTATTATCAGGAAGGTTTATTGACTGGGAATGTTAAATCTAATAAAGGTAGGTGTATTATATTTAGGGATATGCCCCTGGAAATCAGTGTCATGTTTAGGCACTGTATATTTCTGTGTCAGCATGCTGGTTTTCAGAAAAATGGTGGTATCCATTTGGAGATATTAAGTTTCTCCTCTGTAACAAAAGTCACTGTAGGATAATGTATGAATTTTGAACACCTTGCAGAGAACTCGCACAAAACTCTGACCATTTCTCAAGTCAGAATTTTAAGGGGTTATTTCAATGAGAAATACCTTTTCTTCCTGTTCTCAATGATAAAGTGAAACTTGACTGCTGTGTTTTTTGTTGTCCAGGTGGCAGAAACTATTTTGAACTGCTGTTAATGTACATACACTCATTATTTACTCCCATAAGTAATAACGAGTTTTAAATATTTAAAGATTCAAAGGTTTTCTCTATTCTATGTTGTAGGGGCTTTTTTCCAATTTTTTTCTTTTGCTTTTTCCTGTATTATCATGCTGTGGTTTTAGATATACTCTAATTTCAGGTCTCAAAAAGGGATACTAAACAGATCTGCATAAAGGAGAAAGGAGGAAAGGAGAAGAAATAGGTTTACAAAAGAGTTGGGTGATTTTGTAGATAGGTTTGTTTTGGTTTTTTTGAGGAAGATATATTTTCTGTAAAATATTACTTTGACACCAAAATTGAGCTAAACTCTCTTTCAAATCCTTATTTCAAATGTGGTTCCATATGCCAAGAGTGTTAGAAAACTTTCTTGGGATCTGAATTATTTAACAGTTTCTGATGTTGAAAACCAAGCAGAAAAGCAGCACCTTGGAAAAAATGTAAGCAGGCAAAAAAACCCAAAAACACAACAACAAAAAAACTTTGTTCCTGGACAAATAATATTCCGTTCAAAAGTGATTAATGCCTGGTGAAATTAGCAGTACTTTATAGACAATTACAAAGTGTTCTATGACAATGAGGTTTTGAGGGTTTTTTATTTTAACAAAACTGTGAAATTCAAAGGCAAGCTCATTATTTCTGGTGCCAAGCCTTATGCTTCTGAAGAAAAGAAGGAAAGATACTTTTAATTTATCTAAAAATAAATTATGGATAATAATCTTTATTGTCATTGTGGATCATCACTGGCCATGAAGTCAGTATGCAAGCAAGACTATACTTGGTGAAAGAAAACACATTTTCTCCTGATAGTCGTTCAGGCTGACATCCATAATAGGAAGAATGACAAAAGTATTCCCTGCGACTGTTCCTGGAAGTTACTGTATATTAAGTATAATTTTTCAAAATTATTGCTGTGTTTCTGTACGGTGACAATCACATTGTGTGATTTATATGTGTCCAAATGAATATAATTATTTTATTTCCTTTGCTAACTCTTCACTACACCAGGATGGTGTGAATCATTTTGTTGTCTGAAGACCATGCTCCTAAGTTGTAGACTGATTCAAAATAATAGAGGTATTAGAAAATTTTTAATAATGATAATACTTTGAAGAAGATTTTAGAAGAAAATAAGAGGTGCTGAATCTAAGGAATTTTTTATTCTGGAATTTCTAAATGCATTTAGTACTCTTTAGGATATAGCCTGTTGATAGTTTAATTTGATTTGAACGAAATGTCTTAGGATCAAAAGTGAATTGATAAATTTGATTCAAATTGGTTCACTTGATTTTTAGTTTAGTTATGTAAAATTATTCTGTGGAGACTGATTATATTTTTTCCTGAGGTTTGGTTTTGTTTTTTTTTCCTTCCCTTTTAGGATGATTATTTCAGAAACTGGAATCCAAACAAGCCTTTTGATCAAGGTAAAATTAGTTCATATTTTGTGCTTGTCTTCTGCTATTTTATAATGTCTCCATATACTTTCTGCCTTCCTCCATCTGTCCCCCATGCATTAGTGAAGCTATATTCATACTTACACCTCACTCCCAATTTAGCCACAGCTTGAGGTGATTTATGTGTCAGGGTTTGACTCATCTCTGCATGTTTCAGCTGCATTTTTTTTAGTCCCCAGCCATTCCAGTTCGTATTCAGTGTTTATATATATGCTTAGAAAGGTTCTCTGTAGCCATGAATCTCAGCCTAACATGCAATTTGAAACAGGTATCTTTACGTACATTTTCATAATAAAATCACAAATGTAATTACTGCATTTCCTAACACTCAAGGGGACAGTTCTTTGAAGTCAGTTGTAATGTATGAATTTTGGGGCTGTTTTTCAAAAGAAATGTGTTGTGTAAAGGCTGCTGATTTAGATGCATTTATTTACATTCCGTAAATAACATTTTGCATTTGTTTTGGTGAGTTGCTAAGTTATGGCAATACTTCCAGGGTTTCCAGTCCAGCCAGCAAAGGAGAGGAAGAAATAATAAAAATATTCTAACTTTTGTTTTCGTTATAGCACTGAGAACAACAGACATGCCAGGAAAAATAACTTGCTATTGACAATTCTGATAAATCAGAATATTGTATTTTAGCTTTGATATTTGTTATATTTGTCCCTAGGAATCTGTACCATTCTATTCCAGAGTACCCTCAGAAAGTGTATTATGAAACTCTTTGGCTCTTACATTTTGTTACTTCTGAAGATTTCTAGAGTGTATTTTTTTCAGGGCAAATGTAAAAATTTTATTTTGCACAGCTTCTTTTGATTTGGTAGAACCAATAATAGGCTGTTTGATTTCTGGAGCATAGCAACACGAGAGAAATTGCAGATGAGTTGGATTCTGTTTGCCTTTTGACAGTTGCACATTTCTCCTCTTTGTAACATTCAACAAAGCTCATATAATTCCTGCTTGAGAACATACATGGGGCAAGGCTGTTGCAGCTGTAAAATCACAGGTACATGGTAGACTTTTTCCATGGTTTGAGGCATTTTTAGGTCCTGGATTTCTTTTACTAGCTTTGATTCACTATTCAGCATCATGCCTCTGAAACTGCAAAGTGCCAGTATCCTAGAGTTTTATTCAAACTGGTATTCTGAGTTTCAGTCTACTTCTGCTCTGAAATTTGTTGGGACATTAAAAGGTATGCTAAAATCCATTTAGAAATGAGTGATCATATGAATTTCCATCCTAGAGATCAGTCACACAGTCCTCTCCTTTATACCCTGTGTTCATAGTGAAGTGTGGGACTTCCATTGTCCTTCAGAATGTAAAATGACTGTTTAGATATATAATATTGTCAATTTATATTCAAAAAAGGTGTTGCTGAAAGCAAACTGCTCAGGCAGAGAGCTTTTCTTTTTGGTTGCTTGTTGGCTTGTTTGGTTTGGTTTTGTGGGGGCTGGTGGTTTTTTGGGTTCAAGGTGAAACGGTGTGGTACGCAGAGGGAAGGAAGAAGTTGGAAATTCAGTGGCCTTCTCCAGCATAACTTATCTCTAGTGTCATTGGGATGTAGCCAGTGGATATTATTAATTTTTTAATAACTACCTAAAAAAAAGCAATTCATATTACAGAAAGCGTTTGTGGAAATGAAATAGGATGAAATTATACTTGAATCATATCACAAGTGAGAGAAAGACAGACTGAATCAGCTGAGGAGAAAGAAAGGCTGAACAAATGAATGAAGAGGTAACTAGATAAATGACAGACCAGTGGAGGAAGTGAAACCAGAGTGTGTTCTTTATTTGCTTTTAATTTGAGCTTTAGCACTCATTTATTTTACAAACAGGAGTCATAAAAGGGAGCAGCATTGCTGATCAGAGGCTTGAATCTTCCAAACTACTAAAGTGTTTCCAAAGAAAATACATCAGAAGTCTCTGAAGGTGCTTTTGAAAATTTCACCTTACATTAATTTTTGTATTTCATTGCCAGACTTGTTCCTTCTATTATCTGTAGGAAGCTCACAGGAATAACACTGGGATCTTATGCATGTTAGAGCTGAAGAGTGTAGATTCTCTGTCTTTATGGAAATGGATCTGCAGTGTCAAAGGAAAAGGGAAGATGATGTTTTTGTCAAGGCAGATATCCACAGAGAAAATTTCAAAGGCATTTGAGGGATTTAGGATTACAAATCCTATTGACTTCAAATGAAACTTACCCTTCTACCACTTTCAGCAGCCTTGTGACCCTCTGTCTTCCCAGGAGGAAAACCAAGAAGGTAAATCCTGACAAAATATTGCAAAAAAGATTCTGAACTGACATGCTTCAAAACTGTCTTGTTCATGGTGCTACTGAGATGTTTGACTGGGCAAAACCAAATCATTTCAGAGAATCTAGATACCTTGATACATGTGGATACCTTGAAGCTATACAAACAGTCCTACCTTTGTTAAAGCTTCCTGCCTCTTTACAAGGAAAAACTGAAACAACCCCTAGAGTTACAGGAGGTATCTTTGCATAAGACACCCTTTCAAGGGAAGTCAGCTTGAATGGTTCAGCTGCATCTCAGAGGATACTTGGGTGATCATTATTTTTTTAGACTAGCTACCAGCCCAGTTCTTCATTCATCTTGAACTCAGGAGAAACCAGCAGAAAGGTGAGCATCTTACTGACTGAGCCAAACTAACGAGGCATTCGGACTGCAGAAGGCAGGAGAGCATATAGCCTGAAAATGATCCTAGTCATTAATATTGAACTCAATTCTGCCAGAGTTGCAGAAGGCAGAAGGGGCAGGTTAGTCAGGATTTTAAAATATGAATCAAAGCCTTGTGGGTTTTTTTTCCTGACAAGGTCATTTGAGAGTTCTTAAGGAGCTTGTCAGCTAACTTGACATACTTACCTGGTCTACTCCATCTGCATGGGAGAAACATGAGGGAATCAGGGAAAATGTTTAGCATTAACATTCTCAAGTCAGAGATTTTGATATGGTAATTAAATGTGTCTAATACTTTGCATCTATTCATATTTGTAAAAAAAAAATGAATTCATTAAGATATATTATTATAAGTTAAAATTGTTAAATAAAAGAAGTAAGTTTAAGTTCAAAATTTCTGCTAAAAGCCATGGCCTACTAGCTGCAGTAAATTCTTCTACAGGCAGAAAGATGCTACTAATTTTTACTGCAAGATGGAAAAATAAAAAGTACATTTTGTTAGGTTTGAAGTTGCAGGAAACAGTTTGGAATGGTGTCCAATTCACTTGCTATATAGCTTTTCTTAAAGCATTGTTACCCATAACATAGGAACTGCAGAAATAATGGCATGCACTTTGTATTGCAGACACATAAGCTCTGAATCCAAAAATGTTTAGACCATGAAGCTGCCATTATTACTGACAGCAAAGATGTAGAAGGACACAGTAAGAAGGGGAGGGAAAAATTCAATTGTATTTTAGTGCTGAACTTTTTCCCAAATCCATGCCTCAAACCACCCACTAAACTCTGTCTATTTAAGCAGCTGGAAGTTTTATCTTCCCATTTTGACTGTGCTGCTTGCAGTGGACTGAGCTGGCCTGAGCCTCTTATCCTGCCCCTGCCTGAGGCAAAGGGCCTGGCTAGAAACCTGGTGAAACAATCGTGAGTGTTCCAGCCTGCTGGAATTCCGAGGAAAAAAGTCTTCTGGTTAGAAATATTCTGAGCTTCCTTCCCACCTTGTCTTGCAGCCTTTGTCTTTATTTTCACTGTCTTTATTCCCTGTTCTCTTCAGCTGTAACTGAGAATTCTGGACAGGAATCTTGCTTCTCGGGGCATTCATTAGCTGCCTTTGAGGAGATTAAAAAAATTTCCAGAATTCCAGAATCTCTTCCACTGTACTACATGAAAATCACCTGCCTGAATGGCACCTTCCAATGACGGACTCTAAGGTCAGGCATACTTGTGTAGACTGGACTGTCATTAATTACAGACATGAAGTCCTCTCTGTCAGTTCAAAGAATTCCCCTTTAGCAATAATGAACTTTATACCTAGAGAGGGCTGTATTGGCATTCATGCTTCCTTTTCCTTTGCATTGAGCTATACCTGTGTGTTTCCAGTGCCTAACTGGCAAATCCAGACTCCAGAAATGGCTTCCTGCAGCTGTGTGTGATAAAATTTGCCTAAAATACGTAGGCCTTCCAAAACAAAAAGGATGATAATAGGAAGCCTTCGACTCAGGATGAAAACCACAGAACCTACAATTATTTTTGAACATGGAATTTTCACTTAGCCCAGTTAAGATGTTCCTTCAGAAATGCCTCAGTAAATTCCTTTCAGAGCATTGTTTAATATTGTACACATCTCTAGCCACAAATATGTTAGTTTTATAATAAATGCTTTCTATTACTGTGCCTCAGATGGCAGATTTCAATTGAGTAACTTATTTTGCAATTTATTTTTTGACGGTGGTTGAATTAGTTTGAGAGGCTTATTCATAAGACAACTGCTCGTGAATTATGTTTGTAAATCTTCAGTAAATCAGTACAATTTTAAAACGTGCTAACCAAATCAACAGGAAACAATAGCTGAGATGCAGCACATGAAATATGTTGTCTTCCATCAAATGCCTTCAAGCACATATGGTTGCTTATATCCTTCAAGCAGATGCATGTGGTTATCTTCATGTGCTAGAAGCATAATCCTGAATTCTTTAGAAGCTTGTAAGCAACCCATTTTGTCATCAAATATGGCATCAGAATTGACAGAGATGGGGTTCCTGCCTGTGACTGTATGATGGCTGATGTGCTCTGAACTGAGACAAGGATCAATAGGTGCCTTGTCTTGAATGTTATTAGCACTTGGGGAGCACTTGTTAGTTCTCTCAGTGATGGTGCTGGATGCCTTTTGCTACTTCTTCACTGTCTGGGAAGGAGACAATATTTTTAAAGGGCAGTCTGTGCCTCCCCATGCTCATCTGGCTCCAGTGAAGTAAATACATTTTTTGGAATTAAACAGGGCCCAGCCCCGCTCTCATTGACCTCCCTTAGTGAGAAAAATCTTCTTTCTTTCAGTTCAGTGTATAGGAGTTCATTTTTAAAACCTACCTACACCTTTAAAAATGAAGTGTGTTTGGAAAATAGATGCTTCCAAAGCTTCCTTCCTTATTTACTGTGAGAGAGACCCCAGGGTATTATGTGAATTAGCTGCTTTGGTTTGTATTCTGATTTAACATGGCCAAACCAATCAGGGGCAGAGTCTCCAGCTTTGAAATATTATTTGACTTAAATATTGGATGGCAAAGCAGGAGATTTATACTGCATGTCAAAGTAAGTTTTAAATCACTAGCCGGTCTGAAGAGTAATTTGCACAGTATTTAAACATGTTTACATGCCTGTGAGTTAATGGATGATTACTGTCATTTGATACTAATTGGAAAACAGGAATTCCTGTAGAGAATAAAAGTAGAAGGTGGAGTGACAATGGTCCTACAAACATCCAGTGCAGAATTTTTGGGAAGAGAAAAATATCCAAGGAGACAAGTTATTTCACAATCAGATTTTGGTAAACTGAGAATTGGTAAAGTAAGAAAGTAGAGGAAGAAGAAATAGGATAACTGGCATTTCCTCAGTGTGAATGGCACATACATGAACTATCCCAAAGCCAAAAGCTTGGTTAATGACAGGACTCTTAGTGACTTAGGGGCAAAAAGTTAGGTACAGAATGTGCAACTGGGCTGAATTCTTGGAGTGCAAACAGTAGTCCCAAAGTCAGAGAGCCAAGTACAAAAGGAGATGTTTAGAGAAAAGGATTTAAGAATAACAATTTTTTACAAGTGTTTTAGAAGGAAGAGAAATATCAAGAAAACTGATGGCTCAGTGCGAATGTTAACATAAATGTATTTCTGAGAAGGCCAAAGCATTGTCACCTGGCTTTGCTTTGGCTTTCCCTTAAAGGTCAGCTGTGACCAGGTGGCTATGGAATGAATAACTTCAGCTGAAGTGTGAGATTCTGGATTAGGGAAAGAACATGCCTGAGTAAATTAGATGCTTGCAAACCAGCTGAAATTGATCTTACTTCAGCCCATTCACTTAAACCTAATTTTAGACACACTACAAGTTCTCTCTGAAAATGTATGAAATTGTAGAATGCTGGGAAAGGACAAGTAACCTGACTATTTTTTAAACTTAGAGAAAAGAGTAAATTGGAAATTATATCCTGTAAACTGAATCTGAAATCCTGAAACAAACAAGGACTGAATAAATATTAAAGCCATATTTGTTAGCATCAAACAGGTATGGGGATGAATAAAACTCATATAGATGTCAAACTAATTTTCTTCTGTGACATTTACAGGTCTTGAGACTCAGGGATACACTTGCAGTATCACATATCTTGCCTTTAATAAGGCTTTTGACATTGGCTTACTGTCTTATAAGCAAGTTAAAGAAATACTGTCTAAAAGAAATAATTGCAAGATGGATACAAAATCAGTTGGAAAACTACATTCTGGTAGTAGCTGTCAATGGTTCAGTGTCAAGCTGGAAGGATAAATTGATTTGGGTTCCTCTGTGATCTACTTTGGGTCCAGAATTATTCACCATTTTCATTAAATTGTAGATACAGAAATGAGTATGCTTATTAAATGTAACTCGGCAATAAAATTCACAGTTGCCTGAAGAAATTTAAGACGTTATCTGAGACAAAGATTAAAGTTCAGTCTGGGCAGATGTGAAGTTCTTAGGTAAGAAAAATGATCTGCACAAAACAGAATGAAAAACAATCAGGCAGAAATAAATTTGGAGAAAAAGAGGAGGGGATTAAAGTGGATTACAACTAGAACATGAGTCACCAATTTCATTCTGTTGCAAAAAAGTCAAATATTGCACTGGCATACTGTAACTCTGAGTAATCCTTGGGCTCTGGTCAGTGCCACTAAGACCTTGGCCTGGAATATGTTGTCCAGATTTGAGTACCAGTCTTCTGGAACAGTATGAACCAGCTGGCAAGTACCCCGAGAAAAGTAACAGACATGATCAGAGCTGCAGAAAAAATAACTCTGTGAGGAAAGACTAAAGAGGAGGAGCAGCTCCTCTGTAGGGAGAAAACACCAATACAAAACCAAAACAATGCACAAATTCTGTTTTCACTTAAATAAAATTAACTGCAAAGTGGAGGAATTGTTCTCTGCCTTGTGGATACAACAAGGAGCAATATGCTTACTTTTCAGCAAAGATTCATTTTAGTCTTTGGAATAACAGCAATACTTTAATGTTGGGAGAGAGATTTAAAGGAGAATGTGGAGTCTCTGACTTTGAAGGTGTTCTTAAACAGCCACCCAGATAAGTAATCTAGCTGTGGAGAAGGGAAATGGAATGAGCATCCTTCTCAGAGTTGCCATTCTCTGTGATTCTGTGATTGTGTTTTCTTATATAGAAACCAACTAATTCCATTGAAAGCACAGCAGCATCCTGAAGAGGTTATTTCTTAAAATAGATTTCTAGTTACAGTGAAGTGAAGCAAGTTAATGAATCAGTATCCTTGATGGACATGTTCTCAGAACCTGAAAAAAGACATGGGAGTAATGTGCATAAACTTCAAGATAGGCATTAAACACAGTTGTCACAGGCTGCCAAATGGCCATGAATGGGAACAGAGACTGGCAAAAGTCTGCCCATTCTCTGTCTGCTTCTCCTTCTCGCGTACTTTCTAATATAGAGTCAGGAGGACTTCTACAGTTGAGTCTGCACTTGGATTTTAGTAGGGGGTTTTATCCAGGCAGGAAAAAGATGATCTAACCATAAGGTTTAAGATTTGGATGAAAATCACTTAACCATCCTCTTTTATTCCATTAGATAAAATGTGGCAATACATGTGTATTTAGGAATTATATCTCCGTGTGTTGTAAACTTATGTGCCCAGGTCATCAAAACACTAATTGAATCACAGCTATTTTTCTTCTGTTCTTTTTGCCGCAGATTAAAAATACTTGTGTAAAATTTCTAGTTACTTGTATTTGAGATTTGCAATCATTGGTCATTTGGAAAATTACTTTCAACTACAAAATGGTGCTACAAAGACATCATGGTCTGTCTTTTCTCTTGGTGTCTCTGGTTACCATATGCTGATGGACCGTGTGTCTTCTCTGTTGTCAGTGTTTGCCCAACAGCTTTCTTTAAAGGTCTTGTTGACTTGATGTACATTGTTTTGATGTACAAGTGCTGGGACAGAAAAGATAGATCTGGAGAGCAGAATTTGACTTCTGCTGTCCTTCTGGTAGTGTCTGCTTGGGGATTAGATCTGTTTTATCTAGGGAAGATTAGCAGCTTTGTCACCATAAGTACATGCATCCTTGCAGTGCCTCCTTAACCATTCAAGTAGGATAAATCCAGATTTTGGGGCAGTGCTTCATCTGTAACTATCAAGTCCACTTTCACCACAAGACAAGACACTAGAATCAAATCTGTTGTATTAGTAGGTTCTGTTCTTGGGATAACTTTATGTTTCTCCTCTGAGCTGCTTTCTCATAAAGTTGCACTTCCAATGTATCTTCCTGCACATGACTGTGACAATAACATTTTTCCAATGCCTATGAATAAGTTACCTTTACTGTGGCTTGAAAGAGAAATTGCTATCAGCTGGTGTTCCACTAGCTACAAAACATTTTATCTTCTTTCAGTTGCTATTGCTTTGCTTTCCCTTGCCTTTGTACAGGAAGTTGTGTTCCCTGTTAGTGTTGTGTGGATCATTTGTGTGAAGCCTGCTTGATATACAGAACTATTGCAAACACCTAGTGGGGACAGCTCTGCTGGTGAAATTGCATTGAAGATGAACTTTTTGATGGACACAACAGTTGATATGATTTGGAAATAGTCTTGTTTGTATCAGTCTGACATTTTTCAAAATGGAAAAAAATGTTTGAGATGAAAGAGGAGAGAGAGGCCACCCATTGAGTGGGAGAGGAGAGAGAGAAAAGGGAGGAAAGCTTTATACCCTGTTTTAATTATGATACAGCAAATAACTTCCTTTTTACAGGCTACAGTTTGGAACAGAACATAAGGGCTTAACCTTATTTCCTAAAACAGGGTCAGGAAAAATTGACAGGTTTACACCAGCAGCTATGCTAACTAGACCTAAGACATGTTAGTTTATACACCAGCACAAGATACTTGGAACTTGCTTTATCCATGTTTTCTGAAGCTTTAAAAGACAAAAGATTCTGCCAGGCTTTCAAATTAAAAGAACACAGAGGAAATACGTGACATGAAATAACTAAGACAGGATTGCAGGACTCTTCTGGAACACACCTCTCTCAGCATTTGTGTCATCCTTGTGAAGTCCAGAGCATTTGAAGCTTCCCCAGCCAAGAATATGTCAAAGCACCAGTGGGGAAAAGAGTGTGCCAGAGGGAAGGCTGGAAATCCACCATATCATCACTTTTACTGTTTTCCTTTGAGTTGGGAAGGGATGAGGAAGAGACATCAAAGAGAAGTGACAATGAAGTATGCAGTAGATGATGTTTGATTCCTTGAAAAATAATCAGATAGTTTAATAATGGATTTTCTGTGTGACACTGCTTTGGCATAGCTGATTTTTACATGTCTGTTAGTATGCTGTTTTTATATTCTAGCAAAGAGGAAAGAGTCTTCTGCTTGCTTTTCTGAAAGAACTGAAATTCTGTGATCTCTATGCAGCTTAAATTAAAAATTATTGTTTTGAATTAAAATACTGAATCCAGACTCTCCAGACCTCAATATATGAAGTTTTTAACTGACTTTAATTAGTGTTCAGTGAAAGGAGAGATGGGGCTTAAGGAGTTTGCTGGAGCCAAGGTAGTACAAGGTGAAAATAGTGCTTTCTGGGGTTTGGTATAGAAAGCAAGGAGGGAAGATTTAGAAGCATGTCTGGAGCAAAGGTTTTTCATACAAGAATATTTCAAATAATTTTTGGGATGTCTAGATTAAGTTCTATTTGGGTATCCCTCCATGTGTTTCACCAATGCCTTGGCACAATGAGATGTTTCAAAAATAAATTATTAAAAATTAAAGTCTGAAATATTCACAAGCAGGCTTTTATTGAGGCACTGAATAATTATAAGAGGCCGTTCTTATATGTAGACAATTTCCTCAATGATAAGAATTTAGTTTGAAAAATTAATTTTCAACATGCTGACTAAATAAAAAAGGTCATTAAAATACTTGTATAGTCTGTAATAGGGAGTTAATAACAATGTTTTGTCATGTATTTGAGTTATGGTAGATGTGAATTAATGATTATTTTAATAAAAAAATTAGTAGTATCATTTATTTTCCATTGAATACTGTGTCTAAAACATAAAAAATCATAGGGTGTATATACATATAGTGAATGGATTTTATTTTAATGAACTATAATATTATTGCCCTGTCCTGGCTGTTAAAGTTGGGCATTAAATCTGAATTCATTTATTCCTTTGCATCCTTTATTTCTTTGGGGAGAGAAGAAGAAATTTCCTTTAATTCCTTTAAGCTTCTAAAGCTGGAAGACATGTGTGACAAATAGATTCAAAATGGATTACTAAGAGTTAGAACACAAAGGCAGAATTACATCAGTGTCAAATTCTGCCCTCAGTTATGTGCAGGCACCTTGGGGAAGTTACACTGAATTTAGCTTAGGCCTGCATTACTTGGATGGCAAATGGGTGTTCTTTGGGTATTTATCATTTTCAATCATTGTGATATAAACCACCAGTGTACTGGCATTTGTATCACATGCATAGACATGTGTCACATGCATATAGACATTGTATAGTTTGAGAAGAGTTGGATAAATCTGGGGCAAAGTATCTTCTTTGTTTTAAACTTAGGTGGATTGCTCATCTTGTCATTTTTCCTCTGGCAGATAAAAACTCAAAGGTGCAAAAGCAATGTTGATAACGTTGGTAGAAATATCTAAAACCTTTGAGGGATTAGGAGGCCACCTACTCATTTCTCACCTTCTCTTTAGCACAATAGTCACAACAGAGCATCAGGTTTCCTCATCAACTGCTGGAAGTGTTCTGAGCAGGGAACAAAACCCTGGTGGCCTTCTTTTTTCTCTCGTGTTCAGGCATATTTATTTTAGCAGAAGTGAGCTAAACTGAGGACAGTAAGATGGTGTCTGAGGTATCTGGCCTCGCTCCTCAGATATTTATGAATTATAAGACCATGGATTTGAAAGTAGTTTCAAAGAGAACGAAGTACATGAAGCAGGAGGGATTGTGAATGTCCTTATTTTGTATTTTTGCTGCTCAGTGCTGGTTTTTAGGGGATGGCTTCATATCAGAGTATGAAAAATATCAGTAGTCAAACCATTAAAAAATAAGCATGTGGCCAGATCTCTAAATTCCCCTGCTTCCTGCAAATATGCCATAAAGGCAGAATCTGCAGATCCAGAGGCTGTAGTGAGCTCGGGATGATCCTGGAGTTTGACAGTTGTAGTTCAGTTCTTCTGAATGCTGTCTGCTGCTGTTAGCTACTGCATCCTTCAACTGAAGCAATTTCACACCTCATCTGCTGGAGATGAAAATGACAGGGAACAAACTATAAATCCAGCAAAATCTTAGTTCAGTAGATATATCATCCTATCAGAATCTGTTCACATAAGTAATTAGTTCATCACTTCCTCTGTTCCCTAAACTTGCAAAGCTTTGGAATGACACGGGTTGATGATATCTCAAGAGACTCTCAGACAGGCAGCCAATCCACCTCTTCCTCCAAGGCAGCATCAACCATATCTGCATCATTCCTGACATTAATTTACTGTGTTCTTGAAGACCTCCAGTGCAGGACATTACATAATCTCCCTAGCAACTTCTAAAAGTGGTAACACAGTTTCTGTCAAGAAGAGTTACCAAGATGTTTGCCAGGGTTTTTGGCTCCCAGTTCCTTAATGCTAGGGCATGTGGACATTCGAATGTTTTTGTGCTAAGATATTAATTACAGAGTCCAGTGATAAAACTTGCAGAAACAACTGGGACTGTAACAATTTTAGCATATTATCAGGGCAGATAAACAACATCATAACATTCCTCTTCCCAGTTTTTTTTATTCCATGTATTACTCCCTCTGTTATGGGTCTGAAGAGGGCTGTGATCGCTTCCATCCCCACGGACTTGCTGAATGCTGACATTGTGGAGTTGGCAGAGCTGCCAAAACCAAGAATTTGCCATGCACCTGGGAGTCCTTAAGCACCTCTCCAAAGGTCTGTGATGCCAAACCTAACTTTGGGCATGTACTGTTCACTTTTCATTCCTCTTTGATAGTTCCACCTTTGTGTTCTTTGAGTGTTTTTAACGATTTGCAGAGAACTAAGATATGATTTCATGTGCTGTAAAGCTCCAGGCATGAAATCTGTGAAGGTTCTCCTAAACTGCAATTATCACTCAGGCATATAAAAAATATCAGTCTAATGGAATGAGCAGGCCAGCAGTCTGGTCTTGCTATTGTATGTTACTGTTTAAGTTTTATTTGACTGCTTCTAGACATTTCCATTCATGTGTTTGAACAATATAAGCTTGGTCTGTACTCAAACTTTTTTGAATAATTTTACTAAACTTTTTTGAAGTTAAATTGAAACAGAACTTGAGCATTTCTTTCGTGCATTGAAAATTTCCCTAGGATTGTATCTTCCATAAATAAAGCAATGCACTTTTTCATATTCCTTGTCTTCTTCTCCAGTCTCTAGTTCTCAGTTTGGAGCAAATCGTTTTTCCACATTGTTTGCAATTTCATCTGGTTAAATAATAATTTAAAACATACTCAGAACTAACAGGTCTTTTTTTTTTAATGTTTCTAGTAGTGCTGATAGGGTATTACTGACCGTTTTATCAAATGACAGTTGTTACTGTACAGTAACAGATGATTAGAAATATATGTTTTTGCACCTAGGGCCAGTGATATTTTTTTTATAATATGGATTTAGAAAATATTTATGCAAGCAGAAAATTGAATTGGCATTTCCATCAGTGCATTAAATTCTGGCATTTTATTAGAAAAGAATTCCTTTAGAATATAATAGTAGATATAGATAAGGGAAAAAAGAATGCATGAGGATTACCAGGAAGTGTTTAGAATCTTTAAATTACATTTTGAACTTTCAAGTATTGTGCATGCCCGAAATTATTCCTTTTGCCCACAGGGCATCACTCCTACATGATTTATGTGTGTTCAGTGTGCACACCTCTCTCCCTGAATCATTAGATGCTTATGATGATTTAGTCTTTGTGCTTTGAGTTGTGCAGTTTGAGATAGCATGGTCTCTGGAATCAAATTAAATAAAAGAATGGAAGTCAAGGAGGTCTGACTTTTTTTTTTTTTTTTTTTTTTTTTTTTTTTTTTTTTTTTGTAATTAAAAAAAAAAAAAAAGAAAAAAAGAGCTCAGTTTCTTAAACCTGACTGTGAGCAGCAATATTGTGATTGAAATTTCTGTGCCAAGCCACTCCTGGCTGAAGACTCCAGTTCAGCTCCTGCTGGCAGAGCTAAGTACACTTCAACAGAAGACAGACTGTACAGGCAATGCCATATTTTTCTGTGCATTCCCTGTCTTTCACAGAACTTCCCCTTATAGTTGTCACAAAGGTACAGTTGCACACCAATTAGGTATTCTTGGCATCAAAAGCTGCCTGTGAACTAGATAACAAAGTGAGGACAGTTTCCATTTTCCTTAGAAAAGCCAGGTTAAAAAAGTCTACCTTGAGTCAGAAAATAGTAATACTAAAAATACAAGCCTTTTTTTTTTTTTAATGTTGGCCCTGCAAGAGTTAAAAAATTAGTTAGTTTGTTTAAATATGGTCTTACACAATTATGCTCAACTAGGTAGCTATGAAAGCAATTAAGGGCAAGCCATCAGCGAGGAGACCTGCCAGAATGGAAATGAAACTGAAGATTACTGTTGTTTACATTCAGCTCCTCTGATCTGAAATTACTTTTTGTTGCCTCTGTATTCTAACATAAAGACAAGAGCAGTTTAATCTATTTTATGTCTTTTCAGAACCTCCTTATGGTAATGATAATTTTTTCAATCTACCTTGTTTGCTCATAGAGAAACAGAAAAGTGACTAAAAGAATGTGATACTATGTTCCTTCAGTTGCAAAACATAACGTTTACAGTTTCTCTGAAAGTTTTCTTTCTTATGCTACACTGTAACTGTTGCTCCAAACATCTTCTAAAATGAAGAATATTTATTAGGTTGCCACTAGAGCTGACAGTGTGCCTTTTTCTGTAGATGTCTATAGTGACATTGACCATACTCTAATTAATTCATCATGTTAGACTGTATAAGTGTTTTTATTTTTATGTACACCTGCAATGGGATTATAACCAATTTCAACCAAATCAGGTAACTAGAGAAGTAAGATATTGATAGAAAGGTTTGAAAAGCTTTTTCAGCTAGAGTCAGTCACAGAAAAATTATTCCTAATATGACTGTCATACACTGATTGCATGTAAATCCACATAAGTAGCCCTTGGGTATTCCCCAGAGCCTCTATGTCTCACATTTAGAATTAAAATATCTAAAGATAACTAGGAAAATTAAGATCAGGATGTGGATAGAATCTTAGTCTGCAAGCATAACCAGCACATTCTGTGTTGTATTTTTATATAGAAAACTTGTAACCCAGTTGTCTCTTGAAAAATCAAACTCCCAGAAATGTGTTCTTTCTTTGCAGTTATAAAAACTGCTCCTGTTTGAAACCAGCTTTTTCCTTGGCTCCCTGCTTTTCATGTTCTTTCCCAGTGAGCTGGAGGATGCTCTTTCCCACTGCTTCCCCAAAACGAGCAATTTGTTAGCAGAACCTGTGATCCTCCAGAGCCAGGAAGGCAGCAAGGAATGCTTTAATCTTCTTTTCCAGTCCTTTTGCTGGACTTAACCACAACAGAGGTCTCAAAGAGGTTCTTTAGCTCTAACAATTTTTTGCCCAGGCTAACCATAAACTTCTGAAGAAGGCAGTCTGGTTCCTCATAAAGACTCCCCCCGTGCTTCACCAAAACCTCCCTGCTGTAATTTGTCTGCTGTTCCTTGTTCTGTCCTCACAATCTTCAAGGATAGCTGCTTGTTTTATGACAAGCATTTGTGTGTTTCAAGGCATATCATGACTCCCTGTCGACTCTTCCCTTTCTTGACGAGTTCAATCTATTTCCTTTTTTCATTTCCTCACAAGTTATACGCAAAATTTTATCCATTTTACTATTCCCCCCTGAACTCTTATTCTCATCTGATCCTGTTATTCTGTATATTGTGTTTAAACTTTTACCCAGGCTGAGGACATTCCAACATCAACAATGCTTAATAGAGCAGAATAATTACCATCCACGTTTTAGTTAGGAGTTTCATGTTAATACACTCCTTTTTAGAAACAGCTTGACAGTTTTGATTCCTTTTCACCCTACAGTCCATTCACACTCTGGGATCAAGTTTGATATTATTTCTAGCTAGTCAATCCCCATTTTCTGTTTATTCCTTTGATTTCTGCTTTGTAATGATGCTTTTTTTGTATTTCTGTGTACTGATTGTTGCCTTAGTCATTCATCCCATTTCCCAGGATCATTTTTCACTCTAATGTCCACAAAAGCATGACAGCTCCTTTCCTTATGTCTGTGATCTATAAGCCTGCTCCCCATCCATTATCCAAACAATTGATCTGTGTTTTTTTAATTTCAAAATTAAAAAGAACTGCAACAGGCATAGAACAAGAAATGCAAGTCACATATCTCAGTACGTAAAAAAAATCTGAGAGTGTGTCCTTGGTGCTCTGTCCCTGTGTCTGTGGGAAATAGGATGTGATCACTGGAGTCAGAACCAGCCTCTAGTTTTGTTTTAGGCAGTTGTACTGTGGATCCTACAGTTTCTGTGCCAGCAGGGACCAGAATTTTCCTTATGGCAAATCCTTCCAGCTTTAGAGCTTCTCCACATCAGCAGGCTTCCAGTTCAGGACAGTATGATAAATAAAATAAAATGGAAATACCCTGAAGCGAATTATATTTGCAGTAATACTTGATGGTTTTCTTTGCATTTCCCATTCTTCTTTTTGCTAGTTCAGTGAATGGAGAAAAAAAAAAATCAATGCTCCTTGCACAGGCACATTATCATACAGTCTCTGCTATGAGATCTGAGTGCCAGTTATGTAAAATGCACCCATCTGGTGTCACTTTAACCTTTAACTATAGCAAGGCGTAGCTGTATGTGTGGTAAAGAGTTTAATTTGGTCAATAGTTTAATTTGGTCTGCAACTGAATGACATTTTGACATATGAGCTGGCATTTTTGCTAGGCTGCCTGCCATCCTTTCTGCCTTGACATGGCAAATAAAGGCTTTCTAACTCACGAAGGAATTAGCATGAAACATGTCCATCAATCTCCATAAAGAAGCATTATGTAGTAGAATTTTATTAACTCTGAAGTAAAGGCAGTATAATTGAACAGAAATGTGTGCAGCAACAGATAGGGTTGTCTTGAGGAATCCTCAGCATTTCTCATTTTTGTTCTTTTTGAGCACTATTTTAATTCTAGCTTGCTTGCTTTTTGGGTTGGTGTTTTTTTGTTTTTGTTGGGGGTTTTTTTGTTTTGTTTTGTTATCATTCCTCAGCCTTTGGACAATACTAAATATTTTATCTGGGAAAGCTTTGCAAAATAAGCTTTGTTTCTTACCCATCAAAAGTAACTGACTGACCTGAAATCAGGTAAGTGCACACATTCCATCACTTGTACACTGCAAAGTTACTCCTAGTTCAGTTGCATGCTATTAGTCCTGTCTAGCAAAATAGTTCACATCATCCTATATTGATAGCAGAAGATAAATATCACAGAAGATGCAAAATGAACTTTAAAAGTACGTTCTAATTGATATTACCTCTGCAAAAAGATTGTGAGAATTTGTTATAGATTGGTCTGGCTACTATAAACACATTCTATCTTACATCTGTATATACTGCACAGCATGTATACTTTGGGAAAAAATAGTCATAAATTAACCTTGTAAATGGATTCATATATTACATGAACTGCTGTGCATCAAATCAGAAAAGCGTAGAAATAAAAGAAATTCCCATTGATTGCAGTGGCCTTTAGTTCAGATCCTATGTCTGTGTGATCATAGAAGTCGTATTGTGACACATTTAAGTTCTAAACAATTTGGAGCAGAACAAAATTGTACATTTTTATCGAAGACATTAAAGCCTGTTTCTGCTTTGCTTGGTCTCAGTGCAGCAATATATTTAAGCCTGCTAAAAGCTTCTTCCTTCATCACTGATGCTTGTTTGTCTCTGTTTTCTTTCCAAATCCTCATTATTGCTTTTTTAATCCACTATTGTTTTGTTCTGGGCACAATGTGTGAATTGGTTCTTCAGTTTGTTGGCAATTCCAAAACTGATATACATTCAGGACTTTAAGAATAAATGTAATCATCAGTTACTTGGTACTGTTGAAAATGAGGGTCTTGGAAGTTGCTTATTAAGGAATTCAATAGAACTATCTTGAGTTTCTTCTCTTCCCGTTTCATCTCTTCCATTTACAATGTGGAACTTTTCTTTTTCACTAAGCTGGGAAAGCTCTGCTAGAGAAAACTTCCTTGCTGCTTTACTTCGGGAGTCTTCAGAGAGGGGATGAGCTAGGATAAAGATTGGTGATTGGTAGCTGTGTGATGGCTCTTCAAATTCAATTGTGGTCTTTCAATGATTGAATAACATCAGCAATCAATAAGGTTAAAAATGGATCTAGAGTTGTCTCAGATATAGAAGTTCACTCCTGGTTTGAAGTTACCTATTTCTGAATATGTCATAAATATTTCCTTGATTTGCAGAACAGGGAGACATTAATTTCTCCTTGGAAGATCTGATAAGAATAGTGCTGAAGGCTGGAAAGAAAACAGTTCCCAATTAACTGTGGCAATTATAGATGGATTACATTCACATAGCAGGAAAATGATCTGTTGCCATTGATTTAGTCTGGCATTTTTTCTTCAGTTTCACAAAGCAGAGAGATGATAATGTTCTACTGAAATTTCCTGCAAGACAGACCCATTGCTATTTTACAGTTCTTCAGGAGCCCAAATCATTTCTATTGAAATGAGAGAGTTTGGCTTTCTTTGTTGCTTATTTTGTAGACATTAACAGCTCTCTTCATTAAAACTGTACGACACAGTGAAAATAATTTTTTTTTATTCATAAATAATGACTATTGGCCTGGAGAGCAGCCAGTGAAATGAGTGATATAATGAGGCCCTTGAATTTAAAAAGTTTTATTTGTATTTGAGCTCTGGCAGCAGCCTTTTATTGAATGAAAGCACTAATGTTCATAATACATTTTACATGATGGAAGATCTGCTCCAAATCTACCATGAAACCATTGCTTAAGTGACAGTTACTCAAGCTCCTGATCATTTGGCTTTCCTCAGATTTGATTAAATTAATGAAAAATAGAGAAAACATAAGTACAATCAGGAAGAGAAGCATTATGGATAACTTCAAGTTGTTTGTAAATAGATAAGGAATGACCTGAGATGACTGTGTAAGCAAGTTATCAGCAGAATGGGAGTAAGATATAAGCCATTTTAACCTGCTCAGCATTTTATTAATCTTCTGTGTTGCCAGAGCTGTTTGTTCAGGTGTATGAAGGATTAAAAAGTGCACACTGAGTATTTCAGCAAGAAGGCAGTAAAACCGAGAAGCAATGACCAAATACTGGGTCTGTCAGAGAGATGATACAACCATGAGGCTGAGCCCCTCAAGATGAAGGCTATAGCTGTACTTAGTGAACCTAGAACCAAGTGTGTATTCTTTCCTTTGGAGTAAAATTTTGCCCAACAGTGCTCAGAGAATCCCTAGGACGGCTATCTGGGGAGGTGATAGATAAGCTTTTGCAAATGCTCTTCAGATTTTCCTTTACCTGTCTCATTAGTGAAGTTTAGTTGTGTACTTGACCCTACTGATTTTCAGGAGAGGTCAGTATGTTTACCCCAGAAGTTCACTCAAATTAAGGATACAGTATTTATGTTAGCTTGGGATTTTATATAAAGCAATAAAATTTTTCTTCTGTTATCTTTTACTTAATGTGTGTGTGTGTGTGTGTGTGTTGAAGCTGGTACTTAAGCACAGCAGCTGTTCTCAGGTAGTGCCCTTCCATCAACTTTTGTAGGCTTATATCCCAAATAGTTCTGAAAACCTCTCGTTTCTCCTGTTCTTTAAAATCTACAGCTGACGAATCCTCAAACTATTCTTTTAACTCTTACACAAAGTAGTAAATGTCTTTGATATGTCATAAAAGGACTCATGTGTGTAGGATTTTATTAGCTAAGCTAAGGAGGATGGGGCTTTTACTCTTTATGCCTCATCAGCAGAGCCCTGAGAGCATAAATCTCTTCATGGGGGGAAATTGTTCCTCAGAGGCTTGATTTTGACAGATGCTGTGATCTGTAGTCCTGAATGATAACCATTCTCACTGAAATCATCAGGAATATCAATAGAAAGAGAAACAGTATTGTGTAGGAACTACTTTTTGTTCTCCTAAATTAAAATTGACTTAGGATGGTAGACATTTTACTGGTTCTGGTTCTCTTTCTATCATTGTGGCAGAGGGGAGCAGCAAACAAAGGGCCTTATTTCTACTTCCTAGCAAATGGCTGTTCTCTGTATCTGTGCAACATGGATCTAGGAGACTGGGCTTTGTAACCAACAGTATATTTATACCAGCTTTACTCTGACTCTATAAGAACCAAAAACTTCACATGTTTTTTGAGAATGGTTATTGTTTTGTACCAAGTTTCCATTCTCTACAGAATTTGGTTTTTGTTGGTTTTTGGCTAAAGGTAACATTTGTTTAGAGATACAAGTTATTAGAATAATATTCTAATTCAAGTAATGTCACCTTTACCATCAAGAGCCTGCCACTGCAAAGGAAACTTCTTTTTTAAATATGGCATTCTAATTAATTGTATACATTTACTGCCATCTTGACCAATGGCATCATCCCCAGTCTTCCTAGCACTATCAGTGAGATTTTGGAGACATCCTCCATTCCAACATCATATATCATAGAACCTGAACTTACAACTCCTTGTTAATATTCATGAAACATACTTTGCAGATTTGTATTGCAAAAAATCTTAATACCTGCCCTTGTGCACATCATTTGGAATGAATGATTTTCCAGCTGGAACATTGCTAACCTTGTTCCTGTTAAGAAAAAGCCCCATATTTTATGTAAGCAGCTTGTTGGACAAATTGTTTACATGATGAAAGTTTTTTCCCGTAGGCAAGTTTGTTGCTTATCTGAATTTTTTAAGGATTTGGTAATGTAAAGAAGTAGAAAGCTCTGCATCAAAGAGACTCAAATCTCTGAGTTTTTTCCTAGTGGCTGCTTCAGGAATTGAAAGCAGGTTTTTGGAATTACATCCCAGTCAATGGAATGCTGGAAGATTTGCCTATGAAATCTTGTTGAAGGAGTGACTTGAGATACTTTGTCCAATTTTCAGATGTGATCTGCCACTTGATAATTTTTAACCCAGTGGTACTTAGACTCCTAAAGACAGATTTAGTGATGCCATCTCTAGGAAGTTATCATCTAGAAGATCTAGTGATCTCTAGTGATACTGTCTCTAGAATTGCTCTGAGAAGCAACCCTGTTTTAAATATGAATTTAAATAAATTATTATGCTGATTCTTGTATATATTGCATGTGTATTATGCATATATATACCATTAAAACTCTACCTCCAAATTTCCAGAGTCTTCAAGAAGAATTTTGGAAGCGAGTGATCATACTTCTGAAAATGTTCCAATAGTCCAGAGATATGAAAAGAATTACAATGGTAGCCCAGGCTTGACTCATTTATTTTTTCAGGGCTAAGCCATTTCCACTGCCAAATTCTATTTTCAACTAATCAATTCATTTGAAGAAAAGTGGGGGAAAGACAAAGGTTGTGGACAATTAACATGAAGCATTTGCAGGTAGACTGTAACAATGAGCCCTGAGCTGTAGTTGAGCATGGAGGAGGATTTGGGGTGAGGTCTTTCAGGTCAAACCTTGGGTAAAATGAAATCTCCTGTCAGCAGGAGCTTATGGAGCAAAAGGGAAGAAGAAAATCTTCCTAAAGATCATTAGCATCTATCAACCAAAATTTCAACTTTGGGGTTAGCTGCAGTTTCCTCTTTTAACTGGATTCTTCCAGCTTGGTAAAATCTGAAACACAGTCTGCACTTCAGATGATCTGCTTAGCTTGTGCACAGGCACTTCAACAGTTACACTTGGTAGTGCTCATGGCAAATTGTACCAAATCCAGTCTGAATTCAAAGCACATAATATTTTAACCCCTCTAGAATATAGCTGAGTTTTGGATTAGAAATGCCTTGCTCTGATTCTTTCTGGAAGATTCCATATGCCTTTGTAATAATTCCCATATTTCTAGCATTGAGCTCCAGTTAATGCAATCCACTTGCCTGACAGCCTTTCTGTCCTGAAGTCAATTTTTCCTTTATTATACACAGAAAGATGAGCAATCACCAAATCCAGTGAAATCTGAGAGTTAGTCTCATGCTGGGCTGTAACATTTTTCGAGTATAAATATACATTAGTAGCTTCCACAGATTTTTGGAAGATTTTCTTCACTACTTCTCTCTTTTTTTTTTTTTTTTTTTCCACTTTGGAAGTGAACCAGCTCTTCTGAACCTGTATGGTTTTGGTCTAAAAAAGTAATGACGAGCAAAATAGAAACAGGTTAGATTCAAGTTGCTTTGCCAGATCATTTGTAATTGGCTGCTTTCATGACAGTAATAGATGAAGTGTATGGACTTTTTTGTATTTGGAAGATGTTCTGTCAGTATGTGCAAGCTCTGCTTTCAGAGAAACATTCATTCAGAGCAGAAGAGCTGCAATGAGTAAATAGTTAATCAACAGATGAAGAACCAGCAGATGGTGGTTAAAAACACAGCATAATAGCAGGGTTGTGTGGGCCACAGGAAACATGCTGGAAGCTGGAAAATGTTTTTCTCTGGAAGCAATTTACTTCTTTCACCAGGGAGAGTTATGTTAGGTGGTAGTCAGTAGGCAGTATGATAGCACACCTGGTAAGGCTGAGTAGAAAAATTCACTATGGAGAGGAAAGACAATGCCTAAATGTTGCTTGGTTTTGATCCTTCTACCCATGCTGAGGAGAGGACATGTAATTAGGAAGGTTACTCCATATGGGTAAACAGAACAGAAAGATCAAGCATTATTTATGGAAGAAGACCAAACTCCAGTCTCCATGCAGATGGACACGAAATCGGATGTGTTTACTGTTGAATATTTTTCAGATCACAGTGGGTGCTGTAAGAAAAGGCAAACGAAACAAGAGCAGATGAGATACTGTTTCACAGACCACCAGGAATTAGTTAGCAGCACAGAGATCCATGCAAAGCTTTAGGAGCACTCCAGGATTATTTGCAAACCACAGAAATATCACAAGAAAGATACTCAACCTGGGCAATCACCTGAATAAAAATTACAGCACTATTTAGCTGAGCTGTACCAAATGATGGACTTATGCAATTCTGAAATCCTGATAGATTAGTAATAAAAATGCAGAGGGAGATCAAACGAGCATTCAGAGACTCTATCCTAAATCTATCGAGATTTCTATATGTTTACAAAATACTTTTGAGCAGGTTTATACAGAACACAGAGAATAAAAGGAGGAAACAGAGATAATTCATCAAGTTAGGGGATCCATGAAATGAGATAGAAGAATTGCAACAAAGATAATGTAAAAAGAGAAACATAAAATTAATAGATAAAAAACAATAGAATACCTGTGGGTAGTGTGGAAAATAACATGATAATGGAAGATAATCAGTGAAGGGACTCATATTTTGCTGCTGTAATGGCAGCAAAAGAAACCAATCTTACTGATTAGAAAATTGAAGGAAAAATATATGCTTGCAATTTAAGTTTACCACATGCTGGACATCAGCCAACACATACAGATGCTGGACAAGGTAATTTGGGATCAGTCTGAGCAGGTGTATGAAAATCAATGCTGCAAGTAAAAAATCCTGATGGGATACAAGGATCTGTGTGGAACTGCTGATATTGTGTAGACGTGGAAAGATGGCAGGGAGTTTAAACATACAGTGGTCAGACACATGTGGAGATCCAAATGAGAATGTTCAGACCTGATTAGAAAAAGCTGTAAGAGACACAGAAATCTCTTGGCATACAATTAGTGAATGAACAAAAAGTCCATAGATGGCCTCCACTGGTATGCAGTGAGGGCATTTGCCAAGATACATGTCTAAGGGGATATCTGCCTTCAGCATCACTGAAAGCAGCAGCAGACAAGCAGGCAGCAAAAAGGCAAAAAGGAGAAGCAGAATATGAAAGCTGGCAATAAGTACAGTCAGCAAGGTCAGTCTCCCATGAACTACACCCTGGAAATCCTGTCAGGATCAAAATATTTCCACTGGACTAATCAGTTACTTGGAAGCAAGCTAAATAAATCCTTTTTCATATAACCTGTCAACTAGCAGATACATTTTTCATAACAGCTCTGTTACAAACCTGCTTCTACTGAAGCAGGCGCGTTAGAGAGATTTAAATAGTGGCACATTAACAGAGTCCCTGGCAAAGATACCAGGCCCTCCAACCACTGGTACTGAAATGCCAGCCAGAACATCAGAAGGAAGATTTCCCCAGATGATTTCATTAAATTGCCTGCAGGCTATACCCAAGGCTTTGTGTCACATAGGCTTGAAAATAGCCACTCCAAAAAATGGTAAAAAAAGATTTAAGTCTGAAATAAGAGTTACAAAAGAGTGAGGACCATTATCCTAATCTACATTTTTACCTTGTTTATGGCAGGAAAACTTTAAGGGACTATAATAAAATGTTGAATAAGTCACTTATGACACTCATGCTTAATATTTCTTTTTTAGATAAAATGACAGAAGGTGGTGTGTCATAGAGAGCTTCCCAGTGAAGTTATTTATTATGTTAATGTCTTCATGCAGCACTTAATAGGTAGGGATAGGGAATGCTAACTGCAGGGAAGTGTTTGATCTTAGGACAGAAAGAGGACAGAGTTGTATGTCTTTTTGTATGTGAGCCCAATCAAAATACTAGGCTTAAAAGAATTTTAAGAGCTCTGGATCCTTGGACTCGCTTGTTATTGGCCTTAGGGTCTACTAGTAAAAACTAATGTGTGAAATATTTGTCATTAACAAGTTTCTATTTTGTCCCACTCCAGGAAAAAAGAAAATTAAATCTTTGTTCTTGCCCTACTGCATAGCTGTATCAAATAATTTTTCCCTAAATACGTTATAAATGGGGAAAATTAAACATGAGAATTGTGTTGCTATGTGTAATAATACATTTAGTCTGATGATGCTGTGGATACAAGTTTTAAAATGGAAAATATGTATCAAATAAATTTTCCCATGGAAATTTTGCAGGCAAATTACAGGGAGGAACAGATGCAAATCAAACATTTCATCAACGAGAAATCAGAAATTGTAATATGTGAGCACTAAATCAAGGGTATAACATTTAGGTTTGATGGTTTTGCTGTTCTCTAGTAGAAAAGGAAAACTGAGACACACCAATGAATGGAAATTCAAGTTCTGTTCATATTTTGTTACTTCCATTATTATGTGGATCTCTCAAAAGCTTTATTTTTGCATCTCCTTTAACTGACTTCAACGTTAAGTTCATTTCATACAGAGCAATGTACATTTAGTCAGGTTAAGTTAAACCCAGCATTTTGTAATCTTTTTCACCAGGTAGGAATAAAGAGTCTCTTGATACTTTGCTGAACAAATTGTTATGGAAATAGTTTTATATCCCCTGCCTGTGGTAATGTTCTTTATTTGCTACTTGTATTAAGTAAATTTAGAATGCCTCTATCCTTTTGAATAAATCTAAAATATTTTCTTACATTTTGAAGTACTTTATCTCCACTCATACATAGTACTTAGATTTTTTTTTTCCCCAAAAAACCTTTGAGGTTTTTGGTAGCATTGCTATTAAAAAGTGGAACATATAGCAAATCTAGAATTAAAAAAAAGAGGATAGTATTACTGAAGTGGGTTGGTTCTGGGGTTTTTTTGGTTTGGTTTTTCAATATAGTCTTAGTAATGACTTTCCTAGGGTTGAGAATTCAATAGAGCAATTTTGGGGGCCCTATCTGTTTGTGATAAAGTCCAATGACCTAGCAACATATACAAAGAGATTTTGAAATATGGAACATTTTGGTTCTTGTTCTCTTTTTAAAAAGTAGATTCTGAATGCGAAATACGTGACCAGTGTCTGACAGACTGCAGTCTTGGGTTTGAGTGGCATGATAAAAAAAATGCCAGAAAATTTGGGAAGTTGCTTTAATCTCAGCATTTGGCCTTTGGTTCTGTTTCGGCACCGCTTTGCTCAGTGATTGGCTTCCTGCTCTAGGTTTGCTGGGAGCAGAAGAGAGGAGAAATTAGGAGGCTTTGAGACTTTTCCCTGCCCTCTCCTTCTAGCAGCAAAGACACCAGCCAGTAAAGCCCCTGTATTCAGCTCAGGCTGGTCTCTTCCTCTGCTCCCTGTGGTACACATTGAGAGGTCCCACGATGTTCTTCATACTACTGACTGCTTCTCCCCATCAGCACACAAAGCTGTTGGTATTACTGCTGGCTTTGCAGAAAGCCTGAGGTGCTCACCAGAATATCCTTACACCTGACAGAGAAAGCATGCTTTTGGCATTGCATAAGAGCAATTTTGTCTAGCAGTAAGGTTTGTTTTAAAAAGCTTTGCAAGAATTCTCAGGAGATTGTTTTTGTTACCCGGCAATATACTCTTGGGATCTAGGTAGTTCTGCAATTACTTTACCTGTCTTCCTTCTGGGGAAAAAAAAATTTTTTTGAAAAAATATATATTAATAAATGGATTAGTGTAATATAGTTATGGTAAGACAAGTTGACTTCATTCTTGTGCCATTTAAGTGATTGGAAGTGCCAGATTTTTCTGACTTTAATCCCTTTTTATTAATTTCCTTATTTTGTCCTTAAAGTAATATCTTTCTCTCCTATAAAACTGTTCCCCAATAACCTAGAATATTTAGAAGCACTTTCCTGCTCTCAGTTACAAAACTGTAAATCCGCAGTAATGCTACAGTTTCAAGGCTTTGCTTTCAATTTACACTGGAATAACTGAGAAGAGGGACTTCTGGCCATTACAGTAAAAGTAAAGGAAAAATAAAAAAGCTGTTCTTGAAATTTTATATAATAGGAAAACTACAGTCTACGGTTGCAGCAAATTATGCTGCCAGCTCTGCAGGTTTAGCTGCACATAGAAATATGTGACTCGATCCTCACATTGTAAAGGTCTCCCTTAGAAGAAATTTCTCTCCAGACTGCAAATATCTTTTTGAAGGAATAATTGTTTTGCCTTTCTCCTTCAGGCTAATTTCTTATGAACTCAGAATTTCTGTATTTAGTACATCTGTTGCTGTACCAAAGTGATTGTGTTCTTACATAGCTCTGCAGAGAAAGATGTAACAAAAAAATGCACTGGTTTTGTAATATATATCTTTTTCATTTGGTTCCAATTCTGATTTTAATTTGTTCTAACTTTGAAAGGTAGATTTATGCTAAAATAGTCTAGATCTGTGGAAAGAGTCTTCTGCCAAGATTTTTGTATACACGACAGAAGATTTTGGTGTTTGACTTGAGCAAGTATAAATATGGTGCAGTGATTAATGTTACCTTTTTCTACATGTATCCTCTTTGAAAACATAAGCCATAAGCCAGTGACCATAAACAAGGTGCTTTCAGTGGATGAATACTTACATTAGAAAAATTCTGTTCTTTGCTTATGAATTTAGGAACTCTCTGGACTTGTATTTAACTGGATATAGATACCATATTGCCCTTTAAGTTGGGGAGGTTGAGTGATAGCAATGGCAAGAAAGTTTATTTGCTTTAAAGTTCAGTTGTCTGGATGCACAAATAACCCAAATTTCCAGGGCTGTGAGACCAGTTCATCATCTTTGTGGATCTTAAATTTAACCAAAACAATAAAGTAAGTTTCACAAGGAAGCTCATTTGCTGCCAAGTGACAGTAGCTTTTAATTCCCTTCTAGAATCTGACTGCAATACTCCTTGGAGGACAGAATTGAAAAGCAACAGGTAGCAGCTTCCCATTTCACCCCTCACTTTCAACATTATCTGCAGAATGTTTAAATAACTTTACTTGAATTTTAAGCCTGTCATTAGTCTATATCTTTAGGCATTTTCAGATATTCTCCAGTGTTCTTCCCCTTAACTGTCACCAATTAAATAATTTAGGAAGAATGAAGCAACAAAGATGAGTCCTTAAAACCATATGAAATTAGTTCTTTTTTTCAGGTATGTGTTGAAATTGGGATTTTCCACTGAATTTCACTGCTGGCAAAAAAGTCTTTAGCAAAATCATTAGAAATCATCTCCTTTTCACACACTGTTTTAGAAGTACTTCTGCTATCATAGGAATACAATCAAATTTGAAGCAATATTTGGGAAAGCAACCAACAGAAAATGACAGCTTTCTGTTGCAGGAGTAGGAAATAGAAAGTAGCCTGGTTTTTGGTTTGTTTGGGTTTTTTTTTTTTTCTCTTGGTTTCAAATACTCCTTAAACAGAAATCTTAGCCTGACTTCAGTAGCAGTTTTTTCCTGAAAATGGATTGCATTCTCAGGTCCCAAAACTTTTATTTCATCTGGTGATCCATCAAGGCTTTCAGCAAAATGTTCCAGCTAAAGCTCAAATAGTAATAGATCTGATGAATGTACATATAGGTCTTATAAATGCACATGGATGAATGTGAAGTGTAACAAACATTGCTGAGACAATTAGAAAGAAATCTGATGCCAAGTCACCTTTTCTTCAAGCTAGCTGAAAAGAAGAATGGAATGAATTTTCATTAGAGATCATGCAGTTGTTAAGAGTAAGTCTGCTGTAAAAGCTAGTTAGAATCAGTTCTTGGAATAACACCAACTAGGTCTGAGAGCCTCGAGTTCCACTCTACTGCAGAAAGGAATCAGCATTCAGTCAAGTGTTTTGATTAGTTGATTGAGAAACTTCCAACTTCCATTCAGGTACTGAATATGTATGAGATCCCTAAATCAACATCCTCAGATCAGTAGCTGAGTTTTTTCATGAAAGCAAGTTTGAAAGGTTTACAAATAATTCATTCATGCGTGCAATTATAAATCTCCAGTTCTTTTCCTTAGCCTTTAAGTGGAGGTGACAGCTGATGACTACCAGTCTGTCTGTGGACAGTGTGTGTTGGTTTTTTTTCTTGTCTCTAACACATTCCAATACAATTTTAGTCTGTTAGGCTTTTACAATCTCCTTTTGTAGTAGAGCTGTACCTAAACAAGAACCCAAATTTAGGAAAAGGTCATATACTTGGGTCTGACCATGTTCAGTCCAGATGTGCCTGAGGTGGCACACGGACATAGAGGCACAGCAAGTGACAGGTGGAGGATATGAGCCCGTGAGTTCACTTTTCTTCCTGCTTGTCTTCCCTGCTTCTCTCTAACCCAAATCATTTGCACCCCCAGCAAAAGCAGCTCATTCTCCTGAAATCTCCTGACAGCAGGAAATGTGTTGCAATCCAGTCTGAGGTCTAAGGTGCCTTGTCATGCCAGCCTTTGGAAAATTGTGACCTTGAGGACTCTTTGTCTCATGTTAAATGAAAGAGCTGTCTGGTCCAGCTCACCAAGGCACCTCTGTGTGCTGCACTTTCTTCATCTATAGAAATTGGATTAATTATATTTTCCATTCAGCAATGTCAGAAGGGTTTCAATGTGTTCTACTGCACTTCAGAAACGAACGACTCTCTAAATGGACTCTGGTACTGTGTCATGCTAAGCCTGTACTTCCGCTTCCATCATGCAGATTCAAGCTATATCTCAATGAATTAAACCCTCGGTCTCCCTTTAAGTCACTGAATCTAGCTAGGGCTTTGTAGTGGCACAATCAGACACTGGGATAACAATATATAACATCATACAGCTATCAACGCCAAATATTAAGATTGATTTCAAATTATAAAACCTGGATTTGGCAGCAGTTTTACTAAGATCCTGATACAGCTGTTTGGGATTTTTTTCCAATAAAGCAAAGTGTATTAACAAGGGGAATATTCAAACCCCCATGAAAGGAAACTGAAATACTATAAACTTATGTTTTTATAAACAAATGTTACAGGAGGGGTACTTGAAGTTAATTCAGAAACAGCAGGGGACTTCATTAATGTTATAGAATCTAGATAAGCATGTCTGACTCACAGCAAACTCCTTTTCTTTTGGGGTGCATTTACAAGAATGTTTGTGATACATCTATTTTTAGTAGCAAATATTGATTATCATTATTATCTTCCCATAAATCATTAGTATTCCATTGATTCCCATTCTGTTGTCTTGTTCATTATATTCTTGAACACCTATAAGACACTTGTCAAGCAAAATCACCTTTTGTACACCTAAGTGACAAGCTGCCAAAGGAGTTACATGATGGTTTAAGTCCTGACTGCAATCCATGAAAACCCCAGAGGAGAGGGAAAAAACAATGTCGTATTAGCAGCTGTAATAGATACAAGTCCAGGGAGATTCCAAAGATTTTGAGATTTGCTAAAGAAGCCAATTTGACACGAGTCTCATTTGACAGTGAGATTTGTCAAGGAGGAAATAGATTTTTCACTGAAACAGTGACAGAAACAAATTGACAGTTGTGTTTTCAAGTTGTTGGCTTTTGCCATCTTATGTGTAGCAGACACAGCAAAGTCAGAATGTTTTGGTTGGACATGTTTAAAAGGAAGTGTTCCGCTGCTTATTTGAAACATTATTACTATGTAATACTAATAATAATTGTGTATGTACATAAAGATAGTAGTTAAATAGAAAAGAAAAACAATCAATGAAAATGGAGACCTGGAAGAACAGTATCGTTTGGGGAGGAATGAAATCTGTGGTTCTATTGCATGTTTTAATTTATTCTGAAAGAATTCAGTCAGTGATAGCTGCCCACAGGATTAGTAGATTGAATAGTTGCTTTTGAAAAAGAACTACATTATGGTCTGCACAACCCACCGCAGTAGCAGCTTTGATTAAAAAACCCTTGGTTTACTGAATGAGTTAAGAGTGAAGAAGTTTTCAGTAAAATTCATATTTTAAGGTAAAACCACTATGTAGTCTTGTATATCTTGGTGTTCTTTGTAAAAAAAATTGATAGATTTCCAACTTGAGTCACATATCGGTGTCCCATTTCATGAGTAAGTGGTATTTGTCATCATTCCTCAAAAAATCTGCTCATTTTGGGGGAGTGATTTCATGAGTTACAGTAGAGTCTCTGTTCTCAAACCCCTGGAGCACTGAAGGTCTTCTACAGCCTTATAAGAAATTCAAAGGACCCATCCCTGAACTGATGAAGGTGGCACAACAGCTCCCCTGTTATTAGCTTTACTTGATAGTAAATTCAATTTTTTTCTGAACTGGTCTTTATTTTTAGGTTGAAAAAACAGCTTCATGTAAAGAAGAAGTGTATAGATTGCTTATTTTATATTATAGTAGGCAGTTAATTCCTTGTATGTTTTACTAAAATATTTTTCTGAAATCTATAGCAAGAAAAAAACCTGTGAAAACATTTTTCTTTTCACTTGCACTAGAGGGAATGTCAACTGCATGACAGAAAGAAGTAAAGAGAGTAGCTGAGGGGAGAGAGACACCTCTTAAAATTCACTAGGGAGTTTAGCTGTGGCACATGAGAGTAAGAGAGCATGCATCAGGACATTAGGAAAAACAAAAATTAGAAGGGAAAGCTTTGATAAGCAGAATTTGAATTTTCTATGGAAGCACACTGCATAGTAAAAATATGCATTATACAATATACTGTTGTATTGGTTGGGGTGAATTGTGTCAGACTTTAACTTGGAATCAGAGTTTTTCTTCTCTAACCTCTTGACTGGGTAGTTACAGTGTGTGAAAGGTCTTAAGTATTATTAAATAAATGACTTTGAAAGTACTCCTGAGGAAAGAAATCAACTGTTGGTTTTTTGCTTGCTTTAAGAAAAAAAGTTCTTAGCAAATTTTGGTGCAACTAGGTGAACAACTCGAAACATTAAAAAGTGCCAACTTCACTTACTTTAACAGTTTCAAATTCAGCATTTCAAAAAATAATGCTCAGATGATAAAAGCTTATTTCAGAAGTCACGGAGAATGGATTGAACCTTTTTTCTTCACTGTGCTCTGTCAGGTAACTGTGATTTATGGCATCGTTTCAGCTGCAAAATTCATAAACATGTGCAGCTCAGATATTTATCTCTGAACGCAGCCACTTAGTCAAAAAGATCTGCAAAGCAAGAAAACTCAGAGAACGAAAAGTTAGAGCCCTTATGGTATTCAGGTCCCTGAAATCTTTGAATTATGGATAACTCCTTCATCAGGAGTGGCATTCTGCTGCCTCCTGTTTATCCTCCTATGGGGTCATAAGTATCTGAGCATCTGCTGAAAAGAGATTTGATTTAGAGAAGAACGAGGGTTGTGGTCCAAGTGTGAGCAGTATCAGGGTTCACTTCCTCTCTCCAGGATGGAAAATTGAACAGGTTTGGCCAATTGAGACAAGCTCAGAGGGAGGAGAGCAGGTGCTGCAGAAGCTGGGGAACTGCCTGGGGTAAAGGAGAGCCCCAGGAGATGGATATGATGCATCAGAATCCCTAGGGCTTGTGCCCTCTGTCTTATCGTTCTGTGGCCCTGAAAAGAAAAAAGAAATATCTGTGCTTGTTCCAGAGGAATATTCAAATTATGTTGAGGTGCTCAGGCAAGTGAAAATACATTTTTAAAATATGTGCATTTGGTGATGACCCTGTATAGTTTCAGTTTATGTATTTATCCACCCATTCAGTGTTGTCCGGGCATGACTGGATAACAATACAGCTCCTCAAGCACCTCATACAAATCAATTTTCTGTTTTAAATGTATACTGTGCTATTCTTTTGGGTACAGAACATACCATTCTTTTTTACAGGGGAATTCATTTGCCTCACCAGACATTTCCAAAGCAGAATAGCATTGCTAGAGGAATGGAGGTGAATGCATACAGGATTTTAGCACAGCCTGCAGGCCCAGTACATTAGAGCTGGAGATTTCAGAGGTACCAGCTCTTCCAGATCATGATTCATCAATTAATTAGCATTTAAAAAATAATGATAAAACCAACTGAAAGTAAAGCGTCCATCTCATGACCCAATGTCAGTTGTGGACTTTCCATGTGTTAGTTAAAAGGATGAAGTTACCTTCAGGGAATTTGGATGCTGATGGAGAGGAAAATGTGTGCACATTTGTAAGGCAACAGCCTTCTCTAGACTTTAGGAACTGTTTCCTTATTCCTGTGGAACAGAATTAAGTTCTCCTATCGAGCACAAATCAATGCCCGTCTTTTACAGACTTTTTTTGTTACTCCTGTATGCGATTGTAACTTGAAGTGTAAGGCGAATTTTGAAGGACACGGAATTTACAGTGGAAATTAGTATTATTTCTAAAACAGCTCCACAGGAATCAATAGGAAAAAAAGGTCAAAACTCCTATAGAATATCTGTAGTTAGAAAAAATTAATTTAGAATAGCGTGCTGGCTGAGAAAAGAGTTTAAAAATTTTGGGCAAGGAATCTGTTTGTTGTTTTATTGATTTTGCTTTTCAAGAAAATAGAAACAGAGAGAAATCTGCCAATAACTCAAATGTTGGCAATTAACTTTTTCAGGCTATTAAAATATGGTGATTTTATGGTGTCAGTCACTGTAATATATAAATCCTTCACAGACTATCACATTTTCTCGTGAAAAAGAATTTTCAAGTAGACAGGTATGCTAATACTACCTGTGCAGAAGTGGTTCAGTGGTTCAGTTGCCATATCTATAAGTCTGAAGTTTCCTTAGGATAGAACCCAGACTTCAGGGGACACAGTCCAGTGCCTCATACACAAGGAAAAAAAAAAACCCACCAAAAACCAAACACAACACCTCCTGCAGAGAAGAATGTGAAATGGTGTTTTTACTGAATATTATTTCAAGTTGTTAAGGATTTTACAGCTACTCTCTGTTGCAATTTTATCCTGTTAATGCTGCTTGACTTCTATTAGTGCTCTATACTATGTGCATTATCAAGAAACAAGTCAAGATGCATAAGTTTGGGAGCTGAGAGATGGACATTGTAATTTTACTTATTGTACCTCCTCCTATTCAAGTGTCTTAATCTTCTGGTGACCATTTGTATTTTCTTTCATTCTCTGATGAATATGAGCAGAATTTACATTTGCTGCTTCAACAGCTGTGTTAACAAGATCCTTTTGAGGCCAATTTTGTGGTATTTTCATGAGTGTTCTCTCCAGACCACATGCATCCCTAGTGTAAGCGTATAGTTCACAGGGGGCTTCAACATGACATTTTGAGTTTGGTGGAAACTGTGCATGAATAAAAAATGCAGGACCAGACATATTTTAGACTATATTTTCAAAAAACCTCTGATTTAATTACCAGTATAATTGGTCATTGTTCCATTTGGGACAGTTTAAATCTATTAAGTGTGTACAGATTCTCTTGGCAGGACTGACATCTGTTTAAGAACTTGGAAAAGATCAGTCTACTTTAAATAATGTTATGTTAATTAGGAACATGCCCCAAATAACTGTTGGATATGTGAATAATCTCTGGAGGCAGATTATTCCAGCCTCATAATATTGGGTAACATTTGTGAGGGGATGGGATTCCATAAGCCAAAAAATTATTACGTCCTTTACTTCTTTGCTAGTTATGATAACTTCTCTTAATAAAACATTTCCTACGATCTTTTATCTTATTATTTTATCTTATATTTTATCTTATTTTACCTCTTGGTCTCCTTTCCTTTCTCTTTGCCTCCCACCTTCTCCCTTTGCCTCCTTTTTATCTGCCCTTGCAGGCAGCATATTTCCAGGTAGGACCTTTCCAATGTTCTCCTGCCCTTGCAGAAGGGCAGCACCTGCCTTTGGGCACTCAGCAGGAGTGGAGGACAGGGGCAGGGGTGGCTCTCACTGGGCATAATGTGAGTGATTTGCTGTATCCTTTTTTGACCTTATTGGGCAGCTGTCATTGCCTTGCTGAAACACTTCTATATCCCCAGTAATCTCTTTAAAAAGATCGATTTGTCGTTTCACTCAGGGTCTGTAATACCCCACTCTCCAGACATATTTTTTCACACTCAGAAATATCTTCTAGTAAGACATTTAACGAAATTCAGAGAGCTTTTTTTTTCAAATTGACAACAAACACAAGCCACAACCCCTGGCTTTTTGTGAAATACATTGTAGCTAAGTGAGGTTGATGTAACAGTCATACCAATAATACAACACAGTGCTAAAGCAAATATGGAAACAGCAGAGCTTGAGGATGATATGTTGGGACAGGTCCTTGAGCCTCCCTCTGAAGCAGTCAAGAATATGTGTGTTATTTCAAGGCTTTTGGACATTGTCATTGAAAGGAGTGTGTTAAGGTTAAAGGGATACAGTTGCAGCTAGGCCAATATTGTAAGTTAAAATAATAAATATGTTTTTTAAGACTTTGATTCTGCAAAGTACTGCAGATGCATCCTTGGAGATGCAGAGTCCTTAACTTCCAGTGATGCTGGTGAGAGTTGAGGGTTGCTTATATCTCCCCTGCTCCCTTCACAAGTGCCCTTAGTGCTTTTTGTTGCTACTCCTAAAGCATTTGATCCACCAGTGTCATCAAACCCAGGTGTCTGCTGGTGTTACACAACAGGTTTCAAGCACTGCCACTCTTTTTTGCAAGTGCCAGTTACTGTAGCTTTCCTTTGTTGTAGGTATCTTTCTCTCTTCTTCTTGAAATGGCATTAATCCACCTACTCAAATTTCATGAATTAAAAAGGGAAACTCAAAGTAATTGAGACAATCATTTCACCATCTTTCAGCAGGGCAAAGCCTGTGTCCTTTGTTGGTAGGTACTTGGGTAATACAGTACAATCAAAGATTACCTCCTTCTGGAGCTGTTTTGTTGCATCACACAAGAAACAGATCATTCTCCAGTAACGTGGAGGATGAACATTCAAAATGGTTTTGGAGTGGGACAAGTATGTAGTTTATCCTAGCTCAGAAAATGAGGAGAGCAAAAGATGGTGTAAGTCACTCAAGAAAGAGGTTATTGTGTGCTGTACATGTGTTCACATGTAGAAAGGTGTATTTACAGTAATTTTTGTTTGAAATTTCTCAGTGCTTTTAATCTTTACACTTCTTAAGTTTTATAAGTGAACAAAGAAAGTCATCTTGGGCACCAATCAGTGCTGAATTTCTCAGTAGGATTTGATGAGGTGTGCTAGCTGTGTTCCAAGAAATTTAATCCTGCTTCATATCTACATGTTTATTGGCAGCTTTGAGCCCTTATAATGCTTTAGAAATGCAAAATTGCTGTCACTGCTTTCCTTACCGAGAAACCAGGTTGGGAAGAGAGTGATTTTGGATTTTTCATGTGAGTAATATTGGATATATCTTGTAAACCACTAAGGGCAAACCAGAGCTACAATAAACTGGTTTTGACCATGATCTGTAGTAGTTTCTCAGGTTGACAGCTTTCAATTATGTTTAGATAAATTAAAGTTAAGGCCTATCTTATTCATGCTTAAAATACTTCAAACGCATTTCTGGGCATTCAAGTCACTGAACTGTTCACATTAGCTGTATTTATTCCTTTTATAAATATTACTCAGAGGCTAGACAAGTGGCAATACTGTGCTGTAATGAGCATCTGTATGCTGCACTGCTTTTCAGAGAGATTTAGTTCAGTGATTGCATTTCCTTGATCTGCCAATTTGCACATCAAAAGAAGCTGTTTTGTTTAAATACTCTGTCTACCAATATTAACCTCACTGAATAGGTGAAACCCCCCCTCATAGGTATGGCTTAAAACTATTTGGGGTTATCTTTAAGCCAGTGTAACACTACTTGTGTCTAAAGGTACATCAGCATCTATTGAACATAATATCCACAGATGAAAGGCAGAGAAGATAAAAGGCAAAGAGAATGTTATTCATAAACTGTGGTTATCTAATGGGCCCCACTTCCAGTCCAGTCTCTTGAAAATGACTGGTGTACAAAATACAGGCTACAGATGGAGTGACTGCAGCACATATTTGGCTGCAAAATAACCAAGGCTCATCTGGGGTTTTACCTTGATGACTGGCTAATGGGAGTGGGTTCACTCCTAGTTTTTAGGCCCAGTAACACCTTTTGTTTGTTTGTTTCTTTTTGTTCTACTGTCTCTGTGAGATTCAGTTTCACCCTTTTAACAAGTCAGACACCTAACACAGTTTATTTAGGTTTTAAGTCAGCACAGGTCTATCAAATACATGGCTGGAAAAAAACCACAGGAAAATAGGAAATTTTTTCTAAATGACACAAACTAGCCCAACATTCCCTTTGTCAGAGTGGCTTGAGGCAGATGCCTCAGAAAAAAAGTCAATTAAAATTGTGCTATAAGCAAATTGGCAGGAATTTTCTATATGCACAATATTGTCCTTTGAAAGCAAATGCAAAGCCACCATCAGAACCAGAGAAATGCCCCAGAGCTGGAGACAGGGCCAGCAGGAATGCTTCAGAGAAAACAGGAACTCCTATAGGCAAAGCACATATGGATTTTTAGTATGCCAGTAAGTGGTTTGGGATGCCAGTAGGCACCATGTGTTGAGAGAGCAAGTGAACCAGAAAGCAAACCATGCACAGCTACTCTCACAGGCAGACATCACAGCTGCATACAACTTCCCATTAGGTCCTCTGATCTTTCCCAAATACAGGCTTAAGCCTTGAAATATTTAAGCCTTAAAAGCCTTTGTGTGATTAATTATGATAGCTGTTGGCATTTTTGCTGTCTACATGGATGTCTAAGGCTTTGGGGACTTCATGAAATTATTAACTTCATCCCTTTCCTGTGGTAGGGATTCTGCAGCTCTGGTCAGGAGAGGTCAGCAGGAGAAAAAACTGTTCACATTGCACTCTTGTCTGTTCCATACAGACAACTGTATGGAGTTTTGAATTCTGAAAAAAACTGAGCAAAGAATTACTATTTTCCTGGTATAGGAGCTTGTGTTTATGTGCTCAAATGTCATGTTTGAAGAAGAGAATCTTGCAGACATGGAAATGAAAGCATCCTGATATTTCTTCACTCCCAGAAAACTAGTTTAAACACCCTGGGAGAAAATTTCCCTTGCTGTACCAAAAAGACTTGCCTATACATTTGCCTTGAGAGAAAGAAATGTTGATGCCAACCTTAATCTTAAACCTCTCTTATGAAAGCCAATATACAGGGGAGTGCAAAAATCTGCTTGGTGGATGGTGCCCTGTCAAGCTGGGAGAAAGCTCTGCAGTGTTTGCTACCACATTTCTTAACAGAGCAAACAGCAAATGGGGCCTTTTTCTTTTTAATTCAATGGCAACAGAGTTGGTGCTTTAATTTCATCTCTGTCTTTTCCTTGTGCCTACCTACCTGGCTCTTCAGAGCTGGACATGGGATCAGGCAGCAGAGACCCTGTCTTTGGGCAGGTGCTGGACTGCTGCCAGACAAACACCTTCAAGAGCAGGAGAGGTGGAAACATGCCTGCCTACTTCAGGTCTGTTTGAGGTTACTAAAACTGACATTAAAGGCCCCACAGAATGAGCAGTTTTGAACTGTGGTTTCATGATTTCTTCACATTTGTTACAACACTGTCTTGTCAAAGGCATCAAAGCTTTTGGGTACAGATCAAAAACAGGATCAGAGAGATGGCTTTTCAATTGTGTTACCTGTTCACATACTGCCCTGAATCAAAGCATAGCACTCTTAACTTGGGGTATGTACTGTCCACCAGCCTCCAAACCTGCATGCTTTGCACTCCCTCCTAGGAAATGCCAAGAGTTGGCTGCTAAATATTTCAGAGTCATTATTGCCAGGGTCCTGAGCATCACAGCAAGCTCCAGCGGTTTAACACTGGGGCATTTTTCCTGCCATATTTTATCCATCCGAGAACCTGCTGATAGATAAAATGTAATTTGAAGTAGGGTACTTCATTAGAGGATTTTACAGTATTACAGCCACCCAAAAGCTTTGATGTAGAAGATAATTAGTAAGAAATTATGAGCAGATAAAGCATGGGTGGGCAGACAAGGCTAATGAGTCACTGTCAGCAGAACATGTGAACTGAAGGAGTTTGCTGTCGTTAACATCGTAGGCAGATTCCTTTTGGGTTTCTTCCCCAAGTGTAAGAGGAAGACACTGAAAAGAAACAATCTCACAGCCAGAAGCTGATTCTAGTCTCTTTGTGTGGTCTCTCTCAGTTTGCAGCATCATTGCTGAAGCCTTGATTTCTGAAAACTTCAGGTTGTACAAATCAGATCGATTCCAAAATAAGCGATGATTTAAATAGTTGGTTTTCTCCTTACTCTGAAAGATCCAAAAGAGTTTTTTTGTAAGGTATTATTACCCATGTTAAGATGCTGAGCTTCATCACAGTTCTGATCTGAGCAAATTTATAGGCTTCTGGCAGACTTTGTGATTCAGCTGGGGATGGTGTTGAGCATCACCATAAATTTAAATACATGTGTTGCCTCTGTGTCCCCCAAATGAACCCTGCAGCTTCTTTAATCTTAACTATTGTTTCATCAAGAGAAGGGAAGAATCACTTAAAGTAATTATTTAATGTTTAAGAGCCCAGAATTTCCATACCAGTCATAACCCACCAGAACAGGCAGCACCAGGTCACAGCAAAATTCTGTTGTTTTCACTCAAGATAGAAAAATGCTATCTGCTTCTGGGTTTTCTTGTTTTTATTGTATTCTTAGATGTTGCTGAAGATGCTTTTTCTTTATAGAGTTTCAAGGCGGCTGTCTTGTATTTTGCTGGGGTTCTGTGCATCACCTGGTTCATAGAGATAAGGCAGAAGGTAATGAGGAGAAAACTGGGGTGTATCTTGAAACCAAAGGTACCATTAATTAAGCAGACAATAGTCCAGAGGTAAGCCCTGTGGGTCTATTGTTTAAGGAACAAAAAATGTGATTCTATTGGAAAGGCAAAATTAGGAAAGTGTTAAGACTTAGCTTTCTATTGAGATTTTCTTTCCAGCTAATCATGGATGCTATTAGTCTGTTCCTTTAATTCAGCAGAAGGTGGTTTTCATTGTATTTGAATAATTTCTCCTCTGATGCTAATGCTGCCCTTACTATTTCTCTTGCAGTTCATCTATATTCTGTTGCTGACATAACTTGCAGTTATTGTCTCTTGCATTCACAAAGTGGCCTTCCTGAGGAGGTAATGGGTTATCAGCTCCTGTAGTCATTTTTAATCATTGTGAAGAATCATATCTCTCTAATAAAGCAAATGATTAATTATCCTGCCCTTTTTATCAGTGTAAAACCTGTCAGGGGTTAGTGGCTTTCAATTATGACCTTTCAAGATTTACTTTGGTAGAATCCAGAATACTGAAGAAAAACCACGATAGTACACTTTTCCTCTGTACAGACTATTACAATCTCCTCACTTATTATTCTATTTATTTACAAATAAAGACCAAATATCCTCAGTGGAACTTGTGAAAAAATAATATTAAATTCCATTAACCCAATGTTGAAGAAAAATTTGACATCAGAAGCTTAATGGGAATGGAAATACATTAGCCATTTGTCTGATTAAATAAGAGCCTTCATAAGCCTAAAATAAATGAAATACCAATATGAAATTAGGAATGTTTTTCATTTATAGAGAGTTCTGAAGCAAGATGCTTTTGTCTTTTCTTAATAGCTTCACTTCAGACTCAATTGTTATAAACTGCTGTGGAGATGTCATGAAACTGTACAGCCGTGCAGAGAGCGAGGCAGAGCAGAGCCTGATAAGCTGAATAAAGCAGCAGGGAACTTTACACAGAGAGAATGAAATTCCTTTATGGCAAGCTATATTGCTGCCTTCTCCAAAAATCTGTAGGAAGGTTCAGCAAAAGAGGTGAGGCAGTACAAGGGCCAGAAGTGCTGAGCATCAACCAAAACTCATGAAACTTGGGGTGGCCACAAATCCCTTCATAGCAAAATCCTGCTCTTCCTCATCCAAATCTATATTTTTCATGGATGCATCAGGTAGCCCTGGTAGAATTCTCTTCTAGCTTATGCCTAGGGAAATAAATACATATGTGACCCTTTCTGCTTTGGGACTTTGGAAATTTAAATTGACCTTTGAATTGCTTACATCTGCTTTTTGTGTGTGCTCTGCTCCTTGAGATGTCCCTGCTGTAACACTGGACTTGACAAGAAGATCTTTAACTCACCCTTTGGGAATGTAGACTCTGCTTTTTTACACTGTGGTGTGAAAGATTTCCTCTACAGAGGGTAAAACACAGCCCTTTTGACTTTGTACAGGTACCAGAAGGATTGTGAGGGACACAAATCTCTTTCAGCAGTAATGAAATTTTGTGTTGCTGTTAGTATAACAAACTGAAATAATTTTGCATTTTTCTTAGGCCATTTGTCTTCCCAGGGGACTGTTCAGGCCATTAAAGCTTTTTGTATGTGAAGCAAGTGCATAAATAAAAAGAAAACAGGAAAAAGAATTGAATATTTACACTGTCAGCATTCAGAGCATTGTATTAATATTGGTTTTCTATCTAAAACTCAAATAGGTAAAAAATAATGAACTTTCATAATGAGGAGGTATTCTTAGGGATAAAACCTGCCACCAGGCATGGGGATATGATGATGCCTCCACCAGTCTTAAAATCTTCTGATTCAATTCTGACTTCAAGAGTAGTTGTTGAAAGGCCTACTTCTCTGTGTAGCAGAGTTTGAAGGGATTGTTACCTTTAAAAAAAACCAAAAAAATTTCATGACAGAGGGAGGAGGAAGTTTGAAATTTGATTTTAGGCTGAGATCTGGAAAAGATTTTTTCTCAAGTTTGCAACTTTTTTTAGTGAAGTGTATTGGTCACCTCAAATATAGAATACTTTTGTAACCACAGTCCTTCCAAGAGCATAAATTTTCTTTTTATGGTTTCAAAAACCTAATTCACTTCCTCTCACTTCCTGGAGCTATCTGTTAAACTAATTGTATTCAAACCTTCCTATGAATTTTTAATGCCACATAAACTTTAGTTTACATATTTACTGTAATTCTGTCACCTGCTTATACTTTTTTCCCTACTTGTTTCTTCTAGGGAATGCAGTTTGGATGTAAGTGATCTCCTTTCTTGAGTTCTGCTTATGGGTGGGAAATTCAAAAACCAGCAGACTTTGCAGCTGGAAATTTTCATGTCCTGCTTTTTTCTCCTCCCAAGCTTCAGTGCACTCTCATAGGCACCATCCTATTCATTGCTTGGCTGGCAGTGCAAGACCAAGTATGCTCTGAAATTGCTTCACTGAACATCTCTGCAATAGATCAGCAGGGAGCTCGGAGATGAGGAATGTAGCCTGCATCTCCTCTAAGATTTACTCTGTCAAATTTAGGGCTCTATTCACATTTCTGTGAATATACAGGGATTTTTCTTGTCTACAGCACAAATAAAATAATCCTCTCTTTAATCCTGTCAATACCAGTCCTGCAAATAGCCAATAGAGGCTACTCACCCAGTGACCAAGGTCTTTCTCACCCAGAAGTTTCCAGCTTCTGCAAATACAAAGTGCAGTATGCAATTGGGCTAATTCATCATGACAGAGTGAAGTGGCACAGAACTGGAATCCAGAGATGCTGGAATTCTCTGCCCAGATCTGCCGTTTTTTGTCTGTTTCCTGACCTAAGACTGATAAACCTCTTGCTTTCATTTTCCAGCAGGCTAAAGAGCAGCTACTAACTGCAGTTTTATAAGTCATTGAAGGATTACTAATGAAATTTAAAATCTTCCTGAGGTGCTAATAATGATAGGCTGCATCTAACAGAACAAGGTACTAGCTCTGATAGATAACCAAAGTATAAAATCTCAGGTTAAGAAAGTCCCTGCAATTTACATAGTCCAAACATACAAGTAGGTAATCTGGGTGCAATACATCTCATTCACATAACTCTCAAAAAACAAGTCAGAGGAGTAGCTGGGGTTTAGATTCCTAATATGTGGGAATCCAGTGTCAAATGAAGTGGTTTCCCACCTCATTTATTTGTCTTGACATTTCTACATAAACATAATTTCCTACCTGGTAATTGTCAATCATTGGAGAATTTTAGAATTTTTTAAACTTAAATGGAAGTGTGAGTGAGTTATATTTGAGTGTTATAAATGTTTTCATTTCTCATTATACTGTCTCAAATAGAGAATCTTACACTTTTGTATTTTGTCCCTTTGAATCATATAGGCTGTAAGAAAATGTGGAACAGAGTGTATCAAGAGATTGCATTCCCTCATGTGAAATAAAACCCAAGCACTTCAGATTGCCTCAGCTATTAGAAAGAAATACTTAAGTTTGAAAGTGTTTTTTAGAAAAGGCAGTTCACATCACCATTAGCAGCCTCTGCACTGAAAAGTATAAAATCATAATAATGTGTTTAATAAAATTAAAAAAAACATCAGAATGTCAATTAGGTCCATATCCTGAGTAACTGGGCAGGGCTAGCCACACATTCTTACAGCCTCTTGTAATCTGAGTTGCTTGGAACTAAACGTTCAATTTGTATTAATGAGGGAATTCATTCCTTATGCTGTACATCAAGATGATAAAATGTGTATTCATTGCCAAGACTACAGGTAGGACCTTAGTGAATTTAGGGGCTCTCAAAGTAGCAATCTGGCTTTAGCTGCCACAGCTGAAACCTATGCCATGATACCATGACTTGTTTGATGCCTGCTTTGCAAATCCAGTTTTGTAATGCCTGACCAAGCCCATGCTCCTTTCCCCACAGCTGGGGTGACCACATTCTCTTACTGGAATTATGCCTGCTGGTTGGCATCAGCATCATTCCCTTTTACTTTATCAGTGTCTCTTCTCTACATAGTGTAATGGGCAGCCCATCAGTAAATGCAGCTTATTGTTTTTAGTTTCCTTCTAATTTTTTGGCAATTTGTTGGTTTTGATCACGTGGATTTTCAGCAGTGCACTCAGTTTATCAACTGGTTTTGATGCATTGGATCGATTTTCAGAACAAATTTGAGAGTAAGAAAAAAGACATTTTTCGTTCTGGTTTATATCTATCAAAATCCTGATTCCTCTGTGGATGCAATATTCTATTACTTGAGTTGAATAGAAATCTCTGGATATGTTCACACGATCTTCAGATATGTGATTAATCATTTTAAGTTATTACAACCTGTAATACCAAAAATACTGGCATGCTGAAACACAGCAGTACTCCCATAGCACTTCTGTTGCATTCACAAGCTCTCAATTACTGCATATGTCAGATATACCAGTGGGGTCAGTGGGCCAGTAGGAAACACAACACTTGAGAAAGGATCTCTGGTATTTCTGTCTCTTAGTGCTTCTTTCTCTCTCACGGGTTACCAAGGGTAATAGTTGCTTGGTATATTTTTAAGTTGATTTTTTTTTTAACTGAAAAATGCACGTGGAGCCTTTTGCTCTTCATGTAACATTAAGTATTCCCTGGGGGGGTGTTCCAGTAGGTGTTCTCTGCTAAGGATTTGCCTCAGGAGTCTGGGATTCCTACAAGAGCGTGTATCTTTATTTCAGAGTCATCACAGGCTATCACACTGGTTGAGGTTCAATCACATTCTGCTTCATTATCTGTGGTACATTTGTTTCATTTCCCTGCCAGCCTTCTTATGCCAGATCTCCAGCATAACTCCACTGAAGCCTGTGTTGGTTTCAATCAGAAGACAGATGGCTTCATGCCCTGTTCCCTCCCTTTCTGTTATGTACAAATTATGTCTTGAATATTTCTTTCAAATGTTACCAAAATGCTGGCTGCATTCTAGTCTTTCTAACAAAATGACAAACATTACATGTTTTTTTTTTACACTGGATTGGGATTTTGGATGGTGCTGGAGGGGAAGCAACTGGACCAGTGTGTGTGGGCACAGCTTGAGATAACATTAGTGGGCAGCAGTTGTCCCCTGAGGACTTTCTGTCTGTGCCCACTAAATTTGAGCCTGTGCTTTGCTTTTGCATGTTCTCAAGGTGTAGCCTAGGACAGTGGATAACAGACACACTTACTGTCAAAGGAGTCTAGAAGCTTTTAAATATTGGATAATGTAACTCTAAATTAAATGTGTGATCTATCTAATGAAACAGCTTCCAGTTGATCTTCTTGGAGGGGGGCAAAAGCTGCCATTCTGAAAGACCACGTGGTCAGCTGTAGGTTTCTCCATTTCTGATTTCAAATATAGAAAAATGTGGGATCATTTCAGGCAGTATAATGAGATAGGTTATATGGCAAATCTACATGTAAGACTATAGCACTGGACAAATTTAACAACCTTTTGAAGCTATATGCATTATCTTTATAGATGTTAAAGTTATGTGATGCTTTTAAGATTTCTTCTTCCAACATTGCTTGTGTATATGTTCTGTATGAATGCACATTTTCATCTTTACGTTAATTTGCAGAAACTGGTAAGTGAAGCATGCAACAAATCCACTATTCTTTATTAGCTAATTATCTGGTTGTGAGTCCCAGCATTCAGCAATTCAAGCAAATAATGTAGATGTGAATTATTCATTATATGAGAACTGCTGTAATGGGTAAGAATGAAAGATTCTAGCTGTTCAATCTCCTCTTTATGATAGCACCATCAAGCATGAGTGACAAAGATACTGGAACCATAACAGCATGCAGAGAGAGGGTCATTGACCCAAACTGTCCCTAATGTTTGGCTTCCATTATGTCTTCTAGAACACAGCATGAGCCTTAATATGTAATACCAAGCTCTCATTTTTACCATGGTGGCGAGAATGTTTATGTTTACTGTTGTTTTATTTCTATTTTTTTCTTTGTGCATTTTTTTTCTTAAATGTGTCTGCAGTTGAGTAGAAGTATTTTAATCCTTCAAGTGACAAAAGCTGTTCAGATAAGCCTTGAGTTTTCCTACCTTCCTCTTGTTCCTAGCTTATGAATCGTTTAAAAAAACTCATTTAAAAGCAGAAAGTGAAATCCTGATCCTAGAGCTTCCACTGGGCTATAATAATTCCTATTTTTTTTTCATTAAAAGTTAGGTACCAATAAAAATATGGCAATTTTTCAATGTGCACATTCTCTGGCACAGGCACATAGTACTGCCTGTACAGGTGCTGGCTGTTCATAGATGTAGACATTTTTATGGCATTTTTAAGGCTGCCATCTAGCTCCATCAGAGGCAGCTAAGGGTAAACAGCATTTTACAGGATCAGCACTGCAGCTCTGACACTTCGGGATTTTAAGCACAGTGACAATTAAGTTGCAGTTATTTTTTTTCACTGTAAAACCATGACAGTCCACTGCAAGTAAAAATGCCCATCACTCTTCCATATTTGTAGTCATGAGTCTGATGAGCTTCCTCTCAGGTAGTTTGCTTTGTCAGGCTGCAAGTAAATAGCAAGGGTCAGTAAAGCCCTTCCAGCCACAGCCTTTGGCTTCTCCTGTATTGTTAAAACCAAGTGATATGGAAATCCACCTGAAAATGTGGATGTTAAGTTAAGTGATATGTAATTAGACACATTCACAAATTACCAGAAGCAGGACATGCTGAATTTCATCCTGCAGCCTGATAGACTGCTAAATTAATTAGCTAATAGAAAACTTCAAGGAGGAGCTCCTGTGACAATCCACTGAAAGGAAGAAGGAAGGATCTTCTCAAACCATGGCAGTGGCACTTTAACACCTGCTGGTCTGAAGTGTGTGCCAAGCCCTTTAAAAAAATCTATCTGTATATTAATAGTGTCCCACCATCCACCTTCAGCAGATACTGAGAGCCAGTAGTAAATGCTACACACACTTGAATGGCAACATCCCCAACATCCCGTGTGGATCCTTCCATGTTTAAGGAGCCTATTACACCTAATAAATATCTTGAGTATTATTGACTATTCAGCTCACATTAAAAGGCTCGATATAGTAGCCTTCCTTTAAAGAAAAAAACAAATCATGAAGATTGTGAGCCATTTAAAAACCTACAGGGCATGAAATTGATACTGTGAGAGGAAGAGAGAAAGGAATTCCCTCATTAGATCTTGCACATTAGTACATAGGCTCTTGTCATAGTTTAATCTGAGTTCTTGTGGTATATCTTCACAGCTCATTTATACCAGAGATGGACATGAAATAATATATTAAAAGGATGATATTTCTTTTAATCATGTTTTTTTCGTGTCTTCCCTTTTTTAGTACACACATGTACTGTGTATGAAAGAGCAAGGGGTGATGCTGTAAGTGGCTGAACTAAATACCCTGAGCTGAAAGGCTAACTCCCTGCTTCCAGTAATGGCTCTCAAGAATTATGAACAGAATTATGTTTTCACTCTGTTGTTGATGAACTTAAGGGTACTGAACACTAAGACTGCCCGTGTGGTGACAGTAGTAGGTAATGTGACAGTGCTGTTTTCCAAGGCTTGTGACAGAGTCAATTGAACTATAGCTTAACTGCTGCTTGGGCTTACTAGTTTGTACAGCTGCTCACCACCTCTTTTTCTCAGTAAATAAAGCTACCTTAATATCCAAAGTGTTGAAGAAGGGTGAGAGCACAGAACATGAAGCTCTGGCTTAGCTTTTTCTCTCCTGCACACCTAGCATATTCAGGTTATCTGCAGTCTTTGCTCTGACATGACTTAGAGTAGATGAAAATTTTGACCCAGGCTTTCTGACAGCAGCTCTGTCCTGGATAGTACTATGAAATCAGCTGGAAAAATGGTCTTGCCCAAATTGTAAATGCAAATTCAGTCATTATGTCAGACAAACACATTTTGTCTGAAAGGATTTTAATGTCTGACTATGTTAAAATCAAGCTAAACTCATTTTCCAGTTCAGTGTCAGCCCAAGTAACACAGTGTAACTAGGAGGCAATTAGGAGGTACAGAAGATGATTACATCTTTTGAGATCAAAACTGAATTAAATTAATTCAGTTAGATTTACCATGGTAGTTCCTGCTAATATCCTCCCTCTTTCCCATCTTCCATCCCCAAACCACCATTAACATTGTTTCTTGCTCTTCACATTATTTGTGTCTCAACTTTGGGGCAATGCCTCCAGATAAATCTGGAGATAGATCAGTTACCTCTGGAAAATGTAATATATACTCCCTCAAAAATAGTAAAACCCAGTTTCTAATTCTGTTGTTACTCTGTGTTTGAATTAATCAACATTACATATAGACATGGTTGCTTTTTATTGGAACTCTATGTTTTTATCTTTGTCCTAATAAAAAATAACATGTACATCAGGAACCTTGAATATTTCAGTGTTACTTCCTAACTCAGGAAGCTTACTATTTTTCAAGGCATTTCTTGCCTCAGTGTTCCTGAAATAAAGCAATTCTCTTATGCACAGTTGTTCCTCTGTTGTAGAAGTGGATTTTAGCTACCATGCTGAGCACAAAGCTACAAAATTTCTGTTGTATCGCCTGAAGCAGCCTTGGCTCTTTCTCTGTGGGAAAAGGACAAAACAACATTTTACTTATTCTAGACAGCGACTCAAGTATCCACAAGGAACTCTTAAAATTTTAATTCATCATAAAAGATCTTCTTTCAGAATTTTTTTAGCTAAGTATTGGCAAGAGAAATAGCATTTTTCCTCTGTCAGATGCTATCTTCATCAATGTTTAATTTTTTGAGAAACATAAAGCATTTTAATTAAACGATGAATCTATTTAAACCCCTCTAAAAGTATTTTTTGTGTGCTAAAAAAATATCATCATTTCCTTATCAAAAGACACAAGAAAATAGTCTGGAATGCATTATGGCTAGAGTTTTAGCATTTACCAGAGAACTAAAATAAGACAACTGCAAAGTCTGTTGATTTAGCAGCAGCTCTATAGAGGTGTAGATCTTTCATTGTTAAAAATTAAAATATCAGGGTCAGAAAACCAAGAGAGGAATTGTAGGCTGCATGAGTTAAAAGTTGATCATCACTTTCCACATTTCTGTAGCTACTAAATGGTGGCAAGGAAGAACACTGCAGAGATAACTCAATGTTTTTCTTTTTTTCTTCTGTATGTATTGTTCTCTATTGTCCTGTATTGTATCTGTTGTCCTATTTCCATTGCTATCATGGCACTAGACCATTCTAAATTACAATTCTAATGCTCTTCCTTCTGACCACTTTCTGTCTTCCAGTCTATTTGACAATCTGCTTTTTCCACTTCTGATGTTAGCTGCTTATTTTAACCTTTTATGTCAATCTATGCAGGAAAGTCACCAATCTTGTTCTGTTTAGAAACACCCGGTCTCAAAATTTCTGTATTTTACAAAATTTCAGCAATTTCTGGACTACTCCAGAAGAGTGGAGTTAATTTTTACAAAATTATTTTGTAGTTTATGAATTTTCATCTTTACTTGCTTCACATTAGAGATTCTCTCTCACACTGTGGAGTGAGGAACATTTTAAGTTATTTCCTGATTTTCACAGAACTTGTGTCATCTAAAGTCATGCTAGAAGAAGGAATTTTCTTTGTTCTACTTCTATTTATTATACTTTAGAGCCAGCCAGGACAGGCATTTGTCCTTCCATTTCTTTCCCTTTTAAGCCTCCTCCAGATATCAATTATATGACTAATCGAATATCCATGGAGGAGTTTTATGTTTTCCTGCTTAGATAATTCCTCTCAAAAGCAATGAAAATTACATTAAGCTACAATCTGTTAGGCTCACCAGCCCCCAGCCAGTTTACACATGTGATGTGTTTTGTGTTGTACAGATTTCTGGATATTATACAAACCACGTGTGGCAGAAGCAGCACTCATTGTGTAGGGTCACGTCCTTTTGCCATCTCTCAAGTTTAAAATCCCTATAACTTTAAAATTCTAGTGATTTATTTTGACAATAAATTCTTTACCTGGGAAGTTACAAATCTGTGATTTTTCTACTTCATCTCAGTCCAGAATGCTGCACATCTTGCAAGATTCTCCACTGTGGTATCAGGTTGACAGGGACTGCTTCCATGTGACAAGACTGAAACCTCTCTCTTTTCAGAACAAAATTGGTCTTTGAAAAGTTTTTTCATATTTGTGTTTGTTTTGCTCACTGCACACCAAAAGGAATGTGATATGGAAACAAATCTTCCTCCGTTGATGTAGAAAATAAAGTGTTTTGCTCGTGTTTCCATGGAGACAATCAGACTCCCAGCAATGAAAATGGAACACCTCTTACCTCCACAGAATTTAGCTGTTTTAAATTCATTACATTACGAGTCCTTCAGAAGGGCCCTGTGCTTGTGTTCTGTGGTGCCTTCCGAGAGTCCCAGAGGATTTTTGTAGGCAGGGTAACTATTGCTATCCTCATTTTAAATGCTGAAAAAGAGAGGGAAGGGTAGAACGACTCATTGATCCCAAGTCACCAATAGTGAATAAATGAAGGACAAGATGACAGTGTAAGGGTGACCTTTCCTTCCTGCCCCATTTCCTTCCCAGCCACTGCCTTGTTGCTAAGAGCAAATGTCAGTAGCTCCTCCCTGGCACAGTGTGTCACAGAATGCCATCCATGTTGCACCTTACTAATAAAGCATAAAATGAGCTCCTCTATTTTATAGCTGGTAATGACTGGGACAAAAGTCTGTTTCACTTATCCTAGCAAATAAGTAAAGGAACTGAATGGAAAAGTAGAGTTTTTCTCATTTCCCGGGCTGAATGTCTTATCTAGTTTAACATTTAAATACGAGTATGTAAAGATACACAGGGTGCCTGGCTGGGAATTGCAGGAACTGTAACAACATTGACATTTAGTCTGTCGACAAACAGAGCAAGCTCGTCAGCCTTTCAGAGCATTCATAGCCAGAATTTCTCTTGCTTGCCTTGCTTTCTGCAATGCTGGGGAAGAAAAGAGATGTAATTATGCATCCTGAAATGCTGGCTTATAAAAGCAGCAGTCTTTGGTCTTCATTCTGTGCTACTTGCTGATGGAACAGTGACTGAATGGAACATCAGACCATAGGATCACCGAGTGGGAATGCTTGGGGTGCAGAGAAGCACGGTGGCACCGCTGCCAGGTGACACTTCATGGAACCCATGCCAGGGCTCCCTGCTTGCACCTTGCTTGAACCTTCACCTTGCAGGCAAGAGAGTTGTTTGTGAACAGGGCACCTGGTGGTAGCTGAAAAACAAAGCAAGTACAGATCTGTATTTAACAGCTTTTTTCCAGTGTAGAGAAGTATCTGAGATACATTTGCAGTATATTGCGATATAAATCTAATGATTCATTGTCAGAAATCAAACCAGGACCTCCTCTTCTGTGACTCTTCATGTTCTTGTACATGTCTCTTCACTAGTTCCTAGCCAAGTGCTTCCACTCAAGGCTGCTTACAAGTATTATCTTTTTCTTTTTTCCTTGCACTTATTTTCAATGCCTCAGATATTTGTGTATTTATATATGTGGAATACTCTAGTTCTTACCCTTTGCTTTGAAAATTCAACCTGTGGAGTCCTCTAAGACATCTTTTGCCTTGAATGGCCCTCAGCAATGTCAGAAACTATTATCAGTTATAAGAAATCATTTTTTAAAGTGTCTGCAAAAATTAAAATGGATGTTTCCATGTACAATACCAGCATCTTCAGCCCCTCAAATCTTCGGATGCTCCAGAATAAAACTATGCAAAAATGCCATGCAGTGATGAAATAAATGCTGACAGTTGGAGATGTTACTGTTTAACTGCCCTGAGAAATTCCATTTACTGAAAATAATTCACATGCATGTTTGAAACATTCAAGCCTATGGTAATTAATTTTCAGCTGAATTTATTTCTGGATGTGATTTGCTCTGAGTAATTATTCAGAAAGAGCATGTAAGAGAGAAACTTAAATATCTGAGCTTGTTAATTGAAGACATGTTCTCCTCTAGTTTTGGGGAGGGCTAATACAAATTTTCTCCCTAATGAAGCAGAATGATTTATGGCAAGATTTGTAGAAGAATAAAAAACAATGGTAATTATTTGTCATTTGGGGTGGGGGATGGGGGCTTGTAATCTGTAATTCAATACCATTTTTTAAAAACAGAACTATTAATTACTGCTCCCCATCCAGAGGGCTACAGTCAGCTCCGGAGTAAACATTATAGTCTTAAACTCATTGTGGCCATTTAGGAACCTGTATATAAAATAAATTTTAAAAAACAAACAAAAAACCACAAACAAACAAAAGAACAAAAAAAACCATGGGGAAAGTGTATAGGCAGAAGCCACCTGAATGGTTACAAAAGCCTGCAAGTTGGTTAGGATATTACTTGGGTGTTTTGGGCATGCAGGGGTGATGGGGTAGTCCCATTGCACTTGCATGAAGCTCCACTAACCTCAGTGCATGGGTTGGCTGGAGTTTACCTGGGGAGCATTGAAAACAATGGTGTTCTCACAGAGAAGCAGAGCGGTGTTCACCTGAGTGCTCTTGAATTCAGAATTTATGGCCACGTTCACCTTAAGGAAAATAAAAAAAAAACCAACAAAACATAAATTCATTATATACTTTAAAGCTGAATAGAAGTTTACTATGTAGTGAGGAAGTCTATCATTTTTGTTACTTTGAAGTACTAAAATGTTAAAACCAGAAGTGGTTTTAGCCCCCATGTGTTGAAAACCAGGACAATGCCCCTTTTCCTTGAAAAATCAAGGGCAGTATGTGTAGAGGTTTTGATTAGTACTTAGTTAAACTGTCTGTATGGCTTCTCACATGTTTGCTGTATGGTTTGCATGAAAGTAACTAGTGAAATCCCTCCAAGTCACTACTTAGCTGCTTTGATTCCCACTTCGGATGTAAGTGGAGACAAGATGCTAGTTTGAGATGTTGCCTCTTAGATCTGAAGTTTGGCTGTGGGTGGGGAGGAAGCCAGGTGAGGGGTCAGCCTTGGCCCAGCCCCACTGCTTTTCACAGCTTTCCCACCCCTGATAGAGTCAGGAGCTGGGTTTGCCCTCTGGTCCCCACACGCCTGTGGGCTATTGCTGGAATACATCATAATCTTGAAGTGCAGACCTACAATGTAACACATCATTTAATTGAGAAGCTTTATGTTATTATCAATCTCTTTTGTCTCAAAATATGCACTAAGATATCTGCATCTAAGACAGCAGGTCTCATTTTCCAGCTCACAATACTTTTCTCAACAGATGTTCTTTCCTCCTATAGTCAGAACGGTTCCAAGGGGGTTACATAAAAACAACTGCTCTTGATATTTCATTATGCAGAAGGATTTTTGTCATTGAGTGATCATAGTACTTATTGTCAGGCAATTTTGAAAACAAAACCCCCAATATTTACATAATGCAATTTCTTTTTGATTGTGTAGTTTGGTTCAGCTCCACTAAACAGCTATGAGTTTGAAATTACTCTCTTCCTCCAAACGAATGGCCATAAAACCAGAATCAAGCTCATAAATCTTGCTGTGAACTAGTTGTACAGTTTCTGCAGGATTACACATCCCTTGCTGCAAGACATTTAAAGTATTTATTTGTTATCACCCTTTTAAAGTCAAATGTGTGAAAAATAAATGTAATGTACTCTGTTGTGATTAACACGATGACCCAGGGCTGCAGCATACAGAGCAACAATCTTAAAGAGCAAATCCTCCCTGCCCTGCCATTGTCTGAATTCTGGAGTCATAACTCTTCTTTTATAGTGGTAATATATTACAACATGGAATGTAAGAGAAAAACATCTTAAACACCGTTGTTGGGTGGTGTTAGCCCAACACTGATTTATTTCTATTGGAAACTCCCAGCCTCTGGAGGGTGGCAGAAGGAGGGGAGAGGGGAGAGGGAAGGCTACACAGTTCCAGAGCAAAGTTTTCTGATCTGCTTTGTAGAGCCGGGAGGCGAAGGGATTTGGGATGCAACTGGTGTTTGCAGTTATTTTGGTATTGGAAAGAGGTGTCAGCACACCATTAGGAGGTTGTTAATGGTCTGATGCAATCCCTAGTGTTTATTGTTTGCCAGTTATTCTGGCAGCTCTGAGATAGTCACAGATTTATAGTTTTAAGAGGGAATTTAGGTTGCTATGCATTATAAAAGCATGACTGAAGAAAAGGAATGCAAGTCTTTTGTCTCTTAATGACAGCGATTCTGATTCTACCTCTCTACTTTGTATGAATGCGCCTAGCAAAGGTTTTGGATCACTTAGATCATATGAAAACCTTTCCCCTTTGCAGTGCAGTCAGCTGACCTGTAAAGCACAATTTTCCAGCAAAAATGCCGTGGCCAATGAAGCAGTAACTTTAGTCCACCCAAGCACTTTGTAATTTGAGCTCTACCTGGCAGGAGGAGACTTCAGAGCTTAGGGTACCAGGGCAGCTGGCCAGAAAACAGACAGCAACAGCAGAAACATCTCGGTGCTACCAAGATAAGAAGCCAGAAATTCTAATTTTTCCCAGGAGTAAAAAATTCTGCAGATTATTACACTGAGAGATGTGCAGTGCCATATTTCCCTGTGTTTGAACCAGCTGTCTTCTGGGATGAACACTTCACCTTGGAGACCAAGTGTGCAGGGATTTGAAAAACATGGGAAAAGCTCAGGACAGGAGACTGTGAAGCTTGGCCTCATGCAAAGATTGGCAGGGTGAGCAAAGTGGGTTTTCAGCAAAGGATTTATGTTCATGTGAGTCCTTCAATTCCGGTAATGGCTGGACACATATCTCCTCCAAAAATTTTGGTCCAGTCCTTGGCCACTGTCAGGTCAGATTCATTAGCTGTATCAGTTTCACCTTCAATCTCAGGAAAAATGTTCACATATTAAAGCCATGCTTAAGGACTTTTTGTAATTACTGTGCTGAAATACCTGAGAAAATATGTACCAACTGTTTGATATAGAAAGGGGATGGCTGTATTTTTACTTTCCAGCTGATAAAAAATGTCAGGGTTTTTGTTGTTTTTTTTTTTCTCACTCCTCTTGCCACTTTTAGTTATTTGTACTTTTGGCTGTTCATTTACAACGATTTCATACTTGGTGCTTTAGGACAAAAAGAACTGTGGTGACAAATACGGTTGTTATGTTTCATCTTATTCCCAAGGGTCTTTTCTGCTGCAGATGATGAGCATCTGCTTCTAGTCATATAGAAATCTGATTAACAAAGCATGGTCGTTGATTAGCATATTTCAGAAATTGTTTCTTATTAGGAGCTGTCCTTAGGGCTTGTGTTGCTTAGCAGTAGAATAACCGTATAAACTTATTTAACATGTTGAGGAACTTAGCAGACATATAAATCCCCACTTTGACCTTTTGTGTTCTGAGGGATCATTCATTTTGCTGAAGTGGGGAAAAAAGGTCAAGAAATAAGAATTCTGGGGATTTTTGCTGCCTTCTGACAAAGCCCACGGTTTTAGGCTTTTTTAATAAACTTCCTTCTTCTGTTTTGAACTGTATGTAGGGACTGTTTGTAATGAATAACAAATAGTATTTCTAAAGTATGTTCCACTTAAGGGTCTTTATGAGTTCTTCTACCATGAATGAAACAATCTGATACACGGGTTGTGAAAAGTTTTATTTATTAGCATTCTTAGTATTTATTAGTATTATTCTTTTCAGATTTTAGGCAAGGCACTGAGGTAGAGAGAAGCTGAAGCCCAATTTAAAAGGAAATAAAAGACCAGGATTTCCAAACACATCTTTTCTGGTTCCTTTGCTTCAAAATGATGACCATTCAGTAATATTTTTCTTGCTCCAGATACGGTTTTTAAATTCCAAAATAACTGAAGTTGTGTTTCTTTTAACAATAATGTGTGGCATGATGTTCTTTGAGAACAGAAGTGCATGAATTTTTATTCCCTTAGAAGACCTAAGGAGTTCCTGAAGTATGGATACAATTCTTCAGGTAGACTGAATTTTACTGTGAAAAAACAAAAAATATTTTAACTCTTCATTACGCCATACAGATCACATGGGCCTACATCTTGTTTCTCTTATTCATGCCAAACTAGTAGGGATTTTCAAAGCTAAACTCACATCCCCACGTAGGCAGGCTCTGGCTGATATAATACTATGAGCACAAGGCCAGAGAGTGCTCTCCAGCAGCCAAACAAGGCTGGCAACTCTTAGCCCTGGGCTCCTAGCCAATTTGCATGTTGTTGATGCAGCAGTTTGCATCAAGGATGTGTCAGCATCAAAAGCAAGCAATATGCATGTGCTCCACTGAAAGAGCAAGGCCAGCTGCAAGCCAGCAAAAGTTCTGGTCGTTCAAGTTTTTTTTTGGGGTATGACCTTTGGATTTCATCCGCTCACTGAACATTATCTGATGACCCTTCACGCTCCAAGGGGTGCTTACTTATTAAAGGCTTTGCAGAAGGAGATATCTCACTCTGTTTTGCAGTTTAAGAATATCTAGGTAGACACATAGGGAAGGAAATTGTGGGTTGTTATTTCAATCCCTGTCAAATATCTGCCTCAGTCTTAAGCTCGGCCTCCAGTGAGAGGGAAGTAAGAGGATTAAGACTGTATATCTCACCCGCTGTGTTCTGCCAGTATAAAGAGCAGGGGATGGGCTACTTCTTGTGTGCCAGTTAGTCTGACTTAGAAAAGACACAAAAATGCAACAGCAAAACACTCCTGAGGAGCCTTTTCAGCCTCTGGTCTTTTCAGTGGGACAGACCCTGGCCCCAGAACCATCCTAGGGATTTTCCTAATGGCAACTCATTGCATGGTGATGCCTTGTTCTTTACGGTGGAGGAAGCAGATGGTCTTTCTCCTTCCTCGCTGACTTTACCTTCCCTATCAGTTTTTAATGGCTTTAAAAGAAAAAACCTTTAACACTTTTTTTTTTTTCCTCTTGATTACCCTATTAATTTCACCAAAGGCATTCCACTATACAGCGATCCACTGGTGAGGCTCAGTTGCTCATCACAAATAGTGTCCAGGGTGTTGATATGGTATGAGCTTCTAGCTCTGGATGTATGAACCAGAACAGAACAGCTGCAGCACTGCAGGAAAGCAGAAGGATCCTCTGCTTGATGGAAGTAGATTTGCCATCATAGTAAGAAAAATGGTACATAGAATACTGAAACTTCTTATGCTTTCTCTTGAAACTTTCTCTGATCATTGAGTAAAAGCGGGAAACTCAGTTATTACTACAATGTGCAATGAGTGCTTTATTACAGTCCCAAAAATGAAACCTAGGAGTTTCCAATTTCCAGAAGTGGCCCATTATGTGGGGAAGAAGGGGAGAGGCAAAAAGGGATTTCAGAAGATATCGATGAGGAACAGAAAGGTTTAGTTCATGACAAAATAATATCAAAAAAAGAGTGTTTTTTTAAATCTTGATCAAAAGTGAAATTTCTGTGTGGTTGTGAATTCACTTCTAAAGTATTCACATAACCATTTTTTTAAAATATTTGTAATTAATTCAGGCAGATAAATCTTATTGTTGATCCTTTAGTAAGAGAATGAATTTAGCTAGCTAGCCATTTGAAGGGGAGTTGATTGCAGACAAGTATTTATAAGCAATTTGCCCAGGTGGAATCAGGGCTCTAACAGGAGTGTTATCCAGCACAGCACCAAATAGCTCCTCAGTTTTTATTTCAAAGATTACCAGATCACCACTCATTTAAGGAAGCAGTCTGTAGAAATTGGGCAGGTGCAGGCAGGCTTGCACAGTGGCAGGACAAATGCTGTCTGCCACTCTTGGGGTCCTGTGGGGACCAGGAGCTGCTCCAGTGCCTAAAGCACCAGCATCCTCCTGCCTGTGAAGGAGCAGCTCCTGTCTCCCTCTCACTCCCTCTGGGTGTTAAGCAGGATGACCCCCCAGAAATCCTAATTTTACCACATCAAGCCTCTGATACATGCTTAACATTTGAGGAGAGGGTAAAGGCTTGTGCAGGTCTAGTAAAACCTAGTGTAACGTTCCATGTGCTAATTGCTTCCTGTAGTGTTAAGAGGTGTTTTTGTGGAGAGGTGAAGATGATGGGGCTCCTCAGACTCTCATTTCTTCTTTCTGCATGTGTCTGTTGCATCTCAGGAAAACGCAAGCCAAATGGGGACCTTTTCAGGAGCCTCCTGTCAGAATACTGGCAGGGTGTCACTGTGCTGTTTCCATCTCCAAGTACTTTTTCCACCTAAGCATGGCATGTGTGTGAGCTTGTGTGTTAATCCTCGTGCCCTGGATAAATGGCAATTTTGGTAATTCATAGAATCATAGAATTGTCTGGGTTGGAAGGGACTTCAGAGATCATCATGTCCAACCAATTACTTTCTGTATGCAGATCTTGAAGTCCCTTTGCATCATCTTTAGGGTACAGCAGCAGTACCCTTCACTCCTCCAGGCCCACTGGGCACTGTTACAGAGAAGAACTGAAAGTTTATTTCTGGGCACTGTGTCCCTGTCTGTCCCCAGAGCCTGTCAGGCTCCTGTTAAGCTGCTGGAGAAAAGGACAAAGCAGCAATGCTCCCACCCCAGGGAAACAAAGCCTCAGACCAAAACAGAGATTTTACCACCAGGAGGGAGAACACTGGGGAATGACAGAAGGAGAATAAAGAGTCTTTAGAGGAAGAACATTCCCTGAGGGGCATCAGCAGGGACAGCAGCTTGGGCATATTCCCTCTGAGACAGCAACTCATCATTCTCTCTAATTCCACTTCCAACAACACTGCTGGTGATTTAAGTTGTTGTATTAAAGCCCAGGATTACTTTATTGTTATTACTGCTCCTCCTACTCAAGCATTTGATTTACAAGAGACACTCATCTGGAAAAATAAAGATAATTTCTACAAAAAAATATGGCTAATATACAGTATCTGTGAAATTCGTTTTATTAATGCATTGCAAAATGCCTGATATTAGACAGCTTCTAAAATACTAGTAATTTTGTTATCTGTGAGTGTATTTTATTCCACCATAACTTCTCTATGAAATAAACAGCACACTATAGGTTATTCCACCTGAACTTCATCCCCAAGTTTCATGTCTAATATCAATGTGAATGTGAAGTTCAGTGCAGAGCACTCTTCAATAACCAGAGTCTTTAAAGTCTTCATCTATCTTTCTACTTAAACGTGTCTACTGAACATGCTACCTGAAAACAGCAGTGTAAAGTGTCAAAGTAGAATGCAATATTTATGTAGTATTTATTATAGGAGCATTCATTCTAACTATATGTCATCTGTCAGCAAGAGATAACTGCATATGCCTTTCTCACTTTCTTTTTTAATGTGTTTGGTTTTTTATAGCCCTTGATGCATCCAAAGATCCATGTCTGAAGGTGAAGTGCAGCCCACATAAAGTGTGTGTTACTCATGACTATGAAACTGCTCTCTGTGTAAGCCGCAAGCAGCTGGTACACAGGTAAGGAAACTGTCTTCATAGATATCCAGTATAATCAGAAGAAGTAATATGAGAAAACTCCAAAATTAACATTTATAAACATAATTTTAAAACATTTCTTAAAAGTTTAATTTGCTTGATTTTTTTTTTTTTTTCCCCCAAAAAACCACTTTGTAAGCTTTGTAATTTAGAACTGTGGCTATGCCAGAAAGATGAGATGGAACAGGTTGTGCCATTTGTGTGTGTTTTCTCCTCCCAGAGAGCAGTAACTGTGCATATTTTAAAATCTGAAAACCCATAATATAAATAGAAAACACTGTGTCAGAGACATCTACAGTTCCAATAACTTAATTAGATGCAATTAGAGATTGATAAAGTGTTTTGTTTTCTTAATATATCAAACCTCTGCTTAAATTTGGTAAAGAACTGAAAAGTGTTGGAGCTTTGCAGAGCACCTCCCCGGGGGAGTCACATAATTACAGAAAACTCCAGATGTTATTGTTGAATGGCTGAATTAAGAGCAAATGCAATAGTTAATATGTTAAAAGCTTTGGCCGAGATGTTCAAATTAGGCCACAAAATTTCACTGAGTGAAGACATGAATAAACAAAGCAAACCTGCTGAGCACAGGTTGATATATGCTATGAATACTCAAGAATGGAGAAATTTATAAACAGATTTGGAGAAACAAATGAATGTTGCACTATTTCAGAAGAAGACCAAGAGAGCCAGTAAGGAAACTGGTCTTGAGGATGAAACTACATTCAGGATGACCTGATTCCCACGTGCCAGTACTACATCTCATCTCACAGCTGCCTGCCTGAGGAGGCTAATCCAGTTTAAAAAAAAATCACCTTTGATTTATAATACAAAGTTAATGATGTAATGTGCATGAGGCAGTATGTTTAATCTCAAGTTTTCAGTATAGAATGAACCCTGGAAGGTTGTTGGGAGTATTGCTATGTGCAGTGCTTACCTTCTAACGACATTTTTGGCATTATGTAGCTTCCATTTTCTAGTCAGGATGGATCTAAAGCACTTGCATTATAAAGTAGTCTTTATGATATACAGGCATAAATGTTGAACCAAACGCTTTCTGAGCTATTTCCAGTATTTAATGTCCCCAAAGTAGTGAAAATGGTACAGAATAATGGTATAGAGGAGGAGCTGAACATCCTGGGGGTTTGGGTTTTTTTTTTCAGAAACCAGTCTGTGTTTCATGTGATCTCTCTGTGATTCCTCTAGTGCCTGCAGCTATTTCAGCTAACCTTTGAGTTGCACTGTGACAAGGGAGGTGAATGGAAAAGTATTGAAAACTTACTTTGAAAATTCTCCAAACAATTTCCAACAAGTTTTGTAATGCTGAAAGAACTACTGCTGATGTGTGATAGTGGCACATATGTCCCCAAGGTGTTTTTATTCTCAAAATATCCAGAGGGCAGGCATGTCAGTGAGGGAAGTAACTAGGCCAAATTCTCTGCTGATTTGAATCAGTGGAATGACACTACTAAAGATTTTCATCTGTAGTCCTGCAACATCCTTGTCTTTTTTCTTTTTTTTTAATGCTGCTGTACATCTGACTTCAGTCATATTTAAGGCCATGTTAATCATGAGTGAATGCATCACAAGAGGTGGAGTTGCACTTATTTAAACCACTGAAAGCCTGGATACAAGCTTCTGTACTTCTCTCAGAGCAGGCACACAGGAAGTAAGAGCCATCAAATAACACAGCACCATGGCAGATGCTTTTTGCATCCATGGGGCTTTTGGGTATGCTCAGAACTTTCCATTTCATGCATCATTATCATCTTGCTGTGGAAGCTTTACAAAGTATGGAGGCTCAGCAAAAAGTAATCATGAAAGAAACATCTTGCATTACTGCTGAGGTTTCCAGATGGAGCTACATCGGTTGGTATCACCTGATTAACTGGCCTGCTGAAGAGTTGCAGCACAAGGAAACAGTATTTTTCCAGGCATTGCTAACTTTGAAATCATCAGTAACAAGGCAATGCTGTTGCTGTCTCATTTCCCTTGTGCTGCAATGCACACTTGTGAAACCCCTGCAGGAATACAATAACCATGAATAAAACTGAGTTCAATGGGAACTTGTTATTTTACATATTTACTCATCCCCTGGCTCCATGGTGGCCAACTCACCCTGTACGCATTTCTCCCACCTTCAGAATAAGGCTCTCAGATCTGGCCATGTGGCTGTACATGTATTTCTCAAACAGTGCTGTGACTTCGACCCTTTTGGACCTGCTGGATGTGGGATCCCCTGACCCAGCTGGCAGGACACATGGGCTGGGTCCACAGTAGAGCAGTTCTTAGTGCTGGTAGGTTTGGTTGTGGTACTCCAGGAGTACCAAAGGATCCTGCTCCACATCCCAAGTTCTAGGGTCATCTGGAGCTCTCCTTTGCGTCCTCCTCCTTCTCTCCCCACCACAGCCACCTTGGGGAGCAGCCCTGGCTCTTGAAAATAAGGGAGAACATGGCCATGATGGGAAGGGAAGATGTTACTCTGGGGCTTTTTTGAGAAGAACAGAATGGGAAAAGAGGATTGATGAAAAAATAATGGACATATGAACATATCCAGGGTTTACAACTTTGTTCAGTCCATTTAACTGGCAATCACCAATTAGTTCATCACTGTATTGTGTGTGTCAGTCACAAAGGTAATCATGTGACATCTCCTCTTCTCTTCTGTAACTTAGAAGTCCAGCTATTTACCCTAAATACTTAAAATTATTTCTTCAGTGCTTTTGAGGCTACTGCTGCTGACAAATGAGACCACTACTGTGTTTCTCATTATTATCTTTTTTAAGGTCTGGACAGGTTTGCACATAAAACATCTGTTCTTCTAAATTACTTGTCAAAAACTTGGCCTGACCAATGTGGCAGTGTTGGCAATGACATTTATCCACAATGGGCGGGCCAATCTCCCTCCCTTTCTTTACAAATCCTGTGGTTTATAAAATATTTCTGCTTAGGAAAGACCCTATTGGAAACAAAGTAAATCCAGTAAAAAAAAACCCATACGTCTAGCTGAACTTTTTTGTAATACTGGTATTCTAGGTGCTATTCATGGGCTTCAGTTTGTACTCAAAAGGGAATTCATGGATGAAGGAAATTAATAGTTGCAAGAATGTCAGTGACCCACCTGCTTTCAAGAGCTGCTTGGGAGCCTCAAAGAAAAACCTGTGACCACAGCAAATGCACTTGTAGGGATTTACTGAGAAGTTGTGCACATAAGCAAGATTTTTAAAGAGTACTATTTTTCAATGTCTCTGTATTAGATCAACAGTGACTTTTAAAAATACACCTAATATAGGGCCTATAAACTCTAACCCTGTTGATTTTCTCTCCCTTCAGACCCATGCAAGTCTCTGCTTTCCCTTGCTCACTTTCATGCTCCATCAGTGCTGAATGCTAATGAGGGTTGGCAGCCCACCAAGCCCTGTTTTGAGGATAATACCTTCCCAAGCAGAAAACCTGACTCCCACATTTTCAGTGGCAAAACTGATGTGAGGGAGGGCTTGTTCCTAAGCTCTTGATGTTTAATTCTGCATGATTTATGTGGTCAAGTTTATCAAAGGCTGAATATAGCAATCTCTATGAGGTGGTGTAACAGAACCAAACCTGGGAGATGATGAATTGTCTCTTTATCTACTAACACCAGTTTGTCCCCCAGTTAGCCTTGCTATATCCATAGCTTTTTTCTGCTCTCTTGTTCATTTTTGTGCTGATTTAGAAACTGACTGTTGTTCACTTGTGTATTAAGTAAAATTCAGGGAAAAAAAAGCATCTCCCAAAGGCAACTTTACAAAATAAGGTTGTTCAGCTTCCTATTAGTGTATTTGTCAGTGTTAATTGTATCTGGTTTACTGATATATATTTTCTTGAAAGGGCTACCACAAGCAGCAAGATAGGAGAACCCAGGCAACAGGAGGACAAGATCATGCTTTAGTGTAATCAGTCTTTTTCTTTCTTCGTAGAGACTATCCAACTTCTTTCTCCAGGGAGTTTTTATTTCTTCAGAATATTAAAAAAAAAAAAAAGGTGTCACTATTCTGACTTCTCTGAAAATCCCTGTTTTTATTCCAGTTTGTGCTAAAATTAAGATGGAAGGGATGTGCCTCTCCGCCATTTCATTTAAGTCTTGATGCTTTTTTCTAAGCTGGCAGATGCAAGACAGGCAAAATTATGCAAAAAATTTGGAAAATATGCTATAAAATTAATGGTCTTTCAATTATTACTTAATCTTAGCTGAGGAAAAATGCAGTTATTTTCGGCTGAGCTCCAGTAGAACACAGTTTGTTCATCTTGGGTAGGCAGCATGACCAAAAATGTGTTCTGGGACACTGAGGCCTTCCTAAAGTAACAGGGAACCATAACTTTGATGGTGAGATGGGGGCTCCACTCAATAATTTAGGATAATACAGCTCTATACTAAAATAATTATAAAGATGAAATTGTTTTGTATGCACTGGATGCTAAAAATGTAGATATCAAAATTACTTTTCACATCCCCAAGGTGTTTTGTAAATTCTGGGATGAATTTGGTTTTTTTTTTACTGCAGATTTGTTTATGGGTACCAAATGAATTCTTTCCTGGATTTTCAGAATTAAGGGAAGAAAACTGTTCCATTCAGAGCAATAATATTTTGACTATTGCTTTAGAAAAAAAAAGGGGGGAGGGGGGAAAGAGTCTTTTCAAATTTGTTGGACTTTTTTCCAAGGAACAATATAGCAACATTTGCATTTCTCTGCAAATTGTCTAGAGCCACAAAATCTGATTTACCTTTAAAGAAAAAAACCAAAATATTTTCATGCACCTGTTTTATCCCCCTTTTATGCTGAGTATTGATTTCTCTAATCTACTGACATAGATTTTTTCTTCAGAAGAAAAAGCGTTAAAATATTTGATCAAACACACACTCAAAAACCGAGCAGATTGCATTAGGGTTTTTTTGAACAAATATATTGACTAGGGAAATATCCAAAATCTAGGCTTATTATTCCCAAGGGTACCTCTGACAGAATTTTGGAAAATTATTTTAATCTTATGTGAATAAAAGTTGTAGACATGAACAGGATAGAGTAATTGCTTTTTTTTTTTTTTTTCAAACTATAATGCATTACCCTGTAAGGACTTTTATTCTTTCTAATATCTCATAACTCACGGTACATTACACAGTTTAACTGTAGCTCATGCTGTTTGTCCAGAAAAATAAATGAGAATCCAGGAAAATTAAAGAGAGGGAAGCTTTTGAGGTCACAGCCAAGTACCTTACAGAATCTGAAGTGCAAGTGGTGTGAGGAAATCTTTAGAGAAATGCTGAAAGCTTTTTAAAGTATTTCACCTTTTTTAAAGTATGTCACATTCAGACAATGAATAGACACATGGAAATCAGGAATATTTGTTTCTCTCATGTGGGCTAAGTTGCCCTCTGGTAAGACAGAGAGCACATGGCATGATGTACCATTGGTCTACAAGTGTTCAAGGGGCACTATAAGAGCCTGGCACTATACTTTGTTCCCTGTTACAGTTATTTTAAAAATTTTGATTATGAAAATTATGATCTAAGCATGAATTCCCCAATAGCTTTTCCTCTAAGACAGTCTCCATGTTTAACAGCCCATGACTGAGTCCAAGGATGCTTATAGTGGAACAGCACTCATTGGTTTTAAAGGAAGAGACTACTCTGCTGAACACAATAATCTGTGAACTGTAGGTCTCCATCTCTGAGTGGTCCATTTTTCAATTTCAACACTGCCTCAGGTAAATTGTTTTTAACTAAAGAGACCTTAGGGAGTGTCTGTGGAAGAACTAGCTTTCATCTGTCAAGATGATATGAGTTAGTTTTGTTCTGAGTCATGAGAGTGATCTACTTGCTTCCAGGCATTTCTGTACAAAAATCATCCAGTTTATTATTTTCTGGAGGAAGCTGGCTGTGGTATCTCTCCTCAGCTGACAAAATTTTGTCCATTTAGGCTGTTTTCTCCCTTTTCCAAGCTCTAGATAGGCTGTTGTCTTCTGTGTACTTCCAAAGCCAGACATAAAAGACACTTGATTAGTCAGCATGTAGAAGGAATGGCTTCTTGAAGCCATTTCCTTGATCTTTGACTTGATCACTTTCCTTGATTTTAAGTACTGCTGAATTAAAAATATGGTCATCTTTAAAGCTGAATTCAAATAGGGTTCCTGACTCAAAGCAAAAAGTGCTGAAGGGCCAAAGCACTCCCCTTGCTTTGCCCCATCCATCTTCAAACTTTCACAGAAAAATGAAGGCACACTAAAGGATGGTCAGGCAGAACACAGGTAGAAATTAGGTGACAGCTGACAAGGGGATTGTTACCAGTGTCTTGATGAGAAACTTCCTGCATCCTGAGGCCAATTAGCCACTCTGAACTTCTCTTCTCAGAACTGGTAACTCATTGGTAGTCATGCTTCATCAGCTATAGAGCTCATTAGGGTAGAGCAAGGTGACTGTCTCCTATTGGACATGAGTAATTTTTAAAATATATGATAGCACACAGCTCTTTTATAATGGATTTTAGAGCATGTAGTCCTCATCTGTCTGCTTTGGCAATAACAATAGATGAACTTGTTCCTGCTATCAACAGGGGATTTAGTGTATATTATTCACAGTCACCAAGTGCCTGGCTGATGGGGTGAATGTCTTATTGGTAAGGTCATTGTCTTTTACTCTGCAGCTTCAATCCTATTGTACTCTACTTTAGTGTAAGGATGCTGCAAGCACAAAAGGAAATACAGTGGTTATGGAAACATTCTCCTGATGTACAACTCCTTTTAGACCAATACCAGAGCAATCACTGAAAACCATCTCAATGCCTCTCCTATCATCAGAAAGTTATTACACTGAATAAAATTTAAAAAGTAATCTAATATCTTCTGCACTTTAATTAACATTTATAAATAGTTCAGTTTGTGCAGTTAAGGGCAATATTATTGGACAGGTTAAAGACCACTTTGTAATTTCCTGCTTTTACTATTTCTGCTTGTACACTTTTAGCAGTATATAAAAATAGACCAGAAGTTACTTCTTGGATCATTAGTCCAGTCCCTCTACAACAGTACCATATAAACCTTCTCATTAGTCTACCAAGTTCTGTCTTAATGATAATCAGGTTTATTGCCCCTTCTACTCCATTTGGCAGAATCCTTAGCATCTCGACCCTCCTGGTTAGAAAGCTGCTAATATCTAGCCAAAATTTATTCTAATCTCCCTAAAACCTCTGGAATTTTCCTAAATGGTTCCTTGATATTTATTTGGAAATAGTGACCTTTGGTGGTTTTGCTAGACTAAGCAAGTGCTCTTATTCTTATAAAAAAAGCTTCCTTAAAAAGACATTTCTCTTGACTGTATCTTTTTTCCTTTGTAGCAAAGTAATAGACTCAAGAATAAACCCGAAAATTATTGCTTTGTCTTCCGGCTATGCAAACTCTATGCATCTTTAGGTATTATATTCCTTCTGAGTCAGTGCTTATTAGGATTTTGATCTTTATTTCTTTAATAAATGCCCTCTTTCAAGTGCCTGTTCTATCCATGCCTGCTTTAAGCCAGTGGTTGTCATTCTGTGAGCCCCAGTAGAATATCTGCAATTGGGATGTCTGTATTCCAGGTGGGCTTTCAACTCGGCTTTCTGGGGAACAGTTCTGGCTTGGATGTTCTGTGTGTCTCTGGATTGATGTACAGCCCAGAACTGGGTAGATCTGTATGCAATTTACAATTTCAAGGATCTGTACATAGCTTCCTACATTTGTTTCATCCACAGTAGAAACATACAATAGGCAAAATTAATTTTCTCTTAAGGAAACTTGATTTATTCCCATGATAATGAAAGGAGGGGGAAGGGGGAGTTTGAAATAAATACAAGCGATAATTACCCGAGCATTATGTCTAAACCTATATATAAAATACAGTGGTTTGATCTCTGACATGTATTATGGAACTTAAATGTATATTGATGGAACATGCATGTCTGAAAGTGCATGTGTGAATATTACAGCTGGACTCCATGATCTGAAAGGTCTTTTCCATGACGGATAATTCTATAAGTTTGTGCAGAGGAATTGTAGGGAAAACAAGTCAGCAGGAAAATGTAAAAATATGAAAAATAAAGGACAATAAGGGTAACCACAATCTTTCTTCTTTAACAGTTTTACTGTCTCAGTGGGTTCTTCTGTTGATTCCAGAACTGGTCATAAAAAAAACCCCCATGATACTCAACTTGTTGAGAATTAGTATTCAAAGCTAAGTTAGCATCCAGAAGCTCCTGTTTCCCTCAAGATGTCTGAAAGATGGCTGAGTTTAAAGTTCAATTACCTCCTCTGTGGCATCTGTCTATTCCTGACCTGGATTGTGAAATGTTCACAACATAAGGAATGTTGGCTTTTTTGTTGTGTGGAAAGCTCCTCTTGCTCACTTCACAGTGAGGAAGAAGTGAAAACAATAATTGGTATAAATGTCATCTGTTTGGCAAGTGTCAAGAGATTTGCCAACAAATAAAAATGAACAAATGAATAAAGCTGGATAGGGCTCATTGCCTGTGTATCATTAAGCTTCGCATATGGAGTAGCTTGGTAATTCTTGGATTTTCAATGCTGTTTGCTTTTTCAGACAATGTTGACATATCATCATTATTACTATTTTTTTAAATGCTATCAGATAGATTTGTTAAGATGTGGGACCCATGAAGACAGTTCTACCTGTCTGCACAACCACATTTGACCATGGACCCAGTAGGTCACATTCATGTGGGTTTTGCCTTGAGCTATTGACTGACTTCCTTTGTGACTACATTAATCCTCACAGGACCTGGAATCTGTAATCTTTTGGGGTTTGCTGCAGCCAGGTAGAATAAGGATCTATTTCCTGATCCACAATCCTTGTATTTTTTATATGCTAAAAATGTTAAGCATGGAATTCCTGGAAACAATTTTATAATATTTAGAGATATTTGTATTTCTGCTGCTTATCTTAAACCTGTTAAATAGTCCATTCAGTCAGGAATTATTATTTAATGTTTACAAATGACCTCCAATGCTCTGAAAATTATTCTGTATTAATACAATAATCTGTTTACTGGAGATTCTAAATTTATTGCTGGTATTTGCTGTAGAAGCCCCAGGACACGAATGTGTTCAGGGAAAAGTCTTCTTAGTGCTAATAAAAGGCATGCTTTTGTAAGATTAGGACTGATGTTTACAGCAAAAGAGTTTTATTAAAGCTTTTCTTCAATTTCCAACATCCCGTTATATTGGAAAAAGTATTAAATGTGCAGCATTTTGAAATCTGCCCTTTGATAAATGGCATTATATATTTCAATTGCAATGGATATTGCGAACAATATATTTTGTATGAAATTTGCAAATTAGGCCTTCAAAAATACTGCATTTCATTTGGTGCTGGTCAGTTTGCTGCTTCTTGCAATGTGTGTCTTCAATATGACACAGATTCAACTTATATATCTTATAAAGCTTCTAAGGAAAGGTCTTTATTGTTCATAAAACTGTTCCATATTTTACCATTGCACTTGAGAGATTTTCCAGTTATTGCTTCTAAAGCCTTTCAGTAGCAGTGAAAGATGCTGATATAAATAGGTTAAAATTCTAAGGAGTTGGACCAGACTCCTTTACACCTCTTGCCTTTCATAGTTCACAGCTTTCTTCCTTGTGTGGAAAACTTGGGCTTCTCTAAAGAGGGAAGTGGTTTTCTTCAGGGTTCTGCTGAATTTTCTATCTTTTTCAACACCCTTCATCATTTCAGGCACAAAACTTCACTAGGAAAAATGGTGAATCCGTATTTAAGAGCCCCCTGAGGAATCCATCAGCAAGTATCTTGGCTTTCATTTTTGAATTAAAGGTTACAAAAAACTTAAACTGTGAAGAGCTTTCCTCAATGGTTTGCTAGTTCCATCCTAGATTAGCAACAAAGGTGTGAGTGACAGGTCTTATAAATTGGAATGGTAGTCTTAGTGTATTATCCCTTTTACAGCCATAGAGTTCCATCTAATGGCACTATTTTGAAAGAAATAGCATATGAAAACAATAAAAAGGAGCTCCTTCCATCAATCATTTTCTTATTTGGTGCAAGTTATGTTATCAAAATTAACTTTTAATCTATTCCTTCCCGCTTCTTTAATATTGCAATTTCTATCATTCACTTTTCATTAATAATCTTATGATTGCCTGCTTAGTGCTTTGCCAGAACTCATCAAGAGTTCAACCTACAGATTTTCAATTTAGTCATTTTATATCAGATTAATTCCACCAGTGGACCACGAATGACATTATTTATGGCCATGAGGCACCAAAGTTCAGTCTGTTTAAAGCTCTGTACGTAGGGAGTACTACTGATGGTTAGAAATCAACCCAAAATATTTTGCTGTTTTAACTTTGTTCAAGTATCACTGTTCCACTGACAAATTAACTGTAACAAGGAGAGGCTGTACTGTGAACTTTTGAGGCAAAAAGAATAATATCTCAGCACACTTGTGAAAAATACATTGCTTTTATCTCTAGATTTTAACCAGATTTATAATATATGATATTTTCATTGCCATGAACCTGTATCTTCTGTATGTTCTATATCTTTAAAAGAGGGAAGGAAAAAAATCTTGATATTTCTGTGTTATACTTTACACTTCTTACAGTTCAGCCAATTTTTTAACACCTTGAAAGAAGGAAACACCATGCTAATGGAGGCTGTGAGCAGGGTGTCTAGGAGACAATGTTGATCTCCAACATTCTCTTTCCACAGCAGGAATAAAGCTCCTCTCATACTTTCATGCCTGTAGAGTTGGAAGCCTTTGGTATTATTTTATATTTTGAGGATTCATATTCACCTTTCCCATCTGTAAATTCAGTGGTATATCTTTTATCAAGGGCTGTATATTCATTCTAAGCCACTTAACTGCCCCCAGGGTAGAGCTGCCTGAAATAAATAAATAAATAGCAAACGTATCATGATAGATTCTGTTACATTAATGAGGCATAATTACCAGGAAACATTTCTATAGATCTGTGCTATTAAATCTTTGTGGAATAGCAGGGGCAAGAAGATCAACAAGTTTTCAAATTAGTTAAGAGAGAATTATCAAGCCTTCATTTTGCTATCAGTTATTGGATTTATGTTGTCTTCTTTAACAATGAAGTCCTAAAAGATTCATTGCAAGCAAATACAGAATGTTCAGTGACTGCAATTTAAAAAGTAAAAATATCTAGCACATTCCACAGTTACTTCCTACACCAGTTAGTATAGTAGATAAGAAGAAAACTTGAATTGCAGCCAGTCTAAAAAACTGTCACTTCTGTGAAATCAAATATTAGATACATTACTCAAAACTTTTATGTTTTGTTGGGGATTTTTTATTTTTGGTTTTTTGTTTTATTTTAATGTTCTTGGATTAGCTCTTCAATTTTAAGAATTATCTGCTTAGTATTTACAAGAAAGGTTCTCACCTCAAAAATGTGAGTAGGATGTGTAAAAGTTAAATGGAAAATAAGTGTAGAAAGTAAAAGAGAGAGGTTCAAGCCTTTTGATTTGGGTGGGATAATTTTCTGGATCTTCTGAGAAGTGCCTATTGCCTTTTCTTTATGGCTTTCCCTCAAAGCCTGTGGTTCTTATTTCTTTCTCTTGGTGTTAAGTGGGGAAGGGATTTAGATTCATCAGCCTAGGTGAGTGGCCTAGTCACTGGGCTGTCAAATTGGTAACTGTCCATGTCTGACCCAATGAATATTCCATTATTATGCAAAAATTTCTCAATAGCCTGATGGTTATGGCATTCAGCAGGGACCCAGGCTCTACGGAGTCTGTGCTGTTCTTGTTAACAGAAAGGTAAATAAAATCCCCTCCTGTGACTTTCCAGCAGACCACCTTTGAAAAGACAGTAAAAGCAGACTTATGTAATCACCACCTCCTGTCTTACTGGTACGACAAATTTCTTTTACATAAGGTTGTGAAGAGAGTCTATAGCACAGCATTTACCCCTGTATGACTTGAGTATTCAATTTCAATTTGTACCCAGAGAAAATAAGACATTGTTTTCTTTCATTATTATCTCAAGAGACAGAGTATGGCTTTGCTACTGGAAAACTGCCCAGAGACATTTTCTCTCCTCTTTTCATTATTTGGAAGTGATCTAGCATTGCTGCTTTCATATTGTATTTCTACACTGGTGGAGATGAAACGTATTGGATTATGATTTCTGAAACACAAGATCCTTTGCCTTGGTCTTCATCAGTTTCTGACAAATGCCAACTATCATGTAAAATCCTAAATCTCCCTTCTTTTCCATTTTCCAGAACAATATCGTTAATAAATGGATATTGCAAAGTAAACTCTCCCAGTAGCCCTCTACTGACGTCTTTTCTTAGCAGTCCTTTTGCATATTGAAAATAGGAAATGTCTATCATTATCTCTCATCATACTATTCCAGGAAAAGAAAATTCTTCAGTGTTCTAAAGACTTGCTACTAGATCTGCAAGATTCAGGGAAAATAAAATCTTGTCAACACTTAATGATGTGATCACTACTGCAGTATTTTGCTTATATTACATTTAACTCTGGCAGCAAAACTTGCCATGAAATAATTTCTGCCAGTCCCTGTACTTTTTTCCTGCCTAAAAGGTCTGCACTTCAAAAAGAAATTTTGTCACTTAATGAGGACTTATGTTATTTTACACATTTGAACAAACATGCTACTATACAAGATGACAGTTTTAAAATAAAGAACAGTTTTTGTACCGCGAGGCTCTTTTACAATCCTGTAAAGTTTCAAAGTCATGTTACTTTCAAAAAAAAAAACAAAAAAGCTCACAAGTTATCTGATCCACCCCAATATACCAGTAATGCACATTTTGTTATGGGTTGTGGCTATGCTGCATCTCTTGCATTTTTCTGTATGTATGCAGCTACTAAAGAGAATTGCCTTTGTACCATCCAGACTCATACTGTATGAAGTTTACAAAGAACCCATATGGTCTTCTAATTTTGTTACTGTAACTCTGTCACAGCTTTATGATGATAATATCTTTTAAATGTGATTTAATATGTATGGGGAGTGACAGCTGGGAATTTTGCTTTGCTGATTTAGCCAGCACGAGCTTTGATCACCACACAACCCATCTTCTTTTATGAAACAAAACAACCCATTCTAATTAGTTGGTTGTTACAATGAGTGATCATCAACTATGTAAGACTAATTAACCTGTGTAGTAAAGTATAATGTAAGTTTTTTTGTTCAGTTATATAATGAATTAAGAAGTTGAGAGAATTAATTTAAAAGAGTTGAGAACACTAAAAAAGAATCAGACCTGCTTCTTTAGTCTGGCATCCAGTCTCTTGACTTGATCAGAAGATTATTCAGCTGACAGAAATACAGGGAACTTATCTGTCCTCTGCTTTTTCTTTCCTCTTCTTTAGAATTTTTTTCTTTGTACTTTATTGGTATTTAAATTGATGGTCCATGTTGAATAAAAGGGACATTTTGTAGTTTCACTGTATTAATTAGCCTGCCCATTCTTCATTGCTGTACATCATAATGCTGTTTGCCATTATTCTGGCCAGTCATCTGGCTTTAAATCTCTTTCAAGTCCTTTGACAGATATTTCTAGTCTTTGCTAATCCAGTTTACCTGAAATCCAAGACTGCCAAATTGAATTATGCTGCGGTCATTCCTACTTAGCACCTCATCCATAGTTAATTTCTTGAGCCTCTGTGTTTTATCTGTGTATAAATTTTTCATTTGCAACAATATTTTAGCTTAGCAAAGGAAGAGCTCAGAAGTCTGAGAGTTTTTTTAATTAGTTTCTTGTTAGTTCAGAAATTTTCCTTCAAGTGCTTGGTTTGTACTCCTTTCAGAAACTCATATTCCAGTTTTCTATAAAATACAATGAGAGCTATTAATTTCACAATGAGTTTCATCCAGCCCTTGACATCACAGCATCAGTATGTCAAGTGCTGAAGTGGAAACCTTGCCCTCTTCCCAGCTGAACAGAGAAGAGCTCCATCACTGTCACCCTACATTCACAATCAAGATGACACAAGTGATCCCTAGACTGTAGGTTGGAAAACACAAGCTGAAGTATTAATGTTCCTGGTAGTCAGTGGTCTGATTACTCCAGTTCACCTGATTATAGGGCTCTCTGCTAAATTCTAGGAAAGAAATGAGGATCATTAGAGCAATTTCTGATTTCCTTTATTTGTAAGGAAAAAGGCTTACACAGAAGGGATCTCAGAGCATGCAAATTATTCTCCAGCTCTGGGAAGACACAACAGCTCATAGTTTGTATTTTACGTCTGAAAACACTTTCTTCCCTTGAGAAAATTATTATTTACTAATGACTCAGAACTCTGATAGGTCTAAAGGTAAAAATACATTTTGTATCATAAACAGTGCACAAACTGAGTTAACTCATAGAAGAGAAGAATAGATTGTAAACAAGCAAAGTGTGAAACTGGTTGCTCAGGTGAGCTGAAAGAATTTTAGGAAGAAGATATATGCAGATAAATTGGACATAGCAGGAAGAAAGATAATATGCTGTGGCTTACATCAGGGAAAAGAAGGATATGGTTGAAGAATAAGTACAGATGATGAATGTGATGATAGGGAAATAGTGACTAAAAATAGAGAAGCTAATGTATGAAGAAATATTGTATACTTGGTTTTGGCATAACAAGCTTCTAATGTGGACAGGATGTTCCTGGGAAAAAGAAAACAAAACAATAATACAGAGAGATAGAAGGTTAAACCAGAAAGGACACCTATAAAATTTCTTAGATTTCCAAGGATTCAAGTGTGCAAAGATAAGAATATTATTCTTTTCTGGGTACAGCACCAAAATAACATTGAGAGACCATCTAGAGCTACATAATACTTACTTGTAGTACTACACTTACTTGTAGTAAAGGTGGAAAGAATATTTAGGAGTAGGTAAAGAAATAAGTGCTTCTCCAAGGGATCTCATTTTTGAGCTTGAATGAAGCAGAAGAAACTTTCAGAGGCAGGAGTGGAGAAGCGAGAGGAAATGGAGATGGGCTGGGAGGAGGTCAGAGCAGAGCAGTCAGACTGAAGAATCAGAATCAAAATTGTTAAATACAGCAATGAGTAAGCAAGGACTCTGCAATTTGTTAACAATTTTATAAAATTCTGCTTAAGCAAGCCAAGAAGATCTTGAGAAAGTAGAGTTGGAGGAGACTGAGATGCCAGTCAGGCAGAAGTAGACCACAGACAGTGGATTTTGATAGAAGTGTTTTATGAAGAAATGCAATAACATTGAGAAAACCAGAATAGGATTAATTTGTGGTAGAAAAAACCCCCAAACAACACTGCAGTTACTAGATTTCCACCAGAGCAGTAAAGGAATGGTAGAAAAAATAAGAATACAGTAAAGGAACCAAGAGTGAGTAGAAGGACACTCAAGAGAAAGGTTTTGAAAAACAAACTGTTGAGAAAACCGTTCGGGAGTTCATAGGAGAAAAGCTCATAGAAGTTGTGCATAAGAAAAACATGGTCAAAAGAATGGCCATCTCCTATGAGTGAGATCTTTAATTCAGGATTAGTCCAAATTACAGAGATGAGGAAATATTGGCCCTTGTTTAGTGCATTACTCTCTCATAATGATCTAAGTCACAAAGGATGAATGGGGACAAACCAGAGGGGTAAGGACACGAATGCATAGATGATCACAGGAAGATAAATAAAGGGAAATGTATGCTGAAGTGAAATTAAGGTGTGAAGGAGTGATTGAAAGTAATGTGGCACATAGTCAACCAACATTATCTGCAGTAAACTGATTCCTGTTTAATAATCTAGCAAATTAAATTAAACAAAAAACAAACAAACAAACAAAAAAACAAACCAAAAACCAAAACCAAACCCAAACCAAAACCAAACTGTAGAAGTCTCATATAATGTTATACTATATATTGAAATACAGCACTGGTTGAGTCTTACTTTTTCACACAGTAAAATATGCTTTTGAGGAAGCTGCTATGAAATACTGAAACTTTCAAAAGTGTAAATGTGAGGCTCCCATTGCATTTTAATGGTTCCTTAAGCCTCTGTGGGCAGAGGATCCTAGAGAGCTACATATTTGAAGAAGATGGGAAGAATGGATGGTTTGTAATGCATGGTTGCTAGGCTCCATGATTCAAGGTCACAGCAAAGTGAAATTTTAATAACTCAGTGAAAGTAACTCATGAAATGTATATCTTGCAGTTTCTACAAGTATGTCGATTGCATTCATCTTCAAATTTTACCTAAAGGTGTGTTACACCACGTGCTTTCTCTAGACTGGATCATGTGCATTCAGTCAGTATCATAAATTAATATGATTATGTAAATTCTGTCTATCAGTTTGGGATCTTCCTGAAGCTCCAGTCAACTTTCATTAAGACATAGCCCGACATAAGATGGATAATGCTCTTGATGGCCTCATTTGAGAAGCTGGGAACAGTATAGATATTATAAACTCCATCTCTAGCATCAAATAATCAGACAGACAGCACTGAATATGTTGAGAAATTCAGCAGAATGTTTAGACATTCATAGTACTGAGCTCTATAAATCAGCAGTGCTGAATAAGCAACAGGAGCATTAGCTTATTTAGATGCTAAAAGGATGGGATTTTAAAACTACCCAGCTCCTTCTGATATTTATAACTGGTTTGGTTAGCATGCATTTCACTAACATTCATTTTATTCTGACATGGGAAACTGCATTCTGATTATTTTTCCAAGCCAACCTTGCATACTGGATTTTGACAATACTCTGGAGGTGGCCTTGGCACTGGATTTTTTTTTTAATTGTCTGTTGTTTGACAAGCCAATTCTATTCAGAAATCATATATGAATTCTTAGGTAATGGATGCTAATTGTAAAAATCTCAACAGCTTATTCTGCAACAGCCTTCTTCAGAATTTAATAAGCTTCTCTCATAATAAAATGTGTCAGAAGGGGCAAATATTTCTAAGCATAGCTTAGAACTGATTGTTTGTAGCATGGTAGCAAGTATTCACACAATAGAAGTTCTGTGCAGTCATTTTTAAAAAGAAACATTTGGTTTAGTGCCTTAGGGGCAAGAGTTATTACTGTATTTTTTAAAATGCTTTTACTTTCTCATCCCTACCAGCAATATGTCAGGTTTTGTGAGGATTGCATGTTATTTGCCTTGGGAAAAGCGAAATCAACATAATGAAGCAGAACACAGCTGAGCTGTCTGAGGATGCTTGAGTTGGGGGGGTTCATTGTTTCTTCCCCTGCAGTTGCAAAGTGACAATAAGATTTCTGAACCTTCTTGCTTTAGTGAAAAAAAAACCCCAAAAAAACAAACAAAAAAAAAACAAAAAAAAAAAAAACCAACCCAACAAAAAAACCAAACCAAAAACCAAACACCAAATAACCAAGCAAAAAACCAAAAAACACCAAAAAAACCCCTTCCACTTTTGAGGCAGTAGGACCAGTAGGAAGTATAGAAGTGAGAAATCTGTTCCATGTGACTGGGCTGCTGTCATTGCTGTATGAAATTAGGCTGGGTCATAAACCATACTGATGGACACAGAGCTGATAAAGATCCTGGTGGGGCTCTGCCACCTCTTTGAACCCACAAGTTTGTCCCAACAGTTTTGTCCTACCAAGCAGCTGACTCTCTGCAGAAACACGAGGCACTGGGCCTTTGATGGTGTTAAACTTGACCAACTGCAGCTGGCTGAGACTGAGGAACACTTTAAAACTCGTCTGTCCACAGCTTCTGGGAGATTTCATCATTGTGTTGGAACTTTCTAGCATTACTAAATGCTGCCAAGAAATCTGCTGTGATATTTAGCCTTACTAAATAACTTGCACAGCTATTTAACCACATAGTAACTAGGAAAGTGAGTTGTAACAGGGAAATGGTGGGAAATGACTGCTTTGACAGATTTGGTGGAAAAAAATTGGAGCTGTCTAATTGCATGAAACAGGGCATAGTAAGTGAGGATCAGCTCTTCTTCCCAAGCAAATGTGAGAGCTCAAAATAATCTCACATGCCATCAGCAATTTAGATTCTTGGGAGATCTTAGCAGGCTCCATCAGCAGGAGGAGACAGACTTGATCAATACAATATTTTAATATCAAAATAACCAGCAAAGAAAAAATACCTTCATCCTCTTAAAAAGTATTCTTCTCTGGGAAAAAAAAAAAAAACAAACAAAACCAAACCACATAGGTTGCCATAGAAGGAAGGAGAGCAAGCTAATGCCAACAGAACTATTAAATTTGCAGTGCACTTCACCTTTAAGCACTGTGTGGCAAGTTACAGTGACTCAGACAGCATGATAAATCCAGGGTTCAGAAGTGGCTGCTGAAGATTACTACAAACTGAGGCATGGAAGAAAAGATTTCAGCTTTAATTATGAACTTTGTGCTATCTTCCCTCCTCTTTTGAAATTCAAGACACTTCATTCTATTTTAACATAGTTTGGTATCTGAGTTTCTTTTTTATGTTAGTGTAAAAAAAATGATGAAAAGGAAAATAATTCTCTTATGAAAACTCATGGGAACAGGCAGAGTTTAGAAGTTGTATTATTTATTCAATAGAGCATAATGATTTTTTTAAACACTGGGATTGTATGTTTGTGTGAATTTTTTGGTTTGATTTTTTTCTTTTATGTACCTTGCCAGCTTTTATATCCATGCAGCTGGAACATATGTATTAGGTCTAAAAGTTTCAAATAGTTAAGAATTTAGATTAAAAAATAAATTGCCTGTAATCACAATAATCTGTGAATAGAAGGGGACCTTTCAAACACTGTTTTTATGCATTACAGCTCCCAAAGGCAGAAATTCATGTGCTTTTCTAATGACTCTAATAAGCAATCTTACCATTTTTATTTCAGGAATAAGTAAGGCCGGGTACTAATATCTCAGATGGATACTGAGAGATCCTAATACTGTGCAGATGAAATTTTTTTGGCAGTTTATCAGCATGCACATTTAAATGTCATATTATACCTGTTTACACAGAGACCTTGCTGCTATTTTGCCTTGCTCAATCAGCTGCAGATGGGGTTCTCTGCCTCAATGATGCTGAGTCTCAGTTGTATCAAATCAGTCAAACAAACTCCAGTATTTCTTACCCTCTAGGTCCTCAGAATCTGTCACCATTTCCAAATCCTGCGTTCTTTTAAAACATATGAGAAAATAAAAAGTAAAAAGATTCCTTCATCTTATTACACCTTGAGCACCCTGAGCCTCAAGATCCTTTATTCTCTTTCAAGAGCTGGTTGCCAGCTGGACCTAGTAGTCCAGCTATGCAAGAATCTTCAGGGCATTTTCCCTGTGAATCTGTCCGAATTTCTCTTGTAAAACTTACTGCTGTGAGTAGAGTATCCATGTGCTGAGGTAGAAAGTCTTGAACAAGCCTCATTCTGCCAGGAAGGTCCCCAGTCACCACCATGTCCCTTTAAGAATCTTTGCACATCTACCAAAGCCTTTTATTTCTTATGGCTCTTTTAAACCAGATCTGTTGGGAAGCAGATATGAAGGCAGCAAGAGAAAGTAATCAGCAGCCTTAGTACAATCAGATCGTTGAAATTACTTCTTTGAATAATGAAATCAAAGGAAGTGGTAGTATACAAGTCCAATGGGATGATGCTAAATTGCAAGGCACCTCTGCATGTTATTATTCTTTGTATGTGAAGGTGCAAATTCAGTTAGAAAGATTATTCTGATCACATCTCTGTTCTCATTTTAAAGGGTTTGTATTAAATAAGGAGTCTTTGTCTAATTCAAAAGCTTAGTACCCTTTTTGGGTTTGTTCCAAGGAAAAATGTGTAGCTTGTTTGTTTCACATAGCTTGCCTGGTAGTGCTCAGGGTATATACAGCTCATGTGAAAAATATGAAAGGTTGTGGAAATGAGGCCAAACTCTTGGCTCTAATAAACAGAATACAAAAATGATACAAAGAAAGAAGAGAACATTGCCATTAATACTGGCAGATTTCAGCTCTGTCATTCTTTTCCTCAAGAATAAGAGAAACATCTTATGCAAAGGGAAGAGAGAAGCCAGCAGGAACTGCTGGGTTTCTCTTTAGTGTGATAAGCTTCCTTCAGGGAGACAAGAACAAACTGTGCACAAGGCACAGAGAAAGTACAAGCAAAACATTTTAAACTTTTTCCACAGTGAGTTGTTCCGGCTTCAGGAAACCATTTCAGTTTGTTCTGTCAGAGCTCGCTGCAGCTTCTCAGGAAGGACAAATACTTGGTAGCTTCCTTTGGTGCACTGAACTTTTAAATTTTATTTATGTGACGTGTGGCACTCACAGTCACCTGAAGACAAGGGTGTCAGCATCTGGGCTCACCTGGGAGGACGTAACTCCAACCTGCCTTCCAGGGAACCAGCAAACCCTCAGGATGGCAAGATCTCTATTGCTGCATGGAAGAGATCTTCCAGAAGAGAACAACAGAAAGAGATGGTCTTACAGTCAGCCCAATTAGGACCAGAGCCTTGAGGGCTTTGAGACTTCTGGCTTTAGGGAAGAGGAAAGAGGGACAAGAGTTTCTCTCCCTGTAGCACTTAACATGTCAGGCTATCTGCAAAGCCCCGACTTGGACCAACACTTGCAGCCTGAGATAAAGTGGCATGACACCATCTAAGTATCCAGTGGCAATGTCATTAGAAGTTCAGTAATGCAAATTTATCTCCATGAAATAATTTGGGTTTTCCAAGTTAGTTAAGACTTGTTTGATGAAAAAATCCTGAGCAGCTCCATGCTATTCAGATAGGTCCTAAGTAAATTGTTGTAGAAACAGAGTTGAGTGTTGCTAGTAATTTGCAACATCTATTGAATCAAATTCCATGCTTGTGGAATATCACTGAAACAGTGACTTAGAGAACAAGAAGAGACAGTACCAATCTCTCTATTTTCTTTACGTGACACTTTGTTAGAAGAAATTGTGTAACTTGTTTGTTGAGTTTTGAGAAACTTTCTGATGTAATTTGCAGCAGACCCTTGAAAATTCATCCAAAAGCTCCTTTGGGCATAGAAAAATCAGTAAATAAAAGAAAACAAACTTCATTGGAGAGCTCGGAAGTGTTGGTTGAAACCAAGCTTACCCATTTCATAGCCACTGTCGCTTCTTATGTTGTGGTTGTGATGCTCTTAGGTAATGCCCTTCAGGTTTCACCCTAAAAGAGAAATTATTCCTTTTATAAGTGCTACTTTAAAGTACATTAAAATGTCTCTTTCTCCAAGAGTATTTCAAGGCAAATAAAAATAAGATTGTTCAGAGTTCTATGACCTGTGTATAATTTAAAATTAAATTAAATACTACCAATTGTAAATGTAAATGTAAAAAACACATAATTTTTGAGCAAAGGACTGCCAAGAGATTTGGCCTCTGACTTTGCAAGGCTTATTGCTGTATAAGCTCTTTTGTTCTCTACTGACTTGGTCAGAAATTAAGGTTGTGGATCTTCTGGAAAAAATGTGACCCATTGTGTGATGTTTAGTTTGAGGCATAGGGTTTGATAAACTTTTGCTGAACGAATGGCAGGGTTCACCCCCCCTCCCCAGCAGCCAAGAGCTGCATTCCCAGCCAGGAGCACCTGAATCCCCAGCCAAGAAGAGGCTCATTGGGGGTGTTTCTGGAACTGCCAGCTGGGCCAAGGCCACCAGCTGCACTCATCAGCTCTGCTCCAAGGCACACCTGGAAGTCTGTTTAATCTTGGGTGGAGCCAAATTTCCTGGAGCTTTTGAGCTCCCTTTGTGTTTGGAGGAGCTGTGTGGTGGTGGGGGAGTTTGTGACGCCAGGGCAGGGTGTTCAGAGGTGCTGTGTATGCTCCTGTCACCTGGCTGGTGACATCTGGAAAACTTCCTACAGCCTCCCTGTTCCTGTGTGAGCAAGCCAGGTACAGTCTCCCTTTATTTCCACCCTCTGTGGTAAGTGGTGTGTCTATGGAATGAGTAATGATGTTGAGTATGTTATCCCCTGTGTTGCAGTGTGGATGTTTTAAACCACTAAAATCTCTTTTTGTTAAGAGGCAGAATTTTGTAAAACTTGTTAAATCTTACTCCTCTCAGTTTACCAGTCTGAAAAGCAAAAGCAGGCAGGGTTTGCCTGTTAGTCCTAAAACTTGAGTAGATATTCATGTCTGTTTGCTTGGGGAACATTGAAAATACCTGGCCCTTGTGTCCTTATAGAAGTGGCAGACTTTTCTGCCTGTGGAGAGTTTCTGGTTTATTCTTTCTGCACAGCTGATATTTTCTAATGATTTGTAGTAGATCCTTTCAACTCTGAATCTTAAAATAGGATTAAAGTTGGTTAAGTTGTGGGGAAAAAAAACCCAAAACCAAACCACAAAAAACGCCACAACGAGGACAAATTTACTTTGACCTGGCTTTGTTCCAACATGTTTTTTCTAAAACAAGATGATTAGCAAAGCAAAACATGTTCACAGAGTTTGTGAATTTGCACTTCCATTGAGAAGGGATTTCCAGGCTGGCTGCTCATGGCAGCCAATATTCTGGTCTAGGTTTTAATTTGTTTGGATGTTTGATGTGTTGTTTGGGGTTATAGGATTGAAAAGTTTTCAAAAGGGTTATCCAGCCTCTCAAAATATCCAGAAAAACGCATGTTTACTTTTCAAAAATAGATGTTGTCTCTAGGAAATAGGTGCTTACCTATATTTTTGTTGGAAGTGCAGAATCTGCTTTATCTTATTGCTTACTTGGCCAAGGAGACAAAAGCTATTTTTTGTTTCAAGCACAGTGATACTTTGTGCTATTGTTTCTGAAAAAAGCTGTAGCTTGAAAAGAAAATACTCATTTTTGAATCCTAGATTGTTTCTTGCAACCAAAATGGCTGCTGTGCTGCCCATTACCTCCCACCTGTGGAAGTTCAGATTGCTGCAGGTTTCTTGCCTCGTTACATCTTACGTGAAATGCTGCAGAAACTGTTAACTTATTCTTTTTAAAAGAATAAAATACTTTGAGATTTACTCCCCTGTGAATTCTTCTTGTTATGAGATATCACCCTCTTTGAGAGAATAATTTTCCTCTTATTAAAAGAAGATCTCAAAGATGAATGTGGAGAGGAGGAAGGGCATAATGTTTCCTACAAAATCTGTAAATGAAGCTCAGGTGAAACCACTCTAGGTCCTGGCTCAACCTTTGCACACACACACACACTTGCTCTTGGCTTCAAAGAAGCTGCAGCCAGGACAGAGCTCCAGTTGAAGGCTGTGCCTCTCTTTTTACCCTCAGTATAGAAGTGAAGGGCCCTATATTAGATGAACAAGGAAATTTTCTTGTCAACCTGAAAAGAAAAATGCCTGTATGCAGAATGATTCATGGAAATAAGATAATCAGTATGTTGTAGTAACCAAGCATTGTTGGAGGCAAGGAGTCTGCTGAGAAGTCAGTTACTCTGGAAAACTTATATCAATGGTTTGTAGAATCCAAGAAAAGGAGGGAATGTCTGAAGAGGTGTGTTTGGGGGTCCAGAGCCAGGCAACTCCATTCTGCAGCATTTAGTGTCTGGTTTAATGGTAACTCCTAAGGCAGAATGCATCTGAAAGAGGGAAGGCTGCTCTGTGGATTAAGAAAGCCCCTTCAAAATAAAAAGGGAATGTAGTCTTAAATACTAAGCTTCTATTTTCATAGTTTATAATATCATAATTGGATTCCTTCTGTGGACACAAGCTTCTTAATAGTCCTGTTCATCACTGGGACAGACAAAGGTTAGACTTGAAGAAAACTAGAACTGAGATGAAATAATAGAATTTTTTATTATTTTAGCAGCTGAATGAGTCATTACATCAGAGTTGGTATTGTAAAGCAAATTGCAAACTGTAGTGAAATTGCTTTTAAAAAATTTGTATATATTTTTCTAAAACTGAACTCATTCAGTGTCACATTGAAATGTATTTCTAGCTGAACTGTTAAACCTTTTTTTTATTATGATATGAGAACAGATGGCAGTTATTTTTCTTATGCAGTCTCCAGCAAAGCTGCCGCGATGCCTTCCCCTCCCTTGTAAATGCTTTCAAATGAAAGACAAGTACACATGGCTAAAAACAAATCTGCATTGTAACATTGACTCGTGGTTTCTAAAGCAAACTTTTAATCAGCTTACAACAGTAGGCTGGTAATTAATGTTGTATCAGTCAAGTAGTTCATTATGGCAGGAAAATGAGCTATTAATCAGAATCGATAGCACATGTTTTGCAAGGAACTTTTGGAGCAGATGTCTTTTCATAGACATTTTTAATGCAATAATTGAGTAGTCCATGACTTGAGGACAACTGCAGGCACTACCATGGTACAAATGCATTTGTAGATTTGGAGATTTTGTCACTTTATAGCATTCCTGGGGCAATAGCGAATGATCCAAGACTAAGCTGTTCAGTAGCTGGCATGTAGAGAGGGTTACTGAACCTACTGTGACAAATTTGTTTGGGGATTTTATACTTTATAATAATAAATTGAAATGTTTTCTGAAGGATTTTGTTTTAAAATAGTTGCAACCCTAACAGTAACTTGGCAACCCAGAGAAGGCCTGGTGAAAATGTCTCTAAATACAATCTGCTGTAGCGTGACTTGCCTGCTTCACCACAAAAGCTGTGTAGGTGAAAAAATGCCATATTAAGTGAAGTCGTGTAAAGTTATAAATCAAAACGAAGCTGCCAAGTATGGTAAATCTAAGACTGCCTACCAATTTATTACTTTTTAGATTGCCTCCTGCAATGTGCCATATCATAAAACATTGTTAGGAGCTACATTTAATGTACTTGTTTTAAATTAATACTGGGTTGAAATCCAGCTTTGCCCTATTCATAGAAGCTTTCACTTTCCTGTGTTATGCAAGCATGCTAAAATAAAACCCAAACCCCTGGTGTCCTTTATCTTACAGCCTCCGACAAAAGAAGGGCACCTTGGCCCAGAAGCACTGGACTGGACCTGCTAACATAGCCAAGTGCAAACCTTGCCCTGTGACACACACCAGCCCTGTCTGTGGATCTGATGGACACTCATATACCACCAAGGTAAGTTCTGCTTGTGACCTGAAACACTGTCAGATGTGGTCATCCAGGCTGTAGTGTGAAGACAAAAGCTGCCTTTGGCTAATAGGCAGAATTAAATTAGAGTCTGCTTTAGTTCTTGGTGTATTTCGGTGTAAAATGTGCTGCTAAATGTAGATTTTTACATCCTTGACAAACAGCAAATCAGAATGACAAATGAGAACCTTATTACTGTCATGCTTCATGTTTCTCTAAATAGCTCATTCTTGTTAATGAATTAGAACATGTCCAGTATTATGATGCAACAGATGAAACTTCATTTCATCAGATTGGCTACTGAAAGTTTTATTTCTCAATGGTAAAAGAACTTGGCAGTATCAATGTTCTGTGATTTTTAAAATTTTAAAATTTTTTTTAAAAAATTATTATTAAAGGCTCTCCCAGTGTCATGCTGATTTGTAATCCCTCTAATATTTAGTCCTAGCAAAAGGAGCATGTTGTTACAGTATTTTTTGGCATTTTTTTTTCCAAAATGAAAAATCTTGGTAAACAAGGTGCAAATGCTTTAGGCAGAGCATTAAAACTAAATAGCGTATTTTTAATGTCCTAACAAATAACATTTTCATGTACAGTAGTGATCACAGGCTTCTGTTATCTTTTAGGAACAGAATTGAACTGCTTCCCTCAAATTCACCATTAGTTTTCACCAGATAATGTCATCCCTCTCTCTTGCCCTTAAGCCACTAAAATCAAAGCTCTTCTTTGGTAATTTTCTTCCATGTGCAGAGCTGTTGGCAATTATTTCTGGCACAGCATTGCTGGCATGTTCCAGTACTGACTGAAAATGCAAAAAGGTGAACATCTGAATGTGGGCAAATAACACATTGCTTTGGGTTTGTACGTATGCATTTGGGTCTAGCTCTGCATTTGCTGCTGTGTGAATGTGTAGTGATACAGGTGGTGAACAAAAGGGTTCTTGCTAAGCTTGGAAACAAAAGATGGAGAGTAGCCATTACATTTCAGGGGGGAAAAAAATCTTCTGAAATTGTTTACAGGCCATCAGCTCCCATGGGCAGGCCAGGTGGGATTTGGACATAAACACACACACCATGTTTTGGTCCCAATTCTGTTAGATATTTTGCCTTTTCCTGCCAATGCAGCAGGGTGTTAGACAGAAGACAGGGGTTGGGCTTCTAGTTCATGGCCTGGCAGAGCAGTATCAAAGCATTTCAGTAATGCCTGGGGCCTGCCAGTCACATTCAGCAGCAATGTTTGTGCTGGGGATTGCTCTTTCCATGCTTTGAACTCTTAGCTGAGGTAGAAACGAATGAACAGGCAATGATACTGCAGAATGGGGCTGTCTGACTGATAAAATGCAGATGAAACTTTGGTGTCAGTAAATACATAGTAATTCACATTAAAAGAAAACCAAGTACACATATCACAAGCTTTCATTTAGCTACTTTTTAGAAGAAATCTGTCTGTTTCTCAGAAGGCATTTCAATGGTCACTGCCAGGCAAAAATGTAAATAACATGTTAAAAAAGAAATTGATAAGCAATTGATAATATGTTTCTCTGTAAAGAAGAAACTGGTCTTCTCCTTACCTTCAGTTATCACATCATCTCAAAACTGACATGGTAGAAGTAAGAAGTGCTTAGAGAAGGGCAGTAATGGCTCTCAGAGGTGTGCAACCTTCAAAGAAGCACAGAATTAACTGGAACACTTCAGTGGGGTTTTTATATGAAATTGGATTTATACTGGAAAAGAAATGCTGTACTTCATAAACCAAGATCTAATGAAATTATAAATCAGCTTCAAAACAATTTTTTGGTTTTTTTCACCTCAAAATCAAGTTATGAAATTCACTGCAGCACAGTGTTCTGCTCTTATATAGAATGGATTAAAATGGCATTTCTGTAAACCCATGGACAATGTACCCACTGAAGGAAATCTCTAGCACTCCAAATCCCTAAGCCAGAGGGTACCAGAAGCTGGGAAGATTGGTGCCCTTCACCAGGACCAAATTTTTCTAATTTGCTTCTTTGTTTAGTCCTTCTAGGACTAGGGATCAGAGGGCTGAACTAATGTGGCTTTTGGATTCTTAGACAAAAGTGAAGGCATCTGTAACTCTAGATAAGGCAGGCAGATAATGGAGCTAACCTACTCCTCTTCATCAGTGTTCCATTTCAAGGAAGGAGCACATTCCTTTTCTATTTCAACTTTGACATGGGTTGAAGTTGTTTGAATAGGTCCTGAGTATTCCATATATCACTATTAGCTTTTTAAATTTCTACCCTTCAAAGTTTAGTTTCAGACCTTAAAGCAAAATTAAGTCTGCAGGACTTGATCCAGAATGATGTTCAGCAGAGGAATATGGAGGACTTTGATTTTTTCTTTTTTTTTTTTTAATGAATATTTCAAGAAATCTTAAAGGATCCAATTCCAGGAAGGTAACATAAAGTGGATTTTTAGTTGTTGTTCTTTTAAATGCTTTAGTTGCTGTTAAATGTCTTAGTCTGCCCACTGGGTAATGATATCTTCCTTTCAGAAAGGCTGTATGGCAAAGCAGCAAAAGCATTATCATCTTTCTGGTTTGCACTGTTTAATAATCCTCAGACTCTTGCACTCTTTGTTCAAATGCTTTCTATGGAGATTGCATTTTGAAGGAAAGCATTTTTCTTCTGCTAATTGTAGCACTGGTGATTCTGGGAACCGACTGTGCCCATCCACCTCGATTATAAAGAATTAGGATTCTCTGAAGGCAGCAATTTGCAGAGCAGTAGAGAAAACATTAAAAGCCCAGCAGAAATGTGGGCTCCGTGAGATATTCTGGAGGGCCAATACTACAGTGGGGATGTCCCTACAAATCTTCAGTAACTAACATTGTGGATAAGAAAAAAAAACAGCACTAAGTGAAACAGAATATCAGATTGACCCTTAATTTGTGTTGGTTTAACAACAGGGTTTTGGGGTTTGTTTGGTTTTGTTTGTTGGTTTTTTTTGGAATTGTATAGTTTTGTCATAATCCTGGGAACTTTAGAAACCTTGTCACTCTCTCCTATTAACTTTGAACTCTGTGCCCTTTAGGTCTGTAAAGAATTTCACTGCATCTGTAGTGGATGTGGATGTTTTAAAATGCAAACACTCCTCCATATTCTGAATTTTTTTAAGAGAATTTGCTGTTCCCTGGGTATTACAGCTCTATTCCCTACTCTGACAATACAAAGCCCTTCCATAGTATGTTGTTGTCAGAATTTTTTTAAAGGCTTTAAAGTACTAATGAATTTATCTTGTGAAGAAAGTAAGCCCTGTAAAGAGTGCTTTGTAATTATTTAAAGGTTTTGTTAGCAACATACTAAGAATAAGGCTGTGGCTGTCAGTTTTATAGGAAGTTTAATTAAGCTGGTTAATAAAGCAATTACCTGAACATAACGATGACTGCACTTAACTAATCCGAATATAAAAATAAGGATGATCTTAAATTACAGAACATACCACCTCTATGACTAATGGTCCCTTCAATTATGAAGTACATTAGTATAATTATCATGCATCTAATTAGGTACAATGTTGTTCTGAAAATTTTAATTAAGTCATTGTAAACTAATTAAGTCAATGATTATGTGTCTTTTTGTTTGAAAAAATGGAAAAATCACCTCCTGTTGTCATAACACTAGGTAACAAATTTGATATCAAGGGATGTGCAAGAGAAATAGTTCTCCAACTATCTTGAAACAGGAATAAAAAACCCAAGACATTGTTAGTTAAGAGTGTGTTTTGTGTTGTGAGGGCTGCTACATTTCATTAGGAGTCTGTATTCAGAAGCATGATTAACAAACAGTTTTGAAGTGTTAATGTGTTGTGTATTTAGTGCAAAATGGTTTGTTTTTTGATAATCCAACCATTGGCTGGGTTACCTCTCCTTTAGGTGTGGGATGCTGGTACCCAGCTGTGGTCTTGCAGTTTTCCCTGCCTGTGGTTTGTGCAAACGATGGCTCAGCCTTGTCAGAGTTGGATTAAATTCTCTGCTAACTTCTATTTTTGGTTTGGTTTCATAAGGGGAAAATTAAGGAAAGACAGAGGGAGGGAAACAGGAATGACAGGAAGAGTAATACAAGGTAGGATGTGGTTATAGAAATTCATGTAGAAGAAAATTAAGGCAGCCTTATATGTTTGCTCATTACTATTTCCAAAAGCTGTGTGAAGCTGTAATCATATAATCAAGTCCTAATTAATAAACCACGTCTCTTGGAAGGCGAAACACAGAGAGGCTCTGTACTGTGCCCACTGTAACTGCAGATTTGGCTTAAAGCATGAGATGAGCAAAGTTATTTGAAGAAATACCTGTATCCTAAAGACATCCTGTTTGTGTATATGTCTGGGGTGTTTTTCTCAGTATGGTCTCAAGGAATGAACAGAGAATCAGGAATAAGGTAGATGGCAGCTTTTCAGGTAGTCTGAAAATATCTTCAGACAGTTGAATATGCATATTCAACTTCAGACAGGTGATGTGTAAGGCTTGGTTTAGTGTATGCTCAAAGAACAAGGTTTATCTTTTCTTCAATTAATGTACCCAAAAAATGGCTTCTGTCTCGTGTTCTTACCAATGCTGCTTCTCAGGGGTGTTTTGGCCACAGAAAACCAATCCAGAACAAACACATCTCTGCTTTTCTCTAATTGGGGTATGCCATGTTTATCTCCTTTCTGCAACATTGCCTAGGAGGGAAAGAATATTTTTAGTTTGTTGATATTTTGACACTGCTTAGTCCAAAACAATTTGGCTTTGCAGAGACTAAGTTCTTTACAAATAACTTATTTTGTCGGTTTCTAAATCTGTTTTGGTTTTTTTGTTGTTGTTTTTGTTTTTTTTGTTGGTTTTTTTTTTTTTTTTTTTGATTCCTAAATCTGTTATTTTACCACAGTTAAGGCTTGTCAAAGTTGAGTGTTTTAATTATCAAGTAAAGCCCACAGAGTCTGGGGGAAACTGCGATAATATGAGGCATGTTGCCGCAAGTGGTAATTTGAGTATAGAGAAAATGTTGCTTAAAACCCTCTAAAAACCCCTTCTGAAAATGTATCTATGTATACATTCTGTAGCAATGTATAAACACTATGCTGGGAAATGCAGTATGAGAACCTGTGCAGAGTATATAATCATCAGGTTTCCAACAAACAGTTGGAAGTTTGAGGCAGCAGCAGGTTTCTTCTTTCATCCAGCTTCTTTAAATTCTTATCATGACAGTTTTCCCAACAGGCTCTGATGATGTTCATATAGTTCTAGGAAGCAGTGAGAAGAGCTCACCCTTTTGGTGCAGCTGAGCACAGGGCTTTGTGGGTCTTGTCCTGAGTTTCACCTGTGTTACTACAAGATAAGAAGCTTTCAATAAGTCAGAAAAAGTTAGTATACTGCTACGGGTTTTTTAATGCTTTTTAAAATTGATGAATAAAATTGCTGCTTATCTAAATTTAGGAAAAGGCAATACAATAGGGGATAGTTAATTTCCGTGTGTGAGACTGACTCCCATAATTCCTACTTCCATTGGTTTTGCTTCATTACTTTCACTGGTTCTTAGGAGGCAAAGGTAATGATGAGCACAGTCCTTTACATGGCTTCTACAAACTCCTCCACTTGCTAGGAATGGATTCGTCACATCTGGTGACACAACCATGTGACATTATTTTGTCTTTCAGTGTCAGAATGCAATTGTGATAAAAGGTGAGGGTAAATCTGAGGATGGAGATGGTCTTTACATAATTATAGGCAGCAAAAGCACATGAAAATGAGATGAACTTCCAGTGAAATTAAAACTGTGTCCCCAGGTATATTAAACCTAAAATCACCATAAAATGATTACTTTCCTGGTCATACCTATGGCATCCTTAAATTGTGTTTGAATATGGCTTAAAGTGTACCTTACCTCCACCCCTTGGGCAAGATTCAGTGCATAAATACCAACTTGCAAGACATCATGACCAAAGTCATAATCAACAGACTTTTGTTATTTTTGTGGGCAACTCTTTGATTTTGATCCAGATATAATAGAATTGTAAATGGAATACTACAAATAAAAATGGCATAAACTGTTATTACTTCTCTTAGCTGCCTCTCCAAAGGTAAAGAATAGAAGTAATCAATAAGATTAATTATCTGTGGAAATGACATCATTACAGGGCAAAAGCAACACCAGGGCTACCTATAAATTTCAAGCAGAATATCTAAAGATGTAAAACTGAACTCTGCACAAATACAAAAATAATTAACTTCATTCACAGGGGTTCTTACCAGTGACTGTGGATGCACTGTTTGAAAAAAACCTGTCTTATTAAATACAAATTAGATCAAAGTGCTAAAAGCTTCCTGTAGGTGAAGGCTTCAACTTGTTAATGGACTTTCTCCCTCTCAGTTTCAGATTTTCAAGGTATTTCAAGAATATCTTGCCTTTCACCCAAATAAAAGCCACTAGTTAGAAATTCCAATTTTAAAGTGTCTGGGTTTAATGTTCTTGAGAGGTGTTTCACAGTGGCACCTGCCTCTGAGGCTAAATGGTATAAGAAACAGTGTGAAGTCTGAAGGCATTTATAGATCATATGTTGCTCACTTAAATTGTGGGGAGGCTGAAATGAAAGGCTGTTTCAGGTGATGTGATGTGTTGTGCTAGGCTGGAAGATGGTCTGGTTTATGCTGGGTGTTAAAACTGGGGTCACAGGATGCACATCATGACCAAGTTCTGCTACAGCTGGTATCAAAAACCTTTCAGTTCAAATAAACAGGAGAGAATAACCAGAAAAAGCCTGTAAGTGAAATGGAAGAGGAATGCAGACTTATACAGAGACCTCCCTGTATCTTCAAAACTAAAAACTGTCATCACAGAATCTGTATAGGAGCGTTATTGTCAGAAGTGTCTTTTATTACCTAAATACATCTCACAGGCAAGACTAAGCAAAACCCCTCTGAGTTCTGTAACTCTCATGGGATGCCAGAAGGTCTTTTGTTTTAAGCCAGTAAATTCCAAAGCAGTTATTTAAAGACCAGATTTTTCCTCAAATCTAAAAGCATGTTCTAAATGTTGGATTTGTTTTGAGTGCTTACCTGATAGTCCTGATCCTTTATTTCCACTCTGTGAGTTACCTCACCTGCAGGCTGTCTGACATACCCTGCCCAGAAGAAGACATTGGGAAGCCAAGAAATGCTCTAAACAGGGGAAAGGCTACAGGTGCTCCTGGAGGATGCACCCATGTGTGTGGCAGCAAGGGATACTAGGGATACTGCCCTAGTATCCAGGCAGCAAGCTCTCAATGAGATGTTAGTTTTACCTGCTGCAAGCTGCCAGTATTACTAATTTAATAACATTTAGCCAGTTTCTCTTGTCAAATACTGAGATTGTAATTTCATCTGTGGACCAGAGGTGAGGCGAGGCTCTCTACCCTCCCTCATGGAAGGCACAGTCAATCTTTTGGGTTTTCACAATGAAATTTTGTTCAAGTTTAATAGCACATCAGTGCTTTTGACAAAGCTATCCTGTAGATTCTGCTGCTGAACACAGGAGTTAGCTGGGGACACTTCAGTCTTCAAAAGATACTTTCTTTTCAGGAGTGATTTAATTCCAGGAGATACCGAATCTTGCAGTTCTAAGTGTTTCTCCTGATGCCAAAAGAAACAGGCTGCAAGTTGAGAGTAGTTGACTGTTACTGTATTCACTTACCTATTTCTAAGGATCACATAGAATATATAAAAGGAAAAAGAATCTGGGAGATGGAAAGAAGGAACAGAACATATAAAGATTAATGCAGAATGATTTTATGAAGAATTTTATGATCTCATATGGTCATACACATAGCTTTTGCTGTTAAATGCAATGAAATATTGGATTAATATTAGATTAGTAAATTGAGTAATATAGAAATTGTCTGTGACTATAGGTTAAGATTAAGTACATGTGTCTGAATTCAGTCTTCAGTAAACAGTTTCCATCTCTTCTGAAGCAGACTGTTACCTGAATGTTACTTTTTTCTTTTTCTTACATCTGTCCTAAAAGTTGATTTAAAAATCTAGTATTTGTCATTTTTTTGATCTTCCTGAATCAGAAGCCTTTTAAATGTTTTTCTTTTGATGCACTAGCAAACTTTTCAATATTGTCAGTGGAAGAATGAGACCCCACACAACACAGAAGGTGAATTCAGGCTTTGAATAAGCCTGATGGTTTCCAAGTACATGTCTGCAATGAAGCTTATAAACTTCTGTAGAAATAGATTAGAAAAAAGCTTTCTTCATTATCACTGATTATCTCTGCACTGGCATGGTGAGAATAACGGAGCACATCAGTGTCTAAAACTGTGTCATATAATCATATAATCCTTCTTCAGAGAAGATACTGAGTGACTTCAGTATCAAATCTTGCAGTTTACCAGTAAATTGAGTGACCCACTTAGAGGTACCTTTAGAAGAGAATCAGAGATGTGAGCTGACACTGAAACTCCAGTATCTTCTTCCCTTGGGCAAAAACTCTCCAGCCTAAGCTTATGCTATACTTTCAGGGTGGCAGATTACTCTCTAGGATTTATTGCTTTGTTAATATGCTCAAGACATCATCTTTCACTGCTGCCAGAGCTGAGAGCACTGTCTGGATTTTTCTGCTCATTGCTCATCTCTGGCTCCCTCATTTTACACCTTTGGGCTGAATAATGGGTTTGGGAGGAGACTCGTTTGCTGTCTCCCAAATCTGATGTTCTCTAAGCCTTGTGTTTGTTCTGTAATAGTCATTGTCCTGCTTCTGGCCAGCTCTGGGATACTTCTGTTATACAGGTCAAAAGCTGATTTCTTGGCTTCACAGGCTTGTCTTGCATGTATTGTATGCCTGTTTACCAACTTTAGAATCATAGAATTGTCTGGGTTGGAAGGGACCTCAGAGATCATCAAGTCCAACCCTTGATCCACTACTGCTGCGGTTCCCAGCCCATGGCACTGAGTGCCACATCCACTCTCTTCTTAAATCTCTCCAGGGATGAAAAATCCACTACTTCCCTGGGCAGCCCATTCCAATGTCTGATCACCCTCTCCATGAAGAAATTCTTTCTAATATCCAACCTAAACTTCCCCTGGCACAACTTAAGTCCATGCCCTCTTGTCTTGTTGAAAGTTGCCTGGGAGCAGAGCCCAACCCCCCCCTGGCTCCAGCCTCCTTTCAGGGAGTTGTAGAGAGTGATGAGGTCTCCCCTGAGCCTCCTCTTCTCCAGGCTGAACACCCCCAGCTCCCTCAGCCTCTCCTCACAGGACTTGTGCTGGAATTAGTTTTGTCTCTGTACCCACAATTTTGTTTTTGTGCCCCGTTTGTTTTTTTGTTGTGGTTTTTTTTTTTTTTTTTTGTTTGTGGTTGTTTTTTTTTTTTTTTTTTGTCATTTTATTCTAGGGCACAAGACACTGCCATGATATCAGTACAGTTTTGAATACAGGCTAGGACATTCAGTAGCAATGCCTCATTTGTACTCATCTTTGTTTTGGGATCAGGGAGGAGACAGTGGGATGAGCCCAGCAGTCACCGATTGTTGCAGAGAGGATGGTGTGGATATAAAAAGCAACAATGTATGCAGGGAAAGCATTTTCCTTGGGTATCTAGGAGGCTTAGAAGGAAAGCCAGTTGTATAATTCATGGTAGGTAGGTGCCCTGCCCTTGCTGCTGATTGTGAATTTAGTCTTGATCTTGGCAAATCAGTCATACTTGGAGAGAGTGACAAGGAGAAGTAGCAGTGGTGACAGTCTGTGTTGTGAATATTTTTAAGGTCTTGGCTAGAGCACAGTGCTAGCCCAAAATATAGGCTCAAGGCCTTACAAGACAGGTATTCTTGTCAGGGGAAATTGTGACAATCTAATCTTCCTTATATCAAATGCTTTTCTATCCAGGGAGGTGTTCAAATTAGTGGTTCCCAATCATTAGCCTGTGAAATTCTTGAGGGACAGATTTCCTTGGTGATCCCGTGCCCAGGGCTACAGTTGATTTCTGCATGCTGCTGTCATCCTTCAGCATCATGCTGACAGCACAGTTTAGCCATTCTCATTTCATTTTTAAACAGAGTGATACAGATCATCTCAGCACTTTGATGAGGGGAAGCCTCCCTATAAGATGAGACAATCAAGACACCAGAAGAATGCTTAAGGGAAGTGAGGTTTTATCCATCTGGCTGGCCAAGCTGTGGGCAGAATGAGAAGGGACTAATGCCTTTCCCAAGGGATGGAGGCTAGTACTAGCTGACTTATTAAAGGCCTCCCTGTGGAAGTGAGGGCTCAGACACCCGAAGGATGCTCTTCAGGGAAGAGGAGGAGGTGCTACAAAGTCAGGCGAACTCTACAGTCTCAAGTTTATTGTTCCAAAGCAACACAGTCAACATTTCAACATTCAAATCAACATTTCAGTGTCTTCTAGTAGAACTTTCTGTGTACCAGGTGGTGGTGATGATCAAAACATTTATTTTCAACATTTTAATACAATTAGATTTTGAATATACGTGCAGACACACCCCAGTGATTGTGTGACCTTACGAAGAGTTAAAATCACTTTATTCTTCTGTCTTCAAGGATGTTCACTCATCAAAAACCTCATGGTCTTGGTGTTCAAGAGAAAAATACCACTGCCAAAATGACATTTGAACCTTTAAATGGTGAAGATGGTCTTTGCAGCACTAGCTTAAAGGATGGTTGGTAGCACCACAATACCATGAGGACTAGTCTGTAGTATGTTTAGCAAACACAGTGGTACTCAGCCTGAGAATTCTGTGTCTGTGGAAGTCATTACATGTCTGCAGGTCAAGCAGATCACTTCTCATTTGAGTGTCAGCTCTGTACACACCTGGTGTCAGTGACTGTGGGGACTGATTGTGTGGCAAACTAAGTGCAGCAGTCATCAGGTGGATGACAGTCACTCTCATTGATTCTGCAGGGAGTCAGACCCTTTCCAAATCCAGAGGAGAAGAAGCGACCGTTTAGTGGCTGTCCAAGGCAGATTGTGGTATTCAGTCAATACTGCCTCTGGGACCCAATTTTCCATCCTATCCAAGCAAGGGCCTGCTCTGCCTAGTTTATATTGTAAAAGGAGGACTTAGATGCCTCATTTGCTTGCATTTCAAAGGTGACATCCTCTGGACAAGTCAGGTACTGTGGCAAAAACCACGTACAGCCCTTCAACTGAAAGAAATATCTTCAAGGCTTAATAACAACATGGTAACTGGTTCCAAAAAAGCAGTTGTCTTTGACTGTTTTATGTTCTTAAGCAAGAAGTGGATTCTGACAGTTCATGCAAGGGAATCTGACCAGGGGCCAATGAATTACTTTGCTTGGTCAAGAAAGCAATGTAGGAAAAGCAAAGCTATTTTCAGAAGTCTGAAAGTCGTGGTACAATGGACTGAATTTTTACAAGCCGGTAAATAATCAAAATTTTGAAAGCCCCCTGTATTAGAGTATATATTCGGTACTCTAATCTGCCTAATTTGGTTTTGTAATCTCTCTGGATTTAAATATCATTGCTCTCTTCATACAACCCATTATATTGTGTGCTGGTACAGAGCATTTGATATTTCCTGCTGCAGAGCTGCCTGCACTTGAGCATTAATATGTATTAATACTTTTATAAATAAATAGGACTTTGACTCTTTTGCAGATGAAAGGAACCATATAAATGGTAATTTCAGTGCATAATTGAATTAAAATTTTTCAGAAAGTGTATAGTAGGATAGATGTACACCAATACCAGTTAATTAACCTGATTTGAAATCTTTTGGGGGGATCAACAAATACTCTGTTAGGTGCCTGGTGTTTACAGAAAGTGCAATATTTCTGTCACAAAACCAACCTGAATAGAAACGTTCATGCCTGACCTTGTGTTGCACCCAGATTGTAACAGCTTCTCACTAGAAATGCCCACAAGTTCATAAACTTCTGCAGAAATGTCTCACCTTGACTTAAGGTCATTTTAGCGCCTTAGTGTGAGAGTAAGAGCAGTGTGTATTAGTTATAAAGGGTGACTAATTAGGAGGCAAGCATGCTGGAGAAATCATACTGAAATATTAAAAATACTTCAACTTTGGAGGAGGTTCTTGAAACCTTTAGATTTCTTCAGGGTCCACAGCCTTTTCTTCTTTCTCCCTTAAGGACAGATGCTGAAGTTATTCATATAATCTTGCTGTTGAATTTGCTGAAGTAGCAAAGGTGAAATCAAACTGGTGTTGTAAACTGGAATTTTGTGTTTCTTGTTATGTGCTTAACCAGAGGGTTTTTTAGATACCCATTTGTCATCTCCATGTCAGAGTTCTCAAAGAACATGGTGAATTAACAAGACAAGTTTAATGCAATCTTGACAGAAAGGTTCATGAGAATTCAGAAGGTGGCAAGGAGGGAAATAATATATACTGCTCCAGGTGAAAACTGTAAGAAATCAGAATAAGTTGTAATTCAACTTGTCTTAAATTGAAGTATTTATTTGTTCTACAGTGAGTGTAATTAAAAATATTCTAAGCAGTTCTCCCCTTCAATAACCTGCACTGCTGTCTAATGATTCCTACTGCAGATGGACCTAGAAGGTGGGTGCCCACTGGGACGTGTTAGTTTGCCAAAAATGTGTTTGAGATGGGGGTCTGCTGCCCTGTGCACTTTGAAGGGAAGGAGAATCATGTATCTGCCTGGTTCAGAGTCTGTAGGATCAAGGTCATTTGAAAGGCAATGAGAAAAGGAAATGAAGGCAGATAGTATGGTCACATCCTGATTGGAGCAGGTGCTGTTTTACAGCTGCTTGGTTTTCTCCCATTTTACCTTTGCTGAGCCAGTCCAGTTCCTTGGAGGACCAAGAAGACTCAGGACAGTGAGGCATATGTCTTCCTTGCATTAAACCATGGCATCTGCATGTTTATATAGCTTATGGAAAAGTCCAAGAAGTTCCTTGCTGCCAGAGCATCCATTGAGGGGAATGATTCAACCATAAACCAATGAAGTTTGAGGAGCTTTTTTTCTTGGAGACTATGTCTGGTTGACAATTTTCCCTATGCAACGAATGCTTTTGCATTGAGCAGGAAAACAACCTTGGAGAGATGTTGGCAGTAAGTAGGGACTGAAAATACAGTATTTGTGCTTTTTGGGAAAACCACCAATCTCGATCATGGTAATCACAGAGCTTCTTTTTTAACTTGATTAGAATCACAGTTGTGACTGCCAAATCAAATAAATGGTCATGTGGTGATCAGAACCTAAAATCAATTATACACACTCAGTCTATGGTTATCTCTGTACTAAGGACAACGTGATTGCTTTTGGTTTTAGTTCAGCTTGCCTGTTGCATGTTTTATGTGTAAAGCCAATATTATTTTTAAAATCTTCTTTCATGCAGTCAAAATCATAAGAGGAAAAAACCTGTTGTTTACATTATGAATCAACTGCCAAAGCTGAAACATTTGAAAAGTCTTTTCTTGACAAGAAGAGGAAACAAGAAAATCATAGGGTTTATTATGCCAACTCATAGCTAATTACACAAGCTTAAATAAAAATGTGATTTGCACTGATTTAGTAACCTTGTTTCAAGCTCCATGCCCACATTCAATTGTCATATTCCTTGCTCCAGTATTCAGTGTGATATGAAGGGTTATTAAACAAGGGTATTAACTGCTTTTGGGTAACTGGCTGGTAAGAGACTTGTATTCCAGGACCTTTTCTCTTTATACACGGGCAGAAGTTGCACCAATACTTGAGGTGCTTGCAAGCTGTGAATCCAAATGCTACAACCTTTCCCAAGAGGTGCCAGCCTTGTAGCACAGAGAAATGACTATTTTTTCCCAATCTCAGAATTCATATTTTTAGCTTTTACCACCAAATAGCTTATTTGAGCCATTTAAAACATCAAAAGAGATGTTTCTTGGCTTGGGTACATCTTTAATTTAAAACAGATTTATTAAAGGCCAAAACAGGATAATACAGCAAAAGGATTAGCTGTGGTTGCTTGATTTCTGAGCAAACAGACTAATTCTGCTTGCTTTGTATGTGTGTTTTTCATAGCGAGTCCATTCACTGAGAAGTGAGCTAGGCCTGGGGTTTGTTCTTCTTCACTGTTTTTTTGTTTTGTTGTTGTTGGTTTTTAATATTTTGTTGTTTCTATTGTCTCCTTTAGAAACCAGAAGCCCTGCTGAAAGCTTTAACTTCAAAACTTAAGACAGCTTATTCTTCACTGGTTTCAATGTTCCAAAATACATTCTTGAAGCTTTTTTGATAGTAACTGGTAAATGTTTTGTTTCAGTGTTTCTTAGCATTGGGGCTTTGTTTGGCTTTTATTATATTATTATTATTCACAAAAGAAAAGTCCTGAGAAATCAATTTTAAAAAAAAGATTGTGTTCTTAGCAGTTAAGTCTTATTGCTATTCTGAAAGCAGCCAGAGCAGTGGTACTGCAAAATGCAGTTTATTTTCTGTTAGTACTTAAACTTCAGGATTTTTGTCTTATAAACAAGAGACAAAAAAAAAATGTAGCTGACATTTGGAAGTTTACTTGATACTACACATTTCATACATCAATAACAAGGAATGAACACTGCTAGGGTCACATCATGATCTGTGAAACCAGGGCAGATCTTTTGTGAGCTACTTAATCTAATAGATTTGATGGAATAGGAGTGGGATAGTGGCCAATCCTCTTCTCCAGATTATTTAAGTACTGCTCTGTTGCTTGTGGCAAGCTTGCTAAAGAAGGAATAAGCAGCAAAGAACAAATTCAGTAGACTAATTCACCAGTGTTTCAAGAGGTAAAGTGGATGTAGTAGTAACTTTCCTTCAGAGGGTTAAACTGTATTTCTGAACAGTTCTCAGCCTGTAAATAGAGGTCAGAATCTCATCCCTAATTCCATACTCTCACATTCATCAGCCACCTTAAATAGCTGCAGGTACAGTACTACATACAGGTCCCCCAAGCCATGTCAGTACCCAGTTCCTTGCTTTAGACTCCCTGTGTGCTGTAGTTTTACAGAAGACATGTGACTCTGTTTTTATTAACTGATGAGAAGCATTGGCTGGGAAATTTTTGAGATGCTATGATCTTGCTATCATAGCAGTTGCATAACAGCCTGGTGGGGGGGGAATGTCCCTGCCCTCTCTAGTGGTCACCAGATGCTGTGGTTTTGTCCAGGTAGGGACAGATGGATATGGGAATGAGTAGCTGGAGCATTGCCTCTTCTGAAATCTAGATTGATACAGTTGAATGGTGTAGCTCATTTGCTGTGTTTAAAATGGCATTGCCTGGGTGGAAACCCTGTGCCTGGGGAACTGAATGTCTTGCATTGCCTTCCCTTTGCCATATGCAGGCAGTTGTTTAGCTGGTAACTGGAGTATCTGTGTGTGCATAGAGGCACAGATCGTTACTTCTTGATTATGTTCACGTTATCTGATACGTCGTATCCATGAGAGAAATTAAATTGCCTTTAGTAATTTGAAGCAAGTAAAAATGACAAATCATTGTTCTTGTGTGGTCGGTAAATGGCTACAGAATGAGAATGCATCTCAATTACATGGGAAGTGCATTTCAAGCAGCATCGATTGTTCCAAATCTCCTGTTGTTTTCCTGTGATTTTTCTTAAATTTTAAATTAAGATGGCCTTGGTCTATTAAAAAAAATAAATTAAGTAGCTTCTTTCCACTTTGAATAATGCTATTAGCTGTGAACCCTCAGCTTACAGTTATGAAGAGATAGAACAGATAATGATTGCATAGTGGCAAAAGCAATATAATGTAGATGTAGAAATGAAAATCACCACTGTGTTTTTTTTGTTTTAAAGTCAACATTTGGGATGTGGCAGACTAGTGTAGTGGGAAGCAAGAACTCCTGTGTGCGGCTACAAAATGGTCATCATTAGTTGTGCTATCATGAAAATCCTGCAGGAAGAAAAAGTAGTAGATATTTAGCAACAGGAGGTGCCTCTGTATGTGAATATAGAATATGGGCTATCAGACTAGTTTGTATCTTATTTTTTAGAGCCACCATTGCTGCCTACATTTGCATTTGGATTTTGATTCTACAAATATTCCTGACTGGAGATTGAGCATCTCCAAAGATAGTTCATAGCAGTCATTGCCAGGATGCTATTGCACCACCCAATGAAGCATCCTGCAGAGGTCCCCAGGTTAGTGCTGTGTGGGGCTGCTCTCTGGCTGTGCTGCCTGCCAGTCCCAGCTGTCCTGTGACCATGGGGGACTTTGTGTCAGCTCCTGCATTCAAGTACAGGGAGGTGGCTGGCACAGCCCAGAGGATGGGCATGACCATGATGCTTGTAAATGATCCTTTGAGTGTCCTCCAATTCTTCTATCCAGTGACCTTAGCACCTAACTGATGTAATTAACTGCATTTTTTTTTTTTAATTTGTGCTTTGTATGGAGCTGATTGTCACTTATTTCTCTGGGCAATTCATTGTGTATTGTCCTTCAATGGTCTGTCCAGAAATCCCCAGTAGCACAGGAGTACATGATAATGTCTTGGTTTGCAGCCCTGCCATTCAAATACTGGGATGGTTCAACATGCCTACAAGCAGCCCCCCTACTAAGTTTTCAGTTATCAGTCAGCTTGGGAAATGGCTCTTTCATTGTGTTTTGTTTTATTTAAATCTTTTTTAAGTCTATAGGGTAGTTTCAGCCAGCAGGTTTAATATTTAAATGTGAAGCTTCTGGCTACTTTGAGGCTAATTACAAATCTGAAAGCTCAACCTAGTCATCCTTTAGAAACAAAATTCTTGCAGAAGGCTTAAGAATCAGTATTCTGGTTGAAGTGAGGTCAGATACTCTGCTGTGTAGGTGGCTTGAGCTGTGCCTTTGCCTTGGGTTTCCACACCACTGGGGAGGGCTTCCAGGTGCCTCTTGGTGTGGCTGCTCCCAGCTCTGGCCCCCTCTTTTCCTCCTCCTTTTGTTCTCAGCTGTGTGGGACTTGTACCCCATGGTCACAGGCTCTCTTTTAAGGATCTCACACGCATGAATTTGAAGGCAAAGACTCATGAACACTTCTTAGGAGCAGAGCTGATCCTCTGCTGACTTTGCTCACATAATTAGTCAGGCTTTTTATTTTATGAAACAACTCTGAATTTAACCAATGAAAACAAGGAGCCCTGTCTGTTCTTCTCCTGTTGAGAACCTGAAACCTATTTTTATGGAGGTATGCACAATTCTAATTATAGTGGGAGCTACAAAATATGCAATTAATTCCATCCTGAATTGCATGATAGATGCTGTTTGCTACTTGGCTCGCTCTTTTCTGGAGCTCAGATGAAAATTCTGTCTTTCCAACTTTGCTCTGAAGTTGGTTATTTGAACTAATGCGGTAAGAGTCAAAACCATTTGACTTAGTGATTGTGTATGGCTGAGATCTAACAATAGAAGAAGAAGAAAAAAAAGAAAAGGCAAAAAAAGCTAGAAATTTTCAAGTTTAAAAAAAAAAAAAAAAAAAAAAAAAAGGTGTTTTAAAATCTTAAAAGTGACAAGCTTCATTTTAGGGACTTGAGCCATGTGCTTGGGGCACCTCTGGTTGGCAGTATTAATGATGTGACTTGCTGACTTAAAGAGTGATATTTAAAGTTGCCCGGGTCTCATACTTTTCTTCTGCTCTGTAGTTAATTTTACCCTGAGGGCAAAGTCCTGCAGCTCTCCCTCCCTGATGCTGCAGGACTGCAGAGGGCAGAGTTGTGGAGTGTACAGCAATTTGTGGTCCTTGGAGCTTTGCTGCATGAGGCCTTTTGGCATTTCTGCATTCAGCTGTGTAAATCTGTTCAGCCTATTTAATATCAGTGCCAGAACCTGGGCCTTTTTCTTCTTGACCTCATCTTTGGAAGCAGCTCTTTTTTTCTAGTGGATGACAAACCACTAGTGTGTCAGCTAAGTGTGCAGTGGGAGACTTACCAGGTATTTGTTGTTTACCTGAGATATAATAAGGTCCTTTGTGTCATTTCTTACAAAAATGGGAATTTTTGAGCCAATCAGCTGTAACATCTGTTTGAAAGCTACAGCCAGCACACATTTTAAAAAAGGCTCAGTATGTAATCACATAATGGATTGTTTGTGTTAGAGTTTATTCCACCAGTGGGTATGCATGCTTAGCTCCCATTAATAGCAGCAGCTGTGATGTATTATCCTAAGGAGAACAGAGCTCCTAATTAGAACTCTGGGTCTTTAAGATATCTTTGTACAGCTTTTATTGCAAAGATGAAGTGCTGTAAGTTCTTAGAGAAAATAAATTTTTATTTTTTTTCTTTCCAGCCTCCCCTTTATTTTTATTGCAATGACACATGCCAGCTCCAGCAAGGAGCAGAGCAGCCCTGCTGCAGGGAGCTTAAAACCAGCAAGTGTTTGCCCAGAGGAATGAGATGACTGCATTAGCCAGCAAAACCACTAGTTTGGCCTCAGAATAGCCACTTTTTGTCAGTATGAAGCCTACCAAAGTGGTGACTCCGGGGGACAGAGCTTGGTCTGTATTTTCAGTGCCCACCTGAGCCACAGTGCTCTGTTTCCAGGTCCCAGGGCAGCTCCTCTACTTCTCCAGAGCCCAAGTCATCGGGGCCTGAGCAAGGCTCTGGTTTGCAGAGCAACAAAAAGGCAGCACAACTGCTAAGGGACCACACAACCCTGTCAGATAGTCCAAAATCTGGGACTCGTGGCAGGGCTTTGCATTTGTGTCTGGCTTCTCACAAACATGAATTCACATGATTGACTTAGCTGTTTCCCAGCTGAACAGCTGCTTTTAGAATTTCAGGTTTTACAGAGCCTAAAAAGTTTGCAGAATTCCCATTTAAAAGTTTTAATGGACCTGCACAGGGGGATGCAGTGGGAGTGCACTATGTGACATTTGGGGATTTGAAGAAAAGGTGCTGAACTTCTTTATTGGGCCAAGTTAATTTTTAATTATTTTTTTTTTTAGTCTGGACTGTGGATGTTCCAAATACAGTAATTTTTTTTTTCTATCCGATGGAAATTGGAAACAGAGGCTTATAAAGAAAATACTGATAAAAGCTCTAGCTAAGGAAGCAATGTTGGCCAAGTGCTGCTCTAAAGCATGTAAATAAATAGCCCAACTCAAATGGGTGCCTCAGTTCCAATGGATTCTAATTATCTGCTAAGACAGATAGGTATGAAAAGCTACTGATATAAAGACCCTCTGGACTAATAAATATGTTGTAATTTCAGAAAGTTTTAGCTTCTGATGGTGGCAGGTACTGAGAAAAAGATAAGGTAGAAAATAATGAGGTTTTGTTATTTGTATCTGAAGTTCAGGAGAGAAATACTGTGAGCCAACAAAAGATGCACCATAAAACAAACACTGCACTGAAATAATATTGGTGGAAATGTAAAAAGCTGCAGGGTGCTAAAGAAGATGCAATGTCTTCCAGCCAAGAGCACTATTCAACAATAGAATTTTAGAGCAACTGCTATTAGTAAGATGTAATGTTTCGGGTTTTAAGCATACATTTTAATTAGCATAATATGAAATTTAACCTCCTATCCCACTTTCAAGTATTTTGAGAAAGAGATTTAATGGTACTTTATCTTCATCTTGTAAACCGTCAGCCAATTCCTACGTACTTCCACCAACAAAAATATGCTGCTTTCTTTTTTAATTCACATTTCAATTAATGACAGAAACAATAAAAGTTTAGAAGCTAGCATGTTTTTATTTCCTTTGTTACCATAACTACTAGAAATAATAACAGATTTTACATTATAAATTTCATGCATTAAGTCCACATCAGAGTCTTGGAGAGCCTTCCCTCTCCTTAGCCCTGGGTACAGGAGCCCTCTCTCCTCATCCCCTTCCCTGGTGCTGTTCCTGAGGCTGTGAAGGGGCCCAGGACACCAAGCCTGTGCAGAATGCTCTGCTTGTCTCTCCTCTCTGTGACTCTAGAAACAGGAAACATCAGACACATGGTGTGTCTCGGGCTATCTGCAGCAGGTTCTGTTACCTCTGCATCCTCCCTGAAAGGTGCTGTCAGGGCTAGGATCAGCCAGTATCTACCCTCTATATTGTTATTAGAATCCCAGTGAAAAAAAGTGCTGGGGTGTCATGACTGAGCTCTTAGCCTTCATCCAAGTCTCAGGCTGTCTTCCCGGGAGAGGTGCTCCATTCCTTAGTTCATTTTTGTGGCCTTGCTCTGGACCTGCTCCTACAGCTCCATGTCTTTCCTCTATTGCTGCAGCATTCCTGGGTGCTCTCCTCCCCTGCCAGGGACCAGCTGAGTGAGGGATAGGATAGGAGCTTCCCAAACTTCTGGCTCCCCCAGAGCTGCTTGCTTGCAGGAGGCAGTTCCAGCTCAGCAGCAGTGCAGGGAGATGCCCATTACCTGGCTGCTCTGTTCCCATGTTCCTGACAGCCCTGTTTCACCTCAGTCTTGCCTTACTTGGCAGCATTTTAAGCAAATACGTGAATTCTTGTGTCAGGATGCAAAGCTCTTGAGGCATTAATGTGGTCTGAAGGTTGTACTAAGCTGTCCAAGTAGACATGCATTAGTCAAATATACTCCTTTTTGTCAAAAATCATGGTAACTTATTCAACAATATTACTAATGTGCAAGTTAAATCAAAACCTGGCTGCTGAAAGTTGAAAAGCAGTGTAAAGGCAGAGCTATATAAAAAAATAGCTGTTTTATTACATCATTAAAAAAAAATAAAAATCTACATTCTCCTCTAGCAGGGACTACAGGCTGAAGACTGATAGACAGGAATAAAATAGTTGCAAATAAATTTTATGTAGCTATTGTCTTTCTCTCTCAAATTTGAATGCTTATGCAAAACACATTCTGTAGATTCACTGACAATAAAGAGGGAATCATTATACAAGTAGTGGATTCTCTGGGGAACACTGTAGACAAAACACACGCTGCAATAATTTCCTGCATCTTAGTTGAATAAATTAATTTATGAATTTTCCACAAGTATGTTCGACCATTTCTCCCCCCATATATTTTATTGATCTCTATATACACTAAGCACCAAATAACAGAGCTGTTTTTCCTTTTACATTAAAATTGTTTAGAGTTGCTTATGTGGGCCTTGGGGTTCACAGTAAACAAATGCAGTTCAAACACCAGGGAGGGAGCAGAGTAACAGGAAGCTTGGCAGGGAGCTATACTAGCAGAAGATCTCAGCAGACAGTCAAGGTAAATCCCATAATATCACCAGTGAGATGAGTTCCCTGAAATCAGAGGCACAAGCCCCAAACTGTCATGATGCTCCCAGTAAGTCTTGTGTAAAATGGCTGCAAGGAGCTTCATGGCTGATGTCTGCAGTGTCCTAATGTCCTCTGGGAGCTAGAGACTGTGTTTAGGCAATGTCATTAAATCCAAAGTTGAGCTACTCCTGTGGTTTATTACAGTGAGTAAGCACACCATCACATGGTATCTCCATGTGTAGAGTTGTAAAGCTCTTTCTTAACTGCACATAATAAAGGGCTTAAAATAGGCCTTACCATCTTAAAGGTGGCATTTGAAGTATAATTGCTAATGCTTAGATATGTAATTTACATTTGTTATGCATAAAAAAATATGTAACTAATTGATGTTCTGTAAGGGATTAAATTATAAACTCCTGCTGCAGGAAGATGATTTATGCTTGTGTTCTCAATAGCATATTGACTATTGGAATATGCTGTAGAAAGAGTCTATTGCCTTCAGGACTGTGTGCTCAGAGTTCTCCTTTTGCCTCTTCTCTCCTGATGTGCTTTCTCTTGTGCTTTTGTTCTGTGCAAACAGCATAGACTAAGCAAGTGTATTTGTGAAACAACTAGATGAAAAATAAGTACTTCTATTCCTTTAGTATTGCAAAGAATTAGTGTAAGGCACAAGCTAAGCTTGCCCTCATCTGTGTATGGCTGTGCATTTTCTAAATGGAAGGGCAGAATATCACACAGAGCATGAAGGCACCAGGGTGCATTGCAGTTCAGAGCAGCCAGCAGATAATGTCAGCAGAAAAGGATGCAGGCACAGGATAATGGTGTCCTGTTGCTAGATTAAAGCCTGGGCAAAGAACATTCCTTTAACAAAAACAAATAGAGGCAATGTCAAAATATTTGCATTACTTTCAAAGCAGAAGGCAATTTACCTTGTAAGACCATCTTGTTCTGGTTTCTTGGCTCCTGCTGTACCAAAACAGCAGAAGATGATGCTGGGATTTTTGTCAGTGGCTGTTGCCTGATGAGCTCCAGTTGTCTGCTGAACCCTCACCAAGTGACACCATGGTCATCCTTTGGTCTTCATAAAAGCTGCACTTCTCAGAACACATTGTATCATGCTGCATAAGCGTGCCGACCTATTTTTCAATTAAAAAGAATTAATTTATAATAAAACTCAGCCTTACCAAAGGGCTGTTACAGCCCAATATTTCCAGTTTCCAGGGAGGAGCACTTGGTTCTTGCTGGCAAAACTCCCCCTTGCATTACAAGCCCTTGGATTCTAATTTGGTAAAATTAGGGCTTGAAGGGGACAAAAGATGGAACTGAATTCAGTTCATTAGGTACCAAGCCAAAGAGGACGTGTGGCCCAGTTTTGTTCCTGCTTCTGTGTGCTGGTTTCTTCTTCTCCATTTTATTAGTCCAGTCTTCAGCATCCATACTGCTGGGCACAGTCTGGGGAAAATATCTTGGGGCAGTAACTGCAGAGAGGACAACTACACAGACACTAGAATATATCATGCAAACAGCAAAGGCTATCAATAGTCAGTATGCTGTAAATCAGTGCTTTTTAAATAGCACCCTTTTCAATATTAATTCTCCTGAGTTGTCTCACTTGTCCAATACTGCACATGTCCTGCTGTCCTAAATAGTTTGAATGTGGTGACTGTCAGAGGTGCTGTACATCCCATCTGCTGAGGTTTCAGAAAAGGGAAAGGAACAAGCAACCATATGCAGGTATAGGGAGCAGTACTGTACTGCTCATGGTTTAATTTTCATGTTTCATTTATATTGTTTTGTTGTATTTCTAGAGTTGAGTGCATCATGCACGGCTATTTTTAGGGATAGTGCTGTTAATTGTTAAGGCAATTTCTAATTATTAGTCATTTAAAGTTTCTTTGATGAGAAAAGCTGGCATGGTGAAGGACCAGCAGATGAAAAGTTTTTTTCAGTTCTCATTTTTATAGGGAGTGGTGTTTTTTCATGAATGTTATTCAGATCAAGCCCATTGCTTTCTATAGAAGCTGAGAGCTCCAGGCTCCTCAAAAGACCAAACTTAGTAAATCAGGACTGTTAACAGGTGATTTCATACCAGCAAACTGGTAATGCAGCATAGGTAACACGTGGGATTCTAGAGGTTTGTATTTTCTTCCCAGGTTTGCTGCTAATTTCTTAAGTGACCTGGAAGAAATTGTTTCAACTTTCTATGCTGCAGATTCCATGTGTTTAATTGGGGAATAAAAACAACACTTTACAAGACACATTTAGAAGTTCTGTGCAGAGCTCTGCATAGGAAGTAGCTATGATTGTTGTTATCTGTAATAATAAAAACAATGGCATTTTAAGTAGACTGGAGGTTTGCAAGCTGTCCAGTGCCATTACTGCTAAATATTTCTCATTTAATCCACAGCTGCTGGTTTTATAGCTTGTCCTAATTCAAATTTTTTTTTTCTTTTTTTTTTTTTTTTTTTTTTCCTCCACATTATTCTAGTGCAAGCTGGAGTTTCATGCATGTACTTCTGGCAAAACCATCACAGCTCGATGTGATGGGCCCTGCCCCTGCCTTCCAGAACCTGAAAGTTCAAAACACAAAATGGAGAAGATTGGTAAGTTGAGCTGTTAATGGATTTCTAACACATTAATTGATTCCTTCTGTTTTCTTAAAAGAACGCTTTGAGAAAAGCTAAAGTACAAGTAATCCTTTTCTAAACATGTAGTTCAAACATCTTAACTGCTTAAGAACTGTCACCCATTTGACAGAGTCTCATAGGAAAACTGTGTTCAGGCTTATGATTCTTATTTTTGAGTGGAAATATATTGGATTTAAATAATTCAGATCCCATGTAATATATATGTGTAACTTTAAATGACTGGTTAATGCACAGGCTGCTGATTATAATTTAAATCTTTATTCCACTAATGTTATGATTAGAAGTCAAGTAGATACAAGTATCTCTCTTTATACATGAACCTCTTTCTACTACCAACTCACATCAATTGATGTTACATAAAACTGAAGGCTGGCATCTCAGCACAAATGGCTGTTTTTCCTGCCAGCTCTCAGGGAGTTCTCTATTTAGGTCTGAAAGCCGAGTGAGCTAATTCACTCCCTCAGGTCTTTTCCAAAGAAGTAAGCACAAGCTGTCTTGGAGTGACCTCAGCCAAAGTGAATTAGGTCTTGCAAAAAGCACTGACTAAAAGCAAAAGTCCCACAGCAGAGCAAGCCCCACAGTCAGGCTCTGTCTAAGAGTTTCCTCGCTGCTATGGGGAAAGCCTTTTGGAAGGGGGAAGAGCTGTTATTGTGGTTATGATTTCTTGATGTGAGTTCAGATTTGCTGGTGAGACCATCTGTGGCAAAGCAAATACTAACCTGGTTTTAAGCCCAGCTGCTGGGCTCCTGTCTGTATTTTAGAAACTCACTAAACCAAAGTTGTGACGTCCACAGGGTTTGCTCTATTGCATTAAGCAGTGAAATGTGTTCCTTTGCCTCAAGCACCACATGGGGTATAAAAATAGATGAAGCTTTGACAATGGTTTGTTTAACTCCAAATATCTGAGAATCTCTCTTCACTCTCTTCCCCACCACTGGCATTTTCCAAAGGTAGCAGACATAAAAACGGGAAAAAAATTTAAACACTTCCTCTGGTTTGTTCAGGCTCTCTCACTTCAGCTGAAAGCACTGGTGATCCTGCTGCTGGTGGGACATGCTCCATAGCAAAGACATTAGGCCTCCATCTACTTTCTAGAAAAAGAAGGGATTCTCCAGCCTAGATTTTGAAAATTCAGGTTTATTCTATATGTTGCAAATCACAGACATTTCTCTGCGTAGCTATCAAACTTAGGTGAAGCATTTTAGATGGCAAAGTTCTGAAATCAATATATAGCTTTAATATTACTTCCTGTGGCTTCAATCTATTGGTTACAGTATAACCACTGATAAATTGCCTTATTCATATTTTCTGTTTCTCATAGCTGGGCACAAACATGTACTTTTCTTCTCATAAGCTGCTCCCTATATGCCTTCTTTTTTCCCCTTATCAGAGTATCAGATTAATAAATCTTCAGTGACGTTTTAAGCTTACAGTTCCATTCACACAAGAGAAAAAAGATTCTAATAATCCTTATCTTGACAAATGCAATTTGACAGGGTGTATGTATTCTGAAACCCCAGCTTTTGTTTCACTTGACTCAAAACTTTAACTCCAGCCAAAAAACCATTAATTTAATGGATTTGGGTGATCTGTAGAGCAACTTTCCTGCAGGCTTTTTCAAGAGGCCAGACTTGAGCTGACATTACTCTTGCCATTGCCCTGGTGACAAGGATATAAAAAGCCTCAGTTGTGCCATCTGCAGTGTGGCATGAAGGCAGAGAGGGCTCTGCCCCTTGAAGGAGCAGTCACCTGGGAAGTAAGGGAAAACATTGACAGTGGTGTAGGAAAAAATACACTTGATAGTGTATGCAAAGAAGCTGCTTGTAACCCTCATTATGGTGTCATAAGCAAGATATTTGTGCAGGCATAGGAGTGATTATGTGTGTTGCATATGTTTTTATGTGCAAAAATCCCCAAGAAAATAAAAAAACAACCAAATAGCTTGCTTTACCTCTGTTTCTTTCTGGGGTTAGGTGCTGAAATGCCTACAAAAGTGGGCATTTGGTGTTCAGAATCAAATAACTAGCAAAGGGGCTTTCAAACTTCATTTATCTTAAATTTTCTTCTGGATCTCTGAATGTGCCAGTAATGTGGCAGTTAAAGTTTTCTTTTAACTTGTTTCTTTGTTCTCCTCTATTCAGACATTGTCTCTTTGTTTGGCCCACTGAGTGTAATGGAGTCTCCAAAGAAATATTTCAGACTTTGCAGTCTTTTAACAAAGATCTCCCAGGAGTTTTGAGGAGAAAACATGAGTAAATTCAATATGCCAGTGTAAATTTTACCCAGGTGCAATTTTAGCAGCATTTGAAGATGGATTTGGAATTGTGTGTGTCTGCCCTTTACAGCCTGGAAGAAATCCAGCTTTCCTCAGGTTAATGGGACAGTTACAGTTCTAGTTGGTGACCACAGAAAAAATGTCCATAGCATGGCCTTCCATAAGAGCCCTTTATTTGCTCAACAAATAGCTTCTCCTGGCTTTGGAGAAACGAACCCCAACTAATGTCTGAGGTGACGTGTGTGAGATGTACAAGGCAGTGCATGGCAGTGTGGCAGTCCTCTGAAGCCTGGTGACAGAAGCACTGGAGTGATCTCCCTCCCCTTCACCAAACCTCCAGATGACTCTAGTCTGGAGCTTCTGACTTGCATTTTGGTTACTTAATAATGTCCTCTCTAGGCTTTACACAAAATAATTTTTTTTCCTTGTGTGGTACTGTAGTATCGTTAACATTGCTGATTTGTTATAAATATCAGTAGACTTATTCCTTATATAAAAGCATTGTGCAGACAGTTGGGACTCAGTTTCTTATGATTTAGTTGCCAGGTTTGTGAAGTCCATTCAGGTACAGCATAATCTTAAGTAGAAAAGGATAAAGAACTAAACCTCATGCCTTGTACAGACATGTCAGTGGAAAAATTCTAAGGAGAATTACAGTGCAAATGCTTCCAGCAAAAACAGAAATGCAGCTCTTAGAGATAACACATAAACTTTCTTATGCCTATTATACAACAAGGTTAAATGCACACGGTTGTGAACTTTTTGCATTAATCTTTACACGTTCATTCAATCATATTTAAATATTATTCCATAACAAATTACTTTCAGAAATTAAAAATGTAAAGGAATGTTTAATTTCCAGAGTACTGTAATTCTAAATGTCATGACCTTTTTTTTATACGCTTGTGAATAATACTGGCAGCAGCATCAAAGAAAAGCTATCTTAATGTATGTGCTCAGAGGTAACAATTGACTGCAGCATCTGAGTGGTATTGCTTTCCTGTCTCTGGGCTCCTTCAAAAACATCTCTGCTTTGAAGATGAGAATCAAGAGTAATAATCATGTTAAAAATTGGAATTCCTTTTATGGTGCTAACTGGTATTATGGAGATGTTAATAAAATAACAGAAACGCTAGCAAAAGAAAACTACACCAGAATGATTATCTTTAATAGCAAATAACAACAATATGGTTTTTCTGCCATAAAGTTAAATCTTTGAAGGGATGGCAAGATCATTTTCTTAAATGGAATTTTGAGTCAGAGTCTGAGAAGGAGAAAACAGGAGTCTATGAGGGAACTAATGGAAGACTTTGGACAAGGAGACAATCCCTAATGCCTTTCCTCTTTTTGAGGCCCATTTAGGTTCTTTCAGTTTATCAAACACTTTACATGCCTCATTATTCACAGAAGTATCCTAGTTTTACAGCATGCTGCCATGATAGCTGCTGATTTTCAACTCTGCTACCCAAAGACAAAGATTGAGCTATAATTTGCCCTGAGGTTAACTGCCCTTTTGGAGCATATGTGCCCTTTTACCTAATACTATAAAATGAGTAAGGCTAGAATTTGAACAAAATAAAAGGACTGGTAAGTGGTACGTAAGTGACAGACGTCATTGAAGGTAGAATCCTGTCTGCTAATGGTTTCAGTTGCCTCTTTCCAAAAACTCTGCAATAACTAGAGTTCTCATCAAGCATAACTTAATTTGACACTAGCTGAAGTTTCTAAAACCCCTCCATAAGCAAAGAACTTCAGAAACACCCAGTTTTAGCTCTTCAGAACCTACTGCCAAGGGAAGAGATTTTCCCTTGGATGCACAGTGCATCCTAGCAAACAGACAGCATTGTGCAGCCACTGGGTCATCTCTTGGCAAGTGTTCTGCCAGGTTCCCTCATACCTCTTTGAGTCCTGTTTGTTAATGTGTGTTTGCAGTGTAGTAGCTTGGGCAGGATGGAAAATGTTTAACAGCATGTCAGGGTTCTTTCTGATTGTACCCTCCTTTTTGCATTGTCTAAGAAGCTGAGTGCTATACTCGAGACCTACTAGTCCTGATTTGTTGCCAACAGGGTTTCAGTGCCACTGGAGCATGAACAGATGTAGGAATTCAAAGCAGGTTTATCCCTGTCCATGCATAGTGTCTTTTTGACCTTGCAGAAATGCCCATGGCAATTTCTAAGAAAATATTATTATCTTGATAAGGGAAATGTAAGGTCAATAGGCAGGAGAAAATCTATTCAATTATACTGAGTGTTATTTACATTTCTGAAGAGAACCAAGAGAACATTTTAAAGTTACAGGAATAGGGCTTGGCAAGCTTGACCAAGAATGTACCTTGTTTAGGGTGTAGTTTAAGATATGAACTGTAGTATTTACCTACCCACCCATATTGGGTGTGGTGTCTGAGAAGGTCTAAAGTTACATTTCTTTATACAAAGAGCACTTAGTGCATGAAATTCATTTAGAGAACTGTCTTTTTTCCCCAGATGAGAGTACCACTTCTTATGCCTGAGTGACTGACAACTAAAAGACTTTAAAGTCTTGAAGCTAAACTTTCTTTGAAATCCACTTTCTTTGAAATCCACTTTCTGCAAATGCTTTGTTTTCAAATGGGTATTCATGAGCTTTCATGACCACATGTAATGTAAAATTTGGGGAGATGCAGTAGGATTCCTGAACACGGTGAAGTTGAAATAGCTTGCTGGGTTGGATTTGCCAGGAAATTTTTCCTTTTGTGCCTTTAGCTTCTGACACTGAACTTCCAGGTAGATTTTTAAGTTACTTATTTGAGTCTCAAATGCTGGGAATGGTAAAACAAAACCATTCTCAAATTAAGATTATCAAGAATTTCAAAGCTTTAGTGTATCTTGTTAAAGCTAGGAGGGTTTCTTCCCTGTTTTAGTGAGGAGAAATTGTGTTTGTTCAAACCAAAGAGTGATTTTCAGTACGGGGCAGATACAAGGACCCAGAACACACTGACATGATCCTTCTCTGTGCTTTATCAGGAAAGAGTAGGATTATCAGCTCTAAACTATGCAAAATCCAGTGCTTTTACTCCAAAATTCAAAGTTTTAATCTTAACTCCTCCATGTTCTTTGTATATTTAAGGCTCTTTCTGATCTGTTTTGAAAATCTGATCATTCTGAAGCATTTATAAATAAGCAATAGATGTTGCTGAATGGGAAACATTAAAACTGCTGCTATATATAACACTCTGAAATTATATCACTTACATTCACATCTAATCACACGTCGTCTTTGTGCTGATTTCTAGGCTACCTATATGCCGTGAGGTGATCAATAATACTTACTGCTCCCCTTCAGATTCAGTGAAACATCTTTAATCAGTGTAATTTAACCTCAAAAACATCCACAATTATTGCAAGGACTTTGCTGTCTTGCAGAAGTGAGGTGGAAGGTAATTGCATGGCATACAATTAACAAGTCATCATGCAGAACAGTTTCAGGTACTGCAACAGCCTTGCAGATAATAAATCACTTGAAGATCTTCTAAGGCCTTATGGTAAATACCTATCACTTCAAAAGCATGGTACTTCCCTGAAGGAGACAAGGAACTTTAGATCATGTAGGTCAGCTCAGAAATCAGATTATTTTGCAAGGTTTCCTTTTATTTTCATAAAAGCAATAAATGGCAAAGGAAAAGGCATGGTATAACCTTGGATGCAAAGTGGTGTTCCATTTTGTCTTAAAACCAGTGGGTATCTACTTCGAGGTGGAAAGGATCACCAGTTCTCATATGGCTTGCATACATCAGGATTCATGGTGAAGACCATGTAATGATTTTCCCTTGCAGATTTTGCTGGTTTTAATATTCCTTTTTTTGAGGAAAAATTAAGGCTTGGTATCTACATTTCAAAGTTAGCAAGAAGCTACTGGAAAAAAGAATTAATGTAGCATGTAGCCATCAATAAACAAAAGATGTTAGACATGCCAGGAAGAGAAATGGGGGAAAGGTATCAACACTTAGTTACATTTGAAGCAGACACAAAACTATCATTTTCAACTGATGTATTTTTCTAGGTCTTAAAAAATAATTACCAATAATTTCTTATTTTAGAAGCTGCACTTTTTCCTGCAGTGATAACTGAAAGTCTGCATTTCTTGGCTGTTTTCCATGTGTGAAATTCAAAAAAGTAAATGACTTAATTATCAGTTCAAAAACCAATTTGTGCTGTGAGTTGAGTCTTGTGACTGTGAATGTTTGTACTCAGGAGTTATTGCTTGAGTAGGTAGGTCCATTGTCTTTGGCAATTTGACTACATTTAAAGCAGAAAGGAGAAAGATTTTTCCCCTATAGAAGCTGTTTTACATTTTGGTCTGGCTCTGAGGTTTTGGCACTTGGCGCAGCAGCACGGATCAGAGCAGACCCCAGACAGATAACAAGTTGGAGACAATGCCATCCATTGACTTTGCTGTCACTCCTGCCACATGATCTGCTTTGGATTTGAATGAATTACAGAAAGCTCCAAAATGTAACAGACATCTGCTTTAGAGGAAAAAGTGACAGAAAGGAGGAGAAGACAGCGCTAGAAGCAGCATTACTGTTCACTTTGCTTCTTCCAGGCACTTGCTGAAACCATGTTGGCTGTAGTAGCAACATCACTGCCAGCAGGATTTGCACTTGTAGTAAATGCATCTCTTTAACATGGTAAGATGCCGGTAGAGTACTGCTAAGCCAGAATTCCTGTTGTAATTTTTTTGAGGTTGAACCAGGACACGAGACATAACTCTTCATCATCACTAGATAAAGACTAATCCCAGACAGCAAAGGGAGACAGGATCTACATAAAAATAACTATGTCATGGTGTAATTATATTCAAAACAACAAGATGTTTTAAAATCCTTTTGAAATCTTATGAAAAAAAATTTTTAAGGCTGCTACTTCTCTAGCAACTCTCTGTGTCTAAGTCCTTATGTTTTCAGAAGCATATACAGCTGAAGTGTTTTGTCCCAGGCTAATCAGTGGATGGGTTTCAACCCTTGTCCAGGAGTGGTCACCACTTAAAATGTGGAAATGTTTGAAACAAATTGAGTCTGTGGGTCTCATCACTATAGCTGGTAGCTGTGGATTGCCTACTCCTACATGAAATTCAACAGGGAGGCTCTAGGGGTGCAACAGTCAAGGTCTGTTCCAGCGTGGGGATTCTCTCTCCCTGGAGATATTTAAGAAGAGACTGGATGTGGCACTCGGTGCCATGGGCTGGTAACCACAGCAGCAGTGGATCAAGGGTTGGACTTGATGATCTCAGAGGTCCCTTCCAACCCAGACAATTCCATGATTCTATGATTCTATGTATGAAGGTGTTAGAGGATTGAGTTGGGCTAGCATGGGAGGACACTGCCTTGCAGGACATGCTCAGCACCGCTGGGTAGCCCAAAGCTCCCAAGTCACACAAGTAGTGTCAGCTGGAGAAGAGCTGAAGTTTCTGGTGTGACCACCTCATTTGAGGCAACCAACACAGAAACCCCAAATCTGAGCTGGGCACGGGTGCCAAGAGCAGATTAGGCAGAACCTGTGTCACCAGTCCTGCAGAGAACTTCCCACTGATGTCCAAAGGCTCCAAATGCCACTGGGGGGTTACAAACCCACAAAACACAGTAAGAGTGTACTTTCCTGAATGGTAATCAGAGTTACATAAACCCTTATTAAACAAAATGTTAAAATGGCTATTGATTTTTTTTTTTTCCCACAAAGAAAAGGTTAGAAAATGACAGACATAGTAAACATTTTCGCACCAGCAAGTAACAATAATTTTCAGACAAGAAATAATTTGATTTTGGATTGCCAACAGAAAACTATTGAAGTGGCACACCGTGTTAATAGGAACACTGTCTAGGACCAGCAGGTGTTTGTGTGCTGATAATGATAATTAGAGCACTAAAATCTCTCTCATCATAAACAAATATAAATAAATAAGAGTAGTTTCATGTATTTTTTTCTCCTGGATATTGATTTGTGCATTTTGGGGAATATTTCCCTGACATTTAATACAAGAAAAGGTTTGTAAGATCTCCAGAAATCTGACAGAGAAGTAAATTATAGTGGTTGTAACTGCACTGTTAAACTAAACATCCCTAGTGTGAGGTGAAAAAAACCAACCTAAACCTTTTCAATAAAATACGGGAGAAAATAAGTCTTTTGAAATTTCAAATGCATCTTTTTTCTGCTTGTTTTACTTTGTTTTCCCTTTGCTAACATAGGGACTAAATACCATCTTTGGTTACTCTGGTATAAATCTGGAAGTTTCCATCAAAAGTGTTGGGGCAGTGGCCTTTGCCAAAGTTATTCTTAGTCTATAATGGTATAAAGGAATATAGACTAGGTCCTAACAGATTATTCCAGAAAGTCTCTAATTATCTATGCATTTCTCAGCATTGTGTAAAATCATTTTTGAATTTTTCTTTTTCTAACTTGTTGCTTGTTAGTGTAAAAGAAGGGAGATGATATTGATATCATCACTGCATTCCAGATATGCAGGGTTACATAAATGATAGTTTTTGCTGTCCCAACAGTGAGATCTGTACATTGATTTTAATCTGAAGAATTGCACATTTTTGTAAGTCAGTGTAATGGATTGTATGTAAATAGAAAAAATAATGTTCTCATTCCTGTAAAGCCAGACATCTCTCTTTAGGAATGGGCAAAATTCCCTTTTAGAGAAAGGGAATTGGCATCTGCATTTTTGAGTTATAAAATCTGAACAATTTGGCTCTAGTCTATCTCTCTCAGTCAGGAGTTCATCATGCACAGAGAAAACACTAAAATTTCCTGCCAAAGAAAAGAAAGAAAAAAGAAAAATCAGTGTTAGAGAAGCTTCCAGGCAACAGAATGGGATCTTTCTGTCTCAAATATTAAAACATAGGTGTATCTATCCGTTTAATACAGGCTCAAACTCTGAAGACAGAGACTGATTACTCAAAATTGCAGTTTAACCTTCCCTGCAGATGTCCAGCCTCTCTGGAGGTCTCCTTGGGGCTAGCTTAGACATCCAGATGTGTACTTGCAGATGTATTACAATGTCTTGGGTCCCCTGTAAGCATTCTGCCATGCCTTTATAGTATTTCTAATTAATAGGAACATAGAAAGTGGCTAAGCTTGTGTCCAAGCAATTTGTTTACTGTATAATGAATTTCCAACGTAGTTTTTGTTAAAATTTTCTAGGCTAGTGGTCCATTAAGCAAGACACAATTTCATGACTAATTGTTTAGAAAGGTGTTTATGGAAAAAATTTAGTTTTCCTTTACAAGAATACACTTCTACTGTGCTATCACTGTTTTCTTGGATTTAATAAATAATGGCCTTGGTTCCATCTTGTCTGAAGGTAATTTTAAGAATCATCTTGTCCTATTTCTCAGTTTGTTGACAATGATAGTGAGGCCCTAGGAGTTATCAGACACAGACAACAGGCAGGTTCTCTTATTGTCTAAATTGTACATATGGTCTATAACAGCAAGTGCTTGCTTATCAGGCAATGCCTGTCAAGAGGATAAAACGAAAAACTGGTAAAATAAAATCATGTCACAGTCACTTCAGGTAGCAAGTTTCAAGTTACACATTCCTTATTGATTCTTCACAATTGAAATTCAGGTTTAGCTCACAGTTCTCAAAAGGGTTTCAAATATTCTTGGAGAGTCTAATGCAAAAAAGAAGTCGAAGGGATATGATACGTGTAAAACACAGTTTCCTCTGCATTTTACTTCAGACAACCAAAACTGGACTTTTGGGACTGTAAAGTGAGGGGAAAAAAATCCAACCTCCCAGATATCTTTGTCTGCAATATGATTTTTCTAAGCAGTCATGGTACATGGTTGCTGATCTCTGTAGTATTTCACTGTGAAAAAGAAGTACCTCAATATTTCTCAAGCATAATGCATTTTCGGTAACATTATGGTACAACAGTCAATTGTGGTTAAGAAAATACATACATATAGAAGGTGCCTTGTTCCGTTTTGTGTTTTTCACAAGGGAAATAATTAGCTTCTGCCTGAGGTATGTTTGGTTGAAACAAAACCCAGGAAACGCCAGAAGCAATTCAGTCTCCAGTGGTCCCAGTGCCGGGGTACCAGTGTAGCACTTTTCCTGATAAAGCTTAAGGGCCTGAAAAACATTGAATTCACAGGGAAGCTTTGCAGACCTGAGTTTTTTCTGCATCAGACCCAATGTTTACTTCTAGATGATCCCATCTGGAAAAAGAAAGAACCAAAGTACCTTAAAATTGGTCTGTGTAAGAGTGCAAAGTCTTCCCTCCTTTGCAGCACGTTCTTCTGAGCCTGTTGAGCTGGAGAAGCACTGGAAGAAGTGCCTTTTGGATGAAGCACCTTATCTTTAAGTTACATAATCTGTGAACAGCAGAGAATTAGTTTGAAGGAAATTGACAAAAGTCCAAAACCTTTCATTTTACGTGTTAACACTGTAATTCTGGGACAGTTAAATAAAAAATCTTTCGTATCAGTCATCACCTTGTACTTCTAAGCTTGTTAAATGAAGCTTATCTATGAACAATTTAGTTAAATCCTATAAGCAAGCAAGGAATTCCTAACTAAAATCAATTGTTTAAAAGCACAATTTGTTCTGTTAGTCAAGCTGGTTACAAAAACACTGGATGGTATTTCACTTTTTTTGAAAAATGTTTCTTTTTGTGTGGATGTCCTTGAGAACTGAAGCAATAGAAGTGAATTAAGTTTGTTAGTATGATATGTGTAATTATATACTTGGGGTCTCATAAGATGAACATCTGTTTTACTCTTTTTAGTTAGAAATGTCTAAAGAGAACATGACCTTAATGTGGTTACCAAATAAGTATGAGAACTATGACCTGTGAAAAAGACTTTTATATTCATCAAGAAAGGCATTTCCAGAAATATTGGTAATATTTTACCTTCTGTAAGGTCTTTTGGAGCCTTTTGTAAGTGTGGATCTGCAGTGTTCATCAGAGATTATTTCAAGCTGAAATAGGAGAATGAGTTTTTATTTATTTACTTCAGTCTCGAGATAAGCTAAGGTTGGTAGATTTGATATAATTTTTATCAGCAAGTCACAAGTGATTATATTTGTAAATTTTTACACCTTAGGTTTGTAAATAAACTCCAATAATATTTCAGTTATTACTGGAATTTAAATTTCTGTAACTGGAAATTTTGAAAAAAAAGGGAAAATGAAGAGTTTGAATTTGCTCAGTATGTTTACAAGGTGCTTGGAAATGACTGCGGGTTAACAAGCAATCTTTCCAAAAATAAGCCATAAATACAAATACTATACATATATACAGCTTCATATTACATATATACATATTATACATATATACCATCTATATATATATATACAGATTCATATTATACATATATTACAACTTCATATTACAGATGACAGCCAGACAAATTTCAGCATGTTCAATGACAGCATTTTTCTTGGCAACATTTTGACCAATACATTTTCTCAGATGTGAGAGCTATACCAGTCTTCAAGCTCTTCACGGTCTCAGAGTAATTGCCTTTTGTTTTTGTCCTTCACCTCTTTGCTCTTCTGAAAACAGATTGTATTCCACAGCAGGGTTTCAGTGATGAGAGGTAAAGTAAACCCTCCTCTAGCAATTGGATGCTTTGGCTTACTAAAGTCACTGCTGCTTGAAAGAGAAATTGGCTTCCCCTGAGAACATGTCAGCAATAAAAAAATAAAGCTGTAGATGAGTTTGTATAAGGGCACATAAAATCCAAATTCCTCACTGTGGATGTTTTTGTGAGAAGCAGAAAACCGATTCGCTTATTATTAGTGTGGCCACTGTATTTGTTCAAGTCATTTTAGAAGTCCAGAGCCTCTTTTAAAAGTGTTTATTTCCCCGAGGAAACAAATGCAGGGTTCTGTATTGCAAGTCAAGCGTACCAGCCTGTAACAAGATTATGAGTTTGTTCCATGGATCTGCAATGTGAAAAATGTCCTTAGCTGTAGGTCACAATGGATAAGAAGAGAAGAAAGTAACCAGAAGAGGTCCAGCCAGCTGGCTGGTTTTACAGATACGTTGTTAGACTATAAAGGACTGGTTTCAAATTTGGACGAGTGCTTAGAAAGGAGTTGGATGTACTCATTCTGTTGAAAACACCAGTCTTAATGCTGGATGGCAAAGCAGTTGCAATATCAGAAGCTTGCAGGAAATTTGATTTTAGTAGAACAGAATGCCTTCACCTTCTGCAAAAGACTGTTCCTCCTTCACAATACACAGATGCAAAGTCACACTTAACTTACATTATTTCACAGATCACTGTTTTGAATGCATATTCTGGGCATTGTAGCAAGGATGAAGAGTGGCAGGGATGCCACAATGATCAGTGCTCTGTAAATGCCTACACAGAGAGATAAGGCTGAGGATAGCTGCTCACCAGGTAATTCAGGAAAATAAATGATATTTCAGTGAGATGTGGGTTTTGTTTAATAAGTCTCTTCTCGTGGTATTAACATGGAAATATATACAAAACCTTATGTTTTGCATAAAGGAATTGGGTTGAAAAGATGTGGGCCTTTCTGTAGAAAGTCCTTAACAAACAGCATTTGTTGTACGGTGCTTTCTCCCCTGCATTAGTCTTCTCAGCTAAACCTGTATGATCTTAGTATAGGTAAGCACAACCTCGATGCTTATTCCAGTTCCTTTTGTTGCCATTATTTACTCACTAACCTTAGGGATTCATTTTTATGCACAGGTTCACTTAAGCACACACAGTTCCTATGATTCATGTGACATAATTCAGGAAATCTCTAGCAGAGGTCTAAAGCACTTGCTTTAATTGCAGCTTCTTTCTGAAAGAGTCATTATTGTCTTCTGTATAGCTGTATACCTTTCAGTTGGGCTACCAGGGCTCTTTTCCAATTTCTGCTCAGGCCTTTTTTGTGTAGACACCTTCAGGTGTTGTGTCATACACAGACTTTTGATTTCTTTTCAGATTTTGGAGACCAACTTCTCCCTCACTTTTTTAACTGTCTGTCTTGTGCTGAGAAGTGTTAATATGGTTTGCAGAGACCATCTGCCCTCTTGCCAAGTCGGAATACTCGGGTTCTATACACGGCTGTGACTCTTGACAGCGTCTCCACTTTCAGCAAAGTTTCTTTCCCAATAAGTTTCTAAATATAAACTAGGAATGTCAGTTTTTTGCAGGGCTCTGTCAGGTCTGTGGATAAAGTCCTTCTTGATTCTCTCTGACTCTCCATTTGATTCCCCACTGACTTCCGTATGTGCTTGTGTTTTCTTCTGGCCTCTTTCCCTAAAACCAGAACTGTGCAAATAATTGGTTTTTCAGTTTACTGACTGGAAAGTCAGGATTTGAGGGTGGTAATACTTTGTGTTAAAGTAAAAGACCTTTTAAAAAACCTCTTTAAAAATTATATCTGACAGTTTTAGAAGCAGAGACACCACTTTGAAATGAATGAGCTTAATTGCAACATTTCAGTGTTTCAGCTTGTCGATGCCAATTTGTAAATTATTTTGATTGTCTCAAAACTCCCATTTTCCAGCACAGAAACTGTTCCAAATAATAATAGTAATAACAATAATAATAATAGTCATCCTTTTCTCCCCAGGAGTGCAGTACATACCCATGATATTAGTTATTTTCTTTTGGCAATGATTTTGCTTCTATGTAACTCTGCTTGTTTATAAGGGCTTTCAGTTCCTGGTGTACTTCGGCAACACTTTGCTATTATGTTTGTATTTTAATATCTTTTCCATATTTTTAATCTGTCTCTGCTTTAAGGAGCAAAAAAGTCAAGGGAATCTGGAAGAACATTCTGGAGAGGTGGGACTCTTCATTTGTACAGGGCATTGGCTATCATTACTGAGCATTAAACTAGATGAAATTGGTATGACCATCCCATATTTTCTTTTATTCTTTAGCTTCCTTTTCCCTAAGCATTTATTCTTTTAAACTCGGGTCTTAGAGGAATGATGATTATTCCTTTCTGTTCTGCTCATATTCCCTTTGAACTCAACTTCAAACATCCATTACACCTGGCCAAAATGGTATCTCAGCAAGAAGACATGAGAGCAAACCTCTATTTCTCTTCTTCTGCACTGGAGTAATCTAAGAAAAGTTCACATTTGCTCTGTGCATCTTCAGTGTCTTGACAAATTATTCTTCCATTACTCCTGAAACTGCATTTGCTGCTCCCTTTCAAAGTCTGTGGTCGTCAGTTCAAAATAGATGAAGTGACAGTTGTCACTTCTGTGCATTAGATATTATCCTTGATATTATTGTAAAAGGAAATGAATATTTTTTTTTACTAAGGAGGTTTGAATACTTAATATTATACAGCATACACTGAGTAGTATTACCATTGTAGAAAACTCTTTCTTTTTCTGTCTTTTCTTGCCATGATTGTTCTTCTTCAAATGGGGTTTAAATCTTTCAGTATTGATGATTTCTACCATACAGATAGGTCTGGCAGACACTAAAAATCAGAAGTAGTAGGGAATATCTATTTTCAGTGGAGTTCTCTCAACTCTAGAAATGGCAGAGTTGTCAGTTGCTCTATCACTCTCTGGACTATCAGCCAGCCAAGTGTTCTGCCTGCTGTAAATCCACAGAGCTCCATTAAAGTCAGTACTGATTTATATCAGGGGAGGACCTGTCCCAGAGTATTCACAGCTTGATGGCCTCTACCTTTCAGCAGAAATAAAGTCAAATCTGAAAGAACAGGAGTTTAAAGCAGCTCAGTTCACACCAACTCATAGGAAGGTGGGACTCCTTCTATTGCAATTATGTATGTTTAGGATTCTGTAAATGGTCTTCTTAGAAAATCAGAATCATGTATAATGCTGGGGAGGTGTTCCCCTAGCTATACTAAAGATACCTTTTAACCACTATTAGGATGGAAGACAAGAGCAAACTTGCCATTAATACATGCAGGATTTTTGTGTTAATTCAAAGGTTTATTACTGTATTTCTCTTCTCATCTCACACCTGAATGTCACCAGCATGGGAATTATGCAAGATCATGTTTTCATTATTTTTCAAGAAAAATGTATTTTAAAGCTTCCTGAGTGTGTTTTTAAAAAGTTAGATAGTTGAAATTTTTCTCAGGTGATTGTTTAGTTTGCCAAGTACACCTGAAGGTGAGAGAGGTTGCTGAGAACATCTTTCAGATAGGATTAATTCAAATTCTTTTGTGTATGCATTATGATATAGTTTTTAATTACATGTTTGTCTGTCATTAAGTTCACAGCATCACTTTCTCCTTCAGAATGTCCCTGTGTTGGCCATTTGTCAGGTTACACAGTGGAGGAGACACTAAGTTTGTTGTATTTCTCTGAAGCTGCAGAGTACAGGAGGCAGCACATTGCCTGGGTGAAGAAAATGAAGAAAAAAAAAGTCATGTAGGCAGAGAAGTTGATGTGTGTTGCCCTGCAGAAACAAATTCTCGTGCAGTTCCTGGCACTGATTTCCTTTGTACTGCTGCCCATCTTACTGAGCCAGATTTTTCATGAAGGGTCCCTTCTACATCTGACAATTTTCTAGGTTCCTGATTTGAAACTCTGAGGCCTCATTTGCAGAAGTGCTGAGCAGCCACCACTGAAGGGAATGGCCAGTGTGAACTTCTTAATGGTTTTCAGATACTGTTGAAAAAACAGGTCCTCAATATCTGGAACTAGGATATCCAAAAATTGACTAGAAGGCCCTTCTTGTATTACAAATGCCTTGTTTTGTAAATTAAACTACTATATAATAATCTCTATATATGGCATAACATAGCATGGATTGATATTAATCAATCACAGCACTTGTGATTGATTAAACGGTTCAGCCTCAGAGTTTAATTCAGAGTTTAATTAATCTAAGCAGCTCTTTTTTGCTCTGTAGGCTACAGAGCAATAGAGATTGTCACAGGTTTAGTAGGGAATTGAATAGCTTCTCTGCGTGTTGTTTGGGTTTTTTTCCCTCTTCCTGAAAGTCTTTCAAGACATGGGCAAAGAAATCATTTGCTTGTGAGTTTCTACTACATGAAAATCCCTATGCCCCCTTTCTTAGGATGAGCAACTAGGATGTAAGAGTGGAGCTTCATAGAAACTTTCAAGCCAAGCTCTCTGACAGGTTCAGCAGCACCTCATTACATGAGCCTGTTCACCCAAAACCCTTCCAGCCAGAGCTGCACTGGTCTCTGTGGAATAGGATTCTTTCTAAAATCCCAATAAAGTAAGAGTTTTCTCCCCTTGGGATTTTTTGTTGTTTATTTCTAAGAATCTTCCTGTAACGAAGGCACATTTAGTAAAGTTTTACATCTTTGTGATATAGGGACTTTGGGAGTTTTTTTCATTCATTTGGTACCTGTTTTTCCATTCCCTGACTTCTATGTATTGGTGAGTGCCTTGTGGGTATATGTTATCACTCCATATTTTATACTCCTTGTCTAACTCTTCTTAATTTTTTTTTTATTTTCTTTTTTTGACACTGATGCAGAAATTTTTCCAGGAACTGACCTCCTTTCTCAGCCTGTCTCCCCATCATGTGACTGTTGGATCATAATATACTTTCCATTTCAAACCCATTCTCGTATTTCTGAGGCTCTCAGACCTTTTAAGCATGACAAGTGTCTAAAGCTCCCTACACCTCCATAAAGAGAAGATTGTTCCACACAGCAAAAATACTTGTGAACTCTTGGCAGAATAAAATTAGTACCTATCGCAGAGCCATCTTCCTCCTTTCCTGAGTAATTTTTATCACTGTCATGTGAGCAGTCATAGTCTGCCATTTACTTTTCTTCCCAGCTTTTTTCGTGGTTGCAGAATATGAACATACAATATATATAACCTATAAAAGAGTCATTTGCAGTATGAAGTTAACCTTTAGAGATTAGGCTTTTTGATTATTTATTATTCCACCTGTTCCCCTCAGATTACCAAGGAAGCCAAGAGCAGGAGTGACCAGGCAGTCAAACTGAAAAGCCATGAAAAGGTCATCTTAGAAACTGTATAATGTTTTTAGTGCATATTATTCTGCTGTCTCTTAAAGACTTTATAGGGGATTAAAAACCTCTTTCTTGTGACAGAGATTATAATGAGAACTGAAAATATCACAAAATAAATTGATTTTATGTTAATGATTGTAGCAAAAATGGGAAATTATTCAGATACTACTTTTTACACTAAACCTACCATTGAGATGTTGCAGTTTTGTGCTGCTTCATGTTTTCAGCATTCACAACACCTTTGCACGCAGGCTGAGGATCGAGCACTTCCTAGTTGTGTACTGGCACCCATCTTACCTCATCACACCTGCAATTACAGGAAGGAATTAAGAGATTCAACATGTAAATTTAGGGAAAACAAACCAATAGCTTCACCACTCAGAGCATGATCAATATGCCCAGCACAGCTCCTCCTAATTGGATTTAAAGGTGATGAACAAGCAAAGTAAAACGAAATATCCCTCCTTGGGGGACTTCCTGGGCAACTTCAGTGTTCGTTTCCATTTCTTCTGCTGTTAGGCTTCTGAATGGAAAAAAAAATTAAAAACTGACTCTAGATTAGCCTGTGCTTTAAAATGAAATGTAAACAAATGTGGAGTTTGTGTGCAGGGCTGCAGTACTTGCACACTCTTATTGCCCGCTTTGCTTAGTCTGGATTCAGTTCACTTCATCTCCTTACATTATTCTGGAAACAAGACTAAAATATACACAGTAATGGGGAGGACTTCTAAGGATGTCATTGATCCAGTAGATTTGAATGACTTCCAAGTGATAAGTCAGGGAACTATTGCAATGCTGTGTTTTTCTCAGTCTCTCGAAGGTATTAAGCTCAGCAGAATAGCCAGAAAAACACAAGTGGCCTTCTGGCATTTGTGTAACAGCTCATGGTCAATAGTTTTGCAAAAGAGGCTGGTAAAACAGGGTGGAGTTCAAAGCAACTAGTTGCTCTCTTTAAACTGTTAGCAATCTGGATTTTATCCTTTTATATTCTCCTCAGAAGGATATTGAAGTGTATTTCCAGAAATTGCTCACTAGTGTTTCAGATGTCTCATAGGTATGGAGATAAGAAGGAAAAGATTAATATCACTGTAGCCTAATTCTGAAAAAGATATTGAGATGTTTTTTCCCCAGAGCACTTTCTAACCACTTATTCTAACTCTCTGTGAATGCCTTGAGAATATAGTGTAGTCTTGGGTTTATCTGCACGTGGAATCATTCTTGAAGGAAGCAGATGTGGATTTTTCCTGTCCATAAATAGCTTCGTATGTAAACAAGCTCTCAATGATTCTCTACCAGAGTTCTGGGAAGACACAGTAAAATAAAAGCATAGATTTGAAGAAATGTTTTTTAAAAGCCCAATAATAAATGACATATTTAAGGAACTGACAGATATCTGCCAGAAAACAAATAAATGTGAACAATAGATAATGGTGAATGGAAGCTTCCTTCAAGATTTGCTGCTTATATGAAAAATTCATAGCAAGAAGGGCAAGGTAGGCATTCAGATCTTAGCAGTAAGTACCAATTTATATTCTCTTTTTCCTGAAGGGGAAACTAGGTTGCCAGAGTTATATCTTTGGAAGTGAAAAATGTTGTAATTGCTTGGTATTACCAAATTGAGATTCTTATCTTTCCATTTTTTGCCTTGTTGGTAGCTATGGGAACTTTGGGAGTCTACACAAAAGAGAAAGGACTTTAGCTGACTCTATCAAGAACTGCTGACATTAATCATAAAAAAAATGTAGCTGATTGTTTTAGTTGGAAAATCAGGAAAATGAGATTTGAGGCAAAGAGTGCTTGGCAATGGAATGGAAACAGAAGGAAGGTCTGTATCTCCTCATCTCTCGTATTATATCCTCCTCTCTAAGCCATGCTCCTGTCCTCCAATGCATCTCAACCACCTCCTTTTCCTTCTGTCCTCCCTCAGCTGGCTTACATGTGCATTCTGTATCACCATCCTGCTCTGTCCTCTGTCCCCAGATCCTACTCTGTACATCCCAGCTGTAGAGCCACCTGGTCTTCTGGCAAAAATGATATTCTTCCTGTGTTCAGCATCGGTCACGTGCCACCAAAAACTCTAATTCTTAACCAGCAAATACCTGAGCACATACAGATTGAGCTCTTTCCTCTCTCTGCATCCATTTATCTGATCCTGACTCCCTTCTTATGGGCACAGGGCTTCATAAACCCATTCTCTCCTGAAAACGTCCATCTGCTTCTATTCTTCATATGCACTACTCCAGTTCTTCAGCCCTCATCCTGTTTCTTCCTAAACTTTTAATCCCATTTATATAATCTTTGTTCTATATTATTCCCCATCTACAGCTGGACTCAGTGATCTTAAAGGTCTTTTCCATCCTATATGATCTTAACCATAAATAACTTGAGAAAAAGATCTTATAATAAAATTCTCTTTATTGTACTTACAGGTGCATCAGTGAAGGATGAGCCAATGTTCCTTTCAGAAGTGAGGCATGTCCATTAAATAAAAACTTACTTAGCTTAAAAACTGTTGCAATTTTATCTTTCATGTGATTTTTAATCAAGAATTCACTTGCATGTGTGAAGTCATTTCAGTTAGTTTCTTCCCATTATCTCTACATCCCTGTAATTGCTGCTGTCTGTGAAAGAGTATGTGTTAAGATTTTTGTTAGACAAGATTGTAACAGATGACTTTTCACTCTGATTTTCAGACTGATAAACATGATAAAAGATAACTTGTCCAAAAAGACCAGCCTCTGTGAACTTAGAATCCCTTGTGACAAGTAAATAGAGTTCTTGATTTATAATATTCCATGTGGAGCATATTGTGATTGGACTCGTAATGATGATGAAATATTGCCATTAATATGCAAGGAAAATAGCCAGAAATTTTATTTCTAATCAGAGCAAATGGAAGATCTGCCCACAGCATGATACACTTCATGTCAGGTTTATGGAAAAAAAAACAAAAAACAACCAAACAACCAAACAAAAACCATCACAAACATTTTAAAACTGTGACCTATGTTCCCCAGAAAAATCTCTGTATTTTCCATTAAAAAGTTTATACTCTGTGTGGAAGAAAGTGGATGAATATGCCACCAGTCAGCAATCTGCACATGTGGCTTGTAATTGTTACTAAACTGGTTCACTGCACTCTGAACTTACGTCTCTTGGGGAGGGAGTGTGTAGACTCTGTTTATCCTAAGAAACATATGAACTGCTGTAATTCATTTCAGATTTATGGTTTCACTATCTTAAAATTGATGTAGTTTTTTTACAAGGAAGTGAACAGCCAATTTTTTTAAAAACATACCAATGCAATTTAATGCTTCTACAATTCATCTGTCCATGGATCAGCAGCATAACACAATTTTAATTACAGCTACCACACTTCACTGAATTCTCTCATTCTGTAGCAAAGTCTGATCAGAGTAAAGGTCCATGAGGTGTGTTGAGCTCTACTGAGCTCTAAGTCCCTGGCTTGCGTTCTCATAATTAGAAAAAAGTGGCAATCATTTACACCTCTGTTGCAGAGGGAAGTGATACTTCTTATATAGAGAATTAATGGAAAATAAAAACTACTAAGTGCTGTATGGTTAAGAAATCAAGTGCACAAACTTATAAAAGTGCGATTAGAAAAAAAGGAAGTGTTGAAGCAGGTCAGGAACATTATATTGAAATAATTTTTGCCAGTTGATCATTATGTAATAATTCATGGCTGAGTGCATTTTACTGCTTTCTCCACAGTGTAGATGTAGCTCTCTGGTAGTAAGGCTTTGTATCAGACCATTCTTCTGACTATATTGATATGAATTCATTGCATCTGCCTTTGTGGATGTGTTGAAGAGGCAGGGAAACTAATGAGAGGATGTGACGTCCAATGGCAAAGACCTGCAAGTGCTTCTGCACATGCTGTGCCTGAGCCTTGTTAAATACAGAAGTGCTATTTCCTCCCAGCAATCACAGGAAGGGAAAAAGGCTCCAGCACCTATGCTTTAATGGCTTCAAAGCAATTTTTCACAATTTCAAAGTAAACAAACTCACGTACTCAGATGTAGGTTATGCTCATATGTAACTATTGACTGATAGTAATATTTTGTCTTTCCCTTAGAAGAGTAGATATATAATAGAGGGATCAGGAGACAATTTCAAGGACTTCTTAGGAAAATTTAGTGATTTTAAGTGTGTCTGTAAGTGGCCAGATTTACCAAAAAGTAAACAACGCTATGAATTTTGGTTTTTACCTCCTCGTCATCCATCCCAATTAGTGGATTTTCTTTCTGACGCTGTGCCAGATTGTTATATTCTTCACATAATATATTTTATACATCTGGAAGGGGTTGTAGAGGTCTCTTGTTTAAGACAGCTTTCTGTTAACAATTTACTTGTCTGAGATATTAAGGGAGTCAGATATTTGCTATGCCCCTTTGACATAAGCAGGATAAAAAGATGGTTTCTAAGCAAAAAGTTTATGACCTATGTAAAGCAAAGAGAAGAAACAATACTGGCTATGCTAATTAAAAATATGACAGTATAGGTCAGCATTATGGGCAGTTCTGCAGTCAGTGTCTAATTATCCTGCATTTGTCTGGGTTTGTGTTGGCATTGTGTGAAAGCTGAGTTTTAAGGATTCTGACATGACTTTGTGGGTGTTTACAGAGAATGTCTGACAGGTATGTCAAGAAAAGCTGAAGATACTTGTTTCAAAATTTAGCAACTGGGTAATAAAGGCTGTCATCATTAACAGAGAAAAGTCAGTGATGGCTCAGTTGACGTATAATTAGAAGTAAAATAGAAACTGTAAAGGGTCCTGAAACAGAGACTTAGAGCTTCTGTGTGATTCAGTGGGGACCGGCAGGCTGGTGGAAAAATGCAGGCAGCAGAGGATGGGATGGGAAGCCTGAGGAGCTGGGCTAAGTTATCTTTGAAAAAATATCTTTGCAGAAGATTTTGAAAGGATATGAAGAGAAGATGGTGGGATTCAGTAAGGTCAGAAGAAAGAGCATAAGAACAGGCAGGAAGAAAGCTTCTTACATGTAAGCATGGATTTGAAGAGTCCTGTTTTAAACCATCATTTAGTGAGACTTTGTGAAAAATTTAAGCCCAGATGAAGTTTGACACAGTCTCAGGAAAAGCTACACCCCACATAAAGGTGAAAGTGGTGGGAGAAGGTGTTTGAACACTAAAAAACAATGAGGAGATCAGTTCTGTCTGTGGAGATCTTAAGCTGACAAATTGTCACATGTGAGATGTATGAAGCATGGGCAAAAATTTCAATTTGATAGGAAAAAGCCAATCCATCAGTCTCTTGAGCACATGTGTTGGGAAGCAAACAGTTTGTGTTTGAGGAGGACAAAAGCAGAGTGAGGACAGAGAACCTCTCCCAGATTGCTGCAGAGAGCACAAATGGAACATTTAGAAGTCAGGCAGAAAAACAGTGGAGGCAGAGCCATAGAAGAATGAGCTTCTCAAGAAAACTCCATTGAGGGTAGCTGAGAGCTGAAGAAATAGAGTAGGTGGCATCAATGCTAGCCTGATGCAGGCCATTTGAATTGAAAGAATCTGGCTTTACTGATGTGCAGAAAGTGGATGCTGAGCTGCAGAGGAATCCAGACCCAAGGCTCTGGAGAAGGGAGTGCAGCTAAATTCTAGACAACAAGGAGGTCCCCATGGTGTGTGAGAGAACTATAGTGAGTGATGAGAAATGATTTCATGTTTTGAAAGAGAGCAGTCATAGTGATCCATATACTAGAGGGCTTTTATTCATGACTTTCACAAATTTATTCTGATGACAGGGACAATGACATAATTGGGAACATCTGTAGCATTTGCCCAGGCAACACCAGTTAACAAAAGATATGTTTTTTTAATTGAGTAAAATATTGCAAACTGTTTGAAAGTGAGCTGATGGTAAGAGCAAGGGGGAAGAAAAGGAGGTGTCATTTTAATTTTCAAAACAAGTAGAATAATCATCTTTAGAATTCAACTCAGCAGGTGTTGAATCTTTTATTCTGAGACACCATAAAAGATGTGAATGTGCAACAAACAGTACTCCCACAAAGGCAACTAGGTGAAAAAGGCTCACTGAGACGTGGATAACTCGTACAGAAAAAGTGATTGGCAGATCAATAGCGAAAAAACCAAAACCAGCTCTTGAAATATCAGTGAGTGTTCAGCTGCAGCTGTACTGCAGATCTCAGTTCATCTCTCTGAGTGCTTCTTCCCCTCGTCAGAGCACAAGAATGACTAAATTAATCTTTCTTGACCTGTTGACCTTTACATTTATTTCCTCGACTGGATTTACTTACTTTTGAGAATTCCAAGGTACTATACATGTGTACAATTTCCATCATGCTGTATCTACAATGTAATGTGTAGAGAATTGATCTATATCCTTTTCCCTCTTGCTCCTTTTAATAAGTGCACGTAGAGGGTGCTGGAAGGGGAAAACAATCATTTCTTGTTGGAAAGGAGGTCAGCTCAGGAACTGAGCAACCACTTTGTAAGCTGTGAAACATTGCCAGAGGTAAGGTTCCCCTCCACGTCCTTCCCAGGCTTTCTCAGTTCCATGCTCTTATTGTGCCCTGATGCTGGCTCATATAACACATCTCTCATGTCTGCAGTAAATAAAAAAAAAAATAAAAGCCCATTCTTTTTCTGGGGCTGTGCTGGGTGGCTCCCAGAGGTTTGCACGGGCTATCCCAGAACTGAACTTACTCCTCACCAAGTATTTGATTGAGATGAGTGATGCTGGCTCCACATTCACAGCTGTGTCCTGGTGAGTGATGGCACATCACCTCCACCTCTGTAGCATCTTTATGAAATTCTTTAATGCTTTCTGCTGCTACCTTGTGACTGTTTGCTGCAAATACACCAGTGCCTGAGTTCAGATCTCCTGGGAAAATGTATATTTGTTTTCATGAAATATGGGTGCTTGAGATTTTTTTTCCTTTAAACTACTTCTGAAATTCTGTTACACAGTAAAAAGGCCATGTAAGTTAATATTTTCACTTGATAATTTTGACAGTACAGTATAGTAAATTGGATTCATCAGCTTTTGCTGCTTTTCTGTTACATATATTTTGAGGGTCTCAGTTAAATCATCCTATTTGAAGAATGATTACTAGGGAAGGAATATATTACTCTGGGTTAAAATAATCTTGCTGGGAACAGATTTTAATATCTTTTTTTTTTTCTTTGTATCGAGTCCTCTGGTACTATATCCTATTCAGCTGTATGTTTTCAAAATGTTTTATATTTTCATCCATGTTTAATGAAGCATGTCAAATATTCCCCACTTTTTGCACCCTAGAAATCTGTAGCAATAATTTCTTGTCCTGTTCTTTGACAGATAATTTCTTCAGGAATATAAAGGACCGAGGATTTGTTTTACTTTTCCTGAAGAAAATCTGAGCATTAATTCTTTAGTGCAATTTTTTTCCCTTATTTTTTCGTAGCATCTTAGCATCATGGGTCAGTTAAAGAACACCAATTTTTAATTCAGTGCAGTGATGTTCGATTGGTTCTTTTTAGAAGATGAAACGGTGCAGGAGCCCCTGTGTGCTGAGCTCTCTGCAAGGTTTCTGGGCTTCAAACCCGGAGCCCACAGGACTCTTCCCTTGCCAGCTCAGCCCCAGCTCCCCCATCCTGAGGGACAGGCAGGGTTTCAAAATTCTTTCTGTAGCCCTGGCTAGGATGAGGTGCTCTCTGCCCAGAGTGTCCAGGTACTTCTGAGACAGCAGCATGAACATTAGGGCTTGGACTCCTTTCTAGGAGCCATTGAAGTAAAATTTGGATGCTTTAGCACCTGGGTTGGGGACACCAAAGTATTTATCATGCTGAAGGTGTCACACTCCATCACACTAGTCATGATGAATATGAGAGCAGAAGATAGCTTGAGGGAAATTTTACGAGATACCCTTGGATCCAACCATACTTGTGGAATATATAGATAAATGTATAGTGCAGGGAATGCACTCCTCCATATCTTGTTTAGTTGAAATTAATATGGGTCTATATCTACAAAATATGAAGAAATCCAAAGTGCATTCATCCTGGAGAGCTGCAAACACTTCTTTCTCTGGCTCTGCATGAAAAAGGGATAGAAAAGAAAGAGAGAAGGAGAAGTATTTAATCTCTGTGCATGACACTGCTTAGATAAATACTTCCTACATTACCTGTCAAGCCATTAACTACTGAGGTCTGCTGCTACATACACAGTTTTTGTTGAACTTTCATGTTTTCTCTGAAGAACTGTTTATGTTTGAATACATTTTCTGTAACGGGACACTTGCAAACAACAGCAAAGGTCAGAATTTATGCAAAAACATGAGCTGGGAGTACAAAGGGGGAGATGGAATAAGAGCTGCAAGCCAGCCATTAACCATGGCAAGCTCTCTCCTTTCTTCTTGTAATGTATCACTTTTTCAGGAAAGAATATTAACATTCTCTGTATATACCCTCTCTCTATATGTGTAATGTTGCTCTTAATAACAACATTCAATTATTCTCTATCTCACAGTTGTCAATAAATCCTTTGCTAAATGAATCAGGCCTTGTGAACTTGAACTGGCAAGATTGATTTCTATATGACATTTCCTTAGGAAATGAATTAAATCTTAGGAAGGAAAATGCGTTCCGAGTGGCAAAGTGTGCTTTCACTGAGAGGGTATTTATGATGAACAGAAGGAAGATAGAGTACACATGCTTCAAAGAACACATTCTTGTAATGATGCACAGCACTAATGTGCTCTGAAGTAAAGATGGTGAGATCAGAAGCTTTCAATGCAGAATGATTACCATTTCCTTTGAAAGCATTATTTACTGTAAATTCCTGAGATACTTTTAGAAATACATTGAGTTCTTTCATAGCAATTTAAATAAGTCCTTATTTTTTTGTCTCTCCTCAGTATTCGTCAAATTAATTGGGCTTTCAGCAGTGGATATGACAGGTAGATATGAATCCAAGGGCTTCTCTTTACTACCTGCCTTTACAACTAAAGTAGGCTCCTCTTGCATTAGTACTTGTATGGGAGTAGCTTTGTGATTCTGCCTGCTGTGCCAGAGAATAAATGTGTGTGTCCTTCACCTGTTGTTACATAGATACTTAAATCCGATCTCTTGTTGCTGTCAGTGAGGGTTTCAGAAAGAAGAAAAAAAAAATAAATTCCTAGTGACTTCTCCAAAATTTTCTTAACATTATAAGTGCATTCCTCTTGGGCTTAATAATTCAGAGCTATGGCAAATGAACAAAACATTTCTAAAAACTAATATTTAAAAAAATATTGGAGAACTTTGTCTTTAAAAAAAATGTATAAAGCTTCATTCCTCACACTGAAAAGCTTTGGTACTGTTGTTATGTCTGTTATGAGAGCACAACCCCAATCTCTCAACTGCAGTAGCTTAGTTTGAAAATATTGGGTTGACTTCCAAATCAATTTTACAGCCAGTTAGCCAAGAAAATACTAGGCAGTGAGCTGAAATCTGCACTATTCCAGTTTATGTGAGTGTAAACCTCAACTAGTCCACTTGATCTATATACAATTCTTTCTATGTATTTCACCTTCACTGTGGCATAAAAGAAATTACATGTTTTGCAGAACAGACCTGGTAAACTATCCAGCTGTGTAAAGTACCAAGAGATCATTCATGTATGCTTTCTTGCAGAATTTAGCTATGTTTAAAGGAAATACTTTCACTTGCAAATAATGTTGATATTTAAATAGTTGTTTGAACGATTGAAGTATATAAGAAAGTCTTTTTGTAGATGCTTGGCTTGCTGTGTTGTGTGTGGTTCTTGAAATACACATCAGCATTTCTGCTAAAAGGGAATACCTGCTACAGGTCAGTTTGATTGTGGGTAATTATTGGTCAAATTACTTGGACTGTAGGTTACAGCAATGGGACAAACTTGCTAAGTCTACAACATATTACCTTGTTTTTCACTTATCCCCTCTCTCCCCACAGAACTAAACTAATCTCCATCATTACTGAGGAGTCCATATCTTTTCCCCAAACTCCTTCAAAGCATTTTATTGTCACACTTATTTACTGGGGGAAAATTGTAATCTGGTAAATTAGTCTCTCAACGTGACAGCTTTTCTGGTCAAACACCAAAATACCTTCCTCCAGCTCCCATTATTATAACATTATATTAACACTACTAAACATATATGTACAAATCTTCAGCATGCTCATTCATTGGTCATTGTCTCTTGCCTAGAAATTAGGAATAAAAGAACTTTTACCTCTCTAAATAAAAAGCTTTCCCTAGTGCCCAAGAAAGAAGGAGAAAGCAATCTTTGTTATTGAACACAGAACATGACTTTTGTGTTTTACTTAGCCAGCTTAAAGAAACAAAATAGGTACTTTGGCATCACTGGTAAACTGTTTATTCCAGTTAATGGCTCCAGTCCCAACAAATGACTCTGCAAAATACTGTTCAGTTAATGGCCATCACAAGTGTTGTGTACCTGCTCAAGTTTTCCTTTTCCAGATGAAAGATGATCACTAGAATCAAGGGAAACATTAAAGCTTCCTCAAATCCAATCAATCCAAATAGTCTTACCTGCTTAATAGGTAAATTTTTCCAGCTTCACATTATATGTACTTTTACTCATCTGGATTTACTTACCCAAATTTAACATTGATACTTCAAGTCATTCTATAGGATGGTGTAGTTATACTGAAATGTGGGCTATGAATTGCTAAGCCTGATAAATTAAGAAAATCTGGGCAAAATATTGGATTAACTAAAGGGTGAATTCCTGTAGATAGCTCTGCACAGTGTGAGAAAAGCCAGGTAGAAGCGTGGCCTCAGTGTTGCCAGTTAAAAAGCTGCCACTGGAAAGCTGCTGATATTTGCACAATTTTATTTGGAGCTCTGCCTCCTCAGTTTTACAGGAAGCCTTGCTGGGCCTTTTGCAAAATGTGTGAATTGCAGACACTGGGAGAGCATGGATCCAGGGCTGCTCTGATTAAATCATTATTCTGAAGAATACTTAGGAGGGCTGGCAGGTGATGGGGCTGGAAGAACTGAGCTGAGATCCGTATCCAAATGGGTGCTGCTTCCCCCCCAGCATTGCTCCTCCCTCTCCTTTTCCTTCAGCAAGTGAAGTTCCACCTATTTTATTTTCTGCAGTATGAATAAAGTTTAAATTAACTTCAGATTGTTTTCACTTTGGCTTTAGTAAACAACTAAGCAAGTAAGTATCTAGGCCTGGGAAAAGGGGTCTATTCCTAGCCTGCCTTTTCTCCTTTTCTTTGCTGTTTTTTTGTTGTTTTTTTTTTTTTCTCATGAACTTGTCTGTGCTTTGGAGAGATGATAATAATTACTTCTACAAAGGCTTACAACTACCCTACAATACACCCTGTCAGGCTGGCCACTTTCAAAGCTTTCTCAGCCTCAGTTCCAAATCTGTCATTTTTATTTTAAAAACAAAAAAGAAAAAAAAAATCCTCATCACATTTCTTTCACACAAGCCATTTTTATCTTTTTCAGAACTGCTCAGCTTATGTTTTTCATAATGCCACAGTATGGTTTTGATCTCACTGATTTTTTTTTTCTGGATGTTAAATATTTTAACAGTGCAAATATTGAATAAAAAATTGTGATGTTTTCAACAAATCATATGCCTGAATACACAAAGCTCAATCCTCAGACGTCAACCAATTATCAACAGGCATGGGTCAATGGAGCCTTTTTTATAGCCTTTTATATCTTTCTCTGCCACTCATCTTGGCTTAGCCATCCATCCTCTTTCTAATCCCAAAGTTTGCTTTCTTCCATCCAGAAGAAGAGACCATAGTGGCTAAAGCATCAATTATTACCTCAGCCAAGAGCATCAAAGCTTGTTAAAAATTAAGTCACTTTACCACTTGCCAGTGTAAATCCAAGTGAGCATCAGTTCTCGAAGGGAGAAGGTTCTCCCTCACTTCAAACCCAACAAAGATCCTGGGGAGCCTCCACAGTCCTGTTGCTCACGCCTCAGGAGACAGAGAATTGTTTTTATTGGAAAAGCCCTTTAAAATCAAGTTAACCTGGTGCTGCTGCTAAGCCATGTCCCTCAGCACCACATCTCCATGAAGTTAATGGCACTGCACTGGTGTAGCACTTGTTCCAATAAAATCCTATTCAGTTCTTAAACCCCTTCAAATTTAGGTCTCAAAATGCATTGCATTTCCTTACTCAAATGACTCCCTCAGCTGATTGTTTCATGTTGCCCTGAACACTGTGTTTCAAATTGCCTGGTGCTGTTATTGCCTGGCAGGATTTATGCATGTCTTTATTTTGGAAGATGCACTAGTGCAGAGAGAGCTCTGATTTGCTTCCAGGGGATCATTGCAATCCACTGGGGAGCTTTGTTACCTCATTTGCACTTTGTTGTTGAATTTCAATCAGTTTTCCCAACAATTTGCCAGAGGAATTCCCATGGGACAGCTTCAAATGCTTCTAGCCCCATGCTGTCCAGCAACTCCTCATTTTCTCTTCTAGGGTTGTCTGTTTTTTCTCATTTAAGAGTAATTCACCACATGACAACATTTTACATTAATGGAGCCCTGGCTGTAGCAGATGTGATAACATTCAGGAAGGAGCATAGGAAATAAGTGCCGGGATATACACGGTATAAAATAAAAGTCAGCTGATGTGCAAAAAAAGTTAATGAGGTGGAAAAATGGTTTCTTCTAGCATATGCTGACTCATGAGTATCTCTCTCCATCCTGCTCAAGCACGGGCAAATTGGATTTATCACTTTTCAAGGGTCCCTGAGGTACCTGATAAAGATGGTGAACGCTGGTGAAAATGAAGTGAATCTGCTCAATTGCTTCACTTTTCTTTTTTTTCTTAATACCTGATAGAGTACCACATTTTTTGCAAAAAGATGGCTTTATAATAAATTCCTGGGTTCCTCTTGGAGCTCCTAGGCAGTATCCTAAATCACAGCAGGGGTTCTGAGAAGGATGTGGGGTAGATTTTTTTCCTGTAGGCAAGCAGATCAGTCGTCACGCTCCCTGGCCCTTTGGCATTGCCCTGTGCTAGGTACACGTACTGCTGCTTTTGCATTTCTGGACAATGTTCTGTACAGTTTCTTCAGATGACAGCAGTAATTGTCACCATCAGGGTAGATAGCCCAAACTGGACCTCTAGGCATCTCCCATTCCAGCACACACTTGATAGCCATAAAAATAATAGTTTTCCTCATTAAAGTAAACAAAAAACCCCAGTAACCATCTGGGAGCTCATTAATTTTCGATTTGAACAAACTTACAGAGATTGAGTAGTGTGAACAGAACTGTGTAAAAGAAGCAGTTTCATCCTATGAACCGCTTGAAAGTTGATGCATTTTAAAAAGAATGGTATCAGATACTGAATATCCCCATTTACTATGAAACTTTAAAAAAATTATCTACTGCCATTGTTTTTTTACTAATTTATTTGAGACCCACCCTAGATTGTACAAGAAACTGCAGAAATTAGAATTCCCTTACATTCAGTTTCAATATAAACATATTTTCAACTTATTTTTTGCAAAACATTGCATGTGCTTACACTCTAACATCGGCATTCTGTGCAATCATCTGGTGCTTTTACTTTTTTCTCTATATATAATCTTTTAATTTATATTCTTGGCTGTCACTTTCCTGCTATCGTTGAACATAAATAGATCTGCCCATTTCTTCTGAAATACTGTCAAATTACTAATTTTACTACCTGAGTTTGGCTCTTTCATGCTCAAGGCTGTTTTCATTATGGAAGCGAGCAGCTGCCCTTATCATCAGCAACTCAAGTTATTTCCAGCTATTGTAATTCAGAACATTTTTACTGAAGATCAGAATCTAAAATGTCTCTCTGTTCAGCTCTAGAAAGTAGAGCAAAACAACCTCCTGGATGTGGAGAAGTTCAGCAGATAATCTGAACAATTTCAGCTGTGGCTTTGGAAGATCTGTCGGAAACAGTTCTACATAAAACTCAAATGTAGTATGGTACCCTATAGTATTTGCTCAAAAATAACCACCCCTCAATTTTGATCTCTGTGAGTTTTCTTTCTACTCTTAAGTATTCTTCTAGCTTTGCTTATTTAGTATTTCAAATGCCTAAGAGTATGGTATCTGCTAAGCTGTCAGCAGCAAAGTCGGGGATCTTTGAAACGTCTCATGGGCTGCGAGCTGTGGGTCTGCTTTAAACTCTTTTCCTCAGTTTTCCTCAGAAGTCAGGCCTCTTGCAAAGACTGGCCAATGCTTGAGGATCCAGGGCTACAGGTGACAGGAGGGATGGAGCCTTCTCTGAGATGAGCACAGAAGATGCTGGGTGCATCCATGTGTCTGCCAGGGGAAGGATATCTTTTCAGAGTAGACTGAAAGCCAGAGGAGGAAGGAAGGGAGGCAAAAAGGGAAGTGAGGTTTCCACTATGACTTTTTCATCCAAATCACAGCATGGACTTCTGGAAAAGTCCATTCAGTTAGACAATTTTATTTGCTCTGTTTTAGTTTTCAATTCATATAACTCTGCCTATTACTTCTTTCAGGTGACATGGCAGAACTGGAGTGAGAATGTTAGGCTGAGCTGGCAAATGAATTTTGAGAAGCTATGAGCCATGCAAGAAACAACATTTTAATCAATACCTGACTCCCACAAGACTTCCCACCCAGTTCTGACATACCCCGGGCATCATTATGGTTTGGATGTTTTTAAAATAAACCTCCAGGCTTCTCAAGCACCTGGCAAAGATGAACTTCCCAGGGGTTTCACAATTTATGTGAGCACAAAAGGAACCAGCGTTAAGTACTTTGAGAGCAGCTGTACACTTTGCCTACAGCTTTCAAGAGTGAGTTTTGTAGCTCTCAATCTTTGTTTATAGAGTTCTAGCTAAGCCTTGTGTTTTAAATGTACCATTTTAAGGAAGCTTCAGATCAAAGCCTATTTTAGCTTCCCAATAACTCAGCTACTCCTGTAATGATATCGAAGTCTGAACTGCAGGATCTTGGCATTTGCTGCTGTATTTATAAGAGAAGGCGAAATGAGGAACAGGAGGATCAGTGGTGGTTATCAGCCTGGGTGTCAGCCCTGTGGAAGAATAGCCAAAAGCTTCAGTACAACAAATACACCCACGTGGAGCCTTGTCATGAAGTGTTGGTGACTATAGGAGGTATTTTAAGTGAAAGTCCTTCATTTATTGATCCAGCAAGGCATGTTTGGAGTGCAGTACCTTTCCTCACAGTAAGAGTAAACAATCCATTCCTTTCTACTTCATAAAATTATTGGCATAATACTTCCTTTTTTATTAGTGTAAGAAGTTGCCTGAGGCGTCAGTGAAAAGGGCAAAATAGAATATTGCCCCTTTCAAGCAAAAATGGTGAAATACTCAGGAAGGTAATTCTTGCCACAGTTGTGTCACCAACATATCACAGATAAAACCCTTGGAGTCATCTGCAAGGTGCATATACGTGCGTGTATGGAGTTGCATTTGAAGGGGAAAGTTAGCACAGCTCTGAATTTATCTTGATGTTTACTTTCAAGTCAGCTCCTGAAGCAGTATTTTTTAGAACATGCTTTGTATTTTGCATGACTGGGAGCAGACTCACTCCCTGAAGCCTGAAAGCTGACATAATTTTTTTTTACTTTATTTTTTAAAGCCTACTGTGGTAATCCACACACATACAGACACAATTATAGCAGAGTGAAAGAAGTTGTTGACTTGCCTAGAGGAGAGAAAACGTAGTGATGTTTGTCAGAGGAAATATGATTTAAATTGCCACATTTTCTTTTTGTACAGAGAAGAATATACAAATTAGCGCTTGGTACAAAAGATGAGCATTATCTCCTTTCATCTTCTCTGCTATGATACATTTATGTCAAACCCTTTTAGACAGTGCTCATCCGGTGGTTTTCAGTATGTGTTTTACCATGTAACTTTTTCATGCTAGTCTTCAAAAATAGAAAAAAGTGACTTTTTCCTTCTGAACTGTTGAAAACATGCCTGTCCTATTTCTTACTGCTGAAATATAATGTCACTATTGGGCAATGTCATGTAGGTTTATGCTAAATCACATTTTAATCAAAACTAAATGGATTTGTCCTCCAGGCAGGACAAATGACAGAACTGCTTGTTACCACTGATATGCCTTGCAAATACAGCTGGTTTTCTGCTTGTGAGCCAAGCTGCCATGAACGCACCCGCTCATCTCCCTGCTCGGGGAACTTAAGTCTTAAATTGCAGACTGTGGATGGAGTTGGGCTATTGCAATGTTTTCCACTTTTATTCACATTATCTGGTTTGACACCTTGATCACAATACACTGGGTCTGCTCCATAGCAGGACAGTCATAATTTTTAACCGGGTGACTCAAAATCAGTGACATGTTTCTAAGCTAAATTCTGTCCTAGCAGTTGGACAGGGCACTAACCTCAGTGATAAATATGCATTTTAAAAGCTTCTGATTGTTTGTTTTGTTTTTGTTTTTTTAAATTCTTCTGCACTTGTAGTTTCCTTTCCTCTACTGTACAGAAATAGTTGACACTAGTGCAGCTCCCAGGTAATGTTCACATTCTTGGCATTCAGGAAACAGAGAATTAGTTCCTCAGTCTCTACCTAAGAGACTATATAGTGTCATTTAATAATAACATGAAGACAAAAAAGCATTCTTTACACATGTAACTAGTAAAAATGTGATAGTGATTCATCAGTCATAAGAATGATTTTTGTAATACTGAAAATAGTAAGGATAAGGCAACAGATACATGCCAGATGGACAAGTGATAGCAGAGAAATCAAATGATACCCAAACCAGGTGACGGGTGCTCTGTGAGTCTGGTCACATTGCTTGCTTATTGTGAAATCTAATTTATCACTATAGCTTTTTTCTGGACTATATGGACTCCTTCCTTGTCACATTCTACCAGAACATTATAGTAGCAAGTGAGACATTAAACAGTAATGTACTTCCATAGTGTACTAGGTTTTGTTTCGAGAGAAACACAGTAGGAGTTACAAGGCTTGTTTTGTTAGTGGCTGGAAATATTACAATACTGTTTTGCTAAGCTGGAGTAAAAACAAGATGTGAGAGAACATTCAATATTGATTTAATCTTATTTTTCTACAGGTAAGTTGTTTTAATGTTGGTTTCTGGGACTGAGAACTTTTGAAAGCCCCTCTCTGAAAGAGTGAAATTAACCATTATACTGTTAATTTTCACCACCAATGTATATAGATTAGTGTCTGTAGAACTGAAAAGGTCCATAATGGAAGCAGGCCTATAAAAACCTGAGCCTTACAGCATGCTAATGGCTTTCCATTTGGTCAGATTAATGTTTTCTGCTTGGTGAAAATAGATTTTTAGCAACCGTGCTTTCAGTTAGGAATAAATAACTGCTGGACCAGTTGCTTCACCCTTGGGAATAAATCCGCACTTTCAGTGCTTGCTATCAAATCACTTTGCAGCATGATTCCTAACATCTGTAGGGGCAGATTGAGGGTGCCGGTTGGATCCAGCAGCAAATGGATCCTTCTCCTGTGTTCATGTTGCTGTGACTCAGAGTGACAGTTTCTGCCACTGCTCATGGTCCCACTGCAATGCTGGATGCAGGAAATTGGGCTCCAGGATCAAGATGGTGAGCTGGATGTTAACCTACTCACCTCACCAATCCCCATCAGTAACAGCAGCATCACCAACCCACTTCACACAGGGGAGCTGTGGGCTATGAACCAAAGTCATCAGAGCACACCAGCAGGGAGGGATGCAGGAATTAATGTCATGTGAGGACCTGGTATCAGGGAACTGCTCAGGCAGACTTTCAATTACATCCATAAAGGAACAAGGATAAATTTTTGTGTGTCTTCCTCTTTTAAAAGGTGTAGGAAATAAATTGAAGGCAGATTCTCTTGAGGAAAAAGTGAAAATGCATTATTTGCCTGTGTTTGCTCTGGAGTCTTTTTCACAGCAGTAGAGGTTTAAATGGTTGTTGACAGTTGACTGGACAGATTTCAGTTGCTAGAGAAGGGATGTGGAGAGGTTCCTCCCTTGGTGTTTCTCTTCATTGGAGATTTTTTTAATCAGGGCTTCAAGTTCTATCAATATCCATATTGTTTGCAACCTACGTATTCTCCTTAAAGATCTTCAAATAGCAAGAGACCCCTTATCACATCTATTCCTCCTGCAGCCCTGCTCTTCTCATCTAAGAAATGTTTCTTGGAACTTCTATTGATAGTAGAGAGGTAGAATTGCACTGTATTTTTCATGAAAAAGGTTCTTAAAAATGCTTTATAACTTTTACTAATGCAAATTTATATACACGGATCGTAGATTTGGGGCTCTTCAGAGCTGTGCTTCCTAATTGTTTGATACATAACTAATAGGCTCTATCACCAGAATTAAATCATTAAATGCTCTGGCTCCTGGATACCCAGCTGGAGGCTGGGCCTGATTTTGTGTATTAAACTCATGCCCTCTGAATTTCAGTCCCTTTTGAAGAGTCTCAAGTAAGGTATCCCAAGGCAAACAAGCTCAGAATGGTTAGACACATCTGAAAATATTAAAATAAAAGAAATAAAATGGGATGCAGATCCATTAGGTTGAGAGGTGGAGTCTTTTTTTCCTTGCATGATAGCATTGAAATAAAATTTCATACAAGAAATGTCAAACAATATTTCTTCTATTTTAGTCTGGAGGAGAAAGTAAGATTGAGGGCATGAAATGCTCGAATAGAAATTAAGTTTTTGAATTCTCGTGAAGGAATTTATTTTTCACTACATATTCACAGAACTGTTGGTGCCTGTTTTACTCATGAAACAGCAGATATTCTTGTGAAGAAAGACTGCAATCCTATGGGGGAACCACAACCTAGTAGCTACTGTTGAATCATCCTTGAGCAACATGCCTAAAGAATATCGCAGTTATTCACAAAAATCTCTCCACTGTGCAGAAAACTCCAGTTCATATCCAAGAGAAATACTCTGAAGGAATGACAGGAGGGTACAGGGCCCTGGTCTGAGCAGCCCCAGGGGATAACCAAGCTCATGGAGGTCATGGACTGCATCACTTGAGTAATGGCAGAGAAATCTACATGGTAAAAGCTGATTCTCAACATGCTTAGCATTACAAACAAGCAAAAAAAATGCCATTTTACGGATCCTGACATGCTTGATTGGCTGGACTACACAGAGAAACCGTTTCAAGTCTGATTTCCCTTTATTTAATCTACTTCTCTTCCTCTTACACTGTGCACTCAATTCTGTTTTCTCTTGCAGTTTAAAAGCATGGATTCAAATTACTTCAGTCAGTGCAGTTTAAACCAAATGACCACTTTGCAAAATATAGTTTGGAGACTTTATTTTTACAGAGGGAAGGCCAGTCTGCACAACTGTGATCTGAGCTCCTGCCTGGCACTCTGCACTGACAGGAGGGCATTGCAAGTTTGAAAGCAGAGACAGTATCCCTCAGAGCACTTGACTGACCTGAGGTTTCTGTGGTGTCTTGACTTGTCTTTGTAATTGGAAGTACAAAAATCTGAGTAAGGAAAGCAGCCCTAGACGGTATTTTGTTTAATAATATTCTTTTTTCCCTGTGACTTAACTAAAAGTCTGTGAAGCTCAGGGTAGCTGTGCAGAAGGCATGATGTGGCTGTCAGGGTGGATAGGGATGAATGCTTGTAACCCAGAGTCCCAGCCTTGGCTTCCTAAAGATGTCACAAGTTTTTTTGTTTGTTTTGGGTTTTTTTTTCCCCACTTGGCTTGTTTCTGTAGTTGCCTCATAATATTTTGGCAAAAATATGTCTGATGAAAATGAGCTGATGACATTTCAGCAGGGGATGCAGGAGCAGCATCTCTCATCTCGTGTGGAAGTATCTCCATCAATACTACTATTTTTAGTATGTAAATGTTTTTATGTTTAGTATGTTTTAGTAAACTACTATGTTTAGGTGCTCAGCTCTTGTTGAAATTAGTGCACGATATAAATTCCTTTATGGATCTAAATTCACAAAAGAAGAAATCATTCATGCCTGTCTAGAGCTAGTTTATGCCTGAATATTTATTACCTATAAGATTAGTTTTCTTCTTACCCTGCCACTGCTTCAGGCAACATCTCCTGATGGAGGCTTGTTACAGGCAGGATACTGGAATTCGTTCTGCTAATGTTCCTGTTATGATTTTTCTCTAATAAAAGACACTGTGAGTAACAGCCAAGGAACAATAGTGGCATAAGATGCTCCTCATAGAACAGATGGCATGGTAGGCTTAAAAATCCAATCACTCTGACTTTGTCTTCACTTGCAAAGGTAAGATAGTTTGAAATTAGTAAAATATAATATTGATTTAAGTGAAAAAACTAAGTGATTTGCTTTGATATGCTTTTTCAGTAACCTAAGCCACTTTACATTTAATATTGCATTGTCTTCTATTTCTTCTACGTTACTTGTTGGGTTTTTTTCTTTAAGACCTGATTCTTCCTTACCTTTCCTCAGCTTTAGTGGAATGTTGGTCTTCATACTTTTATCTATAATAGGAAATTCTATCAAACTCTTGCGGCATTAGAGGAAAATAGGAAAATCTTTCTTTTCCTCCCCTACCCTCCAAAGCTAAAAAACTTTCCACTTAGAAAAAGCTTTAATGCTCTATTTTAAACTTCAGAGCTACTTCTGACCCAAAAAAACCCCTTGTGAGAACAAACAAATAGCACAGCCATGAGGTATCAGCAAGTTCATTGTAGCCATTGGAGCAGTGAGTTTAAAGACAAGCTGTGGGACTCAATTTTTCTTCAATAAGGTGGAAGGAGGAATATTATAATGTGCAGTGAATTGAAAACAGTGTATTGTCGTCTTCAATTGTGTTATCCTCCCATGAAGGATGTCTGCCTCTATGGCATAAAATCTCGCTCTGTATTCCAAGAAATGTCATTTAAAATGTAGCATGAATGCACAGCAGGAATAATAAACTTGTCTGATCATTTGAATTTTAAGCACTAAGCATGATACAGAAACAAGAATATTTTTTCTGGCAGAAAATGGTGACTAATGCAGCTTTCTTCCTTAAAAATATTTGCTTCAGCTGGACATTAACCTCCTGGCAGAAATTTCTGGGAAAAAGCGATATTTCTCACTAAAAATTTATATGAAAAGAAGTGTTTTACCTAGGTAACAAAATGGAATTGGCAGCTTTCAGAGGTGGCAAAGTCTCATTTGCAGTAGAACAAGGGCAACATAACAATTTTCTTTTTTATGTATATAAATAAGTATATATATTTTCTATTACTGTGATAACAACCTTATGCTAAGCCAAACATGGTTATAAATTATTTCCAGCATCTTGTTTTAGTACCATGTCTAGGCAAGTATATCCCTTCTCTCCATCTGTTTGGTATTTTTCTCTGAAATTCTAAAAGGTGAAAACATTTAAGTTAAATAGTCACACGGGTCTAATTGAGCACCTGCGGGGAGCTCTGTGTGTTGCTCCTTCCATCACAAATTGTGTCAGCTACCAAGGAGGTACTTGAGTACAACCTATCATTCATAATGGCTTACATTTTTAAACTTCCATCCTTTTCCCTAGCCTTCTCTGTTTCTTCAGAGCTCTTGAGGAGAAGGACTTTACAACAAGGAACATTATTTTACTGATAGTCTATCTGGAGAAAGTTTTTTTTCCTTGTGCTCTTGACTCATGCTGGTGCTTGGTTCTTTTTCCAGCTTGCACAGACAAAGAGCTGAGGAGCCTTGCTTCACGACTAAAAGACTGGTTCGGTGCTCTCCATGAGGATGCAAACCGTGTCATCAAACCAACAAGCTCAGAGATGGCCCAAGGCAGTAAGAAAACACTTCTATTGAATATTGAGTGTTGTATGCTGCTCCCTATCCTGAGACATTGTTCACCTGAACCCTGCTGTTAGTACCACCATGGCTTGTCAAGCAGGTAGGAGCAAGTGAGCAGCTATGCAGGAGACCAAATCCTGGAAAGAAATCACTGCATCCTTTTCTGTAGGAAAGGGTCATTCTATTCTCTCTGGCTCAAGCTGCTCTACAAGCTGTCAGGCAGAGAATGATAGGCACTTTTACAAGTTATTCAGGCAAATAACTGTGTCTGAAGGCCATGGAGGTCACATCTATGCTAGTAAACAAAACTGCTCAGGGACTTCTGTCAAGTCCTGAGGTTAACTGGTATGACACAATCCATGCTTTTACAGCTAAACTTCATGACCCTCCAAATCAACATGGCTGCATCCAGATCAGTTCTTGGGGATAGACTACAGTATAAACTTACCTCCCTGTTCATGGCCAAGTCTGACCCAGTGGCAGTGACATGAGCCAAAAACACGGCACAAAAGCATAGGGAAAACTATGCCTGTGTTGGAAAAGACTCCTTTTGATTTTGCAGTTTCCCACTAACATGTTCTATAAGAGAAAGAATGATGAAAGCATCTGCATTGTAGCCACAGAGCTGGAATAGTTAAATGGTCTGGAACATTGGAAACTATTGTGTCCCAGGTATTTAATAACACTATCTTTGCTTCTTTTGATGCTTTTTTTTTTTTTTTTTTTTTTTTTTTTTAAGAAAGGAAGAAAATGAACAGTTTAGAGGACATTTACTCTCAGTGGGTTAAGCCAAAATGACTGATTCTGATGTCATTTACCCACTAGGGAAGGGAAAGATTAAGATAACAGCATCAAAAGAGGTCATGTTCATCAGAGAGCAGATGCAAATTCATTTTCTGGGACGACTCATTAATCCTTTTAAATAGTATGTCCCAAAACACGTGGTCCCAGGGCTGCAAAGTAGGATACACAAGTTTTATCTAGGTGTGTGACTCACCTTCAGTTCACTGCCCTGATTCTCTGGCACAAGCTGCCTAAAGCCAGAGTTTGCACATACAGGATTAAAAGGCTTCTGTCAGTTGCTCTCTTTTACAGCTCTTTTGACCCCAGTGCCTGGTTTCCCTCTTGTGGGAGGCTGGCAAGGCCAAACATGCAGTCGAGCTGACCCAGCACATCAGGATGGGCTTTTACTGTTGGTCCATGTCTCCACAGCCACTCTTATTTTGTGTTCCTTCTGTGTTTGTGTAGCAATATGTTACCCCTTCTAAAAGAGACAGTATATACCACAGGCTGTAGTGCTCAAAACTATAGTCAAACCTCACTGATGCCAAGTAATTGTATCTTTAAATTGTGTGATGAAACAAGCCACGTTGTGTGTGAACTTTTCCATATGTCCCTTTCTTTCGCTAGTATTTACTGTAAAATAAGTATCTTTAAAACCATATGTCCTACTTAAATGGTACTCAAAAAAAAAAAAAAAAAAAAAAAAAAGAGGAAGCAGAGGAAGCTGAGCTACAGTGCAACACAAGTGGAGGTAAAATTAATCATGATTTCAAGATGTGAATTCATTTCAGGCCCCATGACAGAAAATACCAGAGACTTAAAACTTTGCTTGAAGTCCTTTGGGCCCAGTACAACATGAAATCTCATTTCATCAGTGTCAAAAGGACTTTTTTTCATGAAGATAACCTGTGAGCTGCTCACGAGGAGCTTCACAAGGGGCAGAGTCCAAATTCATTCCTAGAGGTGTTGTGTCTCTTTTTTTGCTGAAGCAATTTCAGTGAGAAAAACATTCATGGTAATTCTGCAGTGTTTGCTCTGATTCACAGAGGAGCTGTTATCTCTTTTTCTCTTTTTAGCTTAGTTTGACTCCTGGCAGCTTTTATATGAAAGCCTGCCGTGATGATCTTAAACATTTGAGCTGAACAATGTTCATTTTTAGACTGTTGACTTAGTTTATCACTTTATGAGTTAAGATTCCTAAATTGGTTTTGAAAGCCACAAACCTTGGACTTGTTTTTCTTTTTAAGAGTTTACAACAATGTTCATGAATTAATCTTACATGTGAAATTCTCCAGCTCCGATTCACTCTGGTAGCACTAAAGAGACACACAAAGTATGGACAGCAGTATTTGGTTTCCTCTAACTTCAAACATTTGTAAAAATGAAAGACATTTTAAACAGGGCTCAGAATTCAAAGTGAAGTTCACATACAAAGCTGAAAAAAAAATAATTGCATGGATCCTGGCAAACAGGACACATGCAGCTCTGCAAACGTGCTCTGATGTATGCATTGCCCTTTTTTTATTGCTCTGCATGGGTTGCCCTCCTTGCTAGGCTGAACGCTTCATTAAACTGAACTGGTTTGGTTATGCCTGTAGAGTCTTAAAAGGCATACATAGCCTCAAAGTTATCCACTTTGGGTGGGCCCCTGTGGCAATGAAAGGAACAGATGGTGGGATGGGATGACTAAGACGCCTCGGACACGTCAGCTGTCTAGAGAAGGTGTTCCAGCAGAGATTTCTCTATGCTACATTAAATTTTCAAGATGTTACCGTGAGTGTAAATAAGCTTTTTGAGTTTACTGAGTTCACCCCCAAGTGAAGGAAAAAAGTAGACTTTTTTTTTTTAAAAAAAAAACTCTCTTGGAAGGAAAGGAATGAGGTCAATTCATTGTGTTTGAAATCTCAGACCTTCACTCAATGAGCTATCTGCCAGATCCCAGCAAACCACCATAGGCCAGGAACTTTGTCTTCTGCAGACTTTGTACAAGTGAAATCTTCTCTATAAATAATATAAGCAACGTGGGACATGCTGTGACATAAGGAAATAATAAAACTAATTAGGCAGTAAGATCAGATTCAAAGCACTCCTGAGCCTGTTGGTAATTCATAACATCCCTATATTGAATTGAGATAGTCTCTTTGGTTGGAGTGGGAGTAGGTTTTCTTTTACTAGACATCTATGCAATATAAAGGATTTTTTCTGGGGAACATTTCTTCTCCTTCTTCCTTTATTTTAAGTGATGGGGGAAATTAGGTTAATTATTCCACTGTTAATTTAATTGTAGTGTACTTGAGTAAAATAAAACTGGCTCCTATAAGTCAAGTCTTGAAGGGGGGAAATAATTTTATATGCCAGAAGGTGTGTTTATTTTTAATTAGGATTTTCACTTAAATACTCTTTTTAATTTAATTCAATTTTAATTCAAAGGAGGGTTGAGCAGGTCAGGTATTAATGGATATGAAGCTTTCACAGCTCCTTACAGAAGCTTTCACATTTAGGTCACTGGTTTGATTTCCTTACAGATCTGTAGTAAATGAAAATTGTTAGGAGGCTGAACAGCTGTCAGTCAGAATAAGAAACATGATGGTCTCAATCCCAGGTGCTTGTGAGCAGGTTCCAGATGATAACAGCCACCACCACTACAGGCATTTGTTGGCATACTCCATCAAGCAGCCAAGACACGGACACAGGGTCTGCACTCTTCTCTTGCTTCCCACCTTAAGCACTGCAGGGCTGAGCAGGTGCAGAGAAGTTCTTCCTGAGGTTACTTCTTTGTTGGATATGTTGTGCTTATTAACTGAGAAGGTAATTCTTTACAGAATCACAATATGTGTACATTCCAACATACAGAGAGACAATTAAAGAATTAACCTTTTTATTTATCTATTATTATTAATTATAATATATATTATTATATATATTATATATAATATATATTATTAATTATAATATATAATATTATTATTATTTTATTTATCTATTATTAACCTTTTTATTTATCTATTTATATAACATCTAGCTAAGTTGCACCTGCCACTGTAAGCTAGGCTTCCAGAGAAGTAAACTGGGTAACAATACAGCCTCTTACTGATATGGATCTCTGGCCACCATATTGAAAACTTCTTTATTTGTTAGAAATTACAATGAAAAACTCTTCATCTAATGCAATTAACTGTCATTGTAAGTGACCTTTCATGATTGTATCTTGCATCTAAGCCCTGATGGCATGTCACAGAGCAGCTTCATGTGCACATCACTCACTGTCTTGTGATCTGCTCAGACAGACCAGAACAGAGGGCAGGATGCTGCTGGAGCCCTGAATGTGCATTGTACACACAGATACACACTTGCCAGCAGGGAGGAAAATGAGACCCAGAAACAATCCACAGGCCCTGTCAGGGGGAAGTTTGTGCCAGGAGCTCCTCCTCACTGCCTTGGTACCTGACAGTCAGGAGACAATTTTGGAGACCCACAAGGCTGATCCATGCTCAACGGGTTTTCAAACAGACCTGGTTAGCTTAGCAGCAAAGGGAATCCAGCTGTTTTCCCCCTGGAAACTGTTAAACCAGGATAGCTGAAGCATGTTCCAATCCTTACTCCACTGAGCACTAGCATGTTCCACCCCTGCCTATCTGAGTACATGTACCCTGCCCTGTGGTTGGGAATCAGGTACAGCAACAACTTGCATAGGGCAGGACTGTGTTTCCTGCTTCTCTGGGCTTTGTAAAGGAAAAGTCAAGGGTTCTTAAATCATTTAATTCAATAATAGATTGCAAAGTGATCAATCTTGTTTTCTTTTAATCTAAGGAATAAAATCACTGAAGTCAATAGTCATAAATGTTTCAGCAAGGCAAGCAGAGGCTTCCTCCCTACATCTGTTCACATGGCCTGTTTCTTTTTGACTGTGATCAAACTTGATTAGATAACATTTGAGGAGATAATAGCACGAAAAATGTGATGAAATGTTCAGCACGATCTCTCTCCCCTGCCTGAGCCCTGAGGAAATGGTGTTACCTTCTTCCTTTCTTCGAGAAACATGTACTGTAAATGACATAAACCTTCCCGTTAGTTAACCCTTCTGATTGGTCCTCCATTTCACTGACATCTTCAGCTGCAGTTGCATACAAAAAACCCCACAGCTTCCAGCATAAAGCACTGCCCTCCTTTGGATTAATACTTAAAATAGCAGGTAGGCTGCAGAGCTTGGACAAACTGTCAGTGTGATTCCAGCAACATCTTAGATTTCACTTTAGCAAAGCAGCATCCTAAAATGGGACTTGACACTTACAGCAAATAAGGCTAAGCTTGACCTCTCTCAGAGAAAGATGCAGTCAAAGGAAAAGGACCATCTGGCTTCTTGTCGTGGCCCCTGGCAGATGCATAGTGCACAGGAGGGTTAGAGCACGCAGCCAAAAAGTGTGAGCATGCAGTGCCCAGGGAATGTGGTCAGGTACCCTCCCTGCCTATCAATCCCCAGCCAGCATGTGCATCTTTCTGAGTTCTTGCTAAAGCCAATATTCTTATTTTTCAGGTTTATTAGCTAGTTCTACATTGCAAATAGACTCTTTTGCATGATAGGTTATTTGGAAATTAGTCTGTGTTTTTACCAAGCATTGGAAAATACAGTGAGGGAAGGGATTTATAATGCCCTGCCTGGGGCAGAGGACAATGCCACTGGTCTTGTGGAGATGCAAGATCCTGGAACAGAAATCTCATATACATTGTGGGTATCTATATGCATGGCTTGGTCTCACTGTGATACTGGTGCTGCAGTCTTTTAAGGATTTGGGCTATTAAAATGAATTATGCTGCTGGTTTCCAAAGCACTGGAAGAGCAGGATCCTCTGTTGCTGCACAGCCCTGGAGGCTGTAGGAAGGAACAGGGCAGCTCTGGCACACAGGAGCATGTCCAGCTCCCTGGAGCTCTTGGCTGCAGCAGTGCTCTTCTTCAGAGGGCTGCAAGCCAGAAACCCTTTCTTCTCTCACCAAGCAGCAGGGCTTTGAGGAGTGAAGAGCTGGGGTGAGAGGTGGAAGGGTGGGAAGGTACAGCAAGGAAGAATTTGATCAGGGAAGTAGAAAAATGTCTAGGAAACAGGATTTAAATTGCATTCAGACTCAGTCTAGTTTGAAAGTAAGGCGGATGCAGTCTTTTCTCATTGCATTCTAGTTTCTTGGAATAAGGTCAAACTACTTGGACTGTGGACAGGGAAAAAAAATAAGGTGAGAATTTTTTTAGTAAAAGTAACTTTGAATTACAGTAATCAGCTAGGAATCTCAGCCTTTTCCATCCCACAGGTTCTAGAGGGTGTGACTAGTGCTATAGTCTGTAGCCATGCTTGAGTTTTAAGTCCTAGAATCTTGCTGTGCTTCAGGCAAGTCAGGTTAATGTTCAGAGTCCACAGCAATGGTTGCTGTGCAGGGAGTATGCTGGGGTTCAGCTGGGGATATTTGCCTGTCTGCTTGCAGGATTTGACACCAGCATACTGCCAATCTGTAAGGATTCCTTAGGCTGGATGTTCAACAAACTTGACATGAACTACGACCTGCTGCTGGATCCTTCAGAGATCAGTGCCATTTATCTGGATAAGTACGAGCCCTGCGTCAAGCCTCTCTTCAACTCCTGTGACTCCTTCAAAGATGGAAAGCTTTCCAACAACGAGTGGTGCTACTGTTTCCAGAAGCCAGGAGGTGAGTTGTGTGGTTTTGCAGTACAAAGAGAAGTTGCTTGGGTGTCCCTGTGTTTCAGGTTTGTTTGACCTGGTGATAGCTTGGTCATTGGCAGTCAGCTGAGGGAGAAACCTTTTTTTCTCCAGCACTGGTGTGAGAGGGCATCGTGTAACAATGTTTAAAGTCACAGAGTAACTGTATTAATATCCCTTGATCATTAAAACAAAGAAATCACCAATGGCAGTGCACACAGTCTAGAAATAATCCCTAGTACTGATAGGAAGTTCAAGAACACAGTCTTTTATTAAGAAATTAGTCAATTAGCAAATCATAGATACACACTTGGCATTGTGTCAGCTTGGTGAAAAGGGGAGAAATGGTTTAACAATGCAAATGGCTCCCAAACACTGTTCTCAACTACAGTGTGTTGCCTTTCTTTTTTTAATTACTGGCACTAATGATATAAATTTGTTTTGCAGTACAGTACCAGCATATGGGCTTCTTCCATTCCCAGGTGTACAGTAGTTGACATTTCATGTCAGTAGTGAAGCCAGTCATTACTGAGCCTGTCCTGTACCATCTGGAAACTGATTCTCTTACATTATATTTTAGGTCTTCCTTGCCAGAATGAAATGAATAGAATTCAAAAGCTAAGTAGAGGGAAGAGTCTGTTGGGTAAGTTCAATTACTTGCTATCCATTTGCTCAACTAATGAAAGCTTCTGTGATTATTGTAACTTTATATGCAGTAATGGTTTTTCAATTAGAGACTAATGTTTTGAGTCAGGACTAGGCACCAAGGAGTGTAGGCCTGACACTATGAAATAAAACAAATAATAGGATAGCAACATTCAGAACAGGTGTCAGCATGGCAGCAGGTTCAGAAGTAATTTACAGCTCTCCAGCCTTGTCTGCACAGAGCTTCATACTGCCTTCATCACCTCCTACGTCAGAAGCTTGATACTCAGACCTCTCAGTTTTGAAGGGTGACTGAAGGTGCCCCAGTGCACAGCTAATGGATTCATGTCTTCTTCCAGTTATGCTGCACTGTATATGTTCCTTGGGGTTCCATTTTGTCTAATCACCCTTGAAAATATTTCAGTATATTCCATACCTATGCAAGGAGGAATTTGTATCATCTCACTTCAGGCAGCCATGCAGGGTGTTCCATGCCTTGTGATAGTGCCTGCCTCTCACTTTACTGGTTATTGGGAGCCTGAACTGATTCATAACTTACACTGCTTTGATGGATATCTAAAATTAGGTGAAATAAATCCCCATATGGCATTTTCCCATTTAATTGCTGGAAACTCAGGCTGTTGAACTGTCTAAATTTAAGATAACGCATTCCACACCCTAAAAAGGTGTTATGTATCCCAGTGCTTTCGTGGTGATATTTTATTGAAACTTCTGTCTTATTGCATTCATGTACCTAAAGACAATTTATGTGGGCCCGTCAGCACAGATTAAAGTCTCTGTTTGCCAGAAACCCTGCATTTCACCCTAGGAGTCTGGCTAACCTCAGCCCTGGCCTGTCAGACCTAGCATTGGGAAGCCTTGTCAGCCTCTGAGAGCATCACTGGCTGCAGCACAGAGGATGCACATCAGCTCTGCTGCAGTGCTTCTCTGGTGGATGTCTGCTTCTCAGGTGGCTCTCAGATTGTAGTTTGATGTTTTGAGATTCTCCTTAGCAGGCCCTACACATGGAACTTCTGCAATATTGAACTTGCCCAACCCCGCTGTTGCCCCATGCCACTGCCATTGCACTTAAGTTTCAGGTACCTCGCGAGCCAGGATTTCATGGTTTAAAATAGGAATAAACATCCCCAAAAGCCCTGGGGCCTGCAGTTTAGTTCCATCATCCTTTCCTAGCAAGTTCACATAAAGATGAAGAAGTTTCAGAGTTACAGCTCCTGCTGTTTGTGGCTGTGGGAGTGAAGGGAGGATCAATGGCTCAGCTGTGTTTGTACTCCATTCAGTAAATATTTTGCATTTGTGTTTAAATGCTTGTTGTGGAAGAGGAAGTCATGGTGTTCTCTGTCTTATGAGTGATGTGATTTTCAAAGCCACCTAAAGGAATAAGAAGCCTGGTTTCTAACAGATAGCTTTGGCTACCCCATATTTATGTTATGCTTTGCTGTTATTTGCTATATATAGTAAATGGCATCTAGTTTGAAACAAAAGTGGTTTGTTCTGATGTGTGGGGGGAAATGATGGCTCTAGTGCCAGTAGCACAACAGGCAGGCAGTTGTAGCATGTCACTGGGATCTGATCACAGTAGCAGGAGTCAAATGACAAAGTAGAAGTGTGGTCCCTTACCACAAATAACTTCTAGCCAACTGTATTTTAAAAAAAAAAAAAAAATGAAGGATGAAAGTGGCTGTGCTCAACAAATCAAGAAGTGTCAGGCATAGGTTGTTCCACAAACTAGGAAATTATAATATAGAGAGAAACTCTTTGCTTCATCTACCTTGAAAGTCTGTCTGCATGATGGTACCTGTCTGAGATTTTAATCAGATCTTACAGCTATTTATACAGTGGGAAATGTTGGCTTTTCTCTTCAGTGACTGAAAAATCATGCAAATAGAAACTCAGGCATACACGTGACAAAAAACACACTTGTAGCAACAATAGAGTTTGAAAAAAGAGATGAATATTTTCAGATGAACTAGCCTTTAATTATTCTCTTTGCTTCTCTACCCCTGACATACAGAGCACAACATTTACAGTCTGGACAGTACATATGAATAATATTTCTGTTAACTTGTATCCATTGATAAAAAATGATGACTTTGATATTTTGTTCTCTATGTATTTTTCAAAGCACATGACAGTTGCAACAAAGTACTTCAAAGCCATTACTGTTAGATATGTTGAATTTGGAGGCTTTCAAATAGAGTCTAGCATCCCAGGGGACTGAATTAAAAAGTAAACAGCACTATTCATCTTTTCCTACCAGATTTATCTAGAGTACAATTAACTACAGAGTGTGTACTTTTAGAGCATACAACTGTGCAGCCTGATAATGCTTCTCCCACATCACTAAGGTAATAAATTTCTGCTCCCGCCACTATTTTCTTCTGTATCAGCCCTGTGAATTCAGCTAACACAATAGCTTAGCCAGGGAGCTGTGTGCTGGCTAGCACTTAATTCTGTCAGGCTTTTACCTCGGTGCTTCAGTATCTTTAGAATATAATTATTCTCCCTGTGTCCTCTGAGGGAGGGAAGTATTATACAGATAAGGAAATTATTGGAAAATAATAATAAAATATATATCTATAGGTCTGGATCTATAGAGGGGAAACATGCAAAAGTGCTGCTCAAGAGGTGGAGGAAGCAGGATTCACTAATCCAAGGCAGTTCAGTGGGGAGTAACTAACATTTTGTAATGTTTAATAGTAAAGCTGGTCCAGCAGCCACCCTCTCCATCCTTATGGGGAAGCAGCATCTCTGCAAGAACCTCTGGAGAGGGAACATGAGTGCCTTTCTCTTTCTAAACCCTGCAGATTTTCTTTGATGCCAAAGCAAATTAGGGGGTGAAACGTTCCCTCTAAGTGGGCTCTCTGGATGCCAAGCTCCAGAAGAGCAGAGCTCATAGCCAGAGCTTGTTTCTAATGAACACAGGTTCAAACTGATTTATGTAGGACTTAAGGGAGGAATCATCACACTGTGAAACACTTGCTCCCAGGGACTTTCTGCCCTCAGCAGATTATCGCCTGCATCTCACACACTGGAGAGGGCATCCTGTATTCTTCCCTTTCATGGCTGGCAAATACTGTGACATTAGTATGCGTAGCTAAATATTTAGAGCTCCGGTGTTACATTGCAATTTGGCACAAATTTGCCATGCAGAAGGAATAGCAACTTCTACTCTTCACTGTGACGCAAAGTGTGAATTCTTTCCCCCATACTGATGTTGGCAGTGAGCCTGGGCCATAAGTTATTTTTAAACCTATGGCTTTTACAGGAAGTGTGGAACATTTTAATACCTTAAAAGAAGCACAGTGAAACTACTCCAAAAGACCTCTTTCAAAGAAGGGAAATGTTACATTGCTCAAATAAAAAAGGAAATATGAGACAGTTTAGAATGCAGAGGTTGTTCTCTGCTCACCCTGTAATGTTGCTGAGGTTCCCCCTTGGATTCTTCCCTGGAGCCAGAACCCCATCTGATGTAACTGAGGAGCTCTAGTGACATGGGTAGAGCTATGCTGATTTACACCAGTGCAAAATTGGCCCCTGAGCATTTTTTCCAAGATTGTGTGTAGTTTATCAAAACACCTTGAGTGCTTAACAGAGAGAGGACTGGAGCATAAATTAAAAAAAAAAAAGAATCTTAATATTGAAATTAAAGATTGAGTTATGAACATTAACTTACAAGAACCTGCAAAACAAATATACGTACATGGTTATTGGAACAATTTCTTTATAAATAGAGAAAATAAGTCTATGATAGTCATTAGTATACATGGACATAATGGTCTTACCTGTGAGCAAACCTGCTATAAGATCATGTTTTGAGGTGATTTTAAATCCTCTCACTAAGGGATGTGGTCTCCAAAACTGATCTGATATACAAAGATTTGTTCAGATGTTCAAAGGTTTCTGTTCTCATTTTCCACATCTACATTAGCAGCTCAAACATTAGACGAGATCTGCAGTGCAATGGGTCTGGAAATTCAAGGATGCACTTACAAATTTGTGTGTGTTTTCATGAGATTGAGTGACTTCCACTTTTATGTCTTTTATATGGGAAATTTCATGACACTTGGGCAGTACCTTCTCATTCATTTTTCCTGTGAGAAATGTAGTGGAAGTAGCCCCTTTGACACATGAACTGTCTGAAGAGCTGCTACACACATGGAACTAGTTAAAAAACTTACTGCAAGACCAGTAAATCACTGGTATCTTTGACAAAGAGTAAAATACTTTCTCAAAAATCATTTGAGACGAGAAATTTGGGGGCAAGGGCAGGTTTCTGCCATGTTTCAAATTGAAGCAATTTGCAAAGAAGGGAGAATGACAGTACTGACCTCCCCTGGGAAAAAAGCTAATTCATCTCGAAGGACAAGAGGGCTTTTCATATTGAAGTATATTTGCTGTATCTGCTGAAAATGGTGGGAACAATAAAGCAAGTTTCTCCTGAGAGCTCCCCTGTCACCAGAAGCCAGAATGAACCACTCTCTACAAGGCTGAACTATACTGGTTTTATTGTGAGAAAAATCTTGGGTTTCAAATCCAATGATTTATTGACTTCAGATCCTGTTGTCCTTCTCTGAAAAGCTTCTGCATTAGTTCTTTTATGCATGGGAACTCTTAGTAAGTCAGAAGTTGAGATTAGTATGACTTGAGATTAGTATGAATAGCAAGCAGATGGCAGATACCTTCCAGGGATAATTATAGTGTTTTGGAAAAACTTGTATGATAAACACTGAAGGAGCACAAATGGATGGGAAATGCAGAACTAATGAAGTTGGGTAATAATCTAGTTGGGAAGAAAAGTTTAAACCTAGGACTTAAATCTGAACATGGCTCTGTGGGAATATTAATCATTCAGGGGCAGACTGAAGCTATCTCTACTACCGTATGGCATCAACCTCTACACCCTATATATGCACAAATATTTATGCACTGTGCAGTGACCTGGGTGGCTGAAAAGTCTTAATCATCCATAATTTCTGCTCCCTTTTAGGCACCAGATAATCACATGCGTTTTCTTGCTAACATCAAAATGGTCTTCATGTAACTAAGTGGCTAGTTCACTTCATATACCCACAGAGACTTGTGTTACTGATTATACCTTATATTTTATTCAGGTGCTTTCATCCCACGGTGCAATGAAGAAGGTTATTACAAAGCCACTCAGTGCCATGGCAGCACAGGGCAGTGCTGGTGTGTCGATAAGTATGGGAATGAGATAGCTGGCACAAGAAAGCAAGGGACAGTGAGTTGTGGTGAGTAATGAAATGCTTTCCTCAGGCAACAAAGGAATTGACACTGTTGTAAGCCATTGCTGAAGGATGGCGAATAATAACCAAAGAGACAAGAAAACGTGCCTGCCCATGTTCAAAGTCCTCCTGTCTTTTCCTATTCAGCATACACAAGGCCCTTATATATGGCCTAAGTGTGTAAAATTATATACATTAACAGCAATACTGCTCACAGAATGACATTATGTAGATATATGCAATCACCAATTAGCTGTTTTATGTCAACATGCAAGATTTCAGCCTTACATCTTCAGAGTCTTTCAGTGATGGCTAGGAATGTAGTTTTCTTTTTAGAGAAGAAACAGAAGAAGCAGAGACTTGGAAGGTCTGAGATGCCCAGAATCACATCACAGATGTTAGGCTCAAGAGCTACATTTTCAGAGTGTGGCTTATGGTCTGAAATCAAATAAATCTGTGAACTGTTTTTAGCCTGGTTTACAGAGTTGTGATGGGATGAAAGCATTTACAAGTTAGTAATGATTTTCTGGCCTGCATGTATGTGAACTGAGACTCTCCAGTCAAGTGTCTGGGAGGAGGGCAATGCTTACCTTTTTATGCAAGTCGATTTTTCAGAGTAAATTAGTTTATCCTAGTTGAGGATGAAAACTAAAATTTAGAGGTTGTTTCATGAGTAGCAGCACCAATGAATTTTAAAAGTAACATGGCAAGGGTGGTGGTGATAAGGAATTTTGTGTCATGTGGGGAAATGACCTTTCCTCCTCACCTTTCAGAAGAAGAGCAAGAAACCTCAGGCGATTTTGGCAGTGGTGGATCTGTTGTATTATTGGATGATTTGGAAGAGGAACCTGAAGCAGCAAAAAAAGACAAAGAAGGGAAACTGAAGGTTCATGTAAGAGCAGCTAATGAAGATGATGAAGATGAAGATGATGATAAGGAGGATGAAATTGGTTATATATGGTAGTGCCCATCATAATGAGGACTTACATTTTGCACAATATTGCAAGTCCCATCATATCTCTGCAATTGTATCTGAGAGTACCTGGCACAAATATTTCCTCTCTACTGAATTTAATTTTGTATAGTCTACTTAGTCTGGACAACAACCTTTTTTTTTCCAGCAAGGACTGTGTGGAATACAACATTTGTTCAGTTGGTTTGGGGGATTTTTGTTCTATCCACAGGGGCAATGAGTTTTGTTTCAAAAACATTTCATGTCTTAATCCTCAAATGCACAGCTGATGAAATATATACTGTGAAAGAGGAATCACAGAAGGGGCTCAACAAATGAATGCAAGGCTTAGAATCCCTTCTCGTGTTAGAGAATTTGTGTCATAAATTGTTACCTGGATCACATCAAAAATAGTAATTCTTCTTGCCTGAAGAAGGAAAGTAGGTGCCTCATTTTCTAGTCCATGTTTTTTTTTTTTTATGTTCCAGTAGAGTCAGACTCTACAGACAATGACTTCTAGCTGCCCAGCACCAGAAAAGAAAGAAACCCACTGGCAGGATTTTCTATTCCTTACATTTTCTACAAACGAGTTCAACAGGCTTAGCCCAGCCCATGCTGAAGGCAGAGTTCTCACCAGAGATAGATCACCTTCTTGACACTGCTCATTTAGCTAAGGAGCACAGCCTTGATATTAAGAGATACTGAGAATATGAAGTTATCATGGACCAAGCACTACAGACAGGGACCAGTGTCTTCCTGCATTTTAAAGTGTTTGAGAAAAGAGTGTTTTGTGAATTTGTAGCATCATCACAATATCCATAGCTGGTCCTCAGCTTCTGTAGGAGCTCAGCTGCCCTAAGAGCTGCACTAACATCCCCCAGGAGCCCTCTGCCTCTTGCTCTCACACTAAGTTCTTCAGTTACTCCAAGCCATTCCTTATTCCAGTTATAAAGCTGTCAAAGACACTAACCATCAAACATAATAAGCTCTCATTTCTTTAATTTAAATAGTTACTATTTACTCGGCCTGTTTCAAAAACCAAATGTAGGTGGTCATGTTTCAAAAGCCCCTTTGCTCAGCATGACAAGCTGCACACTTGAAATACACATACCTAAAAGAGAATAGCATTAAAAGGAAATCCATGTTTCTCTCAGCATCTCCCATATATTCATAGATCTGAGTTGTGTCACAGTGTATTGATATGAAATTCTTCCCTTTCCCATGGCAGGTCTCTGATGCAGGAATGTACTGGGGTTACCTTTGATTAGTTTTGCTTTTTTCAGAACCTCAACCCTACTCTTGTGTTAGGAAGCAGACACGAGTATTTTAGCAGTGCTTGTCATTTGCCTGTGAGTTATTTTGCAGAACAAAAAATCTTCTTATTACACAAAAACCTCATTCTATGGAGGCTTGTTTGGTTTTTTTTTTTTCTCCCTATTTGTTAGTTTTGGATGTAGATGTGGAGATAATATGGAGTCAAAACATGGCTGGTTACATTTACATTCAAAAGCAGGCAAATACCATGCTGGTTGGCAGTAGTCATTTTTGAGGGTGACTGTCCATGGGGCCGTGGGCCTTGGCCCTCTCAGACATGATCACAAGATCAATACAGAAGAGAAACTCATTTCAGACGCCATGTGTGTCAGGGGCACAGTTGTGTTCTCCTCTTTCATGTCCTATTTATCGAGATCAGTGACCTGAGAACAAAGAGCAAGCCTGTACAATTATTAATGCAGAAGGATGTGTAAAACTGTGAGGAACGTGCTGTGTCACTCCCCCCCTCATATGCTCCCAAAAATCTGCCATCAGACGTTTGCAAGAGTCCTGCAGTCTGCCCTGCCTCAAAGCCCCTATAGCTTTTGAAAATCAACTTTAAAATCACTGTCCACGAGCTGCACAGCATACATACCCCACACACATTTATTTACTGCTTACCTCTCATAGAAAAGGATGCTGACTGGAAGAGGACCAGCTGCAACCAGCATTTCTGTTGCTCTTAATAGGTTGATTTCCTGAGAAATAAAGTCATAAAGGTTAGACTGTGAACTCCCTCAGTAGCTTCTCACACATCATGGCTGGCTATAGCTTAAACTATAAAACAATTACCATTGGAGCTGGGCAAACACCCCTAGTCCTTCTTCGGTTGTTCAAATGTTCTGAATCAGGGCCAGCATTGGAAAAATACTATTTTAGTGACCAGCTCAGTTGGGCCAGCTGCACACAAGTTTCATTACCATAGTGTCCACTGCCAAGGTGTCCCAGCCTGGTCCAGAGCAGGGCAGACATGCTCTGTGCTGGGAAGGGCAGCTCAGATGATTGCTTTAGGAGCAAGTTCCTAAATATTTATTACAAACTAAAACCCTTTTGTGATCCACCGGAACCCTCCAGTGGTTGAGATATATATACATATGTGTATATGTGTGTGGCTGTGTATATATATGTTTATACACATACATGTGTGTGCATACATGTGTCTGTGTGTCCAGGTTGGCGAGACGCATTAAGAAAATATTTCTTTAAAAGAAAAAAAAGAAAACAGTGATTCTACCAAGAACCAGTGCTCTTCCAAATCAAGCCCCTTCCATTCTTCATGCTTTGTAAAGGCTTTGAGTGGAGTCCAGATTAATTTAATTATTTAATTCCTTCTTTTTTCTGGTCTCTCTTTTTTTTTAAGCAGGACATCCCATATGCACCAAGTCATTGAATCGCCAAATAAAAATACTTTCTCATTGTGAAAAACAGAATCAGAGTTGTCCCATTCTTATGGAGACACAGAGTTGTCCTATTCTTTTAGAGACATAAACCAATTTTTAATCTCATTTTATTTTCATATTAGAGATTATAAAATACTGGTAGGCATTCCTTTATATTTTAAGGTGTCCTTTTAACTTCTGTGGTTAAATCAAAATCTCCTTGAGTTCAGATTTCAGCACAGTTGGATTTTTTGGGGTCGCTACTGGCGTTTGTTGTGCTCACAAAGAATCCTTTTCCTCTGCTTTGTCTTTTTTTAAGCTATTCTGTACTATTATTTTAAACCATTTGAAGTGTTTATTTAATATTTATTCTACAGTTTATATTGAAAAATGTAAAGTTTATATTTAAAATGACTGTTTGTTAGTGAATGCTTCTCTTTGCCTCTCCAGCCTAGTCGGTTAGTCTCAGTGTACATTTCTGGCATGGGAATATTTTGATATTAGAAGTTTTGTAGCATTTTTTCCCCTCAAGCAGCAAATGACATAGATCTAAGGTCACCACTTGATACAAATCACCAGATTGCTCAAGCTTTTCTTCCTCCATTTGTTGGCTTTTCTTGCAGTCCCTTCTGTATGCCATTCAAGTTCCTTTAATACATAGACTGCTCTGTACAGTTCCTACACATCAAAAAGCCCTTTCTACACTAGGTGGGTTTTGGTCTTTTTATACTTTTCTCAATGCTGTCGATGTCTGCTACTGTTAAACGCGTAGATCTGTAAGGAGAGCTCCAAATATTACGTGTTTCAGTTTGATGTCCCTACTGTAGATGGATGTAGACTCTCATAGTAATTAGAGCTGCATAGTAAATTCTGAATGCTTTTTCCATAAGGAGTTAAGTGGAATGTGAGCATTTCGCTACCTTTGGTTAACTGTAAATGCTTAACTGTAGTCTGAAATAGTTGCATTTTTGTCTGTCAATAAATTTTAATTTGTCTGCGACTCCTTATTGTCTGTCCTGAGTTTCATTAAAATTTGGGGATCAAAACCACCGCAATACCTTGAGTCAGCATTTAATCATGCATAGAAATGGATGGTCTTTCACATTTGGTTTATACCTCATACCTCAGTTCAATTTCATCTGTAGTCTGTGAAGTTAATGTAAGGTCACTTGAAAGCTATATTTGAAAAGCAGAATTGAAGCTAAACTGAAAGTAACAGCTGTAGCAAAATCAGAACTTTTCAAATTATGTTAAATTGATTTAACAGGGGCAGGGGAGTGGTAGCTTTCATTTTTATTTCCTCCTCTGTTTGACAATGGTCATGTTTTTCTCTCTCTCTGAAAGTTATGCAGGGCAATTCTATAAACACAGCCATATTCTACAGTGGCCATCATTTACAGTATAAATGAGGACAAAATTATATTGAATATACTTGATACAATACTTCCTCGTTTAGAAATACCTGGTTTTCTGTCTCTATTACTAAATTAGAACTCCTCCTCTTTTTTATTACCATTAACCAATTTTAACAGCCAACATTATTACAGTGCTAAAGAGTTTGTTATTTTATTGCCTTTCCTCTGTATGTACAATATTCAATTTCTAAGTGAAAGCATGGAACCTTTTTTCAAACAGTTGTGCAATTATCAGCTCATCAGGTGACACGTTTCTTGTCTGTCCCTATCCCATTGGCTGGGTGTCATCCAGGGACAAAGCCTGCTGTAAATTTCTTTTAAAATTACTGTATTCATTAGTTTATTTTTACTGTGAGTACCACACATTGCTTCCAGTACATTGCCTTACCTGACACTAAAAACGAGTGGGTTTTTCCTTTCCAACACGACTTTGAAGTGTTTAACTCTTTCATGTTGAAGTGATCCAGCTGTGCCCGATGTCAGGTTCTGTGGCACTGAGGGCTGGAAGGCAAGAAAACCAAATACAAAGTTTAAGAGTGACCTGCAAATGAGATTTTAGTTGCCAGAAAGGGTTACCTGGAGCACAGTGGGGCCCATCCTCACCCAAACTTTGTGCTTTCCATCCTCAGTAAAATCTGCCAGCCCAGGCAGCACTGCACTGGGAAAGAAGCTGATATCTCAGCAGGGTACTGGGTGAACAAGAAAATTACAAGATCAACCATTTACAAAGAAACAACATTTTTCAATAGTTTCCCCCTCTCTTCCAATATATAAATATTTTCCTTATCTTACTGGTATTATTTTAGTGATGACTATACTGGTCTTGGTTTGTTCTGTGAAACATGCACACGCAGAGATTTTCTCCCTTACAAAGTTTTCTACTGAGCTCTATACCAGCTATACAACCCATTACAGTCTTCACTGATTATTAGTTTCATTTTTCCTTAAATACTGACAGTCAAGGGGTGAGATATTAAAAAGAAAAATCATGTCACAACAGCTTTGCACGCTGCACAGCTTTTTGAATAGATTAAAAAGAAGCAGAGAGCTATTAATAAGCTTTTGACTTTCTAAGCACTCCCATCTTTGTCTCTAGGCCATCTCTTTGAGGCAGGGGTGGAGGAGGTGGAGGGAAGAGCAGGCTTTATTCCAGCTTGGAAAAAGAAATAACTAAATTGTGAAACAAATAGATATATGTAGGCTGTGAATGAGAGATTGACCCACTGCTCATGGGTCCTATGGGCCCCATTCAGGACAGAGCCTATGTTTCTTCAGTGGAAAATTCCCACTGAGCAGAGCAGTTTCAGGATCAGCCCATCACAACCCAGAAACTGCAGAGACAGATCCTGCTCTGAGCTGGGCTGCTCCTGTCCCCTGTGTGCAATGTCTTGTAACTGCTTGAGAGTAATCCCTGAAAATAAGGATTAAAAAAAAAAAAAAAAAAAACAAAAAAAAAAAAAAAAAAAACAAACAAAAAACCTAACCACAAACCCACAACAAACACTCTGGGAGGAAGAGAAGAGCAAGGCCAGAAGGAAATTTAGATTCTGCCAGCACTGGATCAGCCCAGTAATGAGGCAGAGGAAGATGAAAAGCTTCAATGTGAGCAGTCAGTGGCTGTGCAGCCACCCCAGCTGGGCCAGGAACTCTCTCACGACGCCAAGGTTTGAAAGAAATGCAGCATCCAGCAGCTATTTGTTTTGAGTATCAATTTCCTTCCCATATCTCCATAAATCTTGGCAGATCCATTCTAAAGGGCTGGGCAGAGAGACTTTGTAAAGACAACTTAAAATGCAGGGTCTCAGCCAGGTAGTAGCTGCCGTCACTCATCTATAGTTACTCGATAAAAAAATCATTGCTAGAGCAGGACTCTGCTTCCATTTACAGCAAATACATTTGCAACCTGGCCCTTAAACACAGGAAACTTGACCCCAGAGCATATTGTTAGAGGAAAGGGCCAGAAGCGGGCTGGTTTATGTTTTGAAAACGTCTTCACTCTGAAGCAATTTGCAGGTTGTGAGAGCCACTGCTGTTTCTGTGTTGAACGCCACAAAGCCAGTTAATGCAAATACATTCACAAGTCTGTACCCTATGAACACCCAGCCACAGCTCTGCTTCATTGGAGACAATGCATAAACTTCTCACAACTGGACAGAAATTGACCCAAATAACTACCACGCAGAAGTAAAATTAAATGAAACTGAGGCTGCAACAAGATGTAGGTTTTCACAGACTAATGCATGCTAGTGAGATACAAAATGCTGTTAGAGAAGATCAACATTCCTACTGCTTTTGATATAAGTGGTGTTTAAAAATAAAAAATTAAAAAGAAAAAAGTCTGACCCCTACACCAAGCTCTGTGGCTGTTGGTGACGCCAGCTCTTCAGTTCAGCTCTGCTCCTGTGTGCCACTAAATACATTTACTGAACTCCTCACCTGTCTTGCACCCTCTCAGCCAGTTCTGGGAGGTGGTCCCTCTTCAGTTACACAGGACTTACCACAGATGTATTTTGGCAAGCAGCAGAGCACAGTTTGGCTCCGCTGGCTGTGGTGGTAGAGACAAAGATCAGACTGCCTGGTGAACTGCTCTATCGACTCAGAGCAGGGCTGTTGTCCCATCTGCTCTCAAACCTGGTTTTCATCTTCAGCTGAAATAATTATCTCCTAACTGATTCTTCATTACATTTCCCCCCTTCTTTCTTAATTTTCTAACGTTGTCCCCATGCCCAAGAATTTAATCCCGAGGATCTGTAAAGGCTCAAGGACCTATAAACAAAGAGATGGGACAATGCCCAGTTTTGTCTGAATGTCAGAATTCATCAAGGAGGGAAGGGGAAAGTGGAGCGAACCAGGAGAAGAGAGCCATCAAAACCTCCACCTAAATGGCTACACTAGGGAAGATAAATGCCATTCCTTTTTTTATTCCACCTATAGCAAGGTGTGAAAGGCTGGTGACATCACTCCTGCCAGTTCGTTTGTACACTGGCTGGGGGTAGGAAATGGGCTGGTAACATGTCTTACAGTGAAGTTTTTGAGTAATGAATCCAGAGGCTAATCCATCGTGCCTGCCATTTCACAGCTCTGATAACCTCATCTCTTCTTGTTTTCCTCTCTAAGGCTTTTGCAGATTTGCCAACACAACTTTCCCCTGAAGAAGGATCACATCTCAGGCCCACAATGCTCTGATTATTTACAGTTTGTCACACTGTAATTTGTATTTAATTTTTGTGACTCTTATTTACACATGTTCATTATTTTCCTATTTTAGTCATTTATCCTGCATGCCCCCCCTACTTTTTCAATTATTTTGCATTCTCAGAGTTTATCAATTACATTGCCAAGATGCATTTAGAGAGTACAATTTGTTTCTAATGTGTGATTTTTTGACAGCATGATTTGTTTTCATGTTCACAGAGAATTTTAAGATGACAGAGACTCTAGGACAGAGAATAAAAAGTTCTAAAGCTGTTTTTCCTACAGAGACATGTACTCCAGGCTTCTTATGTGCACAGTATGCACATTGCATCCAGAGCATTTGGTGACCTGCTCCTCAAGTCCACATTTGTTCAGCTCCCAGTGTGGTTTCCCTTCTCCCAAGAGAGTGATAGAAACTCTTAGATGCTTTCTGTGCTGCTCCCCTCCCAGACACTGTTGCTGGGTCCTTTTGGAGGCTGCTGAAGCAGTGATTTGCTGGGCTGAAAGGAATGCTGACCCTTTCCAGCCCTGGAAGACCCCAGACATGGTGATCCCTGCAAGAAATCATCTTTAATGATGAGGATGAAAGCATCCTCCCTGCCTTGGTGTGAAGCAAATGGATCCTTTTCAGCAAAGTGGGGTCACAAAGAGACTCCATTTTCAGGTGAGGATGGTAAAAGTTCATTCCCTTAGCTCCAGCCTCATCTGTCCCTTTGATAATTAACAGCAGTGAGGTTTTTTTCCCCTGCTCTCTGGTTGATGCTGTTGAAGCTTTACAGGCTGCTCTGCCCAGGTTGGCAAGGCAGGAGTATCAGCTCCTCAGAGATGGGTGCCAAAACGAACAAACCCTCCCCCCATCCTGTAAGGATGTCGTCCAATGTGCTTGCTCCTGGACTTGTTACCTGCATTTATTCACTTACTGAGGCAGGCTGGCCTTTCCTATGGATGGAGGTGATCCAAAAAGCTGAAAGATAACAAATATTTTTGCTGGTACTTGTTCTCTCTGGTCTCTATCCCAGGTCCAGAACTTGGCTAGTGCAGACTTGTAGCCACCCGTGTTTTGAAAGCCATCTTTAACATAGCCACTGCTTTACACAACTCTGCAAGACAGCTGAATGCAAACAACATGCTGGCAAACACTTCAGCTCTGTTGATCCATCATTTTGCTTCCTCTCCATGCTCATTAGCTGCCAGGGACGAGCCAGACTGTGCTTTGGCTCTATAGCACAAAGTTTCTTTAGCACAAAGTCTCTCATGGTTCCAGCATCCCCTAGGAAATACTCTGCAATATTCAACCTAAATTTATAGGTCTGCAGCTCCAAACTAGGCAAAGCTAGAGCAGGAAGGAAGAAGCCAGGACTTTTCTGAGACAGCTTTGGGACAGAGACCCACTTTCAGAGACATGGCACTTCCAAAAGGGAGCAAGTCATCTGTTGGAACATGGCCCAATACACACAGAAGTGTCAGTTCAGCAATAATCAGGCCCAGAGGAAACCTTTTCACTCTTAAGGCCCAATATTCAGCAGGAATTCAGCTTCAGTTTCTCTGCTGCAGCCCCTAGACCCACTTTCCTCTGTGGTTTCCATCACTGAACCCCTACAGCCTTGGAGTGTTTTGCTACCATGATCTGATTGACTCTGTTCAGAAGGGAGGATTTGTGTTAATGGGGCCTCAAGAACCCCGTCTGGCTGCTCACTGCTGAGAGCAAATCAGGGAACAGCTCCACTGGAGCTCCAGTTAATTGGGCAGCACTGAACCTGTAACAGGGAGATGGAGCCCTTCTCTCCAGACTGATTTTAAAAAAAAAAAAAAAAAAAAAAAAAAAAAAAAAAGCATCCAGAGCAGTGGGGATGCTTGAAAGGATAAAGGATTCAGAGAGGGTGAGAAAATAGATGCTAATTGAACCGCTTTTTAAAGTGAAGGCTGTTGCATGAGTTTGGTGCTCCCAGAGAAGTGACTGAGATTTCACTCTTTGTCATCTCCTGCTTTTTTCCCTCCTGTGCCAAAGTTTGGATTAGATAAACTAGTTTGACAAGGCTTTAAGTCTGGAGTGTTCTATACAAAACTGGGAGGCAGAAGCAAATTTTGTAGGATTTTATATAACTAACTCTAAGGAAGAGCACCATCGCTTTTCAGAGGGAAATCTCTAAACACCCTAGATCTTTGTACAGTAAAATTACAAATGGAAGATCAGATGGGACATTTAATTCCTATGTTGGGGTCATGAAAAAAATAGTTACTTAGGTTAAAAGAAATATATTTGCTCCTTGGCCAGGGCTGTAAATCAGCTCTACTAGAAGCAGATAACTTAAGGAGATGCATACCAATAGGACCTGACCTGTAATTTTTGAAACAGAGTCACAGGAGATTTACTGTTATCTCACAATGCTTAAGGAGGGACTTTGAGTCTTTTATGCTTTGTGTTCAAATTAATATTTTTAAAGGCAAAGCTATCACTTGACAGATACCTGCAATTTCCACCAGACTCCTGTGGGATTTGGTGTATGTCTTCAAGATGTAATGTCAACAAGCTCTATTCTCCAGAATCCTCAGGGCTCCCTCCCACCACTGCTGCTTTCCTTAAGATTGTAAGCTAAATGAAAAGCATTTCTGTTCTGGCAGGGAAAGACCCAGGGCCATCTCCTGCCCATCAGGTGGCTGAGAACAGAGAGAGCAAAACAGAGCAATGGGCACAGGGTTCCACATCACTGCACCCAGGGTTTTCAAATACAAGCCACAGCTTTTCTTAATTTAAATTTACTTAGCCCCCATGGAAGTCCATGGGGATCTGACATTAGCAGGAGCTGATTCATGCCCATTGGACATTTGTCCTTAAGCTGCAGGAATGTTAGAGAGAGTATTCTGGGTAAAATGCATGGCCCTGACTTTCTATTACTCTCATTACAAAAGGACTCATTTAACATAGGAATGCCCATGCTGCAAATGTAAGACTGCTTTTCTTCTTTCATTCTGCAAATTATTTGTGATTTTCAGTAACATGTTACTGGTTTGGGATTTTTTACAGCTATTTCCTCCTCCAGCTTTCTGCACAGCAAAGTCTTGTTTTTCACCTTCAGTTTGACTTTGTAATCCATGGCTGGTTTCAAATCAGCCATTCAGTGTGGTAATGAATGGATTAACTTTCTGCTTGCTGATGAATAGTAGGAAAAATGTTTGTGAATTATCAAAAAATAATTGCAATTAAGATTGTAAATGGTTTCTACAAGGGACATTTCTGTAATTAGTTGGATCCATATGATGGAAGCTATTATAAATAACAAAAATTTATGTTTACCTAATCTCTGAGAAAGTGCACATTAGCTCTCTAATTAGAAGTCCCTCACGGCTCTACGACAAACTTTAAACATAAAATAATCTGTTTCATACTTCCTTTAAGCACGCAAAGGAAACTCCGTCAGCTCCAGTTGTGCATGGCCAGAACTGGGAAGGTGGTTGTAAATTTAATTGCACTCATCTCAGCAGGTCCCCACCATTCCCCAGTACCTTGCTGTGAGCACAGCCTCCCCGAGGCTGAGAGCCAAACCCCTCTGTGGCCTTTCCATCACCTTCAATCCAACACAGGACGTGGGCACTGCCACGGGGAGAGCTGCAGGTGATGAGGTGGAAGCAGGTTGAAGCACACCTGCCTGCACAGGAATGGGATGGAGCAAAGCCATGGCTGCTCCAGGCACACCACCATGGGATTTGGCTCAGGCATAAATGTTATTTCCTGTTAGTGTGAGCCTGGGTTCGTTCTGATGTCAGTTGCCTTCCAAACCACTCTTCTGTTGAGAAGTGGAGACCTTTCACCACCTCATCTTCTGCCCTTAAAGAGGTTATCACAGACAGGAAAGGGTTATTATTGTTTGGGTTTAGAGATACTGTCTTATTCAACAGACACCAGGTAGGAGCCCTGAAGCCCTCTACCCACATCCTCAGGGTCAGAAGAACCCCAAATCCCCTTGGTAACAAGCCTGCAAGTTTTAGAGCTGGAGCTGTGGTGTGGCCTGGTGAGGCTGTGCTGCTGCTGGGGACATTGCTGAATCCACAAAACTCAAGTCTGGGTTGAAGCTCTTTAAAATAAAGCCAAAACCAGAATAAAAACAAGCATCCAGCAAACAGCTGTAATACTTCTCTGCATTTCAGAAGGAGGTCAAATAGCTGCTCACTCTGTTCCCATACTCTCACTGCATTTCCACAGCTGAAGTTACTACTTAAATAATAATATCATACACATTCAGATGAAACTGCTGCAAATACAGCTCATCATCTCATTGGGTTTTTGTGCCTCTCTAAACCAGAGGTGAGCTTTCGTTCTTGAGCCAAGAATACTTTATTACTCCATAGAGCCAGCAAGATGTTTTGTGTGCTCTGAATTCAACACCTCCCTAAGCACATCCCTGGATGTAACCAGGGGAAAACACTGCAGGTTCCCAGCACCAACAGCTCTGGGCTGCATCACTACAACCAGAAAACCTCCAGGTAGGGCAAGAGCCAGAAGTTTTGACCCCAGATCACATTTGTTTCTGCCCCATACATTGTATTTCAGGAGGCTAAGAGAGCTTCTATATGTCAGGCAGAAAGGATTATGTCAGTGTCTGCCATCATCTATAATAATAAACAAAAAAATAAATAATGAGAGAGAGTTATAATGGGAGGGAGGAGGTTTTTTTTAGGATGCAGTTTGTATGGTGAAAATATTCTTAAATTACTGAAATCAGAAAGCATTGTTTTAACAAACAAAAACAACCTTTACAATTTAAAAATGTATGACCTATTTTATCTACTTGAGAAAAATCTCTCAACTAGATACATTTGCCACAGAATCAAATCCTGCAAGAAGAGCTATGTTACATTTCATAGCCAGCCTGACCATTAAATCTGCTACTCCACTGTGATTGCCATAACACCACAGCAGACACCACAGCTTGAAGGGAACTACACAGAAAAGTGATAATGTCTTTTTTTATTTTAATATCACCTGGCAGGTAAGCAAGCAGAGGAGGTGGGTGAGCAATGATGTATTCCGGAATCTCAGAATTAACTACTGAAGTTTTTTTTAGGTTGAGAGGAAAAATATTGGAATACTGATATTGGAAAATAAAATATTAGAAGTTACTGATCTGAGAGATAATCCAGATATCAAAGACTGGGAGATGATATTCCAGAACTGTGCAACTCAGTTTCTCTCCCATCAAGACAAAAGCTCAAAATGTTGATTAAACATGTTAATTTTCTAAATGTTTCCATTAAACTCAGAGCAAGGGGTGACAGTGAGAATGAAGTGTTGCCTTCAGCTCGGTGGCAAGCAGAGCCAAGGGACAAACCCTGACCCAGGACAGGCTCTAACTGGGTGCTCTCCCAAGAACATGAGGGCACCAAAAGCTGTCCCAGGGCTGGAGTGATGCAACCCATCACCTGGATGCCAGGCTGGAACCCCTGAATAACACTTCCTAAAATTAACTACTTCCACCTGAAAATATATAAAAAGATATTTTTTTTTCTCCCACAAATCTTCAGTTTCTTTGAAAATGGGCGTCCTTGAGTACAAATGGTAAATACCCATTTTTGTCCCAGTTTTACTAATTCTGCTGGTTGTGGGCAGCAGCAGCCTGTTATTTCCCAAGTACTAAGGAGGATGCAGGGCTATTACCTACAAAATACACCTGGTACTTTGTAAGTCTGGAGAGACAAGTAGGTGCCCCAAATTACTGACTATCTGGATCAGTTGCTCAGGCCATTGCCTCGACATAGGAGGCAAATACCATGAAATCAATTTCTGTGCCCAATTTACTCTCAGTGACACCTGCACACATTTTAAAGGGTAATTTGTCATTTTGCTCTTCTTGTCATGTTATTTCAGGTCATGGGATCATCAAGTCAAAGCCTGGTTTTCACCCTCCACTCCATAATCCAGAAATGGAAAGTCAAAACCCCCATTTTATCCCCAGAAGAGAAGCTACAAGTTATAAATAAAAGTAGATAGAGTGGGTAAATCACTCTTGGTTTTCTGTCACCTTCAGCCCACTCTTATTGTAAGCATCTCCTTTATTATCCTACAGTTGATAATGGGAAAAGATGATTTCATGTCCACAGAAAACATGACTTGCTGCATGGCCAATGGATCATGGGGGGTGCAAGACAAGCCTCTGGGTAATTTATCCACCTGCTTGTTTAGGCAGATCCAGAGCCTAAAGCAGGGAATGCAGGAAATGGATATGGTAAAGAAAGACAGGGAGATACTTGCTGATACCCTGAACAATTCAAGACATTGGGAACATATAAGGAAAGAAGCAAGATGGTACAAAATGCAGTCCCAAGAGAAAAAAAAGAGGAACTAAAGCAGTAATATATATGTACATATATATATATATTTATATAAATATACTTGCTAGTGCTCCTAGAGCCCCAGTGCACATGGGAACCTGCCACTGGAGAAGCAGCACCACCACCTGCAGCCACCACCTGTCCCTGAAAGGTCCCTCTAACTCTGGTCATGTTTGCTGGTGGCAAAGAGTAGCCAGGGACCACTGTTCAGGTGGCCTTGGCACAACCCTGAAAGGTGCAGCTGCTTCTGGAAGCAAAACATGTTGTGTTCCAGTGAGAGAAGATCTTTAAAATAAGATCTTGGTGCTTGTGAATCACATTTTACACATAGATTTGTGTGTGTGTGTGTATATGTAAATATGTATAAAATAGGTATTACTTGTCAGTAAGCCCCCTTAATAATCAATTGTTAATTAAGTACCACTGCCCTAATGGATCTAAAGCAAATCCCTTTCTGAGACACTGGAAGTGCAGCCAGTTGCACATATTGATCACGCATGTCACAGGCACCACAGAGGAAAAGGAGCCTTTTTCCTGTCTCTTTCAGAAGCTGCATCTTGAAAAAAGAAATCAGAATTACTGGACTAATTTGTAATTACCTAAATCTTTTTTATACTGGATGTGAACACATTTTCTATGGGGATAAACATCCCAGGAGATGTCTGGTACCCGCCCAGATCATTACAGAGAAGGAAAGAATACTAACACAGGAAATTTAATGCCTCCCATTTAATGTCTGTTCAACCTTTGCTGTCTGTTGAACCTACCCCTTAAATAGGGGATGAAGAAATACCTTCCTTGATGTTAAATCCTGTGCTACAAAGACAACATGGAATCATTGGCTGAATAAATGATGTAAAATCCCATCTATCTTAGCCCATTTTTGCAGGTGAAAAAAGTGCTGTCAGTATCTTGGTTTCCAGTCCATCCTTGCATAGAATTATTTTACCTTCATCAAACTGGAGAACTAGCCACCAGAAACTGTCTCCTCTTGAGGTGAAGATGAGCAGATCCCTCACCAGAACTGCTGTGTTTGGTCAGTAATGGGGAAGGATGAGAAGGTTCAGAAGAACTGTGGTAAAGCTGCCTTAAATCTTGATCAAGAAGATCAGTAAAGAGAGCAGAACAACAGAAATAAGTTCAAATAGTCCCTGGATGGAGCCTTCAGGAGAATGGACCTGAACGTGCCTCTGAGCCCAAACCCAGGCTGATGTCAGTCTTGCAAACAGTAAGGGCAAAAACACCCCCATCCTTTCTATCCCTGGAAGAGGGACCCAAATATCCCCAGTGATGGTGCAGTGGTACCTGGGGAGAAGCCTGCAGCTGAGAAGGCCCAGCAGGTCCCTCCATTCATACCACCCAGCCCCATCTCTCCCTCTCTGCCTAACCCTCTTAATCCAGAGAAATAAAAAGTAAAGCACAAAAAGAACAGATTAGATGCCTTTGTGCAGCAATTAGGATGCAGAGCATTTCTCTGGGCCTTACTACAGATGTAGATGATCCCTTGGAGCAGGTGCCATAATAACATTTGAATCAGTAGAAGCACATTCAAGCAACATTGGTTTGCACTGAAAATAGTCTAGGGAAGACAATGAAAGCAGCATTTATATAAATAAACCAACCCTAGCACTGATACATTTGTACTGCACAAGGGTTTTGGTTTTCTACACCAAAGTAACCTTTCAAGAGAAAGAAAATGAGAACAAAAATTATTAAAGGGCTTCAAGGATTTTAATATTTCTCTTTCATTAGTGGACAACTCTTTTCCACAATCTGATACTAGGTACAAATAGTTGCAGACAAATTCAGTTCTGTGTTTACCGATGCAATTTCAGGTTGATATCAAATCATCAGATTTACTCAAACCTAATGAAAACTGTAGTTCAATCACAGTGGCCCTATCAGAACCAGAGATGAGAACATGTTAGAAAAAACAGAAATTGCCATGAAGGGAAAGGTAGAGTTGAAACTGTTATTCTTGTGGGATCCTAAGACCATCCCCTAGCCACCTGTACCTCTGCAACTTTTCTTAAAATATTTTTTTTAATTTAGAAAGGAAGAAAAATCAGAAGGAACAACTTTTTTTAAAAAGCCTCTTGGGAGAAACAGTACAGGCACACAGCTCTGCAGGGGAGAAAGCTCAGAGGGTTTTAACTAACTGCACTTCTACATCATATGACACCAACAAAGCTCATTCCCAGGACTACCTGGGTAAATTAACACAGCTCATTTTTAATGTCTGTCCAATTCAACCAGAGAAACTGATTTCAGTGAAACTGCTGTTCCCTAGGGGATTTTGCCCCAGTTTTATTTAGTTTAACACTCATTTTAGTTAAATTCTTTCAATTTTGCCAACAGAAAGAGTGCTTGGATTAAAAAACATAGTTGCAGGAAACAAACAAACAAACAAAAAAATCACCCCATGATCCCAACTGCACCAACAAAAAGCTGAATTTCTCATGTGGCGATTGCTTCTACGGTACCTCACATCTCCCAGTGCAAGAAAAAATAATGCTGGGGTAGGAATTAACATCATTATCAGCAGCAATAGAACTACTGTCCTTCTGGAGTGTCCTGTCCCCATCTAACCAAGGCAACCCTGATGAGACTTTTTTAGGCAGGTGGATTTATGAGGAGTCCACACCCCATACATCTTCACTGACCTGCCTCACAGCTCTGGCACTGCTGACCTCTGAGAGCTTCAGGACAAATTAAGGGATCCAGACAAGTTTTGAATGATTTGTTTCATGGTGTCAAGAGTCCTTGATATCAAGGTAGGAAAAAGCAGTGCCAAGTGAGGCCAAGTCCCCACACAACTCTTACTTAATGTCCTTTGGGTTTCTGATGGGCTGAGAGACTGTGATGGATGAACCTGCAGTCACCACTCTATCAGTGGCAGAGTTCTCAACCTTTACTCCAGAGATACTTCCTGCTAACTCAAAGGTCACCATCTGCTGGCCCTGTGTTTTACCAGGGAGGGACCATAGCCCATTAGTGCTTTGATCACAGATCAGAGTGCTTCTTCAGCATCAGCCTCTGAGGAAAAGCAACAGAGACAGCCAGCTGGCTGAATCAGAGAATGATTTGGGTTGGAGGGGGATTTTAAAGGCCATCTGGTCCAACACCCCTGCAAGATGCAAGGGTGCTGCAAACCTGGATTCTCCTCATGCCATGGAAGCTGCAAAATCCCTTGTCAAAGCGATGATGCCACCACATCACAAGGATGTGCTTACATTGGCTGCCCAAAAAGAAGAAAAGGGAGACACATCATGGGTGATCTGAAAGGCTATGGAGAACCTTCCTGCCCAGCAGAGGACCAACACAAAATTCTGCAGCCACTGCAATGCTCCAGGGCTGTCTGCTCTGCAAAGTGAAACTTTGCTCCATTCCCATGAGTCCAATCAGGTTTGAAAAGTCACAGCTGCAGCAGAGCTGCTTCCATCCCCACTGCAGCACAGGCCTCACTCTTGCTATCTTCTGATTTTGCTGTATATTTTCCATTAGATGGGATTTGCAAATCTGAGGCAACCGTATTTCATAAAATAAACCCAACTCTCTCCTATCTGCATAATATTGAATCATCGTCTCTGCAATGTTAGGAAGGGAATGTTTACATAAGAACATGGTACAGATGTGGTGAAAAGCTACTAAAGTGATGCTAATTATCTAATCAATCTTCCTTAACCTTTGTCTTAGACACTACGTGGTGCTTATGCTAAACTTAGATCCATTTTTCAGGGTTTAAATAATGTTGCAATCAGTTATAATATGTGGGTTCAATGGAAACTTCTGAAATGCAACATTCTCAGTTTACACAGAGATCTGCCTATAAGCCATCTGTTGCAGAAACCAGTCATTATCAATTCCATCAATCTGCTCCCAAATTCTGCAGATGCCAGCCACTAGGAACCATCTGTTAGTGTCAAAAAAGTAACAATTCAATAAGCAGATTATTTAGGGAGGAGGTGGGCAAATAAGCTGCAATATTTGGCACAAAAGGCAAGCTTGCTAATTGTTGCAGCTTTACTACTGACCTACAACTTCTTTCCAAGTGATGCCAAGCCCATTGATCAGCCAGGAGTGGGAGTGAGATTTCCAGAAGACAGCAATAACCATCAGCAGTAAAGAAACTGGAGAACTGACACCTACCCTGCTGTAACTCACTGCCCGACAGCATCCAGCCTGGTGCTGGCTGTGACTTTCTCAAAGTCACCCGTGTAATTTGAGCAGCTTTGAATGATCACCTCTAGCAGCAGTTTAAATAAAGACAGCATCTATAAAGGGGCTGAGGCTGCGTGTTGTCATGGATTTGCTCTGTCCTGTGAAATTAACCAAATTCCACATCTGTTTCTCAAATGACTCTCCCTCCCTGCCATTGCTGGGACCATCTGGATCCCCCAAAACTGAATTCCCCCGAGCTTTTGGCTGCATATTAACTGTTAAATTTGGAAACTTCTATATTAACTATCCTGCTAATAGGCACCTGATTATCACCAAATAGCTCATGCCTTATGTACCCCCCACCTCCACAAGTTTTGCTTGCTCCTAAGGTGCCCCAGCTGAAGCCACCAGTCTCCTGCATGCCATGCAGATGCAGAATTATGAGAACTGCAAAGTTTTGTGTGAAGTGAAGCACAGGTTGAAAAGTAAGAAAATCAAAGATATAGTAGACTTGGTGATACTTAAATTTTGGCCAGAACTCATCACCCATCCTGAGAATTATATTTTCCCTTTTCTTCCCTTGTCCACAGAACAGCCTGCTTTGACAAATACCTGGCAGATAAACACAAATTGCTGAAAAAATAAAGCACAGAAGCTCAGTGTTAATGAAATGCCCTTGCAGCTACAGGGAAAAAAAAAAAAAAAATCAACCCCCCCCAAAACCAGAAAAAAACCAAACAAATAAACAAAACCACACACACACACCTAAAACATTTGTTTTCAGACACATCTTTCTCAAGAACTAAAAATCCCAATTTACATTCAGTTTGTAGGAGAATTTGCATTCAGAAAGTGCTTCCAGTTGCTGTTTCTAATGGGCACTTTTATTTGAGTCAGATATAGAGCTGTATAAGTTGTCATTGGGAAAGCTGCTTTGTCCACACAGGCATCCTTGGGACTCTTTCACCTCTGCATTTTGGGTTAAATCTGCAACTGCCTCAATTTCATTTAAAAATGCAATTAAAAAAGACCAAGCCATTTTATTCAGCCAAAATAGAAAGACAGTATCTGCCAAACTACCCTCTAATCAACATCTTCAGGCCTTGCAATTCCTTCAAAATATTCTGGTAAAGAAACTGTATGAGAAGAACACATATATCTGCAACACATTCAAATCACAACAGCCACTGTTCAGAGTAGCACCAATCCACCCATCCATCCATCCTACACTTCTTGCTGGGCTGATGCTTCATCTCATGCCCATGCCTATATATTCACGTGCCTGTGTGTGTATATATATATACACAAAAAAAAAAAAATGTGTGTGGAAGTACTGCATTAGCTATTGCTTCCCAACAAGCTGCAAAGGCTCTTCCCATCTGACCTTCCAGATATTTCCTTTGGTACCTGTTCTCCATAAATCACAGCTGGAAGGAGCCATGTCAGGGCTGATAAATGTGCAGGGCAGCAGTGAGCAATCTGCATCGAGCAAGGAGTGGGGGGAAAGCTATGGACAAGGGAGTAGATTTGTGTGTTGGGGCTCCAAAAGCTCTATTTAAATGTTCACTGATGCTGCCAGGGGATACAGAAAAGCAAATATTAAACGGAGGAGGTGAGGGCTGTGGTGGGCAGGCAGGAGGCAGTGGGAAAAGCTGGTATTTGTAAATGTTTTACAGGGATTTGAAATAACTGAGCAGCTTGCTGCTGGAAGAAATGAGAGGGGGTGGGGTGGGGTGAGGGGGGTGAAATTAAAAGCTCAATATTCATAGATTGTGCAGCAAAAGCCAGACCTGTGTGAGATTGTTACAAATGGATTTTGGCCGTGCTTAGGGTTTCCAGCTGGGTGTTCATACTACAGGATAACTCACCTCTCTTACTCACAGCCAACATCAGCATGCAGACCTGCATGGATAACTGACCTTTTTGAATGTTAATTACCTTTAAAAGGCCTCTTTGCCCACAATTGTCTGAGACAGCTGTAACCAGCCACCCGTGTCACCGAGGAGAAATGATGAACATCATGAGGAGTCATTTGATATCCATTAAAGGAGAGGAAAGTCGTTCAAATATATTGGGCCCAGGGACCTGACGAAACTAAGAGAAAGTAATTCTTTTAGGTTTAGCTTTACCTGCCTGGACTAATCAATAAAAAGACACCCTGAAAAGGAGAGAGGGAGAAGAAAGAACATGTTTTGACCTGTCTGTGAGGGGCATCCATCACCAGGGCAGAAGGAAAGGCCAGTCCACCTGCCTGCACCGCTTGCCCTGCTGAGTCCCTGCAAGGGGAGAGGGGTCTGGCAGGGGAGAAGAACCCAAAACACTTTTTTAGAGGAGTTGTGGGTCAGAGAGATAGTGTCACCACACCCAGGGCCCATCCCAGCTTTCACTACTTGTGTGACTTAGGGAATATCACTTAGGACATGGTCAGGTTGCATTATCCAAGCAGAGGGAGGGACTGAATTCAGGTGCCCCCATTTTGCTGTTGCTGCATAGGGATGTATGAGCTGTCCTTACAGAGGCTGAGCCCTGGGCAGCAGAGCATTTCCAAAGCTTAAAGCACAGCTTCAGTGGCAATGTGGAAGGAACCAAGCTGCTTTTTCACCATGGCAGTAAAGATTAGTTTTGCAAAATGTCCTGGGATTATGCAGTGTCTTCTGGGGCTCTTCATGGCCAGATGCTCAAAGGCAGCAGGATTTAAGCTCTCACAAAAGTTTGCTTGGCTTTTAAATGCCCTGGTAAGCACCAAGCTCTTTGAAAAAAACTGATCCCACCTAATCTCTTTTTAAAATGTAATGCCAATTTACTCCTCCACCAGAATATGTGCAGATTAGCTCAGCTAAAGGGATGAGCAAGGAAAGCTCAGACACAGAATTGCCATGGGCACCTCATGCTACAGAAGTGATGCTGTCCTACCTCTGCTGAAATAAAATAAATAAATAAAAAAAAGTTGCTGACTTTATGCACTGTGCAAATCATTTAAAAAAAAAAGTTTCCAAAGCAAAATATCCTCGAGTCTCTTAACAGAATTCCATATATCTTCCAAAGTGAGGCATGCAAAAACCCACAGATTATTTTGGTATCATTATTCATTCTAATTAAAATCTTTGTCAAGGGAATCAATTGCTTTTTTTTCATTTTCTGCTCAGATGTTGCAGTCCTTGACATTACACTGTAGTCTAGGAAGACACAGAATATTAATGCCTCCCGTTCTAGAAAAATATATTGAGTCTGCTCTACAATTTTGACCTTTTCAGTACATTGTGTTTTGATTAACTGGCCACCTTGCTTCTGTCCCACAGGTCTTCAAGACTACAGAGGGATGAAGAGGTGGAAAAGCTACCAGATTACATATCTGATCACCAGAAAGGTTCGAGGAGTGTGATAAAACATGGTATCTCACAGACTGGCTGAGGCACTCGTAGAGAACGGTGGCAACCAGAACCAAAAGGCCTCACCATCATCACAAGCATCTTTCCCATCTCCCTATTCTGTCTTACTTTCTCTCAACAGCCTCTGCAAGTGCTGTCTTTCCCAAGCCCCAATTAATTCAAGTCACAAAGATCTGTCCTGAATTCTTGCAGGTAATTAGCACCACAGGTTATCAACAGGAAGCTGGTGCCCACGGGCACTTCAGATAATTGTGTTTCAATATTGGCACATTTCTGCTTACCACAAAAGGTCACTTCGGTTTCTCTCCTCCATTTTCTCTTACTAAATAAATGAAAAATCATTATCACTGTTTTGAATGCTCTAAACAGTTGGCAAAGGCTTTGGGCTTTACAGGGCAGACATGTGTGATGTGGGCACTTCAGGAGGTTACAAAGTTATTATTTTGTAATCCTTGCTTTCAGATATAACCATGCTCGGCACACCAGTTAATGTAAAAAACACCAAGTCTGGCTCGTGCACCTGAATTAATTTAAAAGACAAGTGGTGGAAAGAATACACAATTAAAAAGTAATTCTGTTGGTCACTTTAACCAGCATCTGCACGCTGAGTAAAGCTGTTTTTGGTACTGCACAAATGTAGAGCTCTCTTCACCTGGTACAAGAAGCTGTATAGGGTAATCACTCCTTTAATTATATGATGAATAGCTTCCACAAACAGACTAAGTACTATACATGAAGGACCATGTAATTACTTTGTAAATATAGGATTATATCTGTCCTTGAAACAAGAAAACAAGTTAAATCAGCCTTGCAAAATTGTACTCCCCACTCACAGTGACTGAGTAATTCTGTTGCAAAAAAATAAATTACAAATCATCATCTTCTTTACAGAGTGGTCACAGTAAAAGGATGGCTGTCATGGATATGTGACAGGGCCAGACAATTTCAAGACAGGCCTTTATTAAGTGTTAAATTTCAGTAATGACAAAACCTTATCTGCAAGGAGCATTTGAGAGTGCAACAACTCCATAGTCACCTTGGACTGCTGAATAAACCATGGGTCGAAAAAGAAAAAGTCAGCATTTGTGCCCTGCTAGGTGAAGTTACAACTCAGCAGCATCATCACTTGTTTGAAGTTTGGGGGTGGACAGGCTGGGCCACGGCTCTAGAGCTCTTAATTTAAACCTCTGGTGCCTCTCCTGTCTTTTTCAAGACACACAGCTGTGCTATTTACCTTAGCATTTTCTGCAAGAGTTTAATCACAGCCATTTGATCTTCTCAGCCAAATATCTGCTTTTGAACTACGTATCCATTATTTCAGTTTACAAAAGCCTAGCAAGTGAAAGGCAAAATCATCCTCCTGCAGCCCGTGGTGCACACACAGGCCTGTCCCGAGGTCTGAAAATGAACCAAATGAACCCTGCAACTTTGCTCTCTGACTTACTTGAAGACAAGCTCTCACAGGCATGCATTAACAAGAGTGCTCCAAATTGCTTTGAGTTACTCTCTTTCTATCATTACTGCATTATTACACTTAGGGCACTTAGGGGGTTTTTTATTATTATGCTACCATTAAAGTTAATGAAATCTTATAGACACAGAACTGGTGGGTGGTACAAGAGGGAGCACTGAAATCATACTCTTGTTTCTATCACAAAACCATTTAACTACTAAAGTCAGCAGAGAGATTGCTTAAAAAAACCCCACCATGTCCCTTTACAAAAAACAAAAACAAACAAAAAAACCCCCAAAGCCAAGAAACAAAACACACACCAAAAAAACCTAAACCAAAAGGTGACACTATCTCAGTGAAAGAAAGCTTAGCCAGAGTTCAATTCCCAGTTGCCTTCAGGTACAAAACTTTTTCTTTGACCTTTATTCAGGGTCCAACAGTACAACCAATCCAGGGGTTCAGCAACCATACCCAGCAGCACAGTCCAGTCAGACAATCTGTCACAGACTTGTCCCTTGGCCACCTTCCCTGCCAAAGCTACCTTGTGACTCTGGGAGGTGGTCATCAGACAGCAGCCAAAAAACTCATATTGTTTGGAGCCACCTGAGAAACTCACTGCTTGCCTAAGAAAGCAACTCATCACTCACTTTTTTTTTTTTTTCCCAACCTATCAAGTGCTTTGCTCCTAAAGGGGTAAAGTAAAATAATAGGACAGAGGGCCACCTTAGGTCACTTATTTGGGGCACAGACTGCTTTAAAACTGATGCTCTTTTAAAGCTGATTTTTAATCAAGCAGATGAGTTATTTAAGTTTTTACATATAAAATAATACATAAAAACTGAGAATACTTTCTTTCCACATATTTACCTTTCCTTCTGTCCCTGGACATCTTCAGGAGACCATTGGTAACGTGTAGTGATCTGCTGCTGATGGGCCTGCTGCGTGCAGGTGCCACGATCATGCATGGCATGGTTTTCTACCAAATGAGTTTGGATGTGGGTTTAATTCCTTTCTACCTCCTCAAATGTGTCTGAATGGATGCAATGGTGATGGTTGCCTTAGAAACCAAGAGAATTTATCTTGCCCGACCAGGGCAGAATTCCTTGTGCTTCAGAGAGCAGGGAGCCAGGCACAAATGCTCTCACTGAAAAGGTAAAAGGCTTTTTTGGATCAGCATGAAGCCCAAATGCCACGAAGTGACAGTCCCAGCAGAGCCCAGTGTCCAGCAGCCTCTGTCCAGGCCCAGGAGATTCAGCACCAAGATGCTGCCAACCCTATCCCACCATCCCAGGATGAGCTTTGACTCTCCAGGCAGAGGGGAGGTGAGTTTTCACTCAGTATTGGTTTTCACCCCAGTATTTCATCCTGCTGATGAATACTTTTTTAATCTCTAACCAATAAAATAAAACCAGTTAATTGAATAATGCCAGTTTCCTTCCACTGTGTAAATGCAGATGCCAGGTAATGGCTGCAGTTAGCTCCCTACATGTTTATAGGAAGTGATCTGAGTATGGAAAGGCTGCTGCTATGATCATTTGTATTCGAACTATCAGCACATTTTGTTCATTTCAAGCTCTAGCAGAAATACAAAAATCAACAATGTTTGAAAAATGGAAAAAGGTTTTCATGGGTCAAGGAGGATTACATTTTTGCACTTCTTCAAATTGTGCAAGCAAGAGAAGTAAATAAAGATGCTGGAAATTATTTAAAGAAAAATATTTAACAATACCCCTTTAACCAGGCTTAAAATTTACATATACTTATGCCAAGACTTTCCCGACATCTTTAAAATTATATTCATGATTTTGGGGGGAGGACTGGGAGAGTGGTGCAGGAAGGAGTAAGAAAATATACAAATACTTGAAAGCCATCTTTCAAATGTATTTAAATCCTTTTCAAATGCAGTCTGAAGGCCTGCAGTCTGTGCAATCATTTCCTCCAGTGCCATTTTTTGTCAGTTCAGTGCAGTATGCAAAATCCATTTAATGCTATAAAAAGGAGCGGCCTCTTTCATTAATTCTGATTTATTTAATATTAAAACATTAATATGGCACAGAAATGGCAAAAATTGTGCTTGAAGCAACAACCAAACTTACTTTCCACCTTGAGAGGCAGCTATTACTTTTTTTTGTAGAGCACCTTCCATACTCTTCTTAGCTGGGTTTGCTTATTAAGAAACACAATTTCACTTGGTTGCTGCAACAGCAAATGATGACACGTTAGGTCATGGCTAAAAAGGGAGATGTGAATGTGAACACAGATATAACTAACTTTCCCCCCCCCCCTCCCCGAGTGCATCAGTAATAAAAATGGAAATTGAGTCCAAACCCAGAGCTGCTGCCAAGCCTTGGCCAGCAGAGCCCCATCCCATGTGGGCAGGGTGCCCACTGCTGCCCATCAGAGATGGGCAATGGCAGTAACTGAGCATCCTCCCCTCCAGCACCAGCAAGAATGGGCACAGGAGGCTCTGCCTGTCCCTTTTGGCTCGTAAAGGATCAAGGCACTATCAGAGCACACTGTTGTTTACAGGAGGTGGCAGCTGTAGCATCTTCTGACAACATGTGCAGCAGTTTCATAGAATCATAGAAATATTTAGAATAATAGAATGGAACCATAGAAACATTAAGGTTCGAAAAGACCTCTAAGATCATAAAATCCAATAATCAACCCAACACTGTCATGTCCTGAAGTGACATATCCACATGTATTTTTTTTTTTTAACACCTCCAAGGATGGTGACTCCACCACTTCCCAGAGTAGCCTGTGCCGATGCTTGACCACTCTTTCAGTAATTTTTCCTAATACCTAATCTGAACCTCTCCTGCTGCAGCTTGAGGCCATTAAGACTTAAAGCCATTTACGTTGGAAAAGATATTCAAGTTCACAGAGTCCAACTGTAAACTTAACATCACCAAGTCCATCAAATTCTGTACCCAAGACAAGAGAGTTCATGGGCTGACAATTCAGCAGCAACCCAAGATGCAATGAGAGCAGCAGTTAAGGGATGCCAGATGTAGCAAGTGACAAAGACTTTCTTCCTCTTTAGGAAAAGAGGTCCTGTGATGAAGAGAAAAGGCTACTTGGTTTGTCTTGATATCCTGCTCTCTTTAATGAAACTACAGACCGATTACAAACTTGGTAAGATATCAAAGTAATTATTAGATCCATGAGACAAACAACCAAATAGATTGAGCTGAGCTCCAAAATTAGGATGCCAACAAGAAACTATTACTTACCCTGGCTTTTCTCTGGGTTTGCATTAAAGATAGATAACCTCATCAACGACATTGTTTACAAGAAATTTTGAGAATGAGTAATGCCTGCAAGTAAATTAATTTTACATCAAATCTAGGAATGCGTTTTACTGCATTTCAACTAGGAACAATTCTCCCCTATGTTTATATAGAAGGACAAATCCCCAGATGAAGAAGGGCAGCAAAGTCAGCTGTAAATCTGACTGCATCGTTCATGTATGGGTATCTTTAACAAATCAGGCTGTCTCAGGAAAGGGGTTCCAATATGGAAGCAATAAAAATGTCCCTGGAGTGGCTCAGCAAATGTTTTTTTGAATGAGTTCATATTGGCTGCATTTTTGACAGTTCTGTCCTTTCCCTCCTCAGGTGCTCATGTAACTGAGATTTAATCAAATATTCCTGTAAAGGCACTCCTAAAGCAGCAGCCTCAGGGTAGGAAAAACAGTGGAACAGATTCAACAGCAGAAGCTGGGCCTCAGCCTGCAAGCACCAAACTACAGCTCCATGTCCAAATTTTACCCACCAACCAGCCAACCACAGCATAAACTTAAATTGGTGCTGGCTTAGGGAGGAAAAAAAAAAGGCTGCATTTGTCAACTAAATGAGCTATTAGAAAGCATTTGCTCAGCTCCCTAATTTGCAGCTGAGGCAGAAGAGTGCTGTATATGAAGAAGCAGTTGTGACTCTGAACCATAGATGAGGCAGTATCTCCTGCAGAACATCTCACCAGCCTGCTCTGCCACATGGCTTGAGCTTCACCCCCAAGCAAAGCAGCACTTGCCTACTCAGCACTGAGCCTGAAGCATAAAATAAGAGTAAGAGGAAATCAAGTCACACCTACTGGACAAATTCAAGCCCTGAGGCAACTTCATGTTATACGGGTGTGATTTGTGAAGCCTTTTTCTAAAAGACATTTTTCCTGCTCAGATCAATGAGCAGATCTAAGGGGATCCAAGCCCGGGGGGGGGTGGGGGGAAAAATAAAAAGACAGCAATTGCTGACTGTCCATCTGCCTTCTAATCTTGCTGCAGAGGACACCAAGTTGTCACTCTCATTTAAGAATGCTCATCTCATTCCTGCCTCCGCCAAAGACAGCTATGGATGTTACGCCTGTGACATTGCCACAAGGACACCCAGTTAGTTACTGAGGACATGGAGAGGCAGGGGCAGAGCAAAATAGAGAAAAGTCTTAAATAAGAGTAATAATAATTAAAAAGATGGCTGGGGAATGGGTGTTCAGGATGGTATGGAAACAACTTAGAAAAGTAGGCAGAAGACTTGGAAGAAGATTGCTTCATTTTCTCTGCACAAGATTATATTCCTCTGTATTTTATCCACCAACATTGTAATTCCATTTCTAAGCCTAATAAATTTCCCACAGAAGCCCTATTCATTCTTAAACCTCTAACTGATGATTCAGGGAACTGTCACTATTTTCCACCCTGGCATCAGTTCACATTGTACTAAAAAAAGCAAGATAAGGGCTAGAAAATAAAAGGCAACATCTTGCTTTTGCCCAAAAGAGAAAAACAGCTTGGGAGGACTTGACAGTCTTACTCCACTGATCATCAGACTCTGCAATGGGCTGTACAACCTATTAATGAAATGCAGGCACTAGGAGCCACGATTTGATGGGAAACCTGCCCCATGCTGACATTCAGAGATAAGCATGGGGTCCAGTTCTCCCCATCACCGTTCCAGTCCAGTGCAGTGAATTGCTGAATAACTGTGCTGTACAGTTCAGACTGAGAAAACCACCCACCTATGGACATCAGGAGCAGTAAGAAGTGACAGGCAGCTCTACACCATCCCAAGGACACTGATGTGGATTCCCACAAGCAAAGTGACACTTCCAGACAAGGAAAAGGGGATGTTTTACTCTAGCTTTGAAACAGATGCCATCTTCATCTCAGAGAGACTTTTAGTTTCCCTTTGCAAAAAGAGAATAAGATCCTCTCTTCCATCATACAACACATGTGGTATCACCAAAGAGAACATTTGCATTCCCCAGCATCCCCCCCTGACATCGAAGGAGCATTTTGAAGCCCACAGAGCTCCAGGCTACTCCATCTCTGGGCTACCTTCAAAGCTTCCCAAGAGGATTTTAGTAGAGATGTTGGGTATTTTGTGGTCCTGACCTCTGTTCAGGAATAAGTGGGTAGATAACACCAAACTCTGCTATTTTGCCACCCAAAATCAGACAGTCACATGTCATTGTCTCACAACCTGCATTTCGATGAGCAGCCTCACATGCCTCCTGACACTCCTGCCATTCCCTCTGCTCAAGTTTCCCTGTAAAAATAAATAAATAAACCAAACAACTATTGAGATGGTGACATTTCAAACATTTGATTTCATTGACCCTTCTTCCCTTAGGTCTGCTCTTTACATGCTTCTCTGCCCCAAACCTACCATGTGTCACTTTGCTAAAAGAAATAATAAGGCACAAATATTCAAAGGGCAATAGGCTGAACAAGAAAAATTGTTGTATTTGTACACACTCCTGTTTTCTGAGGTTATTTCTCTCATAATGGAAGCCTTGGAACTCTCTTTGAAGCTGTTTCCATTGGGGAAGAGCTGGCTCTTGCCAGCTATAATAACACAAATGTTTGTCATCAAAGAGGTGTTGTTTGGTTTGGTTTGGTTTGTCTTTCTGCTGATACAATTTGCTAAGCAGCCAGCCTCGATTTATTTCTTGGCTCTGCCCAAGCAATGGCTACAAGTTAATTACAGTTTGCTTTTCTTAACACAAAAACATGCTGTAAAATGTTTTTATCGGTGATCAAATCCATGGGTTACCCCGTTAATTGTGACCTGGCTTAATCACAGAGTATCCCAATCGAGTAAACAATTTCTCCACCTTATCTTTGCTGTCACAAGACATGTTTTCCTGGCAGAAAGTAAAGCAAAACCATTAAGTGTGCTTTGGGAATGACATCTTATTTCTGTACCAAGTGTTCTCTATTTAAATCTACCACCATTTCTACCATTAAAAGTACCAGAGCAGCAACCCAGCCTTTTTTTGTAGCAATTTATAACCTCTCAGCAACTAAGAGCACGTTACACAGGAACCACCACACGATCCATCTCCACCCTGCAGAAACTCAACTTTTGTTGGCAGATTTGTCAATCATGTTTATAGGCTCCTTTCTGCCAAACAGTCAGGAATTCTCATCCCACTTTGATTTGTGTCATAAAAATGTGCTACGACTGATGTACACCCAAGGACTTTCTGTTGATTTGTTTCTGTCGTGCAAGCTATGTCTAATTTATGTATAACTTATCTCATTCTATTAGATCACTTTGTAATCATATTTAATTTAGATTTATTCCCGACTGTTCATGTTGGCTCCAGGCACTTAATTAAATTTTGCCCTCTTAAGCCACTTAGTCAGTCTAGATTTCAAACATGATGGAGTTTTGCCTTGGACAGCTTTTTTCTATCCATAACCTTTGAATTGGTAATTCCTGCGGTTGAATCTTAAATGACATTTTCAAGAAGTTCTTCAAAACCTGGACAAGATGCTACACTGTGTGAGGATGCAGCCAGCACCTGGGGACAGGAACCACAGCACCATCCAGCCATGCTTTAACTGGAACCACACCATTTAGCCACCATTTTACCATGCACAGAAACCTCAAATTACAGCCACTGAGTCAAGCACAGCACAAGGGGTGAGGTAAAACTAATAAACTCATTATAAACGTAATAGAAACAAGTGTGATTACAAATTTGGTTTTACAGATTTGAATTGAGAGTCAAAATATGTGAAAAATGAAAATTTATGAAAAAAAAAAGAAAAAATGCGGAGAAAAATATTGGTTGAAGAATTATAGAATGCAATCAATATTTTTTCAAATTATTTTTATTCACGATTATTGTCATTTGGGAGATGAAAGTGAAACTACCTAGTAAAACACTTTTTAAAATAGCTGGAAATTAAGATTAGAAAATAACCTTAAATACAAGGTTTATTAACTCGTTTGATTTTCTTCCCTGATTTTTGTTACAAAGGGAAACAGAATACTTAATGGTTTCTTAATACTTCTTCTCTTGCTGATTACTGGAATTGTTTCTCCCATTCTCCTGTTGTTGTCATATCACAGTATTTTGGAGAACACACTGTAAATTTGCAATTTGCCTCACCTTTTGTCCCGCAGACTACAACAAAACCCTTCAAGCCTCACATGCCTTCTCCTCCCTTTTAAGTTTTCCCTGCCACCCTATTAAGTTTGATATAATCAAAACCCAGCCAAGACTTGACCATAACAACTGCCCACCTCTGCAGGGAGTCCTGAGGTGTCTTGGTGTTCCTAAAGCCTTTGGACACCCCGTCTGCTGCTTTCTTCTTCATGCATATGGCAGCACACACAGCAGAGACCTCTGGGCTAATAGTGATGCAAATTCAGGTAGGAAATAATCACTTAAATTCCACTAATATATCTTAATTTTTCGCACAGCCATTTGATGTGGTTCCAATATAACTTAATCTTCTTAAATTTTTCATGAGTTAAGTAAATCACATCAAGATAAACTCCTTCAAGGCTTGTATTTTACTCTGTGTGCAGATCTACTTCAAAGGGATGCAGAGCAAGTTCCACATCCCACTCAAGGAATTTGAACCAAATGAATGCGAATCCCAAGAACCAACATGTGGTCCCCAGTCACAGATTCACAAACCTGGGCCACTTGTTTTCCAGAATTTCGGTGTGCCTTGTGGCACCTCATGTTGAATGAAAACATTGTAAAACTCTGTTTTCCCTTCTTACACTTTTTATAGCCCATGAAAAGAGCAAATGGACAATTCACAGGAATAAACAGCCACTATTAGAAGCAAAGATCACAAAATGAGTTTCTGGAGGTGCAAATACTATTGTTACCTGAGTAGTCTTTTGTATACCTCAGCTTTCACAGGGGTTGCTCTCTTATAAAAATTATATATTTTTATCAAACTTCTTGGGCATTCTATATCATAGCATTTTGTGATCATAAAGAAGTAGAAATCAAGAAAAGTCTATTTGATTGACTTTCTTTATATTCTTTCCTCCCTATTCTGCTGCAGAACAGTAGCACTCCTGCCCCTGGCAAAGCTGCTTTTTGTCCTTTTCCTACCATCATTTATTTTCAAAGCTGTTCTATAAACTTTGTATCAATGCATTACTAATAATTTTAACAGACTTTATCAGGGAAATGCACAGATTCCCATTCTCATGAGGCCTTTACCTGAAACTCAAGTACTAACACTTTTTTTTAACAATTTATCTAAAGTCAATTGCCTTCTATTGACTTTTTGCAGCTGCTTCCAGAATGACAACATTCTTTAGGTCTGACACTTAATTTCTCTCACTCTGCTCTCTCTTTTCTGTTCTTTCCCTACCATAGATAAATCTCAACAAAACCCACTGTACTTTGCTAACAGTATCTCCCTTCAAATGTGTTTCATCAGTTTCTCAGATTCTGTTGCCACCAAAACCAAGAACCAAAGACACATTTTTAAATGCTTCTGCGGTATTTAATTTGATAGGAAACTTAGGGATGTTTTCAGTATTTTAACTTGCAGGACAGAGATATGTTACCTGCTGTCATGTTTCAGCCACTCACTAGAGAAGACAAGAGGGAAACTTAACGTTGCTAGATATCTCCTTTTTTCAAACACTTCTCCCCATTGCATCTCTTGGGATTGTTCTGACACACTTCCTATTCCCTGCAGCCACACACTATGGATTTGTGCCTAGTGACAGTAGGCACAGCTATACTGGTGAGAAATCCCTCTCTGCCCCATAAAAGATTCTTTAACTATGACTTGCAGCTGCTAATTTAAAATTCAAAGTCTGTCAACACTGAAAAGCCTTCTTCAGCAACTTCTGCCACACATGTTCTTAGCCATTACATCAAACTCCCCTCTGCTCCATAAGAGAACAAATGAATTCTAATCACATGCACAGATCTCCTTCCAATATTTACTAAGCACTAAATCAACTCTATTCTCTTATTATTTCCCAGAACATTCTTAAGGCTCAAGAGAGACAGAATATGAGAGGAAGAGTGCAGAGCACGCTAAAAAAAATGTGGGGAGAGAAATATTTTTGAGTCAAGGGAGAAATCAGAGGTTTGAGTGATGGCTGACAACAGGCTAGTTGTCTAGGGTGAGGAGCCCAGCACCAGATTTGAACCTCACTGAAGCATGAAGCTGATAACTAGACCAGAGCCTTAAGAAATCTCTTGAGTAAAAAAAGTTTATTATTACTGGAGCAGAAAATGCATAGAAATGTTATGTAAGATATATAAGATAGGGAAAAGTTGTTTTTTTTCCTTATAGATCTGTTTGTCAGGTGCTGGCAGCAACTCTGTTTTGATCTCCCCTAGGTTTTTGATTTTTCTTATATTTATTGCATACTCACAGACTTAAAATCTAAACCTGACTCAGGGTGGAAGTTTCCTACACTTCTAAGTGACTTAGAGCCACAAGTCCATTTGGCTTTTGATGGCAAAGGTTCTTCTAAGTAGGTATGAAATATCTAATCTTTGCTCTTTGTCAACTCCCCAAACCCCTGCAGTAAGGCATGTGGGTTCTGGATATTAAAACCACCCAGGTAAGCATAAAACAGCAGCGGGGGCCAGTATTGCCCCCAACCCTCACACAACACCCTTGCAATTCTATGAATCTCTTCAGACATTTTCAGGCTAAAACAAAATCAGAAGTGAAAAAATACCATGGTTGGGTACATTCCATCCCTATTCCTCCCTCCACGTGCTGTGAGTCCAAGGTAACAGTCTGTAGGATGTTCCACTAATTCACAGCTCCACTAATTCACAACCTCCATCCCCTTCCCTCCCTGCCAGAATTAACAGAGGCAGAGAAACCATGGCTGTAGCAGGAGGAAAATGTCACAAACACTGAGTCCAGAGGGTCCAGAGCCACTCAGAACAACATTATCTCAAATCAGAGTAAGCCACCTTTCCATGCCCACTGCCCAGATAAAAAGTGTACCCAGGCTGTGACCTGAGGGAAGAACAAGATGTGGTCTCAAAACCACTACAGAAGCAACCCAAAGAGAGTTGAAAGTCTCTGTTCTCAAGCTGCAAAGTCAGAAAGAAATGAGATCTTTGAAATACACAAAGCCAATCTGAATACAAAATGGCTTTTTTTTTCCCTCTTAGAGAATTTTATAAATTCAAGAAACCCCTATGCAAATGCAATCTCAGCACTCAATGTGCAGCTGCACAAGGACATTCTGGTTTTTCCAGCTCCAAATCTGAATATTGCAAGGAGAATCTATTTAATCTACATTGCCAAATATATTGATATAAATAGCATACAAAGCTGTGAGGAACATATAATATTACCAAGATAACTCTCTTATTTTATCTAAAGCTTTGTTTGCAGTTTCCACAATTTTCCTAACTGAATCCCACTAGCTCTCTGCATTGCATCAAGATTAATAAATCCATTCTGTTTTCTGGTTGCACAGAAATAATTGTTTCTGGAGTGTGTTTGGAAAAGAATCTCACCTAAAGCTTACAGTAGTATAAAATGAAAATTAAGCAGTGTGGAAAAGTGATAGCACCACAGTGGGCTGATTTGGTTGAGTTTAAGTGAAAAGATATGCTGATTTCAGACTGACAATACAGTGTATATTATGCTGTCCATATCTGTTGTAAACTTTTTGTTCTTTAAATTCAGATCAAATATATTTGCACATGGTTTACACAAAAACAAACCAGCCCCATGTAGAAATCCAAGCAGCCAAATCCTAATAACTGAGATTCCATTGCAAGGAACTGAAGCTAAAAAAAATAAATAAAAAAATCAGTAACAAGCAAATAGGCCAAGCTGAAAAGCAGAGTATCACAAGCTGTTCTTTACTGGAGCTGTTACATTTCACTGACTTGTAGCTGCTTAGTTGCTTGTGGAAAGCAGCCACATAATTTTCTACTGTGTCTTGAAGGGAGGAGGGAGGGAAGGAGGAGGACAGAGCAGTAACTCATATTGCCAGAATAGCTCCATTCTCCTCACTGCCTCCTGCAAACTGTTGAGCAGTGGGAGAGAGCAAGTCCCAGCAGGACAGGGAAAAATTTTAGAAGGCTGCAAATTCAACACCATTTCTATAGGTCATGTTACAAGGCCCAGGAGAAGAGCGTTAGATCAAGTGACACAAAAGCCATTAAGCATTGGATTTCCCCAGTGCAACTCAAGTAATGAAACACCTCCAGTTGGATAGCTCTGTGCTTCCCTAGCCAGAGAATCTCAAAGCTGTTGCTCCCCAGGAACTGTGCATGGATGGAAGGGGTGATAAGTGTGAGCCAGCAGAGATGCAAAGCCTGGAGCCAGGTTTGTTCCTCCCCACGGGAGGACACGACCCAAAGCACTGCAGCAGAGAGCAAGTGAAAATGGGACTGGGAGAAGGATGAGGGCTCGTGGAGTGCCTGAAGGTGCTCAGCTTCTCAAGGTGCCCTTGTGGGAGAGCTGCGTGCTCCCGGGGTGTCATTTAGCTGATGTTCAGAAGTGACAGCAAGCAAACACACAGCCCTGAGCAGGGTTAGGCCAAGGCGAGCAGTGAGGAGAGGGGATGCTGCCAGGGAGCAGGAGGGTTGGCACCCTGCTGCCACCAGCTTGGGCACCCCAGAGTGGGCTCAGAGCCACAGGGTGCCATGTCCCACCTCTGCTCCAGTGCTGACATACCTCAGGGTCAGTGTCAGGCTCGTTCCTATGCAGTAAAAAGGCTTTAAACCAGGTTGCAGGGACACACAAGCAGCAGGAAGAGGTGGGACATGGGCACTACTGGACAGGGATGGGGACACAGAGGTTTCCCAGAGAACACTCAAGCTTTCTTCTATATTCACAAATCTAAAAGGCAAACATATGGAATTAAACTGCTACTGGGAACTGCAAGCACAGATCAAATGTCCCCAGAGGTGAGAAATGATCTCAGTAGCTGATGGAAACCTTCACAGGGGTGCATAGGACAGGCAGCTCCACTGCTTTCTCCCCCAGTTCCCAAGAAGTCCCTTTTTTCTCAGCAATTCCCTGATAGCTGGTTTGGGCACCCCAGTGTACTTCTCCCTCAATTTCTCCTGCAGTGTGTAAAAGCAGGATAATCATCCCTGTGCATCTCTTCCGCTCTTCAGAATGCCAGTTTTCCTTTATTATTTCTTTTAAAAGCACCACATAAATGCGAGTCTATGTGAAGCCATTTCGATGTGCTTACAACCCCATGATTCAAGTGAAACATTTCCTCTTATTGTTCTGATGTCAGTCACCAAGCCATGAACACACTGAAATAACAAGCATTTCCCAGGTCCTGTGGCAGCTACAGGTGGGACACAGAGATAGAACCCAAAATACAAGCGTGTGAGACAGCAAAAGGAAAGAGACAAAGAGAGCAAGAACTACAGAAGAGCCACAGGTGCTTCCAGTCTCCACCTCATCCATCTGCTCCTAGGGAAACTGATAATGTCCTGCCCCATAACACAGAGCTGAAAAAAAAAAAAAAAAAAAAAAAAAAAAACAAACTAGGAATATTACCATTTTTAGCTAAGGCTTGTTCTCCATTCTTTATATTTTTTCAGACTTCTAAAGTGATGTGATCAGTTCCTGAAGTTTCCTTTTTTTTCAGGAAGATAAACCCCTGTCACTTTATTTCAAATGCACTTTAATATGAGCCACAGGCTACAGCAGGAATTAGATACATTAAAAAAAAATAAAAAGGACACATCCAAAAAATGAGGGAGTAAAATTATTTTCCCTGCTTTGATGTTTATTTGTGTTTTGCACTGCAGGGCACTTGTGCAGTGCACAGGAGAATGAGTGAATCCTGTTCAAGTAATTATGAAGATGAAATGTTAAAAGGAACCTCTTTGAACTCAGCCTGATGGCACATTGTGAAATGCACTTTCTGATCTGCACATTGTCACTTTACCCTCGCTTGGGTTTCTTACCACCAGGGCAAGTCTGGCCAGAAATATGCAAGGCAGTACTGGGGCTGGGATTTCATGCTATTTCCTTCTCTCAGGGTTTAAAAAGGCAATGGAGGAAGCCTTGGTACTGAGGAAATATGTGCCCTGTTTTTATTCAGAGAACCTAGATTTCAAAACTTTAAAAATGCAAAACCAAAACCAAGACAACAACAAAACAAGCAAACAAACAAAAAAACCCAAAACAAAACAATCAAATTAAAAAAAAAAACAACCACACCACAAAAAAAAAAAAAAAACGCAAAAATTAAAAAAATTTAAAACTCTCATTTTTGTACATAACTTACCAAACTGTTCCAAAATTACAAAGACAAATATGGAAGAAAGCTGTGCAGTTGCACACTGATTTTATAAACACCATGACAATGCCAATGGTTTAACTCAATAAACTTAAATATTGCAACTATTAATTGAAACCCAACCCTTGGCTAATGTGAATTAGTGCTGGATTATAATGGTACATCATGATAATCAGCTTGGAAATATTTCAAACAGATTTGTAAAGTTGGTCTCCAGTAGACTATAAATACTATTAACAGATAAAAATCCATTTAAAAGTCTGTCACGTTAAAGAGGATCTTCCAGCCATTTTCTAGCAGAGGAGCAGAAGGTATGAAGTTTACTAAACCAAATTTGAAAGCAGAAAACAAATCTTGGCATCTAGAATTATTACTGATTCTTTAAGTTATTAACTTTAAGGATTACCTTGTTCACATCATGTTTGTTAAGGATTAATCATTAACTAGATATAATAAAGGATAAGAAAAGCTGAGCTTTTTTGCTCTAAACCTTTGAAGAGACACAATGAAAATTGCATAATCACATTGTTTTTTTCCAGGAAAAAACAGGAGAGAGCTAGGATCCTCCTGGGCTGAGGAAAGGGACAAGGATTTTGGCAGGGAACATCATCAGGTCTGTGACACACAAGTACTTTCCCTGTGCCTGCACAGGACACGTCTTTGTTAGCACTTTATAAGATTGTCATTATTGACAGATCCACTTGAGGTTATGCTAGTGGCCATCCAAACACATACTTTAAAAAGCAACCAAAAAAAAAAAAATGCGAAGAGATAATTAAATGGGGCAGACAAAGCCTCCCAAGGGAAAAGGAGATTAAAATAAACTCGCCATCAGCTGATCAGCATGAAGTTTTCAGCAAAACCCATCAAAAGAAGTGTCATTGCAAAAAACACTGCTTGGACAACTAGTTTTTAGTAGTCTTCTCAATATTTTTCCTGCCTATTCAAGAAAGTTAAAACTTGGCTCAAGCTGGGTAGCTGTCTGCACAGATCTGGAGAGCAAAGGGTTTCCCCAACTCCCTCTCCATGATTACAGCTGAAGTATCCTGGCAAGATCTATTTTGACCTTGGAAATGGATTACCCCATAGATCAAATGGGGTTGTATTTAGATTGTACTGTCCTGCCATTTCAAAAAAGTGCTTCATGTGAAGGATTACACCTGGATCTGTATGTCTGATCCCTTTCCAAGTTCAAACCCTTTTCCCAAATTCCCACTGTACTCACTATGGGCAGCTTGTCTTGATAGCTACAAATCTCTCATATAAACCCCAGAACAGGTAGCGATACATTTATAGCACTCTTCATCTTTACAACACTGCATGATGGTCAGGTTTTATTATACTTACCAGACAAAGTGCTTCCCTTAGTGTCTACTAGGAAAGAGATTTTCTTTCTTCCTAGACAAGCTTTTAGCCTGACCACTTGTAACTATACCATATAGATACACATTTTCCTGTACTACAGTAATCGACAGAGAAAATTCAGTCTAAGCCAGGTATGCTTCTGTCTCTGTTCCCAGCCAGTCCAGCACATCATCCTGAAAATGTCCTTTTTTATGGTACCTCAGTACTTGGCATCATCTAACCCCAAAGTGGTCCCTCAAGGCTTGCATTAGGCTTAAAAAGGATGAAAGAACAAACTAACAAGATCAGAGCTGTTGCAGGTTCAGCTTTAGGGGCCATAGGAAGTAAATTTCTAGTTTGTATCACTTGCTTATTCCAGAAGTTATTAACTGCTCCAATAGAGTATTTATAGCTGGGCTGGCTGGCTGGCTGCCTCCCTCTCCCCCAAGCAAAATTGTCACCATTTTAATGCTGTAACAAGAAGCTGAATTACTAGTATATAACTTCAAAGGGAAACTTTCTTCTTCTCTTCCATAAAATATTAATGGGGACTATGGAAGCACAGTGATGTGACATGGGATGGAGCTCTGCCCAGCATCATGCTCCCTGCCTGGAAGCTTTTGCTTATCAAAGGTTATCTAAAAAAGCCACACACAGGAAGCTCTCTGTCTGATTTTCCAAAGTCAGGTAAGGGACCAGAACTACTTTCCCAGCATAATCTGTCCCCTTTTCCCTCTCAAATCTCCCAAGCAAGGTCATGGCTGGAGAACCAGCTGCAGGATGGTCAAAAAAACCACATTCCATAAATACCATGATGTATTTTTCTTGCCTGTTATATTGTGGATAATTATTGTATAACATTGAGCACTGGTCTCGATTTTTTGAACAAATTTTTGTGTTGGTCTTTTGTGAGTCTTTCATATGCAAGTCATCCTGAATGTCCCAAAGAACAAGAGCTTCAGGAATGCATAAGTAGTAAGATGTACTGAGGAACTGAAAAAAGAATTGGAGAGAAAACTTGACAAATCTCCAAAGAAGGTGACTGCTCTTTTCAGTTCTCTCAAGGGTTTCCCAAGACAGAGGGCAGCTACTTCTAACCTGCTTTCTCTACATGTGCTAAACATCACATGGAATCCCCTTTCACCTCTTTCCATCTTATTTTGTAATGCCTGGTATAATTGCTCTCACAGCCCCCAGACACTCAGGATTTTATTTGTCAAGCACATAGAAATGTCTTACATCTGAAAGGTGCAACATAAAAAAAACCCCACCCCACAGATTCTGTCCAAGCAGTGCCATCCCACAGGCTTAATGTCACCCCAGGCTAATCTCAAGTACCCCAAGTCATTGTTCACTATGAAAACATTGGCTTCTGCCTCCCCTAATGGGTAGGGCACATGGGTCCTGTAGTGGAGCCACAACCACCTCAACCACCACTGCACCCTCAGCTTCCTTGGGAGGGAACAGTGCCCCAGTCGAGTGGCTTCCTCAGCCTCACACAGGGGAAAATTCATTAATGTTTACTGATGTAGCATGCACACACTACATTAGTCACAATCCTATAAATAAACATGTTTTTCATCCACACTACATTAATCTTGATCCTATAAATAAGCAGAAAGAGCACAGCCATAGCTTTCTGTATTACCCCCTGCAGAAGGAGAGTTACTGTACCAGAATACATCACAGAGCAGGGCTGCAGCATCAGCTGCTAATGAGGAAACCAGGACTTTGATCATCACTTCATCATGGGAGGGTTATTTAAAAGAAAAATAGCAGCTGTGTTTGGGGAAGATGGGTAAGCTTATGCGTTGTAGTACTGATTTTTAGTACTGCCTGGTTTTAAGGCTGTGGGCAGCAGCACACACCTTAGGTAAGAACTAAATAACAAATCCGGCTAAATAAATTCAGTGTTCAGCATGATGTGCCTAGATGACCGGATTGAGCACAGAGACTTTTCCTTGTGAGATGATGAATATGACACCATCTTGCATTCACACAGTATTGCCTCTAGTTGGGTGTCACACTGAAGGAACCGACCCTGCTGCTCAAACACCCAGAGGAATCATTTTACCAGCCACAGAAACATGGCAGCTGATGAGCTGCAAAACAGCTCATGATGTAGAAAGCACCATTCCTGAACAAGATGAAGAACTGTAGGGAAGCAGAATGCACTCTGCTAAAATGGGATTTGAAGCCAGTGTGAGTGGGTATTAGGGCTTCTATGTAAGCTGAAAAATCTGCTTTTAACAATCCACGTACCAACCAGCTAAAGAAATGCTAGCAAAGGAAAGAAAAATAAAAGCCATTAAGATGTTTGAAAGGTACAGAGAGAAAAACAGATTGAAATTGAGCCCTTTTAATCTCAAGCAAGTGGGCCTGGAAACTTTAAAATCATTAAACACAGGAAAAAAGAAAGGGAAAGGGATTAGCATTTAATCTAAGGCAAAGTTTCATTAGCTGTGTCCTGTTCTTTTACATGATATTGGAATAGACCCAAGACATTTTTGTCTTTACAAAGAGTAATATTCATACTTTAATACATGATGAACCTAAAAAAAAAAAAAAAAAACAACCCACAACATTTTACAAGACTTGCTGCCTGCATGCCCCCACTTCTGTACAACCTGAGTTATGTTCAGGAAGCTGTAGATCAGAGAGCACTGAGCAGTTCTCAGATGATTGGTGATATAATGCACTGGCCATTTTAATTAACTTTCCCACTGGGGTCTGACTGTTTATATACAGTGCAATAAAACATGTTCTTAATTTTTAAGACCTTAAAAACTACGAGACAAAATGAGAGGAAGCTATTGAGGCTGCCCCCAGAGATCAGGGCTGTTGGTCTCCAGCAGGAAGAGAACTAAGAAAATAGTGTTGAAGAGAGAGTGCAAACAACTGATAAGGCAGGAGATTTGTTTGCTATACAGTATGCACAAGGCCAAAGCAAATTTCTGTCTAACATTTCCATTCAGATGTTTTTACTTTCTTCTTTTCTGGAGTCTTATCTTACTAAAGGTACTTAAGAAAAGAGAAACAAAGCTGGCTCTTAATAATATTGCCCCTTCCATTTTTCCTTCTCAAGAGGAAGAAATGAAGGGAACTTTAATTTTTCATGAAACACAACATCTACATCACATATCCATCATATTTCCACTTGGAAAACTTCCCGGTGCAGCTGTTCCATTTCATGTCCTTTACCTTAATGCCCACCATTAATGATGTTGATTTTGGTATTAGAGGGCCTGGAAGACATAGCAAGGAGTGAAATTTACATCCAGATCATCTGTGTTCATTGTATATGGGATTCAGCTCATCAAAAGCAGATACAGATGACTAAACCAGTGGGCAAGGTATGTTGACTTTTTATTTTATTTAACAGTAATGAAATGTAACAAGTGCACCAGAGGGATACATTTTCATAAAGCAGACAAGCAGATGGGTGAAGAAATTTGACTTGTTATTAAAAAAAAAAAAAGCTCATAACTGCTGAGCAGTTTGAAAGGCTCCATGGAAAGAGTTATCTACACTGCAAAGTGTATTCCACATTACATGTGGCAATCTCTCTCTTTAGCATTTTAGATTCTACAGGTGATGAGCCTTAAAGCACATCTGCAGGCAGCTAGCCAGGAGCTGTATGCTTCCAGACCACATTTTGCTTGAATTTCTCCAGAATTCTCTCAAAGATGGGTGGAGTGGAGATGAGGTTTAAAACTGAGTAGTTCATTCAACTGATTTGTCTGGTAGAAATCGTGTTCTTCCAATAAATTGTATTGGAGCATCAGATATTCTCTACTTCAAATGCTCCAAATGAGAGGTCAATGTCAACCATCCCCTGAAGATGAGGCATGCAGACTAACCACACCATGGCAAACCAAGCTCAGTCTTTCCCCATCTGCACTGCACTGGCCCGAAAGGCAGAAGTACCTTTTCTGTGCCTTAATCTGGAGAAATCTGTAGTTTGATGGAACACTGTGGGACTTAGTTCTAAATCTGTTCTGGGTTGTGTCCACTTACAGGCTGTATCTGGGACTGGTGTTGAGATCTAAACGTGTGACAGGGCTGCAGCTATACTGCTAGACTTGAATGGCAAAAATCCTTCAGACAAGTTGCAGTTGTCATCACTGAATCCACTTAAAATACACTTCCAACAAGGCACCAAAGCAGTAAACCCATCAGCAGCTGAGCAGGAGGGAGCAGGAAACAGAGCTGCCCTGCCACACTGAGCAAGCAGCAACACAGAACCACCGACTGCAGCTCTGGATGGCAAACACCTCTCCTTGGGTTCACAGAGCACAAGACACAAATTTATTTTGCCAAACATCACAATCAAAAAGACATTTCTTAAATTTGCTTGGTTCAGAGGAAAGGAGGAAAATTAATGAGAGTTATTTATCCCTCCAAGAAGGCTCACACTCAAGGCCCAGATTGATACTTTCAAACACAGATGCTGAAACTCAAGCACAACACCCTGGCAAGACCAGGGGATGCCTGGCACCCCTAAAAACAGACAGTTCACTATGAAATTCCCAGCAGCTTTATAATACTGTACCAGAATGCTTGACCCAGAGCAGCAATCATAGTCAGCCTGCTTTGATGTTTTCAGCACCCCAACCTGTTGCTTTGCTGTTCTTGACTCTTTTGTCTTTGGGATTTCACATTCAAACTGATTTCCTTGGCTGTTTGTGCTCATTTGCAAGAGGCCTAAGTCATCAAAAGCAGACACAGATGAACACTCCACTGCACATTATGGTTTTTCTTTTTAATACTGACAAATCATAACAAGCCAACTCAAGAGATGTATGTTTATAACCAGTCGAACAGACGGGTGCAAAAATCTGATTTGCTATAAAAAGATTGTAGCTGCTGAAAATCTTAAGGATTTTCTGGAAGGACTCAGTTGTAACAAATCACTCCAGGGTGCTAAAAAGACTGATCCTGCTTTGTCCAACTGTTGTCTCGGCATTAGCTTTGCTACAGCCATGCCAAGGATATACCCAATGCCATGCTGTAAGATGGGATGTGCAACATTGGACAGCTGGTGCTGGGGCAATGGCCAGCCTACAGATGTTGGAGGAGTTTGCTTCAGACCAGCTCTTGTCCCAGTGCATGTTGGTCTTGGAGCAGATTCCAGCTACACATGCCAATTGGGTTTGCTTGTAGGAATCTATTTGATGCCCTCAGAGATGTCTCTGCCATGCAAAATGAGGCACAAGAAGTAGAGACAATTGGGATTCATTTCAAAAGCACATTCTCACTCAAGCCACAGTGCTACCGTGGACATAGCCACGTGTCCCCAGTTTTCCTGGGCAAAAGTTCCTAACCAGCAGATTCCCACTCAGCCTGGAGTGCCCAGCAGCTCCAGTGGGAGCTCACCCCTCTGCAACCTCTGGTGCCCTCCCAAACCCAGATCCCTGCTTCAGTTACAACTTCTAGTGAGACTTCAGCTCTCAAAGGCCTCAATTCCACTAAAGAAAGAGAGGTTTCTACCAAAATACTCCATGTCAAAAGCTATTTTCAGGCCTCCAGATCCAGCCTGTGCTGGAGGAGTTGTCCACAGATCTCCCCAGCACAGAGTCATCTTCAGCTAACCCAGGAAGCCCTGTTCCCACACTCCCTACCTCCCTCTATCCAGAACACACTATTTTACTGTCTACCTATTACTTATGTGTTTTGCAATTACAATTCCAACAAACTTTTCTACAGGCTGCAATATCTCTCCTTCATCCACGAGCAGAGCACACAGCATATAAATTTTTCAGCCTCCATGTGCGAAATAAAATCTATCAGTAGCCTTTTGCATCAAAAATGAGATCTGCAGAGACGTGAGAGATGTCCAAAAGCTGCTTGGTTCAGTTGAACTGGAAGCTCATTGGAGCCAGCGAGCCCTCTTGAGTTTTTCTCCTGCTTTAGGCATACACAAATTGTGTCCTGATGGGGAAAAATTGTTATTCACTTTATAATTTATGTTTTCTTGAAATGCAGTTTCCATATTTTTGGCTCAGGGTTTCTGGTAGCCTGGATCAGAAAATGGTCAAGGCTCTACAGCTCTCAGGCTTGCAGGGCAGATAATGTGATAAGAATAATGTGTCTGTTCAATGCAAATAGAAACAAGACAGACCCACTGAGAAACCCCAAAAAATAATAAGCTGTGCAGGTTCACACTGGATTTTGACACTGACAATTATCCTTAAAAGTGCTTCAGAAGCAGCTTTATCTACCCTGCATAGTTACTAAATGAAGCTGGTCGGACCACACCTGCATGTTTGCTAGGCACCAGGTTCCCCATCTTGTGCCACAGGGAGGGTGAGGGCTCCCCTGGGTGACATGGAGAGTCCCCAGGTGCAGCCCTGTAGAAAGAAGGTCTCCAGAGCATCCCTCTGCTCACTCCCCTGCCCCCTTGCCTGCTTTCCTGGGGTTGGAGAGAGGCAGCACCACTGAAAAACATTCTGCTGCTTTAAAACCCAGCAGTGATGCATGGAATCCATAAATCAGGTTGGTTTGGGTTCTTTTTTCACCCAGACTTGTGGGACTGCTCCAAGCATAATTAGGTTTGGGGTTTACAAAAAATACCAGCATCTGTTTTCTGTTCTGTGCACACTGCCTGTCTGTGGGGATTGCTCTGGGCTCGCTGCAACTTTTGTTCTCACAATAAAAGAAAACTGCCAAGCCAGGAGCAAGGCTACTGGCCAAGGGCCTCAGAGACGCATGTTATATGTGGGACTGGGAGCAGGGGTGGAGAAAGGAGAGGAAGGATATTAAACTTGGAGTGCATCATCCTTTAGATGAATTGAATATGATGGGTCCCTGTTTAAATTAATACAGGGGAAAATCCCAATAAAAATTTACTGCCTACAGTCCCATTACAAAATAACGTTGGCACAAAATAATCACAAACATATGCCTATCTCTTTCTTTAAAGTCAGCTCCAAGAGTTTAGGAGATTGACCAAACCCCTTTCTGTTTAGCAAGAAGTTCTCATGTTAGATGAAAAAGCTTTCCTTTCCTATTCAGCAACAGAAGAAAACACCACAGCCATTCTACCCCAGCAACAGTCTTTAGCAAAATGGGGCACTACTGAAGGGTTAGCACAGAGGGATCTGTTGGCCCTTCCCCAGTTTCTGGAGACTCTGGGTGAGCTTCTTAGTGACCCTGGTGCCAGCACCACCTGTGCTAGCCCCATCACATTGCTTCCTCCAGAGGAGCTGAAGGGTATAAAACTGAACACCATCAAACCTCTGGCTGTGGAGCTGTTAAAAGAAGACTTCAGTTCTTTTTCATTATTAACAAATATCTTCAAACAGAACTTTGAATGACTGCAGACCTTTGAATGATACTGGAGTGCAACGCAAACAGCACTTTTTGTAGGAATGTCAGCCCAGAAACCTCTATCCAAACCTGACTAAACTTCTAGCTGTTTTGAATTCAAATCCTTTGAATTCCAGCTGATGTAGTATGACTTTTGTTTGTAGATAAGCACCTCCAAGCAGTTCCTCTGCTTTCAAACCTGAGTTTCTACCCTGTTTGGCCTCAGTACCTCCCTCAGCATCCAGCTACTTGTTTCCTCCTCCACACTCAGTAGTTCTGCAAGCACATCCTCCAAGCTTAACAGTGCTTTCCCCCTCCTTCTCTGAAGCCCAGAAACACTTCCAAGAATTCCTCCTGCTACTTTGAAAGGACTGATTCAGTTTCTTGAGACTGATGGAGATCTATTCCCAGACTCCCAGCATCTTTACCACAAGGGAACTAATTCGTGGGATTACCAGGTTGTAAGTAACATTGATTCTAACTCAGGAGATTACGTTCAGCCAGCTCAAACACTTTTCAGAATACTGTATCTATGGAGGGTGTAGCAACACAAGTGGAGTTAAAGAAAAAGAAGTTGAACGCTGAAAGAGGGAAGAGCCAAATTACCCACTCTCAAGTCCCATTCCAGAAATTTTACTAAGTTCATATGAACCTGTATTTTGTGGTGTGGGGTGTGGGCAGGTGGTAACACATGTTCTATGCTGTCAGAAAAGTGGTATATTTTGAAAGATGTTCTCCATCGGTGCATCTTAACCTGGAGGGACACGAGCAGCCACACACAGCAGCACGAGCCTTTGTGCTCTGTCTTTGCCACAGCCTCTAGTAAGGAATTACACTAAAACCAAAGTGAATTGTCAAACCATGAAACACAAGGTTGTGCAATTGCTGCCCAAGGGGCAGGGGAGTACTCCCTGAAGAGATAAAGAGAAATTTCCCCAAAATTTTGCCTGAAACAATCATTATACTGCCATGAATGCAAATGAGCAAAGCTGTGCTTCTCTCATGTGCCAGGCTCCAGAGCCCTGCAGGTTTTCTGTCAAAGATGCCAGCTTCAATGACAGAAGAACTAAATTTGCACTTATATATTTTGGTGGAGGGTTTTTGTTGGGGTTTTTTGGTTTTTTTTTTTTTTTGTTTAAGGGATAAGTATCTAAAACTATTTCAAATATATTGATGGAGTGATTTAAAATTGCCCTGAACTAAGAAGGATTAAGTGGCCATGTAGAGGGAAAATTGTATAAGGACATGCTACACATGCATGATTAAGAAGTTAAACTGGACTATGAAAAGAAGGTAGAATTGAAGGAAAAACATAAGACTATTTCCAGAAAATTTCAAACAAGACGTGGCAGCATGAGTTGTCAAACATTTCCGAGATCAAAAGACTAAACCTCCCAGGGCATTTAAAAAAATTAAGAGAAATATTTCTTGGAGGAAAGAAGGTAACAGACACCAGAAATGAATATTTTCTCCTTTCAAGAAAATGCTACTGGCCATCCTACTGAAACACAGAAGAGATCATTAGCAATTTTCAACTGCAGATCAACAAAAAGCCAACACAGCTGTAATCTCCCCTCCAATTCTGCAGAAAAAGAGAAAAATAGACAGGGGAAAAATAGACAAAGGGAAAAAGTGCTTTGGAAGCAACCACCTCCTGGTTATTTTGAAGTGCTAATCTGGAAATTTTGTCAGAGACCATCTTGATAAGATTGAGGACTCAGGCTATAAGTGCTATAGGGAGGGGTTATGTTTTGAAAAAGCCTTCTTCATCTTGATATCAGTCGAATCTTGTCTGGCTCTCCAGTATCAGCCATTGCTGAAAAGATATACCAAGTCAAGCATTATCTTTTGGGATTTTTTTTTATAAGGGACTGAATATTGTCAAAAAAACCCAATGCTTCAGAGGAACAAAAGACCATGCACCTTATGGTACAACTGAGCAGAGGCTCAGCATTGCTTTATACATTATTTGGGCTGTACATGTTGGCTGGCTAGACTTGGTATCACCAACACAATTTATTATCTTATGCTCCTATTCCACCACAAACACATAGGAAAGAAACTGAAACTACTACGGCATGCATAATACCAGCCACAAAATTATCTGAATTAATGGAAGTCTCAGGCCAGCTGGTAATTGTTCACAGAGATTTATGAGGCAGAATGAGTGCATAGGTGGATTTTTATTTTTAACAAACTTCACGATGCCACATAGAGTCCAAAGGCCTTCAGAAAGGACTGGAAAAAAATATATATGTGAAGCACTGAGCATCTAAATGAGGACTTCCATAAACCAAACTACAATAGAAACTTTCAGCAACAATTTAGATGACTATTGGATGAGGGTAAATATTGCTGTTAGCTTGCAGCTAAAACCTGATAGGCTTTAGGAGGCCTATGAGGGAACATAAACCTCTCAGATCTGCTATGCACAAACAGCAGAAAAGCATTCACAAGAAAAAATGTTTTCATGCCAGTAGTATCACAGTCAGCAGCTGCACTGGCTAATCTGATGAGCCGTAATTTCATTTTATGCATCCAAAAAAAAGCTTTTAGATAATACAATTCTGTCAGAGACACTTGTGTGACAAATGCTTGTTCCATACAGGTCTGCTATCAAATTTAAAACGTTTTTATTTCAAATCCACTCACCTCCCCTTTGAGGTCCCTTTGCATTCCTTTTTCCCCTTCACTGCATGATTGATGCCATCTTGTGGTGGGAAAAAGAAACCTGTTTCCTGGTGGTGTCAGGCTCCTTTAATACCCAAAATAATCCTTGACTGCCTCAGTGCTACAAGAGCAGTGACTCTATTCCAAGCCTACGGTTCTCCTCCGAACTCCCAGCCTTCAGAACTGCATTTCTATTAAATTCTAAGTGGTTATTCCAGTACTGTGAAATTAGCTGAGTGCGAGCTTTCAGAAATGGAAATCTCACGCTGATTTCTTCCTCATTCACTGCTGAGGTACCAAACCTGCACACACGGTGCTTCCAGGGACAGCCCACAGCCACCCCCCAGCTCCTTACCATTAAACAACTCAATTTCTTTTTTTTGCTGAGTCTTTCCCTTGCAAACTCATTCCTTTCAGGCATCTCCTCCACTCTTGCCCTACTTTTGACTTTTTTCAGAAGTGCTCACACCACTTCTGCACCTTCTGTCTTTCCTTTCTGTCACCTGCAGATGTTTCACTCCTATTTTCTTCCAGTTTTATTCCCAATGCACCAACCTCATCCAATTCACACAAGCCTGGGCTTCCCTCCTCCTCTGCAATGTGTGGCCACACCTGACCTCCAGACAAAATGAGCTGGTCCCTCCAGCACTCTTACCCCATGCTCCCTGTCCTCTTCTCCAGAGTGGCTGGAGCTGAAACAAACACCAGCAGCTGACTTGTTTGGGATGTTCTCTTCTCAAAGTGTGGACAGAATGGTCAGGAGAGGCATGGGCAGATCCAGCTCCTTTCCTCGACCCCTTTGCTGTGTGAGATTACCCATCAGAGACTACTCACATGTGCCAACCCACAGGAAAACAGCCAAGTCACCATCCGTGGAGGTATTTAAAAGCTGTGTAGGTGTGGTACTTGAGGACAGGGTTTACTCATGGACTTGGTGATCTTAAAGGCATTTTCCAAACAAAACTGTGCTATGATTCTACATCATACGTCCATCTACAGAGATGACCATGCTCACCATGTACCATAAAGCCTCCAAAGACCTTAACTCAGACCTACATCTCCTCAAACACCCACAGAGGTGACTTACATCCCTCCTTCCCATACCCTCCTTCTCTAAAGCTCCAGCCCCCATGGCAGTAGGTATTTCTTATCTGCTACAAGGTGTATTTTACTCTCTTGGTACAGGCCAGATGTGCCATTTGCCCATCAACCACCAACAGCTGAGTAACACCTGAAATAAAAACCTCCTCGTGTGTGTGAGAGCACGCTGGATGAATGACAATGACAAGGAGAAAATGCCTTCATTTCCAAGTCCTGCTTCTTAATGAAGCTTCTGGGTACAGGGGGAGAATACAAAAGGAAGGACAGCATTTGCAGAGCTCCACTCCAGAGCACTGGAGCTGAGCCACCAGCAGTGGAAATCTTTCTGGTTTCACTAAAATTTGCACATAAGTGGTAACTGGGAGACAGCAGCTCCCTGGGCTGCCTGCTGTACCCTGCACAGGGGATGGAACCACAAACCTCTGCATTCATCTGCCTTGGTGAGATCCCTCCTTCTGCAAGGGTTTTACCACGTTTTCTTCTGTATTTCCCATTGCAGTAATGCCAGGCTTTTCTAAACAACAAAAACAGCTCACTTAATCTACCTGTTTTGTGAAAGAGAAGGAGGTAGATGCAGAAATTACCCTGGGTTTTTTTTTTTTTTCCCTAACTTAATTTGTTGTTGCTTTATTGAGTATTGGATTTTGGTTTATAGAAAGGTAAACAATGTTACCACACAAATGATAATTTTATAATTGCAGCCTCACTTGAATTACTTGATGATTAGCCTCTAGGCATAATGCTCATCTCATTCAGTTATACCTTCATAATCAGATTCATTAATTTCATCCTCTGTGTACCAAAATGTTGTATGCTTAAAGGAAACATTCATCAATATTCAGAATTTTGGCAAGGTTTCCCATTCTCTGATGAAGAATTTGTAGAGGCAATCTTATACCAAGAGGACCAAGAAGCCAATTTTTCCTTTAAATCCTTGATCCACTGAGGTAATAGTTAAATTTAAAAAATATCGTTACTCAATTATTTAACTGTAATTCTAGTGCATGCTGGGCATAGTGAATGGCCTTGAGGTGGACCCTGAAAGGGCTTTGCCAGCATCCTCCTCCCACCAGCCTGGGCCAAGAAGCTGGGATCTGCTGCCCAAGAGGCCACTTGACCCTTGGGGTAGGAATTTCACTGAACCATTTCTTACCTCTCAGCAGCTGAATCTGCTAATCCTCCTGTTAGCCAGGGCTTCGTGAGCAGACTTGCCTTTTTTTGATCATCTCATAGTTGTTCCTGGCAGCACCTTATACTTCCAGGTTCTTCACAATTCCTCTATATCCCAATTCTATTGCTGGCTTGAATAAACCCCATTGGCAGAGATCAGTTAACGCAGCAGGGAAGTGCAGGATGGAAACCAGGCATCAAGGCTATGAGCTGCAGAGAAATTCTCTAGGTGACACCACAAGTCTTGCCAAGTCTCCCAGGGCAAGTTCATCAAATTATTTTTCATTACAGCTACAACAGAATACAATGGGCTGTCACACCATTTATCTTTAAAGCACATAGAGTTGTACCTGTCTGCAGAGAGTGGTTTTTGACAAGATTCCTCCACCCTTGTGCAATGAGGTAAACCTCTTTCAGATGCTAAATGGGGCCTTCAGGAGTTACACAGGGCAGACACACAAGAATAAGTAGTCTAAACCAGCTCAGGAAAGTTTTCGTATAGCACCATCAGGACAAGAAGGTATTACATGAACATAAGATTCTCAAACCAGCTCATAGAATTACAGATAATTTCTGGGCTCTCTGACCATTAAGGAAAACAAGCTTGCAGCTTATAAAAATAGCTGTCTATGTTCTAGCTAGAAGCACAGAGATCAGGACAGTTAAGCTGTCAAACATGAGGATTTTTTTCTAGATAACTAAATTATTTTTTCCATTACAAAGACAGTATTTTAGATTCTTAGCAAACTAACATCTTTGGCAACACATAGAGATGGATGTAACACCACCAGCAGGTGAAAAGTGATGCAGCTGACATGCTGCAAGCAAACCTGAGAAACATTCCCCCAGCATACTGAATATATTTGGCAAAAGGAAGGAATTAAGTAAATATTCATGCAAAGATATGTGGGCCAATTTAATAGAGGCCTCTGAACTCAAGTGCTAACATTTGTACAGCTTCTGCTCTGCACATCTCCTGTGTATCTTTAAGCTACAGACAGCTTCATTCAACAGGACAACCACCACTGGCAGTAGAAGAGCAGGTGAAGTATTTCTCTGACCCCAGGCTTGGGGCCCAGATACAGGATGAAATTATATCCAAGATATAATTAATGAGAGGTGTTTAATACCCATTTTGGAGTATTAAATGACATTTCTGTCTGCAGAAAATGGATCCTCTCAGCACAGCAAAGATTCAGCAATTGGTGGATGCCTAAGCACTGGGGCTGTGGTTGGCTTCCTCTATATGCCTTTAAGAAGCAAACCTCAAATATTTTCCAGGGTACAAAGCAGCACATTTTAGGTGACTTTTGGAGGTTCCTCACAGCTGGTTGGGACCAATATTAAGCTGAGTGGTGGAGCTGGGCTGAAGAACAAGAGTGTCCTTGGCTCCACAGCAAGGCACCCCCTCCAGACACCATCCCCCACTAGGCACAACTCCCCCAGGGAATTTGTCTTTCTTTAAAATAAATAAATCCCAATTCTTCAGCTGTTTATGACTTTACAGTCACAAGGAAAGCTTGTGAAGCCTCCTGCTGTCTTTACACTGCCTTTGTCTGGGCTTTGGACCAGCTCTTAATGACACTTGTGAGTGACTGATGGCACTGCTGCAGCAGAGATGCCAACACGAGTTTGGCTACAGGCTTCATGTGTGCAGAATCATGCCCAACAAATTAAATTAAGTTATATTGAAGCCAGTGACCATTTGAAGACCAGTAAAATGTCAGTTAATTACAGCTGGATTTACCAAAGGTTACAAGACAAATTGACATCTGCTAATCTGTCAGAATCTGAAATGCCCTGAACAGTTTAGGGTGTATTTTAAGGTGATGAGACAAGAGAGCAAGTTGCCCTTTTTCCCCCTGCATGGACTTGCCTGTGTAAAGCTGCTCATCTTCCACAAAAGAAAAAAGGGCTCAAGAAAGTTGGTAACTGAAGAAGCCACAAGACCAGGTTTCACTAATAATCATATCCATAAATCATGACATTTGGGGAATCAGTCGTAGCTTCAGAAGATTAAAAATGTCAAGGAAAAATATTTAATGAAAAGGGCCCAATTAGTTCTAAAACTGTGTAACAGTAAAGCCTCAGGTCTGGGTTTTACTGTTGCTTTTACTTGGGATCAAATCTGGACAATCTCTCATTAGAAGCAACAGGCCAGCTGAAGAAGAAACGTATTTTCTAGGGAGAGAAAATTAGAGGAATTTGTCCTCAATTTGTAGAAATGGCAATTATAAAATTATTAACTTCAAAAAGATACAGATTTCAGAACTAAAGATCTTCTCCTTAACAGCCACATTAGGAACTGGTGGTGAATGCAGGTCTCATCTCACACGTCCTTTCAAAAAAAACTAATTTAAAACATAGCATGGTATCAAGCTTTTTGTGTAAATCTAAATCTCATCTCCATAAACTAATAGAAGCTTTTCTGGTTCATCAACAAGGCAGTGACAGCACAGGCAACCAATCCCTTCCTAGACAATGTCAAAAAAAAGGGAAAAATCTCCTCATTTAATACAATTACATTATTTCATCCAATTATTTGCCTTGCAATAGCCTGCACATGCTCAGCTCTGACCTCCAGAAATTTCTAAAAGTTACAGAGCTGAGCAGCTTTTAGGTCACGTCACCGAGATTTAAATTTAATTTTAAATTATGTTCCTATTAGATTTGAATCCCAGAACTCAGCAACTGGAGAACATCCATCTTGCTCTTCCTCTAATGGGATCTCCAAATCCCTCTTTCCAAAAGGCAGGTTTCTTGCTGTTAAATTTGGAACCAAACACTTCAAGCCCTGCGTGCCTAAACAAGACTTGGGGAGTGCTGATGGGGCAAACCACAGCCTCTACTGAAATAAAAGGGGACATCAAGAAACCAAAACAATCAAGAGACATCTGTAAACAAAGACCTCACCTACTAGATGCCGAGATAATACAATGCTGTAGAACATCAAACAGCTGGAAAAAGAGTTTGGAAAGACACTGTGGCCCAGCAGGTAGGTGGTCATCATGTCCTGGTATGAACCCAAATTTAACCAATTATTGTGCTTCCTGAACCCTTTCCTCAACCTTCCCAGTGCATTTGGACCAAGAAAGGTTTAATCTAGGACACATCAGTTCTGTGTATGTGTATAAATTTTGTATGTAGTTCAGATAAATTATATCTAAACACAGTTGCTATATGCATGGTAAAAACCTGTGCAGATAACACACGACAGGAGGATGTTGCTCCCCAAAATCTGTACAGATCAGGAAGTTCCTTGCAGGACACTGTGACCAAACTTTCCCAGTCCCTGAACCTTTTCCCCCATGGGGCACCTCATGCTAGAAAAGAGATGACAAAATATATGCCTCAAAATTAAAATAGAATAAACAAACCTTGAAAAACTCCTAGTTTTTGTCCACCAGTTATTCTTTACAAAGCTGGAAAACAGAGCAGGAAAGATTTGTATTACAGCACTTTTTGATCCCCGTCTATATGCAAAGTAAAGCACAGGTGCCTATATTGTGAAGTTGCACTGCTTAACAATTTTTTTTTTTCCAAATACTATTTTCAGAAAGACACTCTGCATAGCAAATGCCTCTTGCCAGCCAGCCTTGCACTCATTTATTTGGGCTGTGCTGACCCCCAGAGCCTGGCACACCATATGGCACATCCCAATATGAAATCCAGCAGATCCCAACCAGGTTTTCCACCCACTGCCACTAATTTAGAGATATTTCACTGAAGTGTTTGCTCCCACAGGATGGGGATGATCACACCCTGAGAGCACGAGATGAAACAGGCACTCACCCTAACCTGACTCAAATCACTGTATGCATCAGAAACTGGAAAATTTACTAGATGAGGGATTAAAAACCAAACCCAAAACAAAAAACCACAAGCATGACAATAAAACCATGTAGAGAAACTCAGGGGGAAGCTAGCTGTCTGATTACATTCAGTATCTCCAGCCACACACCTGGCAAAAACTGAAATATCACTGGATAAGACCCAGCTGTGGCAGAAACTAATCCTTTATTTCTGCTTCTTCAGGCAGGAGGAAGCAGATTCTTTTTTCTATTGCATGTTTTAATTCATATTTTTCTGAAATACTTGTTTGCTGTATTAATAACTATCCAACATACTAACCAACCATTACTAAACACAGAGAAAACAGATGGATAATTTTGGTTATTCTTAAGTGGTTGCCTAAGAGAAGTAATTATTTAAAACACCATTGAAATGTTAAAACCACTGCAATGGAGACCAACACAATTTCAGCACAGGACAGTGAAAGCCAAGTGACTCCTCTCTCCTTAAACTAAGGAAAAACCTAATTTCTCAATTTCAGACCACAAACAATAAAGCATATACATTAAAGCTCAAAAGCCCCCAAAGGCAAACACGATTATGAGATGTGCATGAAGGACAAAGGCAGAGGAAAGGAACAGACTAAATTGGCTTTCTCTGAACATAGCACTAAAATGATCACACAGTTTTCCTCAGCCAGATTTAGGTCTGCTTGTGAATGAGGGTTTAAGGCTTGTTTTCTGTACAACCTTAGTATGCCTAGGTACTTCTTAACTTTTAAAGCTCAATGCGACCTTCAGCCTTCAGATAGGAGACAGTTTTCACAACACAGATGGGAATTATCTCCTCTCTCCTCCCTGCAGAAATGGCAGACTGATAAATCTCTTATAGTCTCTCTATCCTCCTGTGAAGATGGGATCTTTGGAGGTTGGGAAGCCCAACCACCTTTTTCTGCACCACCTCTTACACTGACACTTGTCTCTTCAGCCACTTCTGGAGCTCAGGGCTCTGTGAACAAGGAGGTCACCCCTGAACCCCACTCTGCCACCAGAATGTGTATGGGGACCTCAGGATGCTCTCCAGCTGCAGAGCTGGTCATCACTGACACTGCATGCAAGGAACAACAGGGAAGTGCTGAAGCAGGGAAAAGGAAAAAAAGTAGTAAATAGAGTTCTGAAAATGAACCACAAGAGCAGTATTAATTGGTGGATCATCCAGGACCACATACTAGCCAGACACCCTGTATCAGCAACACATCACCCATGCTGGGACAGCCCCATAGGAGCCAGAACCACAATTCCCACCTGAAAACAAGCTGGAGCTCCTCTGCAACAGCACCTCAGTGCATCCCACTGCCAGCACGATTCCAGCACACAGCCTTACACTCCTTCATTCAGCGCCAGAGGCTACAATATTTTGTCAGAAACAAGTGTATTAAACATTAGAACTAGTTAAATGCAAATAGCTATTCAGAAAAAACCAGCCAGCTTGATGGACAAGGGAAGCAAAGAACAAGCCTGTGATGATGCATCCTCAAGGCATTATCTCTTTGTAAGAAAATATCTCCTCCGTTTAAGGGAGGGATGCCAGCACCTTTTCATCTTTCACCACAATTTACCAGGGGTGTAGAGACAAAGCACAATGGTGAAAACGTAAACCTTCATTGTTACATTGTTAAAATACCACCATCATCTGCAAAAAGTCTGCTATCAGACACATTTGGAGCAATAGGGTTTTGCATCCAAGCAGCAACCCACTCGTGCAACCTACATAACCCAGTCCTAAGAACTTCCACCCCCTTGGTACATACCACTTCTCCAGCTTCATTCTCATTGAACCCACCTTCTCCTACGGCCACAGGGAATACGATGTCCCTTAGAACCCGCTCCAATTCATTCCTTTCACGGCCAACGCAGCTTTCTTGACGTCCACCACAGCCACTTCAGAAGGGAAGTCTTACAAAGAAAAAGCAAAAGAAAATCCACAGAAGAAACAGAACTTCCCCTACACAGAGTGGCCAGGGAAAGGGCAGAAGGACTCTGCAAGTGATGCAGTCAGTACCTTCAACCAACTGATCTCGATTAAGGTTTAACTCACCAAGCAGGTGTCCCTCATTTAAGCAATTCACTTCACCTGCTTTCCTTTTTTTTTTTTTTTTTTTTTAAGGTAGCTCCCTAAGGCAGTTGCTTGTTCCTAATAGCCACCTGGATCAATCCCAGCTATAGATGTTTTAACAATTAAATTACCAGTGCTCCAATCCTCAGTCTTCACATCACACTAAATGATTTGTTTCACATGGGTGACGACATCTTTTGCTCTTGGAATTTGTGTCAATCTGTATGCTAAGAAACATTGGGTTTAAATAAAATATAAAAATAACTTATTAGTTTCTTGTTAGATAATCCAAACTATACTCAATATCTTGTATTAAGAAAAGCAGCACAGGTTTTACATTTAGGATACAGCTGTTAAAAACAACATCTGTAACTAGTAACAAAACTGATTTTTGAGTCATATGGGTTCTTTAGACATGCACTCCACGTGTCCATTCACACTCTGGGCTCCTGCAGACCTTTTAAACCTTCTTTTCCCTTTGCTCCATCAATTGGTTAAACCTGGACCATGATGTGCCAGGGCAGATACCAGCTAAGTTGTACCTGCAGCCTTTGCTCTTTGCAATCCAATTCTGAATCAAATTTGAGCTGTCTGGAAGACTGTAGCTCTATAATTAATGAAGTTACCATCAGAGAAAATTCTGTCATGAAAAAAAAACCACAAAACCCCCAAACCTTGGAGTCTCCTCCAGCCTGAGAGGAGGAGGGGATGTATGGGATGCTTGCCAGGTGTTCACACCTGAACTCTCATTTGACTCAGCTGCCCAGAGCTGAGCTCCTCTGATACACCAGTAAGGTGATTTTGCAAGCACTGGAGCCCTGCAGAGCTGGATCTTCATGCAATTCACATCAGAGATGTGGTATTTTACAATACCTACACAGTAGGCCAAATGTTCTAGGTAGGAAAGTTGCAGGGAGGCAGGATGTGGTGCTTTGCCTCTGTGTGTCTCAGATCTCAGTGACTTTCCCTGCTTCTCTGGCAAAAATAAACAAACAAACAAAAACCCATAAATTTCATTTGGTAGATTCAGGAAAGCTGAGCTGTGTGGAATGAAATGGAGGGCAGAAAGAGAGGCCTCTTTCCAGAGGGAAAAAACAACCCAAACCCCCCCATAAACTAAAAAAAATCTAAAAACCAAAAACCAAACCAAACTAAACAAAAAAAAGCTGTAACGCAATTAAAAATGTCCTAGAAACAAGTGCAGTTTTTCTGGTGGTGCCTGCACAGGTCTGGCAGCTGGGACTCACCTGCAGAAATGGCTTGTGCTTAGAAATCCTTAATAAATATCAAATAAATCTTAGGGTTCCTCTCTGTCCCAACACATCTCTGACTTCAAGCACATTATTGAAATTATCCTTCAGCATATGTCCAGTGGGACAAACTCAACACTGAGTGAAATAACATTGTAGAAAGTGTATAAGGTAAATGAGAAGTCCATTTAAAAAAAAAATAAAAATTAAATTTCTTACACTTTAGAGAAGAACAGAACCTTTGGGACAGGTTTTGTACATCCTTTAAAGGGTCCCTTAAGAAGTTTTACTGATTGAAAAAAAGACTAACATTTTAAAACCTGTAATTTACTGAGCAATATGCTCAGCAGAGTCTGTGGAGGTTTGCAGTGAAATAAAGAGGAGAAGGCTCATGATAATAGTTTGTAATTTGGGGCCAAATCAAATGCACTGAGCTTCAGCAGCTGTGCCAATTAAATCTCACTCAATTTGCTGAACAAGAACGTTAACATTAATCACTATGGCAAATTTCTTCAAAGATTTGGTGTCACTAAGTAGTTAAGTGATTTTGTGCCTGTTTACAGTGTGGGATGACATTATATGAAGCAATATCATTACTCACTGAGCAACTGGGGGATGCTCTGGGAACTCCTGAGTTGTTTATGGCTAATGTTCTATGGTGGTCCTGTGCCTCCTACAGGTTGTTTGTAACAGAAGCATCCAACAGATGTTTGGTTTGGTTTTATTTTTTTAAACTGCAGTCACAATTTGCAATCCCACAGAACCATCAGCAGGGGAGAAGCAATTTTGCCTTCTGAAGCCACCACATCCATGTCCCATCTCCAAGCCACATGGTCATTATTTGAAAAAAGGAGATCCTGTGCAACTTCCCAGGGCACAGGGCTGCAGGGAATCCCTCTTTGGCCATGTTTATCCATTTAGGCCTACAGTTATATAGATTCAACTTTTATTAGATGTTTGCAATCTCCTAAACTGAGGTTGTTTTCTGCTCTGTCTTTGATTCTGCTTGGAGATTACACATGGACCAAATTACAGTGTTGCTGTGGCAGAAGAGGCAGATCATCCTGGGCTATTTCAAAACACAACAAAAAAAGGGGATCTGGTTTTCTGAGCAGTTTTCCACAACCCAACAGCCAAATAGCCTTAAACTTCCTTTGGAAAGGAGCAGAGCAGACCCCAGGGCAACATCTCCTCCAGATTTTGGCCCTCTCAGCATCGTTAGTGTGAGGACCACTGCCCCACTCCAAAGGAAACAAAGTAAACCCAGGGTTTGTTTCATGTAATTAAAAAACATGTGGAGTGATGAGATTGTTCCTCACTGTCAGAAGCCAATGAAATTAGAAAAAACCCAGAAGAGTTTCATTAGTCCAGTTTTTATTCAAATTAAAGGACAGGGAACTACAACGTGATTTTCTTTTATAATATAAATACATGAGTGAAGAATGTTTCTTGAGTCATTCATCACACTGGACAAGACAGCTGTCAAGAGAATGACTTTGCAAGGTCCCTGGTCCTTCACACTCATGCAAAAAATCTTTAATTGAAAAAATGAGCTTAAGCAGTCAACCAACTCATTACAGTATACTGTCAGCTACTGAACCAACAGAGTCTGGTTTATAAAAACAAAGAATTTCACACCCAGGTAAATTATTTCACAATCACCCATTTCTCTCAAGGGGTTTTATACATACAAATATACAAATTAAAATTCTCAATAATCATTTACTGTCACTGTAGTGTAGAATAATTTATAAACCCATAAAAAATGGTAAGGGCAGAGGAAAAAAGTGAATTAACTCATTTCCAGACTATAAAGTCTAAAGCATTCCCAAGCACTGTAGCTCTGAGCAACAAATTATGCTCATGTGAATGTGATTTATGGGCAAGATGTTAAGCCAAGGGGCAAGTGCTTTGATACTTCATTTTATTAGTAACGAATCCCAAAGGTTAAAAACGAGCTGCATTTATCTGTTGAACCATCATGTTAGCTTGATAAATAGGCATCACACATCACTGGATATTAATGATTTTGGTCTCCAAACACTGTGAATGATAGAACAGTATTAAGCGTTCATGGTGGTGTCATGCAAAAGCTGCCAAGTGTATTTATGATAATTACAGTGCTGTTCACATCTGTACAGAAAAAAAAAAAAAAAGTATTTGGATAAACTGAACGAACTCAAAATGGGCTTTAATCACCCCCAATTTATCTATTAGGCACAAATGGAAAAGATGGACTTGATTCAAACAACAGATGGCTTGAGGCAAATCTATCCTGCTTGACACCCGCCTGCCCACTCTGCAGTGCCAGCACCAGGGGCACCCACCAGCAATGTTACTGGGTTTCTGGGTGTCCATTCAGGGGACACTTATTCTGCAAGAGCAAAGTCACCTTTGGGACACCCCCAAGGGTGGGTCTCCAAGGGATCAGCACACTGTGACCCCCAAAATGAGCTGTCAAGAGGAAAGAGCTGAGGAAAGCCTTCATGTTCCCAAAAGAGCACTGCATGGAAGCAGCCTGAGTTTGCTTTGTAAAGTTTTTACAAAACCTCCTGCAATAATTCAACTGGTTTTGGCAGCCTGGGGGTTTGCACCCACCCGTTTGTGTACGTGGCCTCCTCCATCTTCAGGCTCATGCAGGAACAGAGAAACAAAACTGCCAAGAGACAGCTTGTCCACCAAGCTGACTGGGAAACAAATAGATGGCAAAGGGAAATTAAATCAGAGCATTGAAGTTGTTGTAAAATAACTAATCATCTAAGAGCATACTGGTGACTGAGGTAATGGACTTTAGTGTCTCTCACAATGTTGATCCCAGTGCTGTCCTCCTGTTAGAATCAACATCAGAACCATCCCAGATCTTAGTTACATCAGAGAATTTCTTGTGCAGAAAACATATTCACACCTACATCATGGCCAGCAAAAACTGTCCTGGAGTGTAAGAATTAGATCCCAAATTTAACACAACTGTCATTGACAACCATAAAAAGCAATCAAAAAATTATTTTAAATTGTCTTATAAAAATATTTACAGTAAAATGTGTTAGTGCTAATGCTACGTTTTCAGTCCTAGAAAAAGACAATCTGTAAAGGATCTGGCTCAGGTGCTCAGAATTAAAAATACAGTAATGAAACCACACACCAAAGGAGAACAAATTCAAAAAGCATTTTAAGGTGTGTGTAGGGGGATGCAGCTGGTTCATCACATGTTATGGTTGTTCATATTGCATAGCTGGGAAATGAGGTCACTTGACTTGCATAACACTGCAATGTTTGAGAAGGAAAGAAGAAAGGATAGAAAGACAGAAACAAAAAGAAGACAGAAAGAAAGAGAGACAGACAGACAAAGACAGAGAGAAAGGCAGACAGAAAGAAAAAAAAAGACAAAGACAGGGAGGAAGGGAGGAAGGGAGGAAGGGAGGAAGGGAGGAAGGGAGGAAGGGAGGAAGGGAGGAAGGGAGGAAGGAAGAAAAGAAGGAAAGGAGGAAGGAAGGAAAGAAGGAAAGAAGGAAGGAAGGAAGGAAGGAAGGAAGGAAGGAAGGAAGGAAGGAAGGAAGGAAGGAAGGAAGGAAGGAAGGAATCAATCAATCAATCAATCAATCAATCAATCATTTGCCATCAAGGAGAACTGGCTGCAGCCAGGAACACCACCTCTCATCCCTGGCAAGGGTGGCAAGTCCTAGCCCTGTCCAGCAAGCTGGAGGCTTGGGCCAGCACTGGGCAGAAATGCCATTTTACAATAGCAGAAAAACACCCTGATCTGAGGGCAGGTGCCATCAGGGATACCTTCCTACCATTACTTTTACTATAAGAAACACCTCCTAGAGGAGTAGCATGTTGTACAACTTTGGCACATTTCACTGCAGATTGTAGAACCCATGGAAAAAGGTTTAAAGGGTATTTTACAAAAGACTAATCTTTTTATTATTATTATTATTATTTTCCAGGCCTCTGAGCTGACATACAATGGAAGAGTAGATACCAAGAATAATACTGCCATTTCTTTGGACAGTTTGCTTTTGTCTGTAAAAATAAGAATATCCAAAGAGAAGCAGGTGCTACCTGATGTTCCATATGAAGGTCAGTCTCCTCTTTGTGGGAGGTGACAAAGCCAAGGTAGGTGCTGTTTCCCTCAGAGTGAACAGGCACCCATCTTGCAATTTCAACACTAAAATCTACTTATTTACAGAAGTAACTCACTCCTCTACAAGAGCTGCACGAGGTGATTTAGCCTTAGATACCCCTGAAATAAATTTTTACATATTTTTCTTTTCCACTGTAAAAGGTCACATGGAGTCCTTTTGAAAGATCTGCAGAGACAGAAGCCAACAGAACACTGGTAAGTGTTGAAGCTCAACAGGGACACAGGCAGATTCAGTCCTGCAGGCCAGCTGCCCACTGCAGAGAGCCTCAGCTGATCTATATCAGGGGTGGAAAAACAAAAAAGGAGAGAAAATATTTTCCTTCATTAGTTCTATTTAGTTGAGGAGTCTTTTGGGAGTCTGCCCCAGTACGCAGAGGCATACCAGAGCTGAGGATGAGACACAAAAATGTACTTTAAAGTCAAACATCATCTTCAACCAAAAGCTTTGACAATTTGGGATATAAGCAAGACAGCTACCTTACAGCATGGATCTAGATTTGTCTGCTTTGAATAATCTTCTGAATCCTTTATACGCCTTCAGTGCAGGCAAGATTAAAATAGCAATTAGAGGGACAGTGATTAGCTAATCTCTATATTCTGGAAGCATTAAAACACTGCAGGTATTTTACTTTGCTCAGTAACCCTTGCTTGGGTGACACAGGTTTTTGCTGTATGTAATGTCTCTACATTAATGGCAGTGGAAGGTATTTCTTTTAACATCTAAATGATCTATTATGAAATGGCATTGAGATGCTGGACAGAGCTAGAACTGGAGCTTTCAGCACAGCTGAAACATGTGAGTTGGGTATCCTTTCTATTCAAGAAACATTTGTTTCACAGGAGCAATAAACACTGTGGGAGCAGCACATTTTTGTGGGGTTGCAAAGTTCTGCATGATTCAGGTACTGAGACTTCAGCCCCAGGGAAGGCACTGCCCAGCAGGTCCCATCACGTACAGCAAACAGCATTCATGGCAAGTAGAAAAATCACATGGTATTTATTTCCACCACACAACAAGCATTTCAGTGATACATACAGTAGTCCAGTGGCATATACAAACGTTTGACTGAGACAGTGTCACATTCGAGCCAGAGCACCCTGTTCCAGTCCATTTCTGCTGACTACTTTTCTCAGTTGGTACTCAGAAGTTCCCATTGCCTGTAGTAAAGTCCACCCTCCAGGCACAGTGAGTAAATAGTTCATCCGATAATGTGCACAGAGCATCAGTAGTGAAGAAATCCAGAAGTGTTTGGTTTTACTCACGTGGCCAAACGTAGCAGTTCTGTTTCACTCAAGAAATCAGTGCCTGCAGTTCAAGCACAGTGTTTATCTCAGGACACTAACCATTGAGAAGAACAGTTGATTGCACCACAGATAACAAGCAACACCTCGTGCCTAGCATGGAACATGCCCCCCAGAGGGATTTTCATTTCGCTACACAATCCATCGCAGAGCAGATGATGTTTGTAACGTATCACTTGTCATGCTAAGACGTTAACAGCGATGAGATGGGTCAAATCAGAGGTCAGTCATCTTCTCAACACCACCTAGCTGGATCCACTTCACCTCCACTCCTCACGTGGGCTTGACAGTGTGTCACAATGGTTTGTGAATCACAGCCACACCTGTTGTAAGAATGGAAAAAGTTATTGCAGGAGCAGCTCCCGAGATGTGATGTGACCCTGCAAAGCCAAAGACCAGCAACAGATTAGCAGAGAAAAAGGTGTCTACTATTTCTGTGAAAGTTTTCCTCTATTGAAAGCCACACAAAACATACAAAAATGTAAGATTAAATTTTCAGGAGGCACAACACTGAGTTTATGAATTCCCCGAGCTGGCAGCAGCTCTCCCACTGACTATTTACCTGCATAACTTCGGCCTGTGCTCATGCTGGTTGGTAATAACGTCCACTTGTCCGTCGTGGGATTGTAGTATTCCACTGAGGCCAAATTACAGGACCCATCATCTCCTCCCACCACGTAGAGGAGACCATTCACAGCACACACACCTCAAAGCAGAGTGCAGATGGTTAGACATGGACTAACTCATCCCCCACCACATGTCACCTGCCATGTTCCAATTCATTCCCAAGCAGATACCTCACCTTCCATTTTTATCACTTTGTTATAATACTGATCACTTACACTACTAGGGTATTAGCTGCATTAAAAACCACACAGACAACTCCAACCAAACACCACACACAGGCTTATTGTGGTTACCTGCATTTCTTCGACACATATTCATGTCTGCTACTTGCTTCCAGGTGTTTGTTCCTGGATCATAGACTTCCACACTCTTCCTTACTAAGGGACCATCATGCCCCCCAGTGGCATACAGTAGCCCGCTGAGGACACCAACACCTGCCAAAGAGAGCCCACCATCAGTCAGACTTACCAGGGAAGGGGCTGAGTGCCTCTGGATCTTCTGCTCTCCACCCACTACATGGCCCTACAGACCTGCACAGTAACACCTGGCAGATGTCCTGTCTTCCAGGGCTGTCCTCCTTCTCAGATGGACCTCTATCTATCAGAGATCAACCATCTGGTCCCATGTCACTCTTCTGCCTTTATTCAAGCTTTTGGGACTTGTTCATAGAATCATAGAATCATAGAATTGGCTGGGTTGGAAGGGACCTCAGAGATCATCATGTCCAACCCTTGACCCACTGCTGCAGTTGCTAGACCATGGCACTGAGTGCCACATCCAGGCTCTTTTTAAATATCTCCAGGGATGGAGAATCCACCACCTCACTGGAAAGTCCATTCCAATGCCTGACCACCCTCTCCGTGAAGAAATTCTTTCTAATATTCAACCTAAATTTCCCCTGGCACAACTTAAGTCCATGTCCTCTTATCTTGTTGAAAGTTTCCTGGGAAAAGAGCCCAACCCCCCCCTGGCTCCAGCCTCCTTTCAGGGAGTTGTAGAGAGCGATGAGGTCTCTCCTGAGCCTCCTCTTCTCCAGGCTGAACACCCCCAGCTCCCTCAGCCTCTCCTCACAGGACTTGTGCTGGATCCCTTCACCAGCCTGGTTGCCCTCCTTTGGACCTGCTCCAGGACCTCAATCTCCTTCCTGACCTGAGGGGCCCAGAACTGGACACAGGACTCGAGCTGTGGCCTCACCAGGGCTGAGTACAGGGGCAGAATCCCTTCCCTGGACCTGCTGGGAAGTTCTCTCATCCCTGTCTGCTGCATCCCACCCCATCTCCTCCCCACCTTTGCTGCAGCGGGGCCCTTTGCTTTCAGCATCCTCTCAGCCCCACCGCCTGGATCGGGGTCATTCCCAGGACTTGGAATCACCCGTTCTCTTCTCCACTAGATGTCAGCACCGGGACGGCGACGCCGGTAGCTGGGAACAGGGTTTGGTGTATGGAGCTGTATGGTAAATCCCCATGAGAGGCATTGGGAACCGGAGGGGTGGGTGGGGAACAACCAGAGCTTGAGGAGCAAAACTTGCTGGGAATAGGACATTGCAGGGCTATTTGGCAGGCAAGAAAGAGCATTTCTAGTATTGAGCCTGACTTGTGGAGATGTACTTGCAAAGCAGAACTCGGAGCAGAGTGCTCCAACAAGAAAAATTCACTGAAATCCTACAGACACAAACCATTTTGACATGTTGTCAACAACACTAGACACTCATTCTGTTCTCCTGTGAAGTTTAAGCATCAAACAGATAATAAAAACCTCTTCAACTGAATTCAAACCATGAACGTGTGACCATATTCACCTCACCTGGAATTACAGAAAAGGTGTCAGAGAGTGGAAAGAAAGACAGTGTAGAGAGCTGCCTCCCAGCTGCCCAGCTCAGGAGGAAATTCCCACCACAGCTTAACCTGCAGGGTCATTTCAGTCCCCTGCAAAGGGCTTACCCTGGATAACTCCACTTTGACTGTTGTATGCAATTTGACATCAGGGAAGACCCACTGCACACACAGCAATAGAACCAACATTAACACATTTCCTTTCATCTGAAGATGATTTTAAATGCAATGGATAAGAGGTTTCACCCCTTTCAAAGAGGAATAGCAACAGAAAGGGGAAGTGCCTACCTGGCCTGATGTCACATAGTAAGTAAAAAATCATCAAAACTAGGATATAATCCTTTTTTAATATGACCTTTCCTCTAATCCTCCAGATTACCAATGCCATACACTTAAAACTATCTTAGCAGGGGCAATCTGAGACTAGTTTTGTTACCTTGTCTGAACATCACCCAGTGCAAATACACTTTGTGATGCAAAGCATCCACTGGATGCTTGCAGAGAAAATCCAAAAGAAAAATCCACCCAACAGCCCCCAAAGACAGAAGAGAAGGAGGCACAGCCCAGCTTTCCAGTCCTTGCCTGAGCCTGAGGCTGGCCACTTGAAAAGACAACTCTTTGCTTCCAAGTGAGATGTATCTGTTAGCGAGGCTACTTAGAAACACTGAACATTATCTCATTAATCCAGAAATTAATTTCAATTTGGCAGATTTTAACAAAGTCAGGAGAGTCACTGAGAGCTTCCAAGCAATTACAGTATTTTTTCCGCTCGTGGGAAGTGGGGAGGAAATAACAGGTTGCACATGCCAGCCCAGCAATGCCAAAACACACTTTTTCTTCCATTCTGAGAGCAGAGGAGAACCCAGTGATCATCTGCTCTTCAGCTGACACCTCAGAGGCAGTACCTGCTCCGCTGCGCCGAGTGCTCATGTCAGCTACGTAGCTCCATTCGTTGGTGGCTGGGTTGTACTGCTCGACGGTACTAAGGCACTGACGGGATGCTCCGTCGTAACCCCCCACAGCATAGAGTTTACCTGGAAGAGGCACACATTGCCATCAACACCGTGTCTACAACTGATTGGCTTCACCATCGTGGCTGATGACAGACCCTGGCTGAGGGAGGCCCTGGGAGATGTGTCTAGACCTGCTGGGATGTCTGGGGGAAATCCTCCCAAATGGATCTGAAGGAGACTCACAGACAGGTGAGCTGTTTTTGAAGCTGTTGTCAACTAAGACGGGGAACCAATGTGACACAACAGCTCAATTATAAGTCAAAAACCCAGAGGGTTTTCCAAATGATTTGTTGCCCCAGATGAGGTAACATCAAAGCACGTTCTGCTGATGGAGAGTTTCTCCCTGTTCATGTGCCACAAGGCAACATGTGCTGTCAAAGATTGATTCTGTTCACTAATTACAATATTACATGAGCAATAAATATGTAGTAGCCTTTTATGTTAATGTAATAACTATATGGAAATCTAGACCTGATGGAATCTAGATCTGATTTTGAAAAACCTTGGGCCATATCAAAACTAACTGGTGCTGCTAGCACAGCTGAGGCCAGCCTGCTCCCTTGTGCCAAGTGATCACCACACAGAAGATACCATGGAAGATCTTCACAGCATGGATACCTGTCCCTGCCCACCTCAACTCAAAGAACACACACTGAGTGAGACTGGAAAAATAACATCAGACATCACAGGACTATACCATTCGTGTAAGAAAGGTGACACTTCACCATGTCTTCTGTTCATAGGCCTGACTGACACTGTCTTCTCATATAAACTGATCAGCCTGTTTTGCACAGAGGTAGTAAACTCTTTGGGCATTTCTTGAGTGTTTCTTTACTAGAGCACCTAGAAAGGTGTTCTGGTTCAAGACCAGACACTACAAGAAACCACCCTTAATAAAGTTCAACAAATATGTAGGAAATTCTAAAAATTTTTTTTTTACCCATGAATAAGACCTAGTTTCAATCTGTAACAGCAGAGTCTGACCACAGATAAGCTATGCTCTTCCTGTCTCCATAAACATTTCAAATTTACTTGTGCTGTTGTTTCAACCCACCTGGTGTTAGTCAATGAACCAAGGCAAGAACGCCAGGCAGAGCAAGACAAGATAAAGCTGGCTGTCTGGCATAAATTATCAGATATTTTCAGTACCCACAGATATCAGATCAATCTTCTGCAGTTAACACTTTGGATTAACTGCAGGCTGCAGCTTGCTCCCTACACCTATCTGATGAGCTCTTCTTCCCCATCACACACCCTCAGTTTTTTTTTTCACAGACTCTAACATGTGCAATGCTTATTTGCAGTTTCAAGCAAAGCAAAGGAAAAAGATTTGGTTTGTCTCCAGTAGAAATGCTCTCCACAGACATGCAACTCCTGGGTATGTACTTATTTATTCCACATGCAAATGACTGACCCATTTTAACAAATCCCACTGACTATCAGCAGCCCAGCACTTCACGAGCACAGCCAATTCTGTAGGAGATGCTTCTTAAATATGCAAATTTAGAACAACCACCGCTATTTATTCTGAATTCATCTTTTTTCCTCCTCTCATATAAACACATTCCATGTACATAAACACGTCATGTATTTCCCATGCACACAGGTCAAACCAAGCTGCTCCAAAGCTCAGCTTATAACAAGGCTTGTGACAAGAGCTGCCCCACACTGCACTGACTCAGAAGTGCTATGGCAGGCTAAAGACAAGGTCAGAGAAAACCTTTCACCTGCTTCAGAACTGATTTTGCTAGAAGAAGAAAAGATTCCTACTTAAACTGCTCTTTCTCCTGGATCCACATCAAGCACCTTAGCCCCACTTCCCTCAATTTTGGTGCTGACAAAAGGTGCCAGCAGCCACCATGGCTCCTCCAGGCACCCCCTGCACCCACATCACCTCCCTCCTGCAGCACTGGCATTTGCCATCATCACTCCCTCTGCTCATTTACAAACCAGAACAAACCGTGCCGTTCATGCTGGCAAGCCTGATGTCAATAAATTCAGGTTTTGGTATTCCTGCCAAACTACCAGCTCGGGGCTGTGGGAGGAATGATGCTCCTGTTTTGGGGGAGATGGGGATTTTTGGGGATGGGTACTCCATCCCCGAAGCATCTGCTCATGGCAACAGCATATGCTACACAATACCATGTGCTTTCACTGGCCAGAAGCAGCCCAGGAAGAATAATGATTCAAAGAAATTTGCACACACCTAATGGCATTAACAGGAGGCATGGGCTGGTCTGATTTGGGTCTGAGGTTTTTAGAAAGCTACATGTGATTTTTCAGTAAGATAAAGAGGAGATAAAGAGCAGCCTTTACCTCATATAAAATAAATCTTTACCAACTAGTCTAGACAACAGTTCCTGCAGTTCCCTCCTATGTAACTTAACAATTCAGGCTTCTCTTTGACACAGTGACATTTGCTTGATGGAAATGGCTGCTGGTTTCTTACCCTCCACAACTCCAACTCCAACACTGCTTCTTCTTGTATTCATGGGAGCCACAAAAAACCACTCATTGGTTTTATAGCTATAGGCCTCAACTGATGCCAGACCTAGTTAAAAAGGGGATACACAGGTTTTCTAATTAAAAAAAAAGAGAAGAAAAAAAGATTGGTGTTGCACTTTCATCTGCCTTCCACCTCCTCCCAAGCCCATAATTCCCCACACACTCCTGCAGCCCAATTTTCTAGTCCCTTGCCTTTCAGGCTGGGACCAACACTGTCACTTCTTCAGCAACTGGAAAAACTGTTATCCCATCACCCCTGCTGTGGGACTGATGTGCTGGGGACACCAAGGAGCAGAGTCCAGATTCCAAACCCAAAAGTCCTTTCAAGTCTTACAAAAGGCCCAAGTAAAGGTTTAAAAATTCTCCCAGACTCTGTTGCATTGTATTCCTCACCAGTTGAAATAGTTTAGGGCTTAACCAAGTGGCAAAGCTCTGCAGCAGAGGCTGAGGTGTGAATCTAAACACGCAGTTACGCCAAGATAAATCCACACACGTACCCCATGAGATGCCTTGCTGCCATTTTTTTCATGTTGCTATGAAAAATTTAACTAAAATAAGGAAAAAAATCCCTCTTAGGTCGAGGAAAAACATATACAGAGAATGAGACTGGAAAAACTGTATCACTAAAGAAAAAAAACCAGAGTGAGATTCTCTGCAATGACTGATGGGTCAGAACCTCCCTACAGCTCTGCAGCCTTTGCAGAGGTCTCTGTAAACATTTTTCAGGTCAAGCACTGCTTGGTTTTTGCTCGGTCACGTACCAGTGCTGCCATCAAAGCCGCCCACTGCGTACAGGAGATCATTGAGCACCGCCGCGCCTAACGTGCTCCGTCTTTCCTGCATGCTGGCTATAGATGTCCACTGGTCCTTCACACCATCATACACATCAACTGTCCGTACCCTTAAAGATCCATTAAAGCCCCCAACAGCATAAACATTGCCAGCCATAAACACCACACCTGAGAAAAAAAGGAGAGAGATTTTACAGGTTTGTTGCTTTTTTTACAGACAGCTTGGGAAGCGGCTATCATCAGATGTCTGTGAGACAGCAGGGGAGAGCAGAACCTGGGCAAGGTTTTGGCATTTTCTGCAGTACTGGAGTATGATAAAAGTATGATATAACCTACATGTCATGTTGAAGGTGAAATGTACATAAATACATGGCAACTTAAGGCACAGATGGATTTCACACCAGAAGGAATAACCTTCTAAGTCAGAGAGAACACCAAATGGCAATCCACGCTGACAATCCTCTCAGAAGGCTTCAGAGGAACACTTCCAACCCACTGAGCTGCTCTCCATCCCCCACTTCACAGCACTGAAAAGGCCTTGCTCATCTCCTTTGATTTTCACTAGGAAACCAGCAAGGAAAACCGGAGACAGACAGCCAAGAACAACCCCTCTGGAGAGCATGAATGAGAAGGATACATGTGTATAGTGAAAGAGAAGGAAGGAATGGAAAAAAGAAAAAGATTCTTGAGGCCAGGGGCACAGAAGCAAGCTAACAGGACAACTGAGAACATCCACCCAGCCTTGAAGAGTTGCATTGGGTAAAAAAAAACAAGGTATAGCACGTGTTCCTCTTACCTGCTCTGCATCTTCGGGAGGGAAGCTCAGCAACCTGATCCCACCTCTCCTCCTCAAAATCATAGCACTCCACACTGCGAATGGCTTTGGGTGCTTGCCCACCCACCACGATCATCACCTGGAGAGGGAAGACAAAAGCCAGAAAACCTCAGACACCAGCCCAGGCAGCTGCTCTCTGTAAGCAAACCATTGGCACAACCTGGTCAAATGTAGCTGCCAAGAACATGCTGCAAGCCTACTAAAAGCCTCTGCAGGAGAGAAAAATGTTGTCTCCAATGTAATGCATGCTTAATGTGTCAGCACCATTCCTCACCATTTCTGACATGGGCAACCTGCCCCATTTCCTCATGAAAACCAAAACACACTACAGCACACGTAAGATTCCCCACCAAAGTATTTTTAAGTGAAGAGCTCAGTGTAATTTCCACTGTTTAGTCATTATCTCCACGGTGCTGCTAGAAATAACCAATGCCACTTAGCAAATAAAACCTGACAGCTGTATTGCCACCTGTGGGGAAGGCAACACTCAGGGAAATCACCAGGACTATTAAGACTGCGGGTGCAGGGCTGCTGAAGGAAGTCATTTGTCAGCTTCATTGAGGCTTTTGGCTACAACATGGATTGATGCAAATCCAGTAATTAAACCCTAAATTCCTTACAGACAGGGAAGATCTATAGGATGGTGATCAAGGGCAATCTCAGGAGTATGCTCTGGCAGGTCAGGTTAAAGATCCATCCAGCCCTAGACTCCATTCCCAGGAATGGCAGAGCAGCGGATACTGAAGAAAAAGTGAGAAGACCTGGACAGCATGCAGTGTGGCCCTTCCTAAATCTGCCCTGTCTGCCATCAGAAGGCAAACTCCCCAGGGACTCAGTGACTTGCTCAGGGGTAATGGTCCCAAGAGTAAACATCTGATCACTTGAGGGCTCTCCATCACTCCTGAGTCCTGCTCCTGGGTACTGTGGACCAATGGATGCATGACAGTGTCCAAACCACCTGCACCTACAAATAACTTGACCTGCACTTTGTTCTGAACACTTTTCTACCCTCCACAGCTATCAAGAGGGAGGATTTGCTCCCCTTACCACAGCAAATTGGCAAGTGCAAACACTAGCCAAGACAGTCTAATTTTTACAGGGCCAAGGAGCTGGAAACAAGAGAATGGGGCTTCAAATATAGTCAAAGAACAGACAAGAAACTGGTGTTAGCCCCTGCAAGTTGGCTTTGAGTAGCTGAGGGGATAAGAATGTCACTTGAGGTCACCAAGGTAATGAGTTCAACTGCAACCACAGCTGTGTTACAAGTACAGAGCTAGACAGCAACTTAAAGAATCTGAAGAATATGAAAATAGTGGACTGTTACAACTATAGAGATGAGAATGTGACATTAGAAAATGAATTGGGTCTCAATTAGCAGTCTGACTACTAGTTGTGTAACAGTCTCTCATAGAAAGCTGTACGGCTTCACGTGATTACTGAATTAAGAGATTTCACAGCAGACTGTTAATCCCTCATTCCCAGAACCAACAAACCAGATGAAAGTTTCTCAGTAACAGGATTGCCAGAAGATCATCACATTCTCCCCTTTCTTTACAGTTAAAAAGAAGGGAGGAGAGACCTGCAGAAGATCTGGGTATGTGCTCATAACTCATCCTACAAGATGTTAAGAACCTCTGAACTCATTGGTTCACTGTTCATTTTCACCCTTAACTACTTTAGTCCTTGCACAAGCATCACATCAGCCTTCACAATGCCCACAAAGCTGTGTTCTACCAACTCCATCTCAGCACCAGTAGATGGAACAGACACAACACACTGACACACTCTGCAGAACTGCAGTTTTTCAGTGGACAGTCCACTATCTGAGTATCTGAACATTCCCTCTTGCCACAGATCTTGTACACCACACCACAAACCAAGGTCCCTCTGATTTGTGTTTAGAAAAATGCACTGTGGTTTTGATGTCTTAGAATTTCTGAAAAGCTTATTAATAATGCTTATTATTAAGATACATTGTGCTGAACTGTGTTTATCTCTGGGGCACAGGGAAAATAGTTTCTGTTATTGTTTCTTTCTTCACTAATAAAGTGGTGGCCAAAGCATCCCATGCCTGCAGGATAAATACAGGGAGTAACAAGGATTATTTATTCAGTAGCTGCTTTGAGTCTATTGAAATTCACTTCAGACTTCCTGCCCACGGGTCTGGGTGCTGTTATTTCCTGCTTTCCAATGAAGGAGACAGGAAAAGGAAAGACACCTACTGTGACCCTCCTCAGCAGGGCTGCACCACAGTGCTACGAGCCAGCAGAAACCTCAGCCAGCCCTCTGAGCACTGCAGTTTATCCAGCTTCATTATATAGCTTTGGTGGGCACAGGCAATTCCAGAAGAGGGAGTAAAGCACTTCCAAGTACAATCATAGCATCAGTAAGAACTAATGTAGAAAACACAGAATTTCTTTCAAATACAGAAAAATGCCAGCAGTAATACAGTGTGAGGTGACACAAAACTACAGATGTGGCTTACCTTTGGCAGGCTAACGGGAGTCCTTGGCTTTGTTCTAGGATTCTTTATCAGCTGCCTTTGATCCAGAGGAAGCAAATGATACTTCATAGCCTCAATAAGGAAGTCTTTACAGGTGTTGTTATTCTTGATTAAAGCTTCTTCTTCAACTGTCTGAGAATACACACACACACAAAAGATGATTTAAACTCAGAGCCACGTGTAAAAAGAACATGAAACCTGCAATTTCTCTTACAAAGTATCAACATTGGGAAAAAAAAATATGCAGAAGACAGAGACACCCAATTCTTCCCAAAGAAATACATGTAGTAACAGCCATGCTTCTCACTGTTTTTCAGTATCACTCACAAGCAGCAGTTATCCTTCCATCTTACCACCCTCTGCCAGACACTTAACAAAGAGGAGAATTCACCAGGAGTCTGGGTACAAAGTAAGTAATTTATTAGACAGAATTTTTAAGAAGAGGTAATATCTTTTACTTGATCAGAAGATAAAGTTGAGAGGAAAAGAAAAATGTGATGTATTCATCTTGTGGACACCGATTTTATCTCACTTGTATTGTTTTTTTTAAGACACATGATAAAAGCATAGAAGCCATAGAGCCCATAGGCCAACCCTGTTTTGGGGGATTCTCAGCTCATTATCAGGGCCCAGACCCCAGGAATTAACTTGTCAGGAACAATCTCTAAGTCAGAGATCACATCACCTGCCATCACACAGACCCATCTCTGACACAGATCTTAAGCCAAAATTATCACACAAAATGCATTTTCACCAAGGTAAATTTACCTGCATGCCAGGGGAAAAAAAAAAACTGTACAAGCTTGTACCACCACCACCTGGGTACTTTCAGAGTGATAAACCCCAAGATACTAACTTCTAAGTGGGGCAGGAGCTTGGCTCTAGGCACTGCCTGGCAGACCACGGGTCCCATTTACAGAAGGTTTCTGCACTCACACATTGATTGCAGAGTCCACCCAGTTTTTCTTTTTATTTCCCTGTTCACAGACTCAGTGGCATGCCAAATCACCCACCCGAGATAGAAACAGCCAAGCCATTGATTAAGGAGCTACCAGCAGCTTAAGTACAAGTATTAACTACTTATTTGCAGACTAACCTGTACAAGATAATCTCTGGGCAGAAGGGGTAGGCGAACATGTTCCATCAGTTTAGCCATGTGCTCCAAGCGAGATTCCTTCTCATAATTTATCCAAGAAATAACTGCTTCAAAGACCTACACAGGTAATGTACAATTAAACAGAGAAGAGAGAGCAGGCCTGCACAGTCATCTACTCAGAATCACAAGCATTGTGATTTTACAACATGGAAGGAAAGGAGGTACAAGATCTCTATCAAACAGATGAAAAAGTCACGACTTTGCAGAGAACACGAGCACCCCAGCAGCGAAGAGGTGAGCTGAGCATGCATATTAATAACCAACTTCACATCTAGATGTGCTGTATCACTCTGAAAGCCAAGCATGCATCCAGGACAATCATAAACCCCTTGGACATTAGCACTGGAAGGCAGCCAGGAAACTTAATTAGCTGGCTGATACTTGCGTTGGACATTATCCATGAAATCAGCCACAACAATTACTCCTGATAACAGAGATGTCCCCTCCCAAAGCAGTCTGGCCACACAGTAAGTCACCACGCTTAATATTACATTTAATCACTGCACCAGTTCCTCTCCAGCCCCAAACCCAAGAAGTCTTCAGGAGAAATTCCCCACACACGCAGGAACACCGACCTGCGGCCAGGCAGTCATTTCACTGCTAAAAATACCCAGGTACTTCTGCAGGGAAACAAAGGCACACTGGACTTCTGGTCTAAACCAAAATCTGGTTTTACTCCCAGATCCAACCAGTTCTGATAAGGATCCAAACACTGACTCAGTAGCAAACTGGGGACAAACTAACCCATGCAGCAGGAGCCATGCAGCGCCGTGAGTAACCAATAGACATGGACAGAAACGTCCTGTGTGGGCTCCTGGACTGAATATGTATAAGCTTGTGTAACTATGAGCCTCACTCCTCCCAGGAGAAAGGCCTAAAAATGTCACTGGAAGCAGGGCAGGCTTCCTGAAATGCCCAGAAAGGCAAGGAGAGGGGCTGGTGCAGTCTCAGATGCTGCACAGCAAGATCCGGATCCTTGCAATGGAGTTTCCCTGTAGAATCAGAATTAAATTCTGACCCTTCACTCACATCTGCAGGAAAAATTCCCCAAGTGTTCTCACCACCAAGTTGCTCACGGGGGGCTGAGCACAGCCAGCTCCTGCAGACCCTGCCTGTCCTATGCTTCCCCCAAAAAGCATTGCTGGCCATGCACGTGCCCTTGGTTTCTGCTTCCCTCCAGGGTTACCAAATGGTCAGGCTAATTTGCACAGATATTTTTTTTCTTTCTTTCTTTCCACCCTTCCTATCACTCCCCAAGAAACCATTTTGTTTGGTCCAAGGTCACCACCAATTTGACAGAATTAACCACAACCGAGGGCACCATCTCTCAGTCCCCAGTTGTGGCTGGCAAATATATTTGTATCTTCTCACAAAGGAGAGGCAGAGTGCAGAGAGCTTTCCTTCTCTTAAACTAAACTGTATACTTTAAAAAAGCAGTAAAGCACCAGCCTCATTTCCTATGCCTACAAGTGCTCATGCTGAACTGTTTGGAATTCAGGATCTGAGGTGAGGATTTAAGCAACACAACAGGGGGCCACATAATCAAATCCCAGAAAATGCAGAGGAAAATAACTACTGCAGAACCTTTAGGTATTTTTAAATGAAAATAAATAAGCAAACAATTTCACTTTGGCTACAAGGCATTTAAAGTAGAAACTAGGTTGTTGTAAGATTTTTAATTGCAAATGAGTGTAGAAGAAGCAAATGTTTAGCCAACAAACATGCTTTTCATTAACCTCTTCTGCAAAAAATCCTGGCTGCAAAACAGGTCACAGGACTGGGACATACCCAGCTAAAGACCAAACTGACAGGGAACAATTCTTAAAGGAAAGTAAAGCAAACATGCACGAGGAATAAACTGCTTCCTCTGTGCTGGAGACTGATCCTGAGTTAGGCTGACACCCTGACACTACCCTGCTATGCCTACTCTAAAAATAACATAAATGTTTAGAAAATCAGACTCTGGCACCATTTGTTGGCTCTGATTCCTAATTTTAAGAGAAGAGGGGAAAAATACGAATCCAAGACAGCAATATCTCTATTTAAAGGCCACATCTGTCTCCAATACTTCCATGCCCCCCTCTGCACACTGTCCCTGCTGCAGACCCCGAGCTGCTCCCCCAGGAGCCAGGTTTTTCAAGCTTTGCAGGACCCACTGCTGGGGTGTGATGGAAGGATGCAGTTACCCACACAGCTCTATTTAGATCAGAGGCATGGGCTGAGTTAGTGGCTGGCACCTGCCTGGCTATAGGAGCCAATCCAAGCCTGGGTGAAGCAGATTTCCCACTCTATGGAGTAGAATGAAAAGAAAATAAAAAGCCTGGAATATCCCCCTTTTGCACAATACCTAAACAAAGATGTATTCCCAGTCTCTTTAGCCAAATATCCAGCTGTTAGATATTCCCAGGAGTGAGGACCAAACTATGCATCAGCTCCTGCTCTTTGTAAAATACACCAACTCTTAAAAAAATGTCTCTCCCCACTATTCTGAGCTTGCAGGAGCCCTTTCTCAAGGACTGGGAGCCCCTCTATTTCACACATCATGAGTAAATATGAATAAATAGGACTTTTTAATAGTTTTTCCTTGCTTACATACATTATTAAAATTGAAGAGCCAATTAGGTCAGGTACAGAAAGCATTGATAAAACTGTCTTCAAAGTACTCAGATGTAGCAAAAAAGGGCAGACAGGGACCAAAATAAACCTTTGCCCTAGGTGCAACTGGCTGGCAAATACAAGGGGAAGAGAAAGGAGGGTATTTGAATAAATGGGGTAATATTTGAATAACGTTGTCACCATTTTACAATTAAAATAGATTTCTGTAGTAGCAGACAATTTTTGTAGTTGTGATGGCCTAGAGGTATGAGTATGCCAAAATTTGTGGAGATAAAGAATATATTTTATACAGCTAATGGGAATTTGTTGGGGGGAGGCAGAGGAAGGGGAGAAGCTGGTGGGAACACACGCCTGGTCTTGAAGCACTCCAAGGGCAATACTTCCCTCCCTGGTCTCATTACCTTCTGGCCCTGTAAGGACTCTGCTATAACAAGTTCTCAGTGACACAGAGATAGAAATACTCTGGCTCAGTACATGTGTAACACATGGTAAGAACAGGAACCTCTCGTGAAATCTGGCTATGACATTCAGCTCTCAGATGTTTCAAGTATTTGCCTACTTACATCATCTTGTTGCTTAAAAATAGTTGTCTATCCATCACATGCACACGCATACACATAGACATATGTGTGTATATACAGATATACATACACAAGCATGGTTTTTTACTTTTTTGGAATATGTATGTCATAAATTAGCAGATCGAAAGAATAAAGGTCAGGAAATTCTGAAGCTAATGTTAAACAGCAGCCTCCAGGTCTGTCCTCAATTCTTAGCACTTCTTTGGACTCCAGCACGTATTTCATGTTTATGTTCAAATCCCATTCTCTTCCCTTCTCCTGTATCTGTAGTTTTGAATGTGCAGCTTACGCTTACATTTCCTTCCACTGCCTTCCATTCTCAACTTTCACAATCAGCTAAAGAAATACTGGATTTGATTGTATAAAGCTCAGATGAGGGAGGAGTACTTTGATTTCTCTGGGCAAAAGGCCAATAAAAGCTTTTAACAATGCTGCACAGGGCTGGAAAAATTGGTTACTAAACTTGCATTTCCCTTTGCAAGCTGCTCAGCTCATGCAAAGCAATTCTGCTGCGAGTTTACACCATTTGGTTTTTTTCCCTTTTTGGCCCTGCCTGTGTGGCACCAAGTAGCACCAAGACACCCACCTTATCCCCACGCCTGCAGAAACATGCTCCCAAAGCCTCCAAATTTGCTGGCTTAGGATCTGAAGGAAACATCACTGCGTGTCCACATGGATCCACGTCTGCAGCCTGGAGGGGCTGAGCGGGATGGGTGCACACGCCTAGATGTGCAGCCTGACCAGCTCAGTGCAGACTACCAGGACCACAAAAATAACGTCAGGGCCTTTTCCCCCCTTCTTTTTCTATTAAAAACACTGATGATGCTAGTAAAATGCCTTCTTTTTGGTTGCAGGTATCCTTTAGCTGTTCTGACCAATGTGCAACAGAAGCCAATATGCCTCCTTGGCCTAATGAAAGTCCCCTTTTTGTGGTTTTACAGCAGGTAACAAGAGCTTTACACAACAGGAGATGGGAGGTTCCTAGTTTTTCAGAGAGGGAAGGTACTGGGTTCTGGCCCCCAGGGCTTTTTAGAAGTGATATGGATCTGAGAATCATTACTTCCTACAAAGGACAACTTAATGAAGGTCATTTTTACTTATTTTTAGGATCCAAATTATTTTTAATTTTCCTTTCCACATGAGTTCTGTTGGAAAACGGCCCCTTAAAGAGCATGGCAAGAAAACAGTTCCTGAGGGAAGATCTAGAAACATTCCAGCATTCTTACATTCACTCTTGCTGTACAATTTACTTTACCTTTTCTTCAGAGGAGACTGTGAGCTTGTCACTTGATATTAAACTGCAAACCTGGTCCAGACTAAGACTAAGAAATTCTTCTCCTAGCATCACCTCAGGGAAGTGCTGCTCTGTTCAACAAATGAAAAGGGGAAACAGAAAATTACAATGAAATCCATGTTCTCAGTGAAGCGAAGGACCACAGCATTCAGAGAACCACAGCTCCAAGCACCTGAGACAGAAAACACTGCGTGGCAGAACTGAGAGAGAAAACAGTCTCAGAACAAGTTAAAGACATCTGATGTTATGTCAAGGAACACAGGCCCCCTGAGACACTTTCATAAGTGGCAATAAATGAGAACTTAACTTTCTGCAAAGCCAATAAATACCTCCCAGTGGCAAATATGCTAAGAAATGGCAACTGAAAAAAAGTGCCAAGGAATTTTTAAACTAGTAAATAACCTGGCCACCCACAAATGCAGTTGTTGCCCACTTCAACAAGCTGGACAGAATCAGATCTGCCCAACACCTTCAGCAAAGAGGTCTTTGACATTTGTAGGTATTCACACGAAAGGCCATCTTTAACCTGAATCAGCCAGTTTGGTGCATACACTCAGGAGTGAAGAGTGAGGGATCCCAGGGCATCCAGCTGAACCTGCATGTGTGAGGGAGCACACTGAGATGGGAGAGGTGGATCCTTATCCCATGCAGACAAATGGAAAGAGAAGAGCTAAGCCCACTTTTAAATTTTTTCTCAAAAATGTATAAACTTAAACTTTTGCCCTGCTCCAAAGCCTCAGAATCTATCCTCCCCAGAACCCTTGCCTCTTCCCACTTAGTCTGCCACTGTACACATTTACTTTTTACCTCCAAATCCCTCCATGCTGTAACTTTACGAGTCAATTGAAAAACAAATTACAGCAGTTCACATCATTTTGTAATCCCAAACTGGGAGACTTGTGACCAACAGCAATACAGATCCAGAAGGGATAATCAGATCTGTCAAGCTCTGCATACCATACAGCCAAAGGGTGCTCAGAAGAATTACTTTCTAGAAAACAATTTTTAAATCAAAATCATCATTAGCCAGTTGCTGACAATTTTATTTTTGCATGTATGTTAGAAATCATGCGAGTTCTATCTCACCTACCACTTATCTTTGGTTGTAATACAGAAACAGGAATCTCAGACACTTAATCTGAAGCAGCTTTTTCAAGCTCTAACCCTTCAGCTTTGAAAAGCTGAGACTCATGTATCCAAGGAGTTCCCTCTGCAGCAAGATCTGCTTCTTGTTTTCACATTAGCAAAGTGCTTTGCCTGCCAAAAAGCAGCATTCCCAGAAACAAAAGGTGTAAAAATATCCAGAGAGAAATTCCTTGGAGATCACACCTGAACACTCCTCACTAACACTGGTGCTGCAAGGGCACTTGGACTTCCCCAGTCACAGACTCTACTTGGTCTAATGGAAACCAAAACACCAGAGCTAAGTCAAAGGCTCTGACTAAAAATAGCAGTGTTTGGATAAAGTTTGCAACTCTGTTATGCTGGAAATCATATTTAAGATCTAATGAACTCTTCTGGCCTTAAATACTTGAGAGGCAGGAAATGCTTCCCACACGGTCAGCTGGATGCACTCTTAACTTCTGGACACAATCTCCTATTCATTCTGGATTGGCACTTTGCAGTCAAAAGATATTTGATCTCTTGTTATTAGTTGGAAGCAAGTGAAAATATTTACTGATTTTAATAAAGTCATGTGTGCCTGCTCAAGAAGGCTGCTCCACCTTCTTAAGTTATCCATTGGCCAGAAGTAAGCATTTCTCAAGTAACTGAGCTCATGCACACAAGGATTCTTAAGCTTGGGGACTTCTGTCTTGGTTTAATGCTGTTACATAAACAACATAGTGAAAAGAATTTTAATGGCATTTTTATGAATGGGGTTCCATTACCATTAGATGGACTGTTGTACTAGCTGGGACTTATGAAGGCCAATAAAGCAACAAAGCAGACTTTCTAATTGCTAAACAACCAAATAAATATATAGTGAATTCAATGCTTGTTGGGTTAAAGATTAAACAGGGCCTGCAAGCAAGGATAATGAGATATTACAAGCAAGCATTTATACAATTAACCATTCCTTCCAGGGTACCTTTTTCTCCAGGGGATAATACAGCAGAGCAAACGAAAAGGTTTTACTTTTATTTGCAGAATAGGGGAGGACTTGGTGGGCACATTTTTATTCCACTGAGCCTACTCATGGTCCAATTAAGGACAAAAAACACACCAAGGAAAATGCTGCAGGACAGAGCAGGTGCTCTGGGAGACAGCAGGTGTATTTTTCCCTACACAAATAGACAGAAAAGCAGAAAAACAGACTGAGTAGAGAAAACAACCAGCCTCTCCCAAGCAGAGGTCAAGGACAACTCTGCTGGAGGAGACTGGAAAGTTCTGGGGAATTAAGAGTATGGGGCCACTTGGAACAGCTTTACATTTATGACGTAGAGGAGAAATGCTGAAAGCCATTGCCTGCATCCACTTATTGCAACCAAGCACATCCAGTCCCAAGGAAACACGAATCTATCCACCCTTGGGGCAAGTGGCCATTGCTCCACGGATCAGAGGCTCAAACTGCACAATTTTAGCTGAGTGTTCCCGCTCCCACCCACAAGATTGAATTTTGCCCAGTGCAATTTATTCCTGGAACACACAAATGCCCAGCATTGCTTACTGCTCTCATAGGGCAGCATACACGAGGAGGACACCAGCATCCCAACACCATGCTGTCCAACAGGCACCCAAAGAGATTGGGATCTGAAGGATCAGGGTTTGTTGCCTCCTCTCCTGTGGCCAAACCACATTTCATAATTTGCAGCATCACAGAAAATTACAAGTCTACAACCTAATAAAGTATTCTCTTCCCTGCTCTACTACTCAAAACATGAAGAGACTAACAGAGATGTGCTGATCTTGCTCAACCTATGAGTGACTGTACCTGGAACCAGGTTTAACTCAAAAACCAGAGGACTGTCCCCTCACCTGCATAGGCATTTGCCTGCTGCAGCAGTTCAGTACATGCGTGCACATCAGCAAAAGCTCGGATTCCAAGACAGTTTGTGGGATGCAGCTGGGACTGAAGAAAGTCACAGCAGTTTTTTCTAACATCCATCAGTTGCAATAAACTAGCAGCTGGCAACAAAACCTGCAGAGGCAAGAAAGGGGAATTAGAGTTAGAAACAAAGAAAGGTTGATTCATAGCTTGCACAAATTAGATGTAATTCCCCTTCAGACAGGTACACATTCCTGTGAGGCATGAGAAGGAATGTCAAAATTTAAGCACTATCTGTATGCAGATCCCCATCTGTGCTCTAAGAAATGGAAACAGATGCTGGGCTAAAAGCAAAGCTCTTCTCCCCCAAAAGACCTCAAGACAGGCAAAGAGAGAACTAAACACAAAGAACCATGGGTGCACCTGGATTTGTGGTTCTGTTGAAGGTGGGTCTTGCACACAGATTTTTTTTTTCCCCTGAAGTTTTTTATGTGCTCTACATACATTACCATCACATTCAAAGCCCACAGCAACCCAGAATTCCACCACCCCCAGAACCTTGAGCTTTCTTATTTCCAGCAAAACCTCCTGTGAGCAGAATGTCCAAACTATCAACATAGAGAGGGAGTTCACAGGAGATCAAGCAGGTTTTGGTGACAGCAAGACTCTCAGGAAACATGGGGCCAGCTCTTCAAATCAATGGCCCTCATTTTCACCCATGCAAAATGCTGTGGACACTTGCAGTTCATGGCTGCATCTGAAAATTAAGTACTACTTTGTATCTACAAAAATAAATACAGGAAAGGGAGACTTAATTGGATCAGGAAAGTGACATCTGCTGGAAAAACCCCCTTTGAGGCCAGTCAGTGGGACAGGAAGTAGCAAATAACATCGGTCAGGATGTTACAGCCCATGACATCAGCTACTTCCTTTCTTATGTCGTACATCAACTGCAGACGTGTCTTATCCCAGCTCTTCCATAGCTATGGCTGCTTCACACGTGGCCTTCCAACCAGGAATATGTGCTCACCATCTGAGCACAAATTTCTGGAAAATTATTTCCGACTCAAAAAAACCACAAGCGGCTGTTAAACAAAACAAAGGGGTTAACAGCATCCACCTCCCTGGATCTTGATGGCAAGGAAGGGCAAAAAACACCCCTTCCCTGTCCCTGCACTTCTGCCCCCACAGTCCTATTCTACATTAGGGCAGGACATTCACAACCTGCCCCAGGTCTTTTCTAAGCCACTGATGCATTCCAGCTCCAACCCAGCTATACAGTATCTGACTGCTGCCAAGCAGCCTCCCCAACAGGCAACAATAAAAAAAAGAAATCAATTAACCCGGGAGCCCCTTTGGCCCAAGCTTTTGATGCCAAGAGGAGATTAGTTTGTGGTTTTGATTAAATCAAGATAGCAATGCTCTCACATTTTTGAAACCTAGCTGTGAACCAATTTCAATCTAGCTGAACCATCTCCTTGTATCAGCAGAAAGCCAAGCACCTGACTTGCACAAGGGCTGTGGGTGAAGAAGTCAGACTCTCTGCAAAGCATCTCTGGCCACATAGCAGCCAAAGCTTTCTCCACACACCCCCAGCTATCACATGGATGTGCCTGCAAACAGAAGTGGGCTGCTAACCTCCAGTATTTTGGGAAATTGCTTCTAAACTAGAGGGTTCTCACCACACACTACAGCTTCCTGAACATCCTTCTGCTGCTCTTACAACCTAATGCAGACTTGACAGGGCAGCACAGGAGCCTTATGCCATTGCAGTTATTGGAAAAGGAGCATTCTCATATAGCGTATTTTAGAAGTAGGGCATAAATAGCATAGCATATCAAGAGATGAGTGAATTTTCTCTTTCTCATTTCCCAGCTGAACATCTCAGCACATATCTTGTTTTTACCAGGGAAGGCAAATTGCAAGCAAGGGATATCCGCTAGCACAAAGTCTGTTTCCTTTAGAAATAACAAGAGGAAATGCCCTGCCTAAACATGCAGCAGGACCAAACTGCAACTCCATTAATATCCAGGCAAGTTACTCACTTAGGTCTGGATTTGGCTCTTAATATTTGAACTTGAAGCCCTGTCAACAGCTCAAGGAGAGTTGACGCCTCTGCCAGATCAAAATCCAATCATTTTTTGAAACTATGTCAAAATTATCTGCTATTACTACTGAGACTGACTTATTTGTTAAATAAATTATGTCAACACCCTCATCTATGCTCTGTGTGTAAGTATATATAGATATATATATACATCCATAGCCACCTCATTCCCCAGCTGTGTTCTCTTGCTCTGCAGACTCTGTATGAATCTCAGGTTTTACAGAACACTGGCTGTGCTATTAAAAACTTTCATAAACCTTTGATGTCTCGAACTTGAAACATCTTTCAGCCAGAAGTGCTCTGTGCTGCTGTAAGATTCATTCAATAGGCAGGGCATTAATGCTGGACTTCAGAGACTGAAGAGTTAGCTCCCTGCTCTGTCACAGCCCTCCAGGTAACCTCAGCCAAGAGTTAATCTATACCATTCCTCCCATGCCAAACTAGGAAAGGAGCATTTTCCCAAGGCAGGGGATATACTATATCTTATAAACCATTTTGACAATGTAGTCATATCGGAAGGCAGATAAGGGTACTGGCTGTAATCCTCAGCAGAATATCCAGGGCCACAGCAGGGATTGCACATCTGCCCAGACAGGGAGACAGCTCCCAAGTGCTGTGACCAGAGACAAGAACATTTGCATTTGCAAAGGCAGGTTAAATACCTGGTTCTAACTGGACAGCTATAAAACTGCATAAGTAATGGAAATAAAGCTACATTATTTTCCAGTGCTAGGAAGGCAATTAGGCTTTATCACTCCCCAGTTAACACCAGGCAGTGCTGAGGGTGAACACAGCCAAGATAGGGGCATGTGTAGCAGGACCACAGAGTCACAAAACTTCTTCAGGAGCAAGAAGGAGAAGGGATATAGAGGTGATATTTCCTGATCTGTCATCTCCAACTTCACTGCACAGAACAGCTACACCATCCCTTGGTTAAAGAGTGGGATAAAACAGTGGAGATGTGTCTGTCAGACACAGCACAGTCCTCTGGTGCCACAGCCACAAGTTTCTCCTCACCTTTCTATCAGGTCAAGCCAACCTAAAAGACTTTCCACAGGCTAGGAAAAACTCCCATCCAATTGCTGTAGCACCCCAGAAGTCAGCCTTGCTGCTGACCAGGACTCTCCAGCACTCCAGAAGGGCAACACAAGGCAAGGAGGTTTTGCTCCAGGGAGAAAGATGGCCCTGATTTACTGCATCTCCTAAAGCTGAGCTGAAAGACTTTCTGCCTCACTCTGGTCTTGCTCCTACCATAGTTGCAGCTTTCAGAGTGAACAGAGGGAATAGAGAAGAACATCCCTTTATCATCAAAACTGCATCTGCCACAGACACTCTGCTTCCTTTGCTGCGAATTCCTAAGCCCCCAAGGAAAGCTGAGGTGCAGAAGCACACTTCTGAAAAGGAAATGCTGCAGCTTCTAGCAGAGCTTTTTTCCCCTCCTCCTTTCTCTAGCCATTTTTAAATTACAATTATTATGTCTGCAAAGCTGACAGTTTGAACATTTATTTCCTTCAGACAGCTGATTTCCAGACTCTTCTCGCTTCTTTCTACATGAGCCATGTCTCCAGCTATGGTAGTGCACAAGGACACACCACACGTGTGAAATCAGGTTAATCAGGACTTTTGCTGAGGAATCATTATAAATCTAATGGTAATTACTTTCTTAACTGGGAGAGTAATTCTCACACTGATCGCAAGTAATTAGTTGCCAGGAATATGGATGGGTGGAACAAGCTGAAGAGGGATTGTATTCACTGCCTACAGCCAAAAGTCCAGATGTCTTCATAGGAATGCCTGGGAGAACAAAAAACCTCCTCCCAAATCTCTTCATTCAGCTCTGCTCAAGGACACCATCGTGAGCCTCTTCTTCATCACTGGATGTTGCCTCCATCCCTCTTCACTGAGCTGACAGGTTTGATATGAGTGCTGGGAAGCAAGCAGCAATGCAGCCAATTCAGCTGCAAAATCAAGACCTATCTCAGAAATCCAAGGAGCTGATATGTTAAAACAGCCACGTTAAAACACTACCTCCAGTCTAAAGAGCTACTCACAGAGTGGTTATTTAAATCAATCCTGTAAAGAACCTGCTTTATTAGACTGCTAAAAACTTCATGCCCAAATCTTAGTATTCACCAATTTCCTTTTTTTTATCTGTCTGAGAAATGGCAGCCAAAGTACTGACAGGGTCATACTTAACTCTTATTAATCCCTAGGCCACAGAAAGCAGACTTTGGTTAGGTTTGACAGAAAAAGAAAGCTTTCTGGTTGCTCAGAAAAGGTAACATCTGACTTCTCCATGTCCCACGTGCTGGGTGGGTGCTTCTGGGCCACCTAACAAGCAGCAGCAAGGAAGGAAAGCATATGTTTGAGAGAGCATATGGATATAGTCTTCACATTTCTTCCCAAGGGAAAAGGGACCAGCCCAAGAGGGTGTAAATGTCATTTTTCTCCTGCAATGGGAGATTCCAGAGGTCCAAAGAATTACATCCCAATTCCCTACTGAAGCAATACTGTATCTCAGCTCCTTATGACCCTGACTGTACACTGTAGTTGAATGGGAGCCAAGCTGCAGACTGCTGGTCCCAGTCACCTGGGTGGATTTGAGCCTCAGCTCCTTTGCTCTAATGCCACCTTGAAGGTCTCCTCTCTACTGATCCTCAGTAGCTTGTCCTGCACAGCCTCACTGCAGGGCAACCAGTGTCCACACTACTATGAGTGTGACAACTGACAGGTTCAAAGCATGTCAGAAAGTCAAGTTTGTAAAACTGGAGGGCAGGAAGGGGAAGAAAAGGCACCTACAGACAAAGATCATGAAGGATGGCATAGGGCTTAGGCTGCGAAGTGGTCATAGGTCAGGGTTTTGTCCAAGTTCTTGCTGGAAGAGTGACAGGTCAGCAAGAACGTGTGCCCTCCCTAAGGAATTGGAAAAGAAAAGCATGCCCCACACCCAGCAAGAACCTCATTTCAAACAGAACCTGCCTCATTTTGCCATCTTAATTAGGTCAACAGAAGGCGTGCAGCAGCACTGCCACCCCCTCCAGCATCACAGACACAGACCTTTTACCCTGACCAGTGTCTAAGACTCAAACAAAGACAAAGACAGAGACCAACCAAAAAGCACATCCGCATACAAGCTCCCAGCATCCCTCCCAGAAATCAGTGGCTAAGTGCACAGCTGTTTTCTTACCACAAATGCAAGCAGAGGCAAAGAAAAAGCTTTCCCAGCAGCCACAGCCATGTGACACACAGCTCTCCCTGAGCATCCTGCTTTATCTGCAGGCTGCCTTTCACAATTACTCTTTCAACTTCTAGACAAATATTTACCTCAAAGAACTTCAAGACGGAGTGTGCACACACACACACACACACACAAAAAGGGGGAAAAGGCCCTCATTTGAACAATCTATTCCACTCAAAACTCTGCCAAGCAACTGAAACTACTCAGAAGAATTAAAAAACTAACAGCCATGTTCCTCAGCTATGATCTTAAAACAACATTTGACTAGCTGCTTCTTTGAGTCTATTTTGACCTTCGACAGACTGACCCACAAGTCAGCACAGCTTCTTGGAAGGCAAATGCCTGCTCTCATTATAAGAGCTTGACACAAATGCTAAATGCAACATGACTTAAGCGCAGGGAGAGCAGCAAAGTGCCTCAAGACTAAAGAGAGGCTGGAAGTAGTTCTTTTCAAGCTCAACCTTTTACTTTCTGCAGCCTGAAGAGATCACTCACCACCAAAGGATCTGTGCCTTTGAGCTTCAAGCTTTTTACTTGGGTCTCTAAGGGAGCTGTTGAACCAGACCTACCTGCACGTTCTCTTCTGTGACCTCGATCTCTGCAGTGTAGATATAATCAATCAGCTTTCTCAGAGTCTGCCCATCAACATCTTTTATTTCAATCTTCTTGGCTTTACTTTCAGACATGTCTCCTGAAATGCATTTCAAAAGGACAGTTAAGAGTCTTCTCCCCATACATGTAGAACATCCTGCAGGTAACTGACTCAAAGACTGCCTTGGCACCATCCCCAACCACTGCAGGGCAAGCAGCAAGATTCCCAGAAGCCTCTTAATGCCACCTTAAAAACACCTCAACATTTGAAGGCATTAGTGTCAAATAAAAGAAGTCAACACCACAAGCTTTGTTTCTTGCCAGAAAATAACATGCCAAGGTTCACCCACCTTCAAACACATACAGAAGCTAAAAAAAACCCCAAACCAGTACAACCCTCAACCATGTTTTATCATGGGGAAAGACTTGAAGACACTGTGGACAAGTCTTAAGAGGGCTTTAAAGAAAAATAAGTATATAACAATATAAACTATACATATATAGGTAGATGAGTATGTTCAAACAGCTAAGTTAGGGTGCTTCATGGTATATCCTACAGTAAAAGTGAGAGAGCATTACCATCTTTCTTCAGAAGAACCAGAAACCTGCTGAGGAAAACAAGACATCCTGCCAGCAGTTACAGGCAATGTGCTGCAAGATTCTCTCCTGAAACACCCTGCTGCAACCTGTCCACACAGTTACACTTTGTACAAAGCATCTGGGCAGAAATATGTGTTCCTCATCGATCACCTTCCCAACCTCGCACCTCAGAGGGATGGCAGCCTTTGGATCTAAACTGTATCCTTTCTCTAAATATATAACTTTAAAATTAAAATAAAAATTACATTAAAATATACACAGAACTATAAAAATAGTTTTCCCTATGGATACACAAATAAAACCTACGTCTGTGTAACAGGAGCACGTCACAGAAACAAAAGCACACTGTGGGGAGGAGGGGACAGGACTCCCCAGGTCCCTTCTAGTGTCCACGCACATGGTGACCTCACCCGGGTTTTAATCACCAAGTTCTTGAGAAACCACAGGAAAGAAAGAACAAACTCTCAAGAAGAAAGAAAACAATAAGTGAAAAAACAAAGCTAAACAAAGAAAAGCGTGACGAAATGTCAGTTCTCAAACCTGGACATGAATAATCACAACTCTGAGAAATCTGGTGACTCAGTACTGCTGTGGGATTAAGAGGAAAAATAGTTCCTGCAGCCTATGGCAGAAGTAATCACAGCCTACCTCACTGTACAGCATGCAACAAGACATGGCAGAGGACATGAAGTGCACAGCACAGTCAGATACCAAGCTTGAGTCAGGGGTCCAAGCTTGAGCAAAATCTGGATTCTGGAAATTGAACTTTGCAGGTTCCTCTTAGCCCAATAAGGAGATAAATAACAGCTGTGAATTCAGACCATAAGTACTAGAAGAGCCAACAAAGTCCCAAAGGAAGCATGGACTGAAATAATATTTGCCTCAAATTCAATTTTAAAAATTTGGTAATAAAAAGTTATTCAGAGAAGCCCATGAATAAAAATGTACAAGTACACAGGGATAAATGACCTACATTTCCAAGGCTACCAAAGCAGCTAAGACTTTTTAATTTACACAATAAATGTCATCTCCTTCACACATTTCCTCTGAAAAAAAGCCAAACCAAAACAAACCCCCATCTCCAGAGATGAGAGAGGACTTCTGAGAACAGGCCAGTCCCCATCAGCCTATGTGGAGCTGGAGGTGCCTGCAGGAGCAGCTGGGTGAACCCCCCTGGAGCATCAGAGAGAGGGGCAAGGGGAGAGCCCTGAGGAGTCCAAGGGGAGACTGGGGCAGACAGACCCAGAGATCAATGCAGAAATAGCTCGGAGGGACCGATCCAATCGCATCATCTGTCTTTGTGGCGCTCATGTGACACAGGCAACAAAAATAAAGGCTGTGTGGGCTTCCACACCCACCAGCAAGCTGCCAGCTCTGCACACAAACAGCCTGTGCTGCCTCTGCTCTGCTAACAGCCCAGTGCAAGGTGTGGAAGGGGAATCTTGTGTGCTGTGCCCCATGGTTGGGCAGGATCCAACCCCTGCATCCAGGCTGGTGTGGATCAGGAGCAGGCAGCGAGCTGCCCCCTCCTCCAAGCACGGACCCACAGCCAACACAGTCTCTAAAGTACCACTGTGGGCAGCCAAATGGTGGGTCAATCAAAACATATCATCCCACATCCTTTCAGACAAAAAAGCACAAAATTTAATGCTCGCAAACCTCACCCCAACGCTGTCTTTCATAAGTCAGACTCAAGCCTTGCCTGATACCTGAATGACAGAATAATCTAAAACATCAGCATTCCCTCTTACACATCAGGGCTGTGCTGAGGAGGCAGTAAAACAGGCAGAGAGGCTTCAAGCAGACCTTCTTTAGGGGACAGACTTTGCAGTCACCATCCCCTTGTGAAGGCAAGCCCCTCATGCACCATGCTCAACACCCAGTGGTTCTTTCCCTGCTCCTCTCTGCTCTGTTCCTTTGTCACCAGACAAACCACAGCCGCAGCTCGCAGGGCCTTGTTTACCCAGCACAGCAGCTTGCCCTGCCTCCTACATGCTGCAATCCAGAGAGACTTCTCAGGGCACAGCTATGCCTTCTGTTGCTTCCTAAGTCAGAAACGTGCTGAAAGAGAACACGTGCATCATAGAACAAAACCACTGCCTCTCTCAGCATGGGGCAAAGGCTTTGAAGCAGCTCACGAGACTTGCAAGGGAGCTTTCTGCATTACTGCTTCTTCCTTCAGTGCTTTCCAAGTCCCCCCAGGTATCTCACATGGACAGTCCTAGCAGCATCACTTAAGTATCTGTTATCCTTTCCAAAACTATTGTGTTTCCTTCTAAAGGGATGGAAATTACTATCCCAAATCATCCCCACAGAATGGTGACAAGGAGGACCAGCTGCAGGGACAGTGCTAGGAAGTGCTAGGTCCTATCTCTCCTTCAGCTGTGAAAGATACAAATGGAAGATGTGACGGGTTTGGGGCTTCCCATGGCTATTTCAAAGAGAAATGCCTAACCAGAGGACAGCAGACAGCTTAGGAAAGATCCCAATGGCACCACAAGGATTCATGAGTCCAAAGTCAGGCCCAGCCTAAAGGGACAGAGCAAATGTCAGCGAAGATGGACGAGCTGCTGGTCTCAATTTGGGCCACACAGCTTTACACTGATCATTCCCTACACTGTGGCTGCTGGCATTGCTGGGGTCCCCTCCAGCTTCCCACACCTCCCCAAAAAGACTCCTCTGTCAGGGACTCAGCATGACAAACAATGAAAAAACCCCAAACCAAACCCCGACAACCAACCAACGTTCAAGCTGTGGTTTTAAAATGCCCTCCTCAAGTGAGAACCACCACTCAGCTGGCAGGAGATCATCCACTCGGTCTTTGAAAGAGGGAGATCCACACCTCAGAAATCTGGGGGTAGTTGGGCTGAAAGCGAAGGGAGAACTGGTCTTTGCCTGACCTGCTGCCCCCAAGGGAGATGTCAGGGGGAGGGGACCAGCAGCTGCCAAGTTGTCACCCAGCCCAGGGGAGCTGCAGAGCCAGCCACATGACTGGGTTAGCTGATTACTGTTTAACTCGAACTGTGAGGGATTACACAGCCCGGAGAATTCCTGCATGGAAACATGAGCAGCTCAGGTCACCTCTAAGGAGCAGAGGGTTTTTCCAATTTTTTTTTTTTAACTTCTCATCACAGGCACTCTCAATTCCTCCCTGGGGTGCTTCTGAGCAGGGTTTGCTCCCCTGCCTCACCAACATGGCCATTACCCACTCCCACTATGCAGTGCCAGTGCCCCAAGAAACACAAATGCTCTCCACCTCAGCTCCCCACACTGACAAAGCCACCATGTCAAACTTCACATCCAGACATCTGTTTACACCCTAGGTGTCGTCCTCCCCCATTACAGAAAGTAAAAAAGCTTTCCAAATGACAAGCTTTTTCCTGTGAAATGCTATTACCTGCTTCCAGTAAAGCAAATAAAATGGGGTCTAATCTCAAGACTTTTTAAAGAAAAGCAGAAATTCCTAGACCACAGGCAAAGGATGATGAAATGGAGGCAAAAACCCAACACCACTTATGCTGCAGCTGAGGGACAGCAGACAGTGACAATCTGGAGCATACAACCATTTTCCTTATGATTAGTTAAGTCAGTTCCTAACCTGGAAAGGACAGCAAGGACAAGAAAAGGAAGCTCAGCAGCTCCTGACCAGACTAATTTTACTAGAATGACTTAAAATAAGTTGGTCACTCCCCTCCCTTGGGATCAGCACAGCTTTTTATGCTGCCCCATCTGAGCACAGCCTCCAAAGGCCCCACACTATAGGGATCAGGAAATCAGAGCAAAGATTTTGTCCTCTTCTTCCCTTCACACCGAGGGTGCGTTTGGCATTAGCAAAATATACCAGCCTGCAGCAATGCACCCTATAAAAAGGCAGGGCTGCTAAAACACACTGGGATCCAGAGAACAAGGGTGTTATTTCGGGCAGCAGCCAAAGTGCCATGAGAGATTAAATGTCCGTGACTGCAAACCAGCATCAGCAGAGCTGAGCCTTGAAACTACAACTCCTGTGCCAGCAACTTCTTTGATGTGCACCATGAACATTTAGCGCACTGGACACGTGCTTCATGTTAATTATGTGTTTTCATGACCCAAGGACTTGTTAAGGGGAAAAAAACCAACCCAAAAAGCAGTGAGCTAAACCTCATAGTAACCTTCCTATGACTCAGTTGCTACCCACTCACCCCACACCCATACAACCACCCCATACCCACATATGGGTCAAGGAATTAGTCAAGGATAACCACCATCATCCATCAAGTGTAGTGAACTGCAGACCTAACCATACTTTTCCTCTCAAGGAAAGAAATCCTTTCCTGGCAGGCCATGCTTACTGTCTCTGCTGCAGCTCCTGCCAGAGACACAGCCAGAAGCCTCATGTTTGAGATGGCCCATTCAACCCAAAAATACCATCTGGTGTGGAGAAGAGTACCTGTAAACATCGCACAAAAATAAGGGCTGCAGGCTGCAAGGACCACACGGTGGGCTTCCATCTCCACAGTTTCGGCCACAATCACCACATCACAGAGGAGCCGTTTGCTGGAAAAACACCAGAAAAGACAAAGATCATTTCAAAACTCCTGGTCAGGCAGAAAGCTACATCCATATATCCTGAAAAAGTAAGCAGAGGTCCTACCACTATAGACAAGGTACCTGAGCTTCTGCTAAAACCCAGCAGAAGGTTCTCTTAATCCCTCAACTACTGGCTCCTATCAGTGTTTGCCTACACGGTAAAGCCTGACTTCTCCTAATGCTGCAGCCCTGCCCAGTTCTGCTTTTTCCAGAAAAAAAAAAATATGGATGCCAAACTAGGCATGTATGCTTCCTGAAGAATGGATGGGTATGGAGTTCCTTCCACCTCTCAAACAAGTAGGGTCTGGAGAAGGCACAGAAGAGCTTAAGAATTTGGGCACTACCTGGAGACAAGTGCTAGCAGATCTGTAAGACAAGAAACAGCCATGCTGGGAAACATCAGCAGCACTTTCATCGTCCCACATGGGAAAGGTATAGTGGAAAAAGGAAGTGATTTCTGTACTTTCTCACATGTTTGGCCCTAAAGAAAGTGACCACCAAAACATATCCTGTCATGGACAAGCACAGAGGGAGCCCCAGCCCTCTCTCAGTGAGATGACAATCACTTGAGTTTATCCATGGGCCTAAGGACTTCGTTTACCACGTAAATTAGTCTGGGATTAAGAGTCACTGAGATAAAAGCACAGGGTTCCAAACAGAAACCACAAAACTTCTGAGCTCCCCCACTGACTCATTGTACAGCTTTGGAAAAGTCACTTCATTAACTAGTGACCTTTTCCACGTTATGTCCTTAGAGGATTCATTAGTTAATGTTTGCACAGGGCTTCAGAGATGCAGACAGATAGAAGTGCTTAGCCTCCCAGGAAGTTGGTTTAAGATGTTTGAGCATACAAATGCAAAATAAGGGCGTTCTTTTCAAATGTCAAGCCTGAAAAAGGATCAGCATCTGTAAATCCAGACATTACCTTCTCTTCAGAAATGCTTATCACCACACTGCGCTTTGTCTTTAGGAAACTGCATATCAAATAAACACACGCAGAGCTTCTAATGGACTAGGTATGTCTCCTTTACTCCATACAGTGGAATACATGAACAAAACATCTGCAAAATGGAGGGTGAGAGCTGGGAAACAGAAGGAAAACAGGAACTGGCACTCTGGTACACCCCAGTTTGGAAGGGGTGACAGCAATAAGGAGAGCTCTTTAACAGATTCTTAATGGAGGCTTTCTCATTTCTTTCAGCTCTGTTCAATTCCTCTTTGGACTACAGTTATCTAAAGTACTTCCCATAAAATCAATTTCTTCTACATTTGAAAGCTAAAAATTTCAAGTGAGCAGCATATCACTAATAGGCTAGGGGCTCAGCAAGATTTTTCTGGACTCTCTGTGCAAGATTTCTAGACACATTTGAATTGAGGCACTATTATTCAAGGTAACTATTAAGACTGATTGTTGACAGCTTAACGGATTGCAAGCTCAATGCACATACAATAGCCTTGAGAACTGTATATGCCAGAACAGCAGCAGGAGCTCACAGAAAGCAGTGCCCAGGAAAAGAAAACATCAAACAGGTGCTTAAGGGCAGCTTTCAGTCTTCTGTGTTTTATCACTTCAGCACAAGATCTAGCTAACTACAGGCACTATGAAACATTGTCCCTCTCCATCTATTCCCACTATGCTTCATTTAACAAAAGGAAAAATAGTAGCACAATAGATTTCTGAATATAGTTGCACAAACCTCTATTTTCAGATCCTTTGCTTTCAGTTACAAAGAAAGGACTAAAGGGATGCCAAAAAAACAAAATCAGACTTTGCTCCATGTAATTGTTACAAGGAAAGGATATTTCCATTTTCGGTTCCTATGCAACTGAGAATCACTAAACATCCATGGAAGGAGACATCTCTAATGCTTCTCCAGACAGAGAACACATGTATTTGGAAACTGCTTAATCCACAGGAGACCTCTCTTCTGTGGATCAAGTAGTTTCCCAATATACTATTAAGCATCTTTGGAGTAATTTGAGTGTGCAGGAATAGTAAAGGGTGTGACCTGCTTTTATCACACCACCTGGGTAGTGAGGGAACATGTACATTCATGTGTGTGACACGTGTACTTTCCACGGGAATTATTTTAAAATCTGGGTTTCTAAGTCTCTATTTAAATAGCAAAAGATTCAAACGAACTACTCGGATGGAGTCGCACTGAATTTCTGTCTGGTTTGAGGGGTAACAACAACCAAGAAACAATTTGGGTGTAACCACTGCCACCACACTGCTGATGTGATGACAGCGGTTCTTGAAAACTGTGTTTGCTGATATTTTTTTCAGCCTCCATTCTCCCTGTGCCCACGCAACAGTGTAGAGACCAATGTGTTCTCTTCTAACCAATATCAGGATTTTTGAATTTGCAAGTAGAGAGCTGACATTATGCCTGGGTTGTTGCTTTTTTTTTTTTCACACCCTGCTTTGAAGTCTTAAGCCCAGATTGAGTGACACTGTTAGTTAGAGAAAGTAAGAACAGTACATTAATAATCTTAGGTCTGTAATTATGCGTAGGTGTCTTAATGTCTGTAATGTTCTATTACTGGTTTTCAGACCATTAGCTCAGTTAAGAATATAGTTTACAGCTGAATTTGCTGTAAGTAATGGAAAAGACTAAATGAATGATCACCTATAAATGAAGGTTATTGGTGAGATGTTTTTGAGCCATAGCTGGCTTCCTTCTGCTGAGAAGACAGAGAGGTCTGAGACTGGGAAGAGCAACCCACCACAAAAGGGCTATATTTTAGCTGCCTTTTTCTACTTGTTTATTAATACCCTACACGCAGCCATTAGCTGTATCAAAGATGGCACAGATTTTCTTCTCCCAGAGGCCTTTCTGTTTCAATCAGCGCATTTCTGCTAAACCAGAGGGTGCCCATTAAGTCAAAAGTTACCTCCGTAATTCATTCATGACCTTGAATGCCTTTTTCATGTGAGAGTGGTTGACTGTCACTGTGCGCTGGTCCTTTTCATCTTCAGCTGCCTCAGAGGATCGGGAGCTCTGCTTAATGCTGAAAACAGGGACCAAAAAAAGAGCAGAAAGTTTGATTTGATAACATTTTAAAAAAAATAAGTATCATAAAACTGCAGCATAGGGTATGATGCACAGAACTACTTGCAAGTTATTAGCCAGCGCAGGTTCATCGTATGAAGAACATCAAAAAATGCAGCAACTTCTGCATGGATGGTGAAAGCCAACCCAGCCCACATTTCAGTCAGCAGGGAAGAAAAGGAAAAAGTGCCAAACACTTGAGGACAAAGCCCAGCCTTATAGGCTTCAGGCCAGGAAAGCAGTATAAGTTGAAATTCAAGCCAGAACATAATTGCATCACTGAATAGAAAGAGTCTTCAGCACTGGGAACTACAAGAGTACCATGGATACTTTAACATCTATACAGAGAGAGTTGGGTCTCCAATGTTCCGTCTGAAAAACGCAAGCATACAATACATGATTTGTATCTTCTTCCATTGAGATAGAAAGGGACTATTAATACTCCCTGCACAGCTTCCAAAGCATTAGCATTACAGAGTCCACGTCTCATTTCCATTTCAGAAATAGATCTGTTCAGTGCCAATGAAACATACAGAAAGACTTACTAAACCACACTTTCTTACCAGAGCCACCAGCTCTCTAGGCAACATCAAATCAGATGCACTCAGTTGTGTGCTGTGTTTAACCAGGCCAACAGGTGCCTAAGGCACATACACGTCCCCATGACTTTGTTGGGAGCATTGGCTCTTAACACAGGATTGATATCAGGTCAATATCTCTACCTCCCTGCTCTGAAAGTGTGTGAAACCACTCAAATCTGAAGATAAAAACAGCACTTAGAGCCAGGTCCCTGCTCTGCTTACACCCACAGCTTCCCCTTTAAACCTGTCTGCCAAGCAAGGCTGCCCATGTTAAAAGTTGGTGACCCCACCACCACCACCCATCCCATTTGCAGACCTCAGAGTTTTCCCTCCAAAAGATGGTCTCCCTCAGGTTCATATTTGTCTCCTCCTCCCTGCTGCCTTTCTTAGTTGGGATTTTATCACAATGAAAAAGGCTGAATTGAGTTAAACCAACAACACTCTGGGCAGTCCAGTATCCTGCTTCTCAGTGATCAGAAGATGATTTCTGAAGCAGGGTACCAAAGCCAGGGAAGCATGGAAAGATCCTTCCCCAGAGCAGCCTGACAGCCTCTGCTCTTGTGTGTGCAGGAACATATATGGCCCTATACATATACTCACCAGCGACTTCTCCTCTGAAAAACACCATTACTAACAATTTACAACCCCTTGACAATATGAAACCCTTGCTGAACATTGCACCCTCCCTGTTTCTGCTCCTGACCAGTGGCTGTTACCAGCATGGTGTCTCTTGAGACCACACAAAGCTCTTTGCCCCCGAGCTGTCCTGGTGGGCTGCATTGTCCTTCTTCTAGAAACAAGATGCTGAACAGCAGCCAAGCCACACGCAGCTTGAATACAGGCCTGAACACTGAGAGGCCTCCAGCTCTATGCCCGAGACAAAAGTTAATGCCAAAAAACCAGACAAGTCCAATTCCTTCACTTTGCTGAGCAAGTGAAATACACTCAGTCCATAAGAGAAAGGACAGCTGGTCTGCTGCTGGCCACGCTTGGTCATCGTCAAAGACAGAGCTTGAGGGGTCCAAAATCAAGTGATGTACACAAAAATCATGGGGCTTCTTTAATAAGGAAAAGCACACCACAGAGATTTATTTATTTATTAGCACTTCAGTGCCAGAAACAAAAGATTCATTATGTCCAAACTTTTCTGCTGGCAAGAAATACAGTTCAAAGGACATGGTAAGTTTCATTGAACACTAAAGTGGATGTCAGATCAACAAGCCTTTGTAAAGCCTCAACTTCACCATTTGTCTGTGCATTTTAAAAGAAAAAAACGTGCTTCAGAATTTCTGGAAAAGATCAATCGGTTCTTCCCCAAAAGCATGAAAAGTAGCTTTTTTCAAAGCATCCTAAAAGACATCCTCAGCTTTGTTAGCAGGGGTGGATTTTACATTTTGCCAGAGGCCCACCCTAAGAAAATATTGCAGATTGTCTCGTTAAAAACTTGCTTCGAAAAAATCAAGATATGCTATTTAAAGTTTTTCCAAATGACTCATTTTAAAAACACATTTGAAAAATTAATGGCCAGGAGCCTTTAACTCATCCCTGAGACTGACTCAGCTTCTACAGAACTGTGTTCCAGTAATGGACAGAGGATGAGTTTATCTGGGTGAAGGATTTCACACCTCCCTGCACACACTCTCAGAGATCACCAGCACATTTCCAACACAAAAATGCAAGAAGCTAAACGCTCCGAGCAAGTACAACCTGCCACATACCAAAAGACCTCAGAAGGCCAAAACAGCACATTGCATAGCCCTTTTTTTTGCCCTGAAAACACCACAGTTATTACACTGTTGTTGTATTAATAGACCAAAGCAAAGGATGAACAGGGTCCAGAACACAGGCACTGGCCAAGACCACCAGGACATGCAGGAGCCCCTGCACTCCGTGACACAGAAACTTCCCCCCAGCACCTTCATGGGTGATGTTTCCATAGCTGATGTCCTATCACACCATCAGGACTCACAAGCCTCCTGCCAGGAGCAATTTGTTCTATTCCTGGGCTATCCGAGGCCATGCACTGAGTGAATGGACAAATTATTTAATTTCCCTGGGCCAGATGAACAGCCTCGTTAGGGACACAGCAGGATTCTCCGAAAATAAGCAAAGAGGCTTTTACTTTCAGAGAGTGCCAACCCCACTGCCACCTCCTGCGTGGCCTTTCAACACTGTCCCCAAGTAGAACAAACAAACCCTGATTTGAGAGTTCCTGATTAAGGTAGCGAAGCTAATCAAAACCCTGTCTATACCATATTCCTCCTCTCCAAGCCCTATAAGCAGGGCTGGGCTCAAGCCACCCGTGGGCTCTCAGCACTGCTCCTGCCGCACACCAACCAACAAAAGGCATTTTAAAACCCTTTTTTTAACCCATTTTAAAACCTGTAGCTCTGCTGCATGCATGTATCAACTATAAACTTGGGTTGCCTTAGTTACCAGCAGTAATTACAGATGTCTTTGTAGATTATGTGAAAGAATAAAAGCTTCCCTTAGAGCTAAACTGTCCCCTGGCAAGATTATTGCCCTGCTGAGAGCTGGCAAACCCCAGGAACAAAAAAACTCAGCTCTGCCAAAACCAATTCTACCACTGGCTTCACTGGAGCCAGAAGCTCACCCTAAAGGTGAGGCAGACCTCAAATGTGTTCTCCTTCAGAGCATAGAAGGATGAGCTTCTGCTCCTGTTTCTGGGAGAACAGGAGGTTCAATTCCTTGCCCATGTGTGGACACCACAAAGGTCCCTCTCAACCAGGCTCTCACTTTGGAGAGGTGAGGGGACACCAGACATGTCCAGTCCAGTCTCATCCTACTGCGTGGCAATAGGGAGGCTGGAACCCAAATATTTAGATGGATTTTGAGAGGATTTCAGAGAAACATACTACCATTAAAACACATGGGAGGTAGCATAATGGAAAGTATTTCCATTTTTTTACTAGCAACATTATTTTCCTATTTTGTTGTCTTTTTCAATGCCTACATCAACACAGAAATGTCAGCTTAGAAAAAACACACAACTGGTACACAACAGATCCCCAAAAGGATTTTCATAGTAAAGGGAACCTCAGGGGAAAAGCAGACTCCAGGAGCCACTAAGAAGAAAAGTCTTTCCTGACTGTAATGGAAACAACACAAAATAATTCAAAATACAACAATACTATTTGCTTCCTAAGGAAAATCCAAATACTGTGAAAAGACTACATCCACACAACAATAAAGTTAAAATTACATTTTTTTTAATCCTTCAACAACAAAAAAATTAGAATCTCAGTTTTTTTATTCCTCATTCAAACTCAAACACATCTTGCAAATTCCAAACGGGAGTTCCAAGCCTGATGACACAGAATTATGTAATTTCTCCAAAAACTGCAAGTCCCTACCAGCACAGTAGAAAAGAATCAAGAATCATAAAAAATGTCTTGCTAAAGGTGGATGTTTCAGGTTAAATCCCCCTTGTCCTCAGCTGCTTCTGCCCATATGCAGAACATGGGCACATGATACCACTGAACAACTCGAATGTGCCAGTTATCAGGATACTTGAGTCCGGACAGGCTTGGGACCAGAGTCAGAGGTGATGTGAGCACCAATAATGTGTTTGTTGCTGACTATAAAATGGAAAGAGCAACAACATTAAAAACCAAGGGGAATTCTGCTGTCATGAAAGTCACAGACTAACATTTGAGCCCTAATCTGCGTGACAGGGATTGGAGTTGACATGCTGGACAAAAGTACAAAAAATGGGAATGGAACCAGCCGAGGGAGCTTGCCCACCAAGGTCATTTTTCAACACCTCTTCCAGGACTTGCTCAGAGCAGGCAAAGTGGTCTCAGTGCAGTCCCACACGATGTGCCCTTTGAGACTCAAAAGCAGGTGAATATTTCCAGCTTTCCTTGCCAAGAGTCAAACCCCACAACGTTACTGCCTATGACCAGCTCAGGGCCACCTTCCTCTTCCTGAAAACTAGAAATACAAGCAGCAGTTTGGGTAATCATTCCTCACTTCTAGAGGCAGAGAATATGCTGATGGGGATAGTCCATCATGCCCTAAAAACAGATGGTCCACAAAAAAAAGGATAAGGCAAAACAGTCCAACAGTCCATGTACTTCACTGGTGACTTTTTGGCTCCTGTACCCCAGCAAAAGGCCTCCAGTCAAAATGAGACCATTGCTGGCAACCATAAAAAATGGTAGTAACAGTGCCAAGGATGATCCTAGCTTAGGGTATCAAAACAGCTCCAGGCCACTTTCTCTAACACTAGACTAATTTCTATATATATATGTGTGTGTGTATATATATATATGTTATTCCATGGTTTAATATCTGAAGTAATATCCAGAGGTGGCCATTCTCACCCTTATGTAAAACCAAAGCTTTACATCGTAATTTAAAGAGAGGCATTGGGCTGAAAGTTAGGGTTTGCACATTAAATACACAAAAAATTGCAACCCTCAAGGCACACAGGGGTAGAAGCTTGCCCTTCATAGTCAGGGAAGCAACTCCCACAGGCTGCTGTGAATGCTTTCCCTTGACAGAGGGAAAATTTCCAGAATTTGGGAGTTGACCCCAACTTAATTTTCCAATGTATCATATTTAAATAAAACTTCTGTCAAGCCCTGACAATTAGGACTACCAGCAGGTCAAGCCCCTTCCCTATTCTCCCACCCCTGCAAGGTCACCAGCACAAAAGGAAAAGCACTCAGCATACCCCATTTGGAAAAAAAAAATACCAAACCCAACAACCCAGCTTAATGTTTAGCTTCAAGCAGTACAAGCAGCTCCTGGTGTACGTAAGGCACCCAGATGGGCAGAGCAGGAACACTGACCATCTCTGGCACCTATGAAGTCCCTGTGTAGCAATAATCTCTTTTGTGTGCTCAGAGGGCATTAGGTTGAGTCTGCAAACACTTCTGCACACAAGTTTTAGAGCAAAATCGCTGCCTGGCAGGAAATAAAGCGTATATGGCTCAGCTACTGTGCAAGCAAGACATGGGGTCCCATCCTGCCTGCCCTAACAGCCGTGCAGTGCACAGCTCCCACATTCACAGCTTGGGAAATAGAGCCCCGAAGGCTCCACAGACGCTACAGCTTTTCACTGGTTCATCAAAAAACCCCACCAAATATCAGTGGATATGTCCTCAACTGAATGACAAAGTCAGCTCTTGGAGATTTAAGACAGAAGCAAGGCGGACACCAGCCCAGCATTTCACCAGGCACATCCGAAGCACATCAGCCCACCTCTCCTGACACACAACAATCCCCCCTTCCTCATCCACACCTCCCGCGCTCCACGAGTGACTCTTAAGCCTCCTTTACCTCCTTATTCATCTCTCAAACCCACCCTACAGACCATCCCCCCCCACCACCTCCCGCCCCCGTTCCTTGCCTTTGGGCAGACGGGGTGAAGCAGCTTATCACCGTGACATAGCAACATCTGCTCAGAACACGGCAGACGCCGATCTCTGAAGGTATTTCTGCAAGGGGAGGAATGCACGGGGGGGGCATCCCCATCCCCGCATGCCTGCGCACAGCCGCGGAACGCTCCCCACGCAGGCTATCTCCATCCCATCCCCGGGACACAGCAGCCCACCCACCCCCCCGCATCCCTCCGGCCAGACACCGCCGGGGAGGACACAAAGGCCGGCGGTACCTACCTCTCCTCTTCCATCGTGCGGGGCGGCGGGGGCCGGGGCAGGCTCAGCGCCCAGGGCCCGGCATGGCTGCGAGCGGCCGCCCCCGCCCCGGGCCGCCTCCTGCGGGAGCGGAGCGCTGCGTCCCCGCCGGGCCCCGCCGCAGCGACTGCCCGCAACCCGCCCGCCCTCCACCGCCTCCTCCTCCTCCTCCTCCTCCGCCTCCTCGCAGCCTCCTCCCACGGCGAGCTTGCGAGTGTCTCCGGGCAACGGCAGCTGTGGAGGCGGCCCCGCCGCTCGCCCCGCCCGGCCCGGCCCGGTCCAGCCCGGCCCGGCCCCCAGAGCAGGTTCTGAGCTCCGGTTCCGCTCAGCGCCGCTGTTACAGCTGGAGGAGTCGATGTAGCCAGCCCAGCATCACTAACGGGGCGGGGGGGAGCGATGGGAGCGAGCGAAGCCTGAGGAAGAGGAGGCTCAGGGGAGACCTCATCGCTCTCTACAACTCCCTGAAAGGAGGCTGGAGCCAGGGGGGGGTTGGGCTCTTTTCCCAGGCAACTTTCAACAAGACAAGAGGACATGGACTTAAGTTGTGCCAGGGGAAGTTTAGGTTGGATATTAGAAAGAATTTCTTCACGGAGAGGGTGATCAGACATTGGAATGGGCTGCCCAGGGAAGTAGTGGATTCTCCGTCCCTGGAGATATTTAAAAAGAGCCTGGATGTGGCACTCAGTGCCATGGGCTGGGAACTGCAGTGGTAGTGGTCAAGGGTTGGACCTGATGATCTCTGAGGTCCCTTCCAACCCAGCCAGTTCTATGATTCTATGAAACCCACCAGGCAGCAGGACAGGAGAGAGCTGGCACGCAGGGGGGGAGCAGCCCGGCTCTCCCCGACATCCATCCAACTATCCATCGGTCATCTGGCTGCTGACTCCACTCCTCACATCAGTGCCGTTGCCTCCACAACTCGAGTTGGCCTCTGAGGAGCTGGTGGATGAGCTGAGTGGCACATAACTACTTCAATTCTTGCAAGCTATAGACTAACGAAAAGTTTTAGAGGCTGAAAATCCTGGGTACCAAACACAAGGTCAAGCCCACACATGGGGCAGTGGCTGGAGACCAGTGGTGAAAGTCCTGCTAATAAGGGAGAGGGTCCCAGCCCCCTCAGTCTCATCCAGCTTCCAGTTCTGCAGTTTATAGATCTCTTGCTGTCCTTCTCTGCAACCAAATGGGCCAAATACCCACTGTGTAGGATAAGATGAAGATGCTGTTTAACCCAAAGCACTGGACTAAATCAGATTTTTGATTCTAGATGGTACTGTTGCAGGGACTTTTACATAAGTAAATCTATTTTTTTTTCCTCATTTATTATTTTTTTTCAATCTTATTCTGCAATGAGTTCACTGAGAATCTCAACTACTCATCATCCCTGTTCTTCAGATAAGACACCTTAACACATCAGGATGTTAAAATACTTTATCAAAGTTGCATGGGGATGTAGATGAGAGTCCTGATGTTTAAACACCATTTGACAGCCTCCCCATAAACCAAAGAAATACAGATAAAATCACAAAGTCAACCTTCACACAGCATTCAGGCAGAATTCCTACATTTTCCCTTTAAGGATCCCATTAATTTAGCAATTTAACACATCCAGATACTCAAGTACTTCCTGACTGTCCATTCATTTTTACACTCTTGATGCACAACATGCAAAGCCACAAGATACAAGTTCAAATCAGAGAAATAGTAATTATGCTAAAAATAGTAGAATTTACCTAGAAAACAACAGTTGGAGCTTGTTTCCACTGAGCAAGTCCCTCATTAATCATAAAAAGCCCACATACAAGAGCAGGTCTTGAAACTCTTGTGAATTATCTGTGCATTTTATTAACGCATAGTTTTAAACCAACAAAATATTAGCTTTTCCCTATTAAAAAAAAAATTACATTACTTATCACTCCACCTAGGAACTACCTACCAAACCAGCAGAACCCTCTTACATGTTTTGCCCCACCAACACCTGTACTGCTGGGCTCTACAAACCCCAATAGCAACTGCAGAAAGGTAAATCCCAGCAACAGACAAGAGTAAAACAGGGAATGCTCTAGCTGGAATGGGGCAAAAGCATGTTCCAGTAATCTGAGAATATCTTTATAGCAGCCTTGCAAAATAATAATGACTGGATAACAACTCCAAGATGAAAATGTCTTACGGTGTTTTTAAGTGCTAAATTTGGTATCTTGAAAGAGCAGGTGGTTAAAAGGAATTAGTAACACCTAATGTGTGGAATTTTGGGGCCTCTCTCAAAAATTCCTAGTCCCAAGTAGCCCTACATTCCTCCTACATCTTATCTATCTATCACAGGCAACCACATAGCGATGCTCAGAGTAGATGGGTCCACAGGTTGCCTGTTCCAGACAGTACTGCCATTCCTTGACCCACCAAAACCTTTCCAGATTCCTGTGACAATCTTCAGATCTACAGTGAAAGACCAACCCCCACGACTCTAACAAGCTGTAGGGAGACAAGAGGTCAAAGCACTGCCAGTGGCCCTACAACAGCCAGGAATTTCTTCAATTAAAATGTCAGGAAGGGAGGGAATAAAAACAGCCCCTGCTAATCTGATTCAAACCCCCCTCCCAGCCCAAAGTCTGGCAGCTGGTTTGACCCTGAGGTTGTAAGTAAAGCACATGGAGTGTTTCTGAGATTTTAATTCTGTGAAGAGCACCAACACACCCAATCTCCAGAGGTTCAGCAGAAGCCAAAAAGTGCCCACTACCCATATCTCAGCACAGGATAATGCAGTTTAAATACAGTGGAAACAGCAACCCAGGAACCCCTCACTTCCCTGGATATATCTGTTTCCAGATAAGTACTAATATATAGGTTCCAGAGACCCATATCATAACCAATCTGCTATCCTTACCAGTTCTCCTTTTTAGTTGCATAATCCCCTCTACCAAATTATTCATCATCTATTTAAAAAAAAAAAAAATTGTTTCTGCACTGAAGAGCTGTGAAAAGCATAAATAAGAGATTGCATTCACAGAAGCTTCCAAAGCTTCATCTTTTCAGCCTAAGTTATTACTCATTCTGTTTTTTTAAGATGTGTATGTCTCAACCTTATAATCAAGCTTTTTTTTTTTTTTTTTTTTTTTTTTTTTTTTTTTTTTTTTAAATAAATCTATCTATATGTCTATGGGAACAACTTGATCTCACCCTGAAGCTGGACCTGCTTTGAGTGATGTTTGATCCAGATCATCCCCCAACATCCTTTCCCATTAAAATTGTTCAGTCATTCTAGTTAAGTAAATATTCATTTACATATCTGTATTTAGACTATACGTTTTCTGGGTAAAGATCCATTAGATAAATTAATATAAGAAAAATAGTGAAAGGTATCTACTGAAACAGACACCTTGGTATCTCAGTGGCTAGCTGAAGTCACTTGGAGGTGACACTTGGGTACCACACTCCCAATGGACCTGGAGCACCTGGACCTGAGATGCCTCAGCAGACAAATCATGAAGGTGTCTGCTGCCTAACCACTGCTAGAGTTTAGAACATGGCATAATGCTTTCACAAAGCAAAACCAAAAGAGCAGCTAAAATTCAGCTTTTACAGCAACTCCCAGAGATCCAAGTTAGCACAAGGCTCAAAAGGAAGCTCTTGGAGACTTTCTAGTTAGGGATCTTCCCAGAGGTGGAATCACTCAAGCTGCAGCTGCTGCTTAAGAGGTAACCAAAGCACTGTTTCCTCAAGCAAGTGATTTATAGGGCAGAGGGGCCGAGCATCCACCCCACAGATGCTGCAGAAGCCACCAGCATCTCCAGCCCCTGGGACTGTTGCCCTCTGCTGGTAGATGTCTCACAATTACACTCCTGCCTGCCACAGGCCAGCAGAATTGGGGTTTGTGAAATATGTTTTCCTTAAAGATAACCATTACATAATGCCCTCAACATAAATCACCATTCTTAAAAACCAGTTGTTAGACTCCAGCAGTTTCATCATACCAGTACCACCATTACAACAGCAGCTCCCAGCCACCTCACCCCCAGGCTGTGATTTCTGAGGCATAAATCATTCTGTTGGTTGCCCTACACAATAGTAACAGATCAAATGAAAATTATGATCTTGCTCTTCCTCTTACTCCTTCCTGTAGCATGAGCAACTGATGTCATCCACAGGCAGCTAGGTCAGAAGCACAAACTTCCTGCCCATGGTCATATTATGTATTTGTCTGGAAATTGGTGGAAATTTTTCAGATCGATTTTATGGTTTAGAATTGAGCACTCAAGAGGAAAAACTAATATCCAGGAAGAAAGCTGCAAAAACAACTGTTGTGGCAAAGGCACAGGACAGTATTCAGTAACCAAATACTACCAAGTCCCTGTTCCTTGTGATTATTTTTTCTCACATTTCTGCAGTTATTGCTATGGGCTGAACACAGGGACTTAAGAAAAATTAGGCTATGGTCAAAAGTATGGTATTTTCCCCCCAGATTTTTGCTTATGTATTAAGATAGCATTTTTATGTGATTCTTGGTCTTGATAATATATCCTCTACCACCTTATGTAATAAGAGAAAAGTACCCATATGCTTCATAAAGATGTTGTATGGCTTAACCAATATTTGTATACTGTAACTCTAAGAGACCAGCATTAAAAAAAAAATATTCTTATTCAGGATCTCACCACTCCAGACCAAGTCTCTTTACTATTACTCACTGTGCACTCATTGCCTCACCTTCTTCTTGAAATTTTGAAAAACATTTCATTTTTTGTTCTTTGCAAAAGACAAGAAACACAGTCCACCTGTCCAGTATAACACAAGATACTGCAACGATAACACGGGCAAGTAAATCCCAGAGCTGTCACACATAAAAATTCAGGTAAGATTGTTTTTGCAGGCACATTATTTTACCCAAACAGAAAAAGCTGTCCTACGCAGCATGTCTTCCTGGCAGATAATCCACTGTCCTTCATTATCCTGCTTGGTACTTTGTGGGCAAATAACCTTTTTCTGGTCAATCTCCACAGCATTTTCAGAGTGGGAACTGTATGTCAGGCTCAGCTCAGGTTTCTGTTCACTTACTGGACTTTTGTGGTGTGCTTTTCAGGGCTCAGCTTTCCCATCCTCTCTCTCCATGCAGAAGAGTACCCTGTGAGGGAGAAATCAAACACACTCGGAGAAGGCATTAGACAATGTGTGGCACCAGCTTGTTGCAACACTTCTGGCTTAGAGCAGCATAAGCAATAAACCAAGCCCAGCTCTTCCTTCCCAACCTTCCTTCCAAAGGTGATGTTTCTCAACCCCCTCTCAGCTGACTCCTCAGCCCAAACAAAACAGGAGTTCCCAGCTGCCACCAGCTACATCCACACAAACCCAACACAACATTACCAAAACACACGTGGTGCTGACTCACCCCAAGCTCATGCCTCAAAGAGGCTTTAAAAAAAAAAATATTAATAGCACAGAGCAGAAGCCCAGACTCTAGTTGGTGCTGGGTGAGTAACAGAGAACTCCAGCAACAACTTTTTTATAGAAAATAATGGAAGATTGGGCCTAAATGGGAAAAGGCACAGCAATTCACACCACATTGCTTGCAGCAAAGGGTTGAACCTTCCCTTTGTGCTCTGGGAGAATATCTTTTTTTTTTTTTTTTTTTTTTTTTTCCAGGAGCATACATCACTTCTCCAGGAACACAACAGTAGATAGCTACCATTACTTCTGCAGAATGCACTTTGCTTAACAGGCTGTTAAGGCAAGAGGCATTAGCAATTACAAGTACAGCCATCCTGCAGTGCAGTAGTGATCTCAGGGGGAGAGGTCCTGAACTTGCCATCAGCCAGGACTCAAAGGAGCTCTCTCTAGTAAGCAGAGCATCAGTGGTAGAAAGAAAACAATTAAACAAGCCCAAGTGAAATCAGACGGTGAAGGACTTTGGCCAAATTTGTTACCTAATAAACTCAAGAGGTTACTAAAACCTGAAAAGGTACTAAATAACCACAGAGGGAGAGCTAGGAATTTAGAATCAAGAGGTCTCTCACAACACTGCAACCCAGCCAGAGAGTCAGAAACTTTGGAGAAGGGGGAATACCTGAGGGATGAAATAGGAGAAAACTCTTTCAAAACACAGCTGTTAGTGCTGTGCTTTTATACAGTAGCAAGGTAAGCCCAGCCCCTGCCCAGGGCCATGCCCTGCCCATGTTGTTATTTGTTCATCAGGGTGTGTGGTTGGGAGAGGGAGGCTTGCCACTGAAGTAACAAAAACGAGATTGATAAAAAGAGCATGAACCTCCAGTCCTAAACACTACTCATGTGTTTTATTCAGCATTACTTTAAAAAAGTCAATGGTGGAAACAGGGACCGAAGTCCTGAACTTTCTTTGTCCCAATCAGTGCCTGCAGTGATTAGATTCATGCATCCTTCCCTCCAGGATGTTGTGGAAAGCAAAATTTCTTACAAAATAGAAAAAGTCCATCATAAAATCACAGAAAGCAACAGAAGTTACAGGAATGACAGAAATGACAGAAGAGACTGAGATGGTATTAATCTTTTATATTTACTAGGTTACAGCCTACCAGCACACTTTCAGGTGTGCAGCTTTGCATGCCTCTTAAATCAGAACAGCATTCCCAGTGAGAACAGGGCTTTGGTGAGACAAACTGGTCAGCAATTGCATGGTATGGAGTGGCATTTGACAACTGAAGTATTTTCAGATTCTTCAGTTCATTCTGCTTCTAAGGAATTTTTCTACAGTGTTCATCAGTGACTTTTATTTCCATGGTAGAGAGCAAACGTACATCTTGACACACCTCCAGCCAGAAATTTAATCCCTTTCTAAATGTGGCATCTACTCCTCACTGCATGAGAAAAAATATAGTAGTTTAACAAATGTACTATGTAGCAAAACTATACATAGATCTACACACTGTATTTTTATTTTTCTTTTGAAGAAGAACTGTTCTTTCCCAACCTGTGTGTTTTCCATTTGTGAAAGCATTCAGGAAGAAATGTGTATAACCAGAAAAAGAGGGTTAATATCCAGATGCTTCAGACAGATGGCATTATTAGTGACTGGGCCTGACATCCAGTTTTCAAAGTTAAGGAGCTTTGGTTACTTGGATGGCTGACAATCTGAGAATAGCCACTGCTCTGAGATTGATGCATGATGTAATACCAATAGGCAATATCATGACTTTGCCTAACAGACTTTTAGCCAAGAAAAATTACAAGATCAATGGCACTGAGAAAGTACTTTAAAAAATGCTGTTTCAACTTTCAACAGATATTGTCAAAGGCTGAACCAAAACCAGAGAACAGCACTTATGGTTTGGGTTTTGTTTTGTTTTTGCTACAGCCCAGACCTGAAGGGCTCCATCTTTCCAACGCTCAGTCTATTCAGAAGGTAGGAGAACTACTGGAACTAGAAGAATCTGAAGAATGTCTCCTCTGCACCAAAATACAGCTTCTTTACAGCCCCTGTTCTTCCAGTGCTCCCACTACCCATTTTCCCCAAGACATGAATATTTTTAAGAATGCAGATATGATTTCAAAACTCTCAGAACCATATGAATAAGAGGTATAAGTTCAAAAGTGACTAATCTTCTTTATATTGAGGAGAGTTCTGGGAGCAGAGAAGGCAAAAATACTAAGATTGGCCAAAGGAACCACCAAGCAGGATAGCACTTGACACCCCCAGCCCCTTTCCAAGTCCTCGTATACAGGAGAATGATGGAAAATACATCCAGATATACAGCAGAAAGACTTTCATCACATCATAAGAAATACACATCTGACACCCACCAATGGTAGTACTTACATTAGAGTACAAAGAAATACTCATTAAAGGTAAGTGGATATAAAACTAGTGTATGTGTGTGCATATACATGCACATACCAGAAATAATTGAGTAGCAGTCCTTCAATAAACACCTAAAAAAAGCCCACTGACAAAAGCAAACACAGCTTGTTCAGGCTGGCTCCGAACTCCTTGTCGTGTGCTTGCATTGTGAAACAGATTTTAAAGCAAAGCAGGGATGTAATTGTTTTATTCATTTAAGAAATGCAAAAATAACAAGCAGAAAGCTCATCTTTAAGGGATCCATGCATCAGATCACAGAATGAGTTATCCAGAAGTAGTGGGGTTTTTTGTAAACTACATCTCTAAGGTGAAAAATTGAATTGTTGGGGGTTACACTTTCAACCACCTAATACTAACCCTAGGAATTATATACAGACACATAATTTGAAAAGCATATTGGAAATTACTTCTTCCTATTAAATAGTTTAGAAAGCAGAGGTCTGTAAAAACATATAGCACGTAAGCATGGTACAAGCAGTTATTATGTGAGGAACAATAATCCATAGCAGCTACTACAGGACAAGCAATCCTTTTTAAAAAGGCTTGGTGTAAACTACCTTCTATGAGAAAATCAAGCATCTCCTGAACTGTAGGAACAAAATCCCATTCTCACCAAATGCACCATGTTTTTGTTTACTGTGTGCATAGCCTTAGATTTGATTTCTTAGAAATTAATTAACCATGTAACCCCAATATCTGTATTTTTAGAAAGAACATTCTGAGGTACAGAGAAAAATCAAAAGATGCTGCTCTATTTTCAGACTTCTCTGGGAGGTTGGGGTCCTCAGCAGCACTCAGGCAGAGACCCTTTCAGCAGCAATAGGAATGTCACTATCTTGTGACACTAGTATCAGCTGACAGAGCAGGATAATAAACCAGTGTTCTGACCTACACTATCCACTTAGGTCTTTCAATGGTAAATGAAAGTAATTTGCTTACAGAAGGGATCTAAACTGGAGGGGGGAATACCATCAAGCATTTGAGAACTGGAAATTACATTTTTAGCTCTCTTAGGTATTTCAGCTTCACTGATGGTTAAAGCATGCATCCAGCAGAAGCACACCTCTTGTCAGTGCCCCCCCAGGTCTGCCCTCCTGCAAGCAGAGCTGCAAGTCCAAGAGCTGCCACTGCAGCCGCAACACTGGCAACTTCTTTAAGACCCCAAAAACTTGCTCCCTTCCCCAGGGAATCACTGTCCACCTCACTAGACTACACAAGCCCACAGGGCAAGGTGCAGCTCTGATTTATCAAGTCTGTAATGCAGTTGGCAATCCACAGGGATTTACTGTGATCCAAGCTGTTCCTAACTACCTTTTCATCACCTCCTGGTAAAACAAACAGGGGAGAGGTGCTTTAACTGACTCAAGCAAGTATCAGCTCATTCTACCATGCATAGAGGTGTTCAGTATGGTTCTTTTTAATGCAGTAGTCATCGGTATTATTAAAACGTGTATGCTAGGTGAATTTTATTAGCCAAATAGGATTTACAAGTCACATGAGAAGCAGGACAAGGAACAAGTTATGCTTCAGAGCAGACATAACTACACACTGCTATCCGAAAAACTGCACGCATAACACCACACTGGGCTATACTGTGACACTGAAGTCCCTGAAAAGGTCTGGTTTGGGGAATTTCTTTACATAGATTACAAAAATAAAACCACCTCTGTTTTAAGAAGACGACAGCACTTCTACTTTATGAAATGCTGAAAGTAGATTAATTACTTTCACTTCCCATTCTCCCAGGTTACTTTCACTTCCCATTCTTACAGGTGAAACCAACATAATCAAGCATTCATTCCTCAACAGAAAGCCATTAAACTGAGATAATTTCAAACACCTATATTCCAGAACTGCACTACCAACTAAGAAACAGGAAACTTATTTCCATTCCATCCCTGACAATCCCAGAGCAACTCTGCAGTCAGCTTAACATGCCAGCTTCAGACTTCACCTTACTTCTTCCTATGCACCTCTATCTGGACAGGTCAGAAAATTACAAAATATCCTTAGCAACTATGCAGAGAATCCTTAAGTCACTGTGGTTTTAATGCTGTCCAATACACCTCTTTCTATATTGCAGAGTTTGCCCTGTTGTTCCTGCCCCTTATCAAACAATATCTTACAGGAGCCTCTCCAACCTCACCTGCATGGTCACAACAAAGCTCACACTCCCAAAAGAGGTCAGAGTAGAGCAAGTCCAAGCTACTCGAGACACTCAGCACATAAAACACAGTTAAACAGATGACTTTTGAGAAGTTAGGCAGCATACTCCCTAATACAAGTGCAGTTTATGGAATCTACTTTTTATTTTAGAAGACATTAATCCTACAAGAGGACGACTACACGCAGATAATCAAACAGAATGTTTCAGTACAGTTCTCAAAGTCAAGGTACAGCTTGGCAAATCTGTCAGATTTCACACATGAAATCACTTTTTGAAAACTCCCCTTGCTGCTAGTATTCTTTCATGGCACAAACCACATGAAAACACCAGTGAGGCTGTGGTTGGTGCACAAATCTTTACCTTCCCAATTCAAATGACAAGCCACATCACAGAAGTAAATATAACTATTTCTTTCAAAACCAGACTATCCCTTAATAAGGTTGGAGCAATTCACCACTGTCAAGGGATTATATCACATACCCAAACAACAAACACCTACAACTCCGTCCATTTCAGCTACAAAATGGAAAGTTGTGCTTCAAGTGACATCCAAAGATGACTGTCCCAGTTTTAAAGTGCAAAGGTAAAGTCAAAAACTTCAAACCCAGCCAAGGGAAATAAAACTACCTGAAGCTGTTTGCCAACAAGAGCTGGTACTTGCAGTTTTAGAAACACATCTCTGAAATGACAACAATGTACCAGTGATACTGGTTCACAACAGCAGCTAACAAGCTTTTTGAGATTAAAAATAAAAATTACAATATGATTGCAAATAGCAAGTTAACTTGGAACCTCTTTGTATAAACCAAACCAGAGAATCAGTTTCACTGTGAGAGACATACATTAATCACAACCAAGACGAAAGTCAGCTCTTGGTTTTAATCCTGGTGATACCAAGAGGTTGTCCTGTTTATTTAAGTTCACAGGTAATTAAGTTGATGCTAGTTTTACTTCTAGCAGCAACAAAAGCCTCATTTCAACTAGTATTAGCACTAAGTTAGACTGACATCAAACAAAACTGACAATGCCTTGAAATTTCATGCAAAATCCTCCAGCCCAGAAGCAAAGCCCTAGACACTTAACTTTCCACTGCCACCTGTAGGAATTCTATGCTTAGTATCTTGCATATCTGGAACATCAGCTTTTAAGATGCAGAACCATAAAGCATCAGCATTGGAGACTAAATGCTTAGGAACCTGAAGTCAGTCTTTGTACTTTTTAAGATCCATGCCCCGTGTCACACATACTCTCACTCAAGCATATAAGGAATTCAGATCTTTATTTCGTATCCATAAACCCATCAACGTTACTATTCTGTATTTCTATGCAGGAAGGCAGTATTCCCCTAAGACATTATGCTTTTTAATAAACAATAAACTTTAATTCTATTGCATGAAAAGGCTACAAATATACATTTGTTATTCAAGCAGACTACACAGATGTTTTTGCTTTACAACTGGCACCTGTTACTGGTACACTTAGCTGGCTCATTTATTGTAGCACTTTGCCCACATAGGTTAGATTCTCACTTTTGAAATACGGGCAATTGCTATTATTTAAAAAAAAATATATAAAAAAGAGAATACGTGCTGAGGCAGGTATTGCAAATCCTTTCCTTTTTTTTCAGTCAACACTCATGAAGCCCATCTTTCTTCACATGCAGATGTCATTGCATTCTATGCCAGTCACCTAGTGGCATAACTTTCCAAAGTCTAGTGAAACCGTTAGTGAATGGATTTTACTCCTGCTGTAAAGAAGCCTGCAGCAAAGGGGCTGCCATCCTGTGGGTAGATGGTGCTGCAAGAGATTTTCAGGGAACTTTTAACGAAGCACAATAGTTCAGAGTGAAAAGTCTGTCAACCCAGTTCTGTGGAAACAAGTATGTGTTTAATAGAGGGAATAAATGTTGACCCTTTCCTGGAAGGAATCATACACAGACAAACCGCTAAGACGACTTGGAACTCAGCAATTGGAAATTCTGAACATTTTGTATGAATGAAGCACATAACACAAAACTGTTTCTTCAGAACTACACAGTACATACGTTGATGGAGAAGTCCTATATAAAACAAAATCGACCAACCATGTCAGCATGTCAAACTGCCTAGTACAAGATGGTGGATGAACACAAACTGTGTGAGAACAAATATTCAAAAAACAGACCACATCCACGGATTAGTACTTTCAAAAATTTCTCTGTCAAGTGTTTGAAAACCAGTAAATCCACCAGGGAGGCAGCAAAAAAGCAAGTCAGGACCTTTACTGGCAAGAAAATATTTACTCTAAGTACATAGAGATTTTAAAGCAGAACACTTGCTTTGAACCCAGAAAAGCCTTAAAACCGTACGGAATGGATCCTAGGAAAAAAAAATTAGACATGTAAAGGTCAATGAACACAATGATTTATTTAAAAAATAAAAAACGTAAAAACGATTTTTTTTTTCCTCCTTTACAGAAATGTTAATTTCAGTCATGGGATCCGAGCAGATTTTGTAGAAAAAATGTAGTAGCCAGGTATCAAGTCCTTACAACAAAGGAAATTCCCCTGTAACCCTCCCCAGTTTTTACTCCAGATCAGCAAGACACTTCCCTCCCCGTACCCCCCAAAAAACAAATTAAAACAAGACATTTTTCGCTGCTAGTATAAAAACGACCAAGGTCCAAGTAATAATAAAAAAATAGAGTCCATCAATGACTGTAACACAAAGTATGTGTATGTGGGGCCCAGTCCATCTTCAGAGAGAAAGAAGTGGCACAGGCAGCAGAGGCGACCCCGAGGGGGCATTTAGGAGCTGCTCCCACCGCAGGGAGGCATTTAATAGGAGCTGCCCTTCGGCGAATGAGGGGAGAAACCATTGAGAAGCTGCCCCGTATAAAAGGGAGGGCTCTCCACGCCACCCCCTATGAGTATGGGCGCTCCCGCTCAGAAAGAGCCGCCCCCGTAGCCTCCCCCACCATAACCTCCTCTGTACGGTCCACTGTTACTACGGCCCCCCCAGTTGCCGCCCCCTCCTCCACCTCCTCCGCCGCTCTTCATGGGGCCGTAGGAGGACTGGTGCTGGCTGTAGCTGCCGAACCCGCCGTACCCGTTGCCGTAGTCGCCGCCTCCTCCTCCTCCGCCGCCTCCACCGTAGGAGCCGCTGCCGTAGGAGCCGTAACCGCCGCCGCCTCCACCGCCGTAGCCACCGTAACTATTGTACCCGCCGCCTCCTTTGGACAGGCCGTTGTGATCCCGGTTACCGGAGCCGCCGCCGCCCCGACCCCTTCCTCCTCCTCTGCCTCCCCGGGAGGGCCTGGAAGAGCCGCCGCCTCCCCCGCCCGACTGGATGTCCTCCTTGGGCACGGCTTTCTTGACCTCCACGCGGTGGCCCTGGATCGGGTGGAACTTGACCACGGCTGCCTTGTCGGCGGCGTCGTGGTTTTGGAAATAGACGAAGCCGAAGCCGCGTTTCTTCCCGCTCTGTTTGTCGGCGATGATCTCGGCCTTCTCCACCGGGCCGAACTGGCTGAAATGCTGCACCAGGTCCCCTTCGCCTACGTCCCCTTTGAGGCCGCCCACAAAGAGCTTCTTCACCTTAGCGTGGGCCCCCGGCTTGGCGGAGTCCTCCCGGGACACGGCCCGTTTCAGCTCCACCGCGTTCCCGTCCACGGCGTGGGGGGAGGCGGCCATGGCGGCGTCCGCCTCCTCCACCGCCGAATAGGTGACGAAGCCGAAGCAGCGGGAACGCTTGGTTTGCGGGTTGAGGACGACCACGCAGTCGGTGAGGGTACCGTAGGCCGCGAAGTGCTCCCGCAGCCCGGCCTCCGTCGTCTGCACGTTCAGGCCGCCGATGAACAGCTTGCATAGCTGCGAGTTCTCCATGCCGCCGCCGGTGCCGGGGCTGCGCCTGGGCCTGGCGCCGAGACTCCTCCTCCTGTTGGGGGGCAGCTCAGAAGGTTTTCTCCCCCCCTTCTCCGTCTTGCCGCTTCTTCCCCCGCGCTTGCTGCGAACAGCGCGACCTCCCGGCTGCGGCAGCCGCCGGCGATGGCTCCCTCGGCCTGGCCCAACGCTTTCCCTTCGCCTCACCTGACCAGCAGAAGAGACGGGGCGTCCCGGCTGCCGCCGCTCCCACAGTCGGGGGCGGGGGGGGTGGGGAACGGGGAAAAAACACAGGCACGCACAAAATGGCGGCTGCGACTTCTCGGGAGCTCGGCCGGCGACTGGCGCCCACACAAAGGGGACGCCGGGAGCCCCGCCCCCCCGCCCGCCGCTTCTCCCGCCCCCCGCGCCGCCGAGCCCAATCGGTGACCTCCGCTGGAACCCTCCGCCACTCACCTCTAGGGGCGGCGCCCCGACCGCGATCGACGGCCGCGGTGACGAATCGGCGGGCGCGACCTCCGCCGCGCGTCGGCAGAGCGCCCCGGGGGGTCCGCCGGTAACGGACGCGGCGGGCAGCCAATAGACTGGAGCTGTAACGGCGCCGGGGGCCGAAGGAAGGGGCGGGGACGGCGGCCGGAACCGCCCCCGCCAGTACGTCCAGGCCGCGGCGGGAGCCAATCGGCCGCCACCGGACCCGCCGCGCGCTTTCTCCCCGGAGGTTCCGCCCCGCCCCGGCGGGAGCGTTTGAAACGGTGACCGTTGGGCGGCACCGACTGAGCGGGACCCGGCCCGGCCTCCCACCGGCACCCCCTCCCCCGCCTTGTGAGGCTGCTGCCGGCATCCCCTCCTCGGGGGTTTTTAAGCGTTCCTTTTGCCCAGCTCCTCAGGCGTGTCCCTGCTCCCAAGTGCTCCCAACCACCCCATCTGTGCTCTCGGGCAGCCGCTTCCTCGGATTTTCCGCTACACTTTCCTCCCCCTGATCCCCAATCCCATCACTGCCTTAAATCTCAGTTTGTGAGATTGTGCCTTATCACAATTCTATCACTGCCTTAAATCTCAGTTCTAAAAATGAAGTATTTTCTTAGAGAACTGCTCAAGGCTGTGCAAGTCCTACAAAATGACTAATAGAGAAATGCATTTCCTTTTATATAATATAGATTTATTTTAATTTAATAGGCCCTCAAATATTGCCGGCTTGATTCCAGAACTTTTCAATCTCCTGAATTTATCATCAGAAGCACGAATTTAATTTCTTCTTTTAGACCCGCTGTGGTTCATATTAGAAATTACCTAGGAGACAAGAACTATTGCTGTGGTGAAGCCTTCTTTCCTTGAAGCTGGAAAGGTCATTTCACATTTCACTAGGCACCTTAGCACCTGCACTACAGTTTCTGAAACTCCTGTTAACTTACTTAGTCCTCACAGATCTGTGTCTAATCTGGTTGTGACACCTTCAGTGATGGCAATTTCACAGCTTTGTCAGGTAACATCTTCCCTTCTTCGTTATTTCCATGCTGAGATAAAGACGCTTAAGACACTCAGACAATCTTTGAAAAAAATAACCACATTTTCAAATAGATTAAGCATAAACCTCAAGCTCCCATGAGGTGTGAAAGCCTCCATAGAGTACTCAGCCCACTCCTCCTCTTTGTTAAGAAAATGTATATGCTGATATACTGCAGGATTTACACTTCCTCTGTTTGGGCACCTCTCCCTTCTACTCTGTTCCTTATCTGCTGTTGCTTTGATTTTTCAGGCACTACATCCTGAAAAGCAGGTCTGTCTTGCCTTATCTATGATGATAATACCACAGATGTTTTCCAGAATACTTTAGGACACTGTTCCCTATGAAAGGGTCATATTATCTCTACCAGTTAACACAGGTTGGGAGTATTATTTCTGACCACTGCAGTATTTGTATTTGACACGTAAGAGCTGCACACCCAAAGAAGGAGGAGTTTGACCTGGAAAAATCTTCCTTGAAGTCCCCTAAGAAATAACTGGTTTGTATCCCAGGCTTTCAAAAACCTACCTGTGCCATTTTATTCTCTGCACCATCCCAGAACATTGGCACCAAACCTCACAGCCACAGGTCACCTTGCCCTCCTGAGTCACAGATGGAAAATCCAGATCAGTGTACTGGAAATCAGAGGGTTTGGGGACAGGGTTACTAACAAATGACTGTCAGACCACCTGCTTTCCAGCAAGATCATATCCTTAATCCCCTTGCATAGATATTACTGGTCCCTTGCTAAGGGAGAAGAGTCCAAATCTTCCCTCCAACACTCGTTCTGGCAGAGCTTTAGTGAAGGTCTATACCGACTGTACTGCCCCTCCTGAGCTGGTGGTTACAGTCCTGCATCAGGTGCCGTATCAGGTTGTAGTTCCAGTTGCTTGCACTGATCTCTGCTGGAATTTCTGCATTCCAGCAGTGTGATACTGCCTCAGCCCATGTGCCAGCCCGGATGCTGGTGCAAATGCACAGATTTCCACTTAAGAGATTCACTTAAGAGAACTGAGAGAGCCAAAAATAATTTTATCATGAAAAAAAGGTTTAGTTTTTAGCTGCCTCAGCTCTCTGAAACAGTTTGTTTCATCATCCCGTGAGTGCTGGTGCTGGGAGGAGGGAGGAAGCAGAACTGTAACATTCCCCTGATTTAGATCAGCTGCTGTGGAAATGCACCCTTGGAGCCTCGCAGAGACAAGCACAGCATTGACTGTGCTGCAGGGGTGGTTAACCAGAACCCAGGATGAAGTCCTGAGGGATCATTTCATCACAAAGATTCTTCCTTATTCCTCTCTCTCAGCTATGAACACTGCCAGTCAAATTCTGGCCTCATTTCCATCACCAGGCTAAGTTTTCAAGTAACCATAGTCTCAAAGATTATCATAAGTCAATGGACTTAATACTTGCATCATATTTATATGATTTCTCTTAAATTGAGTTTTCTTTGTTAGAGCCAATTCTTTGTTTCTTTGTTAAGCCAATTAACTTACTAATATGCCAGGAATATTAAATGCCCATGTCTGACAACCACTTGCAGGAAAAGATGTCACCAGTTAAATCAATTTATCTCAATGCATGAGCAGACACAATCATTTTATCTGGGTTTAGAAAAGAGAATATGCCCATAATGCCAGTGAAATATTTGTGGGTATAAAATAAACAAGCACATCCTACTCTATTAAAGAAAGCTTCTTCCCAGAGGCCATCTGCAAGCTCCACACAATTGCAGGAAATACAAAAATACATTCGCCTACCACTTGTGAAAAACTGTGTTTCTTCCCAATAGAAATGAGTATCTGTTTCATGTAGAAAATAACCCACAAGAGTCTTACAAGACCCTTAATAATTTACAGCAAAAAGGAAGAACAATTAAGAGGAGCTAATTATGGCCTCAGTGGGTAACAAAGAATTCAGCAGGCTTGTTTATGGCTCACTTTCCCTGAAAACAAGACAGACAAGTAGGCTGAGACAGAGATCAAAGAAGGAAGTCACTACTTTTTTCAGCAGGAGAAGGAGATGAAGGTCTTCAACATGTGAGCAAATCAGTAGGCAGAATCAGTTGCTGACAACTCCAGCATAGCCCAGCTGCTTCCTCTTCATTTACACTTCAGACTGGTTGGTTAATGAAAACACCTTTAATGTCACCTCACCCATGTCTTGCAGAGAGAGATGTCTCCTCTGGTACTACAGAAAAGCCAAATCACTGGACCCGGTGTTCTTCCCACCATCTTTCCCTGCTGCCGTGCAAGTGACCTCATGCAGTTCATGTACTCACTGGAAATCACATTCTCAGCCTTCAGTCCCTGCACTGAAAGGGTTAAGCACTCTGCAAGTGTACCCTGGCACTAACCTGGCTCTGGGGACACAGGGTTTCCTAGAGAGCTAACCAGTTCCTCCTGCATGTCCCACGGACCTCACACCACCAAGACTCCAACCAGACCTCTCCATAGTCCTGTCACATTCACGCCTGGTGAGGCATCCACTCACCCAGTGGCTGCACCAGGTCACTTGTACACATTCCTATGAACTCCGTGCCTTTACATCCTCCTGAAATGTGCCTCTTCCTTCCCTCCAGCTGTGTCAGCCACTGCAAGAGTGACAGACACAGGCACTGCGGAACCAACCAGACAGTCTCACACAGTGCATCTGAGATGTGACAAGGCTGCTAAAACAGACAGCACTCCAATGGCTACAGCAGTTTCCCCAGATTTTTAAACTATTTTTAACTATATACAAGCAAATTCATAGGATCATCCTATGTATTTAAAAGGCAAACAGCATTAAAAAGAAAAACATCCTTTTCCCCTCCTGTCAGGGCACTCACAGAATTAAATTGTTTTGATTCTGATAACAACATACAGAGTAAAAATTCAATGTATAAGCAGTTTAAGTTTCTAACACAGGTAAAAGCTTCACCTGTATCATCACCTAAAGAAAATGTGTTTCTCAAGCCAATTCTTTGGCACTGGCCAAACAATGCCCTGGATTAAATGTTTTAATGGCTTATTTTATCTAGTTTTAGAATATTAGAAGGGACAAAAAACACATAGTTTTCATTAATAAAACATTCCAGTTATTCCAGTAGAAAGCATACTATCTGGAGTCCACAGGAGGGCATCACTGCTTAAGAGATCATATACCAGAGTTTTCAGAACAGTCCCTTTCCAGCACCAGGCTTCCAATGTTACCACATATTCTTAACCAAGGCTTATATAAAATATATTATTAAGCAAGTCTTTATAGCAATTTTTGGAATTGTGGTCCCATTTTTCCTTAAAACTTACCCCCCCTCTTCTTGTCTCTGAACCTCCATTTCTTTTTTTCTCTTTCATCTTTTCAGTCTTCTGCCACAGTTGATGATTTTCTTTCTTCTCTTTCCTAAAAGTTTATATAAGAGCCAGACATAATTTGGAGTGATGAGATGGAAGACAGAAAAGTATGTTCTGAAAAGTCAAGGTTCTTGTCAAGGATCAAAGATTCTAGCAATGCTGTGACAGGTGGGAGGGTGGATCTTTCACTATATCTTCGCCTGAGACAGACCAGGATCACAAGATTTGCCAAAGGAAGACCTGGAGCCAGTAGCCATCTCAGTAGTACTCTAATCTTTTTCATCTGGAAATCTTTCTATATGTATTTTCCAGTTATATTAAAATTTACCTGCTTTTTTCCCCTTAGCTATTCCTATGCCCCATCTATTCCCTACTTCACATCACCTCTGTAGAGGCTTTTTCCTGCTGCTTTTGCATGACAGCCATTCAGCTTTGTTTGAAAACAGCAGGAGGAGTTATGTCATGAAGTTCAGTATGTACCTGCTGTAAATTAACTGTAAGGCATCCAGGCTATTCTAGAAATCTTAAAAGGAGGTGGTATATAATATCAAGGCTTTCTAGACACAAAATAGCAATCTAGAATTCATATTCTTGATTCAGAATATCAAAATTGTTCTTACAATTTGAAGTATGCAGGAAAACTGAAACAGGCTGAGGTTAACAGAAAAAAAACGTTTGATTATTTAAGTATTTCTTAATTAACAATTAGGACAGTGAAGAACGTCACAGCACAACAGCAGCAGGATTTGGTGCTCACAGTGTTATAAAAAGTCTGAAGAATGAAAAAAAACCACCACCCTATGAATACAAATGAACCTATTACCTTCAAATCTGTGAGATGTGGAATTAATTTGTTCTTTGTCAGAGATCATTCTTGGAAAATATCTGGAGAAGTTCTAGAGGGCAACAGAGCTTTGAATCAGGGTTCAGAAATTTGAAAATTGCAGTCTTATCTGAAATACATTTTAACTTTACTGAGCTGGCTTCTTGCTACAGCTGTAGTCCTCCCTTCTAGTTACTTATCAATACCTACCCATCAAACCTGTTTTCCAGTCACTTAATACTGAGCAATGTAGAAATAATATGATCATTTATATAGAGTCAGTACAATTCTGCTATCCATTAACCTTTTTTTGCAAACAGCCACTACAACATTTGGCTGAAAACAATTTACCTTGACCCCTCCATACATAGCCACAGATTCCACCCTATATACATACCTCTGATGTCAGGCATAAGCAAACCAAAAGCAGCTTCACCTACAAGCCTCTGACGTTGGATGCAATCCAATTCACATCAGACTGCAGCAACATTAAATCCCTAGAAGGCAGCAGAGTGATAGGACTGTAAAACCAAGGGGCACATGTGTTAACCACTTCAATCTTTCCACAGCTGGAGGACTGCATACAGTGTTAGATGAGAAACAGAAGCCTATGAAAAGAAGCAACCTGACCTTTGTTTGAAATTTATAAATCGAATCAGATCATCTTTTAATTTTACTGATTTACTTCCTTTCTAAAGAGATAATGCATTTTTATGGCCTATTCTGATGCATATCTAGCACATTTCATTTTTAGGTCTTGATTCACTCCATGGCTTGCTCTACACCACAAGCAAAAAGTCTCAAGTGCTTTGGAAAAGCTTTGGTTTTATAGCCTTTTGGACATACCCAAAACCAGCGAGTGCTAGAAATATCCACATTGCTCAATGGTAGCATTTTACTTAAAATTTCAGAATTTAGGTGACTCTTACAATAAAAAGCAACGGGCTAAACTAAACTGAAGAAAATTTTAGGGGAAAGCATTAAAGAAGTCTTCCTAAGAATACGTTGGGCAGTTGCCTACCTAATCTAGGATTACCATGGATGTTTAAAAAAAAGGTTAGACAAATACATCCTCAATAGACAGAAATACACTAGAAGCACAAGGTTCATCTGGCTGATCTCAGAGGCTCCCTCCACCCCAATTTTCTACAAATAAAACAGCATGACAGCAAACAATATTTGCAGACAAATAGTCCTAATTTTCAGTCTAGGTAGAGCATCAGTCTTGCTCAATCCAAAATCCTAGGGCTTTTCAAAGCCTTTCTGTCAAAAAATACAGATGGAGTAAGACTCCAGTGCTCTCTCAAATGTTTTATCAGCAAGTTTCTACCTCTCCAATTTAACAGGGAATTATCATCTAGTTTTCCTGAATCTGTTCCCACACAAACACAATAGAACTAATTCTGGAACTTTTTCTATTGCTTCTGCTTTTTCGAGTGCTGGAGAGCCACAGGATTGTTCTATGTATGAGACTTGGACACTGGTGTTAAGTAAAATTTGAGAGTTTAAAAAACAATGTGACAAATATCACATCCTAAGACAGACCAGTTCCTTTCCTGTCCTATAAACATCCACTCTAAATATTTAACAGGGAAACACTGAATGCTAATTCTTACAAACAAACAACTCTAAAAGGTAGAGGCTTTTACTGGATAAACAGTAATAATAATAAATCCACTTTTCAACATGCAGTAGTGTAGTGTGCCATGCTTTGCTTTTCAGGAATGGTTATATCTCTAGAGTAAAATCTAAAGCAGCAATTTGTAATGAAAATACGAGCTTAATTATAACAGAGCAAATGATTCACTTAAGGGGGTGTGCATGTTCTTTCTAAGCAGCTCACTCTATTTTCTTATCTCCCTCATTAAAAAAAAAAACAATTACCCACCTACAGATGTTTATGTATGAAATCCAACACAGAGAAAACATTTGTGCTTCCGAACAGATAAGACAACTGAAAATGAAATTGCAAGATAAGGTGTGTGACAGGGCGGAGGGAAGCTGCACAGGGGAGGAAAAGCCATCCCCATGACTACTGCTCCTTTCTCCTCCCTGCTCATTGCTCTTTGCCTCTCCTTGGATTCCAGAGCTTGTTTTATTCCTCAGCAGCCTTTCTACAGACTGGTGGATTCTGTCAGAGTTGAAAACTGTGAAACTGAATTGTTTCAGAAAGAGAAGAAAGGAGAGTTTAAGTATCACTTTAGCAGCAGATGGCTTTGCGTTGGATTCTTTTATACACAAAGGAGATGTGTTTGCTGTCTTTTTAATTAACTCAAAAAGGGAAAGGAAAAATTGCTAAAGGCAATGTGGATATGGCTTGAATTTTTCATCAGGTAAGAAGTCAGAAATTCCATCAAACTGTGGCAAAATTTACTGAAATACATCTTTTAAAGGATTATTGTATTCTGTACATCCTGTATTTAAAATTGAATTGAAAGTATCCTCCAGGTTTTACCTATGCAGTACTTTGAGACAATAAACAATGTTTGCAAACAAAACATTTACTTGTCACTTTGTAGGGATGGGACTATGGATCTTTAACATAGGTAAGAAAATACTGAGGAAAGGAAGTCTTGTAAAAACTCAATTCATTTTAGACTGTGCTTTTAACTTTCTTTTACTTATTTATGTTTCAGTAACATTTCTGCATCCAGAGGAACAAAAATAGACTAAGTGGGTTTTCATTTTTTATTGTGTTCAACTCCCACTATGCTTGAGAATCTTTTTCAAAATGCATGGATTAGGGATTGAAGTAATTAGTTCTCTTACTAAACAGTTGAATTCAATTCTGATATCAGCTGCAGTTGCAGTACAAGGATGCTGATTCTGCTAAGTCATTAGCTTAAAAAAACACCAGTATGTATTACAATAGAGTTCAACATGCTGCAGTAGTACTATTGTAAGTTATTTTTCTAATGCTATGAATACTGCAGGTATTTATAAAAGCCAGGTGTAATTGGTTTATTGCCAAGAAGATGTTTAAATTGTTTTGCAGTATGACATGTACTAAGCCTACACTTTTGTAACTCACAGTACAGAGGAAATAATGGAAAGAACCATTTTTTTCCCTGAAGAAATAAGGACTATGTAGATGACCAGCGTGCCCAAAGCTAATGCAGTGAGTGAACTGATCAGCAGGTCAGTACAGGGACTTTTCCTTAATGGTATAAAATGCCACAGAAGCCCTACCACCCCTACTGAGTTCTTGGGAGAGGACATTCAGCACTAGCCATCCAGCCGTGTTGTGCAACCATGGATAACACAGTCAGCACAGCAAATAGTGCAAAAAACATTACAAACTTGGCTCCGTCTCATGTCCTTTGAGTCCCAACAGCCTCTCCTGCTAACATAAAAAGCAGGGAAGAGCAGAGCTTGTCTTTGAAGGTACCTTGCTTGCAAGACATATCCCCTGCTAACACTTCATCTTTTCTCAAAGGGCAGGGTTCAGATCTGTGCAAGTCAGGCAAATACAACAGGCACTGCAAAGAGAAAGATCACCCTTGTCCTAAAGCAGACTTGAGACCCATACACATCTCAGAAGGGCAACAACCACCATTGCTTGGTCTTCTTCCAGTACATCCACCCTTCTGTGTGACAGATCCAGCTAGGCAATTAGTGCTGCTCCAGGAAAAAGTCATTTACCATGCTTTCCAGGAAATATGTTGCCTGAAAGTTCTGTTGCCTGACCACATCATCATCAGTTTCTGCAGGGTCTGACTGTGCCAGCTTCAGACTGTTTCTCCTGGACTTGGTAAGAGAAGAGTTTTTGAAAGCCATGCACACAATAGGGTACCCAGCTCTTGTTCCTGACCTACTGGAGCAGGAACACCTGGAAAGGACAACCAACTCTTTTCTGAGCCACTTCAAGAGCTTCTGCAGCATGAATGTGCAAGTTTCTATGGCATTCCTTCCACATGGCTGTAGCCAAGCCAGGGGGGTTATTTAGGGAGACTAGAAGAGTAGATGCTAGCTCCTCATCACGGATTTGGAACATCAGGGCCACATATAGTCACATAAATCTATAGCCACTTTCACCCCAACATCACTACACTAGTTGAAAAGTTGATTGTAATCAGAATGGCAGTGGTAATAGGTTAATGTTAATAATTTTGTGGATTTTTTTTTTTTTTTTAGAATCATAGTTTGAAGCACCCAAACTTCTGTCAAGCAGAAATATTAGGCTAAAGGAATCCAGGATATAACTCTAGCTGGAATATTCTTCAAGTGGATGGGGGCAGTTACAGAATTACTGTTCCCATCTTAACCCTGGATTGAGTGTTTAATCTCATGCAAGCAACCAAACATTTTTATTCCTTACTGATTAAATAATGGCAATTATTTATTTAACAAGGCTGGCAAATCTTCTACACATTAACAGATTATTTAGAGTAATAATAAAACATTCACCTGTTCCTTCTTCTTTTTGTACATCCTCTTTAGCTTCCCGCTGCTTCTTTGCCCTCCTTTCTCCACAGGCTGTCAACAAGAATGACCTCCTTCCAGCTAATTTTCAAAGAATTCTTACTTCAGAAAGAAATTAAGGTCAGTTAGAATTCCGTTTTGAAAGGTGTATGTATAAAACATGCTTATTATCCACCTTTCCATTTTAAAAGTAATTCTTTACATCCTTTTTTCTTTCTTTCCCAGGTTGGAAACAACTGTTTTCTGTTCGGAAAGCTGGTGAGCCTTTAAGATCAACTTTTTAACTTTGTGATATATTCAAACACGTCAAGATATTCTGCTGAACCTAACTCTTCCCATTATTGTTAGTTTTATAACAAGAGAATTGTATGAATATCAGATTTTTACTTTATACTTGCTAAAGTTAGACCTCAAAGAAGAATCAGCTCTGTGTCTCTTGAGTACATGTTGTATTTAACCACAGAAAAAATTGGAGGTATTATTTGTCAAACTTGTAAAACAGTGGACAGTGTGTAGGGAACAAACAATATGGAAATTGTGTGTATAATGAAGATGTGACCTTTGGTTTACATTTTTCTCAGATTATATTGTGGAAAAAGTACATGCTACCCTTAATACATAAGGAGAACATGAAACTCCTTTAAAGATGTCATTCATAGGGACGTTGAATATCACTTAAGTTCATGCACATGTCATTTTGATTAAGCCAGAGGGATTTGGTGTATTAGCTCACATTGCTTTCTCTTTTCAGAGGAAATGTGTGATGTCTAAGATAGCACTGTGATGGCAGAACTCTATTCTTCATTTTTCTGATAATAAAAAAGCAACATATTATTCTCATCAGTATTCCTCATACAAATTTAAACAGAGCTATCACTGCAATTTCTTATATATCACAACCAGTTACAGTTCTGTAACACAATCAAGGCAGCATCTCAGAAAAGTAGCATCAGCCTTCACACACACACACATATATACATACACACACACACAGCCACCAACACTCCATCACTGGCTTTTCCTTCCAGGATTTTTTCAGTGCTATAAAAATTGATTAGATTAGATTTACTCAACTACAAAGATAGAACCATAGCTTGGGAAGCTCCTTACAGAATACATTCTAAATAATACCAGGTTTGTCCATAGGTTGGGAGATGCTTCATGATGGATAAAGCCATTCGGCATCCCAGTGAGATTCTGTCTAATCAAACTCTCTCTAACATTAGCTATTCCCAGTTTTTGAACTTTGATACATGCCAACCTTCCTTACTTGCAGAATGCTTGCTTATTACAGCCTACACATTAGTTACAATAGTGGGACTTTTTGGAAATGTTTGCCTGATTATTATCATAAAGAGATGGAAAGAAGCTCAGAATGTTACCAACATTTTGATCGCCAACCTCTCTTTGTCAGATGTCTTGATCTGTGTACTGTGTATTCCTGTCACAGTCACATATACCTTAATGGACTACTGGATATTTGGGGAAGCTATGTGTAGAATAAGTTCTTTCATACAAAGTGTATCTGTCACAGTCTCCATTTTCTCACTTGTCCTGATTGCTGTTGAAAGGTATCAGTTAATTGTGAACCCACGTGGCTGGAAACCAAGTATTTCACATGCTTACTGGGGAATTCTTTTCATCTGGGGGTTTTCCCTCATGATATCCATTCCTTTTTTAATATTTCACCAACTAACAGATGAACCCTTCAAACATCTGTCTTTCCATAGTGATTTCTACAAGAACAAGGTTGCTTGCATTGAAGCATGGCCATCTGTTACCCAACGACTGATTTTTACCACCAGTCTGCTGGTTTTCCAGTATTGCTTCCCACTGGTGTTTATTTTTATCTGTTATCTCAGGATATTTGTATGTCTTCGAAGGAGACATGGTAAACTAGACAGGATGAGAGAGAATGAGGCCAGACTGAGCGAAAACAAAAGGATTAATATGATGTTGATATCAATTGTTGTGACTTTTGCAGCTTGCTGGTTGCCTCTGAATATATTCAATGTTGTTTTTGACTGGAACTACGAGGCACTGATGAGCTGTAATCATAATCTAGCATTTACAATATGCCACCTTGTTGCCATGATCTCAACATGTATCAATCCCGTCTTTTATGGATTTCTCAACAAGAATTTTCAGAAAGATTTGGTAGTATTAGTTCACCACTGCAGATGCTCAGCATCACAAGAGGAATATGAAAATATTGCCCTTTCAAATCTGCAAACTGATGCATATAAGGGAACTCTGAAATTAAAATATCCCCCTGTGGATATCTAAAATAATCCAAAAGCAGTTTCCAAAACTTTGTTATTTGTTGCAGATGGCCTCTTTTTGTAGATCTTGACCACATTGTTGCTGAATTTAGAGGCAGTCTTTGTCATTTAGTTCAGTAAAACCAGGATTATGCCCGCATAACCATACTCTTAATATGTACTTTATAATGTTATTAATGCAAATACACACTTCCAAGAGTCCAAAAGATGAATAATAATGAATTATAAACAGTATTAACATCTTTCTTTTTTAATCCACACTTTCCAAGTTAGTGGCATGCTACCTAAATACCAATAAAAATATTTCCCTTTCAGCCACTGATGCTGTTGTTCTTCCTAAACACCTGGACTTACCCAGGTCAACCATATGGCATCCCTAACTTCTCAATCTTTTCTCAGACTGTTTTCTGCCTTTTAATTTTTTAACCCTCAGCTATCTGGTTATCTGCACAAATTTATAGACACTTTAAGGAAGGCCCCTGAAGTTATCCTAAGCGTCCACTGCCTTCCTTTCAGCCCCAGAAGGCACCTGCCTTTCATTTAATATCATTTCAGCCTAGAAATTTTATCTGAGCAAGGGAAAAGTCTAGAGTTGGATTTTGTTTTTTTCTTTAAATGAGCTCTAATTCAGGCTCAAGTGGATGTACTGTGAATTCTACTCAGATCAATCCTGTTCTAGATGAATTAAGTATTTAACATTTCTCCTAAAAGCATTCTATTCTACTCCAAACCATCAGTACAGATCACTTCTTTTTCTGTTACAATCATTGCTGCTCCTAGAAACAGACCTTTTAGAATCTCCATTTTCAAACAAGCACACTAAGACTTCAGTGTAAATTTTGTCTTAGCTACTTATCTAGATTATAGGTTTCATTTTGAGTAACAAACTACTTTTGTATTTTAATTTTGGAAATAAATTTTCTCCAGATTTCTGCACTAGCAGGAGGCCACAGTTGAGGCAGACAGAGTAATCTCTGTTGGACAATGTCTGGAAATGAGTTTCTTCCATAGCACTGTGCACAGAAGCCCAAAGGTGTAATGCTGATCTTAACTTCCCTAAGATTAAATATAATAAAAAGCATGATCCAGTTTGGTCATAAAAAATACCAGAACACATTTTTCCTCCATGCTATGATACCACCATAAATACTCAATTAAAATTGGGATGTTTAATTACAATACTTAAAACACTGCAGTCCAGCAACTCACCACATTAGAAGTTAACTTGACTGCAATTAGCAGTAATTGACTGCATTGCTAAAGCCTCCTTTTTTTTTTTTTTTTTTTTTTTTTTTTTTTTTTTGAGTTCCAAAACCTAGCCTTGTTTTACCAGTTGCACTTAAAATTCCTTGTAATATATTTTCTCATTTTAGCAGTCTACCAATTCCTACTTAAACAAAAAGAATTAACATTCAGATTACAGCTCCTTGATGATTCAGCCATGATGAAATTTACCTTCAGGCTATAAAATTCTTTTGGATAGGGTCATCATTCTCTAATCATACAGTTCTTAAATGATTCTATCAGGTCATAGTTCTCTGGTTCTGTTGCTAATGCTGTAGCATTAGTGCAAACTTTGTGCATTACTCTGCTCATCAGAGGAGCTTTGTGACAAGAGCTCTTGTGAGCATCTTCACAAGCATCTTGCAGATGCACTGGATTGTAAAGACCTTCCTGATTCACACCCAGCAGAAATCTCTTAGGACCCAAACCTGTTGGTGGCAGTACTAGTGACATGGTAAACAAGCATTTGAGTGACAGGCATGGATCAGTTTTGGCCTAATTTAGTGTTTCTTTCTAATCAGATCAAATATCACACATGTGAAGCAAAGTGCAGAAACAACCACAGCTTAAACATCTGCCTTCTGCATCAGAGAAACAAAAACAAGAGACAGCTAAATACCTGGTAACCTTAGTGTAACCTAAGAGAGTAACCTTAGGTTAGAGGTTAGAGAGTAACCTTAATGTTAATTATTTCTATTAACTCCAGCCTCAGTCACTGGACTCCTGTTACTGTTGATACACACCATCTGCTCACCAGCACAACTGGTGGTCAACCAAATCAAACCCAGTAATTTACCAGTCAACAGCACTTACTGGCAACACGAGCATCATCAGTGGCTGGTGTGGGCTTTGGTGAAGGGCAGCTGATGGACTTGGCTCTGCTCCATCAGTAAGGCTCCAAGGTAGTAAAGTGATTCATTTTCTCCATTTCACTTGCGTAGCTGAGGGCAAATCTGATCCAGGAATTTCACTTTTCTTAGAGATTCCAGCACCCATACAGAATCCACCTAATATAATCAGAAGGTCATTCACTGAACAGAGCATTTGAACCAATTTTGGTGGCATAGCCGTGAGAGGCTGGGTTCCCAGCTGGATTACTCCAAGTTTAGAATACAAACCTCTGTCACCATCTTCCTCATACTTACACTGCTTACAGCTTCAGCACTTACGTGTAAAGCACTATAGAAACACATGATATTCACAGTATACTCTGATTTATTAATATTAGCCACAACAGTTCAGATTATTCTAAATTCTCATCATGGCAAACATGTCAGACAATATTAAGTGTTTGGATCAGGCCCAGCTGAGATTCCCATATGTGAACTTGCCCTAAGTGGCTCCCATACCGGTATCACCACCCACAGGTCTGCCCAAGTTTGCTTAGTTTTACAGCAGAGGTGTTTTCAGTATCAGGTCCCAAGTGGTTTAAAACACAGCCATGAAATGAACACTAAATTATGTGGTCAATGAGCAGCAGGGACTCTTCTGACCTTAGGAGAAGCCCGAGGATGCTGATCTAAGGTCTCTCTTGACTCTCTCCCTACAAGTGCTTGGGCAGTACATTTCTGTGACATTAAAAAACTAGAAAAAAAAATAGATTGCTATTGCTTTTTGTAACACCACTTGTCTACTCCTGACATCCTGATCAGAGTTAAGCAATCAATTTTTCCAGTCTGAATCTTGGTGTAGGAGGGCTCCTCATTACCAGGTGGAATCTGTCTGAGCAGTGAGATTCATTCAGAATCCCCTGTCAATAATAATACTGGTACCTTGATTTCTTCTTGTCATTTCTTCCTTATGCTTTCATTAGACTCGAGTGCTGATGCTCCATTTCTTTTCTGAGCTATCCAGTATTTCTTTCCTTAATGCTGCACTTTTAAAAATCACTGCTATTCAGAGTATCATCACTGCCTTGAAGACATCAGCCTTCTTGCTGCACGTTCTCTCATTATCTCCACTGGCTTTATCTGCTGCCTGATCCCTAATTTCCAGACAAGTCAAGAGCAGTCAGCTGACTTGGACAGGAATATGAACAGACAAAGAGAAGTTGCTAATTTTTAATACATACGCTTATGGACTCCAATGTGGTGTGTGATGGTGGTTTATGTACCTGTGCAAATTGTTCAAGTCATAATATTAAACTGACAAATGTTGCTGTGTGTTAGATAATGCTAACATCTTTATTTTCCCTTATATTACTGTTATGACAAAATCATAGCAGAATAATAAGTTGTTAGTTGAGCCAACCTGATGTAGGACTGTGAGTGTCTTTGGGGGAGAAAAAACAGGGAATTCAATATGGGAAGTTAGAGGGGGAATGTGAACCCCAGAACACTAAGCAAATGTACAAACAAAGTCTTCACAGTGATGGGTGGTTTGTTGTTGTTTGTTTGTTTGTTTTCAAAAAAAAAGAAAAAAGAACTGCTTTGTTCAGGTGGTTTGGTCATGTAGACCAGAGCAGCTGTTTATAAACATCCTTGTAAATAAATGTATCTTTACATGTATTTGGATTTTATGGTTGATGGGCTTAAGTATAAGCATATGTAACTGGAGTTAGACACTTGGAAAATGACACTGATTGTGAAAATTATTCTATTGAACAGAAAGCTCAACTAATATTGACTGTAATTATGTACAGTGCCATTGGTATGTGCTATTTAAATAACTTGATTCTTCCTGTCTATTGACAAATAAATGTTACCCTGCATAAAACTGCTTCATTGCCCAGCTGGTAAATTTTACTGCCTGTAATCTAGATAGGACAGTTCTCATACAAACAGTTCTGGAAACTGGTTTAGCATTTCACATATTCACTTATTAGAAAAACAGGGAAAAATTAGATATTTGCTCTTTCAGGAAGCACAAGAATTTAAAAACAGCAAGAGAACCTCTCAGGGCTCATGGTGTTGATATAATTTTTGCTGAAGAAGGACAGAGTCATGAAACAGTGAGGTTTCAACTGAATTCATGTCTCAAAAGCAGAGCAATCTTTTACTATGATAAAGTGGCATGAATGGCATTAAAAAATATCTATACTTTTTCCAGGTTGAAATTGCCTATGGGGCAGAGTAAAAATGAAGTAAAAATATGACCAAACATCACTGCTGACGAGAGGTCTTTTAACCAAAACATTATTTTGGAACTCCCAAAATCAAAGTCTATGGCACATCTCTCTGTGCTCTGCACCTCCTTTCCCAAGCAGGATTGTGTGGACCTGGGGCTGTTTTACAACATGCAGAGTGGCCAACACAATACAGCCATCTTCTTACTCTGGATGTTATTCAATGGAAATGAAATAGGATTTGGTTGTCAGGGAAAAAAACCATCCCTCATATTCACAGACTTGTCTTTTTTTTTTAAGTTTCACCCAACTCCCCCCTTCCCTCAGCTATCCATCACAGTAGATGGGCTATAAACCAGGCTATTAGATATATATGAAGATTGTTTCATTATATACATATATTCCTTTCTCATTGTTTTGAATAGCACTCTGAGAGGAGAGCAAATTTATAGTAAAGCTTTGAGTAACCTCACAGCAAAGGGTTGGACCAGTTGCAGATGTAAATAGCAGAACTTTGTAGACTCCTTAACTATAAAACAACATTGTCCTTTCAATTCTGTGCTAATAAGACACATTAAATGATCCACAATTACAACCTTAGAATTATCTTGTCTGCTATCACTCATTTTTAAACAAGGTTCCTTTGCATATAGCTTGGTTTCCATGCAAATACAGCCTGATGACTTTCGTTTCATTTCATTTCATTTCATTTCATTTCATTTCATTTCATTTCATTTCATTTCATTTCATTTCATTGGCTTCTCTGTTAGTCACAGGCTATTTACATAATGTGATGGAACTGACACCTGTGTGGAGCTATTCTCTGTGCAGAATTAATTTCACCCTCATACCTAGTAAGAAAAACTTGTTAATTCATGCAGATGATAAGGGCTACAACAGCTACATGAAGTAGTTCTTCCAACCAAGAATGGCTGTAGGTCTCAGAAGAAGCTCCCAGCTCTTGGGGTTCCTCTGAAGAGGATCACTTATACCCCCTTTCCTGCTTCATTTTTAGGTTGGAAACTTCTGCAGGGGTCAATTCCCTGAAGCCAGAAATGCAGTGTCAAAGGTGGCACAGGTACCCCACCTCCCCTCAAGTCCTGGGCCACAGTTATATTCCCAAAACACATTCAAATCTCTCACATCATCAGTTCCAGACAGCAGATTTGTCTATTAGCAAGCAATAATATTACTACTTTGGGGACTAAAATAATTTAAATGGTATAGTTGTGTCTGATGATTTCATGCTTTAATTTCTACCTGGAAATTTCAACAATGAAGGCTTTAAAATCATACAGAATGACAGAGCTGCTGAGGATGGGAAGGGACCTCTTGAGACCATCTGGTCTAAACCCCCATAATCAGTAAGATAGAATGCTTTTTCTGAAGTATAAACATACATTTACCTAATTAAGCCTTCTACAGAAAACTACTCCTGGCAGAGCTGGACACAGACAAGCATGGCCACGTGAAGGTGTGCATGGCCAGCAGTGCCCACAGCTCTGCCATGAAACATCACTTTTAACCACCACTCAGCTCCATGGCAAGTTTGGCGCTGGCTCTGCTTCAATAGCTCCCCACCCTGGAGGATTTTTTTTTTTTTATCTATATCAGTTCATGTCACTGGCAAACTGGGAGCTGAATTTTCTGAGCAACAATCTAAATCCCCCAATGGAATTCATCCTGGCTGCCAGAGCCAAGGTAGCTGTGGGGAGGCAGCAGACATGATGTGGAGCCATCAATGAAGCAGGCAGGAACCTTGTACGTATGGGCTGATGTGCAAGCCAAAATGTAATTTAACTTTTTTTGGTTTTTTCCCCACTCAACAGACCCAGCCAGAGCTGAAATCAATAGAAATTAGTTTCCTGCTCACTTTATCTGTGGGTTTTGGAAGCTAATGTTTCAGTACATAGTGCAGATAGAGACCAACAAAAATGCTTTAGATGACCAGAATCCAGAGATCCTGCAAATTACTGCCATCTACATTTTATATTAAGTATGTCAAATTTGCTTCTCAAATTTAATCCTCAGGAATACGTGTCAACCTTTTACACTGGCTTAATTTGTTTTACCTTTAGAGCAAGGGAAGTGGTTCCCTGAGGCAAGCATTACTCGTATGTCACCTTTAACACAATCAAGTTAGCACTGTGTTTATGCTAAAAGCTGAAGCCTTCATGTGGTGGCAAACTCAGTGCTCAGCATTGAAATGAGATCACCTGAACAGAGCAGGCAGCCTGGCCCCCCATTCCAGCCCTGTCTTGGAAAGGACCATGCTCACCATATGGTGCTCTTGCTATGCTTGTGCTATTTCTAGCTTCAAACACTGGAACTGAAACAGATTTAAAAATAAGGCTTTGATCCTACTAAGATGTCTGCTGACCACTTCAAAGACCTTTGCTGGTAGTCAAACCAGCACTGGAAGGTGCCATGCACCCTTCAGACAATCCCTGTTAGTCCTTCATAATCCATGTACACAGACTTTGTTTTTCCATACCTGATTCCTTGGACCTACTTTCACTTCCACTGCTTCCTCTACTTCTTTCAGATCCTTGTGTCCAGATCTGGATGTGCTTTGACATTTTTTACCCAGCTAGAAAGAAAATAAACTTATACTCTATGCAATGAAATGAGTCTTTTGCTCCTTGAAAAACCTCATTCCACCACTTATCAGCATCCACCATCAGTGCAAGGTGACCCTTCTGCAGCACAAACTAACCTCCTGAGGACCAGACCTCCTGTGCCCAGCACCCATGTCCACCCCTCTGGGCACAGCTTCCAGCCAAAAGCTGGTGGAAAACCAGGTTCTGACAACTCCTTCTCACCCCAGGTTGTCCACATCCCAGTGTAGGCTTTAGGTAACGCTAAACTAAAATAACTTTAGATAAAAGCATTAATTTTCATATAAATTGCTGGGTTTCTAGTTAACAGGCCTCTGAGGATTTCTTTTTCTAGACCAAACACTCCTTTCAAAGTAAATTATTAAGGCTGTATAAAAACCAGCCCTGTTACTCTACCCTTCAGCATGTAGGTTGCAACATCTCAGCAGCCATCCTCCTGCAAAAATGAACACTTTACAGTCCTAACCAAAAAGCCTTGAAAAGCTTCAGTATTCCCACCAGGAGAGGGACCAAGATACAAAGGAGAACTTCTCTCCACGGCAACAAAAAATCCCCCCAGCTGTAGGGAATGGAGTGGGACACCCTTCAGTGAAGTTTTGCATCAGAAGAAGTTACAGAGAGCTCAGCAGTTAACTGCAGCTCCCAAAGGGACACATGTACTTTGGCAACTGAGATTATTCCAGTTTCCCAAGCCACACAGCTGATTGATCTGATATCATAGAGAGCAGAGCCAGAATAAAGCGTTTGTCATGCTTCATTACACACTCTACATCCACATCTAGTTAAGCATCTTCAGGTTCTCCAGAGGGAAAAAAAAATTAATTCCCCAAACTACTAGAAGGTAGACGTAGAACAATACCCTTGTGAAAAATTAAGCCTTGAACACCCTTGGGAAATCAGTGCACTTCCAATGAAATAAGAAACTTTTCCTAAACAAGTATTCCACTCTTTGAAGACTTCCAAAATGTGAAGCTGCTGGATAACAAAAAGAAAAGACACCTGGCAGGTCAATTGCCTCATTTTAAGTGGAAGGAAAGGTCAAGACAATCTCAGCTCTAGATCCCTATGCAGGTCTACTCATTTTGCTTTGATTCCCAGCAGCACATGCCTGTTGGGGCAGCCTGAGAGGGTGAGCAAACCCTTTCTGCATGTTACTGGGAGCACATGCAACTCTTCCTGCATGAGCAACATGTCAATTCTTCTTCCTAAGCAACCCAAACCTCTCAGCAGTTCATCAATTTACCACACTTTGCATGGACACAAATATAAATACAATGAAAGTGTTCAGAAACTGCGTTATCAATTAATTTATACAGCTGCATTTAGGCAAAACCCTGAGACAATTCAAACCTGCAGAGCATCTTGCATAAGCTGTCTGCTGAGTTCCACTGCCATGCTCCCCAATCTGCTGGTAAATCTACAATTTCTACATATTTTTCTCCTGCTGGCCTCCATGTACATCTGCAGAGCCTGAACTTAGGGAGGAATAAAAACCAAACCAAAATAAACACAGATTTTTACTTTTCATAGTTTTGTAAAGAAGGAAGAAAAATAACCAGAGTTGTTCTTTCCCCATTTCACTCCTTACTGTATTGACATTTTGTCAGTTTATCTCTGAAGTCCAAAGTTCAAGTTCCAACTTCATCACAAGGTTTGATGAAATTGCTTCAGCTCCTAATAATTACTTGTCCACATCACAAAACTACTATCACACAAGCTGTCATGATTAGTCACTATTATTTGGCCAAGGTAGCAGGTTGTATTGATCACACCTGAAGTACAGGCTGGGTTGGGCAACTTAGATAACACAGCAACTACCTGCACAAGGCACATCTTTAGTGAGTGTTCATTTTTTGAAGAAGAACAGAATCAAGAAGATGCTTAAGAGGAGCAATTATTTTACTGGTATATTTCCTGCTACGATTTTATGGGTACAAACTATTTTTTACATTGCAAAAAATCGAGGTGGTATTATGCTTAGATTGTATCCAATTAATTTTTCATACTAAAAGTGTTCTCAGTGCCAGATGGCTGATACGTGGCCATTTAGAAAACAGAAGGCATCAGTCTGAAAAAAACCCCAGAGCCCTCAACTTTGTTCACTGAGCTCCATGTTTACTTCTGGCCTTGCTAGGCAATTCTGTGTTATATACCCTCAGAATGGAAAGTCATTTAAGAGAAGGATGAAACTATAATTTTAATGCATCTCTCTACCCTTCAGAGTTATTCTTTCCCATTCAAACCATTACTCTCCAGGGTAAAATACAAAAGCACAGTATATTAATCTTTTTGCACTCTTTTGCTAGGTTAAAAGACTTCTGGGTCATTTTCTTCATTATCTACCTTTTGGCCATTGAGAAAGATGCACAGGAAAACCTAGAGCCTGAGTCTGCTGTGGCTCCTGTTGTCACCTTCAGGGCACAGTTTGCTAACTGGCAAAGGAAGAGCATCCCTACCAGGACAGCAGAGCCCTTCTGCACAGGTGAAGCCTGGGCTTACACAGGCAGGAAAAGGGCATTTCTGTCCTGCTTATGCCAGGCTACCTGCTGGCTAACACTTGCCAGAATGTCACAGGGAAAGGAAAAAAAGTGTTAACACTAGAACACTTAAAAGTGTTCAGTTCAGGAGTCTTATTAAAAGGGAAAAAAGCATAGAGAGCAGCTAATCAGCTGCTCCTAGGAACCAAAGTTCTGGAGATTGGTTTTTCCCGAAAAAATGTGTTTGCACCACTAATCACAACTCAAAATCTTTGCATTTTTAACCAACAGCTGTTTTCATTATCCAAGAAAAGATCAGAGAGGCTCAGATAACAGCCAATATTAGCCTCAGATACTGATGGCTTTGTTACCACAGCATACAGATTTAAAAACCTACATTGCAGCTTTGTTTCCATAGTCCCAAGAGCTCCATAGGTTCCACATGCAGCTTCAATTAGAAGCAAAAGCTGTTCCTGTACCTTTGCACATATGATTCTTTCACAGCAAAACATCAATTGCCAGACAAAATGCCATTCAGCTTCACACAAGCCATCCACCATCTCCAGCAGCATTTAGCACTGTCACTCCCATTCTGGAGGCAGAAGCTGAAATGCCAGAGCAGAGCAGCTGCCAGCATCTTATGGGCTGGAATAGGAACTGGGATAGCTTAGAGACAGATGATACACCCTGAAGGGAGGTAACAATAAGCATGGTGGCATAAGACAGCCTAGATGTTTGCTGTGCTTCTTTCTGGACCTTCTAGTCCCTCAAGGCATCAAGAACATGCAGCTGACTGTCCTGCTGGGATGGAGACCCCCAAGAGCTCAGCACTCACACAACATGCTTCCAGGTAATGCCAAGCCACAAAAATTACAGTCAGAGAACTTGTTATATAGTTCACTAACTACATTTAGTTTAAATCTTGAAAAAGGACAGCTTTAATAAATTTATCACTTGTCTACACTCGTATAATTTTCTGAAGACAAAAGTAATTAATTTCACCAGTGAATTAATATCTTCTGAGCATTGGGCTAGATGGGAAAAACTTCCTTGCTCCTACAAACAATTAGCACATTTCCCCCTCCTTGGCCCCACATGTGTTGGTGACTAAAAATAATTTTTTTTTCCCATGTGCTCCTTCCTGACAGTTGTCTGGACTCTGAATTACAGTAGACATGGGGGCAATGCATCCAGTCAGGGATGTTTCTCCTCTCCCTTATGCAGCTCTAAAATCATAGAAGTATAAATGAATACACACAGGACCTGAGAGTAAAGGTTGATTCCTTGTGCTTACACAAGCTCAGAGATAATCTCAGTGCAGTTCTAAGTGGAATTAATTCATGCACTGTGGGCCCACAGTATTATCAAGGTATGAGAAGGAATGCATTACCTAAATATTCATTTATCATAGGGACTGAAACAGCTGAGACCAATTTTCATTTCTGCTTCTGCATTTAGTACTCTTTGTAGATATTTTCTTTCAGCAAATGATTCAATCCATCATAATTAAAGTAACACAATGTAATCTCTCCTTTGACTTAATTGTTCCCTATCTGCCAGATACACAAGTTCCAAATACATTCAAAGCAATGTTTAAAATAGAAAGAATCTTTTCAAAATTAGCACAAGTCTCCTAATGGGTTCAGAATTACATGCTGGGAGTCTTGCAATACATTGATTCTTTTGGTACTTCATTTGAAAATATTTCCAAAGTATGCCAGCATGAACCTGAGTTAATATTTTCCAGGAAACTCTAATGGACTTGTGTACTCAAAGCCCTCGGAAGATCAATCTATCTTCCTGTGACACTGCTGTGAACACTTTGATTCCTCCTGTGCTCCAAGCAGAGCTGTCCCTCTTGGATCCAGGGAGAAGCAGTCCCTGCCCCCTGGCAAGGCACCAGCCCACAGCATCTTCATGTATTTGCATAGCTCAGGAGCACATCCAGAGTCACAAAGACAAGGTCAGAAGGAGAGATGCATGAAAAGACAGCCAGCAGAAATTGAGATGGTGGCAAAGACACTCAGGGAGAGGCCAGGACCAGCTGCAAAGCCAGGCCATGTGTCCCACAACTTTGTTCACTGCTGGCTTGGGTAGATTTGAGCTGACAGCTTAAAAGCTTTTACTCATAGTTCCATAAGCTTGCCCAAGGTAAAGCATATGTACATACAGCTACGCTTGTTAAATAGCAAACAGGAGCTATGCCTGGAGCTTTTGCACTCTGCTGCAGCCAGGAGACAGGAAGAGGAATTCAACATCAACCCATTTAGTGATTGTGTTTTCATCTGTCCTCTCCTTCTATCTTTCATCTCCTGACTTTGCTTTCAACTCCCTTCCCTTGCTGTAGCTCTTGAATATTTAATTTCTTGTCCAAGCTCTGCCAGTGCTGATGCTTCTTAGGCAACAGAGTGAGGATTCTGAGCATGGGGCAGCCCAATACCCTCAGCAGGGACACCAGCAACATTTGGTGTCCCTGCTGAGATCCCCAGACTGCAAAGCCAGTGGCAAGAATTTCAATGGAAATGACACACACCATCCCTGAGAGGGTTTAAGCTTTCATTAGCTGCTGCAGCAGGGTTTGATACAGGCAGTATCAATGGAAACCATTCCCCAAACTAAGCTGTAATCGTCCTCATTGTGCTGAGGCACTTGCCCTCCCTCAGCACAGCCATATAAAGGCTTAAAATAGGGGCTCAAATACCTGGTTATTGCTGTCACACTCCCACCCATGGTCCTGGCCAGGAGAGCTGAGGAAGCAGCTCATCCCTTCCTGAGACTTCCCAAGCTGCTGCCTATCCCAGCCCCAGAGGCAGCTTCTCTGTGCCCACCTGGGTGATGGGCACCTGTGTCCCACAAAGCAGAAATCAGATTTTATGTTTGTTTGGCTACAAACCACTGCAGCAGGGCAACCAAGATGGGAAAGACAATTACAGGAGGAATTACAGCCACCAGCTGCCTATGAAGCTGCTTATGTAAAAAAAATAATTCCCCCAAACCACCTCTGCTATAGCTTTAATTTCGCAGCTTAAATGTTCAGTAATATTTCACGTGCTCATTTCCAAGTTGGAAGTTTTTCTGCTGAAGTTACTTGGGATTTTCCTGAGCAGGCACAGAGTGCTGGTGCCACCTGCTGCCTGCTGGGTGCTGCCAGGCAAGCACAGGCAGAGCAAAAGACAATTACTTGATAAATTAATATCTGGCATAATCTAAAATCCTTCATCTGTCTGAGGGTCTCCTGTGGCAGTTTAGGGATAAATGGGGCTTTAGACAAAAATTATTTACATGGGAAATATCACAAGCAAATCCTTGCTGACACAGTCCTTAATGCTGCACGAAATCAGAAAAATGCCCTTCTCAAAGCAACGAGCATGATAAAAACAGAGACAGACACTTTAATGGCTGAAGGTGCTTTTAGTTTTGTTAGCTACTTTTAGCTCCTGACCCAGGAGCATGACTTCTGGAGCTCATAAACCCAGCAGTCCCAAAGAGAACAGCACCAAGTGCTTTTCCTAAACACCGATTTCTACTTCAGAACACACAGAACCAGTTGCATTTATAAAATCCAGCCAAAAAACCCAGCCTGCTCTCATCCAGCTCCTCCACTGAAAGCACTGCTGGAGGCTCAGGACCCCCCACCCTTCGTGCTGTTGAGAGCCACTTTCCCACACCCTGGGGTCTTACTCATCCATCCTCCCCCTCACACCCTCCAGCCAAGCCACCCCAACCTCGAGGACCCCCTCAGCTGGACTGGAGGTGACAAATCCCCAGGGAGGAAGGTGCCAGCTGCCCTGGCAGGGAAGGTGTTGCCCTGTGACAACGTGGCTGGCCAGCAGCAAGGCTGAGTGCTGGGACATGTCTGCCCAAGGTGGGGACAAGGGACCTGCCCTCTCCCTGCCAGGACTGAGACCACTGCAGCCAGTGACCCGAGGGACTGGAAACATGACTACTGCCTTTTCAAGGTGCTCAGTTTTTATCCAGACCTGTCCTGGAGACAGCAGCTCCCAGGATACTGCTTTGACAAGGGAGAATACTATTTTTCTGGGGCCCAGTTCATCTGCTTTGTATGAAAATTATTTCCACTGCCCTTCTGGAGAATTATTTATACTGACAATTGTGTTCTGCCCTAAGCATTTCACCAGCCAGAAGACAGGTTTCACACCAGTCACTAAACACTGATAAAAGTGCTGTGCCATACAGAGAAGGCAGGTAGAATATTCCTGGCTGAGCACAGGCCATGGGATTTTTAAATGTCCTTGCTTATGGGCATTGAGAACTGCAAACTTGAGAGCCAGAGGTGTTTGTGTGGCCGTCAAGAGAGTTGCAGCTGTTGGGATGGCATTTGGAACATGCAGAGGGAGCTTCTGCCAGAGCTAAAAACAGAATGCCTGGGCGGCACAAGCGAAAGGCAGGCGATCCACATGCTGCATTTGTTCTGCCCATCTCTGGCTGAGGCTCAGCAAAAGGAAAAGTCTCTGATTTTAGCCATTTAATTGACTCTGTCTCTGAAGTACCAAAGGGAAAAGTCAATCGTAAGAGCCCCTGTCGTGATGGGAAATGGAAGATCATGATGAATGCAATCTTTCCTGCTCTAGCAAGTGGGTTGCTGAGGGAGAGGCCAGGGTAAAAGAGCCCTCTCTGGAAATACCACAGCTCTACCTGCATAAAACTTAAACAACAATCCATGGAGGAAACTCACATGCAATTTTGGTGTATTTTGTGGAGCTGTATCATGATGCAGCCTGCAGAGGTTTGTTAGGTCCCAAGTTGGGGGCACATGAGTACTCTGTCTCTAGAGATACCAGGTAAGTGTTCTACCCAGGGCTGGCAAACATCCAGCTGTGTCCACCACTCCTCAAATTGCCTATGGATAAGTCTGTACAACCCAGACTGGCACAGGCTTAAGTTACAGTGGAAAATATACCAGATATGTCAAAATGCCTGAAGTTAAACCCAGGGGAATGCTGCCAGAAAGCAGAGCTGCAAGATCATCCAGTAAGCGGATGCCTCGAGGCATCATATAGTAACATCTCTATTGCAACACTGGGAGTGATCTTTAATTTGAGTCTCCCCACTAAAATGCTGCTCCTGGGATTCACATGTGGAGAGCAAGCTGGCACCTCTGCTAAGTTGCTTTCAGAAGTTAATACCGACAGATGATTGAGGACATCAACAGTGCCCCATTTGTTGTGTAATAACACCATTCCAAATTACTCCTGTTCACCTGCAGTCCTTTTCCAACACACTTGCTCAGTCCCCTTGAAGACTACAAATATGTGCCAGCATAATTTGGTAGACTTTTGGCCTAATATCATCAGAGATAATCTGAATTTACACCAGGATACCCGCAATAAGAATCTAGGCTAAAACTACTGATCTGTCAGGCTCAGTGAGAACATCAGCTCTTCAGCAGCACAACTAGAAGTGGCAGGAGAAAAGTCACATGTGTCCTGCTGTATAAATGCACCCCTCACCTAAACTTGCATTGCTCCCCTGAAGCCAGAGGAACTGTACCAAACCAAATTTGGATTTGGAGCAGTGTACTATCGAAGATGGAGGCAGCCCAACAACTGCTGCACTCAGGCAGGCTTGGTTAAGTTCAATCCATCAGATTTGGCTGAGTCTGCTGGTGAGTACAGTTTCACTAAGTATACTCTATGGAGTATACTACTCCAGTTTAACTAAGTATACTCTATTGAGTCTATTGATGTTTACCACCCACTTGGAGACCTCAGTGGTGAAAAGATAGGAGGGAGGGCTTGGGGATTCTCCCAGCACACACACTTGCAGACCCTCCTCTGTCTTTGGACCACAGGCAGGCTGGGATACCTCCTGGCAATGACACCATTTGTGTGACTTAAAGCCCCTCAAGTCCAAGACCATTTGTCACCTACATTTCTCCATTCAGAAACCCTCTTAAAAAAGAGAAATAATTTTTTAAAAAATAAAAATAATAAAAAACCCACAAAAAAACCCACAAAAAGCCCCAAAACCAAACCAACCAAACAAAAAACCCCACTACTTCTCTGTCTCAGAGCTTGATGTGCTATGAATTGAAATGTCACTTCACAGGCTCCTGACAAACTGCTTCAAGAAGAAAGGCCCCAGAATTTGTGGCCTTTGTGCCAGCTGCTTTTCCATTTTGGGAAGGGTTTAAGATGGCTGGAATAGTCAGTCTCTTCCCACTACCCCTGCATTCAAACCAGTGACAGATGTTCATCTGATAATTACACCATCAAGAGGTGAATAATAGTTTAAATTCCTCAGGCTAGATGGTCTAGCTTGAGGATCCAAGTAAATCCCAGTGACCTATGGTAGAGCTGCTTGTCCACAGAAGGGGGAGAGCAGTGCTCCTGAAGTTCAGGACCTCTCCAAGAACAGATGAGAACCTGTGAGGCAAAATACAGCCAAAGGAAGCAGGTGTATCTCCCAGAGCATCCCTACACCACAGTCTGTGCTACAGGGGATGATCCATCTGTCCTTGGGATGGCCTTGATATAATTTGCAGTAACACAAAAAAAATGATACTGCCATTAATAACAGTGCCAGGAGAAAGGCTCCAGCCAAAAGTAATTTATACCTTTTCTCACAGCTCCTGGTACTCAGCATGAACGAAGCAGACAGGTAACTGGAAAAAATTTAGGAGTTTGTGCCTGCAGGAAACCCAACTGTAAGTCATATTTTCAAACTGGGAATCTGGGGGAGATCTCCAAAACCCCATGAAAGGTAATTCTATGTACCTTAAACTCCTGGGCAGGGCTTTGCAAAGCTGCTGGGTTCTCATGGTTACAAAACTGATGAGGATTGGCAATGCCAAGACTGAAGGGTCTCACAGCCCTTTGGTCTTCAGCTGTGGAAGTACTCGGCCATGAAGACAAGATCCAATTTGTCTGGACATTTTCAATTCAACTACACAAAGCATTTCCTCTAACGAAGCTTTTAACTGGTGTTTTGGAGCACAGGAATATTCACATAAACTTGCTGCACTAACACTGTACTAACACTACCCTGCACTTCAAAAACACCCTCACCTCAGCTCCTCCCCCACCCAGCACTTCACTAAAAAATGCACTTTCCTGGAAATTTAGGCATGTAACAGCACTGGGCTTCTACCATCATCAGGACATTAGTGCAGCTCCCACAAGCTTTACACAGCTCTTCTACCAAGTCTGGAGGATGCTGTGGAAGAGCTGTTCAAATCAGCAAGACTGTACTCTGCCTCTACCAGAGCCAAGCTATCCCCCTGCATTCCTCAGCATTTAGGAAGAGGGAAAAAGCTCAGGTTTTCTTTATGTCTCAAGTGAAAAAGAAATTCTTTACATTCCAGACCTGTAGAAGAGAGCCCAGCTTCTAATTAAGTTTTTTGATACATTTCTTTTTCTTGGCTCTCATTCAATGCAGAGAGTCACAATTGACCTGGCCTGGCATCTTTCCAGCACTCAGGACTACTAGCATGATAAATAAAAAGCAACTACAGATCTGGTGACTGTTGTATCTCACAAGAGTGGACCTGCTTTGTTCCAGCTAATGGTGCTGCTCTGTTGACTTTCAAGCAGACTGGAGAGAATAAATTGCTGCAGTTCATTCACATACAGCTGACATTCCCGCCATGCCATCACTCACAAGCAGGGATCCGAACATTAGAAATGTAACCCACCAGCCCAGACAGCCTTCAGTCCTCAGAGGGGAGTCAGTGGGGAGGAGACTTTCCACTGCAAGACTCAGTGCTGACTCAAGCTGCTGGCAGCAAGACCTCCAAACCCAAACTGATGGCTTAGAGAGGTGAGTAACACTTTAATTTCTAGCATACTAATCAGGCTCTCAGGTTACATGAGGGTTTTTCAGGGGGTGGGGAGGAGAGGCAGGGACATGATTTTTAATTTCAGATAGCAGCTTTCTCCCTTCTGGCACATTGAGCTTTGCTCTTACCTGGAGGCTTGTTGAGGGTGGTCACTTGAACAGCCTGGCAAGCCAGGAGTTCCAACCCCACAGTGTGCTTGCCTCAGCCATCCTGCCTGTGAGAGCTTCTCTTACCTTGGCACCAAGGAAACCCAGGAAGACTGTGGTTTCCAAAGAAAGAGAGGAGCCCACTGCCAACCAGAGGGCATCCTGGCTCCACAGCACATGTACAAGGGGTGAAGCTGTGATGAGCTCTGCCCCCTTGAACATCTCACTTCATTAATGAGGTACTTTGCAGGAACTTCATTTAGTGTCCTGGGTTCAGAGAAGTTGCAAACAGTCCACAGGACACTCAGCTGAGATGTGGGCTCAACTGTTCATCTGGGCTCCACAACCTCCTCCAAGGCACAGCTCGCAGGCAGCTTAAAAAGAAAGAAGGGATAGAGATGCTACAGGGAAGAAAGCAGCCAGAAAATATAACTCATCTTCTCAGTGAGAGTCTTTTCATAGCACTAGGAACTGTACATAATGGAGGTCACCAGAACCACAGGCATGCAATTTGGATTTAGTCTTTCACCCCCTGCTGCACCTTTCAGCAGCTCAGACTGCTCTGATCCTCTAGCAGCACATCATTTGCAGCCACAAAAGTTCACTGTTCAGCAAACTAACTCAAAGCTACCATCATGTGCCAGAAAAACACATTCCCTGGATATTTCTCTGCAGCAGCCCAGGAGGCAGGACACCCTGGTTACTCCCCCTGCAACAAGAGCTGGGCAGTAACCTCAAGCAATGGGCAGTAACCTCTTCTCATACCCCAGCTTTGCAGGACCCAAAGCCCCAGCCCTGTGGCACATAAACATCTTGCACATTCCCTGTCAGGCTAACCCAGAGTGGAGTGAAAATAAGGGCCAGGTGGGGATGGGATTTTGGGGCTTCCCAGCTTTCTTTTGCAAGTTGGTTTTGTTGGGTTTTTTTTGCAGGGAGGGCAGGCAGAGACAAAGCCTTGCACTGCACACATGCCTTCCTATTTTCATTTCTTAATTTCCAAAGGCTGCGGCTGCCCAGGGACAACCCCTTGCTGACTGCCAGAGCTGCTGCAGGTTCCAGTGCACACTAGGTGGAGTTCAGAGCCCTCTGGACACTGCCTTGTGCAGCACTGAACACTGGTAGGTGAAGTCTTTCCAGAGCAGCTGAGTATGCACTACATTAGGCAGTGTAGTTTTCCTGAGACTTTCCAGAAATTAAGAAACATAGCTTGCCTACAGAGCACTTGAAACGGAGTCCAGAAGATGCATTTTCTCTGTTATTCTCCAGTGGACAGAAAATTCAAGCTCTGCTGTAATTTTAGGGTCTTTCTACACAGAAGTTTATGTCTCAGCTGATAAAAAGACAGCAATCTGAGCACCCAGTGAGATCACTGCCTAGATATACCTTTGAGCAATAAGCATGACATCTAGGAGATCAAGAGACCACCAGCAGCTTAGGCTCAGAGCACTGCTGGCTTTCATTTGATAAAGTTTGCACCATAGAAAACCTTCTCAGGGGAGGGGAACAGAGAGAACACGACCAAAAAACTTTTCCACCAGTTGTAAGCAGTAACAGGTATGTACTAGCATGAATGCAATACAGGATGAGGAATATAAAAAAAGTCATGCCTCACTTTTCTAAAATCTAAGAGTTTGAGCACTGGATGTCTATGGTTCAGCTGAAGCTCTGATTTATATTGAGCCAAGTGCAAGCTAAAATCAGGCCTGGCTTTCCAGATTGGGTAGAAATGAACATATTTGCTTTAGCAATGTGCTCGGGTTGCTTGACAGGCCCTCAGATTCACATAACACCAGCTGCTTCCATATCAAATGCTGTCCACATAGTTAAAATAGAACTGATCATGTTTCCTGCTGGGGTTTGGGCTGTACAGCCCACTGCTCCCCTACAACAAAGCACTCGCCGCTGAGCATAAACCAGGCACACAGCACTTTTGGAAGCCCACACATCATTACTATTCCTTTAAACTTACCTTTTCTCCTCCTGGGACACCGGGTATGGCATATGTCACTGTTGTAAGAGGTGTTTGTGAGAGCTTGAACAGTTTGGTCTTGATGCTTCCTAGAGACAGAAAGTAATCGTTAGACTAGGTGTACGTTTGTTTTTCATTCAAGAAACATAGGTGCAAGTTATTTAAGTTCATACAACACTTCTTGCCAGCTCAATTTTCTAGGAAATGTTTTGGGTGTTGTGCAATTATTTCCCTATAAAAAGCTTCCTTCGACTGTAGAGTCATGGCTTAATTTAGGCAACTCGAATAATACTGGTTTGGGGAATTGGCATTTTTTTACAGCTTCACAGTCTACACCTTACTTCTATTACTTCTACAAACCGAACTGCCTCTAAATGACAGTGTTTAGCAGTATTCCAATTATTTGCACTTTTCATGAATGATTTATGCTTTCTGTAAAAGCTCAGAGGCTGGAATAGTTTTTTTGTTTCACCATGTTTTCCAGTGCAGCAGGTAGGTCCCTGTTGTGAGCTTTGTGCTGGTACTGCAGCCCATGCAGCGGGATGGCAGGACCCTGCCCCTGCCCACTGCAGCTCTTCCAGATTTGGTTATACCATTGGATCACTACCATGAGCCCTGCTGGGGTACCAGAACTACTGGCATAGACTCAGACTCTCTTCTGGATGAGCTGCCCCCAGCTTATCTGGGGAATTGCTTAGAGATTGAGGCTGGCATAGATGTAGAATTGAAAGTATTTAAAGTGACCCCAGCTCTGCCCACTGCACAGCAGCCCTCCAGCCTCTGCAAGAGCCATGGAAAGCCAAAATGAGTGAAAATCTTCATGTTGGCATCAGTCCCAACTGCATCCTCCTGCTCCTCTCATACCACACAGCACTAACACCCTGCTCCAGCAGCACTTTAAAAGAAGTCACTGGAGATACTCAGCTTCTCAGGTGACATCAGAGGGAAGAGCCCTGCCCCAGCATGAGCAGGAGGTGGCCAAAATTCCCATCCTTAAGATGCTCTCCTGCCTGATCCCAGCCTGCCCACCTCACAGCCCTATACCAGCAGTGCAAAGGGAGCTGGTGTCACCCATCTCTGAGGATCAGCAGCTGACCCTGTGCCTACCACAGACCCCTCAGAGGAATCACACAGCACTGGCCTGACACCCCAGGGAAGGTGCTTCTGGTCAGATCCTGACACCACCAACACAGGGACACGGGGTTGTCTCCCTGCTGGCTCAGACAGACACTCCTCTGTCAGGAGGCAATGAGCTAAAAACATCTCCTGGCATCTCAGTGAAACCAGAGATGAGAGAGCTTTAAATAATGCTTCCCTCAAGCAAACAGTCTCCAGGAGGCTCCTGGCTTTCTTGTTTAATTGTACAAATTCAGATCCCACCCACTGACTCCAGCTTTCCCTGCTGGCACAGGGGCAGACCAGGCAGTGGCAGAGGCCCCAGTATGGATCCCTACAAACATGAGCCCAGCTGAGCAACACTGGTGGAGCTGAACCAGGACAAGAATTAGGCCAGAATTCACTGTGAGCACACATGGGATATGACAAGGTGGCCTGGAGGAGCATGTGCTGCTATTCCTGTACAGCTGGAAGCAGCTTTCATGGCACTAGAGATCAGCTGAGGTGCCAGGGTCAGGACATGAAGCTCAGACAGTCACCTCCGTGTGCACTGCAGCTTCTCTGTTGCACAGCAAGAGCACAGCCAGCCCAGGGGCCTTGCATGCTGTGGGACAAGAGGCCAGGAGGGCTCAGAAGCTTCAGTTCCCCTCTGGACCCAGCACCTTTGATGACATTACAGGGCTATATGGCAGAAGCACCAGATCACCAGGCAGGATATGCTGTGGGATAGCCATCCAGGGCACACCTGTGGGACAAGAGATGACAGAAGCTATAGCAGAATCACACTGCTTTGCATAGCACTGGAGAAAAATATTATGAAGGCTCTGGCAGAGCTACACCAGATTCCTATTTGCTTCTGAGTATAACTTAGTTATTGCTATGGGGCTATAGACATCCCATCTCAATGTTTTCTTTTGCCCTACTAAAACTAAGTTAAATCAGCCAAGTGCAGCAAAGAGGATCTGGGAGAGAAAGGATTCTTTTTCCATTTTGGTAGTTACTAGTATATTAATGATATCCCATGCTACACTCGATGCTAAAGCAGTCACAATTCATAAAGTGCTGTTCACAAAAATTCCTTATTCACAAGGAAGGAGGGACATATGTAATAGGTCTGGTTTAGGGACAGCAGGAATCAGAACATGCTGCATTCTGCAGAAAGTGCAAATGTAACAGTACAGGCACTGACAGCAGGAACAGCAAGTGATGGCTGGAGCCCAGGATAGCAAAGCTCTGAGTCACACAGCTCCGTGTGCTGACCACACAATTCCCATTTCTCCTGAGCCTGCTGGGACCATACATTCACCTCATTTGGAAGGTGTGTCCCACATGCAGCACAGAGCTGGCTAGACTGCTCTTTTTCTTTGGCCTAGTTAACTGAAACTGCCTTATGACTCACAGGAGAGTCAGCATTGTGTTCTAGGGTGGAGCAGATAATTTATGTGCTGGTTGAATAGCAGAATGTGATATTTTCTACTCTAAAACAAACAAACAAACAAAAAAACCCACAAAAACAAAACTGTGGCTTGTTTTTTGGGTTAAGGCTGAGGCTCTGCTTCATTATTCACCACACGTATCCATGGGGGAATGAGGAAAACATCCTCCAGCAGCCAGCAGTGAAAAGTAGAGCTGGAATTCCATTCATCCCTTCCTCATACACAGCTGGGCTGGGGCAGGTAGGAGAAGCTGCTGGCTCCTGACACCGTGTGGCTTCCAAGCCTTCAGTTTGCTGGTAGATTTGTACCAGAGTAGATCAGCTCAGCACTGCCCCAGTGTTCCATCTCTCCACCCAAGCACTAACTGAGGAAGTGGTAATCCATGAACCAGTGAGCCTGTGGGGGTTTCCCCAAAGCCTGCAGGAAATCACTTCCTCTAGCTTTGTTACTATATAGCATCCTAACTGCAGGAACAGCCCTTCCCAGGTTCTTGAGATACCATTCCTGCCATGGCACTAACACTTGTCCTTAGGTTCCACGTAGAGGACTCCCAACCTCCACCAAACACAGCCAGTGGGATGTGTCTGTGCAACTGGAATGCCAAAGGCACACACAGCACAGGCTGCAGGTGTATTAGGACACCCAGGGACTCCACAGTTACTGCTGCCTTTACTCAGATCTGTGTGTACCCTGCAGGTACCTCTCTCTGTGTACCTCTCCAGAGGCTTCATGCACTTAAGCTCCCCAGGATGCAGTCTTCATGTGTCGGGCAGCCAGGGCTCTAAACCCTTCCACATTCCTGTAATGCTCTGGCATGCAAAGAAGTAGGGCAGGGCTAGGGCTTTTTATAGGGAAGAAAGGAAGCAAATGACCAGGATCTCTGTTTCACATGAATCTACTTACTTTAACAAGTATGGAGCCTCATGATTTCAAGAGGAAGCTTAGCATGTCTTAAAATAAGCTCTAGGAATCTTTTATGTCGGTATTAAAAAGGGATTTAGTCACTTGGTTCTAGGAACTCCAGTTTGACTCAAGTGTCCAATATCTGCTGGCAGTTCAGCTGTTATCCAAACATGGAGAGAGAAACCCAGGATTTTCCAGCCCTGAGAAACAGCTGTACTCAGAAGAGGCATGTAATACAAAGGGATAAAATTAATTCAGGCTCAGCCTTTGTTTGAGAGCCATTCCCAGCCACTGGATGAAGAGCCTGGCTCCCCAGGAAGGGTTCCCCAGGGCTGCATGGAGCACACCCCACTAGGCGGCCCTCGAGCCACACCAGGAGGAACCTCTGCTCAGGGCTGGGTCAGGGCACCTTCAAGGCAATTAAAAATGTGATTTGAGAGAAGAGATGGTGAGATGACTACAAATGGGACATACACCCCGAGCCATAACACCCCGAGCACGTGCAGTCCTGCATGCTGCCCAAGGACACCACCATCCCACAGACTTCACTGCCAGCTGAGCCATACACAGGGTGTGTTTGCAGATGCTCACCATCTCATCAGGGATGTAATCCTAACTAATTCCGTGATTAATTCCCTATGGTGCTTTTTCCTATATTAAGGCTAGTGTTGCCCTGATGTTCTTTCCCTTGCCACAGTCTGCTCTTTACAATGGACAAACTCATCTTAAATTCAAGAAAGACTTTCAAGCATGAAGCACAGTATGTGCATTTCAGTGGCCATGCCCATCTCCATGCTTGAAAGTCTTTGCTAATCCCAGAGGGACCCTGTCCTTGAAATCCAGCATAACTTTCTGGCCTTTCTGCACAGCATGTATGGAGATGCCCATGGGAATTCCTTACAGGTTTTGAGATACAAATCTAATATCCCACCTGCTTGGTTTCAAACTCCTAGTCCACAGAAAATGAGCCTTTGAAATAGAGCTCTGCTTATTTTCAACATATCTTGGCCATTGCAAACCCGCCCTCCCCATCTAAAGCACAGTTCTTTAAAAAAAGCATTCCAGAGTTTGAAATTACCACAAATTTCTCTGCAATCTAACTGGTCAAAAACCAGGATCCTTAGTGCATGGAAAGAGAAACAAAATATTTTTTTTTCTCACTTCCTACAGCAGCCTTGCTGTTCACACCCCGGGAGCATCAGAGAAGCCACTTGCAAATCAAATATTCACATCACCAAGTAACTCACAGCTAGAAAGCTCACTACTGAACTGGTGACAATTTCCCCACTTAGCCATATGGCACAGAAGAAATGCAGCTCTAGACTAAACTTTCTTCAGCCCTTTGAGAAAGCCTCATTCTTTGCAGTCCCAAGGTGGTATCACTGTTAAGCCATGTAAGGTAGTGCCACAAGATATCCAAGGGTCTAGCAGACTCTGCCATAGCTTGAACACCTCTGTGAAAATGAGTAACACCATCAGGTACATGCAGACAGCTTGCAAAACACATCACCTCCAAACTGACTGAAGATTGTTATCCTGTGTATGTATTTGAGCCTGTTTTCTAAGTAAAAGATGTGCTGGTACATGAATATGATGATGCAGTTCGGGTCTGCCTCATTTTTAAGTTTTAAACAGTTCTCCTCCCCCCTGCACACTCTTTATAACGCAGTACACTTCAGATCCAGCAGATGCTCATTTCGTTCCTAAAACAGGTTTAATGGGTTTTCCATGATCTAAACACCTAACAAAAGGGCTCCATGCAGCTTTAATACTTTCCTAACCCTGTGTTAAATTCGTCCTAGTGCTGCATATAGCATAATTCTGTAGCCATGTCAACTATTCAGGTAATGCTAGAATGTCGTCACTATGGTTTGTGTCAACAGCATGATCTTTATGTACCTTGTAATCATTCTGGTGTTGGGTTGCAAAGGTCCTTGGACTCTTCATTTGGCTGAGTCTAATTCTGTCCTCTTCACAAAGATCTAGAGTTACACTAAGTAAAGGTTGACATTTACATGAGACACTACGACTGCCAGAATGACTCACCAAGGTAAGAACTCAGCTACATATTCTTCCAAGGGCGTGAGCCGTACCGTGCCGACATTTCCGCTGATCTGCGGTACAAAGCCTCTGTGCTCACCCAGGCAAACATGGCCAGAGGGGCACATCATGTGGAGCTCAGCAGGACTCAAGAACAAGATCTCAGGAATCTAAAAACAGAGTTAAGGAAGCCTAGAGCAAACCTTCATACCTGCTTTCTCGCTGGCATTTCTCGTTTTCTTGACGTTATCTCAGAGTGACCTTCCAGTGCTCTCTTGGAAGCTGAAGGACCTCCTCTCACTGTCACTGCTCACTGGACAGCCACATGTGCAAGACAGCTCTGCATTCACACAGAAGCTCACTGTGACCATCCCATTAAATCAATCAGTCGTAGCAGGGCTGGTAAGTGTTGCAGCCAGGGTCCAACTGCTCTCAGCCCAAATGCACTCTGCCCTTTAAAGCAGCACCTGCCACCATGTTTAGCACATTTTAAAGTCCCCTGGTTTACTAAATATCCTGAGCCCCAGTGTCATTAGGTCTCAATCAAAAGCAGACAATTCAGACTAAAACAGTCACTGTTCTGGTGTGGAAGCTTATGAACCTTTCATCTGTTCCTATGAACTCTTCCTTATCAAAATCAGCAGTGAAAGCACCCAACACACTCAAGAGAAGCAAAATGAAATGGAAGGACGACAGAAATCGAGATGAGAACAGAGTATCTACCATAAACTGTTTATCTACAAACCAGGGTGCTGCAAACAATGTGGATTTCAAGGATGGCTTCTGCTTTAAACACCTACAGCAGCCAAGCACCTGAACAAGATCTGCTTTGGCAAGAGGTTAGCCTAGCCTCCCTTGAGCACAGGCACCTGCAGCACCATTCATATAGCTTCCTGTACTCACCATGTGATCACTGCCTGCTTGGCAGGTTACATGGCATCAGTCCAGTTTCACTTGCAACTTTGACAGCCATCACCCTTGGCCATGATCTCTGCCATGGCAGCAGGCCTTAGCAGCAATCATCACACTGAGGAACTAATGCCATGCAACAGAGTAAGTGTCTTGAGCACAAAGTCATAAGCTACTGCTATTCCTATTTAGTGCTAAAGTTCAGTGCCTGGTTTATCGTGGCTGGAAACTTGTCAGAAGCTGTTCTTATTCAGTTCAGGAGACCAACCTCTTTCCAAGATCCCACTTCTCACTCTAGATAATGTGTGTCCATCTTTTCTGAGCAAGCTCCCTGGAGCACCTCTGAGCACTTCACTTAATCCTCTGTTTCTGTGCGTGTCTTGTCTGACTCCAAACTGATCATGGACTTGGAGGTAGAGTGAAACAACCAAGAGTGATAGCGTCTTTATAGGATAATCAAGCCTTTTTACTGTGCAGAACAAAGGGGGGCATAAATTCTCCAGTGCAGTTTTGTTAATGTTATTTCAGCCGTACGAGGTGAGCTCCAAAGCAAGTATGTCAGCTCAGGAACATCTTTCACAGTCTGCATGTGGCTCATTTTTCATCATCCTTTTAAACAGAAGAAACAAATCAGCTAGTTCTACAGGTCCTGAAAGATGACTGTACTGACATTACCTGACAGACTGCAAGGAGGCAAGGCAATCTGTGGTGGACTACAGCCAGGTTTAGTTTGTGGTGGGAACCCAGGGCAACTGAATAACATTGGCTTCCCATACGCTCCTCCTGCATCCAAGGGCTTGAGATTATCCAACAGTCCTTGCATCATGGCACAGCCCTGTGGTTTGCCACGTGACATAACCTTGGACAGGAGCCATCCCTGAACTGCTTGAGAGGCACTTATAGCTTCAGAGCAACAGATAGAACTATGAAGGCCATGGGTGGTGCAAAAACATGTGTGACTGCATTGCTGGATCACAGCCAAGGCTAACATACTGCAGGTTTAGATGAGACACACAGTGACATGTTCTCAGCAGAGATGTTTAATACCTTACAGCAGCCCATTGTCACATGTGGCTGCCTGCTATTGTCACATGGCTACACCAGTCAAATCCAACCAGACTGCAAAATATCCTTCCCTGTAACCTGTTAGAACTTGTTTGGAGAGGGGCAGAAAGAAGCAAAGAACAGATCTCAAATAATTTTTATGGCCCAAACGGATAGGCAAATCCTCTGAACAGTTTGAGGTAAATAAATCCTAGCCTGTTGAGGTGCCCCCATCTCTCTACAACATGCAGCTACCTGTATCTCCATCAATATGGCTCCAAAACCGGATAGCAGTCATCTACAAGACCCCAAACTTGAAGCTACTCTACCTATTGTGTTACAAATGCTGTATATGCCAAACAATACCATAGAGAACCAGGAGAATCAAGTTCAGGATTCAGACCTTGAAGAAACATGTTTGTCTGCCATAGAGCACTGTTCAGGATGTAAACATCTTTAACCTTAAAGAGACACTTCTTACCTGACGAACTCACATCTGGTTCCTAGCAGGCTAGAAATACAAAGCAAAACTGCTACAAAGGCAGTGGTTCAACAGGCAAGAAGCTCATAAAGGGACAGTGACCTTAGAAACCGATCACTAAACAACAAACAGCTTTGTAGCCATCTGCCAATACCTTAAGGTACTGTTTGCATTATTGCAGACATAGATTCAAACACAGGACTTGGCTATATGTGACAACATTGGCTACTGGGCAATGTAGAATGAGGTTCTGAATTTGATGCTGCAGGTGCTGACAGGGGGAGAGGGTTGGCTTAATGGATGAGAAACACAAATTTCGAGGCATCCTTTAGCAAGTCAGCAACTCAGGATTATTGTATCACACCAAATAGATCAGCAAGGGACATATATTGCTGCTACAGCCAGAAGAAAGTCAATTCAGTTATTCCATGCTTTTTCCTTGCTGGCAAAGCAGGTTCAATTCCTTCCTGCCAGCTGTAGCTCAAGGCAGAGAGACATAGGAGCACCATCCTAGGAGCATGCTGCTCCAAGTTCTTTACCAAGACTGGCATTTTTAGTGATACAGCTGTGCACAAGAAACAGCAACATGAGATCATTAGCCTGCAGAGCTCCACTGAGAAAAATCTCTCGTGCTGTGGTAAAAGGGAAAGAAAAATAAAACTTTTATTAATTAATAAGCTAACAGCGACTACTTTTTTTGCATCAATCCAGTGCTACAGAAGGATGTGGCAGCTAGTTTAGGAGGTATCATTTTCACCTTAAGTACCAAGGGTTTCCTTTAGATTCTTCCATCCTAATGCAGAAAAACCTTAATGCCACCATGGAGTCAGATTTCATGGGTCACTTGGGTCTTTTACAAAGTTCCATATCAATAACCTTGGCTAAATGTCTCCATGCTCTGACAGTGACCTAAGCCTACTCCCAAATACTAAGGATGCTTCTCCCTGGCACATACCACTTGCTCTCCAACCAGCACATGCTCAGTTCACAAAACAGCCATCACCGTGTTATAAGGAAAAAGAGAGAGTTTTAACACGCTGATTTATGTTTGTCTCTACAGGTTCCTAAAGTAAACCTGAAGGCTAAGATTCCTTGCAAGTCTCAGCATCCTGGCAGAGCCAGAGGAATGTCACAGTGAGTACAAACATTGTGGGGCCAAGTACACTCAGCCTCCCTCAGTTTCTGTCTCCATCCTGCCCTGTTTATTTTTGCACACACACTGGAAAAATTGTAAAGTCACCAGTGTTTTGCTGACCAGTCTAGTCTCTAGCAGCCATTCAGTCCACCAGATTAACACCATTTTAACTCAGCCATTATCTATTGATCTTCAAAGCAGAGGTTACACATTTTTAAGACTATCATTTATAGTATTTCAGAAACATTTTCCAAGGATCTGTTCAAGCTGATCCTTAGTCACTTCAGCAAGTGACTGAGGCAAGGCTCATCATGACTATCAAGATCTGGACCCTGAGCTCTGGAAAAGGGCTTTCCAGCTTGGAACATCTCCTAGCTAGAACTGCTAAAAGAGCTGACAGAGCAGGTGACAGGGCTGGAAAGGCCCAAGGGACCTCAGTCATTTGCCAGCCTACTTCAAAAATTCCATTCAGAACAGATAGTTGATTTAGAGCACATATTTGGTCAAGAGCTTGGGAACTCGGACAGCCTAGATACAGACTTACATCTTAACTCAGGCTGGGAGGGGAAGAGCAGATAACTTGGGTTATTTAAGAGAAAGGACAGATTATAAAAAAGACTAATGCCCCAGCAAAAGAAACCCAAGAACTTCCTCTGCATATTTATATGCAAGACACATCTCTAAATTAGACAGATACAAGTGCACATCAACACTTCACCAAGGAACAAGGGCATTATCTTGCACTGCAAATATGTCATCTTCAAGTTGCCTTTCTTGCTTAATCAGAGCCTTAACTGTAACTTCTGCACCAGCTGAGCTTTGAAGGAGGATGGCAGGCCAAAGTACCAAAGCTCCTGCTCATTTCTTTACCTTCAGCTTCAGTGTAGTTACCACACACACCCAACAAGCCAAAAAGGGCTAGACCTAGGATCAACTAAACCAGGTAGGGATCTCTGCAGAAGGTGACAACTACTGGCAAGCAACATTGATCACAGAGACTACAAGATGTGGGGAATTAATTGGCTTACAGCCATAAGACCAGAAACACTTACCAGTTATCAGCTCCTCTTTCCACTAACTTGGCATTCACAGTCCAGGGAGGCATTTCCTCTTGGAACACTTGAATGGAGATTCTCCACAGGGTATTTATTAGGCTGGCACATGAACAACAGATAAAACACTCTAGCATATTCTTCTGTTTCAAAGTAAAGTGCCAGCAACACAGCTGGCTTTCTGCATATGAGAAATTCAAGCTATAAAAATCACTTTTCTTTGCTATATAGATGCAGAGTCCCTTGGTGAGCTTGACTGGGTCTGCCTGTGGAAGCACACCTGTGTTTACAAAGGTAAAGGGCACAGATGGCCTAATGACACAGCTTGTTCTGCTACTTCTTGTTCTGAATTAGATTCTGAGTTTTCTTGCTCCACCAGAAACCATTTCAAGGCTGAAACACTGGTTCATTTACAATTCAAAAAAGCCAGCATGCTTCCTTAGCGATGCAATCAAATATCTTAATTGGTAAGCAGTACATACAGACAGAAACAAATTAATTACTCTTATTTATTAGCTATAAAGGAGGCTGAAGTAGAAACCTCTCACAGTAACCTCCCTTAGTATGTGGTGTCCACTGGAATAGAGGTTTTCCCTGCATTTCTATCTTTATTTAAATGCAGAAGCAAGCTGAAGGTCTACAGATGAAAAAACCTCCAAAACTCACTGCAAATGCAGTTAGAATTAAATCAACTTATTGCAAGTAAAATAAAAATATGGTCATGACATCACCTTCTTCACTGAAGGGTGTATCATTCCAAAATAACTGCTTCAATGAGGAAATACTTATGTCAGCCATTTAACACCAATATTTCCTCCCCTAGGGTCTACAAAACATAAGAGCTACGAAGGGTCAGTTAGTGGTATTTGAATGTCGCATTCGTGCTACACCCACCTCACAGGTTCACTGGTACAGAGAATATGATCAGATAATAGATTCTGCTGATTTCAGAATACTACGAAAAAGTAAGTATTGCTGTGTCAGCCTGTTGTACAGTAATTTTACTGGGACAGTGGAAAGACAGGAACAAGAACTGCTATAAAAATCAGGAGACAGAATGCGTTCTGCAGAGCATCTGTAACCAATGGTTCCTTTTCACAGTGTATTATAACAACTGATGAACCCAGTGAAAAAAAAAATATAAGCACATATTTAAACAATTTATCACGCTCCCAGTCATAGCTCCAGTGGGACAAATTCAGCAGCTAGCTCTGAATTCAGTGGAGCAATTTTTAGATCAGTGGGGAAGTGTTTTGGTACCATCAGGTTCCTCAGCCAAATGTAAGATTCCCCTCTCAGGATGGCACTTCTTTTGATGGACAGAAATGGAGATGGTCCCTTTTGTAACTGGGGTGAGAGCTGAGATGGGAAAGGAAACGAAAGCTGAAGGTCTTTCTTCCTTTCTGGCATTATAATAATTTCATTTTTTTCTCTCTTATTTTGAGCAGAGGCTTGTTCATCAGCAGTTCCTGGTAAGTACACTGCACTTTTTTTGTTAGACATCTGTCTCATCAGTTAATTATTCCACATTTAGTGTTTCCCGCCTCATCCAAGATAAAACAAGAGCCAGAAGATAGCAAACAGGATCAGGCTGAGAGCTTTCAAGTTCTTAGTTTTGACACAAGCACCCGAAGGGCCTTGATTTTTTTCACAGCATGATAAAAAAGGTATCACCCCTTTTACATCCAGTCAAGGAAGAATACCCTACGTGTTAAGGGAAAACATATCAACCATTCTGACCTGTAATCTTTCCTGGGGTTTAAACTTGTACAAGAGATGAGAGAATTTAGCAAAAAACTTTGTGCCTTGTCTCTATAAAGTTACAGGAGGAAAGATCCTTCCTTCACCTCTGCTCTTCTGTGTTTGTATGCCCTTCATACCACCTTTTTTGGGCCTAATTGCTGCCAAGCCCCATCACTAAGTGGCGGTCCTTCTGCCAGGACCAGTTCCAACGAGTTAATATTTGGTATTTCTGACACAATAGCATGCCTGAATTTGTCATTTCAGAGGAAGTCTGCACCCTGGTTATTACAGAAGCTTTTCCAGAGGACTCTGGCATGTTTAAATGTGTTGCTGAAAATGAATTTGGATCTGTAGCATCCAGTGCACGTCTCTCTGTTTCCCCAGGTAAGTGCATCCTTCAGGCAGAGTCAGAGATATTTGCCAAGCTGTAGCCAGACCCAAACACTTATGTAGGCTCAAAAGAAGTGAAATCCCCCCAAAATTTAGTCTGCAGGAGACCTCTCACAGCTGGATGCAAGTTGTTTTGCATCTCTGCTATTGGTCCCTCTTCCTCTTGGATGAGGAGATGGAGATGTTCTTTCTCACAGAGGAGTCTCATGCCTCTGGGGACCCCAGCTTAGCCCAACACACTGGCTGTATCTACACCTTGTTTATGGTAACACATGGTTTGCCTGACTTGTGCAGAAAACCATCTCCTGCATGTAAACCAAAGCCCCCCAGCCCTGATGAGATGTCAGGTTTGGGTGATACTGCTGTGCAGGTTTTGGTCTGTGCAGGTTGAGCTCTCATCCAGCAGCACAGACATACCAGCACATCACACTGTACTGGTGAACCACCACTTTTTTCTGCCTCACTTGTGGACAATTCTACTTCCAGGAGCAAAAGAGCTGGAAAGCTTTGCAGGTTCTTCCCACAGGCCAGCTGTGCAAGCCACCATGAAGAAACCCACCTTCCCTAGGAGCAGCCAAATGGGAGCCAAGGACCGAGATGCAGCTGGGCTGCTGTCCTACAGCACAGAGACACCAGGGCTGGGCAGAGGAGCAGAAGCCACAAACTTTGGCCAGATGAACTCTGAGAGTGAAGCTGCAGATTTTCATGGAGTTTGTGAGAATTCTTTTCAGGCTTCACCACTGCGGTAAGACAAAGAGAAAATCCCATCCCTGGGTTAGTTTTACTCATTACTTAGGGGAGGATCTTTAGAGTAACCCTGAAAAATACAACTGCAAAGCTCCTGTGCCCCGTGCAGTAACAGTGAACACATGCAGTAACCTGGGAACATGTAATACCAGCCCAGCTACAGAATGGCACGAGGTCCATTTGGCAAAGTATATAACTAACTAAAGGCTGAGGTAAGTGCCTAATGGCATTTTCAGAAGCATCATCCCAAATAATTAGCCTCTAGAAGACCTTTGGGGACACAGCAGACCCTGAGGCAAAGATCACAGTGACAGGGAAATTCTATTGGCACCACCTTCCTCTGTAGCCTTGGCCAAGGAGCATCACCTCATATTTCTGTTTCCCAGCTTATAAGGCTGTAAGAGAACTTGAGATATTTCAATTGTGGTGTTGATTGCACCTGTGAAGTGCTCCATGGAAGAAAAATACTGAACTAGTGACCCACTGGACAGAATGAAAACAGTCCCAAGCCATGGTAGGGACAGTCCTTGCCCAGGAGATGGCTATTTTCCCCCAGGAGTAAGGTGTTCCCTTAAAACAGGTCTTAATCCAATTTCTGTCCAAATGCAACTCTCAGATAGCTTTGTGCTTATTGCATTATTAGTTATTTCATTTAACTGTTCCATAGAAGTAAAATAAGCTAGAACACACATCTTAGCAAGTCCACCTCAGACTTTGCAGCATTTCTCAGATGTTCATAGGTAAACAAAGACCTCAAATAGTGACAGCTCAAAGGACCAAGCCCAGCACCAGAGTTTCCTCAGCCCTCTTTGTGGAGGGCAGAGCTATGGGGCAAACATGTGCCTCCTCCAGCCAAATGCCAGACCTGCATTGCAGTGATAGTTACCTCGTGTGTACATGGCTGTCCCTGACAGAAAGCATTCTCTCTGCTCTAGATTATTTTTGGATGCACTCTGCAATTTAGCTAAACTGGTTATTTTAACAATTCTGAACATCCTCCTCCAAATTCACTACAGGAGAGATCATATTTCAGTATGAATTTCTCCATGGGCAGGAATTTATTCTTTTTTTCTAAATCACTGATTAAAACTCAGTTTGCTTCAATAACCTGCAGCCCACGAGGAGTTAGCTCAGCTAAGCTCTGCATTTAGTTCCAAGCCCTTTCATGAACTCCAGGCTTACACCAAGGAAATCAGCTGGGATCCTAAGCAGACCCAGTTGGACAATCAAATCCATGGCTGAAGCAAACTTGTATGGATTTCAGGAGACCTGCAGCCACATAAAGCTGCAGGGGGTTTGCTTGCAGCTTGACATGAAGCTGTGTGTGAGCTGTTGTTGCCTGCAGACATCACAAGCCAAGCACTCTAATGCTGCACTGAATTCCGCTCACTCAGCTACCTCAGATCCAAACACCTAGAGAAAAGGCTGAGTTTGCTTGGAAGTATCTAATCCAGACCACCACATCTTTCTTTACCTGCTGATTGCTTTAAATAAGAGCAGATTGTTAATTGCTTGCCATGCAAAAATGAAAGCCTCTCTCTCTCTCTCTTTTTTTTTTTTTTTCCTCTGGCATAATTACTAGAAGGGCAGTAGGAGCCTTTCTCTAGCTGTCCTTTTAGAACAGGCCTAGATTCTCTATGCTCTCCAGGCTTCTCAAATGCAGTAGAAAACCTGGATTTTGGTATTTCTTACAAGCAACCTGTGAGGAGGCTCTTGAAGATAACACTTGCTGCTTAGGATGACTACTTGTGAAGTTCATTGCCTGCAGCAGTACCAGTGAGCTATGGTTACATTTTTATTTTTATTTTTATAGTTGTGGTTAGTTCCAAATGCAGCACCTGATGTCCTGCATGAAGGAATATAACAGACCACCAAAATCAACTAGGTAGTAGCTATTAAAACTGTGGGCAATATAAAGCATTAACTAATGTGCAGAGCTGCACGGGGCTGTCAGTGCCTTTTGGAAGGCATTTAGGTGCCCCAAGATACAGAGAGAAAAAGATTACATTTCTTGATATAGTAATCTGTAAGCATTTACATACCTTTAAAGCCCATAGACTTATTGCCATGTGCTTTGAAGCATCATTATGAATGGGACACAACATTGTAAATGTTGCTGTTACCTCAAATTAAGCAATCATCTCTAATTACAAGCTGTGCAATAACTGTCTCGTTAGACAGATTTAGCCACATAACTCTGCCATGTAGTGTATGTTGCAACTGTATTACCAAAGACAAAAGGAAATACCAACAAAGGCAGCAATGACAGAACAAAGCTGTAACCCGGTATAACTACAAAATTAATGAAGTCCTTGTACTCACACTTCTCCAAATTATTGCTTAGTAACAGACACTCTACAAAAGCTAGAAAATACAGTTCTAGAAGCCTGCCACTACCAGCTACTCCTTTCTGAGCCCTTTATATCTGAAGCTTGCAGCGTCCTTCTCAACAGCAGAACAAAATCTACACTGATTATTAATTTTATTAAAGGAACTTAACCCAAGCCATAGAAGAGGCTTCAAGCACTAATTATACTTCCAGGTACATTTTTAGGTAGCTTCTAAGATTTATTAATAAATAAGCAAAAGATCTTTAACTTGTTTCCTAGCCATTTCTTGCTGTATGACTCAAGCAACTAGGAGAACCCGATCAGGCACTTGTCACCATTCATAGAAAGTAAACTGAAGCAGTACAGAAAAGCTGCTCTCTAACACCTCCCAGTCCTGGTCAGAGTACTATTAAGTTACCTTAGCACAGGCCATGAGATTTATTCCTCTGCCTTTAGCACTTCAGCTTCTAAGTTCTTTCAATTTGTTTCCTGCCTTCTGGATCTCACGTTATTCTATTCCTTGGCTTTCACACGTCGTCCTGGTTGCATCCAAGCTTTTCAGTATTTAAAGCTGTCCTTAAATCGATAACTTGCAGACTGCAGGTCTGAAACAAGCTTACTGCTCCCTCATTGAAGTCCCTGAGGAGCCAGGAAGGGTAACTGAGCACAGTCTGACCTTTAACAGGCTCCCAGCTTCCTACAGGGCAAATGGTCCCCGTTTTTAAAGTACTCAACTCTGTGCAAACTACAGATTTTCATTTTATTTATTTTTAACTTTAAAAAGCAAATAACCTCTCCAACAGCCAGGGGACACACTTCCCCTCCTTAATCACTTCCACCAAGTGGAATTTAAAGAAATTAGCACTCAGTTAGCACCTGATGCTGATGTTGAGATAGAAACACTAAATGTAGATTAACTCTTGGGGATGGCTGTGCTGCCACTCACCCATGCAGTGAAAGGAGAGTAAAGGCAACTCTAAGGCCCCAGGCAGCCGAGGGATTGGGGTTTTTGAACACGAGAATAATTAATTTTTAAACGGAGTATAGTTAAGATACTTGAAACGTGTTACTTGAGGACGTAATTAAGCACCAAAACCCTTGATTAAAGGGATACAAATCACCTAACCTATCAGCAGGATGTGTTGTTGTCCTGGTGGAAACAGCTTTGAATCCAAGTAAATATCTGTAATAATACACATAAACAACAAAATAGCATCAAATATTATTTGACCACCAAGTAGATTTTGTGCTATTCAGTTCATGACCCTTCAGACACCCATCCCCCCCATTTCCTCACCATGGGCAATGCCACTGCTTGTTGAAGCTCCCAACAAGAGCAAAGGTGCAGGCAGCACAGGGGGGGCTGGAGGGTAATTTCAGTAACATCCCCATCTGCTTTTCAGCTACCTCCTGCCTTTAAGCACACAGCCTTAAAAACAGTTTTATCGCTACTGAGGCAATTAGCGGCAGCCAATTAGCAAATTAGGGAAAAAAAAATTATGTAGGGTTTAGGGACGTTAAAGCATCTTGCAGAAATTCTTCGCCGCTGCTCCTTGACAGGAGGCTGTGGGGAAAAATACAAAAAAATTTTTTTTTAATTTTTTTTTTTTTTTTTTTTTTTTTTTTTTTTTTTTTTTTTTTTTTCTTGGGGAGAGCCGGGGATGGAGCTGGGACACAACCTGGGGACACCGGGAAAGCCCGGGATTTCAGCCCCGGATGGTTCCAGCTGCCGTGGACTCCAGGCTGAGCGCTGCCCAGGGAGTGATGTACTGTGCCCAAAAAAAAAACCAAAAAAAAACCCAAAAAAACCCCAACCGGTGCCCTCCCCTAAATGAAGCCGTCCCTGAGAAGCCAGGACTCTTATTCTGACGCGGTGCAGGCAGGGGGACAGGCAGGACCAGTGTCATCTGCTGGCAGTACATTAAAGCCTCTGGTATTATAACGCTAGGCAGAGGGGTACTATGACAGTCCGGGTCAGTGAATGACGGTCCCTTCCCAAAATACTGCTTAAAGCCCAGGTGACAACTTCTAGCCTGTAGGTAAGATGCTGTGGTTTTGGGGCTTGGTTTTTGGTTTGGTTTTTTTCCACGTCACTTTTTACTTGGGAGCTGGCATGAGAAATCGCAGTGTGCTGGGTCATGTTGATGTGAAAGTGTGGTGACAAAGGAAACGTGAGACAACCAAGGGGGTTGCCTATTTCTAGAAAGCAAAGTGTCTCTATTATAAATTATTGTTTCTTTCTTAAGGTCAAAAGCTTTCGATTTATTTTTTTTTTTAACCACCCAACTCAAGGTGGAATGATTTGTGGAAAGTATAACTTGTGACAAGTGAGTCTGTGCATCATCTCTTGTTGAAGTGCAGTATTCTAGAGAACAACCTAAATACTGGTTTCTGCACAGAGCCTATAGGTAAAATGAATGAATCTATAGTCAGGTAGTGATATAAAAATGGTATAAAAACTAGATTCAGTGCATTTCCTCCACCAGTGAATGAGAACCTATGGAGACATATTTCAAAAATTTGAGCCAGCGTCAAATGCCAAGAGATGACAAGGGGAAAGCTAGGGCATTTTTACTAGAAAACTGGTTTGCCTACAGTTAATTTACAACTAATATTGAGAATTACCTTTAGGAAATGAAAGCTTTGAATTTTTAGAACAAGAGTGATGTTTCCAGTTGATCTCCCCCCATGGGAATTTATGACCTGGTGGAGCCCTTCCTCGGGCTGTCCGATGAGAGGAACACAATATACTGTGTATATATAGCAGCGAAACAGCTGATCTCAGTGGGGCAAGATTACCATTTTTTCCAGCACATGTAACTGTGTGGATTTATATTCTCTCTCTTTTTTTTTTTTTTTTTTTTTTTTTTTATTAGGAGCCTTACATTTATTTTAGGGGGTTAGCTATTTATCCTGGAGCTGAAGTTGTTCGTCAGTTTAACAAACTTGCTCATTTTGCTCTAATTAAACTTTCCTATTTTGTAAGTTATGGTAACTCACATTTAAATATCAAGGACCTGCAAAATATATGCAGGACCTCTGAGCAGCTCAGCTTGCCCTTCTTTATCCTGCAGCTTTGTCACTGAGGCAATTATTAGCCCTGGACAAATCACTTCAAATGGAGCAGCACTGTCATTGGCAGTTCAATCCCAAATTTTAGTTCAATATAAGAAGGTTAGAATTCCAAAACCACTGGAGAAGTAATCAGGATATTTGGTTTCAAAGTTTTAGTTTTAGGCTTAAAAGAAAGTGGAACCTGTTACATGCTTCCTTATGGTGTAAGGAATTTCTCATCATGTTTAGCCAGTTCTCCAAGCGACGGGATATTTAGTATTTTGACAGGGCGCAAGACTGCAGGATTGAGAGATCTTTAGTTAAGATGGTAAGTGGCAAATTACCTTGCTTAGCAGTAGTATCTACAGTTATCTGTAGACTTAGGCAGGTGGTGGGTCACCTCAATAAACCACTTGCTATTTATTTTAGAATTTACTGGGCTCTTGCATGTCAGATAGCTGTGGTGAGCACTGTGCCCGAGTCACATAGAGTGTGTGACTTGGTACTGTAATCTAAAATCTTCATACAGCTCTGGAATAGCTCTAAACAAACCTAAATATCTTTACTTTAAGCTCAAGCTTCAATTGTCAGTTGGACAAACTTCATACTCTTTGGATTGCTAATGACTGCTCACAACACAGTATTTTTGTGTTTCAAATGGTGATGTACAATTTATTCTATCTGTATTGTCTTCCTTAAGGGAAAATCCACACCAAGAAAGCCTCTATTCTTCAAGGCAAGGGTTCCATTCTATCCAGGAGCCCAACCAAGAAAGCTTTCGTGGCCTACCACCTAGCTTTTACCAGCCAGCTCTCCAAAGCCAGTTCTCATCAACAAAAACACAGGACAGCCGTGAAACCTCTCCTATGAGTGTCCCTAATTTCCCATCCGTTTCCTCTATGTGCCAACCAACCATGTTTAACTACGAACGTCCAAAACACTTTATCCAGTCTAAGAATGTGTGTCAAGGGCAACAACAGCCTCCGGGACCCACAGCCTCTACAGAGTCAAGTAGACAACTCAAACAGTCCTCCATCCTAATACAGCCTTGTAACCCGAGCGGGCAGAAATTCTCCTCCTCGTCATCGCTGAGCTCTTCAATCACGCTCTCCTCACCATCCTGTAGTGCCCCTAAGGAACCCACATATCCTGTCACACCTGCATCTGCACAGTCTCCTGCTAGCTCATCATCTGGGCAACGCCTTATATCCATGCCTAACCAAAACCCTGCTGCATTTCTGTGCTCAGTGCTACCCTCGCAGCCTGACTATAACAGCCAAACTCCTTCTCCTATGGAACCTCAGTAAGTATATCCCTGCTTCTAACCTCCCTTTGCTTTCCTCTGGCCTGGCCTCTCCCACACTGACCATCCCAAATCCAACCATCTGGTAAAGCTCCAGTTTGGTTGAAGCCAATGGTGCACCTCCCATTGGCTTCTGATGTTTGAGGCAGGACGTTGCATGAATTGGGTTAGGAGGCTGAGCACTTGCCCTTGGCGTCTCTGTAGGAAAGATGGGTATCCACCAGGAATTAAACTGCATGGAGGTCATGTCATGGGCTGCTGGGCAGGTTTTCTGGGTCAGTTTGATTTGATGGAAATCAGTTGTTTAAGACTATCCCAAATAGAAGATGAATACCCACTCAAATGAATTTATCTCAACAAACATGGCTTAAGAACAGGGAGGCAGGGGGGAAGGCAGTAGTATTTTCTACATATAAACACCTTTAAGATTTCTAGAAAGACTTAGCAGCATTTTCAGCTTCTATGTCACGATGGGATTCTACCACTCACCTACAATATAGTTTTCATTAATCCTATCTGCTAACAGGAAGGCAGCCACTTGAAAATTTTACCCCTTCAGACCAAACACAAAATTATTTTCTGAATAGGTATTAAACCATTTTGCCTTTGGGCTGGAATCCAAGTATCTCCCAAGGTCAGTGAGATTTCAAAAGGAGTTGGGTCAGCCTTCTCACCAGCTTGTATTACCGCCAATATCAGCTGGGAGTCCTGGGGAAATTCAGTGCAGAATGTGCACAGAACACTTGCAGAAAAGTGATAGGGGCAGGGGGGTCCTGCTGGCTTGCATATAAATTCAGGTTTAAGGACCCCTTTGTATTGAGGTTGAATTGCAGCAGTGTGGGAAGAGGAAAGGTAAGATGAAGCAGGCAAGAGGGGCAAGGAGGAGTGTTTGTTAAAAGTACTGCAGGAGTGTGGGGGGGTTAGGTATACACCTGGAGTAACCACTGCTCTTTGTCTTTGTGGTGTGAGGCTGTTTTCATAGCAAAGGGCTCTGGTGCCCTGCTACGCTGTTCATAAAAGCTGTTCTTAAATACAGCATCCTATAAATTGAGGAATTACTTTCCTAATCATGCTACAAATGAGCAAACAGATGTGAGACACATTAATCTGTTGGACAAATTATTAGTTTTTAAGTTATAACTTGGGGAAGTTAAGTCCAAGCAGCACTGGGAATACATACCAGAATTATAACCCTTCTACCATCTTGTAATGAGGAGAACAAATTCTCAAGAGATGGTAGAAAGAGGATTTTGAATAGAAATTGCTGAACACAACTGCAGATCCTGTCACCACTGAGTGCTGTGACCTCTAACAGACCTTTGCAGCCTGTTTTGTGAGATACTCCTCTTTTCCTAGCACCTTTCAGAATCAAGTCTACTGTCTAACTCCAAGACTTGATTGTGTCTCTTGACTCTGGATTCCCCCATCCTTTCTGCAGGGGGTTGCAGCAAGGGCTCCTAAAGACTCAGCCTACCTTGGCTGTTGAACATCTGGACAGAAATACTACATGAAATAACTTTCTGGGGACAAGAAGAAGAGGACAACTAATAAGCTATTTGTTCATACCTATCAATTACTTTGTGACTTTGCTGTGGATATGCAGCACTCAGGGCCTTTTTCACAATTGAAATTGTAATGGAACACAGTTTTTGAGGGAGAACTTGCTCCTAGGCACACTTGCATTGCTCAGTGGAGATGGTGGCTGCCTCAAAACATTGCAGGCCCTAGTGCACACACCTGAGCCTGGGCAGGGGCCACTGCAGGGTGTAGGGATGCTGAACAGTCACCAGCAGCAAACTGTTGTGGGAGGACACTCAGTGACTTGACTACATCATGGTGCTTCCTCAGAAAGTTCTGATTCTCAGTTGCAGCACCTAGTCTAACTCCTAAATGCTTTATGTGTCCACTTGAACCACAGTTTCTAGGAAGCAGATTCACATTGTTGTGTTAATTACATGAAGCTGTAGCAGCCAGTCAAGCAGACCTACAAGAATAACTTTGTTTTCTCTTCCTGCATGAGTAGTTACTCACAACCAATGTATAACAAACAAGCTAGCATCATCTCTATGCATAAGACATCAGACCAAGAAATTCAAGGAACCAAAGAGGCCCTTATTCAGGACTTGGAAAAGAAACTCCGATGCAAAGACAGCCTTCTTCAGAATGGCAACCAGGTAAGGAAAATCTGATTATTAAAGAGCCACTTTTCTCTGACTCTCAGTAGTGCAAGCAGGGATGCAGAGACTAGTGTTAGTGTCCTAAAGGCTGAAGCCTCCAATTTGAGCTGAAAGCTGAAGGAAATGCAGGAGCAACACTGCCCAAACACCTTTACTCAGAACCTCAACAGAACCCAGCCAAGAGTTCTCTGGGTCATTTATGACCAGAATGGGGTGTGAGGTGGCTGAATTTTTTCCCTTAGAACTGGAAGAGATGTTTTTTTACAACAGCAACTACATTTTTACTCACGGCACAGGAATGGTGTAAAAGGTATAGTTCTGAAAGCTTTACATCCAACCCCTTCAATTCTGAATACCCCCTTCAGTTATTTTTGCTATCAGAACACAAATAGCTGTAATGGTGGCCAGTTTCAGCTCAGCTTTGGGAAGGCCCAGTAGGGGATTGCATGATGAAAGCTGGCCTGAATGTGTGGCAGGACAGAGGGATGCTGTAAGTCTGTCTGTACACACCTACTGTGGCAACAGAGTATCTGCATCCCAGTGACTTCAGTAAGGGATGTGTTGACTTCTGAAAGCCATCTAATATGGCAGGATGGCTTTGGGCTGCTATTGCCTTTCTCTCTTACCCTACCTTCTCAGCGAGCTCACACCATTCAAGTTGTCTTTGAACTTTTTCAATCAAATTACTAAGGCTAGTGCTGGGAGAAAGGTACACAAACCTGAACTCTCTGCTAGGTATCCCTGCTGAACATCACACCCGTAACAGTTAAAACCCAAGGAGAATCCCCTAGTTCTCCAGACATTATTTCAATCTGGCTTTCAACACTGGGGTTAAGAAACCACCCCAAATCAATAGAAACTTGGAAAAGTATTAATATGTGAAAGCTCATTCTTGAGACCATCATCACGTGGTAAAATCTCTGATTTCTTTTATATGAACAACAAATCAAAGAAATTACATGAGCTTTTACCATAAAATCTGTCTCCTATAAGAAGGTCTCTCAGTACCTACTTATTTATTCTCCAAAGGGGCACTATGCAGTCCCCTTTAGCAAGAAATCCAAATCTGGGAGAAAAATTTGCTTACCAGTAGGGAAGTGCACTACAGCAAGCTGAAGCGGGCAGGTCACTGGTGTGGGAACCTCCCTGCTGGCTGGAGGCAGCCTGGTAAAAGCCCAGAATTTATAGCTTCCATCTTCTTTCTCTGCAGCAGAAAGGTGTTTTTCCATTACTATCAGTAGGATCACTGTTGGCTCCACTGTTGGGAAATTGTGTCATATATATACAATTATAAATATTGAAGGAAAAAAATATCTTAGGTCAAATCTGACCTAATGTGTCCCTAAGAGGAATGTCCTATCTGCTGTAAGAGAGTTTACCATTGCAAGCCAGCTTTTTTTCCCATGGAAAGCCAGACTAAAAATAAGGCTTATGCAATCACCACTCTGTGTCCTCCAACATCTGAACCAACTGTCCAATCTCAGCCACACTTGATAGAGCCGTGACAACCTCAGGGATGTTAAGCTCTTGAAGGTTTTGGAAAAGGTCTTTGTCACTCTCTTCTAAAGTCCCACAAGCCTCCCCAAACCCTTAATTTCCCAGGAGGAGCCAATACATGTCTTGTACTCAGTAGAAATTGAGTCAGCTTGTCCGCACATCACAAAATCCAAACCAAACCCCAACTTTGTGGAAGCAAAGCACCATATGTTTTGCTGCTCAGGGGACTAAGGTATTCAAGCTCTTCTAAAGTAAGCCAAATAGCAGAACTCTGCCCATATTTATCCCCCACGTGCTGAATCCATATTGTAGAAGCTTGCTGTTCATGACTGAAACACGTTCTTGCCTCTCAAGAAAGCACACAGTGTTTATACAGTGGCTGTTGCACTGGCATAAACTTCCCTAGTGCTCTCATGGGGGTAGTGGTGCTTCCCTCTGGCTCTGGCTGCTTCTGCTGTGGCTCCTGCTTTTTAGGAGTATGGAACACTAGCATCCATCATACCTCTAGCTCCTGAAGTGAATCCACAGCTGAATAACATGAAGTTTTCCCAGTGCTAACAGAAAGGTACCCTGGGATTTACTCTGGCTTCTGAGATAATGCCATCAGTTACCCATAAATAATCACAGTGGAGAAAGAGGAGGAGTGGAAGGCCACAGATGGCATTAGGGAGGCTTTGATGAACAGGCAGTTTAATCTTTTATGCATTTCAGTGCTGTATATATTGAGGCTGACCTCAGTAGTCATCACAGACTGCAAGCCCTCTGGAACAGACGTGGTGTTTCTCTTCAGCTGCTGCTTTCGTTGATAACACCCTGAATTTGTGGCATATTAATGTCCTCTTACAAGCTGATCTCAAATAGTAAATGGACTTCTGAGTAGAATTCCTCTCTGCTCTGCTTTAAGCGATTAACTTATGAAGAAAGAATGGCTCGCAGGCTGCTTGGACCAGTAAATGCTGCATCTGTGTTGGAGGCACAAAGTGAAGACAACATGCAGAATGCACAGGTAAATGCAGCCCTCTCTAGAACAATGCTTTCCTGGTGATTGTGCTATGACCTGCCTGCACCTGCTGGGGTAGAGAGCTGGGGGGTTCATTTGGTATCAGTGCAGGGAAGGGAAGGGGACAGGGCTCTGCATAGTAGGGATTTGGGGGTTTTTGTGGGGGTTGGTGGCAGAGGTAAGGAATTTAAGTGCCCTCCCCTTCGTGGGCCTGATCTGTAGGAATGACCTCTCTGTGGAGGAATTACAACAGCTGTTGCACAGCACATTACACCCTGCCTGTCACAGGCAGAGAGCAGCACAGCGAGGGATGCAGGTACCCACTCTCTCACAGCCCGAGTTCAGACTTGGCCAGGACAGCAAAATTTACACCTGTCACTGTTTGGAATAAGTGACATTGACTATAAGAGGTCAGGGCCTTGGGGTGCGTTTTAGCTCTTCCAGCCAGGGGTCTGCAATCATTAAGAGAAGGAAAAGCAGTTATTTTAGCAGCCTGCACGCCAACAGACAAGAATCTATTACTGGCATTTTCAAAAGCATTGTAGTTGGAGACTTGCATCATTTATTGTCTATTCAGGCCAATTAAAAGCTCTCTTTGGCACTTCCATGATCACAGTTAGTGGAAATGTCTGTGATGCAGCACTGGGTATCTGTGCAGCCAAAGAAAAAGCCCCTCCTGAGGCATGCACACAGAGAGCCAGCAGGCTGGCATACACCTTCCAAAATGCAGTTAGCAAAGCTCTTTGATGCAAGAAACACTGAAGATCACAGCAAGAGAGGAATATTCAATCTGAGCTATTTCCCCCCAACAATGCTATGACAACAGCAGGCAAGAAGAGAACCTTATGGATGTCAGATAGCAAGGGAAGCCTCACCTGTTGCAGAGAACAAGGAAACATTCGGTCAAAATGGGATGACTGACAGCTTTTTGGAGTATGTGAAATGCTGCATAAAAAGGACCACTGGCATGGGAAATTTGCTTATGTTTACAATATCTTATTCCCATTGCTCAGTCTTATTTTAAAATATTGTCATCACTGATTCGTTCTGCCTCCAAGTTCCTCAGGAACTTAGTTAAACAGTCAGCCCATATAACAGAGCATAAGAATTACCAGCAATTTCACCACTACAACATCATTTCACAGAACAAGAAAGAATTGTAAGGAGCTTGTATAAATGAGCAGATACAAGCAATTGCCTTTGGACTCAGCATTCAGCTCAGCCCAGCAAATCCTCAGTCAAGAAATACTTGCCCTGAACCAATGATTTCTGTGCTGAAAGTTTAAATCCAGGCTTAAATGTTCCTCAGAACTGGGCTACAGAACCAAGCTTAGTAATGGCTCAATACAAACTCCCCAGAAATTTCTATGCAGGGCTTTTCCCAGTCTGACTCTGGCTAAAATGAGTCATTGGTAATAAATTTTGCTTGCCTTTTCCAAACATCCAAGTGCCTAGCAGGTATCAGTCCTGGGTACTTTAGCAGATTTACTCATGTGATTGTGGAGTTGTCAGTGAACTCAGTTGGTGCTGTGATCTAGAAAGAAAAATATTTTCCAGCTCAGCTGTGTCCATTGCTATTTGTACCGTATTTAAGTGGGCACAATACACTGCTCTTGCCAGCAATTCCACTTCTATTCCTGCTATGGGGAAGGACACTCCATACTTAGCTCTCATTTTAGATACTGCCAGCAACACTACTCCTCCCTTCTGACAAAGGCTATTGGCTGGCCAAAAGCTGGGTGTGCCAAACAAAACTGCTGCACCTATCACCTGTGCAGAGAAAAGAGAAGTTGTCCCATTCTGTTAATAGGCCTTGTTACAATCATGGCAAAACCTAGGGTGAAAGTAGAGTGTATTAGCAATATTAGCAAGATTCTTACCTCTTGTCCTAGTGATGTCTGAAATACTCAGTTTGCTTTTAAGCAGCAGAAGGTATACTAATTTAAAATGGCTTCTTCTTCAATTTATAGATAAAATGTTTTCTCTAAGTTACCTCACCTCTCTCCTCTTCTTCTTTCCAAGCACCAGAACACAGAAAACATCAGGCTGCAGGTTCCTGCAACACATGTAAGGTAAAGCATAAACTTGTGCTGTGATAGTCTTTAGGACGTTTTTTCAACTGTAGACAGTGTTAGCCTTACTTCACTACTTACAACTTTTTCTAAAGTAGTAATCACTAAATTCATTCCCTTCCTTTCAACTAAAAGACATTTGTGAATGCTTGGTGATGCTGTGCCCTGCAGCTGAAAGACAAACCAGAGCCATAATGCTGGGATCCTAAACCTGTTGAGGGACTCCAGCTGCAATCAGGGCTCCAATGTCACTTGCGCTCCAGTAACTTTTACACAGTTAACTGTTTCTGTCCACTTTTTTAGGAGCAGACCTTCATCAAGAGCAGATGACCGTGGACATGACTCAATCCAGGAGAAGTTCTTTCAGCCACGTTTTACACAAGTGCCTGAAGACGTCATTATTGAGGAGGGGAGATTCTGCAGGCTCGACTTCAAAGTAATGCCATCCTTTGGCTTTCTGTCCCATCAGCTCTGTGGGGTGTGGGGCATGAAGAAAGGTCTCTGAGCCAGTGTCTTGACACTTCAATGAGGCAGAGCTCTAATGGCAGAGGGTGAAAGGTCTCTCCAAGCAATGTACAGCAAGAAATTGGAGATGGCTAAATGCATCAGTGTTTTCCCTCGGAAAATGTAAATGGCATCAGCTTATACCAGTCCTAGTGTAAGGAAGAGTCTGTGTCTTCCACACGTGGAACTTCATTGCTAGTTCTTGTTTGGCTTGGGTCTTTTTTAATCACTTCCCATCCATTTTTCTTAAGAAAACTCTTGCCAGACTTTGACATGACCTTTAGCCATTTTGCTGCCAGTTGCTTAACTTCTGAATGTCATGGACAACCTGGAGCTTGCCTGCAGGACAGCTTTTTTGTTTACATACAGTACCAAACCAGTATGGATGTCAGCACTGCTGATAGACCTAGCTTTGGTATTAAAAGAATGAGTTCCCCTCTCCATGAACCCACAATTAGTACCTTTGGCCTAATCCACACAGCCTCACACCATGGGAACAACAGGAGTTTGTAGGAACGGCATCCACTGTCTTGTAGCTAAAAGCTCATCTCTCCACAGCACTACATGAACCTCCCTCCATATCCAAACTAGGCAAGACTGTAAAATTTTGCAGTAGGATCATAGTTTGATCATCTCTCAGCATCAAACTCCCTATAGCATTAAAGGGCTTTTGTTATCTTAAAGCTGTTTGACTTCTTCCCTGTTTTCCTCTCCTTCACAGGTTAGTGGGCTGCCGACTCCAGATGTGATGTGGTATCAGAATGGAAGGATGGTCCATCAAGATCAGTTCCATAAAATGATAGTGTCAGAAAAGGGATTCCACTCATTTATTTTTGAAGCAGTCAAATCATCTGATGCAGGCACATACGAATGTGTGGCTGTTAACCGTGCAGGAGAATCATCTTTTGCAGTAAAAGTGGAAGTAATTGGTAAGATTGAGAGCACTGATAATTACCTAGCCACACATAGAAAAATCTCCGTAGTCTCATGCCTCCCTCTGTGTGTTTGGGACATAAAACAATTAAGAAGCAGATGTAGCTCTCCAGATATTCAGGCTCAAACTATAGGAAACACATTTTTCTTTTAATTCACATATCTGGTATGCCATAGTTCTTCAAAGCACTTCTAGTGCAATATTCAAATATAGTGAGTCCAGAATTTGGGAATAATTAATCCCTCAGAACTGATAATATATGTTGATTGACTCTCCTTCTGAAGTGGATTGTATCTACTATGGCCTTATACTTACAGGATTTGGCTGCAGACTAAGGAATTGCAGTAAAGAACACATGCCCTCCCGAATTTAGCATTCTGAAATCTTAAAAACCAAGCATGATATTTGTGTTCAATACTTACAGTAACTCCTCCTTATCTTTCCTCTTGAATTCAGCAAAAGAGCATCACACACCACCAACTTTCATCTTCAAGCCCCAAAGCAAAAAAGTTTTTGAAGGAGATACAGCTAGACTCGAATGCCAGATCTCTGCTATCCCAACACCCCGGATTTACTGGAAAAGAAACAACGAAATGGTACAATATAATACAGACCGAATAAGGTATCCTATTAATGAGCTGGCCGTTGGTATGTTACAAAACAATAACCAGTATTTATTAAGTCAAACTTGAATTGGCTGGTTTCTAAAAGCAGTAAGCTGGAAAGCTAAATCTCACCCTTGTTTATGACACACAGTGGGACAGTCATGATGCTCAGAGTCTTGTTTTGAGGGTGCAGAAAGAAACCTCTGTGACTAGATGCCACTGAATTCTAGCAGCAAATAGAAGGCCCATGGAGCAGCATGGCTTTAGGATTGAAACATGCAACATATTTGTGAAGCTGGGGCTACAGAAGAGCCTTAATGCCACCTCAAGGATATCATGATGTGAAATCACTGGTGCCTCCTAGCACAAATGCAGTGTTTATGCCTAAATGGTTTGCGGTGCCCTGCAGGAATTGTTCCAGGGCTTTCTCAGCTTCTGAGACTAAGAGAGTAAATTGACTCTAATTTCAAGCTCCTCTCTCCTTCCCCAGTCCAAGCACTTACAGATAAAACACCTTTGTTTTTCAGCTTGTTACATGACAATACTGGAAGGATTTGCCTCCTGATTCATAACGCAACCAAGAAAGATGCTGGTTGGTACACTGTATCTGCTGTCAATGGAGCAGGGGTGGCCACATGCCATGCCAGGCTGGAGGTTGCAAGTAAGTACCACATCACAGTGCCACAACCACCACACTGAAACTGCCACTTGTCCTCAGAACACTCTCCAGATTAACCTTAGATAGAGCTAAAACTGCTGGGAAGATTTCTTTCTTAAGACACTGAACTAGACTAAAAGTAATTATTCCCAGGAAAAATTCTTTTGTTTAGCATAGAGACTGCAGTGTGTCTTTTACACATTGTCTGCATCTGCTGGCCATGCCATTTTAATAATACTATTTGACTGATACCAAGAAAGAGGGTGAATATCAATCTCTGGTGTCGGAGATTCAGGCTTGTCAAATTCTTCCTAAGGCTTTGGTAGTTTATGTTGCAGATAAAAAGCAATTGGGTTGCTCTGTGATGGGTCTTGCCACAGCCTGGGAAGACATTGAAGGAGGCTTTTTTCTTTCTTCTAGCACATGCAAACAAGCCAGTTCCAGCCCCAAAGCAGTTACGGGTTCGACCAACTTTTAGCAAGTATTTGGCACTGAATGGAAGAGGACTGGATGTGAAACAAGCTTTCTCACCAGAAGGAGAGTTTCAGCGTTTAGCTGAGCAGTCTGGACTGTATGAAAGTGATGAACTTTAACTGGAAATGAAGAGGAAAACTTACACCTATAAGAGACAATTACAACATAGGTGCAGATAACTGGTGGTTGCTCTAATTAGCAAAATACCTACAACATATTTTTACTTTGACTCTTGCACATTCAGCTGTTCCCATCTTACCGTGTTAGATTTTATTTATATGGGTTGGTGATTATAACCATTTACTGAGTACTGAATTTTAACTATAAAGCCTAAGAAAGCAAGCCAATTAGTTTTTACGAGTCTGGGTGGTTTTAGCTCCACCTGTGCTTGGTAACATGCTAAAGTAGATTTGCTTGTACTGCTTCTCTAATATCACTCTTGATAATATCAGAAGTCTGTACTGTCTGAATACTAAAGCCAAATAGACTAGAGTGTTTTTATGAGAATAAATTAGAGGCAAATAAAATTTTAAATATCCAACACTGGCTGTGACTCTTCCTTGATCTGTTAAAACCAGCTATGGATGTCTGGCATCAGCTGCCACCTGGCAAAGGTGAATTCTTACCCTATTTAGTCTGCCACTGGTCCTCCCCCTGCCTCCTGCACACATTATGTGTTTTCTGATAGCTATAAACTAGATGCTGACATTCTCTTAACACTTAAACATGTCAGTAAGGAATCATCAATATTTTTTTTCCTTGTACACTTGACCCAAAAGTTGCACTATATAACATGAAGCTCTAAGGCTGCCATGTTATACTTCTTTACTTCTTTAATCCAGAAGGGACTGAGACTTAGCTGTTTGCTTTCACTAAGTTATTGATTTGCATCATCCAAATGGTTTGCATGCTGCTACTCACACCCACCTTGCTCAAAATACTAATACCCACCATGAAACCTGTTTTTGCCAAACTCTGACAAACATAATCTCCGAAGATTTTGCAACTGCAGTTGCTAAAGGAAAAATCCGTGGGGGTGGAACCAGACAGAACTCCTGCCAGGGCTCACACAGTAACTCTGCTGCCAGTCAGCAAACCCCACCAGCATCTTCCAGAACGGAAGAAACGAGACTTTAGCTTCACATCACACCGTTCTACCATTAAATAAAAAAATCCCAAAGCTGAACCACACACCACTTAAGTCTTAAACCCCCAACTAAACCCTGAAGCTCCACCACCAGGCTTCTCCTCTGGGCTGCCTAAGCAACGAAATAAACTGAACTCCTGGGGGGGTTGAAGTGATCTAAGGCAGATGGAGAATAGTTTGACCCCAGGTTTCTTTGGAACATAAAGACGATGCAGTGCCTGGGCAGGGCTGGTGTTTGAGCACAGGAGACCCTCGGGACTTGTCACCTCTGGGACCCCCAGCAGCACCTGAGCCTGCAGCGATAAATACATAAATGAACACGTCCTATGCTCCCCACCGCTTCGAGGCAGGAAGGGGATTTCTTATTTGCCTGAACTTAACCCGGAGGGAACCAGACTCTGCGATTTATGGGTTCATTTCCCCCCGAAAGGCTGCACACACGGGAGCAGGAAGCCCGGGGGCTCCGAGGGGGACAGAGCCGCTGAACACCGGCGACAGAAATAAAACCACGGCATAAGCTCCGAGAGCCAGAGATGCGGCACCCCGGCTCAGCTCCGCTCCCCAGCCCGAGCCCTCCCGGAGGCCGTGAGGGGAACGGGCCCGAGGCGGGGGATCGGCCCTGCCCGGCCCGTTGGGATTCAAACGGGGAAGCGGCGGGAGCCGGCTCGGCCGCCATGGAACCGGCAGCGGCGTGGCAGCGGCCCGTGGTGCCGAGAGGCAGCGGTGCGTGAGGCGGCCCCGGGCCCCATGGGAGGGGGGATCCGTCCCCTGATTCCCCTGCTCTGTCCCCTGATTCCTCTGCTCTGTCCCCGCCACCGTTTCCCCCAGCAGGTGCCCCGAGGCCCCGGCCCGGCTGGAGCGGAGAGCAGAAGCTGAAACGCTCCCTGCTGGAGCTGGTCGTCTACATTGTTTTCCTGACAATCCTCTGTATAGGTAAGCCGTCCAAAGACCCAGGTGATTCTTACAAATAATAATAATGTGCGAGCTGTACCTCTCTGAGTACTGACACCACCTGTCTTCAAGCCAGAAGTGTCACTCCAGCCGCAATTGCCCTGCCTGCCTTTTTCTAGCAGCATTGACTTAATGGCAACCAGGGTTAGAAGCTGTTGTCATCCATCCTCTAGTTTCAGCCTGCGAGCATCCCATCCCCTCTTTGCCCCTTCTTCCCAGTAACATTCGGCATGGTGAGCACGGACAGGTATTACCTGAACAAAGTCATGTCCCAAGTCTTCCTGGAGCCCTCCTCTGAGGATAACAACACTGGTTTCAAGAGTATTCAGAGCAAAGCTGACTTCTGGAAGGTAAGGCTTCCATTGAAAAGATGTTTTCTTGGAGAGCAAACAAGTGTAGAAGGTCCTAGTGATAACCTGGAGCAATAAAGGCTCACAGCTCACCCAAAAGCAGTGTGCTAGATGCTTTGCTTCCAGCTGAAGAAAGGCAAATAACATTAAAATGCATTTGGAGAAATTAATTCTGGGTACAAACAATAATACTGATATTTCTGAATAATGAATAAATAAAAACAATAGGTCAGTAACTGATGTAACTATAACTATATAGATGTATACTATAGTTATAACTATATATAGTTACTATATAGTAACTGTATTGTCAATATTAGGGTTGGTCTGAAAAAGCTGCAATAAAACCAAAGATTCTGGGTTTACAGTTCTTTTGACTTTCAGCTGTTAAAAAAAAATAAAATTCTTTCCACTGGAGCACCCAGGAAAATATATCATCTGGGCCCACCTGGTTTGCTGCTCTATTACCTTGTATTTCAGGGAAGGTTGCTAAATGCTTATCTCTGTTTTTACTACTAGGTGGAGGATTTCCCAAAAGTACCAGAATTGCCCAGCTGAGAGCAGAAGGCAAAGTTTCTCACCCTAAATTTGCTTAAAATTGGAAATGCCTCATTATAACAATTCATTTGAAAGAATTGTACTCTCTCTTATCATGTTGTCTGTTAGTGCTAGTCCACAGAAAGCAAGCCCTGTTTATACAATGTTCATGCTGATGTACTAGGAATGGTTGTAACACATGCTCAGATGGTGCTAAGCCATAGGAACATGTGGTTTGGTAGTTAGAATAATGTTCTCCCTAAGTTTAATGCTCCTTATTTGCATCTAAGAAACACCCTGCCTTCAAAAACAAATACTTCTTCATTTAAATTCACATGATTAAAAACCTCAGAAATATATCTCAAAGCAGATCTTCAGAGATTAAGATAAACCAACAGATTTTGTTAAAACACCATAGAATGGTTGCCTTTAAACATATTTGCTTAGAATTCAGCAGGTGTTTTTCAGTGAAACCCCAAGCATATATGTTGTATTCTTACCCCTAATAATCCCATTACATTTCTCTGATAGAATTGCATAGGGCATGGAATTGACTCATAGCACAAAGATGTAAATATATCATATAAGGCAGTACATAGGTGTGAATTGTTTGTTTTTTAGCTTGGCCTTGGTAACAACAAATAACCCAAGAACCCTGTAGAGACTTACATGCTAGTAAGTGGGGCAACAGTGGTGTTTAAATCTTCTTTTGAAACTTTAACCTCATTTGTACAGTTTGCAGAAGGAACTCTGTTGGATGGACTGTACTGGGACGAGTGGTACAACAACAAAATATTAACCTCCGAGAACAAAACCAGACATATTTACTATGAGAATTTGCTGTTAGGAGTAGCCCAGATACGTCAGCTGAAAGTACGCAGCAACACTTGCTCCATCCACCTATATTTCCAGAATGTTTTAGAAGACTGTTACAGTGAATATAGTTATGGAGCTGAAGACACATCTGACTTTGGTCTAAGAAATGGATCTGAGTAAGTCATTCCATTCCATCACAGAAGGGTTTTTGAAAAACTTAATCAAATCCTTAATGCCAGTTATTTTCAGTTAGTAAGAACCATGCATGCAATTAACAGAGTTTGTCTCCTGTTGACGTTGAGATAAACCATGGATTTGCTTTTGTGCCAGCATTATAGATGGGAATTTGGCATGGGATATTTAGAGTGGAGAGACAGGAAGAACTGGAAATAGTGAGCCCAGTTCAGCAGCAGCACATGTTAGTGGGTCTAACTCCACTAGCAGCTCTGGAGAAATGATTAGTTACATGAGGCTTGAATTTAAATGGCATGTTTATAAATTGGAGTCATGCTAAAATGCTCTGGAAGTAGAGCCAAAACGCCTGCTTCGTGCACTTCATCTAGCAATGATTTAATGCCACAGTAAAAGTGGACTGTGTAAACCAGAGATAATCCATTTGCCTATAAAAGTTTTAAGGAAATAAACTGTCTGGCTCACATTGGGTGAAATCCAGATTCATAAGCATTTGGTGTTTCGTGGAGGTACTGGGTAGCTAAGAACAAGAAATAGGAGTATTTAAGACTGTATGTTTTGTGTGTATTGAACATTAAAAAAAAAAAAAAAAGGATTATTTAAAGGTCTGGCTTAAATGGCCACTTGTGGATGCAGAAAAACTCAAGAACTAAAAAGGACTACATAAAACAAAAGTTAAAGCTTACTTCACTTAAGTTTCCAGCAGCTGAGTTGCTTTGTTTTCCCATTTCTGACAGATGGAAATACAACTCAAGCTCCTCATTCTCTTCATGGTACTGGGGATATGTGGGCTTTTACAGGAGTGGAGGATATATATTCACCTTACCTAAATCAAGGCAGGAGAGTGTGGAGAAGTTGACGTTCCTCAGGGTTAATAATTGGCTCACTCAAGGAACCAGGGCTGTATTTATCGATTTCTCAACATACAATGCTAACATAAACCTCTTCTGTATAATCAGGTGAGTTCTTACCTTTACTACATGTGAATCCTGTTTACTGAGACATGATTCTTCCATAAGGGCACAAGGAAGGGCTGGTCCTCCCAGGCATACAGAGACATATTTCTCAGGTAGCAGCTGGCAAAACAGTAATTCATTAAATATGCAGAAACTCAGTTACTGCAGGGAGCAGGGCCTGATCTTCCCTTTCCAGTTTTTCCCAATAGCTGGTATCTGGTTAGTACAGCTGGTTGCTACTGTCAGCTGGAAGAGATTTGGTAGCATTTTGCAAGATCAGAAACTGGATTATTAGTCTTCTTATCAGATAACGGAGGGAGAAGACTCAGGGCAGAGTGAACATCTGCTTTTCTGAGACATGATTTATTTAAAGACTTAAATGAACACCATAGCTTAACCATACCAAGAACTTCTCATTTTCCCCTCAATCTTCCCTGCCATGCAATACTCTTGTGAGAAACTGTGTAAGCCTTACAAGGTGGTCTTACAGACACAGGAGTCCCAGTAAGGTATTATTAATGTAGTAATAATCAATATTAGAAAATTAAGCTGAGATGGTTTAAAGAGAATGGTAACTAACACCAGTCCCCAATTTTTTCCAGGTTGGTGGTAGAGTTCCCTGCCACCGGGGGTGCTCTTACCTCCTCACATTTCTACTCTGTGAAGCTCCTCAGATATGTCACATACAAAGATTACTTACTGGCTTCTTGTGAAATCACCTTTTGCTGCTTTATCATTGCATTCATAATCCGGGAAGCTATAAAAATAGTAAAACTGAAAAAGAAATATTTCAAAAATGCCTGGAACTGGCTGGAATTGCTGCTGCTGGTGGTGAGCTACCCCTTGACTTTTACTTCTGTGCTTGCTGGCCTAGGCTAGCACTGGATAGAGAGCCAATGAGCCAGAACAGTTCAAGTCTGCTCCTATTTAGAGGCAGTCATCTGCTCTTCTGCACTGAGGAGGCCACATGGCTCACCACAGTTCCATACTTGATCTCTTTTCCAGCTTTGCTGTCAACTTGTTACAGCTCCACGTCCTTTCTACTCATTTTACACCTTATTTTAGCCTTAATCTGTGCAGAGCAGGGCAGCATGAGTGCATAACAGAGTGGATACCCAGTTTGGTGTATAGCACAAGCCCAGGATTATCACAGTACAGTTACCAATGACTTGGGCAATAAAGTGTCAGTATAAGACAAACCATCTAAGAAGTTTGAGCTCTTCAAATCTGACCAAGGGCCTTTAAAAATCAATACAGTCTTTGCCGTGCAAAGCAACAAGTCTGAAGAGAAGGAATATAGCTGGACATGAGTTTCATTGGCTTCTCCTTTCCTTTAGGTATCCATCCTTGCCATTGCCTTCAACATCTACCGCACTGTACAAGTGTCCCTGCTCATGGAAGAGCTGCTGTCTAATGACCATGTATATCCAGACTTTTATTTCCTTGCATACTGGCAAATACTTTATGACGACATGATTGCTGTCACCATCTTCCTTGCTTGGATAAAGGTATTGGTGGTTCTTTCCTTTTTTTTTTTTTTTTTGTACAAAAAAATCATTTTCTAAGCACAGCATAAATGTTGACTTGCACTTTTTCATGAGTGAGCTGTAAAGGTGGGACTAAAAGGGACTAATTGCTGTTAATTTAATAGCACAGTTGTGCTTATAATTAATGACTGTCACTGAACAAGGCGCTTGTTCAGGCCCTGTTTCAGACCCAGAGCAAAAGAGACCTTCTTGCCAAGTCAGACTGTCAGGGAATCCTCAGATTCCCATAGAGTGGCATGACCTGCAGTCTCCTTGACCAGAGGCTCATGTCTGCTGGAGCTGATTACTGGTACCCAGCAAAAACCTGTCCACACACCATTAGCTTTAGCACATCAGCCTATTTGTTCTGGGGAATGGTCATCATCTCCAGCAACACACCCAGTCCTAATTCTCCTTACAAATACTTACCATTCAACTTGATTTCTAGGTAAGACTTAACCTGTAAATTATGATTAGAGATACCATGACAGAAATTCTTGTAAGAAGTTGCAAAATACTGTGATCCTCCAGTAACCATACTTTCTGTTCTCTTGCAGATATTTAAATATATAAACTTGAGCAAAACCATGACTCAGCTGTCCTCCACTTTATCTCATTGTGCCAAAGACATCATTGGATTTGCCACCATATTCTTCATCGTTTTCTTTGCCTATGCCCAGTTAGGCTATTTGGTCTTTGGGTCGCAAGTTGAAGAGTTTTCCACTTTCCAAAACTGCATGTATGCTGCTTTCTAAACTTTTTGATACAAACCCCTCGATTGGTGCAGGTGTAAACCAGTTTCTGCTAAGCAGAACTTAGTGGAAGTCTCCAACACTTAAGCTTATATCTTAGAGAAAATTTTAAAAATAGCTCATTTTTGATCCACCTGGATATGATACAGTTTTAAGATGCTCCAGCACCAAGAAATATTTATTTGTCTTAGCTCTAGGAATAAAATCCCCTATAGGGAGACATAGAGGCTTAATACCTGCTGTCCTGACAGAAGATAAGGGATCCTAAAGCCAGAAAGAGAAGGGAGATAATATTAAAAATACCCCTAAACCACCTTCAAATTTCTTCAAAATGAAGTATTTTCTCATACAAGCCATTTTAAATTTTTTTGTACTTTCAAATTCTGACATACATACTAAATGGCCAGTTTGCCATTGCCATTTTATCCACCCTTCCCTTCTAATTTCAGTGACTAAGGTGTTTAAATAATGCTTACAATACTCCTCTTTAGGAAAAGCTAATCAACCTCATTCTTCTGGTTTTTTTCTCCCAGCTTTACCCAGTTTCGTATTGTGCTGGGAGATTTTGAATTTGAAGCCATAGAAACAGTAAACAAAATCCTTGGACCTCTTTACTTCATCACATTTGTATTCTTTGTGTTCTTCCTATTGCTGGTAGGTATCATCTTAAAAATCTTTATCCCATAAACAGTAGAGAATCTTGTACAATGCTCCAAAACAGGGTTTTCCACACCAGGATAAGAGCAGACTTGCCATGGCTGCCCCTCAGCAACCACCCATTTCTTGAGATTTTAAGTTCTGAAAATTTAATTGGGTGCTCTTGGAAACTGCATAATGGCAGCCTTGGCAGGTAGGAAGTTTAAAGGCAGACTTTAATGGGACTGTGTAGGGGCTGCTTTGCTTTATCAGTGAGATTAATGTTTTCATTAACTACTTCAGAGCAAAATACCATCTGAAGAAGGTACAAGTATGACAGGAAATCCATTACCTCCAAGGAACTGGGCCTTTTAGCCAGCACTGCAGATGGGAAATCCGTTACTTGTCTCCTAAAAATACTCCTTAAGACCCTGAAATTATCAGCTAATTTAACATCCTTAGGAGCATGCCTGCACCCAGCAAAGTTCTTCAGTTCAATTAGTTACATGCCCTACCATGGAGCAGTCCCCAAAACAACAGTCACAGCATAAAACAAGTGCATTTTCCAGAAATGAGTATCTAACAGCATCCTTCCTGTGCAGAATATGTTTTTGGCTATTATAAATGATGCCTATTCAGAAGTCAAAGGAGACTTTAAAGTGATACCATATCAACGACTGAAGTTAAGAGACCTCATTAAAAAGGTAAGGAAGCACTTCTATAACTACCTCATTTGTTTCAAGATAAGAGGAATTCTAAGCTACATCACTAGCAAAGAGCCTTAAACAGCTAACCCATAACCATTTAATATTTGATTGTTTTCTCTTTAAACAAACATTAAACAAACATTTGACAGATGCAGACTTCCTTCCATAAAGCCCACAAGAGCTCCTAATGGTAAGAGGAGCAAAAGAGTTCGGGTACAAGAAGCCTACCTTTACTTCACCTTTGAAAAACAGTATTTAAGACAAGCCTGGTTTGTGATATATCCTGTCCACAGCTTTCTTCAGACTTACTGTTACTTCTCTTCCAAACTGAGAAACAGATCTTCTCTGCATGGAAAAAAAAGTAGAAATATATGCCTTTAAAAATCCACTAAGTTAAAACTCAGTACCTCTGCCTAGGAACCTGACTTTAACTGGGGAATACGTCTTAGATTTTCCCACCCAAGATCATGCCCTAACATCCTCGATTAAAGTAAGATTAACTACTACAGTAAGATTAAACTATGTCTGAAAACAGAAACTTAAATTTGATCTGCTATTGCCTTCAGGGATTTCATGACAAATATGACATATAGCAGGCTAAGGTCTCTGAGCTGAGCTAAGGGAACAAAGAAAGTGGTGGACTGGTGGGATTTCTATTTAATTGCCATTTTATGCTGGTGTTTTTTCCCTTGCATTCAAATCCTTGTGCAAAAGTGTCTCTGGTTCCAGGCAAGCTATTTAAAATCCCTGACTTTCCCTGTCTGTCCAGAGTTGCAATAAAGCCCTTGTGAAGCTCAGGCTAAAGAAACCACAGATGGATCCAGCAGACAAGAACCTGGAAAGGTAGGATCTCAGCATTTGCTGTTCCCCCCTGCACTGAGCACAGATGTATACTCACAGGATTTCTGTCTCTTTTCATTTTTATGAATGACAAGCAAGGAATTTTCACCCACTGAAAGACAGTATAGTTCTAAGCTTTCCACTGAAAATGGCACTAATGAACAGGTAGGCTTTGTTCTTTCCTATATTCTTAGAAACTGCTTATTATATTTCAAATGTTGAATAATACAACAGGAGTAATACTTGTCCCTACCATTACTTAAAAAAGCTGTTTCTCCCCCTGATACTATTTTTAACACCGTAAGAGTAGCAAAATTTGGTCTATAAATAAATTAAAAAATCTCAAATTATGCCCAAAACTTGAAATTGAAAGCTTTCTCAGGCAAGGTCATACACTACAATAGCAGAGCTGGCAGGAGGGTGAGGTCAGTGTGTCCTAGCCATGGTATAAACTGCTGATCTGGGCCTTTACCCAAATGTTAAACAAACAGATGTATGGAAATCAAGTTTTGCAGCAATCTGCTGGGTCACAGGCTGCATCTACAGCAAGAAGAAGCTGGTGTAAGTACTCACAAAATAAATATATTTCTCAAAAGTAAAAATAAATTAAATAAAAAAGTAAATCACTTCTACAAGACAAGAGGAAGTCCTTTGGCTAGCTGTAAACACTGCTACACACAACACCAGCCATCTCTCTCAACCCTTGACAGTTGCATCCCATCTTTCCCAGTGACAGAACAATGTACTTTCAGATAAAGAAGTGAACTTTTTTTCATCCCCAAGCTGTATTCATGCTCCCCTCCTTTAATGAGTGTGTTACAGATGTCCCAGTGAGCCATGCTGACTTTGTGATTATTTTTTTTAATCCTTTTTTTGTTGCATAGAGCCAACTGCAGCTACCAAGCCCACAGAAGTATGGACCTGCTGAGGACATGGGACTGCAGCTACCAAACCCACGGCAGTATGGACCTGCTGAGGACATGGGACTGCAGCTACCAAACCCACGGCAGTATGGACCTGCTGAGGACATGGGACTGCAGCTACCAAGCCCACAGAAGTATGGACCTGCTGAGGACATGGGACTGCAGCTACCAAGCCCACAGAAGTATGGACCTGCTGAGGACATGGGACTGAAGCTACCAAGCCCACAGAAGTATGGACCTGCTGAGGACACAGGACTGCAGCTACCAAGCCCACAGAAGTATGGACCTGCTGAGGACATGGGTTCAGTCACAGCTCAGAGGAACTTTTCTACTGCAGAAATTCATCTGTAAGTGTGTGAGTCTGTTCTTGCAGTCTTATTCCCATCCCCAGGCAGCTGCAGCCCTAGCTGAAACCCCAAGTGACAACTGAGACACAAATCAACACAAAGGCAGTGATTTTAAGGTGTTTTAACTGTTCTGATACTGTCTGACAGAAACTGTCCTCAGGGAAAGAAGAAGAAAATGAAATAATTTAGTGTAGCAGTTTGTGAGGATATTAGTCAAGACTGAGGTGGGGCAAGAATTTAAAATATTGTCACTTTATCAAGAACAGTTCCTAGTGGCTGCCCAGGGAGGGGGGACAGAGACTGTACCACCCTGTGGTTGTGAAGTGGCATTTCAGGGCTTGGCCCATTGGCAGCTGACACAAGTAAGCAAAAAGGATGGTTTCAAATGCCAAGTTCAAGGCCAGGGTATGTCAGGGATATACAGGGATATATGGCTGTATTTGTGTATTTGTGTGTTCTAGGCTCTTCAACTACACAGCTCATTTGGGAAGGGAATTAAATCAGACTAATACAAAAATCAGAAGTTTGGCAAAAATAATACAAAAACTGAAGAATACTTCAGGCAAGAGAACATAGGAAAATACATGAGTTCACCTGGTAACAGAGATGGTCTAACTCTTCACACAGAAGAATGTGAGATCCAAAGTCCCCATCCCACCCCCCAACCCTTTATTTTTTCTATTTGTAGATAGGAGAAGAAGGAATATTAATAAATGTACATACCGTTGCAGCTTCTGTGTCTTTTCTCAGAGAGTTTCATACACTTCTTCAGCTCTGAAAAGAACTGACCAACTTTGCTAGAGTTCTAGGTAAGCATAACCCACGAATACCTGGACAACATTTATTCCTCTGCCTTGTTTCAGGGCTGCTGCACAAATGTGCCACCAAGAGAGCAGATCATGAGCAATGGCAGCACCCTGGGCTTGCCAAGCCCTCCATCACCCAGCACAGTTCAGAACATGGGCATCAGTGCTCCCTTCCCCATACTGCCTTTCTGCCAAGGTTGATGCCTATCTCTCAACAGTTCTTATTTCAAACACTTGCTGCTTCCAAAACAGGTTACTGTTGCCTTCAGAAAAAAAAGAACAACCAACATATTTTTTCAGGAAAACCAAAAAACCCCCCCAAAACCCCACAGCCTTTTATTTCGATGGCCTTACCAGCTGGAACCACTAGAGGGCGATTTGCTTCACCCTTGCACCGGCCTGGATTTTCAGAACATCCTTTTTATATATTGCTGGATCAATTTATACCTGTTGCCTTAGAGACAAGGTTCAAGGTTATGGTCAGGCCAGAAACTATCTGCTCTCGAGTATTCCTTAATATTTGTTCTTTGCTGAGACTCAGCCACAGGAAGAAATAAAACACATGTCCAAATGCCATTTTAGCACGGGGCCATCACTAGGCTGCAACACCTCATCTGAACCACAATTCCTGCTCACAAAGTGCTGCTGCTGCTGCACATCTCAGCTCAGGCATGACATGCAACCCCCAGCTTCCAAAGTATCCCAAAACTTACATCAGTTCCACAGGGATTTATAATACTACAAAGTCTTGTGTCTTGCACAGCACTATCAAGCTACTACCTGGTCTCTGGTCTCTCTGCACCTCATCACACTGTGGAGGAGCTGTGTGGAGGGAAGCAGATGGGCATTTGAAGGACCCAGAAGGTGATGAGCACTTCAGCACCACAGCAATGTAGCCAGGCACTGCTCTGCCTGTCAGGGTTCACTGATTCTGTACTTCAGTATCCTGGCCAAGGCGAGGCATCCTGTCCCTTCTAAAGGGGACCAGTTTAAAATAAAACCACCTCTTCCTCTCCCAGGGGTTCCTGTTGCCATGCAGTCAGTCTCCCAGAAAACATACATCACTCATGACCTGTTTATCTGGATTACTCAATAGCCTGACATGCAGGAAAACAAGATGTATTGCATCTTTGGCATCTCAGACCTTTCCTCTTCCTGGCAACCCCTCGTGTATAAAGAAGCCTCAAAACTTTGACCCAGTTACTTACCCAGAACTTCATCGGTGAGCTTTCAAATAATCCTCATCCTTAGCCCTGCTCTTCTGGGGTGTGGGAAACCCTCTTTATAGCCTGCCTCACTTCTCCCCACAAGCTCTTTGCCCTGTGGTCACATAATGGCTCGAGCAAATCTGTTTGAAGACATGAACCTTGGATTTGTGTTTCCACAGAACTGGTTATGTATCTTGTCCCACTATCACTGAGCTTTTACTGGAGGCTGCCTTCTTTCACCTCTTCATCACTTGCTCCCTCATCTTCCTAGTTGTTTTTCTTCTTCCCATTTACCTTCACTGCCACATACCCACAAGCAGAGTCTTTACCTTCAGGAGCTCTTCTGTCCCCTGCTGCCAAGCCTTCGGCTGAGGAAAGGTGGACTTACAGAAGAGTAAGCTGTAAAGAACTCAATTGCATTTCATATGATCTTACATCAACACACTATGGACAAAAAACCTACTTGGTCTAGAGAAAGAGCATCCTCTTGTGTTTAAGTGTGTGCAGTAACAGTGCTCTGGCCACAAACCCAGCAGTAACTGCTGCAATGCGGATTTAGAGGCTGAGAGATCATCATGGATAAACAGACACAAACATGGCTCAGCAGCTGAAGGTGTATTCATTGGCAGTGAATTAATTAACCAAGTAAGGAGCTGTATCAGCTGTCTGCCCCATCTACTCCCCAAGTTGCTCCTGTTGAGTAGGAATGAGTAGGACTCAGTCTGCTCCTACAGCATCACCCAGCAGGCTGGCAGCCTCGCAGGAACAGATGCCCACATGGCACCATAAGCCAAGGTGTCAGTTTAGGAGCTGATCTGATCACTTTCCTGCTGTCCCCACTGAGAAGCACAGTCTAAACAGGTAAAATAAGGCTTAAGTTGCTGCAGCTTCAGCAAGGGCTGTCTTGGCACCTGCTGGCAGGCAGGAATTCAGACCTACCTCAGCAAATCCCTGAAACTACAAATACACCCAGGAATATTGGAAGACTCTGCCCTTGTTTTTAAGAAATAGCAGTGGAGGAGAAAGCATGATGAGAACCAAAGATGTATGACAATAAAGGTTAAGGTACTTTTATTATAAAAGTCTATACAATGAGCACCAGACATAGCAATGCAATTATATCTGGCTTAGTTATATATATTTCATATCTATATATCCATACAGATATATAGGTTTTGCTTTTACCAAAGTAAAACTGTTATATCACAAAATGCCTAGATCTACCATTTATTTATTGCTCAACAAAGATGGCACAAAACACACTCAGCATAACTGTTGCCATGCTTATCTACTATACTGAATAAACAGCCAAACACTGCATAACAAACACAAAGCAGCTGTTAATTCTGAATTGGAACCAGTCTGATCACTCACTCACTTATAAAAATATTGGAATCATATAGATTTAAGCATTATAAAGGAGGAATATATTATTTAAAACATTTAAATAGTGCATATTGACATTTTGCATGTGGTATATAAAACACAAACATTCATGTACAACACTATACAGTACACATTAGTTTCAATGTTTGGATACACCCGTGTCTGCAGACTGATAGAAAAGTAACTGAAGTGTACATTGCACAATGAAACTGAATAATTGATAAATGGTCAAGACTAGTTCAACTTCATAATTCTCTAGGGTCCCAGATCATTCTGCAGTAAAATAAAAGAAAAAAAAGAAGGCATACCACCAGTGCTCAAGAGTTTTAGTGCTTTTTTTCTGAATTCCAAAATCACATGCCTATGAGCAAAGTAAAACAAAATAAGAAGTATTCTACAGTACACAGATGTAATCTGAGCACTAAAAATCCTACTTCCAACCTATTTCATATGCTTCATGACAGAACAGGAAGTCTATGAGTTTACATGCTAGCCATTTCCTTACGTTGTGAGAAAGTTAATTTTTGGTCTTTCATAAAGCAATGTGGATAATAGCTATGTTGACATCAGCCAGTCATAAAAACATGCAGTGAGAGTAGGTGCATGCAAAACATGGCTACAAGCAAACTGATACACTGAAGGGAGAAAAAAAAAAAAAAAAAAAAAAAAAAAAGCACCAGTTAAAATTAACACTTAGATTTTGCCAGATCAAAACCAGCTGCTGATGGCTGTTGCAGAGCATAAAAAGCTAAATCATCATTCAGCACAGCAGATGTGATACTCAAAACATTATTTAGTTTCAACTCTGAAGCTAAATCATGCAAGGCCCATAAACTGTTTTGCTTACATCATAAAGGTTAGATAACTTTTTTTTATTCTCCAACTGTAAAACAAAATCGTGATAAACAGCAGTAACTTCTTCCCTCAAAACTAACAGCTCACCCTGTGGTGCACATTAACTACACTGATTTTAGCCCTTGATACCTTACTTAGTTCGAGTACAGTGCAATTTTAACTGTCCTAAGCCAGCTTTTTTCTGCTGGAGTCTCAATGCCATCAGCAATGTTCATTATGTTCCTCAAATCTTCCCAAAGTGGAGATGCAGTATCCAATTCAGACAAACCACTGTGTCACCACTAGTTGATAGACAATAACCAGTAAAACCATAAAGTGAACAAAAGTAACAGAAGTCCTGGAGGCAGCATGTGATAAAACTTTTCAGTGTTTTCAGTTTTTCCAAGTTTTAAAAGACACTAAGCAAGGTCACTTTCTGGTTTGTCCACTGTCATCTTTATCAAGGAGGAAACGTGACCACTAATGAGCAAAATCCACATATGTTAATTATTACTGTGTAATAGGTGCAATTTAGAATATCAAAAATTAAAGTTGTTCCACAGCAGTCCTTTGAAAGGAATTTCAGTCTGTTTCTAAAATGTTCCAGGAAAAAGAGCTCTATGTTTAATTTGCTGACTTTTTTTCCCCAGAATAAAAAATAGGCAAGAGGAGTAGTTGAGTGTAGTATTGTGGTATAAAGAATTTCTTCAATAACGCAAAAAGTTGGTAGTAACAAAAGTCTCAAAGTTCTTGTATGCTAAAGAAAAACAACTATGTTTTGGACAAGATGGATGCATCTGTAATATAAAACTTTGATGGAAACTGTGTTTGCTAAAGTTGGATAGAGCAGTCTCGAACTTAGAAATTTTACTCTCTCTAGATAGGACCTACTCACCCTTCAGACATGTTATAGTGGCACCACAATAAAGTGCACAAACTGGATTCTTTCAACAGTGCATGACAAATGAGCACAAGCACCCAATCAGTACAGTGGAAACATCACGTTATTCAATGGGTTGGAGGAATATCATTTAAATTGATTTTGAAGAATCTTGTTTGCTGATAAGGACTTCTAACAGCCTAAGTTTGGCTTTAATTTTCTTGTATTCTCTGTACTCATCAAGCATTGGAACCCGATCTTCTTTCTGCACATTCCTGTAAAAAAGACAACAAAGTTTCAAGAAAATTCTCCATGCTGCAGCAAGCCAAATTCAAGAGCATCAATGTGCAGTTATCTTAGGGCATAATAAAAACATCTTTGGCAGCTGATTCACAAATAACAGACATTTTTTTTTTTTTTTTGTTCATTAAAATTACCATCACCTAGAAAACTGCATAGAAAACCCACAAGAATTTATTCAGCACAACTTGTTGCAGCACTGTTATAAACTGTTCTCTTAAGTTCTTCTCAAGATTTTATCAACAGGATATAAAGACTTCAATTTCAGATCCTGTGTATACATTACAGAAAAGCACAAATTTATATTGGTCTATGTTTTCACTGTATGTAGACCGACCCACAAACTGATAGGAGAGAATTATTCTTTATTTAAGATGGGACTATACTAGAACAAACTAATCTAATCCATCTCACTTATTTTTAAATCAACCGTTCATTATTAACTGCATGACTGGCTATTGAAGTCAAAAGGAGTTACGTCCCAAATTCAGTTAAGTTCATGATGAAGCCATGCTACTTAAATTGGTGTGACCAATGGTCCAGAGGTTTATAGTTAAGGAGAAATACAATAAAAAGTACATTTAAGTGTGCACATCTGCCAGTCAAGAAAGTGACTGACCTCTTAAGAGTGTTATTACTTTTCTTCATAAGGAGATACACCTTGAAAAACCTCTTACACAATGGGTAGCAGTTCAAATTAATAACATATATACAAATAATAAGTCTAAAAGATCCGAACAATACAGGGAATAATAGAAGATATCTATCCTATTATTTGTAAAGCAAATACCCACTGTCAGGACCAGCCCACTGGAAAAAAGGTTTAAAAGGCAAACTTTCCTGCTCTGTGTTAAAAACCAAAGAGGGGTAATCTGAATAGTTTTTTTACTATAAAAATTACTTTTTTTATTTAAAAGGAAAATGGAAAATTATATGTTTTATTATAACTCTTCCATTTTCATTACTATGCTTTACAGACTGCAACAGAGGAAACTAAACTCGCAGGCAATCTTCTCCTGCTATTAAAAATACATAAGAATGTTACCTCCTTCAGGAGATTATTCATAGCAGAGATTAGAACAGATCAGATTGCATTTGGCAACATTCATACAGAAAGTTGAAAAAAAATACTTGGCTACAAAATGAGGTTGCTGTCCAGAATCTGTTTTTGTGTAAACAAACCTTCCATTCTGTTGATAAAACTCCTCTTCAAATTCTCGTAATGTCTTACGTAGCTTCTTTTTTTCAGCTCTGGCTTTCCACAATTGCTCCAATAATTCAGGCCTAAAAATTTCAAGTGAAAGAAAAACAATGTTAGCCATACAATAAAATTTAAATTTTCCAAAGCATAGTCAAAAACAACTGAGCTAGCTGCACTAATCTTGTGTCTTGCTCATAAGGAACATGCTATCTGTCTGATAGTGAAATATTGAGAACAAACTAGTAGTTATTAAAAGGGTTTAAATTTTCTGCTGCGTGCATTAAGGAATGCTGGATAGGATTCAAAGGATACTAAACAACCCACTGAATACATAAAGATCTTAGACATGTCAGAGGAAAGAACACTCATTCCAGCCAAAGAATTCCTGGGAAGCGAACACATCTCCCTTCCACCCCACCTCATCTAGCTGGTACCATAAATATGAGATAATTGCAGCTTCTGTTAGAGAATTAGTCACTTCTTATTTTTACATACATAGAAGCAGCACGTGTGCTTGACAGCCTAAGGTCCCGGGTCAGTTTCTCTTGACCATCTTCAACATCAGACTCAGAGTTTTCAACTGGGCTTAAAACAGACTGCGTTTGGACAGCAGCTTTTAAGATATCATTCAAGTCTGCAGACAAACCATCACTTTCCTCCTCTTCTTCCTGTAAGTCAAAGTAGAAATTCAAAACACATGAAATATTTCAGTTCCCTATTACAAGTACTGAGAAGTCTTTTTTAAAAAATGCACTGTACACACCTTGATTTCTTCAAAAAAATGGGCAGTTTCACCTTCAATAATGGGCTGTAACATCTGCCCCCGTCTCTTGGTTGATGGTGACCCCTGCAAAAATAGTTTGCTTCACTACATCAACATCAAACACTGTCAAAACACTGTTAGTTTTTTGTTCAAATTACTTAATACCTAAAGGTGTTTCTTCTCCTAGAAGAATAAAAGACTGCAAACATTCTTTATAGAGCACATTTCACCTAAAAAGCTCATATGCCCAAAGTATACCTGACACAGAAGTACATGTTGTAGCATGTAATTTATGTACAAATACTCTTCTTCAGACTGAAGAGAAGCAGCACTCACTCCCTACATGCTTTATAAAAAATTCATAAAGTGCAAGGGGTATATCTCCAATCAGTATTTCCTCTTGCTCCTCCCAAAACCAATCACAGGGAAACGAACGCTATACAAGGCCAGATCTGGTTTTTACCTTCTGCCATACATAAACTGGGAATAATACTGCCAGTTTCTTTTTCTAGACTACTCTGAAGCTCAGCAATTATAAGTGCTAGTTACCTGTTGCCACCTCAGTGTCAAGAACCTTTGAGCTTCAGCCTAAACGGGTGACAGTGTGCTGGACAGGAACTGCCTGTGGCACAGGCTGTGGCACACATGGAATTACCCCCTGCTCATCTGTTACCCCTGGACCACACAAGCAATTGCAATAGATGGACTCTTTGAACAGGAAGAAGTTGGAACATGAAAGCCACACAGACAACAACCTGTCAAAAATCTTTAGTTTATTCTAAGTAAATAGCTTCCTGCTTCTTTGGACGTTTCCACAGAGGCTTCACAGTATTTGAAAAGTACACCATTATGTCATAAGAAAGATCTCATGAAAGCAACTGCCACATAAACAAAAAAACAACTCTTGCAATACCTGGCCCTGAATATGCCCTACCTCAAAGCTACCATTGAACAATACTTGGTAGAGAGCTCCACTTACCTATCTTACATGGTTCAAAAGCAAAGGCCTGTGAAAAATATTTTACAGGTGTTGCATATGGCAGAAATTAGAATTTGAGTTTTAAATCCTTTTGGATAAGAGAGCAACTACAATATATTCATAAGGTGTCTTATTATTCATAGAATGCTTTGGTTAGAAGAGACATTTAAGGGTCATCTAGTCCAAACCCCCTGCAATGAGTAATGACATCTTCAACTAGATCAGGCTGCTCAGAGTCCCATCCAACACCTCAGCTGAAGCTGAGTTGTATTTTTGAGGTAAGAGATGGGATAAATACTAGGGCACCACCAATAACCAGTGACTCACCAGTCATGAAGAAATGCTTAGATGTACAAGAGCAACCTGTGCCCCTGGAGTTCAAAAAGGAATATTGAAGCCTTCAAGTTGCACTTAGACTGAAATGGCTGCAATGTAAAATTTTTTTTTTCCTATAAAAGCAGCTATCCAAAAATATACGTGCAAGAAAGGAATGATCTTCAACTGGTCCTTTTATCTCAACATACTTCAGCTTAAAGGAGATAGCAGAGAATAGCCAGAGGCAACATAGACAGACAATTAAGTTGCTGCTGAATAAGCTACTGCCCAGCTATATAAATCTGGTAGAGAACTCTCTGCATGTAAAGAGATTATCTCACATCAGCTATACACTCTTCTTTCAAAAAGGGTCAAATAGGTAATATCATTCAGTTTTACAGGTATAAACATGTTTACACTCATCTCACACAGTATGAAAACTTTTCTTCCTCATCTCTTACCAGCCCAGAGAGGAAAGAACAGAAAGCACTACATGTTAGAGGGAAAAGAAGTGAAAATACGATGAAAAAGCACAGATGTTGTACAGATGTTGCAGACGGTGAGAACACGTCTCACAGTGGGGAAGCATGAAGGAATGGAACAGTTCTTAGGGCCACTCTATCACTCATGCCTCTGGTGACAGTAACCTGCAGCACAGGAGAGGCAAGGTTCACTGCAAGAGGTGTTACTATTCTTGGGAGGACTAAAAGTACAGTACATACTGGGGATCCACACCTAGCACAGGGACTTGGGAACAGCAAGTCAGAACCTCTTATTTACTTCCTAAGAGCCACCAAGGTCACAGACAAGCTTTAAACTCCTTTGTTTTCAGCAGTAAATGAAATGCCTCAAGTCTGATGACACCACCACCTCATATATTGCACAAGAAAGATGTCTTTATGGAATAATTTTACTAGCTTTTCTAAAGGCACCCTAGCAGTTAACAGTGGAAAAAAATAGAAATAGCATGTGTTTTACTCACAAGAATAGGAGTAATGCTTGCTCTAGTTAACATTTGTTTTACAAGTCTGTATCTGTCATAAAGTGGCTTCACAATATGTCTTTCTTCTCTAGTAACCTAAAGGCAGAGAAACCACAAAATTAATTATACCAGTCACTCAATAAAATACAAGCACACACAAAGTGGTATGCTTCTCATGCCAGGCCACATACATTCCAATTAGGAACATAAAACTAGTTTAAATTGGGTGTAAGAAGTTTTGCAGACAAAGGAGAATATGAGGGTGCTTTTTCCTCTCTTTTCTCACTTAAACTCCCCATATTTTTCTGGAAGTTGTTAGAAGAGCTTCACTTGAAGCAAACTCTCTATCTTTAAAGGCCTATGGAAAAAAGGGACCAAGAACTGGAGGAAGAAACTGTCTCTAGCAATGATGATGATTCTACAGAAATGACGGGGGGGGTTGAAGATGAAGTTGTAAAGAGATTTTATCTGATATTTGACTTACTCTCAATTCTTGACAACTGTGTATACTAGCATAATGAATCCTAAAGTCCAACATGAACAGTTACTGACATTTTCTCTTGAAGAGGATTGTAGAACCAGTGCCAGTATTTCCAGTACCTTGGCTTTCAGGCTTGGTCAGATGTATACATCAGTGCTGCTTATAAATTAGTGTGCCAAGTCCAGAAGGCAAATCAAACAGCAACTGCAAAGATCTCATGACTGGACTAGTGAGGCTGATTCACTGTCCAAGAATTAAGAACTTTAGGTGTACTAGTTAATAGTCTTTTACTCTAAATTCCCTGATTCCAATTATTTGAGATACATGCCACAGGCTTGGGATGGAAAAAAAATAAAAATAATCTTTTCATGTTTGTTTTTGTGAAATCCAGAATAACATTTCAGGCCTTCTCACAGGAAAATCAAAAGCATAGTTTATTTTAAGATCCTCTTTATTATTTCTCTTTTCAATATGATTGTTATTTTACTTGATTTATTAAACTGTTCTCATCTCAACCCATGACTTTTCTGACTTTTACCCTTCCGGTTCTCTTCCCCCATTCCCTCTGCAGGTAAAACTGAGTGAACAGCTTTTAGTTGCCAGCTGAGTTTAAACTAGAATACCATTGAGATAACTGTGTTTTGAAGAAATAAAAAAACACAGAGAACACACACCAGCATAAATTCTGGTAGTACTACTGCACGACAGTTACTGTTGTCTATGCAAACATTAATTCAGTTTGATGAAGTAAACCAAGTATTACCGGACGTCCATGTTGGCTTTCATAATACAGGAGGCTTTTCTGGAGAGATGTTTTCTCTTCTACCAAATGGTCTTTTGTCATTTTCTGTCAGAAGAATAATTCACATCCAACACAAGTCACTTGAACAGTTTTTTCTGTTATCTGCCATACAGATGCCTTAGCCAAATTTAGCTTGGTTAATACCACACATCCCACCTTCAGCTGTTAATAAAGCTGTCCAATATTGTCAGCACCTACTTGTAAGTATTTTAATATAGAGTGAGCAAGGAAAATGTGGTTCATCTTGGTAATTTCCCCACAGAGTCTGAAATATGAGAGCTTAGTAAAGGGCTGCTAGACAGAGGCATCACTTTGTCAATAAAGTGTGATATCTGAAATGTCTGACAGTGCTCTATTTCCCTCTATTATTCTCCTAAAAACAGCTTATCCTTAACCTTATGCTTACTTTTATATCTTCTGGCAAACACCTCTCAACTCGTTTTTCCTTTAATCTTTTCAAAATCAGTTCAAGTGTAGCTTCCTTGGTGGGCTTCTTCTCCTTCTGCACAGCCTGCATCTCATCTCCATTTTCTTCTTCCTCTTGGTCAAGAGAGGAACCAAAGCTTTTTGGAAGAGTGTTACTTCGTGGACGTGTTTGAGGCATGAATTCCCCATCTGAGCTCTTCTGCTTTGCATCTGGAATCAGAAAAATTGCTCAATCCAAACGTTTAAAATAAATAACACATTCCTTTAATTGCAGTTCAACCATAACATTCTGCTTAAGCAAAGTTTCTCTTCTAATGAACTACGAAAAAAAAAGCTACAAAAATAATTTTATTTTGATTTTTGAATAGTTCAGAATTTAGGAACATTTTTTACTGTCCTGTGTTAATTTATGCCTGTAGAAAAACAAACTGTAGCATCCCTTACCTTTGATTTGCTTTCTCAATTTGGTAAGTTCAGTCATCCATTTTAAAACTTTTGGATTGGCTGCAATATCACTGTAGGAAGGCTGAAAAGTAATACAAACAAACTACATTTTACAAAAGGCAGCCTAGAGCTTGTTTATAAATATTTCTTTCAAGATTTGGTAGTATCTATTACAGTAAATATGACTAGTAACATGAATGCTACTCTTAGTACCAGATCAGATCTCAGTGCTACTACAATGGACAATGCTTGTGAAAAAATCAAACCTTGAAACAAGACATCAGATGTTGAGACAGCGAGTGGTAAGATGCTTCTGTCTCTCAATGTGTCTCATCTGACATCCCCTGCAGTCTCACTGCACTAATGTCATTGCCCTTCTTTGAGCTCAGGCCTTTAGGTATGTTTGCTAGTATTGCTGCTGTTTACTTTTGTAGGCAACAGTGTGCAACAAAATTTTTATCATTTGATTCCACAGTGTCACAGTTTAATGCCCAAACCAGGACACAGTCAGTTATTCGGTGATGAAATACACAAAATAACTTAGCTCTACCATGCATTTATCCTGGGCAAAGGCAGAAGTGGTAACTTACCTTACTGTTTTTCTCTTTTTCAAATTGTTCCTCAAATTGCTTTATTTTTTTCTGTAATTTCTTGACAAGCTGATAAGGTGTCTTGTCTTCCCTTTTGTCATCTTTTGAGCTAAAGGATGCTCTTCGTGTTCTGAATTAAAAACATTTTTTATATGTCATTTAATTGAACAAGTGCAAGCAACTTGTAAATTTGAGTAACAGATCACCAGTTTCAATTTTTTTTCCAGTTCATAAGCAATTGTTTTCAGATTTTCAGTTAGAGCTATTTACTTATGAATCAAAAAGTTTTGATCTGCTGACTTCAAAATGTGATGTTTTTTCCTCTCTAATTTCTGTAATACTCCTAACAGAAAAACAGCATTGTAATAAACTAATATGCTGTTCACTACATTGCCATTACAACAGTTCAGATTTTTCTAGTGTCTAGGCTACTTATTGAAGTTACTGAATACTCAGTACTTCTTGAAATACTGGGCACACAATAAAGCCCAGGCTAGAAGCAACCAGTAAACAATCTTTGGTAATAAGATATTTCCCCTTACCCGTGTTAGGCAACTTATTAGATACTCATGTGAAAACCACCTGCATTATCTAATTTGATGGCCTTACTAATGTATTTCTAGAAGATGAGATTCTGGGTTTCAATAATATTTTGCAGTTGTTCAGCTCCTTGTTATTTGCTGCTTCTGAAAAGCCTTCTTATTTAATGAGACTTTTCTGGTACTCAAGGTTCCTGAATGACCTCTTGGCAGAGTTAGTGATGTCCACGTAGTTCAAGTTATTAGAAATACTAATCTAATAACCTACTAGTACAAATCCTTATTAGTTTCAGGATGAGAACAGCTATTACAATCAGCACTTCACTGCAGGTCAGTCTTCTGCATCATTTTAACAGTTGTTGTCAACTATCTTCTACAGCTAACTAGAGAAAACCTGGGCAAGCATCTTTTTCAACCCACTTTATGGATTTTCAGACAGAAAATGGAAGACTCCCAACTTCATTTTTCCTGTTTTGAGATTTTTCTCATTTTTATGGGATTATTTCTTCCTAAAAAGCACAGTCATTCTTAAATTCTCTTTCATAGTAACAGCAGTACACTGTACATGTCACAGGTTATTTACAGTTTTAGAGGGTCACACTCCCCAGGTATACTACTCCCCAAGTAACTTACAGCTTGTTTAGTTACACCCCTGCTTTCATACTCAGGGTTTGATGGGCTCAATCCTCTGAATCTGCAGTAGCAGAGCTGTATGAGGAGCCCTATGAAGGCTTCCACAGCCCAGATGAAGAACTTTCCCAAACCACGACTGCACACTTCAGTTGCAGTGGTTTGTATAAACTGGCTCTCTGTACTGGAAATTAATTACATGGCACACAAAACAAATGCAACATGAAAAGAGAAATTCATGCTACTGGAGATAAACAAAAGCAAACCAAACCCAGAAAACAAACAACCAAAACTTTCATAAAAATCCTAGACCAGCAGTCCAGTAAAAACTGGTAAACACAGGATATAAATACTATCTTCATCCCAGGAAGTGCCAAGTACAGCAGGTTGTCAGAAACCCTGAACAAATGCCAGGGAAATCTGTGCAAGCTTGCCCTATTTTTATCCTCTCTCCCTCAACATCTGCCAGTGGCCACTTTGAGAGGCAGTATCACCCCAGGTGAACCTCTGGCCAGACTCACTATGGCAGCTTCAAGCTGAACATCCAAATGTCCACATAATGGTACATTTAACCTGAGTCTTCAATCAATTCATATCATGAAAACCCAAGAAGTTGCTGTATTCAACAGCTGTATTTTCATACTGGCAGTTGACTGCCATCCTAACACCCACCTAATTGCATTCAAATACATACCTAAGGAAAGAAAGTGCTTTGGATGAAGAATCTAATGTTTCTGGATCATGTAAGAAACGTTGGCTTTGGCCAAAATCCAAACTACGATGTGACAATATGGGATGACAATCCTCTTCCAATGGATGGTTAGTCATCCTTCCAGCCTGTGGGGAAAGCTGAGCTTCTCCAGATTCACTGTCCTCCTGCCAAGATTTGAAAGCAGGAAATGGATCTAGAAGATAAAAAAGGGAAGCAAAATAGTACCTTTCTGTTAACAGAATTCTAAACTGGAGTCAAAAGGAAACAAAAATGCGTACTCAATGCTTAGTCTTGTATGCCATAAAGGATGTGGTGTCGTACACAAAGTGAATAAAAACACTGAAATACATCAGAGCTACAAATTCTGTCATATAACAATCTAAAGAAAAAGGTACTGAAATGAAGTATGCACACTAGGATCCCTTTTTCAAAGTGTCTCTTGGGAGTATGCATTTCTGAACAGTTCCAACAGTGTAAAAGAGCTTATTTACTTATCAGAAATCCAAAGTTAGAAGAATAAATTTATTGGCTGTTGCAATATTTTGCTGTGGAAATTAATTTTTATACCTTAAGCATGTACTCTGAAAGACTGTCCTCTTGGTTTTGAAGAAGGTAAGCTTGACAATACCTCTTTAGGTATTTGCTAAAGTCTTTATAAAGGAGTGTTGTTCATTTTTTAAATTTAAATCCATCTTGACACCACTGAGAAAAAGAGATTTCTTAATTTGTGGAAGCTTCTTTAGGCAGGAGATTCCAAAACAATTATTTTTTTTAAATCCTTGTAAAAGCTTAGTTGCTTACATCCCTCAAACTTCTCAGATATGATTTCTTGCTGTCTAACAAAAAACTGATATGGCCTTCAAAGCACTTAAATTTAAAATCCCACCCCCCTTTTCTTCTCAGACAGTTGCCTGTATTTTCCAGTTCAAATCAGAAATTTGAAAACTGGGTTCAAAGTGTGCAGAACAACAATAAAACCCACAAAGTAATCTTCAAAAAAATAACCCTTGTACCTGCTTTCCATTGTGCATTTACTAAGTATTATAGGGATTTTTTGTTTTTAAGCTGTGATCTTGCCCCTTTACACAGGACAAGATCCAAGAAGAAGGCCTTTTAGAAAAAAAAGAGAACAAAAAAACTGCAGATCAGAACACTCCCAAGATATAAGGGACAGCAGGTGAAGGGTTAGTTAGAAAGCAAACCATAAACTATCAAAAGGCAGATAACTGAACGTATGGCGAACCATACTTACCCTCCCCTTCTCTCTGCAGATGCATTGTTTTGAAATCAATGAGGGGAAAAGTGATAGGGCATGGCGCTAATAAAATGAAAAAGAATGGCAAAAATACTAAGGTGAACACACAGCACAGTCAGAACAAACTATACATAACATGTAAAGCAGGAAGATAACAGTATCAGGGAAAAATATCCCATCTTTTGGGCCAGGTCCTGAGCACTCTCAGCTTCCAAATAATTTCAATGGCAGGTAAGGATGCTCAGTCCTTAGCAAATTGGAACTTTTTACTGGAAAGATTTACAAGGAACTGACATAGGAATAGTAAAGACTTATTTTAGTTTAATAAGAGTCTCATGCATCCTTACATTAACAAAAGACAGGTTCTAAAGAAGTTTTTGCTCACAGCTTGTAAATAATAGAGATGGTGGTGATTTCCAAAAAGCAGGGAAAACGCAGAAAAAATACTCAGAAATACAGATTAACTGATCTGTATTTTTGCCTGAAGGCAGCAAGCATTTGATGTGCCTTTTCAAGAACTCTGCTGGTTACAGGCCTTGAAGTTTTCTATTACATGGGCTTTAATAACCCAAATCTTGTAAATAACTTTGGACATGTATTTATTTCTTTACAATGCAAATCATCTTCAGTGGAAAGGTACAAGGCCCTGCAGTGCCTTGAATGGCTGAGATCACAATAACCATTCTAAACAGGACTGGAAAATAGCCAAAATTAAAATGCTTTGCAATGAAACAGCACCTCTTGCAAAATATCATCATTTTACTACCAAAAATCTTGTAATATGCATTTATACAAAGATACGCTACTTTCTTTTTACAGTAAGGGTGATAAAACTATTTAGGTAAGTAAAACCAAAGCAACTTTTACAAGCAGATTTAAGGAAATAATGAAAATGGAAGCCACAAACCTCTGAGAATACTTATTAATTCAGAATAACAGAAATAGAGGATGCAACAAAATGCAATGTGCAAGGAAGCAATTAATGTAAATAAAACATTGAGAACATAGGCAGGTTTTTTAATTATTTGTTTGTTTGCTAATCTTTAGACAAAGTTATTGACTTGGGACACAGGAACAAGAATCTGGACTCGGTGTCTTCAGATGCCTGCAAATCGATGTCTTTAGGACATGATTTACTTTGAATGTACAGTTGCTAGGGCTCAAGAATGTCAACCAGCAAATAATTTACAAATCCAAGTAAGACAATCAAGAGTTTCAAACCTCATCACATGTAAAAGGGTTAAAAAGGGTGGATTAATGTAGGCAACTAATTTCGAAAACAGATGACACTGGTGACAAATTAACAGTAAATTATCACCTTTTGAGCTTCAGAACAATGCTTGATGTGCTGACATGCTACAACTATATGCTGCACTGTTAAATTCCATGCATCCCAGGTGCATTTCACTAATTTTAGTATTTCCAACACAGCATCAAGAAGTTAAGAGCAGTCATTCTTTGTTACCAGCATCTCACAAACATCTGACCGTGCCACAGGCATCCCAAAGGGTGGCTGTCACTGAACAGCCTGTTCACCCTGCCTGCTAAAATCTGAACTGTATTTATCAAGTTGTATTTGCAAGTTTTTAAAATTGGAAACAAGTGGACTGTGGCCCTTGAGCTGTCAGTGACAGTTCACAGTATTCTAGGCAACTGTATCATTTGCATTTTTTAACGTGTGATGATTCAGAATATCAACACTAGGCAGAGGAAACAGGATATAAGAACACATAAAAAAATAAGTACTTTGAAAAGAAGATATTGACAAGAGGGTTTTCCTCTGGTTACAAAGGGCTTATGCTGTTAGAAACTGAAACAGGTTCAACAGTTATTACCAGACAATTTAGCAAGCAAAGTCAATCAAGTCACAAGCTTATAGGCTGGCTAAACCATGAAGAATAAGATCACAAATATAACAAATGCTGTCTTCGAGAGAATTGTGTTTTAAACCTCTTGCTCTTCCTACAATCCAAACAATGGAGGGAAAATGGGCACAGAAATAATATCCACCTGCTGCTGTTAACTTTTATTTGAAAATCTAAAGCCATTTCAAGTAATCTAACAACCTGGAAACCAACATGTGACATTCTTGATGTTTAAAACAAGACAACCAATAGGTTTTTCAAAATAATTGAAATTTAAATTGTTGTGTTTAGTAGCTTAAATAAAAAAACAAAACCACATGAATATTAACTATGTCATCATCATCTGTGTAATCAGAGAAAGTGCTTTCAAGGCCTTGCATGGGAAACTCAAAGAGTTGTGGGAATTGTAAGCCACTTAAAAAACAACACAAAACACAAACCTCTACTGTAAAGCAGGCTTTTCTGCTTTCTATAGTTGCTCCTTTGACTATTTTTTCTTTACAGCTTTTAAAAGTCCTTAATTAAATTGCAGATATTTCTGAAATAAGATGGGACCTATGTCATGACTTGGCCAAGCATGCCATGTGTACAGGAACATTCTATTCCTATTGAACTAAAAAAGAAATTGTCAGCTGCCTCTACTTTGTCAAATTTTCTACTTATCATTACTAGCTAACTATATTGTGAGCTGAAGGGTGAAAATTACCTTCCCATTTGTCTCCATCAGATACATTCTTCAGATCCAGTCGTGGTACTTGGACACTCAGAGCTTCCTCAGTAACATTAACGCTGCCGTCTTCTGACACCTCTGAATCAGTATTTGCATTCAGATCACAAGTCTTGCTACTTGAATCCTGTATTTAAGTAACATAACAGACCATGTTTATTATTATTATTTAGCAACTGGAAATCAGGCACCTCATCAGTGCCAGTTACAGCACTCTTGGAAATTTTCTGGGGAAAACAAACAAACAAAAAACCCCAAAACATTATTCTTTCCTAACTCAGTTATTTGCATTACAAAGCATTCCTTACTCGAGATGTCTAAGTTTGGTCTGCTGCCAAAAGTTCCTCTGAAGCTGAGATGATGAGCTCTGAAAGGTTTTGCAAACCTTGCAGCAGGCCAACCAACACAGCATTTTAAAAGCTAATGTATTGGTTTCTTTGTATCTGTATTGCAAGTGAATTTCTAAGATGCTGTATATATGTATATAACTGAAATTATAACCTTACCAGAAATATCTCTGAAGATATTTTATCACTGCCACCAAGCAAAATACTATTTTGCCTAAAAAGAAGAAATAGATGTAGTTATTATTTTAAATATAAAATCTTAATGGACAGTAAATACCATACCTTGCCCTTTTTTCTTCCATACCCCAGTCCAGTTTTAGCAGATATGTAATGGATTTCTTTAAAGTGGTAATTAAAATCTTAGGGAGCAAAGGTTACATTTATGGGGGGCCTTTCCCCTCCTCTTTGTTCTCCATACCAAATTTCAAGCTGAAGCATGTAAGCAACTCCACTTAAATCAAGTTAAGCATAAAACCATCTCAGATCTTTTATTCTCAAATTACAAGTAAATATTTTAAAACTCAAATTGAAATTTCAATCAAAGCTGAACTCGAACTGTAAATTAACTTAAAAGTTTTCCTGCTTAGTCATTATTATCATCATTAATTCTTCAACACTTCAAAGCAATAAAATTTGTCAAAATATTTTCAAAGAAAATAACTTCTATTTATACTGCCTAGAACACACCATTGTTCATGGAAAGTCAACCCCAAAATACTATGTATCATATAGTATTATATTGCATTTATTTTGTTACATTGTATTGTATTTATTCATGTTTATTGTATTGTATTTATTTTCTTTCATATGTGAAAGTTGTTTCACCTCCCTTATGCTATACTGCATTTCACAAATCACCAGTTGGACAGTATTACTTTTCAGAACTGAAGTTACACATTCTGCCACATAGACTTAAAGAAAGCAAACAAAAATACATACCTTTCACTATTTTCTCCATCAACATCTACATCTTTATCACATGGTTTCAATAATACATCTGCAGTCTGTTGGTAAAAAAATATTTAGGAAGATTTGGGAATGGCATTCTCAGCTGGAAACATTTCTGTAATCATCACTAATCACAAAAACTCCTCAAAACTAAAAGTACAGTTTTTTTGTGTGGGGGTGGAAATTGTACTTTTTAACCATAAAGTATTTTTACATTTAAAGTAAAGGCAGTAAGCAGGTGTTCTAATAACTGGAAGATGTATTTCTTTCCACCTTCAGGAAAACAATTTTTTCTTATGTCTTTCAAATACTAACACCAACAGTTCTACTGCAAGTTGTTAATCATAGCACGAAGTCTGAAGCAACTAAAATCATGGCAGTAAGTATAGCCTAGTCCTGAAAATAACTAGTTGCATGTAGACTTATGCTCAGCATATATGAAATGAAACAAGTCTGACAGACTTTCCAAAAGAAGCTACTAATCCCTGTTACTAAATAAAGCAGCAAGAGAACGGGAAGAGGATGAAGAAATGCTGACATTTCAATGACACCATCTCACAAAATGAGTTCAGATGAATATACATCACCATTTTGTTCACTAAAAGTTGGCACCAGACTTGACTACTTTAAGCATTTGTGCCACAGCTGAGTACTTGATTCTTAAAGTTTCTCATTTGGGGGCATATAAGAAATTTGAAATATAAAATATGTTAGAATTAGAGATTACATCTGGTTTCAGACTTAAGGTTCTCACAAACACCTGAATATAAAGTTACCTGGAGAGTTCAAACAATTACCAGTATTACACTGCTGACAGTAGTACCCTCATCAGACAAAACTCCATTATTCTGTTTACATTATTTCAGTCCTCAAGTAACAAATCACAAGTCGAGAAAACAATTTTTAATTACAGTGCATTTGTCATGCTCTGGGAGATAATTTCCACCCCGGAGATGAGCTGTGCAAGTCTTGAATAGCCACACTTATTGTAGTTGAGGAAACAGCTGCTCCTGTTTCCATTTCAGACCCAGAGGAGAGCTCACATGCACATATTTCTTCTCCTACAACCCTACATGACCCTCTCAAACTCCTTTCACACAGGAGGGCTGTTGTGGGCTATGCTACAGTCACAGCTTCAGATCTGCTCCACAGGAAGCATTATACTAACACACAGGTGCTATTCTAAGTGGTGCTATGCTTGCTGACACACTGACTTACCTGAGCAGAAGGAAGGGCTGGTACCTGTGAAAGATCAACAGAAAAACATTAGTCAGGGTCCAAACAAGTTGTACCCAAGTACACAAAATTTTTTCTGTGCATCTCTACAAACTGCACAGCAGAGAATTAACTGGACAGAGCAACAACAATGTGTAAGGCTGCATCAGAGCTATTTGGAAAACTTAAATCTCTAAAGCACATTGGTATCATCACAGCAATTTATGGTTATCATAGGCAGGAGGCTCTTCCTCTCACCTGAACACTTTCTTCTTCCTCAGTTACAGTATCATGTTTTATAAGTTCACTGTCTAAATCAGTGCAAACCAATACTTCAGAGCAGTCTCCTGTGTTCTCACTGCTGCCAGTGTCATTATCTTCAATAACATCATTCCTATAAAGATGAACAGAAAGACATGAGCAACCCAGTTCTACCATTACAAGAAAATAAAAAAAAAAAAAACAACAAACAAAACCCTACACTTTTTTCCTTAAAGAATATCAAACACTGGGCTTTTTTCAACAAAATTATTCTGACCAAAGATACTGTAAAATACCTACAATTCCAACCACTAGTAGACAAATTTAATTGTTTATGTAGTTTATACATACTTCTGAGGTTTTCCACAACAGTATGTGATTGATATATTAAGATGTATTTATTGGACTCTTTCATTAATGATCAGACATACAGCCCCTACACTATGATCACCTAAGGAATAAAAGTGCCAAAAGACAGAATAAAACCCACTGGAAGTACCACGACTCAGTGAAGCAGCAGTGGCTCCATGTCTCTCAATATAGAAGCCAGTTAGTTTACAGCTACTACCATTAAGCTGCTTCCTCCAATGACAAAAATCCCATTATTTCTAACATTTAATCTTCTTAGAATGCAACTCAAGGCTTGCAAGAGTACAGCCAGATTAAAGTTTATACCATGTTTATGTCTATATATTGTTTAGATACCAGCTTTCCTGTTACCACATAATTCTGTAATTCATTACAAGCTTTTGACTTTCTTGCTTTCCTCCTCTTCACTCACAAAGAATTCCACACTATTTTTAAAGATACTCCTCCTTCTATCAGATATACAAATACTAAAAAGCGTGGATCAGAATTTAACATTTTAACTCTCAACTCCAACAATTTTTTTAAGTTAGTTGTAAGAAATTTGTCCTGGATCACTGCAATTTTTAGTTATTCATTTAACTGTGTATCTGCCTCATGCAGTCTGCTGGAGTCACTATTTTAAAGGACCCAGATAACCTCTTTCAAGAAAGCTATCATGTATCCTCTCTTATGGTTAATCCACAGTGGAATGATGATGAGAAACATCTGAAATAATCCCTGGGCCAGCCAGAAGAGTAGATCAGTTTCAAACCCACAGTGACAGTACTTCCAGCCTCTGCTTCTGTGAAGTCAGACAGCTTTTACAGCACTGACGCTGTAGGTGAAGGAACTCAGCTACAAGAGCTCTTTCAGGTGACTACCCACTTAGAAATTACTTCAGTTTCCAACATTAAAACTCTGTTTTAATTTATCATTACCAGCAGTAATTACTACTTCTATGATAAGCTGCTAACTTTTGTGCAATCTCTTGTCACAGATAAGACTCCTTAAAATAAGAAAAGATTACAAAATTTAGAAAACAGCATTCAAGTCTCACATTTCATGTGTTACAGACTGAAGAACAAAGGAATTCAGGTACTCAAGTCCTACTTAACCACACATTTTTGGAGTTTGGGTGTTTCTCATGAGCTTCTCAATGCTGCCATCACTAGACTCATAACACAGCAAGATTTACAGTAAAAGAAACAGTTAATCAAATGAAACTGAAAGCATGTGAATAGACCCACAGTGCTCATTTTATCCATTTTTAGCTGTTTTGTTGATACTGGCAGACAGAGCATCAAAATAGCTATATAGATGAGGAAAGACAGGGTAAAGAAAATGAAACAGCACCTATGATATCTTTCATATGGTAAAATTGTGTTGTAAGTAGCATCAACGAGATAATGAGTGTCCGGGGCTAAGTTTAAATTCTTGTGCTACTTGCAGAGAATTCAGTAGTGATGTAGCTATACTTCCCAACATTTTCAGCTGTAAGGCAAATGGAAAATATTTCATCCAGGAGCTGTTGATTACTGACAATTGAGGGAAGCCAATTTGGTTTACAATATGTGATAAGTTTAAATTAATAACAGAAGTCACAACTTTTGCTTTGGGTTGAGGTGAGGGATTGGGATAGCTTGCTTTGGAAGAGTTAAGATAGGAGATCTTATGGAATTCATTACAGATACAACAAAATCTTACTGGTTGTTAGATCCTTCCTCATCCCCGCTGGGATTTTTTTCTTCATTGTTACAGCCCAGTCTGTGTTGCTGTATATGTTTAAGATCGTTATCTAAGCTGCTCTGCAGGTCAAAAAGGTGCTGTTCCACAGCTGCTCTTATTGTTCTTTCTAAAATACTAAAAACAAAAGAAGACAGAAAATGCACAGTAAGAACTCTCCTTTTGCACTGATCAACTATGCAGGAAGGCTGGGATAACAAAACTTACACATGACAGAGACCCTAAGCACCTACTTGGTGGAAGACACAGGAGATACCCAAAGACAAAACAGACGACTTTGTTGAGTGTTTCTGAGGCAGCATATACAAAATAAGAAATTAGTCCTATAAATTTTTTTGTGTGTAATTATCTTAAAATATTTTACCCCATTTTTAACTCTGGAGTTGTGGGTTTACTTTTCCTCCATATCACAAAGCGTTTTGGAATTGAGATACTATCAGACTGTGTTCTCATGCTTCTGCACTCTGACACACATCAGGTTTTTTCTGCATTACTGTTAAATGCCATAAGTGACATGCTTCACACTAGAACACGTTTGCTTGCAACTGTAATCGACAACCTCCTACATTTCTGTTTCTTGAAGGAAGACAGTTTCCACACACGTTCTAGTAACAGCACAATTCAAATATTTTCATTATACTTACTCTGCAGAAGCTGGCAAGATACTTATGGGAGAGATATGCGCACTGCAATAAAGAAAAAATAAGTTAATGTAATGCAAAAACTTATCACACCAAATAACTTTAAGTCAAGAGAAAGCCACTTAGAAAATACTTAAAGACTGCATATAAATAGTAGAAATATAGAATAAATAGAAATGTAGAATAAATATACAGCAAATGTCCATTTGCAGACCCTTTGCTAGGCAGATGAAGAAATCTTATAGGATGCCATCATAAGACAAAGTTGCAGATTTCCATCTCTCAAGAGCACTACTCAGTAGATAAGGAAGCCAAAGGTGCTCAGATGTACAGTCTTTCCCATGGGAAATAGTTACCACTTGGTCTCCAAAGACTTCCTGACACCTTGCTTAAGAATGCAGATTTTACCCTTGCTGCCCAAGGCAAATTCCAAAATTACACTGCTTTCTTCCAGAGCTGCAATTCATAGAGGTTCTTCCCTGCCTGCTGTATGGTATTACCCTGCAATGTTCAACAGATCCACAACATTCTCCATGGACAGCTGCCTCTCAAGTGCAAGCCAGGTACCCTCCAGAGGTTTTGAGATCTGAGCTAACTATTTGCAAAGCAGCTGGAAATCTTCTAGCACAAGCCACTTCAACCTTGGGGAGGTAGAAGGGTGAGAATCAGTGTAACTAACACAACTACATTTAAGTAAATTAACTTGTGGTGTGTCCCCTCTCTTCATTTTTTCATTAGTAATCAAAATTCTGTAACTGTAAATGGAATACTTCATTTTTAGACAAAGTGACAGTACACATGCCAAGAATGAAATAAATGAAGAAAACTATTGTAAGCAGCAGTGAGTTGCAACTTACATCTTACTCAGGAAATAATTATACTAACCTCGTTTCAACTAGGAGGTATGGAAGGAAGGAAGCAAACTTTTATTCCTATTAGATATAACCAAGCTCAGAAAGCTGAAAAAAATTTTGGTCTACTCTAACATGCAACAACGCTGTTGAAAGCCAAAGTTGATTTTAAATGCTATTTTTATGAATTCATATATCTAACCCCAAAATACAAGTGACCTTGCTGCTCCACTGGAGAACCAAACAGGTACAACCTCTGCAAGACCTTTGGCCAATACCAGTATTGCCTGACAGCTCTCTGCTTACCCAAGATTAGTTATAATGCACCAAGGAGTATCTTGGTTAGACCTGATCTAGTTTATTAGTAGTTACACCACTGGAGATAATTAGACCACCTCAAGCAGACTTTCTGTTTTTCCTTCCTCTAAGCAGATAAAACACAAGCAATAAAGGACTTCCAGTTAAACACTAGCTGATAAGGAAAGTGGTTACAGTATTTATTTAAAATAATTATGCCCTTTTGCTTTGGACAGCTGGTACTGGGCAACAGCAAAGTGCAGTTTATTTAAATGCCACCATGTAACAACTGAACAGGGAAGTGCTCACAGAAGTTTCTTTATTTTTATTCTTAATCAAGATCATAAAATGATTTGTGGACTTGTCTGCCTAGGCAAAAAACCAAAGCAGACCTACTCCAAACAGTTTGCCTAACAGATGGCTCTAAACTACTACTTCAAAATAGACATTGCTGCACAGCTTTGGAAAACCATAACACCTGATTGTAGAAGCCAGATGTTGTAGCCTCTAAATTCCAAGCTGCTGAATCAAACTGATGAGTGTTAACACACCAGAATTTCAGATTTTTATTTCAAACATAGAAATGGTAAGAAAAAGTTCTCACCTTGAAATATTTACATTCCATTGATATTTTTGTGCACAGAAGTTTAAGAAAGTTTTCTGATAAACACATTTTGTTTTGACAATACTTGAAATAAAACAAATGGAGACACGAAGCTGCAAATAAGTGCAGCTTCGTGAACAAGGTAAGACAGAAGCATGTGCAAGAATCTAAGCAAAAAACCCAGCAAGATTTCAAAACACAAAAATGTAGTTTTAAGTATCTGATCTCAGTATTTTCAGTAAGCTCTAGAAAAGCCGCATTATAATAAGTATGCTTGCACTATAAAGTACTAATTTATAACTGTATGCATTGAAATTAATTTACTATTAAAACACAGTCACTCCTAGGACAAACTGGGGGGGAAGGGCGATTGAAGCACAGAACACTGCAACACTCTTAATTGTAAAAGCAAAAATCAGTCAAGGGCACAAGTACAAATACTATTTATAGAAAAGTGTGATGACCTCGAATCTTTTTATTCTACCCCTTGAGACCATGAACTGTGTCAAGAGTGGAGAGAATCAAATTTATCTCCAAAAAATCCAAAAGATTTCAGACACGATCCACAACAAAATTTTCCATCCCACTGTGTAACCTTCAGCTCCCATAGTATTGTTCACCAGTGCTTTATATTAAACACCTTTAGATGCTTTAGAGGTGCTCAGCAAAAGCTGTGTATAAATCAGCAGCATTGCAAAGCCTGAAGAATCCTCTTACCATGTAAAGAACACCTTATGTCTTGGACTAATCACTTTAGCAACAAAGTACTTTTTGGAAGAAATGTGTCAAATAGCTCTTAGCTGACAACACTTCACAACTTCCAAACCAATATATCACAGCTCAAGGAGACTTTCTAAAAGCTGTAATTTATACTGCTGCCCAGAGCCTTCACGCAGCATGACACAGCAAGAACACAGAAAGGTAAACATCTTCCATAATGCTAACTCACTCCTGAGAAACCCCTGTCTCTCTATACCCATAAAAAGTCTGAGTAAAAACATAAATTAGAAAAATACATGAAGTAGCAATAAAACATTTCTAAGTTCTTCTTGGTAATTTACTGACTCTACACAGCTTCATATTAAACAAAATCACTTATGACATTTCACCATATCCCCCAAACACATTTAATCTCTCCCAATTTTCAAGTTAGAAAGTCTTATTTACGATCACATCAAAGCAATATTTTCCTTTCATATTACCTGTGCAGCAAAACTTTGTAGGCCATCCTGATTATTTTTGCTATCCCAAATGAGCACTTCATGTAAAAATGCTTCATTGGAAAAACAACAAAGCGTGATGCAGGCTGCTGGTTATGCATACTGCTTGCTGGAATTCAGTGGCTGCTTGTCAGACAGTACTTCTGGAGTGCTGCACTAAACCCTGCAGTCTAAATAGAAATAGACTGCAACATGAGGTCACTCCTGACAATAAGCTGCCCAATCAACACTTGAAAGCTCTCCTAACATGTTGATCACAGATTTTCTAGGACAGATGTAGGGACAAGTATCTGGATGTCAAAGGGAGCACTAAGCTAAAACAGTAATATAATTCCTAGCAATTTGGGCAGTTGTGTTTGGTCAGCCTTAGCAGACATGCATTTTGTCTCACTTGAACATAACTGCCTCTCTCCTACTTATCAGAGCCAAGGGTTAACAAAAATATCAAACAAGCAGCAAGGTGCTTGCCCTTGACATTAACATAGACAAACTGAACTGTTTACAGAACTTTCTACTTGTCAAAGCTCATATTTTTCACACAGACATTTTTGAAAAGCCCAAAGAACATATCAAGCATTGGGTTTTTTTATTAGGCTTTCGACAGACAATATTTAAGATGAACTGCAAAAAGTGAAGCAAAAACTGCTTGCCAAAGCACAGTGATGAAAATTTTGGAATAATGACAGAGAAGGATTCCAAAGCGATTATTTCAACAGCATATCTTAAAAGTCAGCTGCAATGCTGAGTCAGTGAAGCTTTCTCAGAAAGTCAGGACACAAAACCCTAAGAGCCCTGATGAAAAGGTTTCTGATAATGGAGAATGTGATGTTCCCTTTACACAGACCAGGTCAACTTGTATGCAACAAATGCTCCCTGATTCACTATCAGGCTTAAAGATCACTCAATAGGTTATTTTAGCTACGATTTTGAAGCAGTCACTAAATCAAACTGCATTAATGATTATCTACACTCTCACCAGATCTCTCCTGAACTCAAATACCATGCAGTGCATCATGTTTCAAAAAGAACAAACAGAAGCAGCAAAGAAACAAGGTAATGAACAAAATAATAAATAGTCTTTAATGCGCAGAACATTCAACCTCAACCTTCTTCTCCTTCTCTTCACAAAGAATCCAAAATATACAGATATTTTGATCCTAAAATCAGCAGCAAAGAGGCAACAAAACCCCAGTTTAAGGAACTGCAAGAATCATATTTAAGATGCACTTCAAAATGTACTTCTCATCTTTCCTTTATAAGCTGCTGCAGGCCCTATGTAAAGCCAATATCTCAATGAACTTGCATTAATGCTTACCTTTCTAATTTAATTTTTTTACATCAAGAAACTTAAAAAAAAAAGGCCATTAAATGCATACTATGAAAGCCTTTACATTTAGAAAAATATTGCTAGTATTTATAGTGTTTAAAAGCTTAATAAAGAATACTTTCTAATTCCTTGTAATAATTTTTTTCAAATGTTTCCTGAAGTTGTTCTGGTTTTACAGTCCAAATTCCCTTTCTTCTACAAGATTTACAGGCTTCCTTATCCATCCCCACAAATTATGTAAAATGCCAACCGTAATTAAAGCCTATTAATTTTTAATTAACCCTAAACACTGAGTAAAACTGTTTTTCTCTTCAGGCTATCAAATTTAAACTCTCAAACATGTTTGAGTTTGTCACTACTGCTGCAATTACACATTCCACAAGGAACTAAATACCTGTGAATATTTAAATTGCTTTAAAACTTGAAGAAGCAACAGTTTTGTAGAAGTTTCAGCTTCAGCAACTCTTTTAACTTAACACAAACGAAAATTAAACAGCTCTATTACTGACAAGGATAATTAACTGTTAAAATATAAATTAAAAACAATACAGAACAGAATTATGTTTCTCTAATTAGTCTATATTTTATAAATTCTCACAATGAAATAGAAGGAAGTGGGCAGCCAAGCAGCTGAACAGATTTCAACTCAAAATCCATGTTCTTGACACTACTCAGTCTCAAGCAGTCACTTACTTGTGATTTCCCCTGCATTTCTCTGCTTTTAGTCATGCTTATATTATAGATTCTTCCTTCCCTCTGCCTACAAGTTCTTACATGCAATGCCCATATCTCACACATGCTGTAGATATGTCAACTGTAACACAAGTAAAATAGCCTTACAGTTATACCTTGTGTACTTACAAGCAAGTAAAACAAATCTGTGTATTACAAGCAAATGACAGTAAGCTCTGAAATGGAAACACCATTTTATGTTAATGCATATCTTTTATGAGGATTACTCTTTAGTAAAAGCTGACTCCCACTTCAACATTACACTTTGCAACTTCTAAATTTGTTCACAGCTCTCTGCCAGCAGAGCCCACCCAAACAGAGTCCAGCTCTTAAGCAGATCACCAACATCCCTCAAGCTTCAGCAGCCATTACACCTGTTCAGACCATACCAGATGTTGGCATTCTAGGAATTTTTCTAGCAAGTTTTTCTAAAAAGCTGTTAACAAATGAAATCTCAACAACGCGGGTAAGGTGCCAGTCATATCACTCCTACACTGATATAACAGACACATCAGCCTCTGAGATAAACTTAGCTGGCAGAGTTGAACTGAAGAAAGATCTTCAGGTGTTTTACACATGTATTAACAAGTCAATTTGCACAGCCACAGGGTACCAGAGCCTTCTCTTCAAGTCAAATCAAGGCAACTCTCTGGACCCTCCAATCACGTTTATTTTGAGGAAAGGAATCCATTCTACAAAGTCTCACATATAACCTTACAAAATGCCACCTTTGAAGTGCTCCAAATTTCCTCCTCCTCCCAGAAGCATTTTTAGAATGTCTAAATTTCAACCTAAAAATCATGAATGGTCAATATTATCCTACTTACTCTCCCCACTGCACTTCTGGGCATATACAGTTCCCCTTGGTGGTGTTTTCTCTCTGTAGTATATTTTCAGGAAGTAATCACACCTACAGTCTTCATAACAATCGTTTATAAAATATATTCTAAACTACTCAGCTGAAAAAATTCTGTCCTCACTTAAAACCTGACCAAACTGAGCATTAAAAAAAAAAAACTGACAAACAAATTTTCACGGGTTTAGAAATTAATTAGGGTCATGCAAGGACAGGTAGATGCTCATGAGCATGTGACACAAAGGAGTCCTAGGACTTCCCCATGCAAGGGAGTGGTGAAAAGATGGCACAGAATGGATTTGCATCTACCAATAGTCAGATACTTTTCCTATTTCTGCTATAAAATTTACTGTTTAAATAACACTTTACAGTTACATTGAAAATGCCCTTATCCCCTTTCTCTGCATCAATCACTACAGTTAATCCAGTCTGAGTTCTACAGGCATTTCTCTTGTGAATTTGGGAACAGTTATTTTATTCTGTATTTTTCTACAAGAGCCACACTGACTTGTAAATCTTGTTTGTAGATGCCACCACTTGCATAAAGAGTCTGACAGCTTCTCTCTTTCAGACAGAACAGACTATACTCCAAACTTTAAATCCAAATCCCAGGGCAGAAACAAGTTACCTTGTTGATGCTGTAACATTCCTGGAATCTGAGAGACTCCCTGTCATATCTAGATGCACTACAGCTGGCCTTTCAGCAGGTTTCTCTGTGCCATCTTCTGGAAGTTCTTCAGACTGCTCAAGCTTTACATCTTCCTCCTCTTCCAAGAGATCATTTATCTAATAAAATGATTTATTCACAATTAATGACTTGAAAAGTTCTTTAAAACAGGTGCAAGGAATTAAAAGAGCATGAGAGGCATAAAACCAAGATACTCGCATGTTTTCAATTTAAAAAAAAAACAACACATCATTCTTCTTTGGAAAACAATATATTCCACAGCATTAAAAAAGCAACATAACCCCTTTGAATAAAAAAAAAAAAAAAAAAAAAAAAGAAAGAAAAAGAAAAAAAAAAAGGCAGCACTTTTGATTCAATAAAGGAACACAAGCAGAATCAAGAATTATCAAAATCCTGGCCACACAGGCATCACAAGGCACAGAACCAAGGAAAGTAGTGCTTGCTTTGATTTGCAAAGCCCCTCTGTGGTTGACTACTGATCTTCCCAACTTGCAGACCCAAAAATACATCAGCAGCAGCTGTCTCAAGAAACAATACCTGCCACCTAAGTATAAACAAAAAAACACTGATCTGAGAAAAACTGAACATTTGGAAGTTTAAAATTACACAGAAGGCAGAGAGAAGGTGTATATTTTTAAAAGGTATATGATGTGTTATATAGCACTATATTCAGGATAAGAATGTTTTTATCTCCAATTTTCCCCTCTAATTGCAAGGGAATGGGCCAGTGAACCAAGGGCAAGCTCCCCCACACACAGCCAGATGCCAGCAGGGCTGCACCCAGACAAGCCCTCAGGCACTCCCAGTGCACCCACTGGGAGGGAGCAGGACCCAACAAAAGTGCACTGTTGACATCTGGTGGAGACACCATGAAATTAAAGGGATGTCCCATAAGGCCTCAAACTTAGGTAAAAAACAAAAATAAAATCAAAACCACAAACCACACAGACTGTTATGCTTGGGAAACCTTTTTGATAAAACATATAGTGTTCCAGAGGCAAGTCAGTCTCAAAGCAGGAGAGCACAGACCAACTAACAATACTTCCCAACCTCAGATGACAGTCCTCAGTCTCTGGTTGCAGAAGCTACAGCCCAGCTTCACTTAACAACTTCCAGCATGCAGCAGGGCTGTGTCAGTTCTCAGCACCAGCCATACTGTAAGCAAGGAGGTGCTAAAAGCTGCAGCACGGTGCTAGAAGAGCTAGCAGAGAAGCTGCTCAATCCAGATCTTGCTGCCCACACTTAGCAGACCAGCACAACAGATAAATTGTTTACTGCAGTGAAGAGGAAGCAACCACCTGCCCCAGTACTTGCCTTACCTGTCTTGCTAGAGCTGGGACAGCTAGGCTTTAAAAGTCATATATTTCTTGCTACCTTCCTTAGCAATTGCTGGTTATTTACTCTTTTTCCACTTTAAAGAAAATACAGCATTTCTTAAGACAGATAAACATAAGAAAATTCAGGCTGTAGCTTTCCATACTTCTGAGAAAGAGTTCATGAACCTGGCTTTGATTATACAAAGGCATTCCTGTGCATTATCACTTATATACCACAAGTGCTTAGTATTAAAAATAGTTGCCAAAAAAATATGGTTGTACCACAATACATTTTCATTTCCTTAACAGCTCTCCATCTCTACTCATCCCAGCATGGCATGGTATTTCCCTTCACAAAGTTCTTGTGAGGAAAGACAGAAGAGTCATAATGGATACTATTACTCACAGGGACAGGTGAATCTAGCAATCACAGAATCCCAGAATGGTTTAGGTTGAAACATTAAAGATCATCTAGTTTCAACATTCCTGCCATGAGCAGGTTCACCTCTCACTAGACAGGTTGCTCCATGCCCCATTCAACTTGGCCTTGAACATTTCCAAGAAAGGGACAGAACTTTTGGACAACCTCTTCCAGTGACTCACTCACCCACAGTAAAGAAATTATGCCTAATATCTAACCTAAACTGCCCCTCTTTCCATTTGAAACTGCTCCCCCTCGTTCTATTATTACACACCCTAGTAAAAAGTCCCTCTCCAGCTTGCTTGTAGCTCTCCCAGTTCTGACAGCTGTATACCAGAACCCAGAATATTTCTATTCTACTCAACTTTATTGATTTTGTTTATTTCAATACCTTTCCCCACTAATGTCAAGACAGTATTTAAGTCAGAAAAATCAGAAAAAACATTCAGAAATTGTGGCATAGGGAAACACCACTGATAACATCAACAGGTGGAGTGCAAGGCCCTGCATGTTTCTCTAAGGCAAACCTAAAAATACTGTTGACCAAGACCAATAACTGTGTGGTTCTCCATTCACTGCCATTCCTAAAAAGATAATTTAAAAGATACACTATTTATATAATGTAACAGTAGCTGTGTTGGGCTGTTTTTTTAGTTCTTACTTAGGGTCCCACATAGAATAGCTGTACTTACTACAAAGCAACAATTTCACAAGCATGTCTACATTAAGAAAATGCATTGTTTTTGTCAGTTTGAACAAAATACCAAAGGAATACTAAAGAAAATTGTATTTCAACATATCTTTCATAAACATAAACGTGCATAGCAAATACTTAAGTGATAATATGCTGCCATTTAGAGTGTTCTTACCTGCTCAGTTATTGAGCTTAAATCATTAGTAGATGAAAAATCTTCCTCTTCATTTTCAAAGAATTCATAGTAGTTCTCTAGAAGTCCCGCCATTATTCTGCTAACTATTTCTTGTTCTTTCAGATCCTCCACATCTGTGTAAATGCTGAAGATTTCAACACAGTTTTAGTTTAAAAATCTAAAGCCAGTTCTTTCCACAAAGAACTCCTGTGAACAACTTCTGTGACTAAGGGCTACATTTCACACAATTATCCCTAATGCATTCTGAACACAGAAATTTCAGTGTACGCTGCATTATAACACTTTACACCAGTTTATATTTAAAAGTGATGAAGTAACAACTATTTAGTCAATTAACATCTCATGAGGCCTATTTGAAATTGAAGTACTTTCCCACAGAAAGGAAACCCAGGTATGTATGTAATTTAAAAGCTCTCTCACTTTATGCAGTAATCTCACACACTATCTCTAACAAATTTGAACCTCAGCATAAGTACAGCACTGCAACATCAATGGGTTTCTACTGCCATAGCTCATATACAAACAGTTGTCTAGATCTCAGCAAAAACTGTAAGACAAAATCAAGGTGAGGGACTGGGGGTGGGTGGGAAGAGAAATAAAGATACTGCCCAAAATACATTGTGTACTTGCTGTTGCTACTCATGGACAAGGAAAGATTTCAGACTACAGACATACACTGTCAAATTCATATAAAAACATTGTATGAACTATTATAAATAACTTACTGAAAAACATCCGGGCCAAAGACTGCAGCTAAAGAACTTGCTGACCAAATTTCTTCATGATGTGATGCTACATTAGCTAAAAATTTACACAGAAACTTTAACAAACTGTAATTAACAGGTGGAAGCTGCTGCAAGAGGAACCTCAACTTTCTTCCAAATTCATCTTCGTTATTATAATCTGGAAAATGTAATAAAAATATTTTAATCACATAAATAAACCACTTGCTTTTTCACATTTGATATTTATCAACCTTTTGACTGACAAGAATTACTTTCTTCTGAAGTGTAGTAAGTTTAGGCAGACCGTAGTTTTAAAATGTCAGAATTTGACTTGAATTTGTTTTGTCCAAGATTCTGTTATCAAATTTCTATGATCAAAACCTGAGTAAAGGAAGCCAACACTCTAATTCTAGCATGAAGAGTTTGTGGTTTTATTTCCTTGATAGAGGTACCTTTAAGACTTTGTGAAATCAATTTACTGTGTTTTTAAAGTGTAAAAGAAACACAAACTGCTAGTTTAAGTGAAGTTCATCTATATATTTAACAAAAGGGAACTAAATGTGGGCTGCTAAAGAACAGCTCTTTTTCCCAAGACAACCCATATGTAAAGCTTTCCACAACCACCTTCTCAAAGATGGAAAACATCCAATTTTCACATCATACTTTAAAAGTCATAAAAGGAAGCTGCATTGTTACACAAAGTCAGTGTACTTCTATCCCATATCCAGTTCTGATAAATAATATTGCCAATCCAGGAAACTTAGTGCCAATATAAATCTCACTATAATACTACTTCTTACTCTTAAAATAAGAAAAACAAATCGCAGCATCAAAAAATAATTATTACCTTGAGAAAGTTGCATCAAATGTATGTGCAAACTGCCAGGGATAACTGGCTCTGGAAGTTCTTGAAGAAAAAATCTAAGAAGGCTAATAGCTGAGGGTACATCTGCTTCTTTAACCAGGTCCACATCTTCTCCGTTATCGTATCGCTGCCGAAGCCACTCCACTGTCTCAGCATTCCCATTGACTTGAAAAAGTCCTTCTTGTTCCAGACCCCCTTAGTAAAACAGAAGTTGCAAAAACAAACTTTTAGATCTAGCATGGACAAATGCCTCAGAAAATGCTGATAATCAGATATGCACAATTCATGTGCTGAATTAAAGACTTTCAGGCAATGGAAGAAAACAGTTTTGTAAGTCCTTTTCCCCAAAAAACATTATTATGCCAGCTAACATTAAATAATACAGTAAATGTCAGCAGTACCTAAAGCACACCACTTCCTATGAAGTATCCTACTAAACAGACTGCACTTTTGATAGCTAGAAAAAAGTGAAAAACACAATATGAGTAAAGAAATGGGCATCAAGAAAAAACCAAACCCAAATCATATTCAATTAAAGTAACTTGAAAAAACAAATATTATTAAAAAAGCACAACCTATCATGTAAGAATAACAGCTAAATATATTATTTCAAATTACAGCAAGATAATACATACCATGTTCCTCAATATAGTCCACAACATGGCGGACTATGAATGGAACCTCATTGTCTGGTTGCCCTTCTTGCTGCAGCTCATCAAGTGGAATTCCAAATATTTTGTTAGCAAGAACAGAGTTGCAGTTACTCAAGGAAGGAGAGGAGCTCTTCCTCATATCTTTTTCCAGCCAAAAATCAAAGCTGTCTTTTCTGTCAAATAAGAGAAAATAAAACCAAAAATCACACCAGTGTACACCATAGAAAGTATTAACCTGTAACACAACGTGCTTTAAGTATCCAATCAAATACTCTCATGTCTCTCTCAATCAGTTCACCAATTTAATGAAGAGTTCTGTATTAACTACACATGCAGCTAATCAGATAAATTACTATTACTGAGATGTTCTCTTCCATTCTAAATAAAGGACCAACAAGAATATACATAGCAGCAAAGGTGATTCAGAAAATTCTAGTTACATTGTTGCTTAAGTTCAAAGGGATTTTGGGAGAGCAAGATTCTTCACATTTTCTGACAGTATGTATCAGTCAGGCTGTGGAATTCCAACCCAAAAACTTCTCCAGAACAAATGAAGCTAGCAAATCACATAAAACCAAACCCATACATTTCAGTTACATTAAATGATGAAGTATTTTGTGATACACGACTGCACTGCGATTAAGTTCCAATGTATTTGTTATTTTCTGGTCTACACAGTAAAGCTTTCAACACCTGCATCAAATTAAACAAAAACAAAATTAGTTTCTAGTTGCTCAGGGATACAGTACTTCCTATCATGCAGAAGCTCAAGCTTTACTTGCAAGTCTTCGCTTGATACAGGATCTAGACAGATAACAAAGGTATTACACCAAAGGCAGTGTAAATGACTCATTAAACTGTTATCCTGTCAAAACCATAATATTTCTTCTAGCAAAGAAAAACCTGTCTTTTCAAAATAAAATAGAAAAAGAAAACATACTTGCTTAAATGCAAGCAGTCACTTCCATAGAAGATGGCACATAGAAGATGAAGTACATACTGTTAGTCAAAGCACTGCAACCAAAATTAATTCTCTGTTATACTAATGGATTGGAAAATTCTAATAGATTAGACACACTGAAATCTGTAATTCCCTTGGGGATTTTTTTGTTTGTTTCTTTTGGGTTTTTTTCTGAGTATGAGTAAGTTAGTTTAAGGAACTTACCTCAGAGTACTTAAACAGCCGAGTTTGAAAAACGTTTTATGCGCCAGCTGCCCTCACTGACCAAGCATTCTTTTGTCATTTATGGTTGTTTAAGATTATGGCAAAAGATCAGCCTGTAGTTCCTCATTGAAGAATAGCAGAACTCGATCAGTACTTCAGCAGTTAATCTGCAAATAAGGACAAATATTATTAGACCATAAAGTTTTCAACAGTTTTAAAATAAGTCAGTCACAAGTTTAAACCTCACATTTGAGGAATTTTCCTTGTCAAATCAAGGTTACACAGAAGTGTTTCATAGTTTCTACCATACTAAAACATTTAATGATTATAAAAATATTTAGAAGGATCTCAGGCACAGGTTTAACAGGCTATCTTTAAATGGCACAGCAAAAAACAGCAAAGTCCTACCTAAGAAACATAAGAGTCAATCAATTTTCAGTGGGTTTCTAGAAAAGTCAATTACATGTCCAAACTGCTAGTTCAGAGTTCAAGTGATCACCTGATCTGTTTATAAGAAGCAGCTCCTCCCAAATCAGAGTCTCTAGAACCACCCAAGTTAAAGTAGTGAACAGAAGTAGTCAAAATTTTTTATAATTTGAAATCAACACAAGAATTCAGCTAAAACACTTCAGAAAATTACCTGCCCTCTGCGTCCCCTTCTTTCTACTGCACATCAGAATAAAACAACTTCATCCTCCTTTCAAAGTTCTGACAACCTAATGCTCTCACTTGAGCACCAAGTGCCAATCCCTTCATTAGCCTGTGACACCAGGAATCCACTCCCTCCAACAGCCTGCATAAATAACATTTTCCTGCTCCCAAACCTCCCCAAACTGCACTCATGTGTTAAGGGAGCTGGCCATAAGCTCTATGCATGACTGCTTCACCCTCCTCAAAATATTCTTGTTCTGGGGCCTAGAGGAAAAAAATATTTCAGGTTCACGGGTGTTTAAATCTCTGCCTATCAATGTAAGCAATACTGACCAATACTCTTTCTTGTTCCTTGTCATCTGTCTCTGCATAATGTCTCGTATTACAAACAGGTTGTAAATGTGTTAATGTGGACCTTACATGTGGATCCTGGTCTGAGATCAGGACTCCAGGTGAGCTGACAACAGAAAATCAAGGGTTATATTCCAGTCAAGAGGCTTCCCCCCCCCCCTTTTTTTTTTTTGTTTTTTGTTTTTTTTTTAACCAGTTAATGTCATTGTGTAATCTTAGTTACTAAAAGATGCTGCCAGATTTCAGTGAAGCAGCTGCAATTCATGACTCTCCTAGAATTTGAAAAGTCACTACCCAGCCATTTTTTTATTATTACTATTTTGGTATATTAAGGGATAGTCAACATATTCTCACTGTGCAAGTAGCTTTCAGTCAGTCCAAATATACCAAACAATTTTTCAAACATTATGATAGATACAGTTTATTTTCAAGTTCTACTGAAGTTAATCTAACCACAATGAACCAAACTCATGTTAGCCAGCTGCAGGGCTAAGGGACGCTGGGAGAAAAAAAACCAAAAACAAAATGATCTTTGCTGGATCTGCCACAATGCTTCAGGCTGCCTGGCTAAAATAAACAAACAAACCTTCAAAACAAACATCACCTAATAAAAAAACCAAATTAGAGGCAACCACTTCTTTATAATTCAGCACCAAATGAACAATCCTGAGGTCCAGCTTTCTTAGTAAAGATAAATTTGCGCTTAGTTAGCCAACATGAAAGCAAACAGTCTACCTGAACATCTGAACATAAATTCCATATAGGAGGGAAAAAAAAACAAAACAAAAAAAACCCCACCAAACAAAAAACCCCTAACTTGTATTTTAAGTAGCTTGGCAGTGTAGCAATGAAGCTGAAACAGTCTCGTTGTTTCACTGTTAGAGCAAAACCGGATTTACAACCCAACCTTATACTTTAAACAAAACTGTATGTGGCTTATCACCTGGAAGTATTCATGAAAGCCAATTTTTCACCCTCTCTGATGCACATGTTCTTATATACACACATTTCAACGTATCCTTACACACATCACTTCCTTTTCAGAGCCTTTTGCTGAAGCCTTTTGCCTTTTAGTACAGGCTTGGTGTTACCTTCATGGGTTTTGATATAACACGTATAATATTTACCAAGCAAGTCCAGAAAAAGATAGAAACTTCTAAAAAGTTATCTGAACGCCTCTGAATTTTGTTTCATGTTATTTGCAACATTGTAAAACTAGGGATAGGCTCAAAACCTGTTAATAATTAAATATTATATCTCTGCTTTTTACAGTGATCAACAGCTTTCCCACTTCCCATCTACTAACACAGGACATACACAACTTCCATGGAGACACATGTGAAAACTTGAACAAGGTACATAAACTTCAGAATTATTTCTAGATTATTTTAGAAATACTAATAAATACTGTGGATTTTAGCTTGCTTGGGGGTTTTGTATTTATTTCAGCCATGATCAAACATCTCAGAGAACAGGAGCTGATCCATTCAGTCAACAATTTCTACTTTTGCTCATATTATCCTGACCGTTTTGAAAACCTTCTTCCCCCTCCTAATTTCTTTTGTGAAGTGGATAGATTGCAAAATTGATTAAAAAAAAAACAATCTGTTTTGTGATAAAATATTCTTGTTGCATATTTCTCAATTTACCACCCCTTGTTACTTCAAGCACTTACAAAGATCCCCTAAGATACCATAGTGCTCTACAAAACCTAACTACAGAAAACTAAACTTACAAAAATATGCCTTATAATGATCATGTGTTATACCACAATTTTACAAAAGGCTTAAAAAAACCCAAAATATAATACATCCTATGCAACATCTTGAGCCCAGGCATGTTAAATAAGTGTACACCACTGTGTTTCATTCTGTATTGTGCATTTCAGCACTCTCATATCTTATTTTTAAAGTAAAACCTGTTGGGGAATAGTGGTGGTGGTGTTTGAGGTGTGGGTTGTTTTTTTTTTTAAACAAGGAAAGTATTTCACAGAGTCTGCTGGGAAAACAGTACCACAAGTTTCATTTTGCCATCATAATAGTATTGACTTATCTTGGCAACTAGAGAATTCACACCCACATATGAAATGCCACTAAAGAAAACCCAGAATACATGGCTAACTTAATATTTGAGAAAAACACATGAAAAAGTTTAGACTTAAATTTAGTTCAGCTTTTACATTACTGCTTGAACTACAAATATATGGATGTCATTTTAAATCAACATCCTCAGGGTTCCACCACCTTCCCCTAAAACAAAAGAATGAAACAACACGAAGTAAAAATAAAATAAACAAAAAAGGCTACAAACTGAAACCATGCCAGAAGAACGAAAACAATAATTTTGCAAGTAGAATTTCTGTCACAAGTCCCAACTATTTAAACAAGTCATTTATTTGCTTGTTTTATCTAGTGAGAAATTCATATCCTCTGTGTAGCCAAAACCAAAGCCTGTCTGCTCTGCTTTTATATATTATTTTGGTGAATCAGCAGACACCACCACTGACTTTTTTGTAACATATGAGAAGTAAAAACTAAATATAAGATTTTTAGATGGAAAAAAGAAGTGTTATAGGGCAAGAAAATCACTTGTTAAGAAATACTGCTCAAGGTCAGACTGTCTTGTCCAGTCTGCAGTGGTGTTACCCTGTGATCCCCCCCATGTCTGCACACAGGGTCCTACCAAACACATACACATCCTCCAGTACAAAGAGGAGCACTCCTTCTTTTCTGCAATATAAGCAGGTCTGCCTGAAAGCAAAATGCCACAAAAACATTGTCTCAAATTTTTTCTTACTCTGTATTTGATAAAAGTAATGTATTATGTTATTATATGCCTTACTTATAATTAGAGAAAATCTGTGATGCCTTTCCTTCTGGAAGCATACAGTAAACACACTATACTTAGAAATCCAAATAAAGTTAAGTTTGAAATGTTCAAAGTTCCAAGAGACTTTCAAAACAGTGGCCTAAGCTTATGACACGGATTCCACCTCGGAATCACAGGAACTTTCCTCATGGAATGACATCATCTGGAGCTGGATGCCAGGTGGGAGCAGGAGCAAAGCCTGCCTGGGAAATGGTTGTGTACCAGCTTGCTGGAGAACATACAACTGCTCTACTACACACTATGTAACTTCTGGGGTTTTTTTTAAATGGCAACCAGCACTCTTCTCTTAGCTCCGAAGTTTTATCAAGATAAAAGTAAATAGGTCTGTTTTTTTTTTTTTAACATAACATCATGATAATTGACACAAACTCATTATTTTTATGCCATTTTTACACTCAAATTACTATCAATATGCCCAATGGATGAAATGCTTCTGGACAGAGCTTTTGCTCATCTGACTTTGTTTTTCTTCAGATAACAAGGCCATCTTTTCAATTTTGACTGATTTTCTACAAGTTGGGGTAGCGGGCAGCTTCAAGGAGAAAACCAACAAAGCCAAACAACCCAAAATCTGAAAAAAATGTGCAGCCCAAGCTTTAGGCAAACAAACAGAATACTACCACAACCTCAGGACACAGAAAAGGATAAATGATACTTGTATCAAGATTATAGTTCAAAGCATGAAGAGCTGTGCAAGTGCTTGAATACCAAGAGACATAGATTATCCTCCATGTAGAAGGAATAATCAATTTTAAAGCTACTTTTATGTACTTAGTGGTATAATTCAGTGGTCAAATTATGTAAATAAAGACATTTTAAAACAGCAAGATTACCTCAAAATAGATTTTTAAAGCAAGATGTCCTCTTTTTGACTGTGAGTGAAATCAATTATGGAAAGGTATTTTAGTCAGATGTCTGCATTGGCAAATCAGACATTTGGGCTCAGTTATTATTTTAATTTCTTAAGAATACATTCCCCATAGACATAAAGGCATAATGTTTTAAAATAAGTATAACTATAGCATCTAACTTGCAGTGTTGACAGAAACCATGTTAGAATAAGTCTTTTCAAGCAGAAGCAAATTTTCAGCTCTCCTGATTTCTTAGTACTGTTATTAACTCTTCATTCATGTTTGATTTCTGAATAAATAGGAATCAAAAGGAAACCAGCTTGCTGCAGTTTTGCACACAATCACAAAAGGAGTCAGCAGAAGCATGTAATGCCAGCTCTTTAATTAATAAGCTCCCTACTTGCATGGATCTGTGTTCACATGTCTCACACACACACTAGACTTCAGCTCTAGCTGAAATTTTCCATCTCACCCCTCCTGAGATAGCCTCAGAAAAAATTCAACTGACAAAACTGTGGTTATTCTGAGAAAGCAAATAAAAACCCAAGAAAAATACAACATCAAATTTAGCAGAATGCAACAGTAATGTAATTTTTGTTTCCAGGAAATGCAGTAGCAAGCTTTCTAATTTACAAATTAGAACAATTTGAGTTAAGCCTTTTATGTCCTTACCACGGAAGAAAGCAACAAAAAAAATGTCATAAATGCTCCTCTGAAAAAGTTATTACTAAAACTGATAGAATTTTTAATTTATTTTTTAAATTCACATGCCAAGAAACAGCAGCATTTAGTAGTAGTTGTTTTTCAGTCATTAAGGTTTTGTCTACAATTTCAGCTGACAAAACCTGGCATCACTCTGAAAAAGCCCACCACCAAATACAGATCTCCACAAGAGGCGTATCCAACGTCCAGAAAAGTGTACATGCTTTAGTTAGACTAAGTGCAAAATTTAGGGAAAAAACCTACAAAACTTCAAATTTTAAGAAGCAAACTGAGCACTTAGCATCCGTACTGCAAAAACATTAATAAAGCCTAAAGTACAGTGACTGTTTTAAGCAACATTCCATAAAATATTTTAAAAGTGCAAGCCGAGAGATCACCAAAACTTTAGCCAATTTCCAAGTGTTTTGATGTGCAAATATACCATATTATATTCACTTACTAGATAAATTCCAAGGCTTTTTAACAGCATTGCTACAACTCAGGATCTTTCTACAACTATGTTACAGCAAGAGGAACTAGAAACCATCAGCAATACCAGAAAAAGTAGATGTTTGCTTGCTGCTTCACACCCACCACTGAACTCTGCCAGATTTGCTCTCAGCTGCTGCTGCCAATGCACATGTGCAGAATTATAAAGAAACTTCCTGCTTGCACAGATCCCATCACATTCTCAAAAACAGTAGTTAATAAATAAAAAGCCTTTTGTATCTTGTGCAACAGCCCATTATATTCATCCTACTTGCCTCCCCTCACAGTAAAGCTGTACTCCACCAACCACACACGTATAATTGCTGCTACATCAGATAATACAGAAGTGGAATGAGATTATCAAGTAAAGTAACAGGAAGAAATTATCAGTAAAACTATGCAATTTAAGAAGTTCACATTATAAAACCAATGCAGCTTAATGACTGTCACTGCTAAGACAGATTTTGAAATAGAAGTCAAGCTACCTCAAAGAGACACCAATAAACCCCCCCAAACTATAAATATATAATGCGCTTAATTTATTATACATAAGTTATCCTATTACATGCATTTATCATCAGCATGTTTTTCTCCCTCCCAAACAGGTAAGCAGAAAAATACATTGGAACTCAAAACATTAAAAAAATGTAATATCCATTCATTAAAGAAACACTGCCTCTATCATAAATGATGACCATGGGCCATGAAAATAAAGGAATAAAGGACTGTCTGAGCATGTCCACTGAAGGAGTAAGACATTTCAATTAAGAGTTCAATTCCATAGAAATGTCTGTTTGAATTGCAGGGGGAAGGAGAAGAAGAAGGAAAAAAAAAAAAAAAAAGGAAAAAAGAAAAAAGAAATAAAGAGACTGTTAATGAGGCCCCCTCCAAAATCAATTCTTGTTGCAACTTGACCACAATCAGATTTGAAGATACCACCAGAAACCACAAGGTTAGATATTACATTGCAGACTAAAACTAGGTAACCTGATTTCATTAAAAGAGTAGCAGGACAACAAAAGATTAAATGAAATGTGAAGTTCATCAAAAAAAGGGAAAAAAAAAAACCTTTCAACTATACACACTTAAAAAATAAAAAAAAGACTATAAAGGAAGAAAGAAGCACATTCATAAGATCCCAGCTCTCATCTTTTCAATTTTGTGCAAGTATTATTACCCTACACAGCTGAGCACAAATTTTAATCCTGAATACACTGCAGGGGACAAGGAGGAGAGACATGTGAGTGGAGCAGCTAATAAAACTGGAACCTGGACAATCAAATCAGGGTTCCACTGGATACTCTGTTCTGGTCAAGCAGCTGCCTCACCCAAATGTCCTCACAAGTGCTCAAACACTGAAGAAAAAAAAATAAAAAGAAATAAAAACATCACAATATCAAAAAAGCTTCTGCAACCACGGTCTTTGTTACAAACTGAACACAAACACAACACGGTATCTTAATTTTAAGCTTGTCATATTTTTCTTAATTGAAGTCAAATATACAGGATAAATTTTCACACATTCACAGGTGAGAGACTCTAAGAGCAGAATTGTTACTGTCACAATAGAACTATTCATTTCAGTATAAATCAGAATATAGTCCTAGATTCAGCTGCCAAGTATTACCCATTTCTTTAACTCCACCCGTATGTTGCTAACATAACAGGTTTCCAGCACCATAAGCACCTTCTAAACTATGTTTTTTAACAAATGCATTGTATTTTAAGGCTGTAAAAATACAGACAATTCATCTGAATTGACTGAACTTTCACAAATCCCAACATCTGGCTATGAAGCTGGTATAAAACTACTAAGCCAAATGTGAATTTACTGAAGCCTTGAGGCAGCCAGTCATTAGTCTCAAAGTTTTTGCAGTTAAAATTTATAACTTACAGAAAAGAATACAGGCAGTGGGAGACTCCAAACTGAATTGCCCAATTTTACTAACTTTCCAAAGAGCAACGAGAAACTCTTGCACTCTCTGCCTGAACACATTTTTACATGAGACATACAGCCTCTGAATTACTGATCATCTGAGCTTTAAAAACTGCATGACTAGTGAAAAATTTGCCTCTTTCAGATCCCTTCACAGAAGTTTCAATAGTCCTTCAGTTCTGTATCTCCTTTTCAGATGTTCTGGATAAAGTGTTATTTTTTGGTTCCTAAGTAACAGTCCTCACATCTGAATGATTAATGAATATATAAGTGGTTCTGCAATATAAGAAAAAAAGTTAAAACTTTTACCATCTTTCAACCTCACAGATCCAAATATTGAACCACTCTGCAAGATGTTAATCCACACTCAACCCATTGGCTGCTAGATTTTTGGTTTGTGTGCTTACAAGGCAGCAAAAAATAATGTAGTGTTATGCACATAATTTAAGGACAACTTGAAGGCATTCTCTCATCGACATCACTTCCTCCTCCTTAAGAGCTACAGCACTTTCTTTTGGGGGTGGGGAAGGGAAAAACCAAAACCACCACGAAAAAAAAAAAAAAAACAACACAACAAACCAAAAAAACCCACACCACAACAAAAAAACAAAAAAACCCAACCTAAGAAAAAAATCACCTGGGACTTGGCAGGTTTTACTTACTTTCTAATGTGCCCTAGAAAAGGGCATTGCTGCTGAGCTATAAACATTAGAGCAGAGATCAAAAGGCTGAGTATTTTTGAAAAGGACAAAAATGCTCCAAGAGCCCTGGCACACGGGAAGCAGAGGGTTTTATGAAACTTACTCATGTCAGTTCCAAATGCATGGAATATTCCTTCAGCCCCACCTGCTTTTGCAAACATGCTGTTATGTACATTACAAAGAAAAGCTTCACTGCTTGTACAGGTCTCATATTATGAGCCACACATAACAAATATTAAACTAAGTCTTTTAATGAGGTGTTAGAAAGTCCTCCAATGTTACAAGCAGCACATACAGCACGAGCCCGAACTAAGACTGAGCAGATTATTTGCCAAACTCAAAAACTGCAAGCATCAGACATTAACAGGAGTTCCTCCCAGTGAACTTCTTTGATTTGAACCATGAAACATTTTACTTGATTGATTTTTCTAAAAAGAATACTGTAAATTTCCAGTTTGATGCTTTCAAAAAAAGAGATATTTGATTCTTTACTGTAATGTCGCCAAGAGAAGGAAAGGATTTCTATGGTGCCAGACAATATAAAAAGAACAGACAAAGCAGGTAAGATTCTAAACACCTTCAAATCTATGCAACAAAGAACATGTGAAGCAATTTACTAGTAATAAGCAGTAAAAAGATATAGGCAGCTGAGTATTTTGGGAGAACAAACTAACTAAATGCTAAACCAGTTCAAGATTTTATTCCAAAATCCCATACTAACTATTCCATCCCTAAGGATAGTCAGGAATATACGCCTGAAAAAAAAACCCACAACTGTGCACGTTTTGATTTATGAAGCTTTGGGTTGGGTTTTTTTTTGGAGTAATTAGTTGGTATTCACTTTCTTCATTCCTTACCTTCCCCCACCACCACCCCCCGCCTTAAGCCTGACAGCAGTAACAAATTTTGTACAAATTTAAAAATTCAGCCAGACCAAGGATCTTAAGCATAAACAAGTTGTGCATTAAGAGTTCAAGCTGCGGTGTTTGATTGCAGGGGTGGGGGATTTTTGGCTTTTTTTTTTTTCCAAGCCTAGAAGTACCCTAACATTGGTGCATCTCACGTTAAAACAAATTTTGGTAGCAAGAAGCATTTGCACTCAAATGTTTAAATCCCTAAGGAGCTTCCCAGAACAATGGGAACCCACACTGTCAAGATTCCTCAGAAAATACATCTGGTCACAGGCTGGAGTCCTTAAGTCCAGAAACTGCCGTTCCTAACGCTAATGTTGCCTCAGTATTCACACATTTTGTGACTTTCTGAAACCAACTTTGCCGACAAGGGAGCTGCTAGGCTAAGGCTGACAGGGTGCCAAGTCCCCTGGCAGGGGGGGATGGATAAAGCTGATCCACCGTGGGAGGAGGGAACAGGCTCGGCAGACAATTCTGCTGGCAGAGCCAAAAAAATCCCTGCTGGCTGTCAGGGCCGCCTCGGAAGGTCTTGGCGACACAAGAGCAACCTGGGAAAGGGCTCGCACCGCTTGACAGCTCCCTCAGAAAGGCTCCAGCAACTTCTGCACACGCAGCGCACACCCAGCCCTCTGCCCTGACGAGGAAGTTCCCGCGCCCTTTATCAGCTCTGCTCCCAGAAGAAGGTTCCTGAAGCCTTTCCCTGCCCCACAAGCCGCCTCCAAGAGAAGGGAGCCCGGGCCAGGCCGCAGCAAAGGGGGCGACCCCCCCCCCCCCCCCCCTCCGCTACCTCCCCCCCACACCCTCTGCCCGCGCTGCCCCTCACGCCACGCATGCGCCCCGCAGCCCCTCACCGTTGCCGGGTGACTCGCCCTCCCCGCCGTCCTCAGCAGCAGAAGCAGCAGCAACAGCAGCAGGTTCCTCCGCCTCTTCCTACCCCGGGGGCCGGCGCGGGCCTCTCCTCGCCGCTCCGCTCTCCTAGCAAGCCTCCTCCTTCAGCCGCCCCTTCCTGCCGCCGCGCTGCCGCCGTCCCTCGCCTCAGCCGCTCCCTCGGTCGAGCGCGCCCGGGCGAGCGGGGGGTCCCCAACGGTAGCGGCGGCAACTGGCGGAAGTGACGCGCTGACTGACAGGTGCAACGCGGGCCCCCCCCCCCTCTCCCCGTCCTCCTCCTCCTCCTCCTCCGCTCCCCTCCCCCGGAGTCACGTGCCGCGGGGAGGGGTCGCCGGTGGCGGCGGGAGAGGGAGGTGGGGGGGGGGGTGGGGGAAGCCGCCGAGGACTGGCGGTGGCCATGGTTCCATCGTCACAGGGTGGTGGCCATGGCTCCATCGTCACAAGGCGGCGGCCGGGGCAGCCCGCAGGCTCTGAGGTGTGGAAATGCCGCCCGGAGGTTAGGGGCAGCTTAGCGCCGGGCCGATGAGGCGGCTGCCGCCCGTTATAGCTCCGGGCTGCCCGGAGCCTCAGCCACTGCCGCACAAGGAGCGGTGACCCCCCTCCGATTTAATATTTTTTTATTTTTTCTCGTTCTTAACCTTAGTCAGCCATCTGCCGCCTCGGCCCGTGCGGGCCCAGAGCCTGACCGAGGTCATTACCATCACTGGGTTCCTGCTCCACTACATTATAGTCATATATTATATATATATGTTATATTATATATTCATTTCTACACTATATTAAAATATTTCCTGCAAATTTGCCAAATTAAAGCATCAAGAGCGACCGCTGCCAAACACTTCCCAAGCGCGAGCGTGCCACAAGCAACGCGGTGCCCTTTGACAAAGAGCTAATGCGTTTTGAAACACAAAATTTAGCACCCTTAAAACTTAAGTTAGCAGAAGTTAGGAGATGTGAGTTTACACCAAAAGTGTTAAAAGCCCTGCCTGACAGTCTGCAGTTCCCACATGCCACGGGGAAACTAGAACAGCTTTTTCTGTCATACGGTGCCAGCAGCCATAGGTGGTGGGTTTAATAAAGTGTCTTTAAGAAATTTTGGATTTAGTTTGTAAAAATCATCACGGGAAAAGCTTTTCTACCCATGAAAAGCTGAGAAAGAATATAAGCAAGGGAAGATAAAATTGTAGAAGTTGGATGGATTAATTGAAACTTCCATATCGCTGATAGCTGGGCAGGTTTTGTTCCAGGTTTTCCAACAAGGATTCTAAATTATCTAGAGATACACTTAGAAGACTCATTAAGAGGTTTTACATTTAGAATCCAAAGGAAGGAGAGTCACCATCCCACAGTAAATTACCCTGGTTTTAATCAGATAGAAAACTATATTTTCCAGCTAGATTTGCTGTCATTAAAATGAGCCACACAAAAGCAACAAACTGTCTCGGGTCAGGGGAAATGACCTCTCAGGAGGTCTGGCTTGGCTGTCAGTCTGCTTCCACAGCACATTTCACCACTTGAGCAGCTAATAAAATTTCCTTGCATCAGGATGAGGTTTCTGAATTTGTATTTTGTATACATAGCTGTGTTCTTTCTGATTCATTTAGCCTCATCAACAACAATAAAGATACTGAATCAGAACAAGCTGGCAGTTTTGTTGATGAAACATGGGAGAGCACAGACTCCAGCTGGCTCTTCAGCGGATCTGTTGGCCAGTTGACAGGAATAAAACTGCAAGAAACCTGACACAGAAAAAGAAAAAAAACAAAACAGGCAGCAAGAGGAGACAGACAGCAGAGGCAAGCAGGTAGGCAGGCACTGCACAGCACCTGTTCACTGGTTTTGAGCCCAAAATGGTGCCTTCCCTGCTCTGAACTGGCTCCGAGTCCCATCCCGTGCCACCTTTCCCACCCTCCTGTCAAACGCTGCCAGTGTTCCTCATGGGGGGCAGACATATGCACTCCCAGGCTGCCATTTTAGTCTTTCCTGCTCACTTTGTGTTACTGCTGCCTGTTTCTGTAAGGTTGAGGAGAAGCTGGTGCTTTAGAAACTTTTTCTAAGATACTAAAGGAAGAGGTAAGGGAGGCAACAACTGGCGAGTGGCTGCGTGTTTACACCCCCAAGATACAGCTGCTCAAAGCTTCTGCCTTTCAGATGATTGCTAAAAATAACAAGGAGCAATGTGGTAGCTGTTCCCACCCTTTTCCCACTATCTGAGGGCACAGTTCAACTTTTCTGGTAACATTTTGTAATCCTTCTTCTTACATGGTAGGCAGACACAGCTCAGACACCCAGCCCAGTTTCAGACAAGATGGCATGGAGCTTGCACAGGCTCCTTTGCCCCCTCCAAACCCGTAAGCACACACAGAGCAGCCCCAGCATAAGCAGGGGTTGTGCAGGTGGGATGGCTGCAGTCCCACCTTGTGACACAGGACTGTCACCTATATGCAGGACATATGACAAAGCCCTGCTCTGCACAGTGACAAGGCCACAGCATGGGGCTGTACACAAGAAGGACCCATTTCCCAGCTGCTGCACAGCTCCAGGAACTCAGTAGATGTGTCCAGTCAGCATCTGGCCCCTCGGACCAAAGAGCCAGAGTGCCATAATATCCCTCATCAGTAAATCCAGGGCCACACCATGAAGTGCAAGCCATTTCTGTAGCTTGTTTTATTATCTTACAAGTCCAGTTAAGTTGGCCAGCCTAAAAGTTTTGCAGAGATTCTGCTGCTAGGTCCTCACAAAGTAACTCAGTAGATCTGAAATTATTATTCTCATCATTCCCTTGTTTTCAGGAAGAACTATTAATGAGCACAAGTGATTATTAACAGTATGTGTCACAGGAGGACTGGAGCCATGTTTCCTTCATGGGTCCCCAATGTCAGTCCTGACCTAGCATTACTTTAAAATAAATATTCTCTGAACACTTTGGTTTCCAGTTAAGCCTAGTCCCAGCAACAGCCCTGCATAACTCCTCATAAGAAATTGTAGCAAACTGAAAAATAGTTATTGCTGTTGTACAAGGCTTAGTACAAACTGAGCCAGAATACTCCAAAACTTTAATCAGTTTTGCCATGCCATCCAATACTTTGAAGGCGGATAGACTGCCATGCTCTTCTTTACCTTCATACTGGGTTACCTTGCCAGAAGGAAACAGAAACCTGATGCACGGCATAACAAGACACTCTCTGCTCTAATGCTTGTGTAGTATATGCCAACAGATTTTCCTTGGCAAGGAAAAAATTATCCATGTGTCAGCACAGTATTTGTCTTTGGTTTTAACTGTCCGTCTACAAATTATTTTATAAACTCTCCTGAAGCTGGAATTGCTCAGATTTTGTCTTAAATGGATTCTATTGATATATTGCAAAAATATTGACAAGCACAAATTGTTTAAACACCCAAGAAGAATTAGCAAACAGTTGCACTTTCCAGCTACTTGCTCTGTGAAATGCTTTCTGTTACTACATGTTTATTCCAGAAACAGACGCATGTCCCCAAACCAAGTCTTTATTCTGTCTTTTCTATAGAATTTTCTAAAAAAGATTTGTTGCTGAATGCCCAGCACAAAATACTTGGCCATGTTTGACACCATAATTCTCCATGGACCCTCTCAAATCAGGAAGTCTCCAGATGTTCTGATTCATAGTGTTCAAAAGGGCACCCAAGAATCAAAGTCCATTTTTAAAGCTTTGCCCTGTGTTAACCAGTGAAGCTTCACAACACTCAAGCAAACAGGTGAAATAGTCTATTTTATGAAAACAGAAACTCCAGCACAGAGAAAGCCATTCATCTTCTGAAAGACTGTCTGCCATTACTCAAGACAAGCAAGGATTTTTTAAAGTGGAATTCAATATCAAAGGCACATGTTTTATGTAAATGTCAGACATTTTTTACTCATTTCTCTACCAGAGTTCTGTGATTAAAATAAACATTTACAGCATAAGATTATTTTTTCCCCCGCCTTTGAAGAATTTTGACTCTTATTCTTGGGCTTGGAAGATGCATCTTTAAAGTAGAGATCTAGGAATATGGGGCAAATATGGCTTTTAAGGCTTGCTCACATTTTAATTGCACGGTTTCAGACTTAACAGGAGATAGTTCTTCCTTTCTTGAAATTCAAGACATTGAAAGGTTAATTCAATCTTCTCAGTTCCATTTCCTTCCTTCTGTTCCCCTTCCCACACTCCCCCTCCCCCATCTGTAGACAGCTTACTTATTTGAATTTTATGCAAGCTAGTGTACAGCCAAAGGGAAAAAAAACCCAAAAACCCAACATTTAATGTATGCATCACACAAGAGAAAATTACAATATCGCACACTTTGATTTTTCACTTCCTATTTGCTTTTCTCTGCATTCACTAGTCTGGGCTGTGAGCAGATACAAACTCATGCCCTAAAGCTGATTTCCAATGAAAAGTTCACTTGAATTAAAACCTGAATGTCCACATCCCTTTTGGATTTCTGTTCTCTGTGCTCACAAGGATCTATACTTGAGCTGCCACAGTGCTTTTACCTTGGGCTGGGGAAAAGCTACAGCTGAAGTTAGCACAATTTGTCTGCTGCCAACACAATCACTCTCTGCTACTCCCATGTTATTTCATGGTGTGGTCACTCACACTCAAAGTATATGAACCCAAGAGGAGCCAGCTGGAGTGTACAGAGCTCAAGTTAACCCTGTTGTGAAGACACAGCCTTAGTAAGACTGCAGCTGGTTTCTGCACTTTATATATTTCCAAAAAAAAGCTGTAAAGTCACTGAAAGTATTCTAGTTCTATCAGGTTCTCAGGAAGAGAACTGTTCACTTTGGATGCTGTGAGAGGAAAAAGTCTTTTTTTTAAATACATTTTAGAGGAGGAAAATGGCATTTAACATAACATGCTTGCAGCTTTCATTTCAACAAGCAGAAGTTAAAAGATGTGAAACTTATGATTAACACTTTCTTACAGAATTGTTACCTTGTACACAGTAATACCTATGTAGTTTGCTTACTTTGTGTAACAAGCTAATAAAATTGGAAAAAAAATTTGGAAAAGTAGTATGAATCCTTTCAAGTAGAAATACGTGGAAAGTATTTCCAGTATTCCAAGTAGAAATATTTTGGAAATTACAGAGATCAGCTAGGAAAGATACTTGGCTGCCTTGTCTGTTCCTCTGTTACAGCAGCTTTATTTCCTTAGGCAGATGAAAAACTTCAGGGTTTATCTTTTCCCCAAAACAAAACCTACATAAGCTGCCAGAGGGTCTCAGGCTATTGGAAGTGGAATGATTTGGCAAGCTGAGAAGTGCTGCTTAGGGACCCATCATAACTACATCCACAGCCCTGAGTCCCAGAAGTGAAGGATACCACACCTAGGTATCTACCCCAGCACAACATGGATTGTAATGACAGACCCACCTATTGTCATTTATCCTCTGGAGAGAAAGGAAGTCTGAAGTTAAATGCTCCAAGACTGGAAGTCATGCTAAGATAGTGTTTCTGGACCAGTATTCATCCCAAACTGTCATGTGCTCTGTAGCATATAAACTAATGTGACTAATACATCACATGCTTCTTTCCCCACCCTGTCTATTGGAGAGAAGCACATGCATGGACATTTTATATTATTATTTTTTTTTCCTCTAATAATGCATGTATGTGTCACCACATTTTGTTAGAAAAGGCCGAGTCAAAGCCGAATACTTTATGCTGGAAGACACACTTTTGGGTAAGTTCTCAAGAAAGTTCTGATGCAAGAATCTCCATCTGGTTGAACTTTTAAAAATTCACCCCCATACCGAGAGTTTGATAAGCCCGAAGAAGAGGGAAAAAGGAAATTTTCACTCCCACTAGCTTATGTTTTCTCTTTTTGCTCTTTGCTTCAGTGGGACTTCTAGCAGTGACTGCCTAAACTCCAGAGCTATTTAGAAAAAGTAACCCAAAAAGGACTGTCTGCAACTTGCCTCTCCTCACTCCTGATCCTCAGTACACATCTACTGTTATGGTCTCAAGAAGGAAAAAAAACCACCTTTGGTAGAGGGGAAAATAGAGCAAAAGAGCAGCAGGGAGTACTTACACACCAGCAGTGCAGTGCTACAGCAGACACCCTGCCAAAGGGAGATCATTGCCTTCCTTACACCCCCAGGATTCATTGTCTCTTAGCCTGGGAACCTGTCTCTGTTCCCAAACATGGATATTTTTTTTGGCAGCAAGATGGAACAAAAGACACAAAGGGAACTAAGAAAATGCTTTCAGTGAAGCTGTAGTCTTTTTTTTTTTTTTTTTTTTTTTTTTTTTTTTTTTCCCCCAGGGACAAGAAACCTTCTAAGGATAGCTTATAACACACCCAAATCCTGCTACCTTTCTCAAAGGTCCTCAGTCCTTACAGACACCTAAAGGAATTAAGGTGCTTGCAGATTCTAGCCTGGCTTTTGACCTTGAAAAATTAAAGCCCCACCTTTAGCACCAAAAACACCACAACGTTTTGAAAATGAAATCACGGTTACATTTGAGTGGGTGTGTTATTTCAAGACAGCACTAATGTGATTATAAAATCAGTTGTGTGAGCTTATTTGCTCTGCTAAAGACACTCCTCAAGCATCTCTTCCTCTAACCAGCTGCTTGCCTTAGGGTGCTCTGTCCCTCTTCATCTCCATGTGGAAATAGATGTGGTCTGGTTCCCACTGCTGCACCAAAAAGAAAGAAACCCCCATCTTGCAGTCACACACCTAGTTTCCATGAAACTTGGCATTTCCAGAGCACCTCTTGTGCCAAACATGAGCACAGCAGCATGGCATCCCTCTAGTCTGTAAAGGCTATGCTATTAAATAAATATATATATATGTATATAAGTCCCTGCAGCCCCAGCTCCAGGCAGGCTGGGCTTGTTGCTTCCAAGTGATGGTAGCCAGGGAGAAAGCCAAGTGGCAGCAAGCTCCAAGCCTCCTAGCCTCACTCTTTAGACTCCCCTCCAAATTTCCCTTTGCTGTTGAGCTCCCTTTCAGCATTTCCTCTCACCTATTACTGCATCCTGGTAGCTAGTATTTGTTTTCCTCTGTTTCTCTGTGGGTGTCTGACAGACACTCGGTGGCTTGTGCTGCCAGGCACAGTTTATTGCTGCCAGTGGTGAGTGACTCACGGGTATCAGAGGTGTCAGTCCTGGCAGGTTTGACTCAGCCCTTCATCCTTTGGCAGCAGGTTGAAGTAAAACTCAATTTCCATTGTACCTGAGGTGGCTTTTCAGACACAGATGTACTAACGTGGCTTTATCTACATAGGATCTGTAAAGATCCTGTGGTTTGCTGGCTCTGCTGCCTTGCTGTTTTTTCTCATTTCTGTGTGCTGGATCATTCAGCTGCCTCTGCACCTCAAAGACCATTGAGGTTCATTGCTACTACACTTATACCAAGGCCAGGTGACAGCTGTGTTCCCTGTACTGAAGGTGACTCTGAAATCCTGATGTTAAAATAACTGCTTTGCAGCTCATACAACAAGGATGTCTCAAGTCCCAGGAAAAGTGAAAGGCATCTGAGTAAAATATCACCCACCATACTTCCCTCCCAGCCCCAACGCAGTGTGCAGTACCCTCAGGCCAAGCTCCAAACTTGCCATATGAAAACTACATACAGCTCTCCTTCCTACACAGAGTATAAGCACAAGGCTTGAACCCAACATGAGCTGTGTTTGACCACAGCACTGTACTTAGAAGCTACAGAAACTTGGCACACTTTATGCAGTGGTCAAGATGTTTGTTATGGAGATGGGTATCTATTCATTTCAACCCAGAGCTAGAACATGTAATTTCTTATCACTAGGTTATGTGGACTAACACTGTTGCACTTTCCTCAGAAACCCAGCATTAATTAAAAACATGGTCAACATCACCCTAAAGCCCCAAACAATGAATCCCAAACTGTTTTGACTACTAAGTCTGCCAATAAATCAGGCAATTAAAATGGTCGTGGTGAAAAGCAAACATGTCCACTCTGTCTTAGCATGTTTTAAAAAGCCTGATCTCTGCTGTGGATGTAAGGGGCCAAGCCTGTAGTGGTGCACACAGTCAGAAGCAAGATTCTTTTGTTTGCTGTCCTGAACACTTAATTTACCCTACATGTGAGAGAATTGGTGCCAGTCTAAAAGCTGAAGAGGTTTTCCCCCTATAATTGCTCATCACAGTAAGAATTCTAATTGTTACTTGTAAAGATGGACATATGTTTAAAAACCAAACTCATTAACTGCCTAAATCCAGGAATCATTCAGATTGTGTTTTACAGTCTTTTCTGATCTTCTATATCTGGTGTCCAGCCTAACAAGAAGAGGTTAACAATCTCTCTTTAAACAGATGCTAAGACTGCTCAGTGCCTAATCTCAGCTACAGCTTACACCAAATATTCACCCAGCAGCCGCCTTCCTGCTTATTCCCAGGGGGGTTTGGTCAAAAACATGGCTTTCTATTTTTAACAGTTGATTGGAGAAAGAGGATGGAAGCAAGGGAACTGAGTCCTGATGATAAATATGGCTGGTAGGCACACAAATTGATTTAGCATGGACAGTGCAGGTGCAGAGGTAACTGCAAGCCAGCCTGCACAAGTCAACTGAGCTTTTAGCCTAACAAAAATGCAGCTGCATTATTTCCAGGACAATTTTAGGTCCTGAAGCAGGACAGCCAGGTTGGCAGCAGGCTGAGCTCCGTGGGAACCAGCTCATCTCTTTGGAGTTCCATCCGAGCAGAATTACAGAGGTGTTTTTACATCATCTTCACCTCAAATACCACAGGCATGGCTACGTAAGAAGTGCTCTTAGAGGAGTGTTTGACACAGTAGGCAGCACCCCCTGCACACTGTGATGATACAGAATATGGGTGGGATAAATGAAGGAATGACCAAATGGAAAGGAAACATTTTATGAATACCGCTGAGAAAAAAATAATCTTTTTTTCTCTGCATTTGTTTTATTTTAATTTAAATATACTTCAGAAGAAAAAGTCCTTAAAACAAATTGATTTTCTCCATGCACAAGCATCAGCCTCAAACCCACCCTCACCCAGCTCTGTTGTACCAACAGAAAGATCCACAGCAATGTCCTGGGGCTCTCAGAGTGAGATCTCTGCCTCCCTGAGCTCATTGCCCAGGCTCCGTTTACAGTTAGTAGAGAAACCAGGGTACTCCTAGGGCACAATTAATTTTATTCCAACTTAGTTACCTCCCTATTGACTATCACGGAGTCTAGACAACTGATTCCAACATAGACATCCAAAGTTACACAAGAGAAAACTCCTGCTGGCATCTAGGTAGGATGCACAAAGCCCTTCACTCCCAGACCCAAGAGCCTCAAGAAATAATTCCCCAGGTAGTTTTGTGCTGCTGGTTTTGCCCTCAGTTGTGACTGTGCTAGGAGCCCCACTGAGCTTCTGCCAGCCCAGGTGGGTGGGGGACAATCCCCAGGCACATTGCTGGACTGAACACACCTAAAATCTCCCTGCAAAACAGCCTGGCAGCTGCAGCCCATAAATGAACACCAAACCTCACCTTGAGCTCCAAACATCAGCACTGTAAAGAAAGGACAAGAAGGGAAACTTAAATATTATTGTCTTGGTAACCAAGAAAAACAAAGAAAAAAAAACCTCAAGATGTATTCTGGCAGTTTTCCATGTCAGCTTTCCTATTTTCCTCCCTCATACACTTTCTGCAGCAGCAATCTGTCCTTTCCCTAAACGCTGAGCAATCTCGGCACTAAACTAATCAATATTAATAGCAATGGGCTCAGGCAGGGGGAGGAGAGGAGGGATTACCCTGACCTTTTTCAACTCATACTGCCTCAGACGGCCACCAAGCAGCTGAGGAGAGAGCAGCCAGACGGTAATGCCATGTGTTTTTTAGTAGATTTTCTTTTCTTCTTTTTTTTTTTTTTCCTGTGAATATTCACTTCTGTTGTCTCAGTGCAGAGAGCAATGAAATCTGATTGTCTTCAGGTAGGAAAAGTGTGATTATATCAGCCATCTCCTGGCCAAACCTCGCCTTGATGGGAAACTCCACCAAAATCCAGGGAATAACACCCAGGCTTGGTTTTAACTTGAATTTCTATTAAAAACAGGAATAGGATTAGGGAAGTTTGGACAGGTGAAGCATTGAATGCTGCTGTGCTGTATTTCTAATAGGGTATAATGAACCCCATTGAGTCTGTGGCTGGGATATTGAGTGTGAGAACAAACAAAGGGCTGGGTGAACCCATCCTCTATTGTTAAGCACAAGTATCCACAGCAGCTCATCCAGCTATGGGGGTACGTATGCACTCAGGGCATGATGCTCAGTATTAGAGATAAATCCTATTAATTAAAACAAAATCATAATTGGAGGTCTTTGTTCACATTGGATTTGGGGTTATCATTGACTTTCTGGTTAGCAGCATTCCTTAAAATAGAGGTTTATGTCAGGAGACACCATGGATTACTAGCAATTAAGGCATTGTCTTCTGTTTGCTGAGATATTTTTGTTTCTGTGAGCAAAATATGATTTTTAGAAATATACTCTGAAAAATCTAGATAAAATACTACTTATGCCTTTCTTTTTTTACTCTGAAAGAGCCAAGCTTTGGGGTGAGGTCCCAGATTGAGGTGTTAGATTTGTGGGGCTTTTTTATTAATAAACATTTTTATGGTGTTTTCACATTTTTTCTTGAGTAGAAAATGCATTGCAGATGGCTGGTATCACAGCACTAGCTAATGAAGTCACGGGTGTGTTTTTCCTTTCTTTGTCAGGACTCATCATGTCCGACAAGCCAGATTTTGCAGAAATTGAAACATTTGACAAGACCAAGCTGAAGAAGACAGAAACCAGAGAGAAAAATCCATTGCCAACTAAAGAAAGTAAGTGCTTACGAGGCTATTCAAACTACGAGCAGCAAGGACACAATCTGTATTGCAGTTCATATGCAAAATGAATACTAATCATAGGATTACAGGCTCAAACTCATCCCTGACTTTAACTGGGGATAATAATAAGACTTATACTCTGTGCTGGGTTTCCAAGGGTACAAGGAGTTAGAACTGACAGTTCATTTTGTCTGAAAACCCTTTTCTGATGGGATTGCTCTGGCTTCTGCTAAAAACAAGACCAGTTTTTCTGCTAGGTGCAGGTGACAGAATCAAACTGTGATGACCATGCTACCAGGCTCTCTGGAGGCACAGACACCCAGGAGAACCCTTGCACATCCCTGGCGGGCCAGGCAGCATCCCCAGAAGGTGCTGGGGCTCTGGATTTAACATCTTAACAGGCAGATGAGCTGCTGCCCTCCACTCGTACCTGCTGTCAGCCCTGGCCAGGAGAGCTCCAGGCACCTTTTTCAATAAGGCAGCAAGAGAAAACCCATCATCATCATCCTCTGTCAGACAATCTCTTCCTTAGCAAAGCACCCTTGGGCTCCTTTCCCACACACATGCCGTGGGCAGGCAGCCTGGTGAGGGAGTTCTGATTCACACTCAACTCAGGTGTGAACATGGCATTTTTCTGCATTTGGACCAAATATTGCAAGTGGTCTCCTTCAGGAGAGTATCACTAACCACTTTGGATGTGTCAGTACTCTTAGCCATGGAGATGCACTGCCCATTAAACAGGAAATATAAGATACCTCATTTTTCCTCTGTTTTGCCATCCCTACTGACACTAAAGGTGTTAACATAGTTTTTTTCCACTAAAAAAACTAGTGTAAGGAGAAAGTTTGCACGTTGTGAATTGCACCCTACTGGCTACACAGATTTGGGGAATGGGTTGCCGGTTCAAAAGTAGTCAAAGAAAGTAAGGGACAACTTCCCATCCCCTGGCTCTTAAAATGACCAAAGAAATGTGAATCCTGCAGAGTCTTTATAATGTTTCTTGATGATAGTTTTGTTTTCTCTGTTTTTCTGGCAGCTATTGAACAGGAAAAGCAAAGTGAAAGTACAGCCTGAACATAAAATTGAAGATGTGACTGTTGCTTCTTCAGTGGGGTTTGGCTTTCAGTTGGGTTGTTTAGTTTTGTCCCTTCCCACACCATGTTTGTTGCCTATTTATTTTAGTAAATATTTGTCCATTTAATGTTCCCTGGGGAATAATTTTGGTTTATATTTGTTGAACAAGTTGATATGTATGTGTTTGCATTCTTAAAACTGTAATTTCAAGTTCTGTGTCAACCCCATTAGTTGCCAAAAAAAAAAAAAAAAATTGCATAAAAATTGTTTTCCGAAACCTCACAATAAACAGGTTGCTTCTGATCATCTGTTTTTGAGCCTTGCAGAAAGGTTTACAGCACATATTCTCCCTGAAATCCTTCTCACTTTGTTTGCATTGCCATAGTATCTAGAAAGCCTGCTTCTGTCCACTCCAACAGTAGGTTAGAGCTCTCAGAGGCAAGTATCCATTTAAAAATTCCATGAAAAATTGATGGTTGGGCTGAGGAAAGACTCAAATTAGCATCTCAGATGGAAGGAGGGCTGCAGCACCCTCTCTGCAGGTTTTTTTTCTCCCTTCAGCTTGCTGAGATCTGATCAATCTTGCAACAACTGCAGCATACAGAAATTTTGGCCCACCTGCTACCAAGCAATATAGGAATGTGGGAAGGTGTCAATAGGAGGAAGAAAGAAATTTATGACTACACTGATTTTCTGAGATGATAGAGACCTTCAGCAGCACAAAGGTGCAGGACACAAACCTTCAAAGCAAACAAGGGTCACTAAATTACTGGTGGTGCAGTAACATCCTCAGCAGTCTGCAGAGGGCTTGGCAAAAATAGAACCTGCTACCAGCTTGGGGGCCTGACTCTCAATTACATGGTATTACATTATCTCTGGAATTAATTTGCAATCATATTAGCAAAACACGTGCTTACTCTGGGAAGGTAAACTGCTGTCCCTGGAGCTTGGGTTTGATCCTACGTGTGCTGCAAAATAGGAATAAATCTGTATTTTGGCAGGGTTACTCTGGGCTAATACCTGCATATGGGAAGGCAGAAACTAGCTTACAGACTTCAGGAAACACAAAGGGATGGTTGGGGTGGTGTTCAGAAAGCTCTTGTTTGCTTGAGGGTTGCTTGATATTTGACATTTAATGTGACCAGTCAGAATAGCAATTAAATAAGAGCAGCATAGCCACAAAACAGATGACTTTCAGTGGCACCCCAAAGCAAACAGAGGTAGCCAAGAAACCAAGGGAAAGCACAGACATGCAGGACTAGTGATTTCAGTTAGAACTTTGTTACATCAGGGGTCTTCAAAGGGCCAGGACTGCTATTTTAGTCACTACTATCAGTTCAACATTGCTGCTGTTTTCTTTTCATGACCAAGTATTTTACACATTCCGCCCTGAGGACCTCATTCCCCGTGGCACCTGTCTCTAAGGCTATATTTTTTTAGGGTCTTCTAGATTTATTAATACAATTTTTTTATCTAGGAGGTGTAGAATGTGAAAGGTTGAGCAAGAAGGAACACGGTGCAACTTTCTTTGCATCTCAATTCCTCCCCTCACCCCTACATGCTTCCAGGTCAAAAAGCCTTTGATATTATGTACATATCAGCTTTGATGATGGTCTTCATGGAGAAGACATTCAGAGCAACAACACCTAGGAACTCATCTAGCTAATACTCTTCAGCCAGATGACCCACTACTTTTCCACAGGGTGATTTTGAAGCACCAGCTGGCACTCAGCAGGTAAACCCACAGACCAGACCTTGTCCCCATTTCTGCCAGGAGACAGTGTTTGGTTCCATGTGATGATCTCCCTCCTTCTCTGCCAATTCAGAGCACCTGCCAACTCACTCCACACCATATGCTCTAAATCATAAAAAAAAACCTCTTTGGCACAACTTGATCCAGTGGCTGGTGTCTGTGCCCCCAGAAGCCCAGGCACAGGTTTGTGGGTCTCCAGCCTGCACTTTGTGAGCAGAAGGGAAGGAAGTTCTGCCCAAAGCAAGGAAACAATAGGGTTATTCTCCTCTCAAGTTTGCACAAATACAAAGGGTTAGCAGCATGGCTCCAAGGAGCAATGCAAGATATCAGAACACTGTCTATAGCTCTGGAGATACCAGGTTTGTACAAGCACTTGGCTAGGAGCCACCACTGGTGCCACTGCAGGGCTCACTCTGCCCCCATGAATCCTCCCCTCCTGAATTAACTGCTTGCATTTAAAGCCTGACACCAGAAATCAAAATTCTCAGTGCTCTTATTCACACATCTCACTTCACTTAAAAGGCTACATAGACAAAACAAAAACCCTAGCCATGTTCTCTGCCCTGACCACAAAAGCTGGGGAGCCACAGCAGAGTGCACAACCTCACACCAGGGAAAAATTCCTCTTGGTTTAAGGCCAAATCTTCCCACCTTCCATGCCGGGTGGAACATAGCTTTATGTCAGGGTTTGGAGACTGTTTCTTAACAGTTCAGAGAGGCTTCAAGTTAAAGATATATAGTTCCACTTCCTTTCTTTGAGAAGCATCCCTCTCTGTGTGAACCACTGCAGCCCATGAACTAGATCACAAGATTAAAATTTGACAAGAGCAGGGACAGGTCTGGCTCCATTTTTGTTTCAGAGAGCATTACAGCCCTTACCTGGGGGGCAAACTGGGGACACAGACCAGGAAACTGCTCTTCATTTAAGGCCCAGACACTGAATTTTTATCATTCCAGTCATTATACTAAGGAAATAGTTGTTCCTGCCATGGGAAGGGAGGTACCAGACAAACCAAACACCTTGCCCACACCTAGGAAACACCTTCTGGCAATTATCTTCTCCTGACCTTCATTCCTTGGAAGCCCATCCTCCAGCAATGAGGCTCACCAGCATTCATCCAGGAGCCACCCCAGGGCCATGGTGACGGGCAGCTGAGCTTCAGACACCTCCATCAGCAAACTCAACCAGCTCCAGGTGGGAAGCTTAAATATTTTTGCCAATTAGCAACAGCCCTTTGCTGTTTGGATCATTTACATAACAAGTAATTAACCTGCAACTCCTCCAAAGGAAAAACACCTTCCATGCTAATCCAGATAGAGAAAAAGAAATCATTAAATGTGGATAAACAACAGCTTTCTTGGTCTCATTGTAAAGCCAATATTGTGCCCTGTATCACAGGGAGAGGGCCAGTCCTCTCGGGATCCTGACTGAGTCCACCTGCCCTGTGAGTCACCTTGAATTGCTTTGCACAGGCCCAGCTGAGCAGAAGAATCTGCATTCCTGTCATTATTATACACAAGTTATTTGATTTCATAAACCTTGTTAGGCAGGTGTTTGGTAACAGTGAAAGCCAGGGATGACAAACCCTGAACCTTGCTCTCCTAAGAAAAGGACATGTGTGTGTTGCATCTTGGTTGGAGTCCAGCTAAAACTCCCTGGAGATCCTGCTGATCCCAGCTCAGATACAACAGACCAAGACCCTAAGTACATGCAGAGGGGTTTGCCATATAGATTTGGGAGTAAGCCCTATGGCTACCAAGGCATCTGGAAGGAAATCTTTAAGTCCAGCTCTGCAGTGATGAAAGCAATCAGGTTTGGCCAGGTGGCTGGTTTACCACAAGGAAAGCTGAGATGCCCATGTAAGGCCAAGGTCAGGAAGTCTTAGTTTTGGGAAAACACCTGTTTGTGGGTTTGCTCAGCAGGATCAGGGGGTCTGAGCTGCAGCAACATGAGAAGAAGGAAGTCGAAAGGTGAGGAGTGAAGCCAGAGAGGTTCTCACAGCAGCAGAAACTCAAAGCAGAATAACCTAGACCAGCTCTCACATCTCTGCACAGTTCACCCATGTTTTTCAAAAAAGCACAGGGTGAAAACAGTAATCTTTTAAAAAGCACTAACCTTCTGGTGCCAAGCTAGCAGAGCCTCCCACACAGCAGGCAGACAAAGCCTCTGTGTCCTCCCGGGCACGGGCAGCCAGCCCTGGCCACCCCACCTGCCCCCATCCAGCAGCTCCCAGGGTCCTCAGTGAGCTCCAGCCATCCCAACCCAATCCTGGGCACTGAGATGTTCCCAGCAGGGAAACCCACTCAGCTTTGAACTTGAAACAGGGCGCGGGGATGGTTGGGGCTGAGCCAGGGTATGTGGGAGCAGGTGTGTGTATGTGCATGGGGGAGTTTCTCCAGCTCAAACCCAACTCTGTTCAAACTGACAGCAGGGTAAGCTCTCATTTCATCTTCTGCAGTCAGTATCTGTGCTGGGAAAGGTGGCTCCGAGTGCTTTCTGTCTTGTCAGAAAAGCTGGCTTGGGAAGGAACAGTTGCTGGGGATGGTTCACACGCATCTTGTATGCTGTGCTGACAACAGCTCTTGACAACTCCTACCATCAGTTGCAAAGCAACCAACACTTTGTGTTTGCTTCGAGGCCCAGCTCCAGAATTCATTTGATCAATGGGGAATAAGAAAAACAGCAGGTGGATGGGGGAGAAAAATTGGTTCTCTAGCCACTGTGGCCAGAGGCTTGTGAAAATGGGGTCTTCTAGGGCTCCAGCAGTAAGCACTGGACAAAAAAGAAGTTTGATTTTTCAAAACAAAATGACAGTCTCAGGGGTTTTGAGGTGGTCTTGTGAATTTGGAGGCCACCTCGGTATTGAAATTTTTTGATTTGGCAAAGTTGCAGCAAGCACAGAGGAAAAAAATTCTGTGTGACTCTAAGTGGGTGTTTTCAAACAAAATCTTGTTTGGGGAAAATAATCCCTCTTGGTTTGCTTTACTTTCTCATGATACTGGAAATAATTCCTCTCCTCAGAGAGAAGAACTGTTTTTTTTCTTTCTCTGTGTCACCATGGGAGCTACCTCAGGTCATGCCTGACCATGGCTGGTCCCCTATCCCTGCTAACACTGGAGTCACCACCTCAAAGTGCTAAAGAAACACATGAACACGTCCTATAGCACACATTTAGTTGAGCAATGAAGAAACCAGCCATGAGATGCCCTGGGTGAAGGTGTGCCCTTCAGGGGCTGAGCCCCAGGGCAGGGAATGGAGGCACCAGGGATGCCCCAGGGCAGCAGCGTAACTCCTGGGACCCTTCTCTCCAGAGAACAGGAATAGAAATCACTGATAGTGCTGTAGTAGTTCCATAATGGCTTTATAATAGCTGCAGCCTACTTACAGATCCTCATGACTTGTGCTATTTCTCTCCTGTCCAGGTTCCTGTGCCAGCAGGAGCTGGATAACCTCAGCCTGGGGCACTGCTTCCTGCCAGCTCCAGGGGTGCATCAGCCCCAGCATGGAGCTCACCTGGAACCAGCGAGGAGTGAGGACATTTAGGAGGCAGAAAGGTGTCAACCAACTTTTGTACCAGCTGCAGTCGTCCTGTCGTGGCAGACAGCCCCAGTAACACTAATGACTTTGTTGGCATTCATCCAGATGAGATAGGATCAGCTAAAATGATATTATCAATGCGCATGGCCGGGGCACAAATTTAAATTTTTTCTCTCTTTCAATGTGCTTCAAAAATACCCAGGGAGTTGGAAATGTCAGAACACCAGGGTGGCTGTATCGGCTGCAGGAATCTGCTTCCCTGTACACAATAGATAATTGAAGATTATTTCAAACAGGAGCTGCCTTGACAAGCAAGTTGGCTCCTTGCAGTGCTGACCCCAGCTTCGTTTATTTTCTAGCTGTATAAAGTGCTAATAAAGCTTTAACTTATCTGATTTTCCAAACTTTTTTGTCTGAAGCATTCAGTGGTGCACAGCCACGGAGGGAAGAAAAGAGGTTAGCCTGAAATAGCACTCTGTTCAGAATGGGCTAAAAAAATCTGCATCCCAGAGCCTCTGTCAAATGACTGGGGTGCCATTTCACTCTGCAACGCTGAGGTAGGTGCAAAACTCAGTGACTTTTGTCTTTGGATCAGTGTACTCCCAGTCCCTGGGGAGGGGTCCTGCTTCCGGGGAGGCTGCTGCACTTGGACCCCTCAGAAAAGCAATTTCTTGAGCCTCGAAATTAACCCCCCCAGGGCACTGCTGCTCTTGCACAAGCCAAGTAGGTCCTGGCACACGGTGGGGAGCAGGGCTGGGTTTCCCAGCAGACACTCTGTGCTTCCAGCCAGATCTGGCAGTGCTCAGCACCCAGCTTACCCCTTGATTAATAGATTTTAACGATGCCAACCACACCGGAGGGGGGGTTTCAGCAAGTCATGCTGCCAAGAAAGCAAACCAGGCAGGATTTAGGAGCCCTGCGCTCCGGGCCTCTCCCCTGGAGCAAATCTCATGATCTCATCAGGTTCTGGTTTCACCACCTATGACTGGGGAGCAGTGATCCCAACCCCCTGGGTGGCTGTAGCCTCCCTCCCACCCACACAGCCAGCAGAAGGGCTGGTACAGCACAGGGACTCTGAATACCATCTCCTTTATTTCCCAAAAGTTGTGTGCAGATGAGTTTTCCTGTTCCTGAAAGGACATTTTGCTGAAATACTCTCCTTGTAACTGAGCTCAGCCAGGTGAATCACAGAGCCACAACACAGGTATTATTTTTTTTTTAGTCAATACATCCTGACAACCCCAGCGATGGGCCAGCCGGGTGGAGAACCAAGCATCCAAAAATCACCTCAGGTTGTTCCAGCCGCTGGGATCTCTGGGTGGCTTTCACCCCCGCTGTCCCTTGAGCCACCCTCATGGGGAGGACTTTGTCGCTAATTGTTCCCCAGAGTGCCACTGGATGTGGGTGACAGCAACAGGCTGGGCTGGCTGTGCGGTGCAGGGACATCCCACAGGGGGGAGCTTTGTCACCAGCCTGCGGGGGACACTGGCAGGGGACAGTGATGGGGGATGCTGCACCCTCTGCTCATGCTATGCTGCACCGTGGTGTTTGATCCCAGCACTGGAGGTTTTGCTCCATTTCCACCACCTCGGAATTAACAGATGCAAAACACACCGTTTCCATCCTCGGTGGGACTGTGAAAATCTTCCTCAAAAAACACCCCTGTTCAGGTTTTCAGAGGGAAAAATTCATCCTGTGGAGGGTCCTAATGGGTCTCCATGCCTGGAAGATTCTGATAAGCTGTACCAGTGAGCTAGATTCCCACCTTACATCTTCCTATCAGGTTAACTTTAAATCAGACAGTTAAAGGCTTAAAACTGGTTTAGTAAAACCAGAGACCTTGTCACGAGCTGTCACCTCACTTTGAACTCAGGTAACACTGGAGAGGCCTCCTCCCACAACACCACCTCAAATATTAATAAATGCCTGGCACTGCCTTCACCTGCAGACTGATTAAAGCATATATATGAACATGACACCAATTCCCTGCTCCATTAATAAATGGAAATATGCAGCTCAATGCTGGTGAAAAGACAGGCAAGGCAAGAAAAGTTTCCTTGGGGGGAGAAGAGCAAAGTGCCAGAACCACAGCAGGCACCATGGGGAGTGAGCCCCCGAGCAGCACAGATTCCCCATCCCTTTCTTGGGGCAAAGCAGGTGCCAGAAGCAAATCTCTCCTCACATTGTTTTTCCCAGCAAGACCCAAAGTGTTTTTGAAGTTGTTCTTTGGCCCAGGATGCCCCAGATGAAGCTTCAGCTTTGCACACCCAGGATCCCCTCTGTCCAAAGAAATAATGATGAGCTTTAAGAAAATATTCATAGCTCAAATCACTGTTTGCTTCTGTGAGCATCAGAACCACCCACACTGTGTGCCAGACACAGCCAGCACCAGCACATGTATCCCCAGCTCAGAAATGAAGATTTTTGGGTATAATCTGCTCCCCATGACATGAAGTGGATGGGGACAGGAGGGATGACAAAGCCACAGCCACGATGGGACAGAGTGAGGAACCATGCTGGGAAAGGCTGAGGGGCACCACATCAGCCAGGTTGTAATCAGTTAATTTAACTCGAGTTTGGCCAGGAATGATTAAGAAGGAGGTGATAATTTTCCTCTGTATCAAGTGCCCAATCTCTTCCTGGGCAGGCTTTTATCTGCTGAGGTGACACGTTGCCAGGACAGAGATCTGATCCCTTCATGCAGCTGCCCAGGCAGTAACCTATCTGCTGCACTAACACCGTTTTGCATGACACTTCCTTTAAAGAAGGAGAGAAAAACAAAACGCTTGTGCTTACTTTATAACACTGCAGTGTAAACAGCCCTGTAGGCTTTGAAGGACACACCTAAAGGCAGGTGAGGTGAGGCTGATCAGGTCATGGAGCTGCCTCTTTAGGACCAACCAGGCTGCTGAGTCTTCTCAAGAGTCACTGAGATCTGGAGGTTGATCCAAATTGGGGTGTTTGACTCTGTTTTACTTTTCAGAGCAGCTCGAGATGCACCAAGACCAGGGTCAGATATGTTCACTGCCCACAGATAGCTTTGTATTGGTTTTGGATGCTGTGGAGAAAAAAGGCATGGAAAAGCCTCCTGTGATCCTGGTGTCTGACATCCTGATGGTCCTGTATTCAGTTCCAGGATGTGTTTCCTTCAATAATGGAGCTGCTCTCCTAGGACTTGCTCATTCCTGGCTTCTCGGATAAAGTTCAGTGCTCACCCCATCCTGCCACACATGAAGCTGTGCTGAAAATTAGGACTAAAAACAAGACAGAAAAACTGATGGCATTGGTACAACAGAGAGAGGACAAATTTCTGCAGGGAAGCAGGAGACAGGAACTCCTCAAGATAATTTTATCACTAGGAAAGCACACCTAAACCATCACAGTTGGACATTTTAACCTTGTTTTCAGTTAGGAATGGCCTGATGTTCACTATGTGCCAAAATAGGAATGAAGCCCGTGGGATAGGTGTGGCCTAAACTTCATTTCGGTTTCACCTCCATCCTCAATTACCATTCATTAATCAAAACATATTTGTTATACAGGCAAAACTCCTACCAGCACTGCTGGGTCCAGGCCTGGGGTCCTGTTAGGAATCCCATCAGCCCAGAAGGCTGAGCCCAGAGCAGCAGAGCAAGGGGACCCTTTTCCCACATTACCAAAAAGTTAAACAGTTGGGAAGATGAAAAAAAAAAACAAACCTCAATTCCTACATAGAGCTGAGTGTGCAGGATGACTGTCCTGTGGCTGCAGGCCTCCCTGACAAGCATTTTGAAGCAAAGTGACAAATCCCTGTGTGCAGCCCAAGGACACAGCATCACCTGCAGGGGCTCGGACAGCTTCCTGGGGTGAGTGGTGTGGAAGAACACCATAAAACATCCTCCACCTCGCCAGCAAGGGGGTGGCTTTCTAATTACCCAGGTGGATTTTTATTGTAATGAAGCCAGCAATGCAGGATTTGACGCTAGGGGTCTGAATGTGTCACCTGCCAAGGGCAATTTAACAAGTGCCCTGTGCTTTATTTTCCTGTTGTCCTCAGCCATCGTGCTCACTGCCTCAAAAGCCAAGAGCCCGTTGCCTGGCAAAGCATGTGGCACTTGTATAAACTGATTTGTCTCATGTCTACCTTGTCTTAAACCCCATACTTTAGAGTAAAGAGAGTTTTATGGGTGTATAAGGCTGTACATGCTATGACTTGGGGCAGATACTCACATATTTTAGGATGCTGATCATCCCCTGAAAAGCACCAGCTGTTTGGTCACATCACCAGAAAATATGAAACAAAGCATCAACATTTAAGTACTAAAGCCAAGGGCTTGCAGCAGATGCTCAGGAGATTGCTTTCCAAACAGTCAGCCCACCAGTCCCTCGTCAAGGATGGAGCCAAGCACCAAAATCAGCTTCTGAACAGCTACACCCAGTCCAGCTCTGCCACCAACTTACCCTGAGAGCTCAGTACTGCCCAGCATTGTGCCTCAGTTTACTCAACTGTAAAACAGACAGCTATTATTGGATCTTTATTACCACAAATATATATATAAATGATGATGAAACGATTAAATCCAGAAAGAGTCACTCTAAAAATGAAAAATTGATCAAGACAGCAAGACCAAAGCCTGTTTTTCTCATAAGGTGGGAAAGTCCTACAGAGATACCACTGGGATTGTTCCAGTCCCATTGGTGTGCAGGGCTGGATAGCCCCACAGAAGCCCTGGCTCCTTCTTGTCAGGATTCAGCAGTAAATGTGGAAAAAAAAAACAACCTGCAGCAGTACGGGAAGGCTTGTCCCAACACGCTGCTTTGTTTGCTGACAGCCAGTGAAAGTGACAACGTTGCCAGCAACTTTTAAGATCCTTGTGACTTTAATTGGAAAGGACATTTTTAATAGCCCAGGCAAATCGCTGTGTGATGCTGCCAACCACAGCCACTGCTCAGGGCAGAGCTTCGTGCCCAGAGACGTTGTTATTCTTCTGGCATGTGATAGGAAAATCATGTGTGAACTGACATAACAGACATGCCAACATTTTTTTTTTAGCTGTACAAGCTCTCTCAGACAAGAAGGGAAAAAAAAAGAAAAAAAGAAAAAGAAAGAAAAAAAAAAGAAAAGAAGAAAAGAAGAAAAGAAGAAAAGAAGAAAAGAAGAAAAGAAGAAAAGAAGAAAAGAAGAAAAGAAGAAAAGAAGAAAAGAAGAAAAGAAGAAAAGAAGAAAAGAAGAAAAGAAGAAAAGAAGAAAAGAAGAAAAGAAGAAAAGAAGAAAAGAAGAAAAGAAGAAAAGAAGAAAAGAAGAAAAGAGGAAAAGAAGAAAAGAAGAAAAAAGAAAAAAAGAAAAAAAGAAAAAAAGAAAAAGAAAAAAAGAAAAAAAGAAGAAAAGAAGAAAAAAAGAAAAAAAGAAAAAAAGAAAAAAAGAAAAAAAGAAAAAGAAAACCCACAACAAAAAACCCCATCAATATGCCCCAGGGGACAGCCAGACAGAAACTCTCAAATGATTTGGGTGCATATAGAACATACACAGCAGATTTCCAAGTCGCCTGCCTGGGCTTTAGTCAATGAACTTCACAGATACATGGGAAACACTTTATTCCCAGTAATTGTCCTTTGACAGCTCTAACAAGTAGGATCTGCTTGGGATGGTAATGATTAAAATGCTGACTCACAGAGGGTTTTGCCATGTTGGTGGGACTATACCAGCTTTGCGCTCACTTGGAAGGTATTTTGCATCCCTGCTTTTTAACCAATCTGCAATTTTAATCCTCCAGCTGCTAACAGGAATTTGCAGCTTTGCCCAGCTGACTCCAGATTTCCCTTCTGCAGGGTCTGGAGGCAGAGGGGTCCCCTCTGGCCGAAGGACAGCAGGACAGAGAGAATCCCTCTGCTTGGCAAGGAGCTTATCTGCCTGCTCCTGTGCAGGAGGGAGAGGTGACAGCCCCTCACAGCCTGGGACCTGAGCCCAGAGCCTGGCACTGCTATGTCTGAACCCCCCAGGGCAGTGACTGCCCTGCCTGTGCATTTTGTGGCAAGACAGCAAAGGACTTTGCAAAGGTAGCTGAAGTGCAGGCTCCCTCCTGGCCCAAGTGCCACCAAGCTAGGGCTGCTTGCCTGGCTGCAAAGATGGGGTTTGTCCCCACGTAGCTCCTTCTGTTCATGACACAGACCCCCCGGTGCTACGTGCAGTCCCACTCCCTTGACCCTGACATTTGCAGCCCCTTCCTGAGTCCCGTTGCAGCATCAGGAATTGACACTGGGAGATGGGGGTACCCAAGGGTCAGCAAGAGAGCTGAGAGGAGGAGGGCAGATGGCACCTCTGCTCTGTCCTGCCCTGCTCTGGGGCTGCTGCCAGGTGGATGCTACACCCATGTGCATAGGGTAGTGCCTGGCAGATCTGGGGGCTGCTTGGCAGTGCTGGCAGAGCACGATATTTCTTTTGGGTGAAGCACCCACACTGCTCAGCAGGCAGGATCCCTGCCCAGGGTGTGCCAGCCCCTGGCTGGAACCATTTAGCCACTGGAAAAACAAAAAGTTTCCATGAATCTTCATATTGCCCGATCCACAGCCTTGCAGCCTTTAATGATCTCAGCTGTAGCTATTAAGAGGCTTTTCTGGGTTTCCTCTGATAAGAATTTTCCTTTCCTGATCACCAGTGATGGCTCGGCAGCAGTGGAGGCCCCTGGCTGGGTGCAGGGGTAGGGGCAGTCCTCCTGCCTGCAGAGCCAGCAGCTAGCCCTGATTTCACTGCAGCAGCCTTCAGCCTCAGGAAATTGTTAACCCCAGAAAACTGTTCCCCTAATTACAGCATTGGAGCATGGAGCAAACCACATAAATGATTCACACAGTGTTCCCAAGCTGCAGCCACGTAAATTAGAGAGATTTCCAAATGCTCCTGAGCTGTGCAAGCTGTTATCAGGATGGAAATGCAGGAACTTTCATCATAAAGAGGCAAGGAGGGGAAAAAAGCCCTGCCGTTAAACGCATCTCTTCAAATCAAGAAGACCTGGGAGGTCTATCCCCTATAGATCTTTACAGACCTGTTGTTAAAACTCCTCAGGGAGTTCTTGTAGGAGGGAGCAGGCAGATAGCAGGGAAACTATAGAAATGCATCAGCTTGTTATTTTGGAGGGATGTGGGGACTGAGCCTTCACTGGCAAGCAGAGGATAAAAAGGAGAAGGCAAGCAGGCTTGAGGCCAAGCGAAAGGGATGGCTGGCAGTAGGGAAGAGAGTTAAAAGTGTCCCATTGTTAGGGAAGTTTGCTCTGCTTCAGACCATCCTGCTCCCAGAGACACCGCGCCGCCTTTTGAAGTGCAACCTTAGGCGGTTCCTTGTCACCCATTGGAGCAGGAGGTTTTTTACCCCATTAAGTCATTGGGTAGCAAATGAATGGGGTTTTGACTATTCACAACTTCACCTTATAAATATCAGGGCTGTAGGTTCCCACAGCTTCCCTCCATCCCAATAGCTCACCTTGGGAAGGAGCACAGGGAGGTGGCTCTGCTCACTCAGGACCTGTGGTGTGGAGAGCTACAGAGCAGTCAAAGGAATCCAACCCTACTTCTTGGGACAGCCATGAAGAGCAGCACCTTCCTCATCCTCTCCATCATGGGGGTCTTCAGCACTGTTCTTCATACAGAAGCATGGTAGGGTCCGACCCAGTGGAAATGGCAATTTTTTATGGAACGTTCCTCAGCTTGTGGTAAACTTTGGGATTCATTTTCTTTGCTTTGTTTCAGGTCTGTGAACAACTTTCTGATGACAGGACCTAAGGTAATTAACAGAGACTGTTGAGAGCAATTTTGATTTGAAAATGGGAAATTATAATTTTCCAAAGAGCCAGATTTCCTGGAGCAGATGGGCTCCAAGTCCAACCAAGTAATGAGGGGAAAGCCCCGCAACCCACTGCTGTCTGTTTCCAGGGCTAAACAGGGAAATAGATTTTTAACCCCACTATTTCCCATGCCAGGCTTACCTGACGTACTCCAGCAGCGTGGCAGCCGGGGCACACAGCGGGATGGAGGAGTGCAAGTTCCAGTTTGGGTGGGAACGCTGGAACTGCCCCGAGAGTGCCCTGCAGCTCTCCACACACAACCGGCTCCGCAGCGGTGAGTGCACCTTCACCTGCCCACCATCACCTGCCCAGGATGCTCTCTGGGGCTGTGAGTCAAACTGACCAATGGGGAAGGGGTTTGGTGTCCCAAATGGTTGCTTTTTTCCATCTGTATTAATTTGATGTCATATGTAGTGTTAGTGCTTTTCTAGGAATGCCAGGTTCTCTCTGGAGCTCTCTCCATGCCAGGCTAGAGCTCGGTCCTTCCTGCAGTGCTGCTCCCTGGGTTTGCTCCAGCCAATTTTCTTGCAGCATCCCAGGGAGCGCAGTGCTAGAGAAAGATGAGCTTGCAATGGGCAGAAGCTCAGGAGAGAGAAAAGTCTAGGAAATATTGTGGATGTATTTGAATACTGATTGCTTCAACAAGCAGAAATTCTCTTCTCCCAGAGAGGCATCTCTATTTGAATCTGCTAGGAAGGCCAAAAAAGAAACTAACTTAGAAGTGTGGGTGCATACAGCTGTTAGCACAGCTTCAACCACTGACTGAAACAAGATCAATGATGATTTTCCCCAGCAGGCAAGATCAAAACACAGACATACCTACCCCTCACCCCCAAGCAGAAAAGGACAGAGACAAAATGAGTGCCAGGGGAAGGCAGTGAGAACTAACCTTGGCCAGAGCAGGGCTGGGGCATTGCCTTAAGATCCTCATCCTGCCAAGAAACTCCATCCTGTGCATAGACACCTGCATAAAATTATGCCAAATTACTGAAACCCTTGATCCCAAATCCTGAAAAGACCCCAGCAAAAGCATTTAATTTCTGTAGCACGTTAGGTTTTGCACAAGCCATTTTGGTTTTTTCCTTCTTGAATCTTTGCAGCACTGTAGAGCTTCATTCCCAATGAACCAGGACAGATGTCTGTGCATGTGACAGCTTCTTTTTCCCCCCTCTCACCCCACCAGCTACCCGGGAAACATCCTTTGTCCATGCCATCAGCTCAGCCGGTGTCATGTACACCCTGACCAGGAACTGCAGCATGGGAGACTTTGAAAGCTGCGGCTGTGACGACTCCAGGAATGGCCGTGTTGGTGAGCTGACACCTCAAGATAGGCTCACACCATCCCCTCATCCTCACATGTGGCTTCCCAGGGATTTCAGGAGAGAATTTGGCCCCGTGGGGTGGTTCGCCTCTTAACGTGCATCTGTCTTGCAGGTGGCCGAGGTTGGGTCTGGGGAGGCTGCAGTGACAACGTGGAGTTTGGGGAGAGGATTTCCAAGCTTTTTGTGGATGCATTGGAAACAGGGCATGATACCCGTGCACTGATTAACCTGCACAACAACGAAGTCGGGAGACTTGTAAGTCAAATGTATTATCCTAATATTAGTATTAGTAACAGCAATTTTACCTGTAGCAGTAATAATAGTAGTGTCTATATTGAAATCAAAAGCTGAGAGCCTGTTCAGGTCCCCTCTGCCATCCCTCTATGACAATCTGCCCCTGTAGTGTTTGCATGGGGAAAAAATTACAGCCAGAATCTGACCCTAAACCTGAACTCAAGGAGCTACAGTCAGAGTTGTTCCTGCTTCCAGCTCCTGCACCTGCCTGCAGTGAACTGCCAGCACACACCACTTATTCAGAAATACATGGGGTTTATACTTGCCTGGTGCTTCTCTGCTCTGTAGAAAAAGGCAAAAAAAAAACCAAAAAACAAACCCTTACCATCTATGCATTTCCAAGCTATTTGGAAGCCAGGTGTGAGCTGGCCCCATTCTGAGCTGGCTGCCAGACTCACCCCCTGCTCCCTGCCTGGGCTCTCAGCATCTTGCCAAAGCTCCTTGTCTGTAAAAACAAGGACAGCAACACTTAACATACCTATCTCATAGGGCGTGTCTTAATCTCACATAGATACCAGCGATTGGGAACTTATAAATACCAGAGGGAGATTGGTAGATAATATCTGTGAAGTGCTTGGCCTGGAGGAGATGCAGAGAGGTTGGGTATGGTTATTCCCAAGAAGTTTCACACATTTTTAATGAAACCTCTGGGAGGGATGATGGGTTGATCCTGCAAGGAGCGAGGTGAGTGGCTGAGAAGGGCATGACCCGACAGAGGCGGGTTTTTACCTGACAGGGAGAAACAGCTCCTGGAAGAGCTGGAGACAACAGTTTGTGCCCACTCGTTATCTCTGTCCTTCAAATTAGCAAACTGGGGGGAGATGTTTTCCAGGAACTGAAATAAGAGCTTCAGCTCGTGTCCTGGAAGGCCTAGAAGTCACGCTGAGCACGAGCTACTTTTCGCCTATTGCCCCCTAAATTAGAAGCACCACAGAGCTTGGTTTTCATAGAATCATAGAACTGGCTGGGTTGGAAGGGACCTCAGAGATCATCAGGTCCAACCCTTGACCACTATCGCTGCGGTTCCCAGCCCATGGCACTGAGTGCCACATCCAGGCTCTTTTTAAATATCTCCAGGGACGGAGAATCCACTACTTCCCTGGGCAGCCCGTTCCAATGTCTGATCACCCTCTCCGTAAAGAAATTATTCTTTGTTTTGAGATGGAAGTGCCGGTGCTCTGCTGCTCCTCATTTCTCCACCCTTTCCACCAAGGCAGTGAAAGCCACGATGAAGCGAGCCTGCAAGTGCCACGGGGTGTCGGGCAGCTGCAGCATCCAGACCTGCTGGCTCCAGCTCACGGAGTTTCGCGAGATCGGGAACTACCTGAAGATAAAATACGACCAAGCCCACAAGCTGGAGATGGACAAGAGGCGGATGAGAGCCGGCAACAGCGCCGATAGCCGCGGGGCCACGGCGGAGGCCTTCCACCACGTCCACGCCACGGAGCTCGTCTTCCTGGAGGACTCTCCCGATTACTGCACGAGGAACGCCAGCCTGGGCCACCACGGCACCGAAGGCCGCGAGTGCCTGCAGACCGGCAAGAACCTCTCCCAGTGGGAAAGGAGGAGCTGCCGGCGGCTCTGCACCGAGTGCGGCCTCCGCGTGGAGGAGAGGAGGACGGAGGTGGTGGCCAGCTGCAACTGCAAGTTCCACTGGTGCTGCACCGTGCGCTGCGAGCAGTGCCGGCAGCTGGTGGCCAAGCACTTCTGCACCCGCCGTGACACCGCCACCGCCCCCAACCACATCAGGAGGAGGAACAAGGGCCATAAGAGATAGAGGGAGGCCATGGTGCCCGAGGAGGACACTTTTGGCCACGGCGGGGCTGGGGTGGGAAGGAGTGTCCCCAGGGTCTGATGGAAAGAGCGGGGCATCCCTCCCATGGATGGGTGCTGAGAGGTTAGGAAGCACAAGGCACAGGGGGTCCCCGGTCCTTCTTGCTTCTGTGGTTTTTCTTCAATATTTACCGATAGCTTCTTTCTTGCTGGGAGTCACTTTACCTGTGTATCAAACAGAGGGAAGAATTTAATTTAAGTGGACTCGACCCCTTGTGCCACCACCAGTGGGTCCACTAAGGCCAGTGGTGGGTTTCCATCCCTGTGGTGAGATGGGGATGGGCACAAAAGGGGGACCTGCTGGGCGGCTTCATCCTGGTGGCCAGGAGCCCCACAGTTGGGGCAGCCCTGGCTGTTCACACACAGTGGCTCCTCAGCAGCATTTCTAATGGAAAACTTATGCACTTTCTGATACAAGAGGGGGTTTTATAGTGTCATGGTGTATATTACAAGGACTGTAGCCTTTTGAGGGCTTTGATAGGTTTACAGCCAGTGTTTACAGATTTCATGTATTATTTTTTTTCCTTCAGTTTCCCACCCACCCTATTTTAAATTTTGTGTTTTGCTACCAGATCCCTTGCCCCCAGTAGACAGTAGCTTTTTTGTATCTGTACTGGATGAAATTGTTTACAGTTCCTATGCTTTTTTTTTCTTAGAAAATAAACACACACACACACACAAAAAAGCAGCTTAGAATTCAGAATTCTTTGTGCCTAATGTTTATTAATAAAGTTGTATTATTGCTTAGCACACTCTATTTTCTCTACATATTTTGAAGGAATCCTTAAAGAATTAGGTTTTGACTGTATTTTGCAATAAACACTACAATCAAAAGGACTGGCTTTTTCTTTTTTTCCATTCTGACTTCCTAGCATTATGACTTCAGGTGCAAAATTACTTCCTAGCATTATGACTTCAGGTGCAAAATTGTCCCTGTCTATGTAAAAACCGAAACTTTCAAGATTTCTCATCAGGAATCTAAAAGTCACTGAAATCAGCAAGAAGGTTGTTCTCCTTAGACCTCAATAAAAGTTGTCTCCAGCATTCAGTCCCAGAGGATTTGCTTCAATACCTATCACTGTAACATCTGACCTTTTTCAAGTGCTGAGCACAGAGGCACTGCCTGGTAAAAGCTGATTTTGAAGCTCCCAACACCACTTTAATTTGCCTACAGCCTGACTGTCCCCCAGACAATTCAAGGCTGCCCTGCTTTGATGTGGAAAGCACCAGCAAAATTCTTGGAGGCAGGAGAGAGGAACCCTTTGAACTGGGGACAGGAGAGAAAAATCAGGGACAGTTGTGAATGTGCCTGTTGGTTCCCTGCTGCTCAGGGTGCAAACAGCCCCAGTGCCAAAGGTGGGGAGGGCAGGAGGGGACACGGGCTGGCTGTTGCCATCCCAGGTGGGTTCTGCTCTTCTCCTTGGCTGTGCTGCAGCTTGGATTGCTCCTAGGAATCCCAGCACAGCTCTGGAGGGAGCCAGGGCTGTGCCATTGCCCACAGTCATGATGCAGGGGCAAAGGATGCTCTGCCAGCTTTTGGTTTCCAGCCAGGGGTGGAGGACAGACAAGTGAAAAGAAAACCAAGCCCACAATTCCACCAGCATATTGCACCCACCCTACAAACACTTTGATGCTATTGTGTCCAGGTATCCCTGTGGCTGCTAGTGCAAACACAGCTCGAGCCACATCAGGAAGCTGGAGGTGTAAAACACAAGCTGGGAAGCACAACCCACAGACATGCATTTATTTTTGCACAGAGAGGTTTCATTAAAGCTGGAAGCCAGCAGCCCACCCATCCGGGGGCTTGTTTGCTGCCTTCAGAGTAGCTGTTTCTAAAATTTCCAAGATTTTTGCACAGTGTTGCCACAACAACATTTACAACCCACCAAAATTTAGGCTTAACTGGAAATGGTACTAGCAGACAAACCAAATCCCTATCCGCTGGCTGGCTCGTCTGCTCAGAACCAAGGGGTTTGCTTCTGCAACTTCTGCTCTGGGTGCCTGGGCTCAGCAGCACCAGCCCCATGCCTGGGCATCCCTAGGGGCTGCCAGAATCCCTCAGAGCCACACACTGAGGTTACACAGAGCACAGGACAGGAGATGCTGGGGTGCACTCAGAGGAGGGATAAACAGTATTTCACCCACATAACTCCCAAGCACACGCACAAACCATCTTGCTCTGTACCCAAAGCAGGGTTAACACACTGCACAGGTAAATCCTGGGAGCTGAGGGCTCTGCAGGAGCAGGCATGTTCAGGCCACACTGTGCATCTGACACAGCTGTCTGCAGCATCTTTTCAAACTAACATTACTGCAGGAAATAAGTGACAGGTTTGCAGGTGCCCATGGACCAGACCAGATGTGTGTCCCATGCAGGCTGTGTCCCAAGGAAAGAGGCTGCTGGGAGGAGCAGAGATACCACAGCAGGGACTGATCCCTCTCCCACTGAACCCTCCCATTCCCACACACCTGCAGCCAGGGGCTTGCCCAGCCAGCACTCCTATCCACTGCATTGCATTTAAATGCTGGAGAAGAACTGTTCTGCCTTGGATTTGTCTAATTGCTTTTTAAAATCCATTTACATTTCTGGCAACCAGACTATCTAAAGCAATCTTATGCATATCTTATGCAAAAGCCAGAGACCAAATACAAATTGAAACAAACTCGTAAGAATGTTAGATACCATCCCATGACACAGATTTCCATTCTCTTTTTAGAGCTCACAGCGATAACACCAAGTCTGAAAAAATACAAAACACAACTCTATGGCTTAGAACTGCACCTTGCCAGAGATATTACAGTCCTGGAGAAGCTGAAGCTCTCTCATCCTCCCTCTCGTTGCTTGGATACAAGAGTCATCAATTCTCACTACATTCACTACAAAACAATAGAAATTCAGGATCATCTTAATCCATCACAGCACTGCCTGGGAGCCCCGACACCCCTGCCTGCTGGCAGACACTCTCAGTGACACCACACTGAGAAATGCCATGTACATGGGCTGGCATGAGGTAATAATAAGCCCCCAGCTGCCTGTGGGGAACAATCCCTCAGGCTCATTCATCATTTCAGCAGTAAATTTACCTGGGCAGCACACTCCTGTGTGGCAGCTTTCAAAATAAATACCATAACACAATAAAGCAAAGTCCTGTCCTCTGCTGGTTTGCAAAAGCTCAGCCCCTAAGTGAAGCCAAAGAGCACTTGGAGGGAGTGGTGATGCCTTCAACCATGGATGTATTCATCCATGATTACCCAAAGTCAACTCCAGTTTGGGACACCAATCCCAACCACCTGGAACTCTGCCTGCTTGGAGAAAGGGATGGGCTGGGCTTACAAAACCCTTGAGGAGGCACCTGACTGCCCTCTCCCAGTCAGGGTAATGGCCTGATTTAAATGAAAAAGTGAAAATCTTATTCTGGGCAAGGTGCTGTACGAACTCAAACCAAAATCCTGATGCCCCAAAGATCTGCCAGCACTGCTGCTTCCCTCTGGGGCCAAAGGCTCCTTGCAGCACTGGGATGCAGGATGGGATGCAGGATGCTGCCTGCTGCCAGGCCACACACATACACAGAGGGTCTTTGCAAGAAAAGGGGACAGATTCTCCTTCCCACCCACTCCCATCCCATCTGGGGACTGTGCTGCCCCCCTTTACCCCAGCCTGCTCTCCTTTGGCTGTTAAACTCCTTGCTGGGTGGAGCTCCTTCAGTTTATGCCACCAGTGCCCTTTCATGGATTATAATTCTGTACGAGATGTTTGTGCTGTATCCTCCCCCCGTATTAAAGTGTCAGGAGTATATCCCCAGGCCATCCATCTTCAACACTTCCGCATGGGCTTGGCAATTCTCTAACATGAATATTATGGCTCTCAATGCAGAGTCTCCATCACTCAAGCTGACAAGTGTTAGAATCTCCTCTCTTGAACAGGGTAAGTGACCTTTTCATATGCAGCATAGATCCCCGGTCAGGCTGCATCTGGTGCAGTGAAACCAGCCAGTGCCTGCAATTCCCTGAAGTCTTAAAAAACAAGTCACAAGTCCTTTTCAACTTGCAAAACCAACCCTTAGCATGACAAAGTTAAAGGGCCTTAATCAGCCCCTGGTTAGCCCCTGCTAGTGCCAGTCCTTTAGGGGAGGATGAAAAAACATGTGCATGCTTGCCTTCTGCAGGATTTATTGACAGGGATTCTTGGGGAGGATGGGGAATTTGGGTGTCTGGCTTGCCAGAGTGTATAGGAAATTTTTTTTTTTTGTGACCAGTTAGTGACTTCGAAACCTCAACTCTAATCTTAAGAAACACTTTTCTTTTATTTTTTTTTTTAAAGTGAGATGCTTAAAGTTAGCTGCTGAAACCCCACCAGCCTGATTTCCAAAACTGCTAATCACCCGTGCTTCCCACAGTGCAGGAGCTTCCCTATACCTGTCCCTTGAGAAAAGCAGAGAGAAAATAACCTTCAAAGGCCCTTCCAGCTCAGACCTTCACAGCTCTGCTGTAGTGGGGACACTTGAGCCCACCTTGCTCAACAGAAAGGAAATCCTCTGCCTGACAAGTTAAAACCCTCCTACAAAATTCACACCTTACTCTAAGTCTTTGGCTAAACTGCTGCCTATATTTCTTTTATCCTCTAGAGAGCAAAGATACTTTCACAGCAACTTTGCCACCTTTCCTCCTACAAAGCTCCTCATGGTGGCTCATAGCACACACAGAGCCACAGAAACTTGTTAACACCTTTTCAGCTCCCTCTTAATAAAGTCAAGGCAATTAACAGCTTCACTATTTACAAAACAAATCCTCTTTGCAACACCTGAGAAAAAGAGTTACATGTGTTTCCCAAACATTTCTGGGTTGGGGAGAACACCTACAGTAACTGCAGGGAGTTGATGCATTTGCTCTCCCTGGCTGGAGAGGACAAGTCCATAATTCATCTCCAGTTCATACTGGGCTTCCATGCAGAAGGCCTGATCAGCAAGCACAGGTCTATGGGGAAATTGCTTATCCAGGGGTTACTCCAAGGAGGAATTGGTCCACAGGGAGCCTGGGTGGGAATTAATTGCCAGCCTGCTGGTCCTCAGTCAGTTCTGGTCAGCCCACATGTGATGCTGTCCAAGAAGTGCAGGTAAGGTAGGTTGTTCTCCTCCAAAAATGTCCCCACGGGTGGCTGGGGGCAGTGGGTAAGGCACAGCAGATTGATACCTCTGTAGAAAGATTCACAAGCTCCCCCACCTCTTTTTCTGGTTCCCTGCTCTCTCCTAGGATACATCCCATGCCCCCCCCCCCCCTTTGCAAATCACTGCCCTGTCTTACAGTGCAGTAAATTCCCCCTTTTCAAACAAGCCCCAAGGAGATGAGCAATATAACAGAAGATTGATGGATTAAAGACAACCAAATAAATGTAACTCACAATGTGGTTCAAAATTAATTCCTTCCTCCTCTTTTCCTCTCCCATCCCACTCTCCCCTCCTCCAAACACACACAGTGGTCCCTAATCTATGAGCAAGGAAGGTGACACGTTCCCTAAGTAAACTATCATTGGGATGCTGAGGTGACTGCTGGGACTACTTCACACAGAAGCACTCCCAGCCAAAGTGGACTCATTCCAAAAACTTCTGAGGTCTAGAAAAGACCCCATCTAGAGACTCTATCACATCTCACACCCAAACTCATCCCTTCCAGAGGGTCAGAAATGCAGAGAGAAAAGCAGAGAAAGTTGATTGTAACTCTAAGTGCAATAAGGAGCAGAGACTGATGACCACAGCTAGGAAATGTTGGACAAGTGCAGTTGGGAGTTAAAGAAGAGTAGCAGTCATGTGGGACAGAGTAAGACAGGGCTGGAAAATTAAAGAGATTAAGACTGTTACAGAAGGGGAGTGTGGAGATTTACAAGGGGAAAAATATGATGGGAAATCGATAAAGAAATCTCAAGTAGCATTTTAGCTTTACTTCTTCTCTCCAGCCTTTCTTCAGTGTCCTGGGCAACATTAATCAAAGCCACTTGTGGGCACAGCCAGGAGAGAATAGCTCGTCAGGGGACATATGACCACAGAGCCTGGACGGCCCTTAATTTCCTCCTCTGATGTTTTCAATAGCTCATGGGATGCCATAAAAGATGATAATGACGAGGACAGTGGAAAGACTGTAAAACAGTAGGGAGAGACACAAGCATTACCTCACTGGGGCTCAAACTCGGGCCATGCATGCACTGAGTTTGCTGGTTTCAAGTTCTTTTGCTTGGAAGAAGCTCTCAACATCCCACTGCACAGCCTGGCTGCCAGCACTCAAAACTGCTCTGCAACAAGTTACATGGTCTGAAACATTGGCTAGTGAAGTTGGTGGGACTCTTGTTATTGAGTTAGATCAAGCTTCACAGTTTCATCAGGAACAGACAAGGATGAAGACAATGGTTCTCATGTTTCTTCCCAATTCCACAGACTTTTCTAATTCATATCACTATAGCTCATGGTCTGACTCTTTAAGGGGATCATCCTCAAGAATATAGCTGACAGCTTTAAACACAGTAATTTCTATTTCTCTCCCTTCTTCCCAGTTCTTTAAAGCTCAGCCTCCTCTGACCCAGCTCTCCATCTCCATTCCTGCCTGGCAGACATGTCTGCTGGCCAGCTGCCATCAACTATGATAGGGACAAGGCACCTCCTCCCTACCACTAAGTGGATTTCAAAGGAAATAAGCAAGAGAATAATTAAATTAGTCTCAAATACCTCCCAAGGTGGCAAGCATCCCCATCACTGCAGCAGCACCGCAGGTGTCTGGAGAGCAGGTAAATCTGGTCGGTGTCGGGCTGCAAACGTGGCTGCAGGGGACATCTCTGCTGGCACAGGGGACCAGTGGCAGCTGATCCTAGACAAGAGTGCTGGGAATAGACTCTCAGGACATCTATGCTCAAGTTAGTTCAGGTTCAGGAATAAACCAGCTATGTTTATGCTTTGATATGCTTAAGTTAATAAACCTTATCCCGGTACAAACAGTTGTTCTTCCCAGTTTGGATTGCTTTATCCTCCTGGTTCTCTCATGTCCCACGGGCTTTCCCCCTGTGGGGTGCCAGAGCTGCCATCTCATGAGCCTGTTTTACCTAACAGCCTGCTGTTGAAATTCCTTGTGAAACATCTCTATGCTTCTGACAGCAGCACAGCCATTTCCCCACGCCTCCCCTCCAGTCTGCTACAGGCTGCAAGACCTGAATGTGGGTTTGAGACAGCCCATGATTTGGGATTGATCTGGTCACAGCCATCACTCGGCTCCATCTCCAAGGTGTGCTCAGGGAGCCTGGGCCTGCTCTGGCCAGGATTAGTGGCAAGGCAGAGGACATCCCCACTGCAGAACTTTATCCCATCCATCACCAGAGAGGTCACAGATCACCCTCCAGTCCCTTCAAGCAGCTGGGAGCACTCACCTGTGGCTCTTGTACCCAGACACTCCCTCCCAGAGGCAAGCCAAGTACAGTGATAAGGAAACAGTGTAAATGGTCAAAGAGGATAGAGCCCAAAAATCACAATGTCCCATGCTTTAACCTAGCAAGTGCTGTATCAATGAGGGAGACCTATTTCAACTATTTTTTATTATCCCTTTCCAAAAGGGGCTGGTCTGGCCAAGGATTTCTCACTGTTCTACTTTAGTGAAGGGATCTCAGATTTCATGTGAAACTAAGTACAGGGTGCTTTGTAGGTTTTCATCACCAATTTACATCTACAACCAAAAAAATATTTGGGAAGAGTTACAAATGCTGCTATGAAGAGAACTCAAAGTGGTAATCATCTCCTTCCAACTCCTTTGAGTTTCAGGCTCCAGATGGTCTTTGGAGAACTTCTGCTCTCTCTGTTCTGTGAAGAAGATGTAATAAATTTCCTCATGACTGTGATTTGATCAGCACTGCATTAACCACCCTGCCTCATAACTAAGTTCACCACTTGGCAACTCATTCCTCTGAAGGTGGACACTGATCTCACCCCAGGGAATATTTCCCTGAGACTATTTCTAGCACTAGAAACTCAGTTACATCTTGGTGGGCTGTTAAATCCACATGTGAAAAATCAACTAATCCCACCCTGTGCATGCAGTTCAGATGCCTTTTGAGATCCAAGTGCATTAGAGCACCCCAACAAAGCAATTTAAATGTCTTGTTTTGTTTTCCCAGACAGGCCATTTCTTCCTTGGAGATTACTGTCTTTTGGGAAAATGTATTAACTCAGGAGTCATGGAATAAGACTTATCCCCCAGGTGATACTCTCTGGAACAAATACCACCCTGGCCTGTGTTTTGAACAACAGGTAGCTTCTTGCCTCCAAGACACATTTTTCACAGCCACATGGTGATAGGGGATAAAAAAGAACACCCAAAGGCTGGAAATATGAAAGCAAAAAGCAGTGAGCACTGGTGAGACAAGCAGATCAGAGCTTATAGGATGCAAGGAGACTTGTAGGAGAGATCTGTCCTGCAAGAGCTAAATTCAGCAACAGTTTGTCACCAGGGCTGCAGATTTCTGGGAAACCAAGGGGGTCTGCTCCCTGGGCATTACCCAGCATCATCCTCTGCTCTGTAGAGTGAAGGTCCATCAATCAGCATTCGGTGGCTCTCTCATGGTTGAGGGGCTTCTCCAGAAGCACTTAGCTGCTAGAGACAGGCAATGAGCACCAGGACATGAAATCTCACCCATCTCACCAGTGCACAGCTGTTTCTGTAATGAGCCAAAGACATACCCTTATTTTCTGAGATGCCAGAGGAGACACACACACTCATCTGCTGAAAGACACAGATTCTCAAGGCAGCTAAATAAAACAAGCTAGAAGAGTCAATGGTAAAAAAAAAAAAAGGAAAAAAAAATCCTTAGAAAAATATTTGGATGTGTGCTAGTCTTCCTTCTTAATTCCAGTTGTGCCCACAGACACAGAGGCTTTTAGCCTGTTCCTCAGTGGTCTAAGTGTTAATCAGCCCACCAGTCCATGAAGAAGAAATGCTCTGGGGTTAGGAAGAATCCTCACTTCCTAATGACAGCCCAGCTGATGTGAGAGCACATTATGGTCCCAACTGCTGCTGCCATGGTGTGCATCCCATTGCAAGTCACACTGTGACAAATTGCAAACTGTTCTGCTGAAATGCCTTCAGTAGGATTTATATTTAAGAAAAACTCCCAGCTGCACAGATAAGGTAGCTGATGACATGTAGTTTTCACATTTCAAGATTTTTAATGCTTTTTTTTTTTTTTTTCTAAATACCCAGCATTTCCTTACATCCGTTAATAATTTTTTAAATTTTTTTTGCAGAAGAGGTAACGATTTCCAGCAGAAAACCACTTCTGTCTAACCTCACCACAGGTCTGCAGTGCATGACGTGCAAATGATACCACTGCAAGTAGGCAAACAGTTGGAAAAAGGTCAGTAATGCAGTTGCTGGTCAAAGAATCACACAGCCTGTAGTTTCACTTAGCGTTTTTAGGACACACTTGCTATGATGCAAGAAGAGACCACAACAGGCCAAAGGCCTGCAGTCACCCAGTGTTGGCTTCTTGCTCCTCTGCCCCATCAGCAACAAGGCTCTGGTGACACTGAGAGGTCACATTGAAAACACCTCTGGGCTCTGGATAGGTTGGAAAGTCTCCACACGACCATCATTTCCCCCTTTTTAGGATGTCAGAAGACTCTGACAGCCTCAGATCCAACCTCAGTCTCCTATAATCTCAAAGCATCCAAAGCATGTTTGATTCCTAGGCTGAGAGTCCAGAGGAGCAGATAATCTGCTTCTCAGGCTCTGTCACATGGGATGGTGGAGATGTAAGAATAAAACAACTTTTCTGCAGGACAAACCATTAGAACTAAGCCAGAATCAAAGCCTAAGGTTAAGAGATGGCTCAAATTAAGTCATAAACAAAGTTTAACTACTTTAGCAGAAAAAACCCAAACGCAACACCAAAAATCAGCCCACGCTTGGAATCAGTTTTAGAAGTGTTTCAGGCAAGAAAAAATGCCCTTATTCACCACACTGGACAGCAAAGTAAACTTGCTGTGTTTAACAGCAAGTTAGAGAGCTGGTACCCAAGTCAAGAAAAACCAAGCCTAGAACAAGATAAGCCATCAACTGTTCACATGGGCACAGTCCCTTTATGTAGGGGCTACCACAAGCCCTCCAAAGTGAAGGTCTAGATACCTTCTCAGGACATGGTCTCTGTACTGTCTGTCATTTGAGAAAGCCATAGCTCTTTGAAACTTGAGAGTACAGCCAAAAAAAAATCTTTATTTCCACAAAGGAAAGTCAGGTGTAACAGCACCAACAGCAAGGACAGGACTGCCCAGTCCATGCAGAGACTTATTCTACTCCAGGACAGCTTCTCTCCACTGCAACCTCACTTAATGACTCTCATCTCCATCTCTTCTACTACTAATTTAGCTGAATGGGTTAATTGCAACTCATCTTATTATTTCTTCCAAAGAAAAGATTCAGAAAGTCACCACATTCCCCTTAGGTGTCTGCACCCCCTGCTGTGGCCTGAACTTAAGACACCAGAGGAGCTTCAATATTAGCTGCACTGGAATGTTTTGGTTTTCCCTTGCAAAACAGACCCTTCTCTCCCAGTGTGAATCTGCTTCAGTAACCAAAACATAGCTGAGAGGGGAAAAAAAATTTCCATCTTTTCTGGGGGTATTTAACTAAATCCTATTTCTGCTGAAAGGAAACAGAAAGGGGCATGCCTCAACGCATTCCCCTTGCACTATACACCAAGCTAAGAAGAAAGTTTTAGAAGACAATTTTCCCCTCTAAAGATTAAATAAATTTCCATTAGTAATCTGTCAGCTCTTGACCAGTGTGCAAATTCCACAAGCGTTGTGAGCAGAAATAATTTAATGTTTCATGTGTGTACATAAAAGACATATTTTATTTCTGGAAAACCCAGTTAACAGCAGGTACCACTATTCCCCATGGCACGGGTGGGTTGGCACATTTGAACAGCAACTTTTGAAAATACTTTTGTGTTTAAACTTTCTAAACCATAAAGAAGCAAACCTCTCTTGCAGAACAGCTGATTAATACTAGGTGACAATGAAATGATTGATTTTCATTGGAACAGGATGGATAAATAAAGATCCAATTTCTTGCCAGTACAAGGGAGTGAAAAGCAAAAGCTGCCAGTTCAAACAGTCAGGACATTACATTCTCAGGTCATACCCAAACTGACATAATAGCATTCACCTCCAGTAGAATTACATCAGATTGCACTACCTAAAGACGTGGCCCAGAATCATCTTCTGCAGTAAATCCGTAAAAGTACACATAAATCTGTTAATTTCGTTTTAAAGACATACTTACCCCTTTTCCATCACATCAGCTGGTGAAGGGCACTGTACCCGGAAAACAGCAGAGGGCAAAAAAAAAGCTAGAAAAATATAATTGTCAGTCTTAACTCTCTGTGTCCAGGTCAGTCCTGCAAAGACACACCTGTGACTGTCACTGTTACAGTCGCTGCTTCCAAAGAACCATTTCAAAACATATGCCAGATGACCCAAGCCCCAGATGACTGGCAAACCTTGAGAACACAGGTGTTAAACTCCCCATTCCTACCTATAAGTAGGTACTTAAACCTGCAGATCCCAGCAGTGCATATGCAGTAACCATCTGCTTGTGCAATTACCTGCAGTTCCACTCCAAAGTCTACTGCAGGCAAAAGGTGCATGAGCACGGATGCTGTAAGAAATGGAGTGTTCAGTCCAGCAGTCCAGGTGGTACTACATGATCACATGAATCTTTGTTCATTTTCACAAGGGAAAATTAAAAAGTTAGGCACACAGTAGTCTAGTGGACAAGCCTGAACTGAGTTTTCAGTAGCCTTGACTTGTATTCTGTTCCAAAAAAAGACAGTGAAGAGATTTCTTCCGCATGAACTCAGAGGACATTAAACTGGGCTACAGTTCCAGCACATGGTGCCAAATCTCCTTAACTACAAGCAGGTGGGTTTTGTTGACAAAATATATTGGTACGCTGCTCACCTGGTATGACACAAAGCTGGAACTAAAGAGAGATGGGTTTTATTCTTGATCTTGCTGCTGCTCCAAAGGATGACCTGAGCAGAGCCATTTCAATTCTCTGTCCCTGACCTTCACACTTGCACTATGTGTGTAGTGCTATTTCCTTTGTGCAGCATTGCCTCATCTACTGAGGAGAGGCATTAGAAAGAAACTAAGCATCATTATTAAAACTATGATTATGGATTACTTAAGATTGTTCATTCCAGGCATCCCATATACTTTTTAAAAGGAACAGAGAAAATGAGCAACTTTTAAAGATACATCATGGCTGCCTTGTAGTGTGCAGTGGCATTCTTTGTCACATGTCATGATGAATTAATAGCAATTACATGAGAATAAAAATCACCAATCCTAAACTCCATGAAGCTAATAATAAATATGATCAACTATCATTTCCATGAATAGGAAATTGAACACACATTTCATTTGCTAGGCTTTTGTTGCTCCCATTCAATTGCAGTGATGGTGCTATTCAGGGAAGCCAGCGTGGTGCCTGTTTACAAGACAATTTTGCAAAACAAAGGCAGTCACGGTCAAAACTTCACTGTTCATTTCAGTATATTTACATGGAAGACCTCTGAAGGGAAAAAAAAGTATTCTGAAATAGCTTTATGGCATAGTTTAGTTGGAGGTGGTAAAGAGCAGGGAACGCTCTCACAGCTACTGAGATGTATGGTGGCAGCAGAAAAAAGCATCTGGTTTTCAGAGGCTCCATCAAACTTTCCTCGTCCAGGCAAAAAAACCATTTCACAACTCCCTTCACAAAATGGCAAATGACAAAGTGTTCTGCATGCAGAAAATGGTATTGTCCAAATCTGGCTCCAGAGAAACCTGGCACAAACGCTTTGCTTTCACTAGAATGTGCTCTGCCAACATCTGACAATACATTTCAGCCATATGTATAATGTACCAGCTGAGCAGCTCTCAAAAGTGATCTGATTTTCCTTCTTTCTTTCAACAAAGAGAATGGAATTGCTCTGGATTTACAATGAAGCAATATGAAAGCACAGTTGGAACCACTGTTTTTAAGAAGACCTTGCGATGCCATAACTTTCCACGGTTCAGTTGCTAAATTACACATTATAAAAATAAGTGCAATTGAGAGACTGTGTTAATCTCAGAAGTATAAACATCACCCTGTAATGACTTCTTTATATTGGCCCACACTAAAGTACTTTACGGGGCACGCAGGAGATTAATCCACATGTGTATGTTAAATACTTCTGGGAATTTTCTCACATGGAGATATGAGGCCTGACACAAAACTAAATAGAGACAAAACATTGCTGTCATTCACACTGCAACAGGAATGCCACCCAGTAAGAAAAAAAACTTTACAACACCTAAAAGAGATAAGAACCCATAGCCAGCATAGGAATAAGAGGTTGCTTTTGGAAGTGCAGAATTTCCTAACCTGACAATCAGAGCAGAATCTGGAAACATAACAAAAACCCAACTGCCTCCTTGCAAGGCAGTGAGAGCTTAGGCATTGACTATAAATAGATTACAACGAAGCATGGGTAGTTTGCTAAAGCCAAGAGTATTTAGAGCCAAATTAGGTTCTTGCACATAAAAATTCCCTGGAATTTTGGGTGACTTCATAAGAGAGTGCTTGCCCAGGCAGTCTGGGGCCGACAGACTGCACTCAACTGCCTTTAGCAATTCACTCTTGTAATACATAAAATCCATCCAGGCTGACTCGGAGATACTGGGTGAGAAGACCTTCAAATTAAATAAATATGATGGCAAAAAAGGTGCCTATACAGTACTAGTGTCTTTTTTTTTTTTCTTTTTTCTTTTTTTTTTCAGTAGCCATGCCTCAAAATAGTACCACAGCTAAGCAAGAGCAAGGCAGTCAGGTGCTCTCAGGGGACAAAGCAGGATGCCACTCAAGATAAATGTAAGCATAGCCAGCACACCACTACATGACATACCTTGTATGAAAGCATCACCTCCCTCAGCTGTAAAACACGAGCAGTAAACCTAAGAGAATTCTTAATCCTTCAGGGTTATCATTATTAGAGTATCATTCACCCACTTGTCTGCAAGCTGCCTTCTCCTTTCACCAACTGCTTAGTCTTACAACAATGCCTCATTTCTGGTCTGGGAGACCAACAATGGGCTCTCCCCTGAGCTTATGGCAGCATCTCTGTGATCACTTGGCAGGAGGCAGCATAACAATAATTTGACAGGCATCCTCCCAGGGAGAGTCCACATATCCATCACGCTGCTGACACACTCCACACCCAGAGGAACTCATACAGACTACAGAAGATTTTCTGAGTGGCCAGGTTTTTCCATTTACTGACAAGAAAGTACTTATTTCCTGTGATGGACCTTGCAACATTGTGCTGGGTTGAGCTCAGTCTGAGTAAAGCAAAGCAGCAGGTAATTAGTAGAGAAGACTGAAATCCTGTTTCCAGTTCAAGAACAAATCTACTGGCATCTAAAGATCATCAAGAACAAATAAACTGCTATCTAAAAGAATTACCACTGCAAAAACAATTCTGATTTTGCTGATGTACGACGAGTCTTTCCAATAAAATAAAAATCATCCTTCAGATTTTTTTAAAAAAGAAAATTGAAAGAACACAGTATGTTCAGATCAGGCATTGTTGTTGGTAGTGCCAAAAAATGACCAGCATTTGCTCTCCAAAATAACATAAATTATCTTGATTTGACTGGTCTAACTTAATGAATTAAAATTAACTAAGATCCTTGTGTCTTTACATACAACCTGTCATTCTAATATGGCACTGAAAAGTAAGAGTTTGAGTCACTCCATCCCTTCATATAGTGCCATAAGAAAATGACCCATCAGTTTACCATTAATGTACCAATTTTGCTTAGGGAACTGCTATTCAAAGCACAGTCAAGTTTAGTAACTTGAAGACTGACAAATCCTCTCCTTTTCCTTTCTGAGAAAGAAAACAGTTTGCAGACTCCCATGTAACACTTTTTCTTTGGTTAAAGTTCTCAAGCTCTCAACAGCAAGTCATTTCTGAAGTCTGAAATGCTCAAGTGTGCCGAGGCATCTTGGCAGGGGGGAACTGGCTTTGACTGAGGTTTTCAGCCATCTTTAAAGCATGTTCAAGGTTTCTGTCATTTTAACTGCTCTTAAAGATAATAAATCCCTTATGAGACAGGAAGACTGAACAATCCCACTGGCTCAATCTGTGTAGTTCCAAGAATAGCTTCCAGTGCAGGTGATAGCAAGCATACGATCAGCAACATTCCAGGAGAAAGTCTGTTGCAAAAACTGAATTATGGGGAACAGACTGAACCAGTAGTTTTATGGACATAGCTCTATTCCAGCACTAAGATAGTAAAACTAAAACTAACTCCCTCAGTTAAAAATACCAATTAAACTTGATAGGCAAGGTAATTATTTTGACTCAACAGATGGCAAAGACAAGTTGCTTGTTCCTACAGAGAATGCCTTACCTTCCTAACACCAAATAGTAAGATATCTTTCAGTTCCTCTGTTTTTTCCAAGCCTACGTTTTCTGTGGTACAGATTTACAACACTGGCCAAACCTATACCACCCTGGGCCAAATAAAAAGCTGAAGACCAAGAGACACAGCAGCAGCACATCCTTCAGCAGCCTCTTCTGTGGTGTCACAGCTCCCTCAAGGGACCAGGTTGGTTGTTCAGTCTGCATTCCCAGGACTGACCTGCCCACATCCTACTGATCACTGGGGGTTCTTCAAGAATTCAGCTGTGAGATTTGCTGGATCAAAACTTGTCCTCGGTGTGCAGACACAGTGAGTCAGGATGGCACCCAAAGGATGAAGAGATCTTCTCTCTCTCTGCCTCTCCCTTAGGAGTATGGAAGTGAGCATCAACCAGCAATTGAAGCTGCTAGCTCTAGCACTAGAGAATAAATTCATGATAGGCTGTAACTTGATATTGGGTTATAAAGGTAATAGTTGCAACATCAGCTGCTCTTGCCTTTCCTCCTGGAAGTTATGATCCTCCATAGGTACAACATAACATGGGTTGGTCACAGAAACAAAACTGAAAACTCCAGCAGTAACATAAAGGAGATATTTATTGCCAAGTAGTAGCACACTAAAATAAGCAAGCAAATGCCATAGTAACAAACAAAATACAAGAGAATGTCTTGTAAACTCACTAAATTTTAGTTTGGCTGACAGGAAACCACAAAGCACAACTGTCCTGTAATTTAAACAATCAGATACCTATGGGGACAATAATTATAGGGAAAAAAATAGTAGTAAACAGATCTGTTTACTGTATTTCTAACCACTTCATTTTTTTTCTTCATAGTTGAGGGTTTGGACCTTCTATTTTTTCTTCTCCTAAAATTCCCCACAGTTTTAGGATTTGGTACCTTAGGGACCAGTTTTCTAAATGTTTATTCTCTGAGGTTGGTAATGGTGGTTAATTCTATTGAGACTTGTTTATCCACTAAGATAAACAATTAGTTTAAACAATGTTTAATATTACAGACAAATGAGTTTTGCTTTATGGTAATTACTCAAGTTGAGGGAGCAAGTCTTTTAATGAAACAAATTACAAAATTGCTTGTTTGTTTAGTATTAGACAAGCATCCTAATATTTTGGAGTTATGAAAATGACATTGCTTTCTCCATCCTAACCAGTCAAACCAGAAGATGATACAAAGCTTGAAGTTAACTGTGCAAGTACAATTAAAGCTAGAAAATCCCCCCCTCAGCACCACCACAGTTCAGTTACTTTAGAAAAGGTAGTAGTGTGGGATTAACTCATTGCCTGTTGAATAGTAGGGCTCCTAACCCATTCTCTTTAAATTCTCAAAGATATTAAAGTTCAAGGATAAACAGCAATACAAGGAAAACAACAGACAGAGTAACTCTTAAGAGCAGAACACAAAAAACACCCTTAAAGTGAGCTATTCCCATTAAGCACCTTTCTTTCAAATAAATGTTGGAAGACAGCATTAGTCCTTGACCAAAATACACCTTATTGTGACTTCTAATGGAAATCAAAGACTTGTTTTTAAGTACTGTGCCTTTTGCCAGAGTTGGGAAATGTATTGGTCTTTCAAATTACATTCTGACAAAATACATCAGGTTCAAGTGAATCACCTTCAAGTTGCTGAGATGCCTGCAACAATTGTTTCCTAAGTTACATCCAGTTGCCTCCCTTTATAATGGATTTTTTTCCTGCTGAAAAAATGCTGAATCATGGCTCTGTTTCACAAAGCATAGGCCAGCTTTATACCATTTGAGAATTTGCACTGGTGTAAATAATTTTGTTCTCCTTAGTGAGCCAACCAAGATGAATGGAGAAAATAGCAGTTAAGCCACACTTGTTGAGAATTTTGTCTTTTTCTAATCACCTGACCCCATACATTTATCATGTAATTCTAAATTCACTTTGTCAGTACAAGAGCTACTAGAACATCCTACTTAAGTATAAGGTTATGTACCCATTAAGACACAGGTAGTTATGACAATACTTCAGATATTGATTACATAGCCAGGGACACACTGAAAATGAAAACAGCCATCTGAAACTTGGAATGCTTGAGGTAGTTTCCACTGAGCTCTCACCCCTCATGCTCTTCCTCAGCAGTCTGATGTTGTAGCCTGGGTTTATTAGGATTGTGTTCAATCAACCAGTCAGCAAGCCAAATCTGTGGAGAAAACACAAAACAAGAAAAGAACCCATTGTTTTCTGTTCTTCTCCATTAAGTGTCCAGAAGAATATTAAAAGTATCATTTGACACTCTCTGACTGTGCTGTGAAATGAAGACCTTTCAGAAAAAACAGATGTACAAACTATCTGTTTTTTCAAAATGTTCTTTAAAATCTTCACAGCTTATATTGCTTTTGAACAATTCACACTGGCCTTTAGGAAACAACTGAGCCTGTGAATGTCTATCATGGTGTATATTTGAGCCATACTTCAAATAATCCAATCAACTCTGTTCTGGAATGAGTGCATACAATATACATGAAACTGTTTAATCAAAGGTTACTTTATCTAATAATCATCCAATAAATATGCCAATCTTCTATACTGAAATCACCTTATAGTACCTAAAACTTCAAAACAAAACATGGTTACTTTTTGAAATTAATTTTCAAAGTTTTTCAGCTAATTGTACTTAAATAAAAACGTGGGATGTAGAAATGGTGAGCTCTAATTTCATCTGGGAATGTCTCAGCCTGGCCTCAGACAAATTAACCCTTTGCCTCAATTTCTCCACTTGCAAAGTTTTTAACATGTCCTTATTTACTTCAAAAGGCTGTTGGTAATTAGTTTCTGAAACGCTAAGGACAACAAACTCCATACCATACTGTGAAGTGAAAGAATTGATAGAATAGCAGACCAGTAAGGTGAGCAACTCTCCTTTTATTACTAGGTACAAAAAGATGGGTTTGCAAATAGAAGAACAGCAAGCAGAGCACTATGACAATCCTCACTGGTTAGTCAGCAATAGCAGAACAGTAAGAACTCAGGATGGACATGGAAAACGCACCAAAAAAATCCCAAAACACAAAAGCCTCTTGGAAATGAGAATTTTTTAAACCATTTAAGCCTGATTAAATTTATCCTGTGTTACTTAAGGAATCAGTTGAAACAACTGCTGTGTTGTTAGTGTTTCTGAGTGGACAGATAGTTTGTGAAGCCATCTTCAAAAACAAAGGGAAAAAAAAAACAGAAGAGCTAAATCACCTCAATTTCAGCTCCTTGGTTTTTGGAAGGATACTAGGAAAAAACCAAAACAAAGCAAACCACATTCCATCTGCCTCCCTGTAAGCCACCCAGCAGGTAACAAATTGAAAAGCAGTATCCAACACATACTTCTGAAAAAAAAGTATATAAAATCAACATTATTTTCTTTCTTTTACAAAGTCACAGACATTATGGACAAGGAAGAAGGAGCAAAAATGCACCAGCCTGATAACTAGAAAGGAGTCAAAAGACAACAGAATTATCTGTAGGTCAGTTTGATTATTCAAGATATGTTTAACTCAAAATAATTAGAATTCATCTTCCTAGTAAACAGTGGAGCAATTCAAATAAATGCTAATCAGTGTTGTACAGTCAAAATAGTAGTTTATCCTAGAAAAGGTTTGATAATAATTAAAATAAACATAACAATGAGACAAAATAGACACTAAGAAGCCTACAGTATTTTACTCAATTGTTTAACTACTACCATTGTGATTAGGATCTAATCTCACTTAGTATCTATTCTATGAGAGCTATTTCATTTCAAACTCACCTCAGGAACAGCAGATAAAGTGAAAACCTTCATTTTGACATCATATGATAGTATCTATTCACCTTTCCAGCTATCTCTAAAAACAACTGTTAGAAACAGTTTTATAGAAGTTAAAACCCCTGTGATGTCATCAATCAAGGCTGTATTGATTTAATTCCTGGCCCTCATTTCAGCTGTTAACAAACCAATCCACTTCTTGAAAGGCTAATGTTGTTTGATTGGCTCATTAGCAAGGAGTGAAAACAACACAGCTCTTTCACACACACACAAATAAAGTAGCTTTTCCATATACAGGGACTTTCACCAGGTAAATCTATCCCAAAGCACAATACTGATTTACTGTACACACCATTGGATCTGCTGGCTTCTCTTTGCACAGTGCAGTCAGCCCTGCCAGTAATGTAGGCTTTACATACAGGTTCAGGTAATCTCTGGCTCTTTGTCCAGTTGGAATTGGCTCCAAGATCACTGTAAAAAGTAACCACAGGTGTTGGAAAGCAGCTTGTAGAGTGCTTTAAAAAGGCATTCTTTCAAAGGTTGTTTATATATGAGCTGCTGTTTTCCTGACTAAGTTAATAATGCCTAACGATTTTATAGTTCTCCCACAACAAACTGCTAAGAAACTACCTGAGCCCTTTTACAATGTCCCTGAGGTCATCTTACTAATTATAGATAATTATAAAAGGGAAGGAAACCATGTCATCTGGGAAAAAGCTACAAGCACTCGAGACAGGAGAGAAACAATATATCCCATGTTAAGTATTTCCTTCTCCCAGCATGTAGCTGGTTTCTGAAGACCCTAAAAATCCCATATTAAGTCCTCATTTGGGTGAGGGGATGAGACACGGTTTATAATGGGTCGGGTTTGTAGGGAAGTGCACCACCTTTAAACTAACTAACCTTTAAACTAACATCAAGCTAACTGAGGCAGTTTACAGAAACAGACAAGCTTTTCTAGCACTTTCCTTTGTATCTTTCTGTCAAAAAGTAGTGACACGCTGCATTACAAACAAGAGATCTTCCCCCAGCTTTTCCAGGGTCTGTGGCCCATTTCTCTGGCACTTCACTGTAGAATTGCACTATCATGTGAGCATCCAGTTGCCCCTGAACAGGAATTACTCAGCCTGAGCCCAGGAAGAGAGTCTGTCTTCTCAAGCTACCAGGAGTCCATGGACTGACTGCAAGAAAGACATGCTGAAGCATAATAGCTCCCCATTTTCCCTCTTTCACCAGCTTTGTTTGCTCCAATTCCCCTCCCACAGAACCTGAAAAGGAGAAGCAATCCCCCTAATGGCTCATCAGATACATTTTGGTATGTGTCTTCTGTAGCACAAAATTCTAATTTATACATAGACTCAGCATTCTCATAAAGAGAACAAACCAATTCCTTCTAAATCCAGTTATAACCAGAATCTGGACTGAGTTAAGTAATAAACGGGAAGGACACTACCCTCCCAGAGGCTGGATTATTTGAGCTATTTTACCTTCTGGAAACATGAATCGGATTTCTCTTTCTGCTGAGAAAACGGTGGCACTGCCGTGCAGTGCATTCCTCAGGTCATCAGTCCCATAGATTGCTCTTAAGCTAAAAAAAAAAAAAACCAAGAGAAAGAACTGCTTGGTAGGCAACTGCATATTTCTTCAAGTCTCTGCAGTCTGGAAGAATACAAAAGCAATATAAATGGACTAATTAACAAGGTAATGGCTTGATTTTGTTTCTAAACAAAGTAACTGCCTAAAATTTATGTTCTGCACTCATTTTTCTCCAAAAAAGGGGTGAACTTTACATATAAAACACCAAAGGTGAAAAGCTGTATTACACAAAAGTTTGAGTTAACCAGCAACTATTGTTACTGTAAAAGAAAAAAAAAAAAAAAAAAAAAATTACTGTTTCAGTTAAGAGAAAATCCTACTGACTCCACCAGTGCAAATCAGTGCATTACCTGTGAGGGTGAGTTCTCTGAGCTCTTATGCTGTTTGTTGGTCCAAGCAATTCCTTCCAGTATGAAACTGCATCATGTCTGGCAAGAACCATAGCAACTAAAGGTCCAGAACTCATATAGGCTATTAAATTGGGGAAAAACATTTTTCCATATTGGTCAGCATAGAAGTTGCTACTTTGCTCTGGGCTCAGCTGGAGCTTCCGTTTCTATAAATTGAAAAGGAAAAATTAAAAAAAAAACTTGCCAAATTAACATCACAAGGTACAGTCCTCTGGTCCTATCTTCAAGCACAGGAGAACAACCATTGAGTAAAGGTCCAGCCTGATCCGATTCTCCCATATCCAAACCTCTTTAAGATAGGAACTAAACAAAGAGTAGGAGCTTTCCAAATTAATTAAGCAAGCAAACAGGCCACTTGAACAAGATGCAGTTTTACCCTGCACAAACTACAGCATTAAAAAACTTCTGGATGACTTGAAGTACAGAGCACAGCAAAAAAATAGTGAAGAGCATCACAAGGGCAGGCTACTCAGCTGCTCCTGCACAATATTCCACTTTTAAACCATCTTCTCTTCAGCACACACTGTTAATCGTGCTGTTGTTCTACTTTTCATTCAGTACTCATGCTTTATGCTCTCACAACAGCTGCCTGGCCTGCAGGTGCCCAGGAGTAGGACAAGTTTGGGAAGTTATCAGAAGGCTTTGGGCAGTCACAAAAAAGAGAAGTCAGCTTCTGTCAGGCACATTACATGAGCCCAAACTTAGGCAACGGGGCACCGCGAATTCAGATTCCTGATCATTTCGGTGCCACAAGAGAGATCTGTGCCACTGGAGAGACCAGAAGTCGCTATTAAACACCTATTAAAATAAATAAACAAGCAAGCAAATAAATAAATAAACACGGTGTCATTTGGGTTAAATTTTGCCTCTAACACCCCCAGGCGTGAGGGCACGGCGCCCCCTAGCGGCCTCCGCGGGGGTTCGGGGGAGGGGTTCGGGTGGGAAGGGTTCGGGTGGGAGTTCGGGGGAGGGGTTCGGGTGGGAAGGGTTCGGGTGGGAGTTCGGGGGAGGGGTTCGGGTGGGAAGGGTTCGGGGGAGGGGTTCGGGTGGGAAGGGTTCGGGTGCGGGTTCGGGGGGGGATTCGGGTGGGAAGGGTTCGGGTGGGGGTTCGGGTGGGCGAGGAGTTCGGGAGGGACTCTGCCTCACCCCCGCGGGGCTGTAAATGGCAGAGGAAAACGAGGAAAAAAACCAACCAAACCAACAGAACTCATTTTTCCAGCGTTGCTGGTGAAGGGACTGGAGCACAGGGCCTGTGAGGAGAGGCTGAGGGAGCTGGGGGTGTTCAGCCTGAGGAAGAGGAGGCTCAGGGGAGACCTCATCGCTCTCTACAACTCCCTGAAAGGAGGCTGGAGCCAGGGGGGGTTGGGCTCTTTTCCCAGGCAACTTTCAACAAGACAAGAGGGCATGGACTTAAGTTGTGCCAGGGGAAGTTTAGGTTGGATATTAGAAAGAATTTCTTTATGGAGAGGGTGGTCAGGCATTGGAATGGGCTGCCCAGGGAAGTAGTGGATTCTCCATCCCTGGAGATATTTAAAAAGAGCCTGGATGTGGCACTCAGTGCCATAGTCTAGTAACTGCAGTGGTAGTGGTCAAGGGTTGGACATGATGATCTCCGGGATCCCTTCCAACCCAGCCAATTCTATGATTTTATGATTTTGATGTACCCCTCGCTTCCACCCAGCACTCCTGTTTTTATTTCCCATTAGGGTAATGATTTTTCCTGCAAATGCTTTTATGGAGTGAGTGCATAAACAGCCCCATAAATGAGAGAATATATCTGTTAGCTAACGTCGAGGGTTCTCTTGACGGAATGCCTGCTGAAAAATCATATTCTAGAGCCTTTCCCAGCAGCACAGAGTCTGACTCTGGTGCTTAAGGTAGCATGGCCACGTCTGGTCCAAAATTTAAAAGGAAAAGCTTGGTAAGGCCTATTAGAATGAAATGCATTCAAATACCCATAAAGCCCTTTTACATTAAAAACAGTGGAAACAAAAAAAAATTAGGTCAGACCACAACTGGCCCGCCAAGTAATTAAATTAATTCCGTGTGCATCCACTTGGCAAATGCTTGCTGTGTGAAACCCTGTGATACCAGAACAATACAGTTGCCAGTGAGTTACTTTGGACAGACCACACATTTGCTACGTTTATTTGCTAAATCTGACTTTATTAACAAAGTCTGTGTTTTCTTTTGGTCAGCAAAATAGTTTGTCTGTTCTGTTCCAGCCCATGTACCAATAACATGTATCTTAACAGAATCTGTCAGTAGTAGTTGATGACATAGGAAATAGATAAATTGATTTTTGGACACACTAGCTTTTAGTTACTGGCTTAACTGCTGAAAGTCAAGATAAATACTGTTTTGCTTATAAAGTGCAGTTATTTTCCCCAGCACACAGTCTGTTACCTGAAGGATGCAGAATCCTGATCGTAGAATGAGATCCTCTATTTCTTCTTCTTTATCAACAGCATCTGGTTTGATGAGGGCCAAAGTTCTTTCCACAAGAATCTGAGGGTCAGGCATTAACACCTCCTCCATCTCGGCTTCTAAATTAGAATCCACGAGTTCCTTTCACACTGCAATGACACCAGCTCCTTATATTTGGAGGCTGTCCACTGCACAGTCAACTGAGGTGAAAGGACATGGTCATTTCAAAACATTCATCTGAGATTTTCTCTGGACTCATTAGCACTCTGGAAGTCACACTCCCATTTTCAGTGCAGTGGCCACGTGTGGAAAATAAGCCAGAAATTAAATGTTGTTAGCTAAACATAAAATGCAGATTGTGCTATTTCTAGTATTTCACTGGTTAACTTGGACAGTGTACGAAAAAGAGAAGTTTTAACATACACTTTGCTATGTCCCAGAGCAAGCCAGGTTCACTTGGCATCCTCCAGCCACCCACCCTGTGTTCCACCAAACCCAAAATCCAAATTCTCATGCACATAGATTGTGGTGTGGGACTTCCTACCTGCATCTATTCCACCTGTAAGCCTAAAGGTATTTCTCAATTGTTGTTCAGATTTATGGACTCAAGACAGATCACTAGTCTTCTAAGTGGTTTGATCAGGCCATTAGAAGCTATTAGAATACAAAATGGTTCTGTGAATACAGGAACAAGTGGAGATGAGTTTCCTACTGACTTGTAACCACTTACAACCTGTTTCCCTCTCTTTGCTTTGCCTCCAGGCAGAGCCCTAGGTCTCCCCGCAGATGATGGGTAACCAGCAGACTGGTCCGCTCACTGCTGCAAAAATCCCTGTAACTGCTGAGCTACACCTGCCTTCTGGGCTGGGGACATCTTTTCTACACCTTTGCCTTTCAGACTCCTCATTCGTTTCAAAATCGAAGAGGCTGCACCTTCCGTAGGGGAGGAACGATGGAGGTGTGCACACAGGGCTGCCTGTGCCTGGGAATCAGGCTGTGAACACCCCCCACCCCCCCCGGGAGCAGCTGACCCGGACCGGAGCGCCCTGTCCCGGACACCGGCTGTTGGAGAGACTCCATGAAGCTGCGAGGAAGCAATTCCCTTCTCTCCACAGACCCCACCGCCCGACCCGCTGAATGGCTCAGCCCTATCTACCCTTGCAGGACCCGCCGCCATACCCCCAGCTCGCCTTGCTCTTGCCCCGCCGCCGCTGGGCCTTTCCCCCGCCGGGGTGATGCCACGCACCGTGCCGCTCCGCCGCCGTTGCTAAGGCGACAGCGGGGCCGACTCCCCGGGCGGGCGGGTAGGAAAGGGAGCGGCCACAAGATGGCCTCCGAGCCCCTCTGCTGCCTACGGAGCCGGGAGGAGGGATCGAAGATGGCGGCGAGAGGCGGCCCCAGGCTCCCAGCAGGCCGGGGTAGCCGCGGTCTGCGGCCCAACAACCGAGGGCCACATTTACCGGGTTACGAGCACCTTGTGTGGTAGGAGAGTGAGGAAGAGAGCAGCGTGAAATGAGGGGGAAGCCATCAAAACCAAACTAAACCAAACCACTAATTTCTCCATGACAATAAAATGTTGTTCAATAAAATGTTGTACAATAAAAAATGTTGTTCTTACACTCAGGACTACATGATCTCACAGTGTGTGTTTGTAAACTGATGTAACACTATTCATTGGGAGGAAAAAAAAAAGCACACAAGCCATTCTTCAGGTTATTTAAATACTGGTATTTATTGTGGGAGCATGCACGAGGCTTCCTGTTTACATGCCTCACCAACACCAGTGGGATCCGGAGCTTCCGCCACACCAGATGTACCTCAATCTACAGCTCCCTAATACCGTTTTCCAGCATTTTTTATTTACTTCGGGTGTCTAGCTAGTGCTACTTCACTTTTATGACCAAAAAAAAAATAAAAAAATCTAAATAGTAGGAAACAGTTGCTGTTTTCTGAGTTAAATCACAATGAGGTGTTTCCTGGGGATCTCTTTTACCACCATCGGGTCAATAGCCTTGCTCCCAGCACACTCCTCATTTCCCCAGCTCTCCAGTTCTGCTTCAGCTTGGAGCTATCCAAGCGGGATAGCCCTCATCCATCATCTGATACAGCCATCATCTGTCTGACGGGATCTTCCTTTCTCTAGCCTGGCCCATGACCTGGAAGCTGAAGAAGTGTTGGGTGCTCCAGTATCACCTCCCACCCACCCTGTTTACCCCGGGCAGCACGTGCTGCTGATGGCTCTGGGGGCAACCGCCTGCCAGCTGGCCCCACGCTATCGGGGTGTGGACCAGCCGAGGGTACTGATAACCAGTCAGCTGGCTCTGGAGCCAGACCTCCTCTCATTTGGGCCTCATCCCCTCTTCTTACTTGATTTCTCGAAATTTGTCAGAGCTGAGGTGCTGTTGAGACCGCTGGTGAATGTGGCTGTAACATTCGGGTCCTTGAGGTGACACAAAGGTCATGACACAGGTACATAGGCTTCAATTTTTCAACGAGATCAGTCTGAAAGTAGATGTAAATGAGAAAAGACAGGGAAAAAAAACCAAAACAAAATACTTTAAGAGCCACAGATGCTGGCACTGCACCCTGGTTAGCAGAGGAAACGGCAAATTTACTGCAATAACTGGTTTTAGTGTAAGAAAAATCCACTTGTCCTAATCTTTTTCGTGACTAATATAAACAATGTAAAAATAGAAATGAGAAAAGACATTATGCAATTATTTCCTTGCAGCCAGTTTGGCATAGGTTTAAAAATCAGAGTAAAGGGTTTAGTCACCTTAAAACATAAAGGGTTACAAGTGCACAAAAGTAATTCAGATAGGGACTTTCCTTCACTGATAGAGGAATGTGCCATTTGTTTCACTAACAAACACCTTATTCAGTATTTAGTTTGAGGACATGGTAAACACTGCAACTGCACAGAGATCACGGATAAACATGTTTTAGTTAAAAAAAAAAAAAACAACAAAAAACAACCAGCCAACAAACAAACCCCAAAACATTTGGTTTTACTTAATTCAGCAAGTGTTCCTTTTCAGCCAACTAGTAGAAGTGTGACAGCCCTAGCTTAGATTTAGCAGGTGAAAGGCTTTCTCAGCATGAATACTTCAGTATTACAAAAGAAATGTTTAACTTAGTATCTGCATAAAACACCGCTAACAATCTCCTGCAGTTTATTGTGTGCACTTTTTTCCCAGGTAATCAACTAAAAATAAAAACCATATCTTTCTGTGGAGCCTTATATGCTGCAGTTTTGCAAGGTGCAGAGAGCCCTGTACGAGCTCAGTCTGTGTCAGGATTCCTCCTTGCTGTTTCCAGAAGCATTTCTGGAGGGCGGAGATTGTCTAATTTTAGTACCTCAGAGAATCCTCTGCTCTCCAATGAGCTGATGGCTGCATCTGGAGCTGCAGCCAATTACGCTGGGTTTCCTCCTGCTATGCTTCCCACGATGGTTTAATAATGCAGACTTCGAAATTTAAAGTGGCCGGACATGTTTAGAGAAAATAACTAGATGTTCCTTAACAAACAAGCTCAAAGGTTTCTTATAAATCCTTGGATATAAAGCTGACCTTACAAACCAGTATTAGTATGTGTATTTTGTTTATAGTGCTTGAAAAAAAAGTATTTCTGATAACTCAAAGGCTGGTCTGAAGCATTTTCCCTAAATTCTGTAGGCCAAGAATGTGGAAATAGAACTAAAATAAATCATAATTATACCATACTGAACCATCACAATTCTGAATCCTTCTCTAGGCATAGCCTTGCTGCTGCACCTTATCTGTTAAGCGGTTTAACAAGCCTTAGTTGTCTTGCTTATTTTTAGCTGACATGGAATATAACAACACAAAGTTTGTTGCTACAGGTGTATTTGCATTTGAGCAACAACAGGTAAGTAACTAAGAAAAAAATAAGTAATTCAGAACTTTGTACTCCAGTGCTGCAAGAAGGTAAAGAAACTTTTGTGTTATAGACAGTTAAAAAAAGGAAAGAAAAACAGACTTATGAAAATAACTGAGTGAATAAAGCTAAAGAAATACCAACTAGCTGCACTGATTTAAAGGTGAAGCTTGCACATCTTTTAGCTTCATTCGCATTTTTACAGTGAGCAAAGAAAAATGTCTTTGCTTTAGTAGTTTACTAGCTATAAATTTACCACACAATTTTCATCTACCACTGACTTTTCTTTTTCTTCCGTCTCTTATGATGCCATTCCTACACACCTTCAGCACTTGCTTCATCCATGCTTGCTTTTGCAGTGCAGTGTCTGACGGAAATCCCGTGATTAAGCTGACTTCCTCTCTTGCAAGGTTGCTCTCTCCTCCATTTCTGCCTTTTTACAGCTAAACAATTGTACTTCTGCAGCTTATCTGCACACCTGTAATCCTAGCTAGCTTTTCACTGCTGCTAACACTTGTCAAGCCTTCCTTTCTGCTTTCCTCTACTTGGTATCTCACCATTTCCTTGAAAGATAAAATGATCGAAATATCCTCTTTGTGCTTTCCCTTTGCACAAGTCTCTAAGTGGCAATAACAAAAAAATCTTATCTACACATCTTCTGTAACTCCATTACTTGCCCTGTGAACTCACCCCATTTAATTTCCCAATCTTCTCACACTTACCCTTTCATTTATTTGCAGCTTCAGTCATTCAACCTGCTCTGGACACACCAGCCCAGCACCCACACAGACATGCTTGTTCATTCGTTTACATTAAAAAAAAAAAAAAAAAAAAAAAAGTCATTGGTAGAAGTGCCTCGTCATCTCACTTTTCCCTGTCTTCCAACACAGCTCTTATGTTATACTCAAAGTTCCCCTCAAACTTTCCTTTCCTCTCATCATCTGAAAGCTACTCAACCCATCTTAAGCCAGCCTCTTCTTTGGCCTCCAGTCACATTTAGCAAAGCTACCTACTGTCCTGTCCTGCCTTTTCCTATTATTCCCACACCTATTGCTTATTCCACAGTTGCTGTTGTAAGGCACTACAGAGACTTGTGGGTTTTCCCCTTTTCTGCAAGAGCAGTGGTGAGCACTTTTCTTGACTCTCCTGCCCTCCTTTCTGGCTGAAAGTTATGGTACTATATGGAACACTCTTTCATTTCTTATTGGCAGCTGATTTAGGTCCAGTATAAAAGTTAGGTTTCTCCTTGTAACATCTGTAATGTGACTAACATGTAAGACAGAAATTTAGCTAATGCTGACTTATTTATGCAAACTGTTTTGGTTTTCCCCTTTCATTTGTAGGTACTTGTTTCACAGTGGCAATCCAGAGCATCCAGGAGATATACTTCTAAACACAACTGTGGAAGTTTTGCCTTTCCAGGTATGAATTTGTTGATATGTGTTTAAATCATAGGATAAAAGCAAATCCTCCAAGGTTTTTTTTACTTTTTTTTTAACAGGGTGAAGAAGACATGAGTAAATACTGATGTGATTGCCCTTCATTAGTGTCATCCTTAAACCATCAGGTGTCTCTATTACAATATGAAGTCCTGGTAATACCCTCTACATGAAAGCCAGCCACTTTTCTACCGAGTTACTTTACAGCCAACTGGCCAAAGGAGTGGAACTTTACAGCCAGGAATGGTTTTTTGGGTTTAGATTGGCCTAAACTGGTTAACCAAGACTCAATCTTTGTCTTTACTAGACCTGACCTCATCCAACACTGTTTCACAAACTTCAGCCTGAAGAGCTGGTTGTAGATTTTGTCCACAGTGCACCCTACCCTGCAAGCAAACTACGTTCTGCTAAGTACCCCCACAGATGAAAGTCCTGAGCTACTGCACCTTGGACTGAAAGTGGGGCAGAACACTTAAAAATGAGTATCTTTCAAAGACAAAGCACCTGGCTAACACAGCACACATACTACACTACACTCATTTATTCTCAAAATTATTACTGCTGGGTTATCTGTCAAAAGAAGATAACCCAGCTTACCAGACAAAGTAATCCTCATGGCAAGTACCACCAGCAACAAAATGAGTGGAAAATCCTGGCTCTGGTGACAAGCTCCATTTCAGACACTCTCCCCATACTAAGCACAATTCTTTTCCCCCTGAAGAGTCCAATTTATAGATTGAAACAATGGAATGTTTGGTGTTTTTTTAAAAGCTGAATCAGGCCCTTACTCTCAATATTCCACATTTTGTCTTCAAATTTTAATTGTCTTCAATGCTTGATGTACTGCTACTACAAAGCTTAAAAACCAAAACCTAATGGACCCTGTTTCACCAAGTTCCTACTTCAGAAAATAAATCACAGAGGATAAAAAGTGCTCTTAAAGCAGCGCATTAAAGGACAGCCTCCATTATAGACCAGATTACTGAACAAACTCTATCATCACTATTTTTCTTCACAAGTATCTGTGTGCACTCTTTCTGAATTGTAGTAATAGGTAAAAATACACAAGCTGAGCCAGGTATCTTTGACAGAGGAATGAAGCAAGCAAATAGTAATGTATGCATTCATTACTACATAAAGTCAGGGACTTTAACAATAATTGTTTCTTTTTGCCCACAAACAAGCAGTTTCATTTTTTAAAATGTGGCTGTTAAGCTTTAGCTGTTTATTCAAAAGCCAAACTCTGTCCATTTGACATAAGCAAGCGGGGTATTAGGAATGGCATAGTGTAAAAGAATTTGAAGGACGATTACAAGCAGCAAGTTGTCTTATACACTTTTCACACGCAGTTTTGTCAACAAGGTTGATATATCCTTGGGCAAAAAGGAATTAAGGCCTAGGCACATGTTCACGGCGCTAGCTCCCAGTTATGTAATATCCAAATCTGTTCGCATTAAAACCAACAAATTCTGGCCCTCTCGGTTGCTAAACCAGCAGAGCTGGAAACATTAAGTAAACCTCTCGTACTGGAGTAACTGACTGGGTGTACATACCACACCTTAAGTTAAACCAGTGGCACTCTCTAAGTAAATACCGCGGTTCCATAACTTCACGGGGCCGAGGCCCGGGAAACCCCAGCAGGGCTCGGCGGGCCCGGCCTGCCCGCTGCGGGGGGGAAGTGCTCCTCGCTCCGCCGCGACCGAACAACCGAGGAGCCTCCGGAGCTCGTAGCCATCCCGCCCAGCCTCAGGGTGCGCGTTTCCACCCGATTTTCGCGAGGACGGGAACGTTTGGTAACGGCCGCCGGGCCTCCCCGCTCCTTCCAGCCGCCCGCCACACGGGGGACAACACAACACCCCGAGGGAGGGCGGTGCTCCCCGCCTGTCCCCCACCTCCCGGGCGGCCCCGGCGATCCCGGCACGGCGGCCGCTCACCCTCTTCACCCTCCTCCTCCTCCTCTCCCGCCCCCCGGTTGTCCCGGCAGCGCCGCCCTCAGCGCTGAGGCGAAAGGCGCGCGCCCCACGTTCGTTCGTTCCCTCCCAGCCCAGTCCCGCGGGCCGCCATTCGCCTCACCCCTGGAACCCCGCCCCGTCCCTGCGGCGGAACCAATAGAAAGCGCCGGACGGCGTGAATGACGGGCGACTCCCGCCAATCAGAAAGCTTCTTATTGCTTTGTGGCCCAAGCTCCGTCGGTATAAAGCCGGCCACGCGTTGAGGCTCCGGGCCGGAGAGTACGTGTCTCAGGGGGAGGAGAAGGTGGCGGCGGGGCCGGTGCGGAGCAGCCGAGCGCCGCGGGGAAGGCTGTCAGCTCCAGCGCGCGGGGGATTTTAATCCGATTCCGGCCGGCCCGGATTTTATTGGGAGCGGGTTTTAAAGTGAGTATGAACGGGATGGCGCCAGCGGAAAAGGGGGGAGGGGCGGGACCGGGACCGGATCAGACCGGCCCGGCGGGGGGGTGGGGGGGGGAGCCGCCTGTCTGACCCGCCGGCCGCCCTCGTTTCTTGCAGGCGTCTGTCGTTCCTCTCGCCTCTGCGGACGGGGCAGCATGTCCGAAGCGGAGCAGCAGTTGGCGTCCGCCGCCGGCGCCACCCAGAACGGCCACGAAGCGGCCGAAAGCGCCGGAGAGCAGCAGGCCGAAAGCGGCGGGGCTCCGGCGGCAGCGGGCGCGGCGGCAACGGCGGCGGCAACGGCGGGAACGGCAGCGGCGGGAGGCGGATCGGCGGCGGGAACAGCAGCAGGGGCGGCCGCCAGCCAGAATGGAGCCGAAGGCGACCAGATCAACGCCAGCAAGAACGAGGAGGATGCGGGGTAAGCGCCGCGCCTCCCTCGGCGGTGTGAGGCGGGAGGAGGAGGCCGCCCCCTCTTCCCCCCCTCCTCCTCCCTCCTTCCCCGGCGCCATGTGCGGGCCCGGCGCGGCCCTTCGGCGGGAGCGGAAGCCGGGCGGGAGGCTGGCGGGCTCTGGGCTCCGCTCTGACCGGCGGGGGAGGGCGGCGGGCGGCCCCGTTGCGGAGGGCTGGGGCGGGCGGTGAGCCGGTGGCCCTGCAGCACCAGCGCTTCCTTTGTTCTGGAGCTGCCTTTTGTTGGCGCCATGTGGTGGCTGGGGGAGGGGCGGGCAGCGGGTTTGTTGCCGTCTCACGCTGTAAAATGGAAGGGGATTTACCTCGGCTCGCTTCGCAGCCCGCGTTTTTCCCTCATCCTTCTCCTTTTTAACCCCAGGAGCGGATGGAAGGAGTTGCTTTGTGTTGGGGGGGGTGTGGGCTGGTTCAAACTTCTTGGGGATTCTCTGACCCATCGCCACCGGCCTCGGTGTAAATGCGAAGGCGTTTTGTGTAACGCAGACTAAAAATGAGCCCTCCTTTGGAAGCAGGGTTGTGGTACTCCAGTAAGGATTTTTCGAGTGGTTGGCGCTGTGTGGTGTGTGTTTAAACCAGTAAGAGAGATTTTGGTGTACTGCTTAGCAGCGTTGTCAGAAAACGCCTTATCTCTTGCGAATTTTTTGGAGGAGTCCATGAGGTTTCACTGTATTTTGTTAGTCGAATCCTTATGCACAAAAGTAGATTCTTTGCTGTCAGAGTTATTTTCTCAATGAATCTAAGAGCTTGATTTGGACATGACCTCCCTGTTTCCTAAGCGGGTCTTTGTTATTCAGGCTACCCCGTGAATTTAATTGGGGGCCCTTTGTTATCTCTGAGCCCAGAAACGGAGGGCCAGATCCCTTAGGTTAAAAAAAAGAGATAAAGCTACAGTAGCACGATAGATTTTGACTGCAAGGGAAGGACTGAAAATTGCACAAGTTTCCTATAACCTAGGGCCGGATGTGAGTTTTGCAGACACCAGAAGGGTTGAGAGCTAGCTCTTCTAGCTTTATGTGGATTTTGTTTTTACTTTTCTACTATTCTGCCCTGAAAAGTGGATGTTACTATTTCCCTTTCTTACACAGGAGGTAACAAGTTTAAACCCCATGGTCACGTGAAATGAAATTTTTAAGAAAGGCAGCTATTTAGAGGCCTATGTGTAAAATACAGCAAAATACAGTACTGTGATTAAAACAAGAGCTGTCCAAGACAGAGCTCACGTTATTGACAATATAGTAATTTGTTAAGAGCTGAAACATGCTTTGATTTAGCTGCACTGATACACCAGGGAGGAAAAAAAGAGGTTACCCATTAAGAGTGCAGTTTCCCAGTTTCTGTGGCCTCTGAAGGCAAAGCTGAATACCTGGCCATTGGTCTGAAATTCAGAGGCTCAATATTGTGTTTTAATATAGGTATTAATCATTCCAGTCACAAAACAAAGGACTACAAGTTACAAAGTGTAGTATCAGCTGCTGTGGTAAGTGGTGAATTTAGCATGTGGCAATATCTGTGTGTGCCACAGCCCCAGGCTGATGGGATGAAGCAGTTAAAGCTGCCTCCAGACAAAAGCTGGTCATCCTCAAGCCATTGAATTTCTCTTCATGACTTAAGTGGAATCAGTGACAGTGTACCCTATGAAATGACTGTCAGTCTGTGCAGATTGTATCAGTCATACTGTGTCAGTAAGCTGGTGTGTTGAGTCCATCCTTTCACCTGTTACTGAAAAGACTTGGTCAACTTTTTAAGGGGTTTGCTGTAAAGATCTATTTTAACTGCTGCAAGAAGCACATGGACTTTATTTGGAGCCTATGTATTGTGCTGCACTTGTCAATTAAGAGTGCACAGCCTGATTTTCTGAAAAAACTTTGGGTTAAGCCTACGAAGGACATGGTTTCATCCAGTATAAGGAACCATAAGTACCATAGTACTTAGTTTCTTTTTCCTCATGTTGCTTTTGGAACATAAATGGATGCTAGTTCTAGCAAATCAGTTACACATAAGCACCAATAACTAGTTTTATTAAATGTAGTCTAATTTCTAAAGTGCTGGTAGTTTCCAGTGCCAAATCTAGGTTGCCTTTAAACAGAGTAATGACAACTTAAACTGCTTTAGTCTATAGTTGGCTAAAAAGGCTTGAATGCTTTTGAAAGCTTAAGTTTGTTACCTTGGAAACTCTGAAAATAGAAACTATAGCCATGTTATTAATGTTTTCATTTGAAGTGAGGCATTTGAAAAGTGCCTTATTGTCTGATTTCAGTTTTGTTTGCTAGCTTCATGTCTACATTATGTTTCACTAGTATTTAGTTATTGGAGATGCTTCAGAGGATACTTGTATGTGAGAGAGTGGGCAGGGAAGTACTGTGTTGGCCTCTAATGAAAGTAAAGGCTAATAGTGAAGATACTCCTTGTAGTACTGATGAAGATAGAACTAGATTTGGTAACAAGGCAGGAAGAAGTGCTCAGCAGAGTAATTAAGGCAGGTCCAAAGTCCTATCTGTTGTAGGTGACTCTTCTTGGAGGTCATAGTTACCTGGTTTAAATTCTGCAGCTAGATCTTAGGACTACAAGTGTCACAGCCATTTGTCCAAATCCTAAAAGAGCTCCAATATTTTGCTTTTAATGCCTTATTTTTTAATGCCTGAATGCTTTCAAAGCAGTAGGAAAGATACTAGGTTCTGTCAAAGAAACGAGTTGGCAGTACTTGATAATCAATACTGCTTTGTTGCAAATAACAGAACACTGCTGAAAGTGTTATTGGCAAGGAATAATGTAGGCAATTCTTACTGTTTCTTACAGCCTGTAGTAAACTTCAGGATGCATTGTGTTATTCCTTCAAAAAGAGGGGGGGGGGAAACCCAGCGTTGTGCACTCCTCTAGTATCACTGGTTTTTGACAAGATGTACAAATGTTTAATTCCAACAGTTGGTCTTGTTTCTGACAATGCTGCTGAGCTATATTACCACTGTGAGCCTCTTGCTGCACATGGTTTTCTGTAGTACTTCCTGAATCTAAACAGCTCTTATCTCTTGGATATTTCAGGAAGATGTTTGTTGGTGGCCTCAGTTGGGATACAAGCAAAAAAGACTTGAAAGATTACTTCACCAAATTTGGTGAGGTAACTGACTGTACGATAAAGATGGACCCTAACACAGGAAGATCCAGAGGCTTTGGATTTATTCTCTTCAAAGAACCTGGGAGTGTTGAAAAGGTAAATTTAAGACTCATGTTTCAGATTCTTAACTACTAGGGGAAACTTTTCAGCCTGAGGTAATCCTGTCAAATTATTTTTCAGGTTCTGGAACAGAAAGAACACAGGCTAGATGGAAGACTAATTGACCCCAAGAAGGCCATGGCAATGAAAAAGGATCCAGTGAAGAAAATATTTGTTGGTGGACTAAACCCAGAAGCCACAGAAGAGAAAATCAGGGAATACTTTGGAGAATTTGGAGAGGTTTGTAATGTTATCTTAGTAAACGCTAAAAAAGTCTCCAGTTGCTGTTTAGTTTACTAATAATTTGCAAGCTGCAAATGAATCAAGCCTTCTGTAACTGATCCAGAGGCTTCCCACCTGTGCATACTACACAAGATGATTCCATTATTAGTTAGATAGCCTTTAACTCATATAATTTCATTTGATGTGTAATTTAAGAGTTGTAAAATTGAAACCTCTTAAAGGCAGTGGTAGTGTAGGAAGAATATTGCAACTTAGTTGTTGCATAATATGCATAAGTACAAAACTCTCAGTTTTACTGTCTTAGATGCCATGCACTTAAATGTTTTACTAAAATACAAGTCTGAAAGCACTATTTTATGTCTTCAGATTGAAGCAATTGAACTTCCAATGGATCCAAAGACCAACAAAAGGAGGGGGTTCGTGTTCATCACTTTCAAGGAAGAGGATCCAGTGAAGAAGGTTTTGGAGAAGAAATTCCATAACGTCAGCGGAAGCAAGGTAAAAACTTTGACGTCTAAATTTTTGTCCAAGTTACTAGTCCTCACACCACTACCTTCATAATCTGAAATCAGAGGCCTTTTCAAGGTACCCAGACTATAAGGACAGCTGGAAAATTTTCTGCCATAAGTTCAGTGGCAGAGGCTACCAAGGTTCTTTGCCCAATACTTGAGACTTAACACTTGCTATGTTTTAGGGGCTTTTATTATGTAAAGATCTAATTGCATTTGTTAAATACGTGTGGAAAAACTGGCTTATGTATCAGTGTAGAAAAATAAGCCATTTCAACAGATAGCTGGTTTCAGCATAGAGCACGTATGTAAATTCAAGTCTTACAGACACTTAACTTTATAACCAGCTGGCTGAAACTTACTCTGTCTGACACAAGGCAGCTTCTGGTGTCTTCTCAGAAGCCCCTCTTGCTAGGAAACCTTGTCACACAAACACAATACAGTGATCCAGAGAATAAAACCTATGATAATGGCAACATGCACCTGGTCAGATGGTGATATTAACTGTAAGAGAGATGCTCTGAGCTGCTGACTGCTCATTTGTGGGCATAGCCAGCGTAGGCTCATGTGTCAGTGGAGGACTGGGGGCAAATGATGGGTGCTGGCTGGAGATGTCCCTGTTCCCTGACAGATCTGTTCATACTGTCTGATACAATGACTTTGCACTTAGTGTAAGACTGTTCTTGACAACATAGAACAAACCTGACAAAACTAATTGTCAAGATGCTGTATTTAGCAGTAATAGTTTGTCTTCAGGAGAGAGAATTGCTTAAGAGAAATTATATAGCTTCTCTCAACTCTGGCTTTCTTTTGTGTCATAGTGGTAATAAAAAGAGCAGGTTACCTTAAAGCTCCTGTGTGAAGAATTCCAGGGTAGTCTTGCTGAGGTGCTGCTGTCACGGGGAGTTACTCCTTTCATGGCAGCAGTAGCTGTCACTTCTGTACAGATTCAGGAACTAGGAAACTGCTTGACAGCTTCAACTGCAGCTTGGAAACCTGTCTTGGAAACATCAGCTCTGGTTGTTTTAACTGTTGTTTCTATTTGAAGTGATGATTTCAAGTGTTAAGTGTACTTCACACTCTGACACAGGTGCTCTGTGTGGAGGGTGTATGAAGTTTGCCAGAAAACTGGTGCATTTCTCAGAGCCTGGCTGATTCAGTGCAGCTCAGGTGAAGTGGTCCCATGTGTTGGGGTAGAGGGCACTCAGCACCTCTTCCATGAGGGAGTTGGTAGGAGAATAGGCAGTGTAAAACACTCCAAAAGCAGTGGCTAGTAACAACATACATTTTTCCATGGGAAAGTTAATGGCAGGGAATTGGCAGTGTAAAATGCTCTCAGAGAGAGCAGTGGCCTGCTTTGATTGGCCAACAGTGACTTACCTTTGCCCAGGTGGCACAATAAATCAGATGCTTCTGGATAATCACTGGTCCTGGTATCATGGCAGAGTACAGCCTGTACACATCCTTTGCCTCCAGGGTAACCTCTGGCTTTCCTAGGTGCTGAGACTGGGTGCTGCTGCTATAAGCCAGCTTACACTCTTCCTTGTTTTTGTTTTCAGTGCGAGATTAAAGTAGCACAGCCAAAAGAAGTATACCAGCAGCAACAGTTCAGTAGTGGTGGAGGAAGAGGTAGCTATGGAGGAAGAGGCAGAGGTGGAAGAGGCGGTGGTAAGTACTACACACACTACTTTAGTATGGACACATTCTAAATAAGTTGTGTGTACTAAAATGGGATTTTGTGGATGGTTTTCCCTTCTATAGCTCAAAGTCAAAATTGGAATCAAGGTTATGGCAATTACTGGAACCAGGGTTATGGGAATCAAGGATACGGCTATCAGCAAGGTTATGGTGGCTATGGAGGCTATGATTATTCAGGATATGGGTATTATGGATATGGACCAGGCTATGATTACAGTAAGTAAAGAGAACTGTATTGGGTATAAGCAAGCATAACTAATTAGCAGTTTAATGCATTTGTTTTCTTGTTCATAGGTCAAGGCAGTGCAAATTATGGGAAGACACCAAGACGTGGTGGTCATCAGAATAACTACAAGCCATATTGATCAAACTTATTCAGGTATGCAGTGGCATGGTCTCTTTTGGAAAATGACTGCATAGGTTTTGTATACAATGCTGTAGATGGATATTTCAGTTCTGTACCAAATTTAACTTTACAATAAATTTCTATGGCCTGTTAAATGTGCATCTTACTTGGAAGAGCTCCCTGGAAATGTTTTACATGTTTAATACTTACAGATAACTAGTTGTCTAGACAGTGTGGTGTGTAAAGTTCAGCCTTGCTGAAGATATTAATTAATGATTTTATTAATAGGTTAAACTGAAACTGATTTTGAGGGTCTGCTTAAAGCTGCAGCTCTGCATCTAGGGACTGCCTCTTGGAGTTAAACTATGGACTCTGCATTACTCCAGTTGTACAGAATGAGATGCATCTTAGGGAACCAGTGTCACTTTCCACCTTTTTATTTTGTATTGTTTTTGTGTCATACATTTCCTGTAATGGAAGTGTTAATTTTACTGTACTTTTTGGTACCTTTTTGGAATCTAATGTATTGTAAGGTATTTTACATGTGTTCTGATTCACCATGACATGGATATTGAAGCTATCCTAGCTTTTGAAATAAAAAAGGCGTAATCTAGTGTCTTGTGCCATTCTTCAGCTTGTGTTAGTCAAACGCCAGTATACTCCTTCCAGATCTTAGTTCATGGCAGTACCTTGATAGCTGAGTTGTGCTTAAATGTTTTTAATCCAAAAACTAGAAGGCTGGTAGTGGTAGTTGTGCTCACTTGCAGTAAAGTGGCAGCTAAAATCTACAGCCACTTCTGCCTAGAAGCCAAGGGAAAGCCCCAGCTGTTGCGGAGGCTGTGCTGGTGGCTCATGCTTTAGAGAGCAGAGAGGCTCAGCATAGCTGTGTTGGTGTCTGCAGTGTAGGGCTGTGCTAGGAGGAGCCAGAGGCATAGGTAGGGCTTGAGAGGCAAGACTGCATTACAGGAAGAAGCCAGGAGGTGTGCAGGAAGGTAGCTGTGCTGCCTTCGGGTTTCACTGTCTTGAGTCGGACTTTTCTACAAGTTTTTAATAGCATGAATACCTGCCTTGAAAGACAGGTTAGACAGACCTTAAATTACCAATGCAAAATCTGAATTTGTGCAGCCTTTTTGTGTGTCAAGAAAAGGCTAAAGAAAACTTCCACTGAAGTTGTGGTAGAAAAAAACCAAAGCTACCTCTAAAGAGGCAGCTCTGTCTGCAGACATGAGTGACCAGCTAGAAATATGCTCTCCTTGTCTTAATAGTTTACCACTATTTTAAGACAATAGCTATCATGTCACTCCTGTCTTGCTGCAGAATAGTCCCAGTCTCAGATTTATAAATAAGTAGCAAGTCCTGCTGCACAAAATGAGCTGTTTGTTGCAGTAGTCAATTTGATTATTTACTTTACTTTTAAAGCTAAAATATTACTCTTGCAATAAATTCTATTCAAATTAATGGGAACCAGAAGTAACTTAAGAAAAAACAAACAGATGTTACTAGTGACCTTATTTTTTACCAAGAGATTCAGCTATCCCTGCAGGGACTGTAATATGCTGCTCTCTGCTGGCTGTCCTGGAAATAAAAAGCTTGCTGTAAAGTTAGAAGTTAGTAAGACATTTCTGGTTTAAGTGGAAAGCTCAAGTATAAAAAAGAAAAGGTACAGCAGATTCTAAATAATAATCATTTACAAGACAAATTTACAGCTGGAGTATGTAACTTAATGCCCAGCTTACTTGCAAATAAAATTGCAGACCATTGAAACAAATAAGTACAATACTTAACACTACTGTTCCAAGATTTAAAATATAATTGCTTTACTGCATACTTTTTTTACTTGTTTTCATACAAAGTAAGGGGTAAAGTAAGGGGTAACACAGTATTTTTCTAGCAAACAGTTTGCCCTCCAACAGGGAATTTGCCTAGCATCAGGACTGTAGTGCTACAATACCTCTGGCTAGTGCACTGTTAGTCAGCTGGCTGTTGGTGTTTTCTGGGTGTAGGTTCTCAGGTAATGCTTCCTTGACAGGTGATGTGGCCTTAAGCAGAAATTGAGGATGCTGGTACTTAAATGTAGAGCTGCCTTTCACTTTTCTTTTCATTAGAAGGTTGTGATACAAAGAACATGTAATCACCTGGTGAAAGCAAGGGCTTGTACACAAGCTAATTCTACTTGGATGTTTCTTGAGGACAGAATATTTTGTAAGAACCTGTTTGGGAGCCACGATGCTCAGCTGTCTGTTCCTCATGCATTTGATGATACAAATTAGGGACTGAAGTTTTTGACCTAATGTTGGTCACTGAGACCGTTGGATGAATACAGTGTTACTAGGGACCTTGTTATGAAATGAGCTACTGGTCAGAGGAGCCTGGATAGGACTGGGTGTACTGGCAGCTAGAATGGTGTTTGCATAGGTAGCAGTAGAATAAGACAACCCATTGGCTCATAAATTTTCAAAAAGTCATAGCGTGAAAGAGCATGACTAGAAAGTGTAGTTTATAGTAGCTGTTAGAAATATATTCCTTCATAATTGGGTTAGATATGCTGTTTTAAATAATAAGTCAGTTTCACACTTCTGCCAGAGTTGAAACAAACTCTTGTAAAATTTATTTCTCCTAAAGCTTTAACTAATAAGAAAATCAAAGGTACTTTATCTGGTCTAAGACATGCCAGGTTAAAGATTAAATGTTCATTACTATAGTAGAATGATGTTTCTTAGTAGTAGATCTCGAGCATTGTTTGAAACCTATGGAAAGAAAATGTTACGGTTTTGTTAGTGTTGGTTTTGTTTGTTTTTTTTTTGTAAAAGCATCATTAAAAGGAATTACTTCATTGCCTCACTTTCGCTTACATTATATGTAAGTGTCATACTAATTCTGTACTTAGTAAGAGGCTTTTTGCATTCTTTGTTTTCTGTAGAAAATAAAAGCATTTTTCTTGCTTAGTTTAGACACAGACAAACACATTAAGATATAAGGCCTCAAAGTTAAACTGGCACTTTCTGTTCTCAAGAATAAGCAGTACAAACAGCTGTATGTCTTTCCATCAACTTGTTGAATAAAATGTTAACACATTTTTCTTGTGCCTGCTATACTAATATTGCACTGAACTAAAAGCATGTTTCTCCCTAGCTCAGGGCCATGGCACTGTGACTTTAATATGGTGGTTGAGGCCCTCAGTGGTTACATAGGTTACAATTATTACATTAGGTACATTCCTCTCCAGGTCTGGAGAGTTTTACTGGGCACTTTGTTAAAAAAATAAACAAACCAAAACTGGTTGCCTTTAGTCAGTTGGTTGAAGTACTAACTGTACCAGAGGGGTTGTAGTAACAACTGTGGTGTTAAGTGTGCACTGTCCTCAGGTTTGTGGCAAACCTGAGTTGCAGCTAGGTGTTCTCTGTAAGCAAGCTGTAGAGGGACCTCAACCAGTAATAAGATTTGCAAGGCTTGAAAGACTTAACAGGACTGTCTTACTAATGCTTACAAACATTTGAGTAAAGGGTAAACTGATGCTCAGTCATGAGGTTAACAGCCATGAACCTGAAATGACTCTACAGAGCAGTAAAAAATGCACAAGAGAACAGAAGGCAACAATACTTCAAAGTCAGATGCTAAGTAAAGTAGGAGCTAGAGTAATAAAAGTACTGTTTGTAGCTCTTTGTAAAGCTGTTAGCATAAGCTGGGGATTTCCAAATTATGGCATGCAGAATGTGCAGTGCTCCTGCCCTTAAGGGCAGTTGAGGAATAGTTTGGCAGCTAACTAGACACTGCCTACAGCTGCAGCAGCTTCTGTCTGGAGACTTGAGGCACTGAGCAGCTGGCATAAAAGTTGTGGGGTTTGTCTTTATGTGCTAGTTGTTTGCACGTCAAGGGTTAACTCAGTCACTCTTAGAGCTTCCCACACAAGCATGGCATGCTCTAGTGGTAGAGACATGTTCAACCTACTGTGAAAACAAATGCAATAGGTACAGTCATACTAGGAGTGTTGGACTCTGATAGAAAGTAGCTGTGAATGCCAGATGTCCACAAGTCTTGCCCATGCTTTTAGACTGCCAGAAATTCCTGCAAACTAACTGAAGTAAAAGCATCTCTGTGGAAACTTGGTCCTGCCAGTGACAAAGAATTTAGAAAGAATTTTTTCACAGAAAGGGTGATCAGACATTGGAACGGGCTGCCTGGGGAGGTGGTGGACTCTTCGTCCCTGGAGATATTTAAAAAGAGACTCGATATGGCACTCAGTGCCGTGGTCTAGTGACTGTGGTGGTAATTGATCAAGGGTTGGACTCGATGATCTCTGAGGTCCCTTCCAACCCAGCCTATTCTATGATTCTATGATTCTATGAAAGGTTCTGAAATTACGTATTGGGAACCCTGGCTTCTAAATAGTAAAGGGCATATATAGCTAGAAAAATACCTGTTCAGGTAGAGGAAGTGGATGTTTTCAGATGGTTCACATGTTCTTCCATATCTGGAGAGAGAATAAGAAATTTAGCTAACCTATGACAAGGTTTAGCAAACTGCAACAAGTTTTCATATTAACTTGGTTAATACCGAGTGCACAGAATTTGTATAAAAAGCTAAGTGGCAAATGCACAGGGATTATGGCTTTTTCAGACCAAAACAGGGACAGCTTTTACCAGTTCCCTTTGTTCAGATGGGTAAACACTGGAACTCTGACAGAGCCAAGGTATTTTAAGTCATGTGCATCTCTGGCATAAGGACTTTGGTTACAGAACTTTAAACAGAATAATTTGGAACCGAAGGCTAAACACTTAGAAACTGATTTTCCTATGTGCTCAGCATCCACTATCTTGGCTCTGTTTTAGTATTTCTGAAAAGCAGTTTAAGTATTGACTTAAAAGGCAACCCTCTGTAGTGTAGTTTTGATTTGTACTACCTGTTAGTAGTCTGTCAATTGTGTCCACAACAAATTTTGCATCTTCCATGCTGAAGCACATTGGGGGCTTGAATTTAAGAACGTTTCTTCCTGGCCCATCTGTACTCAGTAGAATACATTCTTCCTTAAGCCTGAGAGAGCAATAACAAAGAAATAAGTTTTACCTTTGCATGTAGTTCCGAGGAAGTTGCAAACAACAGCACGCAGGTTGTCCAGACAATGCCTTTCTGCACTCTCTGGTTTCTTTTTTCTGCTGATTTGCTATATTTCAAAAACTACTGAGTGACAAGGTCACTTTGTTATTGTGTGCTTGCCTCCCACATTGAGGAACTGCCCCATTGTCCCCTGGTACCTTGTTATTAGATATTCTGCTTCTGCTGTGGCTGGGGTCCTTTCTGCTTGATCCTTGATCAAGTCCACACCAATGAATAAGCCAGAACCCCTTGAAAGGAAATAAAAATAGTCAAGCTGTGTCAGAGGAAGGAACTGCAAGTGAAATAAAATAACTGAAAGTTTTTTGTGAGACCAAAGCTTTACAGCATGAGAATTACCTGACTTTTGGTTAGAAAAGGTATTGCTGTTCTGAAGAAATGTAGTAATACAGTACAGACTTTTATCTGCTTAGAATGGCAATGCTGAACATAAGTATATTTTCCAACCAATTATTAATTCTATTCTAGATACACTTTAGCTAAGTGTTCAAACAGGAAAGTGAATCCCTTTAAGTGACTAAATATGTTTTTGACAAAGCTCAGGTTTGTTTTAATCTAATGTTCACAAGTCTGATTTTTGCTGAAGACAGATTTAATTTTTAATTTCTTAAAACCTTATGAACTGAATTGAGTCATTTAAACCAAACAAAAAGCAGCTACAGGTGTAAATAAGGCACTGATACCTGACATCACCAATGATAGGATGCTTTATTTTCTGCTCTTCAAGTAGCTTCATCAGGAAGTTTCCTACTTCTGTGGCATGAGCTTGCAGGTGTTCCTTCTCAATCACATCTAACACAGCTAATCCAATGGCACAGGAAACAGGGTTTCCTCCAAACTGAGTTCAGGAAAAGAACACACATGGGCAGGGAAGGGAAAGAAAGATGCAGTTTTGTCACTTGAGAGTGTGGCTTCTGATATAATGAGCTTACTGTTATTTGTATCAGGTGGAGCCAGTAAATAGAAAGTTATACCATTGGAAGATAAAAATATGAACAGTAATTGGGTGGTAAGGATTAATAAATACGCTGTGGGATAATGTAATTTAAATACTTAGACTCCTATAGTGAAAAAGATGTTGGCCAGCTTTGTACTTACTGTATTAAAATACTCTACTCCTGTGGCTGCAAATGCTTTTGCAATTTCTCTCGTTGTTGCTACACAGGCAATAGGGTGCCCATTTCCTATTGGTTTCCCCATAGTGACAATATCAGGTATAAAATCTTCTCCTTGAAGCTGAAATGCCCAAAAGTGCTTGCCAACCCTGCCAAAGCCAACTTGAATTTCGTCAGCAACAAATACACCTCCTGCCTTGTGCACATGCCTGTAACATAACAGATTTTATTGTCTCTTGAGAGGAAACAACATAATTACTGTTTAAGAGCATGCAGAAAGCATCCTGTTGTTAAAAGTAAAAAGATAAAAAGATACTAAATGACCACTTACTCTGCAACTTTCTGGAAATAGCCTGCTGGTGGAATGATTTGACCACCCACGCTTGGCAGAGATTCAACAAAAAATGCAGCAATCTGAAACATACATAACATGTCATGTTTTGAACTCGCTACAGAAAGTTGTGGAACTTGTGTTAGCAGTTGGCAAGCTCTTTGTCTTTATGTGGTTCTTGCATGATTACGTGAATCTTTGCTTTTTGACAAGTCAATACCACTTAGCTCAGTAATCCTGAATGGCATTGACAGCCATGCTTATTTCTAAGGCAAGACAAATGGGTAAAGGAATCATGTTTTACCTTTCTGCTTCTCTGATGTGCTTGCTCGATGATATTTTTCACTTCATTAGCATAAGCTGTTAATGCATCTTCATGGTCTTCTCTATAAAGTCCTCGGTATGTGTCTGGAACAGGAGCCTATGCAAAGGAACAGTGTTCTCTCCTCAATGCATAGTAAATAAGACATTATGAAATGGAAAAGTAGTTGATAGTTACAGGCTGAAGTACATACCACGTGGACCCATTCCTTTTGTCCTTCTAGATTTCTGAATTTATATGGGCTTATGTCAATCAAGGATGTCAGATGTCCATGGTAAGCACTTAAAAAAAAAGTCAGCAGTACTAAACAGTAATTTCCTGAGTATTAAGTTAAGGATTCACATTACTGATAGCTAAGGAGTAGCTACTTCCTGTCCCCTGGTGGGAATGCAGTCTGACAAAAGCTCTGAGATTTTTATCAATCAGCTTAGTAGTATCTGGAATTTTTCTACACATATGAACATAGGGGATATACAGAGGGACAGTATTCCTTGTCACTGGTTTGCCAAGGTCAGTGAGTAAAGTGACAGCAGTGTAAGTCACAGGCAGTATCACAGACTGCACAACTGGAAGGGAGGGATCTAGCCTACTTGTGAATATCCTCCAACAATGGAGTTTCCAGTCTCTCTGGGCATCCCCTTCTAATATTTGACCACCTTCATGGTGAAAGAGCTTTTTGCTATGTCTCATCAGAATTCCTCAGGATTTAAGTTAAGTCTGTTGTCTTTTCCTATCACCTTGCATCGTCAGGCCTGGCTTCATCTTTCCTGCTCTTTCCCATTAAACAGTTGTAGATACAGTAAGTTCTCTCAAATTGTCTTTTACAGCTGAACAAATCCAATTTTCCTCACCTCTTACAGCTCCTACCCATCATGGCAAGCCACTGCTGGCCTCCTGCCCTCCAGGATGTTAATGGCTGTTGGGTACTGGAGAGCCCACCCTGGACATAATTCTCCAGGCTGGTCTTACAAACACTGAACAGAGGGAAAAAATTACTTCCTGTAAATTCCTGGTTGCAGTCTTTGTACTACAACGGGTTTTCAGAAATGTACTGACCCAAAGACCAAAACTCAGCCTCGTACCCCACAGTAGATAAAAATTGCCAATATACTTACTGGTCTAAAACTATAACATCTTCATGTTTTGTATACTGCCGTGCCAGTCTTAGGGCAAGATCGTTAGCTTCAGATCTGCAATTGAAAAATTCAGTAAGTGATTCACTGTGGAAATAAAAAATTTCTGAGTTTGGAAATTCTGACCTCCCCTGTAGTGCTTATTTGCATCTGCAGAGAACAGACTGAACTAGATGCATGAACAGAATAAAATCCATCTTCAAAAGCTAGGGTACAGAAACTACTTTTGTTTTGTAGCTGTAGTTTGCTTGGGAAATCATCCCCTGCCCCAGGCAGCAAAATATATATTGATACATTTGATTTTGTTAACAGAAACAGTTCCCAGTTCAGAAGACAAGTTGGAACAGAAACTTACACAATAAAGACTTTTTAAAAAATAAAGAAAAAAGAAACCCCTTAAAATAAGTAACTTATACAATATATACTTATACAATAAATACCGTGTTCTGTAGTCAAAGTCCTTATGAACAAAATAAAACTCTTCTTAAATAAAGGACTAGTTTACTTTTCTACTAGTTTACTTTTCTGATAGCATGTTAACTGTGAACTTCAGAGTCTTTGAAGTTTGAAAAAAAGACCAGTTTCTTCAAAAATCCCAAACCATTTTTTTGTTCGTATCTAGTTGTTGACACCAGGTCATGCAGTTGGCTGTTAATAATGCTGTATTTTACTTGTCTCTGTACAATACTGAAAACACTAACAATTCAGTATATTTGACTTACCCAGAATTCAAAAAATAGAAGATGCATAACTTGTCAGGTAGCGTTTTTGAAAGCCTCTCTGCATAATCCACCATGTTGTCATGAAGGTAACGTGAGTTTGTGTTTAACAGTTGATTTTGTTCATGGGCTGCTTTTACTATATCAGGGTGACAATGTCCAACTGCAAGAGGGTGAAGAATGGTTTTAGAGTTCTACATTACCTCTAAAGTTTGTTCACAAACATGTACAGGCTTAACACTTGGACTTCTCTGCTAGTACAGAGCTGTTGTCACTGATGATTCTATTTAATCAGCGAGGCATTAATGATACTGACAATGTAAAAGTAAAAATGGCAATGTTGGTACGCCTCAAAAACTTTCACTTAGAACTTTTTGCTCAAAATAATAGCCTCTTTGAACAGTGGAAAGATAAGCTAAAACAAATGGTGTCTCTGTGTAGTATTTGGATTTAGACACTTAAATCATTAAGGTAGGGGCTTGGATAGAATCTTAGAAGTTAGCAACCCTGCTAGGGTGCTAGTGACATCATTGACCATTAAAAAAGATTCAAACACTGTAAGAAAGAAACAGCTACTTCATAATACACAAATAAGACACCACACTGAGCAGTGATCCGGTGACAGTACCCTTAAAAGTAACTTATACAGAGAGAACAATTTGTCAAGCCATTTGTTAGCCTTGAAGTTTGCTTTACTTGAGCTTTCATAGGAAAAAAAAAATCAGATAATAATGTTTCTATCAAGATAGAACAGGAAACAAGCCTGGAAAGCAGGTTCATACACAGATTTAAACATGAACCATAGTTTGCCAAACTACAGGCTCAAGAAATATTTTTCCACTTTTTCCAAGTAAACAAACAACCCCAACACAATAGGATAGTTGTAAAAGGTACATATAGTTCCTTTTCTCCTTAGAAAAATATAGTATCAAATAACATGACTTTTAACTTACCATGAGCAACATTGTTTATGCAATCAAGGTATTGTTTTCCAGTTTCATCATACATATACTGGCCTTTTGCCTTCACCATCTTCACTGGATCTTTGGGAAAAAAAAGCTTGCAAGAAGACCTATGGCAAGCATCCAAAAGCAAAACAAATCTTTAGTTAATTCTAATAGTTGCCTAGTTTATTCCACTGGAGTTGTTCTCAGTTTCAGTCAGTTAATCAAGAGAAAGACATTTCCCCAATTTGCCAGCACATGCTGACATCCTGCTTCTGAACCAAACCCCAGGATGGGGATGAGAACAGGCCTTGTGCTTTAAATCAAGTCAAATTTTGTTAGACTCTCAGGGAAAAAACAAGGTCCAGAACTGAAAATTCTTCACTAGGAATCTAGCCATGGCACACAGATAGGACTCAACCTCAAGAGTTTCAGCCAGGCTTAACTGTGGTTCCTTACAGTCTATGATGTCAGACCTTCCATTTTCCTGAAACCCTCTTCATTTTCTCCTATCTTCTGATTGCTTTTATTGTATGCTTGCTAAGATCTTGATTTACCAGCCAGTGTGGTTCGGGTGGTTGTTACATCTTCATGAATATTCTTAGATGAAACCTGTATTTTTGAAAGGCTGGGTCTACTTAAATGAATTTGCTTTGTTTCACTTCTGAGCTAAACTGCCATACAAGTAAAACTGAAACATATGTCTGCCTAACTAGGAGTTGCAAGGCTTTGTTGCTGAAGGGCAATGCCAGACTTTAATGCTTCGTTTAGTAAAATATTGCTTATACAAAAATCAAATAATTTGACCATAAATCTAAATCATTGCCAAATAAACAAAAGGGACAATGACAAAATGAGAAACTTCTTCACTGTCCCTCCCTTACAGGAACACCGTGTTTTCTGTGTGAATTGGCAGCAGAATGGTAAAACAGTTTTTGTAAGCTTACCCTGACTGCTCAGCAGATGCCAAAAAGGCTTTTCTAGGGGCTGGGTCTTTCTTCCCAAGGGGTTAGAAAAAGATAAAATACACACAGTGGTGCTCTTCAGGTTTGTGTAACTGTGTCTTGGTTTGGTTGTTAAACCGTGACAAACTGGCACCATTCTAATTCCTCCAGAATCATAACATGTATAATGAATCAAGCAGCTTTTATATACACATATATAAGGATCACTATGAAAACAGCACCATGGTTAAATATTACCAGTTCTGCCACCATTCCTGGTAACACCCTACAGAACCAAGAACTTTTTAGGTCAGCTGGAGCAACATAAATAATTAGCAGTTCGGAACTGAGTCTTGTACTTCTATCAAACTGGGCAGACATATGTTGTTAATTCTGTCGCGTTTTGGGTGCAGTAAGTTTTCTGAAAGGCTGTAATGATAGCCGGTCAGCTGGACCCTCTGCCCAGCGATGCTTTCCGAGCAGCCTGAAGCCTGAGCAGGCGCGCTGGGTATCACCGCTTCGATACTTGGGTTTTGTGCTCCCCCCTCTTTAAGAGATTCATGGCCACAGGCAGCTCACAGCTCCGCCTTTCCCCGCGATCTTGCCCGTTCGAACCCAGGGTTCGGCGGGGCCGGGTTGAGGCAGCCCGAGCTCGCCACTGCTGACGTGCCGGGGGCCGCGTCCGCAGCCCCGGGGGGCGAGAGCGGGCGGGAGAGGAGAGGAGAGGAGGGGGCCGGGCTGAGGCCCTGCGGCCACGTCGGCAGCGCCCGGCCCGGCCCCATCCCGCGGGACTCACCCGATCAGCTGCCGCCGCAGGGACAGGGTCTCCTGCCGGGATCGCTGCCCCCGCCGCATGGCGCTGCCGCCGCTCGCAGGGGCCGGTACCGGGTTCGGTCTCGGGGCCGCCTCCCGGAGGGGCCCGCGCCTTGGGGGGGTTCCGCCCCGCCCCCGCAGTGCCCCCTGCCGGCTGCGGCGGTACCGGCGGTACCGGTTATCGCTGACCCGGGCAGACGGAGCCGGCGGGGCTGAGGTAACCGCGCCCTTATCGCCCAGCCCAGCCCGGACCGCTCCCAACACCCAAAGCAAGCCCAAGGGAGCAGGAACTCACCAGAACCGCTGGGCTCCTCCGGCAGCCAGGCTGGGTCTTGAGGAATCGGGACCGGTGGCTTCGGTTCTGAAGTCCCACAGCACACACGGGGAGAGGTGACATCTGTGAGAGGGTCCCGTGAGGCTGCTGGCAGCTCATGGTGTACCTGGGGGTACATCACTGCCCCAGATCACACCTGCTTACCAGGCAGCTCAGGGGTGATGTGGTTTTGAAGGCTCATCAGGGTCATTATTAATTACAGCTTTGTCTTTTGAAATACTTACACGTTGAGGAAGTCTCTTGCACAGTTAGAAATAATTCGAGGTGGTAGCCTAGGTGTTACCACTGTAGTAATACACATACTTCACTATTTAAGCAAAACTAAACCCAGACCATTACTATTGTTGTGCTCTTGTGTTTGGTTGGTGACCAAAGAGTCAATCCAAAAGTGGGCAGTTGTTAGTATTGAAAGCAGAAGTGCTATAATCAGATTAGTTTGGTCATTCCTCCATTCCTGTTTGATTGGAGTGACTGAGAGAAAAACAGATAAAGAACCAAAAAGGATGCAATGGGTTGAGCCACTGTAGGTGTTGTGTCATATAACTGAGTTCATAAACTTAACTGAGCTTCATTCTAAAAGACTTTGTTTGGATTTCTTTTCCATTCCAAGTACATGTTCACATTCTTCTCTTTTAAACTGGCAAGATCTGTTAAGAGTCTCTAGAAAATGGAGCAGACCCTTTTTAAAGCTATACACTCAGTAGACTTTGTTATTGACTAGATATAGCCACCAATTGTTATCTGTAGCTGCAGTTACTTGATAAACTCGGGAGCAATTTAAATTTTCTATAATCTGGAGAATTGCAAAACAAATTGCTATGACAAAGTTAGAATGAATTTAGCAAGTCAAACTATTGTTGCACAAAAGTCAGGTTAAAAAAAAAACAAAGTGGAGTAAAAGTTAATAATGGCTGTTAAATTTTATTTGGACTCTAAGATATTTAGTAGTTATTTTATAATAACAACCTGATCATTTACAATTTGGAAAGTTCATTCTTGGTTACAAGTGCAGAGTTCATTGTACATACTGACACAATTATAAAAGCAATCTGTACAGAGAGACCATTAAAAAAAAATCTAGTCTTTGCTTTTATTACAGAAAGCACAAGAAAATATTTGGGGAGGGTCTCAAGGGACTGTCCATTACAGCTTTAAACTAGAGATACATGATGCAGTACTAATTAATAATATTTTAACATGTTAAAACAATGGATAAGAAATACTGTTATTAATGCCTTCATTTTTAAGGTAGTTGTTCCCCAAAGAAATGAGTAAACAGAATGCTTTTCATGGCACATACATGATTAAAAATCACAAAGTTTGAAAATAGAGATGTTAAGTATATTTTCTGTAATTTTAATAGCTATATATCTTTTTAAAGGTGATACATTTTATGGAGATTTAGCCAGCTTTGTATAAAATACCATGTAAATACATTCAAAACAAAATCAATTTTCACGAGATGTCCAAACTGCACACACACCAATAGCCCTTTCTCCTCTAACAGCCGTACCAGAGTGATGCAACCACTCACATAAATAAGGGACACTTGCATAACGTGGTAGAGGATTAAGCCTATCAGCATAATTTCAAAACAAACACTGACAGATAAAGCACATATTGCATGTATCTTTCTAAACAGTATATAAATAAGTGAGATTGTCATTTAGACTTTTAAATACCATCAGATTATGTTGTTTCAGAACTGATGGCATACATGCCATTTTAAAATATTTCTATGTCCAGAGTAATTAGAGGCAACAGAGCAAGTGGCTTTTAAGTTTTGACTGTGATATGTTGTGTTGAACATTCATAATCAATATTTTTGGGTTTTTTTTAAGATACTAGGAAAACACGTAACCGAAAAAGTTGTGCTACCTTATGAAATTATTTATAAAACTGCACTCACTCTGTGAAACTAACCAGCAAACACAACTCCAGCTCTTACTCTTAACCATTGGCAATTTGCCACCCCTTTCACTTAATTTGGAAATCCAGTGGGTAACCTGGGTGCTTTTGCTCTGCAAAACCAGATCCTATTTTTTTACATATAATCGCAAAAACGCATGCTTCATAAGTATCCATCTGTACTTAATAACATCATATAAAATGCACTGTTTAACGTTGAGCATATGGTGGGGTGTTTAGGAGAGCAGCAAATAGTATTAGTGTCACTTACAGAGAGTTGGGACATTTCCATTTTAAGTTGTTCACTAATATCTGTTACATAAGAAACCAGACAGACAGACAGACAAGTGAACTGACTGTTCCCTGAAACTGCAGCCATGAGGCAGCGTCTACCAGAACTTAGCAAACTGGCTGATTGTTGTCCTGAGACATAAGAAAACCACAAATGTTAATGTATTTCTTACTCTACTCTGGTGTCAATAATGCCACTTTTTATGCATGGAAAACTAGTTTCCCAGCTTTCCTGTGGTTTTCCCTCAGGGTTTCTACAGTGGTATAGTGTCATAAAATCTATGAAGTACTTCTTCCATTGATTCCTAAGTGACAGGTTTTCAGCACTTGAACTGCAGATTACACAACAGTCAGACATCCCTCTTAGGCTGCCATCTAATGGCACACAAGTCTGTGGAAAAATAGTTCATCTGGGGATGTGAAAATACTAGGAATACTAGAAGCAATTTTTAGCTTACAAATGTAAACTACAGTCAAGGAAAAAAGGTGAATAAACAGGTTTTTACTTACTGGTTTGCTTCAGTAGGTAAGCCCAAGTGGAGCTGTGAAGTATTTCAAACTCTACTCATTATAGTCAGGTTCACTGCAGTCCCAGGAACACAATTTAAAGGCAGGTCAGTCCTGTGAGACTGGGCTGACTAGAGTGACCAGGTCTCTTCTCCCCTTTTATTTGTTTGTGTGTGTTTTTTTTTTAAAGCACTACTGCAAAAGTGTCCAATAAATACTCACACATAAATGGCCTGCAAGGTTGCCACAGTCAGTATGTGCTTTAGCAATCTAAAGTTGCTTTGGCCTCTTGAAATCTATCCAAATACTTTACCCCTCTCACTTGAAATCATTTTCCTGGTTAAACAGCTGAAAGGCTGGCTGTGCTCTAAGCATGTCAGCATATACTTCCCAGGTAACCATATAGTTACATAAAACATACACCCATTCCTCTGTGTGCTGTCAATTAAGGGACACTGGTACAGCATAAATTTTGCATAAAATTGATCCTCGTGTAAAATTTGTTTTTCTTTAGTCAAAAAAATAGGTCTCCTCTAGAGGGCAGCATTAGATCAGTTTTCAATGACCAGGAAACTACTCTGATACTCCTTTATAATATATACTAAATTTACAGGCTAATGAGGTACAGTTACATTGACCAAAGATGATTATTTACCATTACAATAAACCAGGAAATTTCTGGCATCTTAATATTTTAACAAAGCTACACATTACAAATGGGTGAGTTCTTGCAGTCTAGCTTTAGTCTGTGATATTTAGCTGATGGCAAAAGCCATGTGCTGTTAATCTAGACTGTCCAGATAGTAAACTCTACAGCCTGAAATCTTTGCTGGTGTCATCTAGTTCAGCACTATTAGAGCCAACACTTGTGCTCAGTTACAGTGGCTGAAATGGGACACTGAGCTTGCACATGGAAGCAAGAAAAAAAAGCAGTCAAAGCAGAACACAGGCTTTCTGGAAAGCCTTGGTCATGACAAACACACTTCCTGGCTTGTGGTTAATGTAACAACCTTACAGCCATGGGTAATGACCTTGTCACTTTCCATGGAATACTTTTTATCATTGTACAGGATGTCAAACTGCTGAAACCTCATACATGTTTTGCTGGTTTGATTAAGGATTTCAAATGATGAATTTATGAAATTACAGAAGACGAAAGCTCACCTAAATATTTCCTTTTTTTTGGTTTTCTAAAAAGAAAACACATCAGAAAGTCGTTTATCACTAGAAGAAATGTTCTTATTTTTAAATACACAGGAGAAAAGTCCACATGGAAATAAATTTATCACTGTTACATATACAACAAGCATTAGAAGCAGTGTATACAAGAAAGACAGCTCCCCCCACAAGCACAAAACAAAGCGTATGGCAGTGTCTCGATTATTTAAAAAACAAACCAAACCAAACTAAAATCCCTGTGCATTAAGGCATGGAAACATTTTCATTTTGGTGTCAGACCAGGTGTTCTCTGCTACCTGTTTCATATGCCAGAGAAAGAGTCCTTGGATTCACTGGCCCAGCCCCCAATTCAGCTGCAAAACTAATTCATCTTACCTGCCCCCATCAGCACAGGCCAAGTCATCGGGTTCACCTTCTGGCAAGGGTCTCTCTGGAGCTACCAGCATGCTTTCAACACTGAACTGGATTGATTTACAGACACAGGGTTATTTGGCCATGCTCCCTCCATCCCCCAAATCCATTCACCCCAGAAGCTTTATGGAGCACTCCCCACACTTACTGCATCACCACCCTGGAGCACCAGGGGCCAGGACCCAAGTAGCCATGTCATGGATTTGCTGTGTGCTGGGGCAAGGTGGTCCTGCCTGCAGAGCTTTGTGGGTGGAAAACTTGAAGTGTTTTGGCGAGTTCTTGTGCCTTTAGGACTAATTTGGGGACCTTTGCTTCCAAAATTGGTAAGGCTACTGTCTGTTAAAGGATGTTGGTAGTAACTGAAGGATGATTGTTAGCTGCAGTTTTAAATATAAAAATCCTTAAAGAAAGCTGCTCTGCTCCTAGGCAGCAGGCAGATGTGGGTATCTTAACTTACAATGGAAATGACCCTGCTTTCATGATCAGTTAAATTACACTAAGGAATTTTACTTAGCAAGCTAGAAAACTCAGGATAGAACATAAATTTGGCTGGGCTTCAGATTCCCCCAAGATTGGAACTTCATTGTTTTAACCAAAACATCTATTGATGAATCCACAAAGCTAACATAATGAATACTTCAGTGATCAAGACAGATCAATTGCTCAGCCTCTGACTGACCTACATTTCATAAGCATCAGCAGCCTCCAGTCAATCATCTTTATTGCTGCTGACATCTAGTGAGAACATTTCACTGCATTTCTGAATTTCTGTAAAACAATCTTACACTCTCTCAAACCAGAAAAAATAAAAAAGAGCAGTTTCCTAGGGAAAACACACTGCTTTGTGAGGGGCTCAGATAAGTACTGAGCTTTGAGGGAGACTGCTGCTACTACCTAAAAGTATCTTAGTGAGCTATTTGCAAATTCAGAGTATTCAAAAAGATCCACACATAAACATTTTCATATGGAAGGAGAAAACAATCGACTGGATCTGGCATGGATTTGCTGAGCAAAGCACAGCTTTCTTGAACTCTTCCCAATAGCATCACGACTGCTCTGAAACAATTTAGCATTTAACAACCTACTTTTCTAAATATATGCGTGTGGAAAGCACATGGAAGCCTAAACAGATTTCCTCTTAGGCTCCGTGTGATCAATTAAAAATAAAAATCAACAATTCTCATAATACAGTCTGTCCATCTGCAAGGTATGACCTATAAGGAACACAGAGCTCAGAACATAAAGGCCAAACTCACCACTCTTGGGTGAGGGCCTGGAAGGATGTCAGATGCAGATCCCAACAGCCTGAGGATCTGCACCATGCTTGTCCCCAGGAACTCTGCTTTCCACAGCTCTCAGCTGCTTTGGTGATGGAAGGGGTTGGCAGAAGTACCACTAGCAGGTCCTTGAAGACCTACTGGTTGGTTCCTTGTAGTTGAAGCACCAAAGGAGCTGCATGCAGCACGATGTGGACCTGCCAGTTCTTCTGATGGAAATGAGTGGCAGAAGTCCAGAGAAGGTACAGCACAGAGGCTGCTGAGTTGTATGTGCTGGATTTACCATAATCGGGGTGCAGAACAAACCAATGCAGAGAGGGCATTTGCCTGGGAACTTTGAAAGATGATCACTGAAGGATTTGACAGGGAGGCTGTAGCACTGATGGGTATGGATGCATGCCAGCCATGGTCCTGTGCAAGGAAGATAATTCCAGCCTTCCTTGGCTGGCATGGAAATGCTGCAAGCGGTCAGGTTGTGTCTTGGGGACAGGGAAGAAGAACCCTGCAAGAGGTTCAGTCAATTCCAGATGAGCTCTCTTCCTCCATTGCAAACAAATGTCTTGGGTTCTGTGGCAGCAGCAGCTCTGTGTTGGGAGGGGGACGGCTGCCCTGCAGGGTGATGAGAGCAGTAGGTAAAGCACTGTTCTGGTATTCTGTATCAATGTTTTGCAGGCCTGGCAGTGGTCACAGTTGATGCCTACAAGCACTGGATATTCCACAAGTTGAAGACGGAATACTGACTTGTTTACCTGAAGATAATAGGACTTCGGGGTATTTCCTCAGAGAAAATATAAATTTTAATATAATTTCATAAGCTTTGGAGGTTAGCTTGTCTTGTAGCTTCAGTGATATCAAACTTCTTCAAGTAGGAGCTAGATAGAAAGCTGTTTAGTTTTTGCCAGCGTATGTAAAACAAGACTTTTCTATCTGCATTGTAGATTGTTTGTGGACACTTCCAGATTCTTGTGCTTTCTGCAGTCATTCTGGGGACTGAACTCTCATTGATATTGATAAGAGGTTCCATGAACAGGACACATACAGGAATTTAAACGTAGAAGCCCACAGTGTGGTTTGGAGTAGTGATTGCTTTTAGTTTGGACGTGACTTGGGAGATGGGAAGAGCAACTGTACATTAAGGGAACAATTACAGATCTTCTTCCCAGTGACATCAATGAGAGATTTGCCTTCAACCTTCCATAGAAAATAATTTTTAGCTTTAATTTGAGACAGTAAAGGAAAGGGGTTTTCAAAAGCACTAAAAGCCAGTGGGAGCTTGGTTGAGCTGCTCCTTATGCCTTTAAAAACCTCTGCACCAAAAGTGATAGCTAACAACGTGAAATGGAAGTAAATAAAATTCATTTTCATTGCTGTTTTGAGTTACATAATTCTTGTTTCTTGATTGTTAGTTGATATGAATTTACATGAATTTAACCTATATGGTGACCAAGAAGATGGTCAGTATCTGGTAAAAATGCAAAGTACAGCCACAAAGCAAGCAATGTTTAGGTGTAGACCCCAAGCAGTTAAAAAAAACAGGTAACAAAAGTTCACTGCCTCCAGCCGTGAGTCTTTTGTGTCCACATCTACCAAGCTAAATGGCCATTTCAGCACTTCCCAGCAGGTAACAAATGCTCCAGGACTAAAAGGATGAGCTCAAGGACACCTAGGACCCAGTCACAGATAAGAACTCACAGTTATCAGTCAAACATCACCCTACCTGCATGAAGCACTGAGCATGTTCTCAGTGTTCTTCAGAGCATAAGAGCAAGAACTACCTTAACACTAGGTCAGCTTGGGCAGGGCAGATCACCCCTGGATGGTCACATCCCTCTCTCAAGTCCTCTCTGGCAGTAGCTGCTGTAAGAGAGGCAGTGGAACAAGGATCTAACAAAGTTCAGATCTAGTCAACGCACCAAAAATTACTTCCTTTTCTATTTTCCAAGATCAAGGACACAAAGAGCCCTTATGTCATCTGGTTTGATGTTGTGGTCAGGCTCTTAATTTCACCTAAGACTCCTACACAGAGCCTAGCAACTTGTGTTGGGCTAAAGTATTTCCTAAGTATTTCCTCCAGAAATTATCTGTTAAATCAAAAAGACATTAAAGTGGTGGGTATTACATCACTGGTCTGGTTAGGATTAAGTAGTCTCACCAAATCCACTGCTTACTTTATCTGATTTTGTGTAGGTTTAGTTTCTACCCGTTGGATGGATATTTGTACATTTTTTTCTGTTCATTATAAGAATCTGTTAATATAAAGTGTCTCCTCCCTTTAAAGGAATCTGATTGCCTCTTGATTTTCATTGTAAGCTGAACAGACTCAGCTGTTAGCCATTTTATTCCTCCCTGAAATAATTTTTACGGCTTTTTAGTACCCATATTTTTTTTTTCAACATCTTTAAAAATGTGGACAGTGGAATAGTTTGCAAATTCTTAATTTATCTCACTTAATGCTGTACGCAGACATCAAAATCTTAATCCTCCTTTTATTCATTACCTTGCTCTGCATGGGATGTGCCTGAGATGATTTGAAAGAGACCAAAAAAGGGGAGAGGAGGACAAGGGGAGTGTGCAGAGTTAGAGTTTACAATTAAAACCACGTAAACCAAGACAAATCAAACACAAATGAGCCCTCCAAACCAAGACAATTAAATACTCCAAACTCTCAAGTTTTGGGAATCCCAACTGCAACATTATGTTCTCTATTGTTTAAGAGCAAACTTCAGCAGAGCCGTCCCTGTCCTGCAATTCTCCACACTGAAAGTACTGACTAATATTTTGTGCTTTGAAATTCTGCAGCGGAGGTTTCTTAGGGAGTTTGGGTTCCACAGTAAGAAAGCGCTTGCACAGCTTCAGCCACACACCCCAGAACAGGAGCCACAGGTGTTTCCTCTTGAGGGGAAAAAGCTTTTCTTGATAGTAGCAGAAATATCCACAGGTAGTCAAGGTTGTTCAGTTCAGGCAAAGAATTGCTATTTCCAGTAACAGCAGGTAGAAGTGAAGGGAGCTTGGCTTTGTTTCCTCTTCAAGTTGCAAGTCCTTCTCATGTTTGACCAGCTGGGATATATAGCAGCTTCTTTGATTCCTAGGGCTGCATCCTTTTTTTCTTCTTTGTTTTCAGCCAGGTGTTTTCACCCTTTTAATGTGCACGTGCAATGCAAATACAGAGTTGAGAGCCAAAGGAGGAGGGGGATTTCTCCTCCCTTCATGCAATAAGGCACACAAGGCAACCCGCTGGTCTCAGTACTGTTAGTTCACACAGCAACACCAGCAGTGAATACTGTTTATCACCAGGCACTGGCATTGGTACCTTCATCAAATCCTGACGTTACCATGAGCATTTTATGGGTTTGGGAGCTTTACACTATTTGCCAAGTCCATAAATGACAGAATCCAGTATAAAAAAAGGTCAATATATTACTGTTGAAAGTTTTTTTCTCCTTTTTTTATACAAAAATTAAAAGGATCAAAATATATCACATTATTTACATATTGTGCTTCATGCTCAGAGATCACTGAAAGAGAACACACAGACATACATTTTCATTAGAAGTGTTCCATTCATTACCTTTACTAATCTTGTTAATATTGTAAGAATTGGCATTCAGATTTCTTTTAGTATTAACAGTACATCCAAACAACTTACCACAGAATTAAAAACTTTTCTATGCTAAGGGCATGCTTACAGCCTAACAAGGATTTGCAACCAGCTAGTAACATGCTTGCTGTTAACTCAAACTGTGTCCACATACCACATGTTTGGAACTGGGTCAGTAATTCCTCTCAGCTTCAGTGTCATACTTTAGTTGGGAGAATGAGGTTACAGCATCCTCCCACAATCATGCCAAGTCCTCATCTAACGGGGGGCATACCTGTCCCCCTCATTCTCCTGGGCTGCCTTTAGCACTTACAACCCCTGCCTGTTGACCACCTGCAGCCAGATTGACTGATTTGAGTCCTGAAGTATTGTAGGGGTTGACAATTATAATGTCAGTGGCAGAAAACTCTTTGGAAATCACATGTGTTGTAAAGAAATTGCCCACTGTAGAAGTCTCAGCTGTGGGCTGAGTAGGTCACACAAGCACATTTTGCAGAGTGATGCAGTCTTTGCACAAGTGATTCCTTAACTGCCTGGGCCATTAAAAAAAGGCAAAACCAGAGCAAGCTTGGGAAAAAAAAAAAAAAAAAAAAAAAAAAGGCATTGCTACCCACCAGTGTTAAGGAGAATGATTTTTCATGCCTAGCAAATTTTTGGAGTGATGTTCCCAGCCCCAGTCTACAGCTGTAGGGAACAAGACACAAAGCTAGATGGAATCCTGCTCTCCCAGATCTCTGCCAGGCACATAACCTGTTGCTTAAAGGAAGTGCAGCAATGCAAACAATCACCAGGCAGCCAGCAAAACTACTCAGGACCTGCTCAAGTTTACAGATTTATTATTATTACTGTACCTTATGCCAACATCCTGCTACTGGCAGTCCGTCTGGTCCCTGCAAAATTGAATTCAGAGATTCAATTTCTGTTGACAGTGTCTGACCCAAAAGAAAAGTCTGACCCAAAAATCTGAAGCTCAGCCCTCGCAAGGCTGAAAGGTTTAGCAGCACTGTTAATTACCATGCAAACCCCATTTGCTGTATATGCACAAGAACAAATACGCAGGCAATGTAATCTGTGCACTTAATAACAAAATTGAGTACTCTCCAGGTTAAAAAAAATTCATTCTTTTCCCTTTCAACAGAAAATTGAACCACAGTTAGTTAACTTTATAATCTGCTTTCTAAGGTAGTCATGTTTACAATCAAATATATATACAGAAAGCATGATGTGGAAATGTATTTTTTGTTTATATGTGCTTTCCATTTGGTGGCAGTGATGTGATTTTTTTTCCGGATGATATCCTAATTGTATTAAATTCGATCCTGCAGTACTTAGTTTCTTTTAAGAATCTTGTTGCTGAACTGATTGAAATAGGAGGAGCTGTGGACTGTGCAAAGGGAGTGTGAAAACATTTGTCTTTTTCTCATGGAGATAAAGAAACATTCAGAAACCAGAAAGCCAGAAGAGCTTACTTAACCAGGAGGAAAACCCTGAGAAGGAAGGAGCCCCTTTAGAAGAGGAACGGACTATGTATGACCAACCCTTTCAAGATACTGTAGAAGAAATAGCTGAACTTCAGCTGCCTTTTCTGGTGCTGGATTTTTTAAGGCTCTGGGATCTCTGGTTGAATGAATTTTTCTGCATGTACAGAGAGCACACATGCGCCGACCCTTCCCCCCAGAGCCACCTCCACATCCTGCAGGGGTGGGAAGCCAGGAGGGTGTGTGTGCAGCAGAGACAACTGCTCCTGCAGATACAGGTCAACTGCATTTTTACATTTTTTTTACTGTAAATGTCAGTCATCACATTTTTTGTATTCTGTATTGATTTTATATGTAAAATAGCCTATGCCCAATAAAACAGATACAGTGATGTAAGGTGACCCTCTCCAGCTACTCACAGTGTAACAGGTCAAGTTATTTTCACCTGCTTTCCTACAACAATTAGAAAACAAAAGCATTTTTCTGCTGACATCAGTCAGTATTTTGGCCCATAACTATTTATAAAAAATATTTAACCTGTACATTTGCCCGAGGTGTCTGGGGATGAAGGGTGGAGGGAAGAAGGCACAGAGCCATAGTTTGACCTATCTGCTGTTAAAGCACATCCTAGCACCGACAGTCCCAGGGTTGGTTTCTGCCCTGGGCCTTTTTTTCTTCTCATGCATTCAAAATGCTTATTTTAGCCATCATAAAACTCCATGCTTTTCTACCATGTTTCACTCAAGTGAGATCAAAAGGGCTTGTCAATTTAAAATGAGCTTTACAACCTGTTGTAAGGCTCATAGTCATGATCCTAGGCTGAAAACCATTGCTAAGTAAGTTCCCAGCAAGCCTGCACGGCATCATTGGGTGCAGAACAAAGACAACACCTCTCAGCCAACACCTTTCCTAAGCAGGAAGATGTGCAAGTGCTTTACTAACTAGTCGTGTAGTAGAAATACTGGCCACTGGGGAATTCACCTACTGCAGTTAACAGTGTGTTCAATAGATAGGTCTTGCATTTTTTAATATAGTTAAGATGAGAAATGGTTGGTAAATACAACATCTCTGGGGAACAGTTATGGAGTTGAAGGAGGCCTGCTGCTAGTAATTGGTTTCTTTAACACATATGAAAGTAATTCAGCTTCTTGAAAGAGAGACCGCTTACTGCCCTTTTGTTTCTCTGAAGACAACTGCAAATCATCTAACATGCAGCATTTTCTATGGTTAAGAATATGAAAACAAAACAATAACCTCTTTTTAGTCAGTCGTGCAGTGCCATGCTGGGGAGCTGAGCACAAACCTTCCTGCATTACCCCTGGACTTGAACCTGAGCTCTGCAAATGCCCTTCCAATCCTCAGGGTGCTGGTGACCCCCTCCAGCCACCACTCCCCAGAACTGGCTGCTCATCTGGGAAAAGCTCAAAACCCAGACTCACAGGGCTGCAGCAGCACAGGCATGAGGGGAGCTAAACCACCATAGGTGCTGAGAGAAACCCAAACTAATTTTTAGCATCTTTTTAGCCCATAAAGGGCCAGGCACCTGCAGGATCTCTCACTGCTGTCACACCTTTTCTCAAGTCACTGTAACTGGGGGGAGGAGGGCACAGCACCCCAGCATCCCTCGGGGTGCCTAAGTAAAACAACTTGTCCCAGCTCTACTGCTTTTTGTCCTTCCTTTCCTTACAGATTCAGCTCCTCAGGACAGGGCTTTGCCACAGCAGAAACACACACAAACCATGCAAGAAAGCAAGAGCAGATATGGTACCAAAGGACAGGGCAGGATCACCCCATCCAGGCCTGGTAAACCTGGGTCCCCTTTGCTTCCTGCAACGCTATGATCTCCCTGTTTGGAAAAATAACTGCTTGATGAGAATGATAAAGGACACAGGTGTTACTCAGCCAGACACCTGAGTTTCAGCAGAGGAGGAGGAGGATAGGTCTAGAACTTTACAACTCCATTTCTGATGACACAGCGAGTCAGCAGAGTTGTTTTATGGCAGGAAATTCACAGACATGTACAGCCTGTCATCTGGGAAAGATCTATACACAAACCAGAGATTCACATTTGTAACAGTGCAGTGAAAAAGATGAGGGCTAAATCATCTGGCATGTTGAGGGAGGAAAAATAATCCACCAGAAACCAAATAATTGTCTTTTACATTCAATTTCCAAGCAAAATAAAGCATGTTGACTAAAGGAGCTTTTTCTTGTACAGCAGAGCTATATGACAGTTCTGGTAGCCATAGGTGTGCTGGCAAGTTGAGAAGTCACACATTTAGAAATGTGGTTTTTGGTGCAGATACCTGGCACTACACTTTTAGTTATGTGTAGCTGAACTAGGGCCTACCAGCTACATTTTAGTAATACAATTCAATAGTGCATAAAAAATACTCATCCTGCAACCTCAAAACATTTGAGGGAAGGGATCGCTCTGCTTTTAGCCATTATACAAAAAATTGTAATGAAAAGAGAGTATATTTTACCAGACCAGATAAGCTCTTATAAACCAGTATAGATTTTTCTTTCTTCTGGGCCCTATCTGAGGAATGATAGGTTCTGGAAGTGAACTTGGGAGATCCACCTTCCTCAGATTCAAATGCCAAAGAGGTTTCCTGAAAAGCAGCTACATGGCGGTGGCCTGGGATGTGTCTGAGAAGGGACAGAGCTGAGGCATGAGCTGTGATCTCAGGTGGAGAAACACCTGGAGGTCTCTTCCCAGAGGCACTTCTTGGCAGCCTGGGGAGTCCCAGCTCAACATCACTTGGCTTCAGCAGTGCTAAAGTGCTGTTGACTCTGACCTGGTTCCCTACAGGGGAGAGCTGGAGCAGAGATCACCCCTCACTTGGTTTGTGGATATTAAGGGATGGAGCTGACCTGGTTTTCAAATTGCATTACTGAAGCCTATTGTTCCTGACTACAATAAGAAGGTCTTCACACAAAGATCCTTTATTTTTACTGCTGTGGCTTGCTCCCATCTGGCCAGAGAGGAGCCCTTACAGAGAGCAGCGAACTTCCAAGCAGTGCAGATAAAACAAACCATTAAGAAAAGTGAGAAAACAATAGCCATCTGCTCTGATTTACTGCAAAATAAAGAACTACCAATCCTCCCTCCCTTCCCCTCTCTGCAAAGCCATGTTCCCTTTCAGTCCCAGCAACGTGTGCTTAGAATGAGTGAAATAAAAAACATACCACGGGACAAGGCTGATCCAGTCCAGGAGGGCCTGGTTCCCCCTTCTGCCCTTTGGCTCCTTTCCTGCCTGGTATTCCTCGCTCACCCTGTTGGCACAACAGGAGAAATATCAGGAATAAGAGAGGAAACACCTTGGCTATAACTCACACAGCATTTGCAGAGTCCCACACCTCACCCAGAGTAGGGAGTAGTTATTGTAGGGAACTGCACTAGCATAACCACAACTGAGTAATTAAATCACTGTGAAAATCTCCCATTAAATCTGGGGGAAGATACTTAGATAATTGTAACAATGACAGACTGACTGGTGTCTGCAGGAAAGCAGGTTGGTATCTGATACTCCAGTGGGAGCAGCAGCTCCCAGCCACTGCTGCTTTCACCTGGGCACTTAAAAAACAATTAAGGATCCCTGTAACAAAACCTTGGCTTGGATCCATTTCAAGGTCTATAAACCAAAACTAAAGATTCTTCACAACCTGGAGGCTGTCAGGCTACTCCATTTCCCCAGGATGGTTGTGCCAGGGGGTACGGGCTTGCAGAAAACACATCCAAGAGGGAAGGAACTAACTGCACTGGGGCCATGCAAACACCTCTGCCAAGGACAAGCCCTTCTAGCAGTGACCTGGAAAACGCTGCCAGGCTGGAGAGGGAACCAACACCCAGAGCAAGCTTTGCTGCCTGCCAGAAAGAGAGGTCAGTCCTGCCATCATGAGCACTTCCACCACCATAACCCACTCACCTTCTCGCCTCTTTCACTCCTCTCTCCTTTCTCTCCTCTGAGACCTGGGAAACCCTGTCACAACATTTTTTAGGTGGAAAAAAAAAGAGGTTTGTTAGTTCAGTATGTGAATATCCTGGCATCTCGGTTCAAAATAAGCAACCTCCAGTGATCAACCCATTCTCCCATGGTGAAAAAGTGACCTTTTCTTCCTGTTGATTTGGTACCTCAGCAATTTCTTGGGAAAGCTAGTGCTTTACCTACCCCAGAAACATTTTTGTTTCCCTGAACCCAATACAAATATTTACAATTGGAAAGGGAAACCCCCACAGCACCTTTAGCTGAGCAGTTACCACTGTGCAGGGGAAATAGTCTGGCAACTGGCCTGAATTAAGCTTTTTTCTACAGCCACAGTGTCTAAGAGTCAGTAGTCTATACAGTGTTAGTGAAATATTTTTCTGACCATCTCGAGCAATTTGATGGTCTTTATGTACATATTCTTCACGTTTCCACATATCAAATAATGCTTTTCCATACTCACATCCAATCCTGGCTCCCCTGGCTTTCCCTGCAGTTGTAAAAATAAAAGTTAAGACATACAGAGTTTGCTGTTGTAGACAAACATACCTAATTTGCTGAAATCCTGTAGTAGTGACAGCACAAGCTCCCCCACCAGCCCCTGGGACTGAAGGGAGCTCTTCCCCATGCAGTGAGATAGTGCTGGTAAACCCAGCTCTGCAGGTCTGGTGGGACCCAGTGTGGTGGGGATTTTATCAGCCTCTGTTGTAGGATTACAGCACAGCATCACCACTCCTTTCCCACCCTGATGATTACCTTCTCTCCTTTGGTACCGGGTAAACCAATGAGCCCTGGAGCACCCGGGAGACCCTTAAGGGAAAAAGAAACAAAGCATTGCCACAGTTGGTGTAAGGCACCTTTCTGTGGATGGCCAGAAAGGAGATAAGAGGAGCACAACTCACAGCAGGTCCCGTGTCACCCTGGTCACCCTTCTCACCACTGTCACCTTTTTCTCCCTTTGCACCGTCCAAACCCTGCAGAAATGAAGAGGCATCAACCAAGAAGACCTGGCACCTCACCTCTTCCTGTGTCTCTGGGATGCTTATACCCACACATGACCACAAGAAATAGTTGCAAATAAAGCTCTAAGCCTGCAGGTTTGGAAACCCAGACTTGCATGTGCCACTCACCCTGAGGGCTCCATGCTGGAGGAGGATTTCAGATTGTTTGGCAGGAAAAAGGGTCTGTTTTCCAAAACACCAACTGCTGAACAGCACAACCAAGTGACGTGTTGTCACAGGGACAAAAAAGTAAGTCCCCAGAGCTGACAGGCCTTTGTGAGCCTGCAAATAATGCACTGGCAGCCTGAAAACTGTGTGACATTTAATTTATTGACTTACTTTAGGCCCCTGGATTCCTGGAGGACCCTGTGGGAAAGACAGTGGTGCATTTGAAAACCACAATTAAAAAAAAAAAAAACCCCAAAGTTTGCTTCCCAAACCATTTCTTGCTCAAGCTATGGGCCAAATTGACAATGGCCAAATACCACTTTTTGGGACAGGTGGCAGTTTATTTGTTTCTCTGATGCCAAACAGGGGGAAGAGGAACTGAAAGGGAATACTTTGTGCACCAATAAAGTTCTGCAACAGGAGCTCTGGGAAGCGAGGGCTGCAAGACCATTCCTGAAGCAAGCACAGCAAAACCAGAGGGCAGCACCCTGCCACCAGGGCCCTTGACCCTGGGGACACTTCCCAGGTTATGAAAGCCCCCTGGTTTTGAAGCACATTCCAAACACCTTAGATACCTGCACTGAACATGCTTGGTGTGTTCAGCTCTGCCTGTTCCCTCTCCTACTGCAAATGATGGCAAAAACTTACTGACTTGGGTAAATTTGTGGGACTGTAGACACCATCCCATGGGAAAACAGGTTTTCCATTCCACAAGGTTTATCCTTTCCCCACCTCAAGCAGCAACTTGGGTGTTTGCAAAATGTGCCACAAAAACTGACAAACACTTCCCCAAATCAGGTGCTTCCCTCTCCAAGGAACGCACGGACCAATGTAGCTCTTCTCTGATTTTTTTCCCAGGTTCACAGCAGCCCACAATCATTAAACAGAGCAAACCACCCTCATTCTTAACTAATCACATGCAATATTAAATCTGCAGCAATGCTCAGTTGCACAAGCTGCTTTCCAGAGTCCTACCATAGGGCCAGGTAATCCTGGGGGTCCAGGCTCAGGTATGATCTGCAGAAGGGAATTAATGGCATGTTAGTGGGGTTGGGCACAGATCGAAGACAGTTTGGGAATGGAAACCTCACACAGCACAGAATCATGACTTAATGCCCTCTGATTTAATGGCTTTAATCAAAGTATCTGCTAAACAAGGAATTGCTTGTAGGATTTATGAAGATGTTAATCCTAATAAGTACGTGAATCAAGCTGAGGCATGACCCACGTTACTCAGGGGATTCACTGGTCACAAAATGGAGGTAATGGAAAATGATGCCATTTTCTGTATGGATCAGAGAAATCCAGAACAAAATTAGAGTTCTCATATAATAAAACCCGTAAAAAGCTATCAAAACAATTTATTTTTTTTTTAAGCAGAAGGCGTGACTAAGGAAAAAATGATGCAGAAATCTTATAAAATGCAAGGGGCAGAACTAAATGTAAAATATCTCAACTATCAATGCAAAACCTAAAGTAACTTTGTTGTGCTGGGGCTGCAAAACTTTCTTCCTTAAGAAATAAACCCCATTTAAATGCATCTGAAAGTTACTATGGCAAACACTTGTGTTTTGCTCCCCTCTGCTCCACTGGTGGATACGAACCAGTGGCTCCAGCCTGCACACCCTCATTTTGCCTGACCTCACATCATGGAAGAAACTTTACATTGGCAGGATCTTACATGATTGTTCTGCAAACACGGTGAGCCAATGTCTCCTTTTTCTCCTTTGTCTCCTTTTGGCCCCTCTGCTCCCTAAAAGTTAAAAACACAACACTGATGTGGCAGCATCTTCTAGGAAAGCAAAAATGAGAGAAAAGTACATTTGTTTCCCCTAAATTCCAGCCTTGGCTCAAGCAAAGCTCATGGTTCGCCACCAGGCGAGACAAGATTTTCTTCTCCTTGCTATCAGCTTAGATCACCTTCTGAAAAAGCTGTTAGCATCATCATTAGAGCCAAGAAATTGAATGCTCCCCCATTCTCCAGCTCCTAAGTAAGCTCAGCAAACCTGGCCCTTCACTGAGCTTCTGCAGAAATTGATGCATTCAAGAAAGAAGCAGCAGATGTAGAAGGACAGAAAGAGGGACATACCGGTGGACCAGACAAGCCCATTTCTCCTGTTTCTCCTTTCTGTCCCATGATCCCTGGGCTGCCCTGGTCACCCTTCACTCCTTTAGGACCCTAGAAGGTTACAGAAAACAACTAGTTAGGTAAAAACCATTTTAAAAAATTCCCCACAAAAAACCATTTCTGCCTTTTCTCTCCACATTGCAGCAGGAGCTCACAAAAACAGGTTTTAACATTAAAACTTGCATACACCAATCTTGTGGGCTCAGCAGAATTTGGCCAGGCCATAGTAGGGATTGCAGCCATTTAGGGCTGGGAAGATTTATGACAAAATTTGAGACAGTATCTGACAAAGCACTGATAAATGAAGCCCCTCAGCAGATGCCACGAGCAGCATCTGCACACTCACTGTTGAGCACAGGGCTGTAAGCAATGAAGTCATGGAAGTCACCTTGGGGTTAGGAGTTAGGGCAGAGCTTGCTTCTGGCAAGTTGAGATTTGCTTTTTACAGCAGCAGCTCTCACAAGCCCACAGGAAAACTTTTTAACTCAGCTCCTGCAACATCTCCCTCCATCCAGCCATGCCCTGCATACCTTTTCACCATCCAGTCCAGGTGGACCTGGCAAGCCCAGCTCTCCCTGAAGCAACAAAAAGAACAGGGAGCCCATGGTAAGTTAAATCAGGAAATCACCTCAGATAAGCAACGTTTTGGCAAAGAAATGAGCTATTCACATGTATCAACTGTTGTGGTTATGAGTTTGGCATTGCCAGGCTCAGGAGAGGCAGCAAGGAGCTTTCAGTGATGTGTCAGCATTACCAGCTCATCCAAATTTGGTTGACATGGAGACCCTGAGAGTCACCAAAATCCTGCCCCATCCTGTTCTTCTAAGAGATGCTTCTTTGCAAGTTAAATTCTTCTTTTAAAGAACCTACAGCTGACTGTAGTTTACTGGCTATTGCCTGTGAAGCCAGGGGACAGGAGATGGAGAGCTCAGCACAGCCTTGAGATCACTTCTGCCATGTGCAATGAGGCAATCTCAGAGGGGCTGGGATTTCACCTGCCAGCTGTGGGATTGGGAGTGGATTAATTTCTGGGACAGCATCTTCTGGAAGAGGCTAGAGACCAGCGTTGGATCAGCAAAAGTTTGGTTTTTGTATGAAAACCTGCTTTTTCAGCTAGAGGAAAGATTAAATAGCATTTCCTTTACCATACATAGCCTCAGGTTCTGCAGGCAGCATTGCCTGCCTTATTTTGGCCTAGAGACACTTGCTACCTGGAGAGCCACTAGTGACCACATCACTTGCTGGGAAACACCATCTCCATGGCAGAGGTTGGGCTCACCTTGGGACCTGGAGCACCTTGGGGGCCTGGTGGCCCTGGAGGGCCCGGTGAACCCTGAAACACAGCAAACAAAATAGGCATGAACATGACTGACACCAATAGGGCAGACTCAGGAAAATGATACAGCGTCCCCAAGCCAGAGGAAAGTTGGGAACAGCTCCTGACTGTGGTCTACAAGAGATACCTGGGGTTGCCCAGACACCACAATGAGCTCTGCTGACCAAGTGATCCAAGGGACCCTCAGGCACAGGAGATGTCCATGCAAAACAAACCAGCCTGAGCTTGCCAGCTTTGCACGCACAGCAGCACACGTGTTAGAGAAACAAAATGCCTTTAGCTGGAGGTGCTGCCCCAAATTTGGGCTCCTCTTGTTACATTCTCCTCTCTCCAGCCAGGCAGGCTGGGGAGAAGCATCCTGCTGAAAAAGCAACAACTAGCTGGGGAGATGCAATTACAGAGAGGAAACAAAGGAGTCTGTGTGAGCATGAACAGCAGAAATACTTTGCACACTTAAATAAACTATTTTTTCTTGGCACTGCTGGGTGCAGAGACCATGAAACACCTTGAGATGAACAAGTACTTTGCAACTTGCAAGCAATCTCAAACAGCAAAACTCTTGGTATTGTTCAGCTGAAAACCAAAACCACAACCTCAAGCACCTTTTTTCCATGACTTCATACCCAAATACTCAAATATTTAATCATGCCAGAAGTCATGTAAAGCCACCCCATTCCAAAGCTCTACTGATGAGAGAGTAGAGCTCTCTCTCATCACGGGCAAACCCTGAAAGCAGCGACTCAGCAGGAAAATGGATAAGTTAGTGAGGTTCAGTGATGTGCCCATCAGTGGTTTCCACATCCAGCCCATGAGAGAGGGGCTGGGCCCAGCAGATGAAGTCTTCAGACATTTGATGGAGCTTCTCCAACCACTGCACTCTGCACAAACTCCACTCACAAAGCTGCATGCTGTGCAAACATCTGGCAAACGGTAATTACCATCACTTTGTGTATCCCTGCAGCCTGTTATAAAACAATTAGGAGGGTTCTCAAACATGTCTGTAATTAAGTTTTTTTTTTATTCTATTCAGTTTCTTTCATCGTAAGGAAAATGGCAGGGCACTGCTTGGTCAGGCAGGTTAGGGCTCGGGCATCATTTCCCTTCCTCCAGCATCCCAACCACTGCTTGGGGAGGAAACCACTCCAGAAGCAGCACAGGAAAACCACAGCTCCACACTGTGTCCCAGGAATAACACCCTGCAGCCAGCAGTGTTTTAGCTGTAATTTGGCTGCTTACACTCCTGGCATCAGGTGTTTAGATGTCATGAGCTGCTTTTCCCTGCAGAACATCACCTTGCACCCACCAGCAGCACCCCACAAGCCTGGTACCTGCCAGAACTGACAGCCTCCAGGTTTGCTAATGTTTCTGCAGGTACCTTCTAAATATCCTCAGCCCCTGTGTGCAATGATTTATTCCCTCCCAGCCAACTCTGTGAAAAGATGGAGATCTTGGGAAGGGGAATTAGGACAGGGAGAGACAGGGTGCCACACAACCTCCCCATGGCAGAGCTGAGCAGTTTTTCATTCCCTTCCCATTAACCTGCGGGAGTGGGCAGAGCCTTGGTGCAGAGCTGACCTTGAGTGCATCCAGGATTCGGCCATCGTAGTCGATCACTACAGTGTCACCTTGCTCCCCTTTCAGGCCCGGGGGACCCTGCAATCAGGGACAAAACCTGATTAGTTTTTGCAGCACCAGAGAAGGAGGCTGTATGACAGCAAAAGCCTGACACCCAGGTGCTTAGGAATTATCACCTTACAAAGTCCTTTGATTTAACAGGTTCCTAGGCTGACAGCTCTGTCATCCAACCAAACCCCAAAAGGGCACAGATTTGTTTAACTAAGAGCATCAAAATCCTCACTTATCCTCCTCATAGCTTCCCTTTTGAAAAATAAAATTCACAGGCCAGGCTAATAAGAAACTGAGACTTGGCTGTGTTTCCTAGAGCTATCTCCCATGGCAGTGTCTGGTGCCTACATAATGATTTGTTTAAAGATGCAGCATCTCTATTTTCTAGCACTGAACTCATCCTGAAGCAATTCAACCACGTACTAAGCAGAAAGAGGTGGTGGGGAGCACCTTTGGTTGAGACAAATACATGACTTCAAACTGAAAAACCAAAATCCTAAACATCCGTACCCGGGGTCCAATGGAACCAATTCCTCCTTTCTCACCAGGTTCACCCTGAAAATCAAAATCACATTTTTTGTTCAAAGTGACCAAAGAAAACACAGGGTATTTATCTTAAATATACTGTAACTGCAAAAGGAGATGCCAAGATGTGTTTTGAATTAAAAAAAAACAGAGTACAGCACCAACAAGAAACTGATTCTCCTAGCAAAAAAAATTAGATTTGACTTCAGAGCAAAAATATTTTGAAAAAAATAGTCATAAGAGAAGGTCTCATCACAGAGGGAGTGGGGTGGCCTGCTCGGGGCTGAGCTCCCGGTATTGGGGCTGTGCTGTGCCCCTCCCAGCGTGCCAAGCCCTGGCTTTTTATGAAGTTTCACATGGTTCATTCTTTGCTTTAGGCTACATTTTGCATGTGGAAAGTTTCAGCTGACATGTTTAAACCATTTTTAAGGGCGAGTTTAAGGAAAACGGCTGTGCCAAAGTTTTCCTTCCTTCTTTCCCTCCCACCCCACCTCCCCCCTTTATTTTTTTTTTCTTTTTAATGTTCAGAAGTGACCTGAAATTCAGTTCAAGATTCAAAATAAATAAAGCACTTTCTGCCATACGTATGGAAAACCCTTAGCTGGCCAAATTAAAGCCGTCGAAAAAGTAAAATGTGTAAACACAAGGGGCAAATTTGTCTGTCATAGGAGAAATTCCAAACAGCAGGTCCCAGGGGGAACAAATCAGGTCTGCTACTATCTTTTAAATCGACAGCTAAGGGTCACCCATGTATCTCCATCACACAGAGTTTCCTGTCCAACAAAGAGCCACAGCTGTTCAGTACAGCAAACATGACTGGATACAGATCCTAAGAAATAAGAAGGAGCAGAGGAGGGGAATAACCACCCAACAAATGCTATCCAGGTCACATCATCACAGCATAACACATCAAGATTGATTGCACCTCTTGGCAGTTATGAAGGTCAGAGGAGCAGGACAGCACCTAAGTGCTCAGGGCTTTGAAATGGTCCCTCAGCCATTGATACATCAGATCAAAATACAATCAGAGGTTTAGTTTCTCTTGGGAAAAAGAGGTAATTCAATGAAAAACATGCAATAAGATCATGTTAAAATCTCTTTTTCTTATCTCAGCTTGAATTCAGCATTCATTAACTTGCTAGGAAAAAGTAAAATGCTTCTTAATATCCCCCTATTCTGTTTTAGTTTGGGCATTTTATAAGCCTTTAAGAAGGCAAAGGCTCCAAACACCTACTCATCTGAAACCCCCTGCCTCAACAACACTGTGCCCAGCTTCCCAGCTAATGGACTTTTATTTACCTTGGGCCCTGGCAAGCCATGTGTGCCATTGTCTCCTTTGGGACCTGCACTTCCTTTTTCACCCTGAAACAAAACAATTTAGACAAATGCCATAGGGGTAAGATGGCAAGCTGGTTTCCTCAGGTTAGAATTTTCTTCCTTTACACTTAATTTTACATTTACATACAGGAGTGAGCAAATCTCTGCTTTTAGCCTGAATTATATCACGTTGCCTAGGTGCAAAAGGGAGGTTTTGAGATGAAAATTAAGTTTTCAGGCTTAACAGCCTGACTGCAGGTTGTGCTTTCAGCTGCAAAGTTAGCTCCAAAACCTCAGGGACTGGAGAAGGCTGATCTGGAGAGCTTATTGCACCCCAGATCCGGGCACTGCAACCCCACACCCTGAACCCCAGCTCTGGGCCACCCCAGCAATGCTCCCCCCAAGGGACTTCTGCAAGAGAAGCCTCTAATGGGAATTTTTTGCCACCAAGTCGTGTTTGCAAACTTCTGGGCAGAGTTGCCATGGCAAAAAGGTGGGTTATGCTGCTCTTTTTCATTTATTTTTTCCATGTCAGGGGAGAAATGTGAATCTCAGCCTGCTCCACTTGCAATACTGTGCCAAGAAACCAGCTAGCAAAGATGTTGCCAAGCACATACATTGGATGGATACAGGAGAACATACCTTAGGGCCCATAAGTCCTGGCTCCCCAGGGATCCCATCATCACCCTGATGAAATAAAATATAAAAAGTGAAACACAAAGAGCCTGTTCACAGATATCATTAAGATCCAACAGTTCACCCAGTGCTGAATAGACCTCAGAACTACTCAGGTTGGCAGGAGGCTGGGGAAAAGCAGCAAGAAGGAGCCCAGGAGGCTTCAGCGTGGTCCTCTGCTGCCATTCAGCTCTGCCTGTGCCTCCCCTGCTCCCAGGGAGGTGGGTGGGCATCTCCCAGAATTTGCTTACAGCAGGTGCTGGGGAAGGTGCTCTCCCACCTTCAGTAGAAGTTAGATACTTAATCCATGGAGGCTTTTTGGGTCGTAAAGACTTCCTGCAAGCTGCCACCCATCCTCATGGGCTTCACCACAAGTCAGCATCACACCCATCTCCCAGGAGGAGAGTTCCTTGTTTCACTTGTTATGCTTCACTGTTCTTCTGGAGTAAAACCACTTTGCAGATGTTGAAGAGGATAATTTACTGGCCAGCTATGGGATTTTATTTTTTTTTTAAAGCTAAATTCTGACCTAAAAAACACTGATGGCCTGATCTGTTTTGGGGCAGAGCAGCAAAAGGAAAGGCTGGGCCCTGTCAGCACTTTGGCTTCAACTAAAACAATGATTTATCCACTATTTGATGGCACCACCAGAAGAAAACCATGGAGAGCTTGGGCATGTCAATCCCCTGCAGTCTTCAGTGCTCAACCCAAGCAGAATGCCTGTCCTTGAGAGAGCAGACAATCCCCCCAAGGCCGAGGTGCTGCCTGGCAATGTCCATTCCAAGAACCCCAAACCCATAGCAGGGGCTGTGGGGCTGGCAACAGCCTCCAGGCATTTCTGGGTTCAGCTTGAATTATTGGAGAAAAAGACCTACTGCTTTGTTTGGTATTTGCTATTTTTTCTGTTGGGCAGATGTGATTGTAGCTTCTGGAGTGAAAAGCAGGCTGCAGGGGTAAGAAACCTCAGGGAACACAAGGAAGGGCTCAGTTTGGACAGCCATGGCTTCTCTGTTGGTCTCTGTCAAAAGTTTCACTAGTCAAGCACTGAGAAAAGCAAATTAAAAACATAAATCACCGTTTTACCTTTTTCCCTTGGCTGCCAGGTTCACCCTTCAACAGCAACAAACACAAAAGAGAAATAAGTATAGGTATGATTGTGTGGATACTGAAAGGTAATTGTGAAGTTAAAATACTTGGGTTTGTGTTGATCATCTTTAAAAATGCCAGAAATCCTACAGAGCCCCCATGGCTCCCTCTGCCCTCGTTTCAGGGTTTTAACGTGGGCAGTGGTTGTGTTTTTTGAGAAGGTGACACATTCAGAGACATTTGCAGCTGCAAGTCAATGGCTAATTTGATATACTAGAAATCCTGTATCTGATCAGTGCAGACAAGTACAAATCCATTGCGAAATATGTTAATCTCCACCCCCCTTATGCAACAATACTTCAAGAATTCATGTTCAATTAGATAAGAAATTATTAATCCTCACCTTTGGTCCTGGAGGTCCCCTGGCACCCTGTTGAAGGTAAAAATAGTTGGTATATTTGTTTGACAAGAGCAAGTATAGGATAAAAACATTTCCAAGAGTACTGTAATTCCCATGGAAAAAATTATCCACGTGCCAACTTCCCATCTTGCCTTAAGATAAAGTTTGAAGTTATCTGTGCTCCCAGCATATAATACTTATGTTTTATGGGTTGTCTATTTTATGTATAACAAGCACTTCTTAATCTAAACTAGACCTTAGTGGATTGGTGTTACAATGCCAGGAGGCTTCAGAGGGGCAGAAGACACAGGAGCAGCACATCCCCCCCAGAGCAGCCAAGGGGCACAGGGCATAAGCACCACTGGACAAACATCCATTTTAGGGAACCTATAATTTCCCATGTTTTGTTTTGTTTTTTTTTGTTTTCTTCCATAAGTAATGACACAAAACCACTTGTTGTAGAGAGCTAAAGAGTGATGTAAAGTGAGGGAGTCAAGGGCCACAGACAGAGGCATGCTGCTGGGCAATACTAACCATGAGGCCCTCCTCTCCTGGTTCACCTTTGAAACCCTGCAAAAAGAAAAATAGCCAACACTGAAGCTATCGTTCCTCATTCTCCAAAACATCAGTAATTAGGATGTTCAGTAGCACTGCATTTCATCCCGTTTTTTTTTTTTTTTAATTCAAATAATTGACTAATCTGGAGATTTGCAACAGGTAGCTTGAGGCAGGGAAGAGATGTTCTAGGTCCAGCTCTTTTCTCCAAAACTGAAGGTGGGTTGTTCCTTACTGCTCCCTTGCCCCAAATGCCCCAAAACTGCAGCAATCAGAGCCCAACCATTGGCTAATCTGGGCAGCCAGTGGTTGGGGTTGCAACACCAGGGAAGGGGACACCCTTCACCCTCCTCTCCCTCACAGGGCTGGGGACTGCCCAGCACATGCTCACAGCACATCTCCCATCCTTACAGGGGGGCCTGAAGGTCCTCTTGGGCCATCTTTTCCTGTGTCACCAGGAGGCCCCCGGGCACCTGGGGGTCCTGGAGGACCAGGGGGACCAGTGGCTCCATCTCGACCTTGATTGCCCTGGAAGAAGTTCACACAGACAGGGTGAGATGAAGCAGCGTTGACAAGCGGTGGCCATGGGGTGTCTGCAAAGCATGCACTGCATCCCTGGGCCATCAGCACTCTGGCCTCTACTGTTCTGGAGAAATTTAATTACAGGTGCCAATTAGGAAGTCTGGGAGCTCATGGCTCCTTCATGCCCGTTGGGTCTGGTTCCTTAACCAGAAGTTTGCTCAGTCTCTCCCAGTAAGGTATTATCTCACTAAGCTCTTGCCCAGTGACTGTCTGCATGGTAACCACCAATTCAACACCACCCAGAAATGATCCAGACCCAACAACATGCTGGTGTGAAGCATACACATGCATCCATAACTTAGTGGACCACACCAAAAAAACACAAATGTAGCATTTAGTGGCATACTTCTAAACCAACCAAGGTCATATTTCAACATCCAGTATAGATCACCCCCAGCATTGCTTTGATCCAAAGAAAAAAGCAGCAGCTCTATCCCTGGGAAGGATGGGTAGGTGCCTGCTCCAGAAGGGAGCATCCTATGGAGTTCCACTTCCCTGTTATTGGCTCCTGACCCCCTGCCCAGGGCCGTGACCAGGCACATCCCTCTGGCTGCACAATGGAAAACCTCATGGAAAGGCCATCTCATAAATCTTTTAGCAACATCTGGGAGGGTTACCACTGAGGCAATAAGAGAGCTGTAGTTAATATGTGGTCCACCCTCAAATGAGGGACAAGTGTGGGATTTTCAGAAGTCCTTAAGTGACTTAGCAGCACAAATCCCATGGCCTTTCAACAAGATCTGTGCTCCTAAATCACTTGCAGAGGAGTTTTTTTGTTGGTTTTTTGTTGTTTTTTTTTTTTTTTTTTCTATAAATCGTATTGCAAAAGCTGAACACTGCATCCAATTATGTGAAGTTGAGAGTCTCCCACAGATTTTGCCTGATTAAAATGTCACATTTAGAGTATGAGGACTGAGACAACTCTAGTTTTAATGTATTCTGTTTTACAATACCAGCACTGTTTGTATCACCATTTAGAGGACTTTGCTATTTGATCCCCACTTCCCACAAGTGGCCAAAGCTTAAACCCATCACTTTTACATCTCTGGCAAAACTCCCCCTACATTCCAATAAGGCTTCATTTCAGTGTGTTCCCAACAAGCATCTCTGAACACAGCCACAGCCACGACAAAATAGCGAGAGTGCATTTTCAGCCAGAAAGAAGAAACAAAAGCATCTCCAAGAATCACAGCAAACCAGCAGCAGCAGATCTGACACATCTACCTTGAGCACCCGTCGGCTAAAGGCAAGCTGATCATTAGCCAGAAATCCATGACTGAGCTGAGGAAAAACCATCTAGCCAGGAAAAGTGGGTGCAGAAGAGGAAAGAGCAAGAAATCAAAGTGAAAGCACGGTGGCAGAATAAGTTTGAAAGGCTGTAACAACTTTTAACAGATTTTCTTTGAGAATTGCTGCATCAGGAGGAAAACCACCTAGGTAGCCAACAGTGGTTGTTTTAACATTCTGGATACACTGGAGTCTGGTAATCAGTAAACAGGCACAGGAAAAAATGTATCTGTTCATGAGCTTCCTGCACAATAGGACATTGAAAGCAGCTGGGATACAGAGGATTCCCCTACTGCAGGGCTTTCTGCAGAATAAAGAGTATTATTCCAGTAAACCCCACAGGAGATACATCCCAGAATTTCTCCCAAGACCAAATATTATAATTTTCTTCAGAGGCTAAAATGAATACTGATGTATTTCCCGGCCTGAAAAGTGCAGATAAATCTCCCAGATTTCTATGATGCAAAAACAATGTATTCAGACCATGTCAGTAGTCATTGCTATTGTCTTTTAGCCTTTCTACTTTTCTGTCTAGGGAGAAGCAGTAAGACACCTCCTTTCCCAGGACATAGCTTGTGCCTCCCTTTTCTTGGTCTACCCCTGTGACAGAAGTGACAGGATGGAGTGGAGCCCTGCAAAGCTCCCTAGCAACACACAGCACACCCCCTGGGGATACTGGAAAGTTTTTAAGGAACAAACCTCTTGTCCCCATTGCCCAGTGAGCTTTTAAACCTTTCATACAAATAGCCCCAAACCTCAATACGGAGGCAAATATTGCAAACCAGGCAAGCCCACCTCCTCCCCAGCTCCCAGGACAGGTACATAGCATGGATGTTTTAACACAGTCATCTCAGAAAGAGAGGAAAAAGCACTATCAGATAAAAAAACCACCTTATCAACTCCTGCAAATAAACCCTTTCCAGTAAGTTTTTTTCAAGCTGTTGGGAGAGGCTTTAGCTCATCCTTCACGTACATATAGACATGTGGAGGGGACACAATGCTGAAATCCTGAGATATGTGAAAACTGAGATGCTGCTGCACCAAAATTAATGATGCCACAGAGCACTTGCACTCAGCCAGGCCCTCCGGAGAGTACAGAAACTACCAGAAAGGCTCTACTGAGAGCAAAGAGGTTTGTGGTAGACACAAAGGACCCAGTTTTACAATTCCTTATGTGCATGAAGATACACAAGAGCATTAAGTGGGATTTTCAGAAAAGTGCAAGGAGAGAGACAGTAACTGAGACTTTTTTTCTTATCCCTCAGGTTGCTGAGCATCATTCAAATGAACACCTCCCAAGCCCAGCCCTATTTGTTTCCATGTTAAATTTATTTGCTCAGAGACCAAACACTGTATATCCTACCAAATCCAAATTTTAAACAATCCCTGTTACAGATGGGGTTATGAATGGTGAACAGTCCTGCAGGCTGTATTAAACACAGAGACACCATTTTTGGCCCCTCAAAAATCCTGGCCATGGATAACCAGGTTTCAGGGGAGCAGTTAAGTGTGTTGCAGTTACACATTCCTGCTTCATATTTACACATCTCTCAAAATCAGCTAAACAAAACCACCACTGAAATTTGAGGAAAAAGATAGATGAAATCAAGAAATAAAAAAATAGATGGCACTAAGATGTTTCATATCCAATCCACAGCCCTGAGTGTCTGAAGACAAAAAGGAAGCTATTTTCAAAACCAGGCACAAGTTGTTAGACCTACTTCTGCATGGCTCTGCCAGCCTTGCTTCTCTCCTTTTCCTCCAAAATTGTTTCTGAGCCAGAGAAATTTTGGGGACACATGGAGCCTGAGGGGAATGTTCCCAAGTGCACCCAAGGAGGTTGGGAGCTGCTTCAGAAAATGACACCAACTTTACAAAGTGACTTTGTGTTAGTGCTGCTATTGCCAAAACAGTTTTGCTTCATTATAGAGTCACATTTAATCCTTTCTTTTTAATCCCAGACAGCCTGTGCTCCCAGGCAGGTAGCTCTGTAAGAAAGGAGGAACTTCCCACCCTATACACCACCATGCAAGGTCCTGCCTTTGGACACTGGATTCACCACCAGATACCAGTAGTCAAACGACAACAAATAAGGACTACAGCTTTGAGAGAAAGATGGTCTCTGTCTCTGACACTGCAAGGTCCTCTTCTTTCTTGTTTCTCCATTGTCAAGGTGAAGAAAACCATCACCACAAAGCAATGGCAACATCAGCCACTTCCAGAACTGTTACCATACTTCTTATTGCAGCAGGAAAGCTGCAGGAAGCCCTGTTTTGTGCAGTGATCAAGCCCAACCAGATTAATTAATAAATTAATGTGCTGTGTCAATACTTACCCTTGGGCCGACGTCCCCTGCTTCACCCTGCACATTGGGCAAAACAGCAAGGGTCAGCTATTAGAGTTCAAATTTCAGCCACAAAGGACCAAGCATAGGGTCAGCTGGGCACAGGAATGGCACACAAGGGGAGTGTGAAGAGTCCTATTGCTCAGTGCATTCAAAACCAGGGAGGAAAAGGGCTCAAGACAACACAATAGGGAAGGATTCTGCCTTGGCAGGCGAGGAGAGAAATAATAAATCAGACATAGCAGATTGTTTCCAACACTAAGGCTCCACTAATAACTGCTAGTCCTACATATATCACTTTCAGTACACCAGTGACCTTCTTTGGGTGCTCCAGTTTTGTGGGGGGACATCATGTAAACACTGAGTGATGGAGCCCACATCCTTGCTCTTGGAGGAAAGCAAGAAGAGAGTTGTATGCCACTCCTAACACTTTAGGGGTTTGCTGTGAATCCTACACCACAGATGAGTGTTAAAAGACATATTTGTTCGTCCCTAATATGTGCAAATTCTTTCTGCCCTCCTTTTCCTGGGGCTCTTCCAAAAGCAACCTAAAAACCTGCTGTCAAGACTCCTCATCCCAAAATACTCAGTGGCAACACCATACTGGAGTACCCCAAACTGACAGAATTACAGCAGGAGGAGGACACACAGCTACTTCCCCCAAAACCACACACTAGTAGAGTCTTTACCTTCTCCCCTTTTGGTCCTGGAGGTCCCTGGAAACACATAAGAAGGATCCAAGGTTAGTAATAGCAGAAACATGAATGCACACAGCATCAAGATCAAGGAGACTGCATTCATCAATCAATAGCCATGTTCACTGTTATTTTCAAGTTATACATGCTATTGCTTCTCATGAACAACACACTACCAAAAAGCACCAGCAAGGTCCTGCCTGCTCTTGCAGGCCAGAGAGGACCAGAGATGGGGCAAGAGAGGCAGCACGACAGCAGCTTGCAAACACGTGACTCTAAATATATGCAAGAGATTTCTTGAAGTATTAAATCATTTCTACAAAAACACATGCTCAGCATATCATTACAACAATTATACATCTGTTTGAAATAAACAAGGAGGATGGGCTGCTTTCTTTGGCCTGTCTGCTCAAGACATAAATCATCTTCCCTCTAAGCAGCTTTCTGTAAGACAGGCAGGCAGACACAGGCTGCAGCTCCAAAGAGAAGCCTCAGAGCCACCTTTTGATGGGCCTGCTCTGCAGCCTCCCTCCAGCACAGAAAAGTATTGAATCTTTGGGTTCAGTCTCATTCACAGTGCTTGCCCAAGTGGGACCCAGTGGGATGCAGTGAGGGAAGGTCAGCAGAGAACTAGCAGCACCTGCATCCTTTTCTAGATCTCTTTTAATTCACATTTGTCATCCTCTGGAGTAGGATGTAAACCAACCACAGCAATGTACAGCTAGAAATAAACACACTAACTGTCTAAAAATAAGTATCCAGTGCAACACTTCAATTGCAAAGACTGAATGACTTCTGCCTGAATTGAAAATCACAGTTGGTTTAGGACCAGAGCTTGAAAATACTTCAGATGGTGCCCTCTGGTGAATATAGTGGAATAAAGAAGAATCTGGATATGGAGTTGGGGGGAAAGCTGTGACCTCCTGCAACCATGCCCTGAAAGAACTGGAGCTGGCTAGTGTTCAGCTAGCACAAAAATAATACAACTCTGTGAGCCTATAAAATAAGTAAGCAAAAAGTGGAGCACCTGAGTATCCAAAGGGTTTCCAGGCAAAAATAAAAGTCAAACAAACAACTCATAAAATGAAGTACCAAGCTGTCACACAAAGTACCGCATAGACAACCAGGCATTCTCAAGCACTTCCCACCCAGGCTCCTTTGGAGCAAAACCCAGTTTAACTTAATAACCCAGTTAGTTTTATGGTACCATTTTGCAGTGCCAGGAGCACACAGCCAGGATTACTACGACTTTGTTTCTTCCAGGGTGCTACTAGAATTTATGTCCCAAATTTGGTTTGCTGCCCATCTGCTGAAGTCTCCACTTGCTGAGCTGGCACAGGAAGGGGAGAAGCAGCTGAAGGAGGCTGACAGGTAAATAAAATCTCATCTTGAGCTATGCCAGCCAGCCCCAGCTCAGAAATCAAACTTGTATGTGTTACAGACCACAGAATCATTTTCCTAATACAATTTTGACCCCTATATTTATATATATAGGAACAAAGAAGTAATAGTTGAGATTCTGCCCACCTATTGCAGAGCAACATGAATAAAGACATTTTATGTGCTACTTACTGGTTTGCCATCCAAACCAAGAGGCCCCTGAAAATGGAAGGAAAAGACAGTAAGGTTAAAAAAGGAAATAATTATAAAAAAAAAAAAAATCAACTCATAAACATAACAGTGGAAGTCATGCTCTGAAAGAGGCTCTACTTACGTACAGCACAATCTTTGGCTACGGTACTTATAACCTAATACTTCATCCATGCAATCCAGCAGGAAGGTTTCACAGAAGTGGAGTAAGAGGCATCAAACAATTTGCAGAGTATAAAGGAGCACAAGAGGAAGCGACAGGATTAGTGACAGGGACAGGGTGACACTGCTCTGGCACAGCACTGGGGACTCCCCGAGGGTTTTAAAGACTCTAAAAGAGCAGCAGTAAAACATGCCTGATTTGGCTAAATTGAGCAGGAGTTGTTCCCATCAACCTTGGATCTGAACCATTTTTTTTTATTTTTATGAAAGGACTTGCTGAATACTCCTATATTACCCAAGACATGAGGGATCAGCCACAATGCCTGGTGGGACAAGGTGTTTTGCTGTGAAGGAAGGAAAGGCACATCTGCCCTGCAGGCTGATACCTATGTGCTTTGCTCCTTTGAAGCAAAACAAAGCTGGAAGCACACTTGTATCTGTAGAACCAAGCACTTGGTTATCTCAGTTCTTCCCTCTCTAGGGTTGCTGCAGGAGTCCATAGCAAATCACCATGATAAGTAGTTATTTCCCTTCCATTTCTGTCAGGTAAGCCCTTAATTAACATGAAACTACTGAATATATTGGGCCGTAAGAAAACTTGATTTTGAGAGAGGATGCAAAAAGGGAAAGGAAGCACAGATGCTCTAAGGCCCGTGGAAAAGACAGAGCTGACCTTGACTGAGCATTATGGTAAATCCCCAAAGAATTGCAATTCCACCCATCCATGACCTGCCACATGAGAACTTAGCTTTCTTCTTTTAAACCTGAAGAAGGCTCAGCCCTCTAAATCATTCCTAGAGAAACAGCAATATGGGTACCACTTCCAAAATGGTGATCAGCACCTGCTCTCTCCCACATCTGCCTTCCATGACCATCCTGTGTGGCACACGTGTCCTCCTGCCTCCTTCTGCAGTCATGCTGGGCCCAGACATCTTCCTACGTTACAGCCCAGCAAACTGGGAGAACCTACCAAGCAAATGTAGTTTGGACTGTGGTATAATGCAATTGTCATGGGCCAGAGTTTTCTGTATTGCTTAGGGAAAAGCTCCAGAGAGCTGCTTTCCTGGAACTATGTTTGAGATGCTTTCCCTGAAGCTCCCTATGGAGCTCTCTTGCCTTCAGAGGATAAGACAGGGTCCTGAACAGAGAACTCACAGCACATTCAACTTTTCCAAGTAGCAGAAGTCCCAGAGATTTTTTTTTTTTTTTTTTTAAATTTACAATACCAATTCATCAGCTTTTAGCTATTCTTGTATCAGTCCACAAAGGGACATCCAGAAGGAAAAACAATGGCCTATTCAAAGGATGCTTGTCTGAGGGAAAGCATTTAATGCTTGAGGGAAGCAATACCCATTGGGCTTTCAAAGGGGCTTCTGGCCAGCCATGCTCACTCAGACATTTAAAGGCTTTGTTAGTTTGGTCTAGAGATGTAATTAACTTTGCTCTACCTCCCCAGTCAAATATCTGCATTAGCAAAGGCAGGGCTTGGAGAGCAGGCAGTGGATTGCATGTGTAAAGAAGGGAGAGAGCATCTGAAATCTGGGCTTGCTTACTTGCAACTTTCAGGTGTACCCACGTGTGGAGATCACTACCATCTTTTATTTGAATTATTTGAATTCTGGCCCATGTAATTTTAGTGATATTATTTAATGATATATAATTACACAATAATGCTGAGAATGTAGACATGGGTCAGAGAAGACGTTGGGGCTTAAGCAGAGCGTGTTAGTAAATCAGGTGCTCTTGCACATCTGGCCTTGGTTTGGCCACAAAACATTTCTATTTCAAAGGAAGGAGCTATGTTCAGATATATTTTAAATGAGATTATTTTTAAAAAACAGTTTGTTTTGTTTCACAGTAGAAACTCAGAAGTCTTGAGGTGTAGCAGCAAAATGTGGCCTCTCATTGCAGAAGTGAGATTCACCCAATGCTGAGAACAGCCAAAGGCTTGGGAAGATGTAGTGCTTCCAAGCTATGACTTAAATAAAAAAATCTCTTCCAACAAATACTACGAATTTCCCCCAGATATCCTTTACCCTTTCTCAGAGTAAGTTTGGGTACCAGCCTGGATCACTGGCCCTCTGCCTTCCTCTTCTGGTGCAGTTACTGCTGCTGGCAGGGATGTACTTGCTCTAGAAGCATTAGGAATTTTAAGGGGGGTGAAATTTCTGGTGAAAACAAAGCCAAAGATTATTAAGAGGACAATCCTTCTGAGTTGGGAAATCTTCTCTTATGGTTATTTTTAATGTTTCCTGCTCTGCTAAAAATTAGCACAGGGGTCGGAAGGAACCCTACAGTCAAATTTTAACAAATTCAAAGGGCTGTCTTCAATCTCTGTCTCTGTGGTTTAAAAAAAAAAATAGTAAAATCTTACACTCAAAAGGGAGGAAAGTGTCAGAACAAAAGAGCAGGACAATATTTCAGTATCCCTGCAAAGGGGGCCCTGGGTCATTAGGCAGCAGGGTTTGCAGCCAGGGAGCAGGGACCAGCCTTTCCTATAGGCTATGCTATAAATCTTGGCCAGCAGGAGAGTGTCTGCTGGCGACATGGTTCCTCAGCACATTTTAGATGAGAAGAAAGCTCTGGCAAAAGCTGTGGCCAAGCATGGCCTGCCAGAGCCATCACAAGGAAAGTGGAAAGAAGCAGCCAAGGTTGCTGTGTCTCCGCTGAGCTTCCCAAGCTGAAGGAAAAGGACAGAGGAGTCCTTCAGAAATCCTCTGAATAGCAGCTGAGAACCACTAGTGCTAACTGCAAGTGAATTGAGTACAAGGCAAGTGCTCAGGGATGTCACCTCATCCTTGTCCACAGCTACTGCATCCCTCTCCTCCCTCCTTGAAGTCATCACGGCAGAAAGACTAGGAGTCCTTATAAAAAAAGCAGGTTTCCATTTCATCCAATACAACCTATGTTACAGTAATCATTTACCTTTCCAAAAATATAGTATCTGAATGTCTGTGAAGAGATAGGCTCCACATATGAAATCAGTCATATGAGTAATTATCCTGTGCACACACCAATTACAGTGGCTGGGAGCCTGGACAAATGCTCAGTGAAGATTCCTCCTACATTGACCTTGACCTCTGGGGTCCTTGATGCAAGACCCTGAAATCATGTCAGCCTGTGGCACCACACGGTGTTGGAAACATTCCTGCTGGGAATTGACACATTCAAGCATTAAATTCATGAGAGCTCAGTGTTTAACTCCATAAAGTGCAGATGATGGTCTCACAAGAATGGGATGGAATTGCTGCACAGGGGAACAATGCTACACTTAAAAATCAATAAATACCTACTACAACTATTAACAATCCTTCGTTAATTATTTTCTGATTCTTTTTTTAAAAACACTGTTTCAGTGTTGTCCAGCAGAAACTCCTCTTTGGTTCACACATCTGTACACAAACCCCAAAACTACTTTTTCATTACTAGTTTTACCATAGTTTTTCTTCACTTTTTACAAAAATTAAATACAGTTCTCTTACAAGCACAAAAGAGCAATACTGATGAGACACGATTATTAATGTTTCTAAGATGCATTGTTGTAACTTTGACAGTAATTTACACTTGTCATGCCTGGAGACAGTTGGCTGCACCAAATTTTGAGTCATAATTCACTGCCACTCAGCTTTTGAGAGTTTAATGGAAAACCATCTTCTGGCATGGTTCTCTCTCTTTCCTCAATTCCATTTGGTGCTGCTGTCCTGCACAGCCTTAGGGCTAGGCTCTCCTTGTTTTGCCAGAAAACCCTATTATCTTTCAGAGAGGTGGGCAATTAGGGGTTCCCCAAAATCCATCACCCTGCAAACTGCAGCCCTGCATTCAATACCCAACCCCAGGCCCAAAAGACCACTGAGCCACAAGGCATTGCCCACAGCATCTGGTGGGGCTCAGCATCACCAAAATCCAAAAGGTTCCTCAGAGACATTTCTAACTAACAAAGCAATAAATCCCCCAACAGAGGTGTCAGACAAAGGATGCAGAGAAGCAGCCTGATAAGACCCAAGCATTTGTTAACACACCAACGAAAAAAACCCTACAAATCTGCACTCTGTTCCAAAAAAAAAGATCTGTCCTCAGTCTGCTGGGCAGCCTCTGCCCATTCTTTGATGGAAACAGAGCAGAAAAGAGCAGTAATGTGCTAAAAAACTTCACCCCTAATGCAAACCAGACTGCAGGGCTCTGCAAGGGAGCAAGCCACCTCGAAGGCTGGGCTGGTCCATGCTGGTCATCCGGCAGCCACGCACAGCCAGAGAGCCCAGCACAGGGCAGGAATACTTCCAGAGGTTTCTGAAATCCTTGGGAAAGAAAAATAAACCCACAACCCAAAACCAAAACCCCAAACCCTATTTTGAGAGTGTTTTGGGGGCAGCACCAGGCCCTGCCCACTGTTCAGCCCCTCCTCTGCATCACCACCGGGTTGCTTTGGTTCCCAGTCACACCAACCACATTCATCAGGGCTTTGGGGTGGAAATAAAGGACCTTTTCTCCTTGTCCTAAAACACAATGTGTGTTCCTCCTTCTATCTGTTTGCAGAGCTCCCTCCCTGTTTTGCTGGACAGTTCAAAGGTGCACAAGGGAAACACTTGGAAGCAAATCAAACAGTGACTGGTGCAAAGGGGTGGAAAGCAAACACTGGCCTGGAGCTGCTCAGGACACTGCTTGAGTTTGTGAGCAAGGTTACTTGGAAAAAACACAAAGAAATGCCAAAAAAGAGCCAGTTTGTTTGCTCCTCCCAGTGCAAAGGGAAGGTAAGGAATCAGTGCAGCCAACTGCCTCAATTTCCTGGCCAACAACACTCTTCAAGCAGTGGCCTGGCATGTCAGATCAGCTTACTTGCTGCTCAGCACCATTTCAGAAGCAAGAGCTCACTCATCTGTGCATCACATTGCACCAGTTTTCTTCCAAAATAGCAAAGTGCTTTTATGGAAGAAAGAGTCCCCCCAACTTCCCCCAAATTTCTGAGGCTTAAACGAGTTCCATGTGTTCTGGGCAACTGCTTGTTTCAAGCATTTGGTACCCAATTGGGTTTTGGATATTTTATATGATTAGTGTCCAACCACGACAGAGATGGTCTCTGTGGGAATGCAATTTTGAAGATGATAATTCCTCCAATTCCTTTGGAGGAATATTGACATTTCCAGCCAACACTTCAGTCTCTCACTGCCTTTATATTCTTCCCCACCAGTGCCATCCCTAGTTGACAGCGGCTGTTTGGATTACCTCTATTTTTGTGGTTAATGAGCAAACTTCCTGGTTTTTTCCAGTTTTTCTCTGCCTACAAGCCAAGCCCAGTACCATGTGGCTGTGCCTAAATGCACAGGAAACAGAGATACAGATCTACCAGCTGCACTTGCACGCAAAGTGAGGAATCAGAGTAAAAGCAGGACAAGGAGCAAGAAACCAAATCCCTGCTTTGACCAGGCACTGGGTTGGGAAGGACCCATTCTACCATCAGTCCACACAGCCATCCTTGTTGTCAAGCCTACCCCTCCATAAGCCATCTCAGGATAAGGCAAACAGCTATGTCTTAGTCATCACCTGAAAAGCCATGTGTGTGTCCTGTACCAGAAATCTGTCTCCTGTGAAGAAAAATTTCTCCTTGCCATCATTATTGGCATCGTCACCAGGCTCTCTCCTCTCCCTGGCCAGAAACAATGGAAGTGCAGAAGATCAGTGCATTTCTTCTACTGGGTGGGACATAAGACAACTTTTTATTTTCCCTGTAGAAGAATTACCTCTAAATCAAAAGAAAAATAAACTGCTGCCAGGAAGAGCTGGTCTTTACAAAATCACTGTTGTCTCCACATCAGAGAGCAAGTAAACAGACATAGCAGGAAAATACGCTGGGTCTGCTTTCCCTGCTTAAAGAGCTTTTCCCCTCAGGCAAATAATTATGTGAATTGGCCACAAAACTGATAGTAAAATAAAATGAAAAAGCCTAGAACTACAAAGTTTGACTCATAAAATGAGTATCTGTTACTTCTGTCTTTTGGACTCTTACTGGGAGAAGTATGTGTGGAAATTACTTGATTCACAGGAGATGCTCCTTGAAGTCTGAACATTTAATAGTAAAGACACTCATGAGAGCAAACAGGACTGAACCCTCAATTACAGTTATGACCTTGATGAACCTGACTTAGAAAACTAAATAGCCAGCTTACCAACAGGAGACTTCATTTTTCGGATGGATACTGATCACGGAATAGTATTTGACAATATCTAAGTCTAGCTATGCCAGATGTTAAATATAATTTTTTTTTTAATCCTGTGCATGCACAATCAACTAAAACACCCATGCAACATACAGACACTCCGTGTCTGTTCATGAGCTACCACCCAGGGTCTGGAAAGCATCCGTCTACTGTGAAAAATCTGGCCAAGTCTGAAATCCACAGACTCTTCCCTACATCCCATGAGATCTGACCATGCATAGTGGTCTCCTGTGGTCTCTCACATGGTATTTCTGGCACCCTCCTGAAGAACTAAACTACTGCCTGTTGCTCTGGTTTGGCACGAAATGATCTCAAACTACTCACAGCTCCTTCTGCAACTGTCCCAGGCTGCACCCTGAGCGTGCCCAAGCAGAACTTGGAGATAACTGCATAGATGAAGGGAATTCATCAAGTCACCAGGCATCCCAACTCCAAGTTGCTTCCCCAGTCCTCCTGTTAAAGCAGTTTGTTAATAATGTCACATCTGGTTTTCTGGTATTACCGTTTCCAAAATGCCTGGGCTAAGTGGATGTCTTAGAGCTTTCTGGTAGACTCTGAGGGACCACAACAGGATGGAGGAGTTGCCACCAGGAATGGGCTTGAGCATGTGTTCTTAATTTTCCACACATCAGGCTGCCTGCATTTATAATACATTCATGGGTCACACAGGAGCAGCTTGCACAGACTTTCCCTTGCTAAGTTATCTGCACTAATTGAAATTCTTAAATTGCTGAGGGGAGAAAACTTCCAACTCCATTGGGTATGGCCAGGGTCTAGAGGTGCCACCAAAGCCCCTGTCATGCTGCTCCACTGCACTGGGGTCTTGCAAGTCAAGGCACCAACTTCCCTTCTGCATGTGCTCCTCCAACCCCTCTCCCAGACATCAGCTCAGAAAAAACATTTGGCTTCACTTCGTGTCTTGAAATTAATTAAAACCAGAGTTTATTGTCCTTACAAGTTGATTTCTGGCTATAGGCATTACATCTGACTTCAGTGGATAACTCCGGCTTTACAACACTGTAGCCAAAGGAAGATATTAGCTCCCTGTGCTAGGCTCCCAAGATAAAATTTGTGAAGATGCTGAGATGCTTAACTCCAAGCAGCTCGCCATTGTGAGGTGGACTGTAAATACATGAGAATGACCCGTGCAAGAGTATTTAAATTTTGACTGTACAGTCCCTGAAAGGTGTGCCAGCAATGAACAATGACAGTGTTGTGCCTCTCATTTAGCATAAATCCATATTACCTGCTATTAGGAAAGGATGCTACTGCTCAATATTGAACTATGTTGAGTAGTAAGGAGCTGCATCACTTCTAGGCAGGTGGAACCTGAGACACTTTACCTTTCCACCATTGAGAGATGGGCAGGACAATGGTTGGGCTCTTTCAGGCAATACACAAGTGATTTACAAAATTCATCAGAAAGCAAACATTATGCATCAGAGGAACAAAATGAATAATATTCTGCCCAACTAAAAATAGATGCTAATATTCTAAGTAAAATGTATAAAATGGGAGACAACTGTTTCATATCATACTTTTTTTTTTTTTTTTTTCTGCAAAGCCTCTTCCTTGCTCTGCTTTTTATTAAGACATGCATATGAAGTAATTCCTCTCATTAATCAACTTCATTCTTTTGGTTTCTTCCCACTTGAGCTGACAACACTCCATTTGGTGTGTCACGTAGCGGTGCAGCAGTGACCTATTTTAGGGAGGGAAGAGCACTAGAGGAACCTTTCAAGAAACAGACTTTGGCTTCAAAAGGCCTCTCTGGTAGACGGGAAGAGGAAAGGGAATGGGTTCTGGTGAACCACCAACGCAGCATCGCACTGGGAAAGAGGAGAAATAGCATGTATGAGGATGGCTGAACAGTTTAAATACAAATATAAAACCATCACTGCACGGGGCAGGGGAAGAGATGGAGGCAAGGCTGCTGAAAGCACCACCTAACTATTGCTTCTCCCCTCCATACATTATTTGCCTCCGTCAGACAGCTATATAACGGGAAGATCTCTCCTGCACTGACAGGTCAGCTCCAAATGCTACTCACAGTTCTCCTCTTCCATCTGCTCCACATTTTCTCTTTTTCCTCCTGCCTACATGCAGCTGCCCGCCCTGCTAACGTAAGCAGCCGAAAGCCCGGTTGCATCAGCCCTCTGCAGAGCCAACCCCCCCTGCTCCCCTCCCAGCTTTAGGAGGACAAATGCCCCTGACACGCTGATGCACTGACTGCAAATCAAGTGGAGGGGAACCACTCGGTGGTGGTGATGTTCCTTTGCCACAGAGAGCACAGCTCAGGACGAGTCCCAAGGGATCCCAGTGCCTGGTTCTCCCCAACAAGAAACACATTTCCATCCTTGCGGCTGCCACACATCTGCTTCTCTTTTGCTCCAGTGCAACCCCACACCAATCTGAGCTCAGACTTTGGAGCTGTGCTTTGGTCTGGGGATGGGCCAGGTAGACATTTGGCAAAGGTGTTGCCCAAATTTCCCTCAATCTAATCTAAAGGCTGCTGTCAATCCCTTCAGGAAAGCTGGTGATGGGAAGCACCGAAGTGAAACAGGGCAGTTAAACCAGCAGTGGCTCTCCCCCTGCAGCAACACCCTTCATGGCAGCAGGGAGACCTCAGCATGCAAGTTTCACCTTTCTAGCATCAACTTTTTTCTGTTAGAAAACCCCCAAAATGGATTAGATTACTGGCAGGGGTTTGTGTGTCAAAAAGACACTTTATAAGGCTCCCCAGCACTGCAATTAAAAAAGAAAATCTCTGAAAGTACCATCTTCAGGCAACCCCCGAAGAACATGATATGGCAAAGGCATGAGTTTGGCAGTGTGGGCTTGTGTGTCACCAAATATTTCCCCTTAGTCTACCCCTGATATAAAAAGCTCACATTAAACTAATCATCTGCACAGTCTTTGTCCTATCAAATCTGGCTGAAAATCACCAAGCTCAAAAGTTGTTGGGAGAAGGGCAAACCCTCACCCATAGGAACCTACGTTTCAATTCAGACTGAAGTCTATGACGTGATCTGTGTTCAATTGGATGCCAAAACCAAGTCAAACAAGACCAGAAATGCAACAAAATCCAATAATCTTCAAATCTGCTACAGTAATGGTAGTAGGATATGCCGTAGTCCTAAAAATAGAAACTAACTTCTCCCTTGGGTTTAAAAGATAAAATGAACCTATAGAACTTCATAAAGAAGGAACTGTTTCTGCTGTAAAGTTTTATTGCAGTGCACAATCCGCTCCCCTTAAGATGTTAACTATCAAAATATTTAAAGCATCTTATAAAAGCTGTTTTCTCTTTGGGCCTTGTCTCCAGAGCTCTGGCTCAATTCACCTCTTTAAAAGTTCCTTTGTTTGCAATTTGGTTATACACTGGCAGCTCACAAAAAACCTCAAAGCACTGCTAGCCAAGAGACACGTGTTCCTATACCTACCTCTATTAAACACCATTTAATATTAACTTTTTACTTCTGCATTCACACCAAATCTACCTCCTGAAACAGTCCACGGTTTATTTGATCGCTCTGAAGGGAACTAAATAACTAAGTTGATTTGACTATGCAACTGGATGTACTAAAGCCTGTCCATATGCTTTTGCTGAGTAAGACACTCTGGCTGGCTTTATGTGTAGTGTCCTTCATCAGGTATAAACATTTCTTTGGAAAGGCAACTCTTGCCACCTTATTATTAGATAAAACTTATTAGCATAGCAATAGCCCTGTGGGTGCAGTAATTCAGTCTTTGGTTCAGACAGTGTTTCAAGGTCAGAAATAAGACCAACCTCAGAGCTCACCTGGACTGCAGGTCCTGGGAGGGAAGGAGAGGGTAGGAAACACCTTTTGGTGACATTAGGACCATTTTCCTGGCGCAGATGTGGCAGTGGAGTTGGAGGATCACTGCCCAGGCCGCAGCATTATCCAGGAGAGCTGGAACAGCACCAAAAATCCCTCACCAGGAGCTGGGACAGCTGTGGTGGGATTCTCCCTAGGCAGTGAAAAGTCACTATTTCCTCCCAGCATTTCTGGTGCTCAGAGCTCTGCAACTAAACCACTGCAGAAGCTTTGCCAGCCTGTGACCCGACAGAACCGGGCAAACCCAGCACGGGCACTACTGCTCCTCCTGAAGTGGTTAAACCACATCCCGCAAGAACAGAAAGCTCCCCCCCCTCACCAAAGCTGCCATTAAACAGCCCACTTCGAGCAAAACTTAATTTCTGATAAATTAAACTCCTCACTTCCAACAAACCCTTGGTGAGTCTCTGCACCCGTCTCACTCCAGCACCTCCACCGGGGCCAGCGCGGTCCCGGGTTCGGTTCCACAAACTGAGGAGAGGCTGAGGGAGCTGGGGGTGTTCAGCCTGAGGAAGAGGAGGCTCAGGGGAGACCTCATCACTCTCTACAACTCCCTGAAAGGAGGCTGGAGCCAGGGGGGGGTTGGGCTCTTTTCCCAGGCAACTTTCAACAAGACAAGAGGACATGGACTTAAGTTGTGCCAGGGGAAGTTTAGGCTGGATATTAGAAAGAATTTCTTTACGGAGAGGGTGATCAGACATTGGAATGGGCTGCCCAGGGAAGTAGTGGATTCTCCATCCCTGGAGATATTTAAAAAGAGCCTGGATGTGGCACTCAGTGCCATAGTCTAGTAACCGCAGCGGTAGTGCATCAAGGGTTGGACTTGATGATCTCTGAGGTCCCTTCCAACCCAGCCAATTCTATGATTCTATGATTCCAGGGATGGTCCCGCTGCGGGCCGGGGCCACCTGAGGGAGCCAAACCACTGCACTGCAGCCCCCCGGCCCCTTCGCCTCCGCTCCCCCCCAGCAGTGAGATTCAAGGCCAGTGGAGCCCCGAGTGCCTTTGGTGTGGCAGATGGTGCTGTACCCCCAGGGATGCTCATGGGGCTCCGGGGGGGAACAGAGAACCACACCCAGATGCAAATTCTCCTCCCTCAGGCTCTCGGTCCATCGCACACAGAAAAATCTCTAGATGGTTCCGTGGTTTGTGGGAGTTCCCGAGGAATCAAAGCCAGGGCAAGAGGTGGTGGAGACAAGGAGTTTTCTTAACCCACTCCTTTGGGGAAGAGGGGAAAACAAAGAAAAGAGGAAAGCAGCTTTAAAAGAGAAGAAAAAAACACCAACCCAACAAACAAAGAATGAAAGAACATCAGCCACAGGAAGGAGAAGGCTAACTACTTTTCTTTACCTTACAAATGGAACAGCAGGGCAAATAGCAAAGAAGCCCCTTCCAGATCACCAGAGGTGGAGCAAGACTCACTGCATCCATCCCAAAAGCAGGAGCAGAGCTGGAAACGTGCTGTGAACACGGAGGATCTGCACAGAGATTCTGCTAACCCATTACACTGAGTGCATGCATGAAAGTCACTCCCTGAGCAGCCATCCAGCCCCTCTGAGTTTGAGCATCACAGCCCATCCATGGGCTAAGGGAGCCAAGCCAGGAGGCTGCAGTTTGGGATCTGTCCAGAACAAGGTCTCTCCCTCCTCCTGCAGAAAGCAGCTCAGAGGCTTTAACAAGCCCAAATTATGAGCTTTACTTCTCCTTCAGAAGATACCTTCCTCTCACACAGACACATTTTGGTTGTGCCCATGGGCAGCACACCCCGAATTACTCTTCCCTCCTTCTCTGAGCATCTACCAATTCTCCCCTCGCTGACAGACTCAGCAGGACACCTCTGCTCCCAGGGAAAAAAATTTGGAGATACGCAAATGAGGACCTCTTCCAGCACCTAAAGCTTTTTCACTAAGGTCCCCAAATCTGGACACCTACAGCTATATTTAGGACAAATCCTAAATTCTTCACTAACCTTGCAGTCCAGGGAATCTTAGGCAAGAGTATGACCAATAACATGAAAGAAGAGCTCAAGTATTTCATACCCCTGTAACATTAAATTACAAAATTGCACAAACCCTTGAGTTTGAGAGCTCAATCCCTCAAAGCTTTATCACTGATGAAGAGAGAGGGAAGAAAAAAGAAAAAGAGACCAAGACAGGCAAAGAAGATCAAGTGTCATGGAAAAGACAAAGTGCCACAGAGTGAATGCAGCTTAGAAGAGAATAAAAAATAAAAGGAATAGCAGAGTTACCGGGTAACCATCGCGTCCTGACTGCCCCTGTGGTGGGGGAACAAGTGAGATAACAAGTCAGTCAATGCACCCATAGCAGTGAGACAACACATAGCAGCCACCAGGAGAGAAGGCCATCAGCTCTCCAGTTGTCCCTGTCTCTCTCCAGAGAAACCTCTCAGGGCAATTTTACCATCAAGAAAGGTCACACTCATGACATATTTTTTCCCAGTTTTTCATCTTGTGCTTCCCTTTAGCTACTTACCAAGGCTTTTGCCAACTCCCAGCCATCCCTGCTGCCTGTGCTTGGTCCCTGCTGCCCCAGGAGCCACGGATGCACAGACGTGCATGATGCCCACTAGATCCTAGCCATAAGTCTGCTCCAGGACACAGGTACAGATTGGTACTGGAACACCCAGGGAAATGCCAGGGAGGCTGCTGTGCTGCTGAGCCAGAGGCTGGGGCAGCCCATCTGCCCAACTTCAGTCACTGAGTTTCAAACTCCTATTCAGCTCTCCCATTTCACCCCTAAGCTTTGCTGTAGCTTTCCATGGAGCAGAAGGAAAAGCTGATTCTACAGGGAAACCCTTAAGTTGCTGGTAAAACCTGAAAAATCAGCGCAATAAACCACAACACATTCAGGATATTTCACCTTTTCTGCTCTCCTTCGGGAGGGGAGGGAGGGTGTTCCCAAAGGCATTTAGAACTTGTGCTGCCATTAAACACTCTGTGAGCTACAGCAGAGGAGCCTGCTGCAAGCCAGACGTAAGGCAGATTCCCTAGGAAGGAGCTGTTAAGTATTAGCTGGTACACAAGTAGGCAGTAAAGCATGTGTCTGGTACAACAATGTCATCTGCTACCATAAACATAGGTTATGTCAGCATGCTGTGGATAGGCAGGCAGATTCATACATTTCTTGTGGCATGAAATAGCTCTGGCAGCCCCCTGAATGCCATGTACACTGGTCCTCCCATCTTGCTAAGTGCCCCTGCAGCTTTTCATGCCTCCTGCAGCACTATTGGTTCGTCCAGAAGCAACACTTACTCCAACAACCACCTATTTAACAGATTACAGTCTTGGGATAAAGTGTACAGTGAGATTTTTATGGAGATGTATGGCACTGGAGCAATCCAGTGAGATGGGAAACACTTGTAATTCCCAACCCTCACTCACTGGTAAGTTCCCCAGCCAGAATGCTAATACATAAAGTATTTGCTAATATCTGGGACTGTAAATATTTAATTACAATCTGTGGTAAAGTCTATCCTTCAATTGTAAGTTTCCTACCCAGCATGTGATTTTAATACCCTCTAAAACAGAGGTTTTATAGCACATCGGAGCAGAATACCCCTTACTCATCACAGACAGGATGATCAATCATCTGACAGCCACAAATTCTAATGATTTCATAGACATAACTAGCTTATGACAGCCAAAAAATAAAATACCAGAACAACAGCTACTAGGGAACAACAGAATCAAGGATACTATTTTAGCAGAGTGTGATGCTGTACATGTAAGATGTAATTGATTCCTTATGACCAAAATCAAGAAACAGAAGAAACTAATAGATTTAAACACAGTACCGTTGAAATAAAATAATATTGTGGTTCTGTGGGTTCTAGAACTATTACATATAGTAATAGTAGACGTTTAAAGAAGTCTCTGGCAATGCTGCTTGTGTTAGAAATGCAAGACTATTTCTTAATTATTTTTTTCCTTTAAAACAAAAAAAACCCAACCAAACAAAAAACCACCCAAATAAAGTAAACCATGAGTTGTCTTAAAGAAGGGCAAGAGGAGAAGGGAAAAAAAAAAAACCTTGTTTGTGTTAAATCTCCCCTGTGCTCTGTCTGCAATTCAATAGTGCCGTGGGAACCAGGAAATGAAACCAACTAGAGACAAAGAAAAATTAATAGTGAACCATATGTTGCCTATACCAAATTGCATCCAATAAACGTGAACAGACAGTACACGTGAAGCAGTGTAACTAGCTGTGTGTGGGCTGAGAACAGCCTCTGAGCAGGAGCAGACCTGAAGGGGTTAAATAAATCCATTTAAAATAAACCAACGTACTTCAATGAAGAGGAAAACATCCCTTAAAAGGTGTATAAACCAAGTTTTAAATAGGCAGTAACCTCCGCATTTGCAACCTGCCACTGAGAGATATTTTTTTGTTTTGGTTTTTTTTTAACTTAACAATTAAGCCAAATTACAGAAACTGTAGAGATGGAAGAAGAAGAAGAAGAAAAAAACCCCAAAACACTCAGCAGAAACCCTACAAGGACCAGCTCTGGCACCCAAAGGGCTCCCCAGCCACACACCCCTGTGCTCATCCTCAGTGGATGCTCTCCACCACCTCAGGATTTTGTCCATGGAGGTAACCATGGGGCAGGTTTTGGTGGGAATTCACCTCTCAGTGGTGCTCCTGCAGCCAGTGCCAGACTCACCAATATTTCAGAAACCTGGAGAGTTACTTCTACTGTGTGGGTTGGAGATGCCGGGCTGCAGTTTTTAATTACAGAATATTTACAGGAAAAATAATTTACTGACAGACTACATTTCTGAACAAAAGCTAAATAGAAAAAAATAATCTGTTTTCATTTCTTGAGACAGACTCTTAGATTTGTTGCTAATGCTGGACACAACTTGTAGAGTAACAGCATTTAGAACTTCTCTAAGAATGGTTAAGCCAAGGCTGTCAAGTCTTAGTTTTTCCTAATTTGTTCATTATAATTTAGCCAAATAATAATTTTGCTCAAGTCCATCTTAAGTCTTTACATTAAAAAAAAATTAACTCAGAGAGAAGGAAAAAACCAAAGGGTTGAAAACTATTAACTAAAACCACAGGCAGCACACTGCTGATCCCAGGAGAACCAAAGCCATGGCACTGTGACAGTCCCCGTGGCTCCACGTGCATTTCTTTGTCATCCTTTGGCTTTTAAACAGATTTACAGACTGGAAATTAATTAGCCCAGGAATAGTCAGCAAATTGCTTTTTCCTGAAATGATCTCTTTTCAACCCAGAGGGGCTCTATGGGGAGAGAATGAAGTGAAAAAACATCTCTGTTGTCAATGATGGAGAAGGAAACACGTGGCTGCAAACAGCATGTGTGTCTCCTCCTCCTCCTTTGGGGGAAGAAAGGTAGAAAACCAGAAGCATCTAATGCCCATAATTTCTTTTTTTACAATCCCTCAGCAACTCAGAGGGCACAAACAGAACACTCTTTTCTCACTCCAAAACCAGCAGGAAAACATCAGATTTGGACATGGTTGTGGCACAGTCAAAGGCACGTCTGAATATTAATTCGGAAGGAGAAGTTGACACATTTTCAACTATTACCCTTTCAAACAACAAATGCCTCAAATTTTCTGGTTGCATTGGTAGGAATGCTTGTAATTCTCCCCAAGACTTCAAAGAGAGAAGCAAGCAAGACACAGCTTTCCCTCTAGCTCCTCTTGTGAGGCTAGCAAACTCATATTAAATGATAGAAACACAAAGATAAGACAAGGAAGACAGAGTTTTAGAACTAAAACCCCCACTAAAACATTAAAATATTAGTACAGCAGGCTTTCTGCTACATAGAGGTAGACTAAAGAGCTCTTTAAAGGGAAAAAAAAAATACTGAATATTTTGGGGGGTTTCCCTTTAAAGAGTTTAAAGAGTTCTGTCTACTAGTTTCTCAGGGCTGCAAGTTAAGCATTTTAAAACTTTCACCCCCCTCTCTATTTGTCTACAATCACCAAGAAAATAAAATGCAGCAGCATCTGGTACCAATTTTGCTTCCAGACACACCTCTACCAAAAAGTGCTGTGCTCTTGCAATGACACCGAAAGGCAGGGGAGGAGGAAAGGGGAAGCCTTAACTTTGATGATCCAACAGTAAAATCCATGATACTTACTGCAGGTCCTGGAAAACAAAAGGAAAAAAAGAGTTAGGAAAACAGTTATTACAAAAAACCCATCATCTTATAAGCTAGAACATAACAGAAAGCAAAATTAGGATGGTTCAGTACTTTTCAGTTCAATTCCAATGAGGTGACTTTCCAGATACACTTCACACCACCTGCATCCTCTCACTATGAGACCATCTCACCAGGTCTGCTGGCAGGGCAGTGCTTACAGGGGGGCAAAACCACCCTTGTCTCACCTTTTCCCCGGTGTGATTCTGTTCCCTTTCCCCCCCTGAGAGACCCTGGGCATGTCACGAGGTATTGCTCGTGTTCAGGGCCTGGGGCATCACGTGCAACTGCAGAGCAGCCCCAGCAAAAAGCAGACACAGTTGGAAATATGAGCAGAAAGTGTATTTTCACTCTGGACCTTATTTTATTTCACATCATACAAGAGGAGCTGGGGACGCACTTGCAAAAGCCAAGGCAGGAGTGCAATAAGCACCTGGCAAGGATGTGGAAAGCTGCCACAAGATCCTAGATGCCACTGTCATTTGGTCCCCGTCCCTCCTTGACCTCAAAATGTGTTGCACAGCCCTGTGGTCCCTTGTCACCTCCTCACAGCCTCTGCTCAAGGGCTTTGCTGTGCCCAGAGGCAGCCAGCAGGCTGACACAAAGTGCCTTTGACCCAGGGGAAAAATCCATCACACCTACAAAAGCTTTGGCTACCAGTGCCACAGTCCAAAGCTGTGCTTAACAGCAATGGGAAAAAAAAAAATATATTCCCCTGTATTACCCTGCACCAATTTCTGCAGCTTTCCCACCACTCGCCCAGGCTGATGCTATGGAGAGGTGAATGCTGAGCCCCTGCTCTAATGCAATCCACATTTCACTCTTGTTCCTGAGATAGCCTATAGCTCTCTGTTCGGGGCTTCATGCTCCATTTCCTGCCTGCTCAAAACAAGAAACTAATCACTATTTAAAAAAAAAAAAAAAAAAAAAAGAAAGGAAAAATCAAAGGGAGGGGGAAAATAGAATTCAGTTTGGTTCATCTTATTTATTAATGTAAAATAAAAAGCATATTTCAAGCAAGTGTCTTTCCAAGGTTTTTAAATTGTTTAAAATTATAATGCAACAATTAAAAGTTGAATTATAAAACCCAAGAAAAGCCTAAGAACAAGTCCTGAAAGCAAGTACCAACAGGCAGTGACTGCTGCCAAGAATTAGCCCCTTTAACCCGTGTTCATCAGCTTAACATGCTCAGCTCTGCATACAGCCAAGTGCCTGCTCAGTGTGGAGGGAAGCACACAACCTCAAAATCACCCTCCATGCCCACAAGTGTTTTCTTTAGGACTAATATTCATACAGGCTCTAATCTCACTTTCCTTGCTTTAATTTCTTATGAATACGGAAGCCGATGGCTCTAAGCCAACATATTAACTGAGAATCATAAACCTGATTCATTAACTCACTTATGCCAAGCTACCCACAGAAGCCCTTTTGTACTAAAGTCAAATCTAAGTCCCAAATAAGCAGCACTCAGGAAATTATTTTAATATGGTATTTCAATCATGTACCAATTATAACCTCCTCAGAATTCTATGCCTTTTTCAATTTCTTGGCTACTGTTTCCTCTCAACGTGTGCAGGCAAATGCTCTCTTAAAATGCTTTTCTCTCAAATACAAGAATCAAAGTGGGATTGGGGGGGTTCAATATATGAAACATCAGTTTTATCTATTCCCCATCAGTGGAATTACATTAAGCTTAACTGCATTGTCCACCATGTAGGGCTAGGGAAATCTTCATAAAAGTCCTTGAACTGATCTTTTCTCCTCCTAAGAACAATATAAGTTTCTGGTTTGCTGAACATATTTCTCAAAAGCCTAGCCACAAGGCACATGTCTCCTGTGGAAGAAAGTAAAATATTTATTGTCAGGTTGCAAAACACAGTAATTATAATAAATCATGTGCCAAAGGGCTGCCCCCCTACCTGGCCATCTCCTTGATGTGGGCACATTGCAGAAGAGACATGCTCTTTTCACAGAAATTTGCTAGAATTTACTACTAATAACTTTGACTAGTGACAATCATTTTCTTATTACAACATGTAAAAATGGAAACAGCCTTTGTGAATTTAAAACTCTGTAAGAAATTAACATGGGGGCTTATTTCAGAAGGAAGATGAGGAAGATAATATAATCTGCAAATATATAGGTATGGGTCTACAGTTGATTTGCTCTAAACCAGGGAAAGCTGCCCTGCTTTTCCACAACCTGCTACACTACTGGGTGTGAACATCTAAACCTGCCACAGCACAGGGATACTTGGAAATACCAAGAGATTCTTTAGAACAGGAAAAGTTGTCCTAGAAGGAGGCGAAAACAGAAGCTCATTTTCAAAAATGACCCAGGCCTCCTGATTGACTGATATCAATGTTATTTTGTATATCCAAGGAGCTAGGAGGTCACAGTATCATCCCCAGCTGTGCACAAACATATGGGAAATGACAGGTCACAGTCATTTAGTTCCAAGTGGATTTGCAGCTTGGGAATTTCAGGATAAGCTACAATTTCTGTTGAATCTGTAAATAATTTATCATTCAGACTTTCCTGCTATGACAGGAGAGAATATTGCCAGGCAGGGGAAACCAAACCAGCCAAGCCTTTCCAACAGCCCAGGGGGGCTTTGCTGCTGCCCTTCAGGGGCAAAAGGCCCATCCCCAATGGAGCACACACACATCTGTGGCCACGTGGTCATAAAACCTGGCAATTTAAAAACCACGTGTATACACGCACAAATATCTACAGAAAAACTTGTTTGTTTATTGAAACAAATTCTGTTTTTAGATACACACAGAGTTATTAATCTAGGATACTATAAGGGGAGTAACTAGGTCGTGAAAAAGGGAGAAGGACAACTGCTCATGCTGCAAGAAGTAAGGGAGAAGAGGTCTATATCAACCTCAGAGTATTTGTCACTGCCCACTGACCTCAGAAATTCCTACCCATGCCTCTGTGCATGGATATGCTCTCCCAGCAAAGGCTCACTATGGAGAGCAAATGTGGGACAGATTTAATGTTTCCTAAAGCTCTGTAGAAGCCAAAAAAGTCCTTAGGTATGAGGGTATATGGATGCGACTCATCATGAGAAACACAGGGAGCAATGGAAATCCCAAATAAATACAAGTTCTGCATGATTTACCCACATACACACGCACTTGATAACAACAACTGTATATTTACACTTGTCCACACAACCATGCAGCCAAGGGGCTTGAAAGAGCCTTAATGGGTAAAACATGGGGGTTAAGTATGTGTAGGGTTGGGAGGGAAATAACATTTCCCTGCATAGAAAGTGCTTTGCTTTTGTTTTATAAAAAGAGCATTTGATTCTTCCCTGTTCCAAATCAGGAAAAAAGATGCAAGAAAAGGTAAGGAAAACCAAACCAAAACACAATAGACTTTGATTCAAACTTTGTTAGAAGTTCAAATTAAAGAAATAGTTGCAGAGTAATGTAAATTTGGAAACAAAAAGTCATGGGTGGTGGGACAGAAAACTGTTTTATCCCATTTCAACAATTTCAAAACAATTTCTCTACCAGTGTTTTTGAAGTGGAAAATTTTTCCAAACAAAAGTTCTACTGGCAGAAATGGCAGTTTTGCAAAGTCAACATTTTCTAGTGAAATAACACTTCATCAAAAAAATGCCTTTCCAGGATTACCTGTAAGAAAAATTTTGTGCCTTGAGCGCCCACCATTTCTTTCCTTCTGCTGAAGCTGCACACAGTGGATGCTAACAGACCCTGCCCAATGCTGCAGTCATTAGCTCTGCATGTTTATTTCCAGAACCAGCTCTTGCTTCACGTGAGGGGAGTATAGACATACTCAGAAACTCCCTAGACTTAACATTTCAGGTGAATTTTTCTTCCTGGTTGAACGTAGGTCTTGGTTCAGATCAGTTTTCAGACCAAACTTCAAGCCAGAGGAAGAAAACAGCATCCTGCTACAAGACACACGAGCATCATCTCCCCCCATCTAGTGGTGCAGAGACTTTGAACCAATATTTAAACTGACTAAATTCCCAAATCCTGCCTTTTCATTCATCCATCTTTCAGGAACACCCTAGTATGGATCAATCCTTAAACCAAATAAGCACAAAACCCAACCCTGCTCAGGCAGCACCAGCTGACACAGCAAGGGGGAAGCAAAGCCTCCCAGGTTCCCTGCTAAAATCCATGTTGTTTCACAAATTCTCACTACAACAGTTGAACTGCATCCTCACTGGGACATATCACGTTAAAAAAATAAGTTAACATGACATTAAACACAATTTTGCCTTCGGCATGGAAAGGGAATTGTATCTAAAACATGCAGGCTGGCTGTCAGGACCAGCCACAACAGCCAGTGCTGCAACACCTTGAAAAACCTCCTTCCACCTCGCTCTGAGAGAAGGCTGCAAATATGAAGTTGTATTACAATGGGCTTTTCTTTTTATACTGCTTCCATTGGTGGATGAAGGCAGGAGGTGGCAGGCAGCAGTGGTGCTTCATCCCCGTATTTTGGCAAGTGCTTTTAGAAGGACATGCAGGCAGGTTTGACCCACTTCCAAACAGTCTAAATAGTTACTGGGTTTGGTGTTTGTTTTGTTGGTTTTTTTCCCCCAGAAATGATTTAAAATACATTTTTTATGGTATAGCATCTTTGTAAGGGAGAATGTGTCTGTCTTGGTCAGCTTTCATGATGATGAATTCTTAGTTTAGAGAAACTGAGCTGCTGGATTTTTTTTTTTTTTAATTATCTGAGTCCATCACAGCAAAATAAAAAAAGTAAAACTCAGTCTTGGCTCAAATCACCAGGAGGATGCAATTGAAAATGGAGAGGATGATCTCTTAAAAGTTTCTCTGCTTCTTTATATGAGGTATATGTTGAAAGTTTTAATATAAATCAGAAAAAGTCTTTCAACATAACCATTTCAACAATTGCCAGAAAAAAAGCTCCCCTTGGCAGGGCTGAGGCAAGCACTGAGCCTTCTGGCTCTGCAACACTTGTCTAGGGGCTGTGAAGCTATAACCACGTATGGTCCCCAGGGATGAACATTGCCATACTACACAAACAAAGTTTTATTCACATTTATCAGCTGTAGCGAAGGAACAAGGACCTGGCTTATGTGGTCAGGTTCTCAAACAAATGTAGAAATATACATTCAGGCTATCTACGAAAACAAACATCTGGCAGTTTGGCCAAAAGCAGTTCCCAGAGGGATGCCTGCTGTCTGCTTTTCCATCTGTAATACAACAGAGCAACCCGTGGGGGCTGTGGGGCATTACATGGATTGATGTGGTTTGCCCATCGAGGGTGTCTGTGTACACATGGGTGCCTTCATATCCAGCACATAGTGATGCTGGAAGCCCCCATCCCACAGCCCATTAGCTGAAGATGACCAACACCATTATCTAAAGGTTCCCATCGAGCCCAGTGACACCTGTGGGATGCCCAGTGACATTGCTGGGTGATGCTTACCAGGTTCTCCACGCCGTCCAGGCTTCCCCCGCCTCCCTGGAGGGCCTGCAGAAAGCAGAGAGCAGAAGGTTACTGATGCCCTGCAGGCAGTGAGTTCAGGAGGGGATCCTTGCAAATATTCAAGGAGTTCCCACATACAGCTCAGGTTGGAGCCTTTTAACTGAGGATGTGAGAAATTTGAAAGAAACTAAGGCTCTGTTTTAGAAGAAATTTAATACTGATTTTTGTTTGGGGTTTTTTTGTTTTTTTTTTTTTTTTTTTTTTTTTTTTTTTTTTAAGGGCATTCTTAATACTTCACACCAAAAGGGAAAAATTAACTATTGCCTACACTGGCACAGAATGCCCTGAATGGTTGTAGATGTCCCTTCCTTGGAAGCATTAAAGGTCAGGTTGGATGAGTCTATGAACAACCTAATCTAGTTGAAGATGTCCTGGCTCATTGCAGGCAGGTAGGATTAGATGACTTTTAAAGGTCCCTTCTAACCCAAACTATTCAATAATGTTATGATTTTTGTAATTCTTTGCCTACTGTCTGTAAGGAAATCTGTAAGATGGTGGGTATAGGAGATGGAATTACAAGTATAGCAGGCTTGTGGCAACCACGAGAAAAACTATTGTCAAGAGGTGGAAAAAAAAAAAGAAAATAAAAAACCATTTTCATCTGTTTTATTCGCTGTTTTTATCTGAAAGCAAATGGAGGGGGGGAAAGTAGTATTTTGGAAACACCTAAAACCCTGATTAGAAATTATTATTTTAGCAATTTCTAGCTGGGGGGGGGGACACAAAATTTCCATACTGCTGAAAAAGCTGGGCAGAAAGTGAATCTGCATTACACTTCTAGTTTCCAAACCCTTTAGGAGACTACGAAGGTAATGAAAGAGGCCTGGGAATTTGTTTGGAGATAAATGTTCACTGTAAACTGTTACCTAATGACTCCCTCTAAGACCTTGCAGTCTGATGCTTGTTCAATGTAATTAAGATTTATGTTGCATTAATGTCAATTGGGAAAGAGCTGAGCCATTTCTGCTAACGGTGCCGGCTCTGCTCTATCAGTTCTGGGAGTTCTTTATTTACATTGTTATGAAAGACAGTTTTGGAGAGAAGAAATATGAAGCATAAACCAGTCTATTTTTAAACAACTTGTCACTTTCAAGCTAAACAGCCTTAATCCAGGGAATAATGTGCAATTTCTGACAACACCAAAAGCCTTCCAGTGAGATGATAGCTTTAGAAACCCAAAGACAAAGGAAGAGAGTGAAATATATTGCAATTTGGAAGCACTATGAGAAAGAGCTGATGGGTGCGCATCTGAAGAATAGATACTCAGAAACAAGGTAAAAAGTTCAGAGCAAATAGACTCAGTTGACTTAGCTGTTCTGCTGGGTAGCAGCCACTTCTGTCATCTACTGTGGGTAAATGAAATATTGAAAATCAACATCACTTTACAGTTCACAAAATACTGTTAAGAACCAAAACCACATTTGTTCACAGTGCAGTAAATTACCCCTCTCTGAGCTAATTTACCCATTGCCAGTCGGGTAACGGTAAATTGGGCTTGCTTAATGAACTCTGTAATCCATCAGTACTGGGAAAACAGGTCTATGGCACTATGAGCTCTCAAAGTCTTTTTGCTTCTTGTAATTAAATCAGATCTGGTCTTTGACCCACATTCCCCACCTTGGGAGGCTGTATTACTGTTTCCTGTTCCTTCAGCTTGATGGGCAAATTGCTGCCTGCCTTACTATTGGCCATAATAAGGTAAATCCATATTAATCAAAGATAAAGCAGTTTAAAATGTCAGCAAGAACTTGATACCACAGCCCAGTAAAACCTCACTGAAGATAACTGATGTTTTTTAAACGTTAAGCCATCAAAGCACATTTTTATCCAGGAACTTATGTCACCAGGCGTGCACCATCTTTTCACTGACACTTCTCCTACACATTACCCTTTTCCACTGAGAACATAAACACAGACATATGAACCATAAATCTGTGCCCATTTCATTCTTCAAGCCATGTACTGCTGAAGCTCTCAGGTGAAAGGAAGGCCTACCTACCACCCTACAGGGTATCTGTAATTTAGAGGACCTTTTTCCCTTACAACCATGTCACAGTGAGCTGATCATATTGTGACCTCAATCATAAATCTTGAGCTTACTTTTAGTGCCTTATTTTTTAGACAAACTCATACCTAACTCATCATGCTCTAACATGGGAGTTAGCTTTACACCATTTAGGAGGTTCTACACACTCACATGCTTTCACCTTTTTTTTTTTCTTTTTGTAAGCTTGAAATGGTTTAGATTCTGTTTTCCCTTCTTCCCTTTTGGCATCGTTTGAGTTGCATTCAATATATCAGAGTTTCTTCAGTTCAAAATAAGCCAACCAGAAGAATAGCTTGAACAAATTGGTTGGTTCAGCCATCTCAGAAAAATGATTTTATTTTTTTCTCATATGGCTTCACTTAGAAAGAAGGAGAACTTTGCAGCAGCCTACTGCAGGGTCTTGTATTGAGCACAAGGGAACGGCGGCCCCAATCTAGCGGGCTGTTCCTGCACAAAGACCAATTTACTTTTTTGTTCCCTGGGGAAAAGGTTTATGGTTCACAGAGAGAAGTCAGATTCTGTGATGCTTGCTCAGCTGATACTCATCAGGTATTCCAGTCAGGCTGTGGGCACTGAGACCGCAGATGTGAGATTAAACAGTTTTGGGTCACAACGCCTTGCATGAACCTTTTTGGCTTTGGATTCCAATGGACCCAAAGAGTCAAAGCAAATACCAGACACAGATTGGAAACATGCAGCACCTACAGTCCACAGAAATTTTCCAAATACAAGAAGTAATATCCAGATTAATTTCAAATTTGGCCAACGTGCCCCAAAAGATATCTGAAATTCTGCGCTTCATTTTATCTTGTAGAAAAGTCATCCAATAATCAACCTCCTGTTGTTAGCTAAGTCTTGTTGTTCAGTACATGACAGTTGCTTTCAAGACAGAGAACAAACAACAAACCATTTTCCTTTTTATGCCTCCATGAAGCCTTTCTGAGAAGGGATGCACAGGAACATCCTCTTTGCAATGTGTCAGGGAGCTGTGCTCAGTCCTGGGGAAAACAACCTCTTGCTCCAGGAACCAAACTGGAATATTGCAGCTATTACTGGAATAATGAAGTGGTCGTATTTAAGGTATGTTTTGGCTAATGCAGGAGAACAAATACAAGATCCAAACCTAACATCCACCAGCACAGATGAAACCTGCACACAAGGTATATTAGCTTGAGACAACATAGTATTTCAAGACCAGAAACGAATTTAAGGTGTTTAATTGTTTTTCTTAATTGTAGCCAACTAAGACTACTCTTCCAATGGATGAATGGTTGTTGCAAAAGATAAAAAAATCTAACTTTTTCAGAGAGTGAAATAACATACACATACAGAATTAGACCAAAGCACTGATTATGCTCCACTTAAAAACAAACGAGATGGTGCCACTCACTCAGTACTCTGGGTTTCCACGCCCCCATACCCTTAAATCATTTTTTCTCTTTTTTTCCCCCACACCCAGAGACAGTTTCTTCAAACAGTCAAGTGCATACAGCTCTTTTGTTTAGTCACCAGGGCACAAAGATAAACTGAATATGAGATATAAATTAAGAAGTGACTGGAATAAAGCCACAACTGCACTTACATCAAACATGGGATTTTTTCCCTCTTGTTATGGCTGGTCTTACTCAGGCCATTTCCAGATAATACACTGGCACAGCTGCAGCACAGAACAGGGCAGGAGCAGATGTGTGCAGTATACTCTCCCCCCTCTATTTTTAAAACAAGAGGATGCATATTTTGGCAGCTGTGAAGGCTGCTATATGCAAGGTAGAAAGGTTTTCATGGCAGATTTTACTTTCCCACATCTGCACAGAGACAACTCCTTCAGTATGAGTCCTGGTCTGAGATGGGAACTTTGCAAGTCTCTCAGAAAATAAGCATTTATGTACAAACAGATGTGTTTAGTTTCGTGTTTCTTCATGAGAACACTGAAGATCTCCGTGCACTGCACTCACATGGCTCCTACACACTTAAAGCATCTAGAAAGGTTAAAAAAACACAAGCAAGTCAGTCTTCCTTTCACAAGAGGTTAGGCATGTTAGGCAGGTTAATCAATGTCAATCTGGAAAATTAACACAGACCCCTTTTTCTGCTGTGGATACAAGCAAAGAAACCATGTAGTGACAGATATGGGGAACAGAAGTGATCCCAAACTCACACTGGAATCCTCTGGTAGCAATCAACCAAAATCCAACACCTATAGAGTATCTTCAGCACAAGGTAACTTAAAGAGTCACTGCCTGGAACAAATGAGCAAATGGGTACCTTCAAGATCTGGTTCCTCAGAAAGCATTTGTAAATAAGGCTTTCTCCTGCTCAAATAATTGCTAACACAAAACCACCTCCAGGAAGAAGAAAGAAGTCACCAGTGACCAAGCTGCACAGAACTACTGAGCAGATGGAGATGAGCATTGCTCTGCTCGAGTCACTAAATATGCCCCTCTGAAAGACCCTCCTGTTTAAAAACACAAAAAGCACATGCACGGACTGGGGGCACCTCACCAGAATGAGACAGTTGTGTATTGCTTGCAGAAATGACTTAATTTTCTGTTTCCCAAGAACTGCGTGATACTTCTATAAGGTAAGCAAGATAATGGAGCACTTATTGCTTCCTTTGTTTTTCAGTTACAATCTCATATTTAAACAAGCCTGACATGTTGGATTACAAAATCTCTTGTGAAACATTCAAATCTGACACCAAGTACTTGGGATTTGATGAACTGCATTTTTGGAGCACCGAAGCACTCAAAACTAATGCTTATTATCTACAATCAGAATTTGTCATTCCAGAGCCAGGATCCCACAGCAAAAAAAAAAAATTAAAATATTCTTTCCAATCTTCAGTATTATTCAATATGCAAAAACTGCAAGAGAGGAGAAACCAGGGAGTCAAGACATTGGCAGCAGATGAATACTGTGATTTCTCATATATCCAGAAAAGATCCCAGTAACTACAGACGTGTATACACTAGAGACTTTAAGCAAACAATCACATACTTTATTTAAATGTTATTCTTGCATGAACACATTTGTGGACATAGTCTATAGTTAATGCCCATTTTGGCAGGAATTTCCACACTCTTTGTTTCTCAGCTTCCTAAAAAGGAGAGTGCAAACTGCCATGTGCAAACCATAAAGCATCCGAGGGACTGGGCCAAGCCCATCCTAAGAGCAAGCCTGCAGCCATCACACTAATATCACCAACAGATTTCACTTCCATGTTTCAAATCAAGTTTACCATAAAAATCAAAGTTCTTCTGTTCCTAAGCTCATCCAACACTGTACTATTACACGTCACAATTTCAGCATCTTTAAAAAAAGCTGTTAAACTCTTCCTCCTGTGGTCTTCAAAAGAAACATTTTTCTTCTGTTTAATCTTCTCTACCTCCCAAGTTTTCTGCATGCAGCAGGCATTTTTTCCACCTCTTTAAGAACTATCTTGTTTTCTACACATTGCCCACATGAAATATCATCTTTAAAGAAAGAATATTAGAATAGCCTGTCAAACAAATATGAAAGTCAGCTTCTGGAGATGTTTCTACTAACTGCATTAGCCCTGGCCCAGGGCTTCACAATGCCACATTCTTCAGAACCCAAGCAAAAGAGGACAGCAAAATCATGGAATCATAGAAACATTTTGGTTGGAAAAGACACAGTACAATCACTAACCCAACACTCTCAAGCCCACCACTAAACTATGCATGTCAGCACATCATCAACATGATTTTTAATCCCTCCAGTGATGGCAACTCCACCACTGCCCAGGGCAGCCTGTGCCAGGGCCTGACAAGCCCTTCAGTGAAGAAATTGTTCCCAATATCCAATCTAGCCCTCATCTGGTGCATCACCTTGCCATTTACTCTTGTCCTATCACTTTTTACTTGGGAGAAGTAAAATCCCTCTCATGTAGGATATACACAGGGAGGAAGTGAGTGCCCCAGCTGAGGATTTTTTCTTCTACATTATGCTAGCAGCAAGCCTCCACCAGCACAGGCATGCCCCAGCAGATGCTGCAGATCAAGGGAAACTGGAGGACAGGACATCAGGGATTTAAGCTTTGCTCCCAACCAACTATAACAGCCATTTGGTGCTTGTGTGCTCCTGGCCAAGTTCGGCATAAACAAACAACTGATTTTGACAGTCAGGCTTATTGCCTGAAATCAAAGTAAAGGCTGCATGAAACAAAAAATGGAACTGTTTGTTGTTTTTTTTTATTTTCACAAGGACAGTAGTGTCACACAAATCAACATCTCTTTATCAATAGCAACAAGGTACTCTTTGTAATGCTGTTAAAATGCCACTTGCCACACAGGAAAGGGCTATTATTAACATTACTGTGACCTTCCAGAAATTGGGATTTGCCTGAGGGCTGTGGCAACAGATGTGCAAAATGATGCTATTCATTGCCAGGAAAACATCTTCTAACTGGCCATTGGTGGGCTGGAAGAGCAACCAGAAGAAATACAGGTAAAAGCACCGTGTGAATTAAGTGGAAAAATTAACTGACCCATGCATACTAGCTTCTGGTTCTCTCTTGTATTTAGGAAAACTCTGGTTCTCTCTTGTATTCTTCTTCTCTCTACAAGAGAGAACTTCTGGTTCTCTCTTGTATTTAGTCCTTGGAAACCTTTACTCAGTCATATATGGGGGGAGGGATTATGGGGTGAGGATGTCTGCCTTGTCCCAAAATAAGCTCTTTCCTGAGGACTGGGGAAGCTTTGATGACAGAAGACTTAATCATGGCTAATGCTCTGAATAGTGGTCTCCAGTTCAGGTCATGGTGGTCTCATAGTCCTTGGGAAGAGGTTTCACATGGCAGCAAAAGCCTGGAGAGCAGCAAAAGTAGTAGGAGAAAAAGAATGAGAACAGAAGATCTGAGGAAAACCAGAACAAAATAAATCAAAAGCCAATTACACTAATGGCTAAAAAGAGAGTCTTGAGGAATATTAAAATATCCCTATACATCATGCTGGACTAGCCTTACAAGGAGGTACTTTCCAACTGAAGATGTATCCTGCAGGACTGGAGACTGCAGGACTCAACCTTCTGGAGGCTACCCACATCAGGGTTGAAATTATAATGAAAAAAAAAATGTCAAAGGAAATTATTTCCCTCCCCGAGCAGTAGAAACAACGTACTTTGTTCTCACAAATTGGGACCAGGTAGGTTGGCACAAGGTCTCTGGCAAAGAAACAATTTAGCCTCAAATTTGAGACCAGTGCAATAGCATTAGATCACTTATTCAGACATAAGTTGTGAGCAGCTGTTTGGCTTTTATTTCACACAAAAGCTTATGCTGTAAAAGATATTCCTGGACTCTATTCAAATGCTATATTTGCTTGTAAGTAGTGTTTCTCATTTTAGTCCTGATAATGCAATGAAATCAGTAATGAAAAATTTTTATAGAAATAGAGATGCAGATTTAAAAAAAAGTATTTTTTTAAAGACTTGAGGTTTGTTGCACATTGAAATGTCATATTTAAACTTTGAGTTTTCACTATGCTGCAGAATCTGTCACCAAGTTTCTCATTTGAACAAAGCATATTCTTAAGGGCATAACAGTCTTCTGTCTCTGATGACCCTGAGCAAACACCAGATTTGCTGTGTATAAACAGTTTGCTTTCCCACCCATCCTAGATCCTTCCAACAAAGGAATATACATTAACTTTTATGGAAAATATAGTTTCCATTATATAGACAGAATCAGCACGTGCTACAGTCATACTCACTCGGTAGAAAGAATATGGACTTTCCTGCAGCAAGTGTGAATGAACAAAGCAATATAATCCTTTTTACTGCCATGTATCTGTCCTGCACCTTACAGTGTCCAGCAGAAATATGCCAAGGCAGTTGCAGTAAAAATTACTAGCTGAGGTCTAAACAGCCACACTGAACAGCTCTGATAAATAAAAACAATTAATGACCAGCTTCAGAGAGCATTTGTGTCTCTGTTCAATGAATTAGGCTCCCAGCCATAACAAGAATCCATGTCAAGTCTGAACTCTACTAACCAGCAGGAGTAACAAAAAGCATTGATAAAAAAATAATTCAAAAATTAAAATAAAAATCAAAGAGCACCAATGTTTTCAGAACGGCAACAACCACACAAGCCTCTCAGCAATCCCATAAAACATAAAAGGCCACTCCAGAGATTAATTACAACTGTCTTCAGGGGAAGGACACCTCAAATATAGGATACATGACCACAGAGACACAAAATCTTTCCTTTGGTCATGCCCAGCCCCAGGTGACCAGGCTGCACAGATTAGAGTCGGGTGAAGGAGTAATCACACCAGGCTGGAACAGAGATGCTCAACATAAGGTTAGCACTAAGATTGAGTATAAAACAGCTGTAGGAAGATTGGGGGAGGCAGTGGGGAGCATTGGCATGAATAAAACATAGTTGAGATACCAGAAATCGTGGTGACATTTCTTTGGCACATGCCATGCCTCAGAGATGGTTGGCACGAGGTGGGGAACAAGCTCACAAAACAGCACCAGCCAACACTTGGAGAAGTTGCAAAGGTGATCTCTGATATAGCCCCTTACTACCATGTTTTGAGCCTTCTCTGACCCAGAATTCAGTGGCAATAGTTGCTCTTACTCAGGAGCAAAGAGAGGATGATATATTGCTCACACATCTGAGGAATGTTTCAGTAACAGCTACATTTTAGACTAAAGACTTCTCCTGAGCCAAAGCATTGCACCATGCAGTTTCCAAGCACGTGGCTCAGCCGACAGCTTTCCAAGATGTGAGGAACACTGTGGAGCTCTGCAAATGTACATTAAGCCTTTCAATTACAAAAATTACCACTGTGATTTGTTTAACCATGTTCATTTTCTTAGGCTATGCATCTTACGTGATGGATAACTTAGTTTATTAGGCTGTGTCAGGAACACTAGTCTTGCAAAGAGCTCAAAGAAGCCAAAATGGGGTGACTGACTCTGCTCAGCTGCTGCTTCCAGATGCTTAATTTGGTACCAAACAACAAAATGCATCTTTCAGGGGTACTTAGATCATTTTCAGCTCCAAAGTTTTGGTTGTCTATAAAGCGATAGGTCTATAAATCTTTTGACACAACAGCTAAACTCTTTTCCCATTTTAAAGTGTTGATAGGATAAAGAGGCAGCAGTGTGGGAGGTGCATAGTGGTTTACAGTTGGGTTTTTTTTCTTTTAAACAGAAAAAGCATCTCAAAGATAAAACAGGAAATTTAAATTATTTCTGAAAATCCCAAAGGTGCAATTTTCTACCTCCAGATATTTGAATTCCTCTCATCTGTGCATTTGGGAGATCAGCTAAACAAATGCTGGCTTGCCAGTTCAATTTACCACGTGATATCCAGGAAAGGTTAAAAGGTTTAGCGGAGATAAGGTATTGTTGTTCTTTAAACATTGAGATAAGATGAAATGAAACAGGCAATTATTCTGAACAAAGCTATCCAATATGTTACTAAATGTGGATACTGCCATCAGTTTCTGCTTGTATTATAAAGCACCCAAGTTTGGAAAAAAAAAAAAAAAAAAAAAAAAAAAGACTGAAAAATATGGTAGAAGTAGGATACAAGACTAGAGAAATACAACAAGGAAACACTCAAAAAGCATCTGACTTCCCTTGGGTTTGGTGTCAGGGACCAGGGCAGTTGTGGCATTACCTGGACTGAAGCTGCAGATTTTGTCCACAGACCATTTTCCCAATCATTTGCTCCACATACTGCATAAAGACTCTTGCAAACTCTCTAAGTCTACCTTGTTCTCAAAAGATAGTAAAAAAAAGCAGATCTCTCCCCAGAGTGGGACAGCAGGGTTGGCCTTCACATTTCATTGATTAATATATGATGCCTATTGCCACATCTTGCCAAGTTTTTAACTAAAATCAGACCTGGATTTAAGACAAAATACAATAAGTTGAATCCTGCTTTCAATTTTGCTTTCTGGATTCCAGGATACACTTTTAAAATATTGATAGACTGGATGTAATTTCACCTGAGTATTAGAGAGTACTTGAAGTAGAAACCTTGAAAGATATGCATGAATATAGACATACTGCTGCCTAATTCTGAAATGGAGATAAATTAGATCTTTGGAAGGACAGTCAACCATGTATGAAAGTGTAACAGATGGAAACTAACACTAAAAGGAGGAGGAAAAAAACCAAAAAACCTCTCCATTCCAGTTTTCCTCTTCTGACCAACACCCTCCCAACTGTGATCCACAAAACCACAGTGAACAGCTGTGAGCTGGTCTGGGTTTCATTAGCTGAACTCAGTGTCTTCAGGTAAGTCTATCTGTATCCTTGGGAAGTCCTGCATGCTGGTAGAAGTTCACAGGATCACAACCTTTGCAAACCACTACTTCAGCTCTTTCTCCCTTTACATGAAAATTCTGTAGCACATCTGACTCCTTCCTGCAGAACAGTGTTGGTGTCATTTGATTAATTAATCTATATTCATAATCAGCCTTTCAGTAGTTACTGAATCCCCAGCTGAATAACGCACAGCCAGTTCATGTTACAAGAAGAAGCTTCAAGAGGTTTAGAAAGTAAGAAGCAATGAAACACAGTCTGAAAGCAAAACCAGACCCCAGTATTACTGGTGGTTTTATTTATACTGTAGCTTTTAGAAAACACTTGAAGAATCCTTACTTCAGGAGCACAAATGCCTATAGATCCAAGAGGATCTAACTAACTTTTTCGGGCGTCTCAGGATTCAGTAAGGTCATCTGTGGGTTTGGATTTTCCAGGTAAAGAGACCACAATGGCAGAGTAAAGCCCCAATCTATACATTGCTTTGCAACCACTTCATCTCCATGTTTATTTAGCAGCCAGCTTCATCCCACCCTGCACACCATGCAACCCCAGCAAAACACACCACTGCCTGGGCCTTGGAGCAATGCACCAGTACAGCAGAGAACAGTTATTTCCCACCACACAGTCCTCTGCCATTGAAAAAATGACCCTAAATTAATTTAATACAGAATAATGACATTAACTGAACTGAGGAACAGAAAACCTTGTCCCCACGGGACACTGGGGGGGAGTCTTGTGCCCCTGGGGAAATATCTCCTCCTGCAGAAGAACCTCATGGGAATCTCCAGTTGTGTTTGTACCTCACTGCCACACACTTCTGAAGGGCTGTCCAGACCCATATAACCAGGAAGTCTGCTGCAACCATGGCTGAAAATTTGGCCCAAATCAGACTTTTGGTTTGTAGGGAAATACTTCCTTACTCAGAGGCAGAGAGGTGGAATAACCCACGTTACCCGGGTGAAAGAAAACTATGAAGAATGACATCTGGTTTCTGCACAACTTGGCTGTCAAATCTCTCTCTTGCCGATGTTTCTGTTTCTTATCTTTTTGCTTGCATTTGGAGCTAAAACAAGTTCCAGCTGAGCAAAGGAGCCGCTGCTGTCGGGTCATCCCTGATGGGCCCCCTGTACCCTGGAGAGAAACCCACTGCAGCATCATTCTCATGGCTGGTCCCACACCTGGCACCATCTCATATGGCATGAGCCTTCCCTAGCCCCCTGACTTCTCTTCACCTCTATTTTCCTCAGTAGTGATCCACCATCTTCCTCTTGGAGATGAATAAAATATTGTACTGTCTCTTCTCTCCTTTTCACAGCTCTCTCTAAACCCCTCCTGCTGCTAACAAAGGCTATTTTCCACCTTCATTTTCTTCTGGCACTGTTGAACTATGTGTGTTTACATTTGCTGTAATACCATAAAGTAGAGTAAATTTTGCAAACACTCTGCCTGAATCCACATAATAATAAATCAGATCCTCCAAAAAACTGTGTGTCACTTGTATAAAATGTAAAAGTCTTAAAAAAAAATAAAAGTTATCACAGCTGCTCCCCCATCCCTCCTGCAACTCCTCAGCCAGCTCGGAAAGCTGCTATTGCTCTGTCTGAGAGGGGGACATGAACAACCCAATGCAAGCCACCTGACTGACAAAGCCCTTTCCTTTTTTCTCTGATTTTGCTCAGTAAACCATTTAAAACATGTCAAACAAATACCACAGTTCAACAGTTCTCTGTGAACCTTCTGCCAAATTTGTTCCCTCTGGAAAAGGCAATCGCCGTATTTATAGGGGTTAGGGAACAACTGTTGAATTTCTTTTTCAATAACAAATGATTAATTGTTCTCATATTGAAAACTTGACTTTTGTAAAATAAATAAAATACAGCCTTTGCTCATATGGCTGCAAGAAAAAAAAATAATTGCATAAGTAGGGCATCCCAGGGCCAGTCCTGCCCATGAGCCAGGTCCCATGATGCTGGTGCCTGCTCGCTCAGGATCTGAACTGGAAACTGAAGACAGCATTTAAGAATGAGAGTATTTGTTCCAAAGACACTGCTCTCTGATATACATACACAACAACAAGCATGAATGGAAAATGGATGGAACAGAGGAAAGGATAAACAACAACTAGGGTAGGACCATAAATTTCCCCTCGTCACTAAACTCCGGCAGCAGTGACTAACTCAGGTTTTACTGACCCATTTTACAGCCATAGAGGAGAATTCACTTCAACTGCATAGATGCCAGCTCATCTTTTCTGTTCTCAAATCAAGAAAAAGTGCCTTTGACATTTCAGAGGTATGAGTTTTGCCTGAAAAAGCATGGTTTGATGCTTACGGAAAGAGTGCTTTTCTACTTGTAGATGTTTTTTTTCTACAACTATAGCAGGAAATTGCAAGAAACTAAAGTCAACTGGACACTTGACAATCACTAGAAAATATTTATACAAACGTAACTATAACTGCCCAAAGCAAACAAAGAGTTGCCAGAAACACAACTTAAATTGGTGGAATGAGAAATAAACAAGAATAATGGATGGGTTCAGCCCAAAGCCTTTGGGCATGTACGTCCAGCAGTGCCTTCTTCTGCACCCCTCCTGCATCCCCACCTCCCTGGTTGTGCCCAATAGGCTCCACCTCAGTCATGGCCTGGGAGATGTCAGTGCTTTCAATTTGAGTCACTGAAAACCTCAAAGTCTACAGCATTTGCTCATTTTTCCACAGGTTAGAGCAAGCTGTGATGGAGCCCAGAAAGAGCAGCAGCTCAGAGGGACACTGCAGGAGCTTTGCTCCCTATGGAAATGACAAACATTTCTAACTCCATAGAATTCTCACTGCTTTGCTCTTTCCATAGAGCTGAATAAAGTGAGGGAATTCCATCTTTTGTAGGGCTGTGATGACCTGCAGCACATCCCACCACTGGACCAACCTGTGCAAACTCCGAGGGCTTAATTTACACTCAGGAAACAAACCTGAGTCTCTTTTAATGGATGATGAGCAGAAACAATGTGACAGCCTTAGAAATGGCCTAGAGACACTTCACTCTTGAAGTGCTGCTGCACCATTGGCAGCAGCTCCTGCCCAGAGATTAATATCCACACTGAGCAGAAGGCAGATGAGCATCATCCCTAGCTTTAGCTCTTGTTGAGAGTCACACATCTAAATAATGCAGTTTGGATTGGGAGCATGGGTAATAGCACCCTCCATTTGGTTTAAACTCTGTTCTCGACACATGGGGCAGCATGGCAAGAAGGACACAAGCACTGAGCCACCACCATGGATCCATCCCACAGCCTGGCACTGACCTGCCTGGCACAGTCCTTCTGGCAAATCACAGAAACCCAAACATGAAGCTGAGACCAAGGCCAACTATGTTTTGCTTGTGGTAGCTTCATACCACACACTGTTTAATTTTATTTAAAAAAAAAATAAAAAAAATATTCCATCTGCTGTCTTGTCCTGGAAGCTTTGCAGAAGCAGTTACATCTCAGATATGCACTTTGCAAAACTGAGGAATTTCCACCCCGTTGAACGAAAAAGCAGAGCTCTTTCAGCAAGTCACTCTACCAGTACTGCCATATGCACAGGGCAAGAGCAAAAAATTAATTTAGCACATAAAGAACACAGAATGCCAGAACTGCCAGGAGAAATATTAACTTTTCTCAAATGTAAGCCAGTTTGATATTGTTTTAGCCATCTTAATTTGCATACAATCCACACATTGCACAAAACCATGCGAACTAATGACAAGGTGGATAATGTCACAAAGCAAACAACATCAGGGCATTGAAGTCAGTTTGTCATCAGGAACTTTGGGTATTTCAGTCCTCCGAAAGCAAACTAAACAGGATCAAACAATCTCCAAGCATTTTCATGTTCCCACTCAAGCCCAGACAGAAATGTCCACCAAGCACATACAGCAGCTTTACCACCTCTTCTCTCAGCACAGGCTCAAAGTTCCTGAAAATACCACAGCCCACTTGGAAATCCCTAGGATGAAAGATGCTTGGCATATTTTCATTTGCATCCTCATTTACAGCAGCCCCAGACTTTATGCTGTGCTGCATTTATCCCCAGTTCATCCATACCCAACCTTTTCCTCTGCTGATTACCCCAACCCTGACCCACTGAGCAGTGAGATTTAATCCTCCCCTGAAACATCTCCAAGTCAGATTTAAGCTGCCAAGAGAAGAGTCCACATTCCTCTATTTCTATCACCCTTGGTTATATGTTCTGTTGGCTGAATTATCTTAACAGAAATATGGAAATATTTGAATGCAAGTGTATGGATGTCCCCACCTCTGGCAAAAAACATTCTTTACCCCACAGCTGTCACTCTGGGGAGCCCCAGTTCTCACCAAACACCAGAAATTTGCAGATTAACCCTACTAAACTGGACTTGAAGCACAGATCATCTGAAGTTCACAGACCATCTGTGAACTGCTTCACAAAACTGCTGCACAGAAACAAAGATTCTAGAATGTCAGTTGAAGTTTGCTCTACATTTTTCCAAAAGGAAGGGAAGGGGTTTTTTTCAGGCCAGTTTGGACACACTGAACATCCCACTTCATGCCCAGAGAAAACTTAATAGGCCAAGGCTGAATGGGTCCTCATTTTGACCAAACATTGAAAACTGTTGTCTGTTCCTCCTCAAAGATGCTGAAGATATATTAACCAATGGATGCAGAGAAACCCTCTGTGCCTCCTAACAAGCATGGTTTCTACTAAGGAGTCATGTGCAAAAAATAGCTGCAAAACTACTGATATTTAGACTTGCACAGCATCCTAAATGGATATCTGCAACAGAATGAACAAATACTTTCCTTGTTTTATGTCTAGCAACACGTTTTATCCAAGTAGGACCTTATAGGAGAGAAGAATAATGGAGGAGACAGGAAGAAAGCTATGACTGTGTCCTAAAAAGCAAGGACCCAAACAATGCATGTGGGCCCAAATAAAAGTTAACTTTTTAAAGGTCTAGAAAACTAGTCCACTCATTTACCAAGAAAAGATTGTGCATAACTACATAATTTAAAGGAATCACTGAGTATTGGAGCTATCTAGTGAGAAAGATTCCTTTTTCAAATACTGTCCATAAAATTTCAATCCCTCCAAAACAAAATACTTAAGTTTTTCTCAAACATCCAAACCCTCCAAATAAAGACCCCAACTTCACTACCTTGAGGTAGCACAGGTCACTGCAACTACAGGGTTCTCAGCACAACAAGAATTTCTATACGCCTTGGACAAGGGCTTTATAGCAAACAAACCGTCAGCATCTCTACTCACCATCAAAATTAAATGTGCTCCTTCCTTTCCTGTGCCACATGCAATCTCCCCCACTAAGTTTCAGACTGTTTTTTAATCTAGTTATTAAATGAAGTGTCCTTTTTTATCTTGGAAGTTTAGTTTATTTGTTTATGATTTCTTTTAAAGCCAATGTAAGAGGTCAAATAAATTCCAGATGACATCCAAGCTGTTTTGCATTTGAATTACTGTTGCCTTTTCTTTTGAAATTAATTGGAAGGAACACAGTATCACAGAAAAATATAAAGATCTTTAATGCCACTTATTTCAGCCTCCACTTGCAATGTCAGTGCTGTCATGGCAGGGTCTATGCTACAAAACTTCTACCACTCAGCCGAGTCAGGAGATTTAACATGGTTTTTATCTATTTTTTTAACGTGTCTAATAGTACTTGCTGGTTTTTATAATGCCACAGACTGGAAATCCAGTTTGTAACCAGAATTATACCTGCCACATCCAAAGGTATTTCCAGTTTAGTGGCAAGGCTGAAAACTCAAACACCAAGCAACAAGACACAAATGGCAATCACAATACACACACACATTTTGTTGTTTACCCTTTATGCTCACAATTCCTAATTTTTCAACTCCAAGTCAGTCAATGGAAGCACTGCATATCTTTTAATGAAGGCACCATTTCCCAAACACCCAAATTAACTAATGCAGCTGCCCAGAAGCAGCAACACATCGTATCTCAAAGCCAGTCAAGTTTCAGCCCATGGCTTGGTATCCTAAAGGTAAACCATCAGGTAATAGAGGAATGTGGAGTGAAATGCTCTCCCCCATCAGGTCTCCTTGACCAGGGAGCTCTGCTTGGTGGCCAACTGACCTTTAAGATTTCACCATGCATTTTAATGCAGCCAGGATGAAGCTAAGGGCCAAATGCCGGAGGCTTGGAAATAAAAATTAACTACAAAAAAAAATATCTTTGCCTACTCTGTTTCTCTGTCTGTGAACAGACTACAAAGGTTTTTTTCTTGCTCTGAACTGCTGGTTTCCCAGAATTCACAAATTCTGGCCTCAGCTGTAGCTACTTCAAAGGCAGTAGATATGGCTCAAAGAGAAAACAAATTGGAAAGAAATAATGATGCTGGAATTTCAGAAAAGCACTGGTCACTTAGCAGGATCTTCTTCTTTGGGATTGCCAAATTAATTTTAGATTGCTTGAAATTCATCTCCTTGCATCTTTTTGATGCATTGCATTATCTGCTGGGAATCTTTTCACATGATAGCTCTGTCTCTGCAATCCTTAAGAATTCCAAAACCAAATCAAACTAGTTACACAAATTATAATCTAGATAAGTAGAATTTACAAGATTTCATTTTGAGCAAAGGGTGATTATAAAACCAGCACTATCTCTAATTGTGTAGCTGAAATTCAAGATCAACTCCTTCCACTGCAAGGACACAGGTCAATGTTGGGAGTATACAATAGTTCCAGGCTTTAGCAGAACAGCAATAGTCCCAACCCTTCTTCTGTGGTTGCCACACTCTCATCCTGCTCCAATACTTCACCCAAGGCTCAGTATCACCTTTATAATACCAACAGGCATTTCTTCCATAAAAATGCCTCATCCCATGGAAGTCTCATAGCCCTCTTTATTAAGGGAAATTTGAACTGAACTTGCTTTCCAGTTCCTATTTGCTTCTTCATCTCTTAAGAGCCAAAATTGCAACAACACAATCAAGATATATGTATTCTGTTTTTTAACGCATCTGTATGAACAGGCAGATAAAAGTACACTGTTTAGGCAATGGATCTTCACTTTGACCCTGTCAATACACAGTTTAGGTAATGGATCTTCACCTTGACCCTGTCAATGTTTCAGCCTAATTGCATCCATGCCCCCATCTTAAATGAGGGATACAACCAAGGAGCTAAGCTTGTACCTTCAAGTATTTAACATCTTTAACAGCCCCTAGCTATTAAAGCCAACAGTACAAAATTTGAGTCTTGGGGTCACCCCAGTCATGTATTTATTGTCTACTCATGAGAACAGTCTCTGTAACCCCAGCAACTCCCTCCTGGGTTGTACAAATGAGCAAAGCTCTCTCCCCTGGGCTTTGGGTGTTCTGGTTCCTCCCAACTGGGTGGGAGAAGAAACAATGCCCTGGGAGACATGGTCCAGGAAAGGGAGAGGAAGATCACTGGGAGCTATGATGAACAAAACTGGAGGACGTAGCTTGTTCAGAAAGTTTGCCAAATTCCTCCACAATTGCAGGCAGCGGGTAGGGAAGTTGATGGAGTCAAATATCGGCAAAGATTAATTTTCTGCTCTGTGGTCGAGAGGGTGCTGACTAGCCAGGTTTAGTGAAACAACGAGCATGTCAGCTAGGTCATAAATGGGTTTAAGTGCTAGAAGAGTAATCATCTGTTGGCTGGGAGAGCTTAATGCACAAGCTGTCTGGTGTGAACACAAATTAATCACGCTCCAAAGCAGATAGAGAGCTCAAAGCTTTGAGATACATCTGTGAACACCGGGCCGTAAGGACTAATTGAGATTTCATCCAACTAGAGGGATAGCCTGGAGCAAAAGCCATCATTTTTAAGCGTTTCCCTGCTGAGCGTTTTAAATAGGTAAATGGTATTTTCATTGCCATTAAGATGAAAGCCTTAACTTCAGCTTGCAGTTCCTAAGAAGAAGATTGATAGCAGGGAATCAAGAATTCGTTGTACATCAGTTCAAATGAGACAAGACTGGGTGTTAAAGGCTGAACTGCAGTGTCCTCGACTTCCTTTTTATGCCTGGTAACCAGCAAAAACCAGTCAATTCCCTGTTTGACTTGAAAAGTACAACTGCTTCAACTCCTTTTACGTGGTGTGATAACTTTCTCTTCCAGTCCTATGAAGTCACAGCCACGATTCTTGCCTCAGAGCTACCTCAGCTAATTCACAAAACCCATATTACTGCATCACTCCTTGCATGGCAGCATTTTTAAGCTGTCTCAGAGCATACTATAGATGCAGACATTAAACTGCTGTTTAATCACTGCTACTTATTCTTTTGATAGCCACTTATATATGATGACAGTGAAAAGCATTGTGACAAATTAATGTTTTACTTGAAAAATATTTACAAGCAACCTAACAGGCTTAAATTTCAATAAAGGTTAAATCCAGCAAATGTTCCGAATTTCATAAAAATTGTTTTCTATCTTTTTTTTTTTCAAATTAAATAGCATCTAAGGCAGAGAATATTTTTCATACAGACAACTGGCCCTAATGACTTCACTATGTGAAGCAAACACCAGTAATATCCCAGATGTTCGAAGGAGATGCAAGATACAAGTGACCACAGCTCAGCATCCTTCCAGACAGGTCCCTGTGCTTGGCCATGCATCTTGTTAGCTGGAACAGGTCCCTTTCCCACCACCATTAGTTTTCCTTCCTCCAGCAAATCAAAGTTACTTTACCAAAATATTTCCCAGGTCCATTGAACACCCCTAGCAAAAGCAGTTTGCAGGGAGAAAACTGAACTTTCTTTATTCCATCTTGAAGTACTGATTGTGAAAGAAATGTATCATTTTCAACTAAAAATCAGAGCAGCACATGGTCAGCACATAAGATGACCACATTGAATTGATTTTTAACATTAAGGCCCCAAACACTCGAGGAGCAACATGCTTCCACATTTCTTCCTTCCTAGTAACTAAGATAGACGGTGACAAACATTGATTCTGCATAAGGTGTGCATTAAAAAAAAAAACATGTATCTGGAGTTAATCGAAACTTGTCTTCATACCAACGTGAAGAGATGCCTTGAAAACAGGACTCTTTACTACAAACATTCTTCTTTTTACCTTCAACTGATTATGGTTTCTTTGCCTTTTAAACACTAGCTTCAAGCCACATGTGTCTCCACATCAGCTTATCTTCTGCTTTCAACTTCTATCAGCCCCTGTTTTCACTCAAACAGGAAAGAATACAGCATGTTCTAGTTAAAGTCTATTTTTGAATATAATAAAGCTATGCAAGCCCACTTCCATTTTCTGATGTCTCCAACAAACAGACTATCCCAGTTCATTAGGATGACAGTTTCTTGGCAATCAAGTAATTTTTCATTGTGTCTATAGGAACTTATTTCATCGGTCCCTTGGCTCCCTTACAGAACCCTGTGCTTAGCACCAAACAAAAGGACCCAAGTTCTGTCATCAGGTCCACACCTCAGTCATCTTATTTTCACATGTGCTTCTAGGAATGGTGGTAAGAGGGAAAAAATCAAGTAAAGTAAGATCTAAAAGTCAGTCTAAGCAGGTCTTCAGCCTCATCTTCCCCTGTACTTTCCCAGCTATCAACCTGATGAGGGCTGGTGTCCCTCCCCTTTCCACTATGCTCCCTTTTACCGGAGGTATTTGGGAGTAACATCTATTCTTTTAAGTTCACCCATTTCTTTAATTGTCCATCTGGGAATCTACTTCAGAAAATTAAGCTGTAATTTGCTACTAAATGATAATGAGCCCTCTCAGACAGATTAGCCCATGAGCTACTCTACTGAACTGTACAATTGCATGTTTTGATGCTATGGGGCAGCTCTGCCTGGGCTATGTGTTTATCTTGGTGAAATTTAGAAAAGGCTCAGTCCAAAGCCAGCCCCAGGCAATGCTGAGCAGATGACAGCCACTGCTTACAGTGTGGCCAGGTTCCATGGGCAGCTCCTTCTGTGAAGCCAAGTACAAAACAGGGTCCCAGCTCTTGGCTGAAGTTTGGAGGCATGAAAGAAGTGAAAATAGCAATTGATGAATACTAAATAGCAATTAAAATGAAGTGCTCATATTAATAGTAGGAGATATAAACGCAGACGTCCTCATTGTACAACGAAGCCAGGGGGCCTACAAGAAAGATGGGGACAAAATTTTTAGCAGGGCCTGTAGTGATAGAACAAAGTGTGACGGTTTAAAACCAAACCATTGTTCACTTAGACTAGATAGAAGGAATAAATCTTTTACCATGAGGGTGGTGAAACACTGACACAGGTTGCTCAGAGAGGCTGTAGATGCCCCACCTCTGGATATATTCCATGTCAGGTTGGACGGGGCTCTGAACAATCTGCTCTAGTTGAAGATGTTTCTACTCACTGCAGGAAGGTTGAATTAGATGGCCTTTAGAAGTCCCCCCTCCCTTAAACTATTCTATGGTTGATTCTATGACAGGGAACCCTCTCCTCCCAGCACCTGAGCAGGAAACAGAAACACCAGCAGGCTCCCAGCTGGGCACAAGTCAGCTCAGAGGCTCATATGTTCTCCAGCACCCTCATTGCAGGCTTTCCCCTCAGCAGGATTTTGTAAACAGTCCTCCTCTGCTGCTCCTGAGGTTTTATACGGAGACTTAAAAATCAAACCTTCTCAATCCTTCCATCCTTCCAAAGCACATCCATCCTTGCCTTCCCCTCCTGACCAGCATTACAACCATCCTCCCTCAGCCCAGCCTGCATGCCTCACTGGAAACCAACATGGTAGAGTCACCTCTTTATTATTGTTTTTAGCCAATTAATTAATTTCCAGCCACATAGAGTACAAATTTGAAGACATACATTTAACTTCTGATTTCTTTCAGCACCCTTCAAGTAACACTAAAACAGTACTGCCAGCCCTAAGGATGGACCTGAAGAGTGCAAGTCCAGACTCTGTGACTCTCTGAAGCAGTTTTGTTCTGGTTGCTGGCTCAGCCTCATTACTTCTCACCACCAAGTAAGTATTAAACCAGTAGGATATGTTGCTTTTGGAAGCACATTTAAGTAGAACATCCAACTTTAGTATGGGATCTAAATAACTCCTCAACCTAATCTCCGGAGTGCAAGTTCTCATATATGTAGGAATTCCTCCTGTCAAAGCACAAAAAATATTAAAAAAAAAAAAAAAAACAGAACAACTGATTAAACATTGAAAGCTGATCTTGTTTTCACATCAGTGCCCATTCCCATCTAATGAGGGAATGCTGCACACAGGAAAACCTGGACTTAATGTCAACTGTCAACCACTGCTTCCTGACACATAATGCCAGGAATGAACTAATCCAACACAGAAGGACAGCAACAAAACAAGGTCCCACTACAAGTTTGCTCAACAAAACATACACCAGGAGCGACTTCAAAGCAAACCCCTCCTTGCATGACACAGGCAGAGTCCAACCAACATTGTGATGACTCAAAATTCCGAGTGGCACCATCTGGGTGCTTCTAGGGTTCCCTGGCTGGGATCAGGGAGGCTGAGTTGCTGCCAGGTATATGTTGTGCAGGGCAGGCACTCCAGGGCTGGCAGCACCAGGGGCTGATAATGAAAGCAAGAGGATTTTGTGCCTACCCCCATCATAAATATGAAGCAGAGAAGTTCAGTGCTTTTTTCGTCAGCTGGTACGAATTCATCTCTATCATTTCATAAGCCAAGAAATCTCTGGGGAAAAAAACCCCATTCTTAATGAGATTTATTTTTTTTTTGTAGTAGGAATATGTTACCTGCTGCTCCTTGCTAGAGAGCATAGCAGCACAGAACCAAGCAGCAAAAATTTCTTAAGATTTCTTGGAAGAAAGCCTTTATGTGTTCACAAGTAACATCTCATCGCTCAACATATACTAATAAAACTGGTATTTGCAAAGAATATCTACTATAAGACATTTCCTGTCCTCTCTTAGACCACCAGGCATAGGAACAGGCAGTGTACCCTTTGTAGATGAGGTCTGAGTACATCAGTTTGTCTCATGGCCACGAGACAACAGAAAGAGGATTCAATTTTCTTCCCTCAAGCTGGGAGGGAAACATCCCTTTCAAAATGTTATTGAAATAATAAAACATTTCAATAAGTGTACAGCTGCAGAGCAGCAGTGCTAGAAGTACACACCACGTTAAAGACCCTAGTAGAATTTTATGAGTCTGCTAAAAAACAGAACCCCAAATCCTCTGCAATTCCAAAACACGCAGACACGCACTCCAAGCCCCCCCAGAAACAGCTGGTTTCAAAAAAGGAAAAATCATGCTGGTGGAAAACCTGCAGTCAATACCACCAGCACAGAGGAACAGCCCTCTGAGGTGTAACTAATGCATTGCATGGCACCAGTGAGCAGGGATGTCCATGGCCACCTTCAGTGTGTGAAAGAGGGAAAAAACTTTAAAATCTCTCAGGGCCAAGTGCACAGGGACAGCTTTTTCTTTTTGGTTGATACATGATGAGGGCAACAGCCACAGCTCTGAGCACTGGCACACACGGTGCTGTAGGAGCCCAGAATAAAGACAGTTTGCTCCAAAAGTCTTGCAAGCTCCTCATTTCACATGTGACCAGCACAAAGAGCAGACAGCAGCCCTTCATCCTTTAAAGACACACAAAACTAAATTCTCCTTAGAACCAAGTGAGAGTTGACTCTTTATGCAGGACAGAGCTGTGGCCCTGGGACTCCTGTTGTGGGAAAGAGCTTTTCCAGCAGCCTCACTTGGCCACAATTTCTGCTGCAGTTACTATGGCAGGCACTGACATCTGCTGCAGCTCCCCCGGGGAGCCTGCCCAGGAAGCATGGAGCTGCAGATGCCATCACATTCATCTACCAACTTGAAGATTTTAAACAAAAGAAAAAGGGTGGTCTCACCCGAGGGATTAACTGCAGCAGGGAGGTCTTCTTCTCTTCCCTGGCGTCAGAGGCGAGCAAAAGCAGGACAGATAACATTAACTATATTGCTGTGATTTCTCAAATCATTAGGGTCAAATCTTTGCAAAATAAGACCTGAATCATCCTGGGAGCAGGAGGGTGGCCAGATCCCAGCACTTTGGTTTTGCACCATACCCAGGCAGAGAAATCCCACCCGCTTCCTTTCCATGAAGGAAAAATGCTGCCGAGACCATGAGGGGACTCTGGCTGCCTACTAAAATTCCCACAGTTTTGGGAAGTGCAGATCTCTTGTGCACATAAGTGATGCCCACATATCTGCATGCATATATCTTTACACATCACACCTAGAAAAAATGTTGTAGCCTAGAGATACCAGTTCCTGGCTTTTCCTGTAGTAATCCACGCCATTAAATGCAGTGAGAGACAAATGAGCCTCAACATCATCTTTAGGAAAGTGCAGGTTGTTGTGAGACCTGGGAGAAGAGAGAACAAGCAGGACACTCCTGAACCTGAAGTCCCATCTCTAAGAAATACCCAGGGACTTGGATTCCCAATTTGGAGCCACATACAGGATAACCAAGGTTGTAATAATTGAGAACCTTCAATAAGATCTCCAGCCATCATTTCCAAGATGAAACCGAATCACAGCAAATTCATTTCCTGGCACAGTTTTGTGGGAGAATAGCAGCATTTCCTTTCCAGTTTTATTGAAAAGTAAGTTCAAATTCAATAGCAACAAATAAAGTAAGAACATTCCTGGCTTTGGAAGAACCTGCATCTCCTCTGCCTTTATTAACCTTGAAGATGTTTGTCTCCTCTGGCAGAGATTTCTATTTATATATATAAAAAAAACCAACACAAAACAACAAACGAAAAAAACCCAACTCAGTGATTTATGGTCCTCATAAAGGCTCCAGTTAAAATTTGTAGAACTTTGTAGAAATATGGAAAAAAGCACAAGACAATGAAGTGGGAAAACTTTTCTAATGTCCCATTTTCCTCTTAGCTAAGTAAGCATTTCTAATGAAAGAATTTACTGAAACTTTAGATGTTCTCTTGCAAAATAAACTCACACTACAAGAAGTCCATATTTTTCAAGGGCTGGCCTCCTCCATTCAGCAATTGGGTACTGGAAATGTGAACAAGTTTGCTTTGCAAATTGAACATGCAGGGACACAAGTTGTTTTTACCTCCCATGTCAAATGGGAAGTAGAGAACAGAATGGCAAAACAAATACTTTCTGCTAATTTTGTGGCTGATTTCCTCATCCTGGCAAAGAAATAGCTAATATCTCAACAACCCAGACTTCTTTGGTACAGACTGTATGCTACACATGTAAACTGTGTAGCATAAATTGTATACATATAAACTTAAAATGCCTCTGTGAAGCTGCAAAAGACTCTTTAGTTTAAATTTATCAGAACGCCAGCACACTCCCCAGATTTCAGTATATGCAGCACTTTAGAGAATCCTTAGAACATTTGGATAATTTAGAGATTAATCTTGTTAGGAAGTAACACACTGTATTTTATATCTCATTTACAAGTTGATTTCTCTTTCCTGAAAGAATTTCAGGTTCTCATTCTGTCTCTGCTATAAAAAACCCATTAATGATCTGCAGTTTATGTGAAATTATTGTTCCAGGTGCTTTTTTTAGCAATCCATTAAGCAACATTAAATGCAATTTTAGAGCTAGTTTTTTAAGAAGTCAACATAATTTTCTATTTAATCCCAATCTTCTCCTATTTTTCATGTCAATCATTTACGTCTAATTCTTTTCAGCTGGAATATAAAAAAAGTGATCTATTTTAGTGTAATGACTGTAAGCAGAGCACAGTTCTGCTTTCTATTAGCTGACATTATAATTTATAAGAGAGAGATAGAGTTCAGCTCCCTACACACATACACACACAAATGAACACACGGGTTGAAGGAGGTGCTGCTTTTACAATGTGCAGGACAAAGGAATAGTCCAGAGCAACAGACTTTTGGCACCCAAAGGTGTCTCCACTTGGATCCAAAAGCTTTAGAGCCTCAGGGACATCAGTGCACCCCCTGAACAGTTCACTGCTTTCCAGCACTTGGACCAGAGGCTGTGGGTGTGACAGAAACAGCCCCACATGGTTTGATTTTTTGTTCCACCATGTGTCTTCCCTGTGCCACCAGCACAGAATGCCCCAGTGCTTCTCACCTCCCTGTATGTGTCCTGCTGCAATGCTCACCACAGGCACTTGTTCCTCTTAACAGGAGCAAGTATTTATTCATCACTGACATTCAAGCAGACTTCAAGGAAAATGGCCAAATTCATCCCACCTCTAATCCCACAGCCTTGACCACCACCACTATCTTTCAAAGCCCTTCTTGCTCTGCAGTTAAGGCTTTGATAACCAGCTTCAAAGAATTTAGAACCTGGAACAACAACAAGCATCTGTGGTCATATTATCCAAAACCCCTATTTTTAAAAACCCACAAAAGATGTTGCTTCTTAAGTCTTGATCTGGCTCTTGAGACCTGCCCCAGGAGTATTTCACTACCCGTGAGCTTGGCTGATCCTGCACCTCATGAGCTTTTCCAAAAGGGCTGGAGAAGTCATCAGTGAGGATAAGTTCATGGTCATGAAAATACCAAAATAGCTCACTGGTTTTACTAGCAATATGGAAAGAGTTGACTAACTTTTTTTTTTTTTTTTTTCCTCTTATTCTCCTTTTCTTGTCACTGGCTATCTCCAGGTGAAGGTATTTCTATTTTTTTTCCCACTTCAGAAGACATTGTTTCTGATTTCCTACATTAGCTTTCATGCCAGCAACTTTGGAAGTATAAGAAACAGACCTTGTGCATATATAAATATAGCATCCAAGCAGCAACATCTTGGACAAAGTCATTGAAATAACAGTAACAAGTCTCCATTTTTATAGTCTTTGAAGATGTTGAGGCACTAACAGCATTCTAGCTGCCAAAAAAGAAAACAATTCTTTATCTAGAAGAGATGCTCCTTTGCATTTCCCTTGCCCAGGAAACAACCCTTACGGTTTCTGACCCACTTTGCAGATCCTCCCTGTACTGCAAAAAGTAAAACAGTAAAAAAAATTGGAAAAGAGAATATTTTTAAAATGTAAACAAGCCATTTCAGTAAGTACTGATCATAAGAAAAATTCCTGTTCCAGTAGGACTGCACAAAGCTGCAGCCTGATATCACCAAAGGTTTCTGTGGTGCCTGTGCTTCACTGCCAGCATCCCCTCTGCTGCAGGCAGTGAGACACCAGCCCTCAGCAGCAAAACTGCACCCAAGATATATAAAGCAATACAGAAAATATCTGTTGCAGTAACAGCTGAGTTTGGAGGCAAACCTTCCAGTCCTGAGAAGTGTTGGACACTCCACAGCAGGGTGATTGATTGGCAAATGAACAGAAGCGATGGCAGCAGCACTTTGTCTGCTGATAACACTTTGCAACCAACTCCTGTGGTCCCTGGTTTTAGATAATGCCAGCCCCAAGAAAGAGACCACCTGGGGAAGCCTACCCTCCAACCTCAGCACACTTGCCATGAGCCAACCATCAGGGACACGTGCCCATAAAGGACCCCATGGGTGCTGCCACCACCCCAGCTGCTTCTCCCCTCACGGGCAGCAAACGCCAGGAAAGCTGAAAAGTCACCTTGAGGGTGCAAAAGTGAGGAGGTCCCAGCATCTAGGGAACCACCAGCCAGGCTGGGATCTCACACTGCTGCCGTGCTCCCTGACCAACCCACCAGCCCCTGCCGGTCACTTTCAAAGCAAATTTTGTGTTCTTTTATTGGAACATTCCAGCAGGGAAGGAGGCTGCTGCGAGCGGCAGGGCTGGCTCACTGCCAGCCACATCAGATGTAATCAGATTATACAGTAGTGGCTTCAGAAAGCAGAAGCATGTTTATTATCAAGCCACTAACCAGACTGACATTAATTTGGTCAAAGCTAAGCTAAAACAGTCTTTCAAAACAATTTTCTGATTCAGATCACATTCACTTAGTCGGTGTAAGTATTTTTTGCAAATTATGCTTAGAAAACGATGGTGGTCACAGACTATTTTTCATTTGTGACTATACCACTCAGTGCTTTTCTGAAAAAAATTCTACTTAAACTTTACTCTATTAAATTACTACTTTAAAAAAATAATCAGAAGTTATGCTGTCTCCTCAATGGGGGACACAGAACTAATATACAGGCTTGACATCTCTCTCTAAACCAGACAGGATTTGGGGTTTTGTCACATGTTTACATGTCCAGTCCTTACTTATGGCCAGAATATGAACAATACGTTGATATTTTTAGCTACTACCTCCTTAGGCTCCCTCTACTGAGGAAAAGCTCCCAAGACACCTAGCAATCATTATAATAAATGAAAAAAAGATGCAAGTACAGTGATGCAAATGTAGTGTCCCAGAGGAAAGATTATCAGTCTCATCCCAAATAATATCTTTTCCTTTGCTGGCAGATGTACCAGCCCCAGCAATTTGTGCCATACAGGTAGACAGGCACATGGTAAATCAGATCCTGCAAGCCCACAGGCACAAGGAGTTTGGCATGGACCAGGTTATTTGGCTCCTTCACAATAGGAAGCATAAACACATCCCAAATCTCTGCTGGAGATGTGTGCGTGGCACACAAACCCTGCATTTGGACACAAGCCTAGAAAATAATTTCTCTCCTGTCTTCCTGCTGGGCATTAAAAGCTAGTGGAAGGGATGGAAAAAGCAGAATTTAAAACACAGGGAGACCAAACCTTTCACTAGCACACCTCTAAGTGATCCTGATGGATACAGTCAGCCCTCATCCAGCTCCACTCATCTCCAGCCTTCAGCAAACCAAATTTAATTTTTTTTTCTTTTTAAACAGATTTTTTTAGTCACTATCCTGAGTAGAATAACAATTATGCAAGTGATTTGCAGGATGATGTGTCTCCTGAGAGTAAGTGGATGGGAAAACTCACAGGTGTGCCAGGGAATAAGCGTCCTAAATTCTGAGAGGAGGAATTTTCTTCAGCTCATTTAAAGAGTCCCTTGCAACCACAGCTGGACACTGCTTACACATTAATTTTCTAAGTCAACACAGACATAAAAAGTCCCAAGTTGCACTTCAGTAGCAATCCAATGACTTTCATACTGCTTATTCACAGCCTGCAAAGAGCATTAGGAGGGAGAGCTTTACAACAGGGAGCACATTATCAACTATAATGTTTCCAGGCTTTCCTGATTCCACAGATTCCCCTTTCTCAAGTTCATACACAGACTGAGGTTTAGAAAGCACATACTGAAGAAGAACATTGACAACTCACATGAGACTCACACTTTCCCCTCGTGCCCTGGATTGTGGCTGCCCAGTTTTGCTCACAAATACCCTGAGCTGGATACACACAGCCAGCATTTGCCCAGCATAGCACTGCTCTTTCCCACAGATTCCATTTTAAGACTGGACATTCAAATCAAGTGGATGGTGCTTGCAAGGAGAAACAAGTATAATGCTCTTGTAAATCTCCTACAAAAATGTCTGAGTTTAATTTCAGAAAACTAAGCTGTATTGCAGAAAGACTATGAATTTTTAAGGATACTACATGAGAAGAGGCCATTTGGGTAAAGATCTAATCCATTTAAGATACAATTGTATTAAACCGTTGTGTTTCAATGCTATTAATGTCCAGCTCTTCCAGGCTTTGCAGTTCCCACTTTAATAGAAGTTGAGGGCAAACCACAAAGTCTGCAGTGTTCATCATTACCACATCTACAATAGCATCCCTCACTAGAAACTAGAATACAATATTGCAAGAACAAACTACAAGCCACAAAGGAAAAATACTAATTTGCATGTATTAGGTGTTGATTAAAGAAAAAAACCAAGCTGAGGTTTGTAACAAGAAGAATGGAAGCCCCAGCACTAGCAAAAAGCTGCTCACCAGTTGATGACCACTTGCCAGTTCATGCCCAGTGACAGCCCCAACACCTCCCCCAGGATTTTTTGCAAAATTCCCCTGGAATTTTGCAAGCAGAGTTGACCAAAGCTGCTCTGGCTGTGAGCAAGGGGGACAGGCAGGGTTGCAGAAACTGCAGGCACTATGTCCTGCTGAGTCTCACTGAGTGTGAAGCCTCATTCAGGGCATCTACAGGTCCTGTGCTGGTCTGTCAAAGTTCCACAGCAAAGTGTGGTCCTTCCTGAAAGGTCTTCATCCTTTTGAAGGACATACCTAAATCACTTGCTGGGGACCACACTTGTCCCCATAGCAGTCTCTCAGAAGCATTAGTCAGAGGCTGCTGTTTCTGGAGCACATTTTTAGATGTACATCTCTCTCTGCCTGGCCCCTGAGATGGTAACTAAAGTGGAATAAATATTTACTGACTAGCATTTGTTACAAGCTTAGAAAAAAAAAACAAAAAAAAAACCCCCCAAAAACCGAAGCTCTGGAGTTTTCAACCAGAACACTTAGAGCCCTTGTGAAAACAGGAAAGCAAAGTCTCTCTTATCTTGGTTTAAAGAAAGTCACACTGATGTCTTGCAATCTATTTCGGCAGATAGAACAACAGATAACAACACCGCTAATAACAAAATAGAGACTGAAACAAAACCCCAGGTTCAGACAACTGCATCTATAATATCTACAGTAAAATTCCTATGGTCATTACTGAAAATGGGAATAATACAGCCAGAGATTTGGGCAGACTTGCCCACTATGTCCTTCTCACTGTGTGTGGCATCTGGTTATCCAGCAAGGAAATAGCAGGGATCCTTCAGTTGTAATTCTGACCGATGGGGATGGTGAGGACTCAACACGCTGCTGCAAAGGGGACAGAAGGTCCCCCCTGGAGTTTGATGCTGGAAAACTTCAAATTGCAAAGATCTTTTTCTGAAGGAGAAGTGAATTATCTACTATCGCAAAGGGGGGATGGGTGTGGGGGAAGAATAACAAATCAGGAGGGAAAAATGTACTGAAGTATTTACACAGCTGCTTTTTCAGGACAGTGCTGTTAAGATCGTCTGTTTTTCAGCCCCACAGTTCAAAAAATAACCTTAATCCATAAGAAGCATTTCCACTGCTGTGACAGAAATCAGCTCAGTAAAACCACTGCGTGGGCCATATGTGACTTTCCTTTCATAGTTCCCTTTCAAATCTAGGAGCTTCTTCAGAAGGACACAACACTATCATCAGCCTGTTTGTAGATGCTTTCTAGAAAGAATTTATCAGTTACTTCAAACTATTTTTGCACATCCTCCCAAGAGACAAACCAAATTAAAAAAAAAAAAAAGCCTTTAAAAATATCATTAGGATTTGCTAAGTGATTAAAGATTAAATAAGATTAATTAAGATTAATGCTAAGTGATTAAGATTTTCCAAATCAGCTAAGATTAGCTAAATTCTAAAAACTAATTAAAAAATAGTGATTCTAATGGAAGGTAAGACTGAAAATAAAGACCTGAAGCAACAGACCCACAAATCTGATTTGTTCTTTATGAATTAATGTCAGCACAATCCCTGCTTTAGGGGCACGGAAATACAAGCAGACCATGGCATTGTCACCAGAGCTTGGGCATAATGAACACACACCTGCTTCATTTCAAAGGACAGCCCTTTGAATCCACAACAGCCTTCTCACATACTTAGTAAAATTTGTCATAAAAAATAAGAAAAAAAGACAATTAACTTCCAGTGTTGCCTACTGAAGGCAGCTTTTACGTAAAGCATTTATTCCTGATGGCATTCCTTAAACCAGTGGAAGCCAGAAAGGGGCAGGACACTGGAGGTCCAGCCTTGGCCAGGGAATGAGAGAAGCTTCCCATGCTCAGCCTAAGAAAACAAAGACAGATGGGACAGATGTCCATCTATGAACACAAGAGGGAGACACACCCAGTTTTGTTTTCAAAAAGCTGTTTAAACCATACGACAATGTTTGCATAAGAACAAAAAAAATGACCATGAATAATCTGATAGTAAAAATTAGGAGTTTTGTGGCCAACAGAAGATCTAGATGGACAGAAGAGTAAGGACAAAAAAAGTGTTTTCAAGAAGGACTGTCACTGATTAAAAGTTCTTATTAAGCAATAGTGATTACTTGCTGGGAAGTGCTCTCAGGAGATAGATCATCCCAGTGCTGTCTTCACCCTCCTGGAGCATCTCTGAATGACACAGAGGGAGCTGAAGCAAGAAGTTCCCCATGAGGAGTCTGTTGGGACAAACTTGATAATGCACAGTCACCAGAGCAGAGTTGCATCACCAGCTACAAAACCCCCAATTCCTCTTGGTAATTACACTTCACATGTGTTACTGTTTCAGCACAGGAACTGGCTGCCAGTGATAGCTTTTGCTGGATATCTCCTCTAAATGTTAGTTGAGATCAGCTATTCGAGTGCTCTCCAAACCTACTCACATCAGAATGCTGAAGGCAACCAGAATACATCAACACGTGGCTACTGCACCAGGAGGATGCTCACTGCAATCTTGAAAGCAAGAGATGGGTAAAAAGTTGATGGGAGAGATACTACCTGATGTGTGTTTCCTGACTTTGGAGCTCTCTCTATAGGAGCTTCATGTTCTCTCTCCTACAGATTAAGCCAAAAAGCACTTTTTGCACCTACCGTCCTTTCCATTTAGTGCATGTGCCCATGGAGAGCCTCTTAAAGGTCAGTGCTCTTTCTCCAGTATAATTTTATGTCAGACATGTATCAAACCCAAAGACTAGCCACTGTTTGAAAAAGGTACTTACAATAACCTATGATTTTTCTAGGATGTTGCAGTTGCACGTCTCCAAAACAAACACGAGGGGTTGCAAACAGTGTAACATAGGATCACTCAGGCATTCCATATTATTGGTCTTATCACTAAATTGATTTGTCATTTTATAAAATATGGTATTTTAAATGAAGTCAATAGAGATAAAAAAAGCAATCTGTTCCAATTTCTTTATCATATTTCATTACTTCACTGCTCTGGGATAATAGTATGGGGAATAGTCTGCTTTTAAAGAAAGCTTTATTCAGGTCTCTTAGCATACTTTCAGGCTTGGATCAGAAACACCATATAAATCATTTGAAAAAAGTCAGATACTTTAAAATAACATGAAACATTAATGTATTTGTTTTTTTAAACACATGTTATCATTTGGAGCTGAAGTACCTGACAGTAGCGATTTAAACAATGTAAAAGGAACATATTTTTATTTTATGCGTGTCCACTAACTCATTAGTATAAGATGAATAGATTTTTAACGTATGCTGTAATGGGATCATTTGTTAGTTTTCTGAACCCTGTTGAAAAGTTTATCGAAGCAGCTATGGAAAGTTCAAGTTCTTGTAAATAGAAGAAACAGTACTAAAAAGTTTAAGATAATGTATCAGTGCTTTAATAAGCTTTCCCCCTCAAATGTTGATTAGAGCAGGTGATTATTTCTTTCACAGTTTAAAACTTTTACATTGCTACATAAATGCTGATACAGTGCCAAGAACAGAATGGAAAGTCTTTTTCACCTTATTCATTCAAATAAGTCAGCTTTAGCTTTTACAGGAAGTAAAACAATTGCTTAAATGATCCTAAACTTAGCTTAAGATCAGTACACTACCTAGGAGGGGAAGAAAATGCTAGTTTCAAGCTTCATCTCCATCTATCTCTACACAGCACATGGGTAAAAATCATCAAGGAGATCACACTCCAGTCATCTTCATAAGTCAACAGAGCTAAGCTGAGTTACACCAGCACAGAATCTGGACCCTGGTTGGAGAGAAGTGCTAATCATCACAACTTGCCAATGGTAATTTTTCATTGTGCAAAATGAGGAAAGATTATTTTGCTTTCCATCCTAAGGACAAAATGCAGCTTGAAGAACATGCACGATACCAGTGCTAAGACATGGAAACATCTGGCCAAGATGGGAAGAAGGCTCAAATTCTCCCTCCACACTAATGGGAACACACTGAAACCTGACAGCAGCTCTGTCCTGTGGAAATGCCACAGCTCTTGTCATTCAGGCAGTCAGGCTTGAAATCCTGACATCAACATCAGAGCAGGGGAAAATGACTCTACTACTTCTGCTTTCCATTGAAATGAAACAGTCTGCAACAAAAGGCAAGCAAATGCATTTGTTTTCCTCGGTGTGTTTCCAATCATGGCAGTGTGTTTAAGTAGTCAGGCTGCATCCAAGCCTTAAAGCTTAACAGTGCAGAGAAGGCAGATGACATCCTGATGGCAAAAGCGGCTGTGTAAATCATCTCCAAATGACAGTGTCATACATGGAGAGCAGTTTAATTTGGAATGTGCCAAACGGTGCTTTTCCTCATCTGGCATCATCTATACATCAGCCAACAATCCCTTTGGGGATTGTAATTCTTGCCATAGACAAACGTACAACAGATGCTAAAATTAATAAATAAATATAGAAATACATCTCCATAGAGGTAGCGCAGCAGCCACTCCCAAAATCAAAAGTAAACTTGCACACAGCCACAAGCCCCTCTCAGTTATCTGTCTACCAACCTTCAGCATGGCAGTGATGGGGACAAGGGGGCAAGGAAGGACAAGTAAACAACAGAGAATTCAGATCCCACAGAGCTCAAAGCTCCTGTTTCTGATTAGAGTTTTCCAGAATGACACATTTTAGACGCGTACAAATGCCAGTTAATTTGCTAGTCCATTTCTTTTCCAAGTGACACAGGATCTTTTCCTGTCCACGCTCTCCTATCAGGTGATACGCAGCAGTACCAAAGTTAAATAAAAAAAGGTGTATGTTTGGTACTACTATAGCATCATTATACTTCAACACAGTGGTAACACAACCCCTTCTTTTAAGCCGGTAGCATCTATCCCAGTGCACCTATATGATTTCAGTCTGAACAGACCCCAGTACATCATGATCTTAGGCCAGTTCACATTTTGACAGAGCTGTAGAAGTGCCCATGATTTGCAGCCTCTGCACCTTTCAGGACTGAGAAACCAGACTGCTTTTCTCTTACACATGTACACGTGCTCAGTCCTTTGAGGACATGCATACCTTCATCTAAACCATCTCAATATCCTATAACCGTGCAGGAAACCTCACCCATAAGCAAAAAAGGCCAGAGGGAACAGTAATTTTGAGGGAAGGTTGTTCTTTATTTATAAATATCTTCTGGTTTTCTTCAGAGAAAACACGCAATAATTTTGTTAACCAAGAAGAGGATTTTCCAGTCTCTTACATGCGTAATTCAACTTATTGGATAGAACTACGAGAAGCTGAGAAGTTTCCCAGAGCTAGGTGTGAGGTACAGACACTGGCAAGGGAACACAGTGCCCAATCCCACCAGCCCCAGGCAGCAGTTATCCTGACACAGCCGTGCTGGGCACTTGAATGAAGGAAGCTCAAGCATCCGTGCAGCAGCAGCAGCAGTGACAGAGGGAGAGTGACAGCAGAAGACATCAGGCTGCACAGGGAGAATGGACACAGTTAGTGCTCCTGAATCCTATCCAGCACATTCAACCCAGAGACCTTCAGGTGCCAGACTGAACTTCTGATCTCAAATGAGCCAGAAGACCGACGATGAGAGCCGACTGCCTCAGGGACCACCTAAGCAGCAAGCTGCATTTTCAAGAAAATACTTTTTGTGAAGGGTTTTGAAAGTAGAAATTTATGTCAACAGATTTGCAGATCAAAAGAATTATCTATTCCAGTGTGCTCTGTATCAATAGACAGTTGTGAGAAGCTGCAAAAGCCTTATGGATACAAGACACAGACATGCATGACGCACACAGGAGTTACTCACCTGCTTAGTTTCACAGAGAACTTCTCTACAACAGTTTCAAGATCTTCAGGCCCTGCAGAATGCCTTGCTCCTCAACCACAATGTACCATATGGTTTCAGGTCTTTCAAAAGGCCAAGACTTGCTGTTATGATTGATATTTTTTCAGCATTTCAAAGCTTGGACGGAGATTCATTGCCCACTCAGCAGCCTGCTATCTTTGGCATCCCCCAAAATTGAAGGAACATCAGAGTTTGGCTATTTTTCACTGCTGGCTTTCCAATCTAATGTTAGCAGCCAGTGTCCACATGCTACATCCTGAAGCTCTTACTCAATCCCATGGAAAGTTTGCTGGAAGAAGGGATGAGTAAAGGTTACCACATTTTTGTATTATTATTATTAGGGAACACACAACAGCTGTACATCCTAACTTGATTTTTTTTGCAAGCCAAAGAGCAATCACTCTTCTCTAAACCTTGGCATGTCTTTAGCTCGCTGTGCAAAAGTTCCAGGGGGTATGAGTCAGTTTACAAACCCATAAAAATCTAATTATGGCTAATGATCATCCTTTTGTTTACACTGTATGTAAAATGCTAACTGCTTCTGATACTCACTGCAGGAGCAAGATTTACCATCAGTCTTGAAATGATTTCTATCACACCAACATGGCTTAAAATGGCCCATGTAGGATATAACAGAACCTAAAGCCCACACAGTTTTGTCTTATTTGCCAAAAGCTTGACTTCTTTCTCATACAGCTACTGAAACACTGTATACTTTGGAGTTGTTCTTAATTTTAGAAAGAAGCTCAAGAAAACCACATAGTGCAACTAAATCCCAGTTTAAAGAAAACAACGTGCAGCAGATCCTCTCACAGACTGCATGGCAACCAACCAACTTCAGGCCACATAGGGAACTGCTTTTCTGATCTTACACAGACCTGAGCAGCACTGCAATGGTATCTGGATGGACTCAGGCAGAGGACAAAGAACACATATTTAGGTAATCTGGATCTGGGTTATAGTGATCCTACAGCCCTTGGAATGAAAAGGCTGGAGAAGTGGTGCTGCTAGATCACTATTGATGGATCCCACAGAACAGGTCACATAGACCCTCTGCAATGGGTAAAGGAGGAGATAATTTCCCCTCTCACATGAGCTCATTGCAGCTCTTTGATGTGTTTCATTGGCTGCACCCCAATAAACTGTGAGATACATAACCAAAAATTGCATCATGATCGTTTTCTGCACAAAGTATTTGATGATCCAAACTGGGCTGCGGAGAAGCACAACCCACCAAATAAGGAGGATACTAGCAAAGAAATTTATATTTGTTTCCAGGAAAAGGTAAGATTTAATTTTTTAAAAAGAAACTAATTCCAAATATGCTTGCACAGCTCTGAAAGAAAAAAAAAACAAACCCATCCTCCTGCAAGCATGGTCCAGCTTGAAAATGAATGACTCTCAGAGCCTGCCAACATGACAGTTCTTGGAAAGCTGCAAAAGTGCAGCCCAAAGTGAGATTTCCAAAACGAATTCCATCAGATTTTCACACTGCTCATAAAACAAGCCCAGCAGCTGGAAAACACAGGAAGTTTTAAGGTTAGCCGAAGGTTTTCCCCAATGGCATTTTATATCAAGTTCTTTTTACACAATCCCCAAGTACCAACACCAGGGGAAAGGCAGGTGTGGGTGCTGCCTATAAATCTCCCCAAACCACTGCAGAATCAGCTCAAGCACTTGCATAGTGCTGCTGGTGCTTGCCAACCACACCATGGCATCCCAGCTGCTGAAATCACAGGATCAGGAAGCATCTAAGCAGAGGCAGAAAGGACAAAGACATTTTGTCCCTAGAAAAACATCTGTTTACAAATAAGCATCCTCAAGAAGGGATCCTGTGGTCTGTACAGGATCACTTCATAAATACCAGTCACAATAAGTCAAGCCCTTAAACTGGTCTGGTGGGTTTCTTGCTAACACCCCCACCTTTCTCAGCAAGAACTGGTTCTGTTTTCTTCACTGCTAGGCTGGGAATTCAAAGAGCTGCTGCTGCTTGAATGTTAATAAACCTGGGAACATCTTCTGTAGCAACAGTGATTGGACTGTCCACAGCCCAGAAAGCACAAGGGAAAGCTGGTGAAATATGCAGGGTGAAATATTGATCTGTGGTCTTTCATGCAAGCCAGGGGGCTGTGATATTGATACACCTAAGGGGAGATTCCCCCAGACCTCTTCCCAGCTGCCCTCCAACAACTCCCTACCCCCTCTCTGTCCTTTCCCACCTCCCATTCTGCAGCTCCCCATCACACATGCCTATGCACAGGCACCAGGGTAAGCAATGAGCTAGGAAACAAATGCAAAAGATTCAATTACAAATGAGGAATAATATATTCCAAGTGAGCCACGACAGTAAAATAAACCTATCATTACCTCTGCATGAAAGAATAAAGATTTGCCAGTTATTACCAGGGGTTGCAAAAATTAGAGTGAAAATAAGATCCTACAAAGCAATATTTCTCTTCACAAAACATTTTTATAAGGAAGAAAAACAAAACAAAACAATCAACAACAACAAAAAAACAACAAAACCCAAACAACAAAGAAAACCCTTTGATTACTAAACTTTTGGCACTGTACCATGAATTTTTAAGCCATGCTTTTCTCTAAAGGGTTGCTTAGTGCATCTTAGCAATTCATACAGGAAGCAACCCTCTGGCATGAACACCCAGCTGTCTGGCCTTTGAAGTTGTGGAGGCTTCTTAAAAATGTCTGTATGACACTTACTCTGAAGTCCTGCCTCTGAACACCAGCTTTGGACCTTTAATCACAAGAGAGACTGACTCTCAACCCTGCCTTACAAGACACTATTTCCTCTGCATTCACAGCAATATTCAAATTTCTAAGGCTTCAAAAAGGCAAGAGAAGCACTAATCCTTTATCCAGTCTTAGAAGTTGATTGTGGCTGATACCCAGTTTTCTTTAAAATGAAAATAGGCTGCACAGGTCAGACACTAAATACCCAAGTGCCCCAATGAGACTAAATCACTGCAGAATTTGATTTTCCCTCTGCATTTTCAACTGTTAATTTTGAAGAGTTTTTTATTCAAAAAGAAAATATATTTGCAAGGTTCAAATGACACCATAAAGACAAACTGCCTTTACAAGACATTGTATTTAACCTAGCTACTAGCCCTTGTTTGTTTCTCTACTTGGGGCAAAATTCAGTTTCAATTGTTTCTACATAAAAGAAAATGAGGAATTTGATCTTGTAACTACACCATCCCTTTACTACCCAAGTAACCCAAAACATTGTTATTTTAATTTTCTTGTCTTGCACAGGAAAAATGAAAGCTTTCATACTATTAGTAGTGTTTGAACCTCTCCTAAGCACCTAGGAGAAAAAAACACAAAAGCTTCCTTTCCAAGAAGTAACTGAAGTAGATGAAGATTAAATAAATAGAATGATAGTTTGTGTAATGCAAGATTTAACACGTTCTCCCTCTTTTGCCAAACTGTCACGATTACTTGACTCATTTCCAGCTGAGGTTGCCTTGCCCCAGGTTAGGATTAAGAAAAGATTGTGAACCATGTATGATTTAGCATATTCTCTTTTGGGCTTTATGACACAGGTTCCTAAAAAGACAGGAAAACTGACTTGCAAATGTAGTAGGTAACTGCAGCTACAGATGAGCAGTGAATTTTAGAAGTCATTACACTTGTAACACCATTTAGGATCTTCAAACAACTTTGTAGAAGTGGAAGCCTCACAATGGAGTTGTGTTTGTGTGACTTTTTCACCCTTGAGAGAGCAACGGATCCACAGATACTATAATCCACATTATAATAGATGTGCATGATGACACAGAAAGACCCAAACCCAACTCTGCAGATTATCAGCTCCATACCCCAGCAAGCAGGAGGTTGCCATTGCCTCCAGCCCACCATACTGCCACACACTTCCCAGATCCATTTCCCAAAAGGATGGGAGGTTGGCTAATTGCTGCTAAAAGGAAGCATAAGAAATACCCCATTAGTCACGTCAGTGAGAGACATCATGCCTGAACAGCTTGGCAGAGCACACAACGTGCCTTCCCAACCACACCATAAATGAACTTCTGTCCCAGGTTAACAGAATTCAGAAGCAAGTTACTGGTGGCAAACCCTTATTAGTAGGGGATCCAGCACAGTCCTTTCTTCTCAGAACTTCCTATTGCTTCCTGCTACTGAGTTTGAAGAGGAAAAATCATTCCAAGCCAAGGAAATGGCACATTAGAGTAAAGAATGTTCTAAAAGAATAATAATTTAGAGTTAGTAACATCTCTACTCACTTTAAAAAGATCACTAGAGCAACTGGAAGAATCAGCTAGAAAGTAATCTGAAAAGATAATTTTATTTTCTGTCAGCACAGTACTTCCACATCACGATAAACTACTGCCATGCTGACAGGAAGTTGTTCCCTTTCTCACAGAGACAAATACTTTTAAAATCAATATAAGGATCCCTTGAGTATTTTCCTTTAATAGGCTGCTCTTTGGTGTTCAGCACAGAGCCAAGAAGTTGGACAAGCTGTGCTGCCCAGACCCCCGCAGCCACAGGGCACTGCTGTTGGAGGTCCAGTTTCACCCATCTGATTTTTCAAGTCTCTAGGAGCTTTTCAAAACTCGGGTCACATTTCACACACTGTGCTACTCAGCTGCCTGCATGGAGCTGCCATCACACTTCTAATAACTTAGGGCTGGGGAATGTGTGTGTGTATTTTAGTAGTACTGATGATGTACACTATCGGGATCTGTTTGCAAAGATCAAAGATTAACCATTTGCTTCTTTAACCAGCAACACCTTCCCTTTCTCCTTTAACATGAGTTTAGGTTGTGTTTGGTTAAGTAGTTCTGTCTCCCTCTTCAGAATATAACACTAGATAGTTTGAGTGTATGGGTTCAAATCTCATTACAAAGCAAAAAACCACTCCCTGCTGTTTTTTCCAGAGACACCGGTAAAGCTTAAGTGGGATGAGACGGACCATGGTGGAACACAGATCTTTGAAACACAGGCAAGAAGAAAATACAACAGCCCAGGAGTTTATAGTGGAGAGTTGAACATGGAATTTATTAATGCATTCATGTAGCAATTGCAATACCCCGGTGTCACTTTCAAAGATGGCAGATTTTAGGTTTTGGAAAGGGTATTTTAAGAGCAGTATTAAAACTCAGTTTTAAAAATGAGCCATTTTTTTTTAGTTCAAATCACAGCTGAAGGGAGCTGCTAAGTTTTATTTCCCTCACCAGCAAAACTACAGTATCTCAAAGCAGAGTGAAAATACACTCCGCAGTACTGGTGAGCTGCAGGGCTACAGATTTACTGCTTTGGAGAGCCATTTCCTACAGCTGCTTCCCAAGGCTCCAGGTCTCCATTTCTGCTACACCAAAACCACCTGGCTGAGAAAGAACAATCCTGGGAGACCTGCTTGTAGATGTCAGTCTGGATTTACTTTGTTCAGCCTGAGAGGAAGGAGCTTAGCATTTCACATTAAAAAAACCCAACATACTGCTCTACACCTCTGATTTTGATTTTTCCAAAACCCCAACAAAAACATTTGTAATTTTATCTGCAAGAGAAGATAGTTTTTACTTTTCTTTCTTGGGACATGCTAACAAAATCCTTCTACCTGGCCAGGAACTGGTGTCAAGACTCACATGAAAGGTTTTAACAGGCCAATATGAACAGCCACTGACATGACACTCGCTCAGCTTTACAAGTTGAGGCAAGAAGCACACTTATATCAAGCCTTTTCCTTCCTCTTCCTTTCAGCAACAACACTACATATCTAGGACATGGCTCCTGTGACTCAAAGAGCCAGCTTTTTACACCACCATCCCCAACAGTGGAGCAAACACCCCAGTGAAAACAAAATAAAAACCTAGGAAAATTCCCATCCTGCAGTCCCCATGCTGTCACATCCCGTCCCATCCCTCTCCCAGCACCGCCTTCTCTTGCAGGCTAAATGACTCTGTGTTTGTATTAGGCAAGATTAACTTATTTAGATTTGGCTGCGCAGCTGTCATAAATCAAAATGAAAGAAAAATATCTTAAGCATAATCTCTGTTTATCTAACTGTTTCTCCTCATGTCTCTAATTTCTTCTTAGCTCCACGCTGGAGCCACGGTAGGGTTTCCCATGGGCTGCACTTGGTCCGTCTGCCAGCCGCGGCCTCATCCGCCCACACTGCCCACAGAGGGAATGCCACAGCCCACGAGTGACTTTATTGAAGGGGTCTGAGTGAGCACACTTGTCATCAGCCTCCTCGGACATCTGAAGAGTCACTACAGCTGCCTTTCATGGCACGTTAGCACAGCAGCGCTAAGGCGAATCTGCCCCGGCCTACCAGAGGATAAGGCACAATGGTTCTTGTATGCACCCAGTACATTTCATCAAAGGACCTAACCTAATCCTCATGAAAACGTTGGCTGATGAAGTATATTGGCGTCTACAAGATTTTTGTGGGCTGTTAAGCTGTTTTGTTCTGCATAGCTGTGCTTCCCATAGCACACGAGCAGTGCCAGCGCTGGCTCTCCGTGCCGCTGTGGGCAGACAGAACCGCTATTATGAGCTTCACAAGGGCTCATGTTGAGCCTGAGAGCTCAGGGTACGTTGTGAGGGGGCCTCCCAGTGTGAAAGCAGCATGGAGAGGAGCTCCCATCTTCTGCAAGTGTGCCACAATCATCTTTAATTTGGCTATAAAGACGACTCAATAAGAGTTTAACATCTCATGTGCATGTTGCGAGTCTCATCGTGAGACTCTCCCAAGACTTTGGTGTCATCTTGGTACCAAGCCCGAATCTAGAGGCAGTAATAAACTGATAAAGTGCATTGTGAAAGATTCCTACAAAACCCACAAACAATTGCAGGATTCACATTCTCACACCAAGTCCAACAGGGAATCCCATAGATACATAAGGCTTATTTGCACCTCTGAGACAATTTTAGCATTCTGGGGACAAATTTAACATTCCCTAGAGTAGAGTTTCTGGTCCCAAAATTCACTAAAAATTATATTACACTCTTGTGTATTACATTACATTCCTACATCAACTGCTCTAGGCAAAATCCTAGGTTTCTTCAGAAGAAAAAGAGCTCAAACAAGTTCTGCTGGTTCCCCCATTACAATCATTTAAAGCATGCCAACTCTGAATCCAAAAGGTTTTAAAACTGAAAAGGTAGATAAAAGCTCTAAAAAAGCTTTCTAGTCCCTCCCAGACCTGTTCTCTATCTCCAAGTCATAAAGCTGTCATGCAGAAGTGGGTGGCAAAAAAGACATTTACTTTTTTTTTTTTTTTTTTTTTAATACAGAATTTACTTTAGGTGATTTCAGGTGAATAATGCCAAGCCAGCCCACAGCTGGAACATTTTCCACAGACATTCATTTTCTCCTTGCCTTTGAGGAGGCAACATGCTGTCATAACTTGGCCAGCATTTTCAGGTTGAACTCAAGCCAACCTAGAGCTGTTCTTGTTGGACTTCTGAGCCTAGAGGAAATGCTAACAAAATCAGACTATTTCCAACTTGCTAGAGGTAAAACACCCAATTCTCTACCTTGGCTTTGCCACTTATGTAGAGCCAATAGGGCAAGGATCTTGTAAGATGCCCTTTAGCACATATTAAAAAAAAAAAAAAAAAAAAAGCTATAAAACTATGTACAAAACCAATATTACAAAGTTATGGTTCACGACGAAGAGCTAAATCACCAGAGCCAAGAAGGAGTAATTTTGTTCTCAGTATAGTTTTACTATAACATGTTTTACAATGTTTGACTGACGTCAGATTCAATAACACATCATTAATAGAATTGTTCTTCAGTTTCTACTTCGAGTTTTTCCTGATTTAAATCTCTTCTTATAAATCTCAAATTAGATTTTATACGGAGGGATTTATCAATGTTTAAAAGAGAATATGAACATAGCTGATGCTTGAAGTGATACACTGTAAAAGTGCACCAGGACGTGGTTTTATCACCAACAGGATGGAAGTTAACACATCGTAGCCCTACACTACAGTTATTGCTGAGAAAGGCAAGTGTCATAATTCCCAGCCACTTCTTCAAAGGGAGGAATAAGAGAAGCAATAACTCTGTAAGGAAAATACGAATAAAAAGATCTATATATTTACACCAAAGGTTGCAGTGTAACAAGGCTGCAAAACAAGGAGGAAGGATTTCTTGGTTTTGCTGTGCTCCTACCAGAAACCAGGGTGACAAAGGGTCACTCTTTAGTTCTTCTGCAACTACAATAATATCTTCATATAGAAAGTAAAATGTTAAAATAAAAATCATAAGACTAAAAGAAAACTGAAAAAGCCTTGTAGTGAACTGACCAAGCAGAGGCAGTATAAACAGAGAGGACAGCCAAGATGTAGTACATGCTGCTACCTGACCTCTAAGAAAATGGAAAAGATAAAGTTTAGGTTGGAAGCCAGGAGAAACATCACATCAGGAAGATCTATGAGCTCATGGCATAAGCTCCCACAGGGAAAGGTAGAAAAGCAGTTTCTTGTTACATTTAAAAATCACTTAAATGGCTTTGTAGGAGGGCAAAATCCTGCACAGAAAAAAAACAGAAGTGAGGCAGGATTAGGGGGATCAAGGAGATTTATCTTGTTTTAGCTTTACTATACCTCACCAGCAGGTTTGCTATGCTGTAGCAGGACCAAGACCCAGCTTTCTGAAATCACTCAAGCTGAGATACCCCCCAGCAGAAAAGGTGGGCAGCCTGCCCTGCTGCCTCCCCTGTACAGCCCAGAATCAGGGAGGGATGATGGATGGAGTCTGTCCCTACATAGGGACTGGGAGAAGTGAGGAGAGCACAGAGTTAAGGAACAGCAAAAGGTACACTGCATTTTAACTCCAGGTGATTGATAGAGGTAAAAAAGATTTTTTTACCATCCAACAGAGTACATGTTAATGAGCACCTGGCCCCCAGCCCACTGATGCTGATCATCAGTGTGGCAAACTATCCCAGAGGTGCTGCAAGCTGCAGGGGGAGTCAGGCACTGAGGAAAAAGCCAGTTCTATAATTCCAGAGAAAAACTTTGGGATGAGGGGAAAAAAGCAACCCTACAATGAGCATCCCAAAAGATGTGGGAACTTCAGCTAATGAAGCCCTTTCCTTCAGACTTTCATTGCCAAATCAGTGCAGATGCAGAAAATGTGCTGGTTTTGAGACAGGATGAGGATTGGTGCCGTGGTGATACGGAAGGGTCTCTGGGAGTGCCACCCCAACAAATGAAGGTTGCACCTCAAGCTGTAGCACACACCAAACCATCACTGTCTCATTCAAGACCAGCACCATTTCCAAGCCAGCCCCATGAGAATGGAGAACACAATGACAATGTATACTTCCAATTTAATAAATATCAGAAACACCCACCAAACCACACCTTGCGGGAAGGCAAAGGGGGGCAATGACACTTGGGCCACATCTAAGCTGTAATAATTTTTTCACTTGAAGTCTGTCCCAGCAGTCACTCCAGGGTGAAGCAATGATAGGGCAGCTGGACACTCAGAAGGACATCACAGCCACCCAGCACTGTGCACAGAGGTGTTCTTAAGTGCTGATGAGGGTGGCTTGGCCATAACTTGTCGCCACCACATAAACACCACAAGTGAGAAGAGTCATTGAAGGAAAAACCTAATAAATCATAAGAGCTGGGTGTTGTGTTAACATAGGGGTGACAGCAAAAAGACTACGCAGACGCTAAGGGGGAAGAGACAGGAATACTTCAGCCCCACAGCTCATCTTTGTGGTCCACTCCCCCAACCCAAATCCATCCTAACTGCAAATAAATGAAACGCAAAGTTGGACTATCAAATGAGTAATCTGACTTTTGGATTTATTCCTCTTTTTACTCCCCCCTCTAAAAAGAAGAATTAAAAAAAGAATAAGGCTGTAAGGTATAATGAAAGCAGCATGTGAATACAATAAACCAGCTGCAGAACAACCTAAAAACACCCATGTGTAGCTGATCTGAATTACAAAGGTTGAGGGATATTCACAGCGCAGTTCAGCTCTGGCTTTGCAATGCAGCAGCACCCACAGCCATACCAGAGATGGGCATGTAGCTGCACCCACAAGACCTCAGACTGCCAGATGCCAGAACACTGCAAACACATGTATTTATTTGCTTTTTTCTCCCTGCTATCCAATTGCTCCCCTTCTGGACTTTGTTCTTGAGATGTGCTTCCCACCCCTGACAGCACCCTTTGGTGACCCAGTCCAGTTGGGGGAGAGAGAGGCAGTTTCCCTTGGCAGAACTCCTTTTCCCTAGAATATCTGAGACCAGACACCTCTGCTTGCTCTGTCACACTAAAGCAAAGGTCTGTATGTCTTGGGTCTTTGGATCACCAAAGCTTTCCAGAGCTACAGCAAGAAAACCAGCAGCCCTGTGGCACAGCCTCCTGCCCCATGAGTGGGACAGGCTCATGTAGACAGCAGCATCTGTGCCTTCAAGAAAAATGAGAGCATCTCCAAAAGGAAAACCACAAAAAGAGTGCCTCTTCACACAGGCTACCCCAGTGCTAACAATAAGCTTTTAACAATCAAAAAATGAAAGAGTCAGCTCTGCATTCAGGCATTTCTGATATAAACTTGCTTTAGGTACCACAGGTAAAGAACAGCTCGTGTCCTGGCTCTTTGCATTTCACAGTCCAGGCAATATTTCACATACCAGGTGACATGTGAACACATTGTGATTTAAGGACATCACATTTAGTAATTAGAAATGCAATACACCAGCAACACTGAGATTCAGCCCTTTCTGCATTTCCAAACAAGATATGGATTATTAAGGTGAAGAACATCTGTGTATTTTAATAAAGTTAATACAGGCCTAGCAATGACTACCAAGACCACAACCTAGAGGGGCTTGTGGTCATTTTATAACTAAAATAAGCCATCCATGCACCACATGGCTTAGGGCAGATTGCTGTGGACTTCCCTGGGCCTTTTTCCATGCAGCTGAAAATCCAGGTAAAAATCAAGCTGAAAACCAGATGCTACTTTTCTCAGATGATCTGAGCACCACCCCAGCACTGAGTATCCAGGACTGGGCAAAGAGTTCACCCTAAAAATCTCCCTATTATCTATGGCTCCCTCCCCCTCCCTTTCAAAAGCATCCCCTTTGCCCTTTTTTCACAGCAGCAGGTTTGAGGTTTCAGATGGTTTTTATCTGGAATATGAGCTGCTGGCCACATACAGCCCTGGTTATTCCATGCGGCAAGAGGGCTGCCACAATTACCCAAGCGTGCAAGACAAGAAGCAGTTTCTTGGGTGGCAGTGCCCAATCAGGACATGGCCCAGGCTCAGAAGAGCCATTTCCACAGGTTATTTTTTTGTAACATAGTCAGTTCCCAGCCCATTTCACCACCCAGAGAGCAGGAGACGCTACTCATGCTGGCATTGCTGCTGCAAGAAGCATTGGTTGGACAACAGCTTGAAATAACTCCCTGCTTCAGTAGGGTAACCAAGAGCAGACCTTGGCTCCCACTTCATCCAGCTCCTTTGTAGCTCTGAATCCTAAAATAGAGCTAGGGATATGTTTCGGAGTTTCTGAGGTTTTCATTGTTGTCTTTTAAACTCCAGTCTCAGAATCAATTTGCAAAACCACAGACCAAATACAAGCCATTCCACAGTCATGATATTTTGTGGTAAGATTAAAAGTTTGGAAGGACCTCTTGGTAAACTACGCACACAGTATTTCAAAGCCACGTATAACTTCATCGTGTAGTAAATCAAAATGACTTCAACATTTAAGCAGCACAATATTCCATGGAAGAGGGTTTGTTTTTTGTTGGTTTTTTTTTCCTTTTTGAATGTTTGTCATATTACAGAATTTACAGTCGTCCCAAACACGAAACATGGGCTGCAATCACGCAAGCAGATCCACATATCCAGTATGTGCACAGAGCATCACCAGCTGCAGTGAGGTTCAGGAGCACAACAGGGTTTCCTTGCATGATGGAGCAAGCAGAGCTGGGGCTGTGGCCACCCTCCCCCTGTGTGCACCTGCACTCTACCTTTCACAGATGTTTTGCATTAAATTAACCTGAATTTCTTCCTTTTTTGTTTTTAGTTTCTGGAAAGATATTCGTTACAACACTGATGTATTTTAAAAATATATGTATATTTAAATGCAACTCATCTGCACACACATCCACAGATAAATTGAATCCTTTATATATGTCTATACATATAAAATGATGCATAACTGCAAGAAAAAACCCTTTGCTGTGATATCCCAGCTTTGCAATTTACTGCATAATGCAGATCTATTTGGGATGGAGGTGTTAGTGAATTTATAATCTTTTCAACTGACTTTTGGCTGACAAAGGTGGTAACTCAATTCAAAACTACAGACTGCATTATTCCTTCTGTCCCTTTCATGGAAGCAAGAAGAAAATCTCCACCAACCACCAGTGATGGAGAGCACAGTGCTTACCTGATCTTCCACCAGGGGCTTTTCCTGGTCAGCATCAAATGCCCATCCACAGCATCCCTCTCCTCATTCCCCATTAGTACCTGCAGGATTTAACCTTGAGGAACCTGAGCAATAAAAGGGAGGTGTGAAAACTTCAAGCATCCATCCCTGTGCCTCAGTACACCCTTGCTGGTGAGCAGCCAAGGCTGAGTGCATTCCTGGTGTAGCCCACGAGTTACATGGCCAAAGAAAAAACAAACACTGTGTTCACACAAGGCAACCTTTCCTCTAGATCAATGCTAGACCATTTCTTCTTTAAAGCAGAATATTTTATCAAAGACATTCAAGTCACACAAGTCTACATTCAGGGTCCCCCAGCAATACCACATGCATTATCCCTTTCTTCCTTAAAGGTTGTTTTCTCAAGGACTTCTGCTGCATCCTTTTCCACCAGCCTACACAAGTGCTATCTTTCTCATGCAGGTGTCTGGGCACAGTTAGCAGAGCTCTCTCAGAGTGAGATTAGCATGCTAAAATAGGCATAGCTGAAGATACAAAATGCTCTTTGTATCCTGCCTTACTGGGTCATTTCAACCCTGAACTTGGTCTGTTAGGACTTCTTACAAACATAACCATCAAAACTAATTCAGAATTATTCCCTGGTTGGCTGCCAAAGACAACACCATCAAGGTCCATTTCTTGGCACAGTTTCTAGCAAGACCCTTGTGATTCCTCAAATTGTACATTCTATACGGATGAAAAGGAAAACAAGTACTAAACCCACACTTTTTTCCTGAAAATGTCCTCCTCAGAAAACTATTGTGCTTGGACCTATGCCACTCAAATTCAGAGAGGAGAATCTGTTTATTTGCACATCAAGTACATTGTATTGTTTCTGGATGTCAGTATGTAAATTGTCAAGTATGAATTTATTTTTCCACTAGCTCAAGTTTTTCTCTGCTCTACAATTACCATAATCCAAGAAATGGCATGTGTTTGAAAGAGCTCCATTTTAGCATGCTACATTCACATATGATCAACAAATCTTATTAAAAAAAACAACTCCTATTTCTATTTATAATCTTATTTTTCAGTTGACTCCAAACAAATCTCTTCTTGGCTCCGGGATATATTTGACATCTCTTAAACTGAAATCATTATTGGAAAAAAATATCAATTGATAATTACTAGTCTTTATACACTGATCAAAAGCACAGAAACATGCACACATATTTTGTCAGTTCACCACTCCAGTACTCACATTCATCATCTGATGTGACTACATTGGCAGCACACAGCAAGAAGCCATCAGAAAGGAGCAGTAAATGCTAAAGCTTTACAGTGACTCCGAGCAGGAAGGCCAAGGTGACTCAGAATAAAGTTCAGAACAGCCTGAGCTGTGGAGCAGAAGACCTGACCATGCCCCAGAACTCCTGGGTTTACTCTCTGCTGTCTTTCAGCAGCAACTTACTCAATGTTACAATGCTGTAGCCTTCAGTAAGTCATTTCTTCCTTTGCCTAAGCTTCTTAAAAGTGTTTTCCATTTGTTTAAGCAGTCATTTGTTCAGGACAAGGCGTACCTTCCTCTAGTTTGGGTTAGTATCTCAGGCTCTGTGGTTCTTAATTAAATGCTGCTGCTAATAATGAAAGGATACAGACATAAGGGATGGAGTTAATTTACTCCTCAGAAGTCCTATTAGCTGCTTTCAATAATCACACAAAAGCTCCAGGCTGTACATGTAACTGAGGAAGACCCAGCTATCCCTGGACAGGGTGCAAGTTTCTTTCAAGCTATCATGTTTTACTACAAAAACAGTGAAGAATTAATTTTGAAAATAATCAGAGCAAATAACTCCATGTCTTTCTAATACTCCAAAGATGTGGGTCTCTCAGAAAGAAAACTAGAGAACTAAAATGCAGCACCAGGTTTTGATACAGAAAACAGATAAAACCAGTAAAAGCACACAGCCTGGATTGACAGCTGGTTGCCATTGAAAAACCCCAAGACATTCTGCATTTCTGCTTGTGAAAGTTTAGTGAGAGTCTGATGAGGTTTCTACTGGACTACATGGGACAGGAGAGTGGTATCTGTTTCAGAATCAAAACCTGCTTTTCAACGACAAAAACTTCACATTAATAGCAGCTATTTAGTCATTCTACAACATTAAAGCTGGTGGAGAATCTGCTGTTGCATTTCATTGAAAGCTTCGGACTTAGCTACAGCAGTCAACCATCAGATAAAATGCTACACTGCTTGTTTTGTGATCTTCAACTTTATCTGCCACGATTCTTTCTGGAAGATTGCCCTGACACTCTCACATTCAAAAACCAACTATTAGAGGCATCTGCATATAAACATCTTTTCAGAGGATTCCTTTGGGTAGTAAGGGGCAGCACTTCCATCTCACAGAACAGACAAAGCTACAGAATGTTTTCTATCCACACATACATTTAAAACTTTGAGCCATTGAAATCATTGCATGCTTTGGAATAACTGATGTCCCTGAGCCTCATGAACAGCAGCACTCGCAGGCTAAGTGTTCCTTTTATAAGCAAAGTACTTATGCCAAGTCAACTTTGTATATTCTAAAGCTGTTATGAAATGTAAGTACTACACAGTCTGAGCAAGACCTGAAGCTATAAGAAAAGAAAACAAGGCAGGGCATTGCAATCAAAACCAAGGAACAAATAATTTACTTTCCAGAGTTTTTCCTATAAAGTCTCTGTGACTAGAGGCAAGGCTTAATAGGCTGACTGCATGCATTAAAAGTAAAAATACCCAACTTCAGACCAAGTTTAACCAGTTCGCACTTTAGGAGTAAGTTTGTCACCATCTGAAGGAAAATAAGGACAACTTCTTGGCGATTTCAAGCCACTGGTTTGACATAATTTTTTAAGAGCACCATAGCAGAGGTAGAATTTCCCATAAACCCCTAAGCTTGAGTGCTAGGACTCAGACTGCATCTATGAGTTTGTGATGTTTTCTGGAACTTATGTCATACATTACAGTTTGGCAGTAGCATTACTTCCTTCTCATTTTTTGTTGTTCATTAAAACATGTTGGGAACAGGGCTTGGGTTGTTCATGTCTCTACTGCATAATTCTCTGCTTTAAATGCTTATCAGAAGGTGGGAAATCAAAGGGAATTAAAGCAAAGAAAAACTCCAGCCATGAAAACAAAGTCATGCTTGGGGAAAACCATCCCCAAAGCAAGCAAGCAGTAGATGTTTCAGGTGTGCTGGAGACAGGAGGGCAGACTGCTCCTCTCAGCCCCTGAGCGTGTCTGCTCCTTAGGGGAACAGAGGCACAATAAAGAGAGACAAAGCTGCAGATCTGGTGCCAATTCTTTCGGAGTTTCTTTCAACAACATCTGTGCTTATGTCGAGTGCTCAGATGATAGGAAGACAAACTGGGCTCTCCCGCACACAGCAGTTTGTAAAATCTAGAAAGGAAATCTGGAACAGGGCTGAGAATTAGTATTAGAGCTGCCTTTCCTGTCTCAGCTACAGAGTGAGTGCTGATCTGTACTTGCCTATTCTGTGCTGCAATGGCACAAGAGGCAGCTCAGCACCAGGGTGGAGATGAAGCTGCACTGATTGTGTTTCTGTCCTCAGTCACCCCTGGATGATAGCTTGAGACTGCTCTATTGTACTTGTCTCTTCCTTGAAGATCAAAGCCACTGTGCCATGGTTGCTGCTTACTTGCCTCACAGCTCCTCAAGGCTGCAGCCACCTCTCCAGCCCCTGGTGACTGCAATGCCCATCTCCAAGCCTGTTCCATGAGGCCCATACTGTCCAGGCAATTTTCGGGCATGGTTGCAATAGTTCAGATGGATCACATCGCCCTTAGCCAGCTGAATGCACATCGTTCCCATGTAAAAGAGTTAGGTAAGAATTCCTCTCTGTTTATTTAGAGATTTTGTACCAATGTGGTATGAATCAGCAAGGGGAAGGGGCACACATCCGTAATTGCTCTGGGAATAGACTGGTTTGCTTACTCCAAAGGGAAGCAGAGAATTTATTTAATGCAATAGGTCAGTTGTGCAGTACTACATCCCTGGGGAAAAATTCTTCTCTACCAAGCAGTAACAAAAATAAATAGATCACTCTGTCCACCAGTCACTTGAAAGTGCTGCACAGCCCATCTGTACATGAAAAGTAGATTTTAAGAGAGTTACCCACAATAAATTAAACTCCAGCTCCTCATTTAACAAGTTTATAGGGACTACACCACAACAAGATAATGGGAAGTGAGACTACAAGAATGCACTATAAACCTAGAAAGACTTTTATCAAATCCTAAATTATAAAGAATATCTGCAAACTGTATCTCACTACATCATTAAAGTAAGCATTTGCTACTTTAATGTCTCCCTATCAAAGCATGCCATCCATCAAAACTGTTTCTTTGTGTAGGAAACACAAACAGTAACAATCTGATTACTTAAATTAGGGGTACTAGGAAAAACATCAACAATGAAGTGAAAAATAGCCCCAGACGTATACAAAATGCTTGTTACATTTTACAGCACTGGAAAGAGACACATAGATTTAAGCTAGCCCTAACTAAAAAAGAATCTGCTTTAAATTTATGGACATATTTCATCTTGTTCATAGGAGAATGCATTATTGAATGTCACTAGAAAAACATTCATTAGGATATGATCATTTTATTGATGAAATATGAATAGGAACACACTAAGGCAATTAATATGTAGCCACACAAAGACTTACATTGTTCCTTCTGGAGGTAACTTTTGGAAGCACAAATGAAATATCTTCACTGCCACAAGTTTCAAAGGTACCCCAAATACAAAAATAACCCTGAAGCTTGTATCTTTACCATCAACAACCAAATACAGTGTCTGGGCTTTGCCTTCAATGCCTTGCAGCTTCTGAAAGTCTGCTACATTTTAAGGAAAGCAGGTGAAGCCCAAGAGACAGGGCTTAGGAGCAAACAAATTAATTCCCAATAATCCACAGGAACAGAGATAAGCAAGTTTAACCTAGACCCCCCCTTGAGAAGGAAGCCAGAGGAAGGCCTCTTTCAACACCACTCCCAAAATCACACGCTGCTCCATTCAACATCACGGTGGCCTGTATAACAAAAGGTCACAAATAACCTCAAAAAAGCAGCAGTTTCTAAGGCAGTTTCTTCCTGTGGCTGGAAAGGGAGGAAGGGGAGATGCAGCCAGGCTCTGCTGAAAGGTGCCTGGAGTCCCATCTGTGTTTTGGGGTTGGACTCCATGGAGAACCTTACTTGAAGCAGGTGAAAAGAGCAGAGAACTCACTTTTGACTTATCTCCCTCTCTTCCAAAAGCCATCACACCACCATGGCCTGGGGAAATCATGGGCACAGTGTGGAGCAGTTGACTCCTCTGCTCAAGTGGCAAATGGGGAAGAGGAGTCTCCATGTCCATTTAGCTTTGCCTTCAGTCAAAAAACAATTGTAAATTAAGAATGCTCCCAGGAGTCACCTAGTTAAGAAAGCTCCCAAGTCTCACCTAGGGAAGTGTTCAGAGACAGCTTTTACTTTTCCAAGATAAGCAGTTCCCCATACCTCAAGCTGTCACTGAACAGGACAATTCAACCTCCTCCTTCAGCTATATTTGGTCAGGTATTGGACAGCATGAATAAAGAATGCTGTTTCTTTGAAAAACATCTTGAAAAGGCTTGTCATTTTGTGTAATAAAGGGGTGGTGGTTTTGATCCCTGCAAAGAACCCTCAGCAGAAAGGAGAGGAGATGATCCCAGGAGGCAGCTGAAGTTCAGCCCTGCATCTCCCCATCCCAGGGCAGATCCTCTAGCAACCATGGTAAATATCAGGGGTTTTTACAACCAAGGTGCCAGTACCAGCATTTAAAAGACTGATAACTCACAAAGCTCCATAACAGGCTATAGTGTCTCTTTGATGGCATTCATACAGTGTACTTGCTTTGAAACTAATTTTTACATGCTCACGTTGAAAATACTCCTCCTCTCTTCTCAGGGCTGGAGGTGCTTCGAAGCAATCACAGGGAGTAACAGCTCAGGGAAACTCATCCAAACAGAAGGCAAAAAAGCTACTGTGTTGAACAACTCCCCATGGAGACCCTGGTCCCTGCAGGGATCTCTCTGGATCTTCTGCCTGACAGTAACAGCCACTTAGCAACCAACAAAACCTTCAACATCAGTCAGACAGGCCCATGGAGTGACGTATGATGGAAGTCTTACAGGAACAATCAACCTATCTTGAAGGTGGAAAACAATATAACCAAAAAGTTAAGAGCAGGGAAAGAGGGCTGGAGACGACACTCCATCCCAAAGGGGAAACTAAGGCAGAAAGATTTATCCAGCTGAAGTATGAACTCATAAATCCATGGGCAGGAACCCAGGAATTCTCAGTAATGTTTATTATTCTCTGAATACTTTCTAATAAATTCCCTCTTCACTACAAAGCTGGCCTGATCCAACTAGATTTTTACTTAGTATTGTCTCAAGTGGCTCACAGATTGGCTCAAAATAAATAATAAAAAAACCTAACAACAACAACAAAAACCACACAAAACCCCATAGCACTTTTTCAAAAAAAGCTGGATTCTCTTGTTAGATTCAATGGCAGATTTCTTTTCATTGGTCTCCAGATAGTCCTCATCCTGAAACCCACATCTACCAGACAGACCCACAGGTCTGCAGAGGGTCCATCCACCCAGCCAAACATGATGCAGTTGGGGGCCTGTTTGGCAGAATAAAATCCTGATACCTTGGGGCAGAGAAGAAATGAAGAAGTATGAAGAAAAAAAAATTAAAATTTGCATAGTCTCAAAAGAAAAAAGCAGCAACAAAATATATGTTCTCAAACCCACCAGCTCCAGAGCAAGCATCTTGTCTCCTAAGCCAGCAGTGCTTCTTTCCCTCCTGTATGTATTTAGTTACTTCCTTTACATAGCAGGACTGATTCTTCTACCCCCTCAAATACATGTGCTGAACAGTAAATTAAAGAAAAAACTCAAACCTAAGTATATAGATAAACTTGACAGAGGCACCTGGCTAATAAACACATCATCTTAACCTGCAAAGCCATAATTTAGTACTTTATGTGTGAAATGTAACTTTTGCTCCTAGACTTCTGTAATTAGTGAAGATGTTTTGAGCTCTCTGGGCTTACAAAGCTTGTTGCTGCTAGAAAACCTCTTAGGAGGTCCCAGCCCCAGCAAAAGTGATCTGCCATGGGCTGACTGAAGTCATGGAGGAGCAGGGCAAGGGAACATGTTGCTGGAAGACATCTCCCAGTGCAGCACAATGGGGGTGTGGGAGATGCTGCTGGGAGCCAAGGATAATTACTATTAAAACATTAATTTAAACATGAAAAAAAAGTTTAAAATTGTTTCCCTCATCCCTTTAAACTACCTTTCTGATTTTTTCCCCCCTTAGATAACAGTCTCCAGCAATTATGCCTGAAACAATCGAAGTCAACAAACTTCTCTTTGAGACCTTCCACAAATCCACTACCAGTTTGTCCACCACATTAATGGCATTTGTGTTATGATTCACTGACAGTAGGAAAAGATAACCCAACATAACCCCAGCAATTGCTAACTGAGCCCATCTTCAGCAGCTCCCATCAACAGAAAGGTATTCTGGGGACTTTCACAGCTTTTAGAAACATCTGCAGAAGTGCTCAATACAGTGTTTTCCAGCAAAGCTCCACTCCTGCTCCCCAGTGGGTTGTTTGGTACTCAGGAATGGGTGAATGGGTGCAATGGAGAAGCAGAGGAACATCACAGGGCTCAGGCTGTCTCCTGCCAGCTACCCACCCCAAAGCACTGCTGGCAGATGCCAGAAAAAATACCAAATGACACACAACCAAAGAAAAAAACCCATATCTCAGTTTAGCTACACTCCCAGAAAAGCAAGACCATGTGTTGTTCACCTCCGGGTGAAGAAGAGAGGAAGCCTCAACTATTTAAGAGACTCAAATATTTGGATGACAATCCTCAGTGCCACATATGGCAGCAGGGGTTACTTCATTCAAGCTAGAATAACATGTTAGTAGCCTTTTTTTTTTTTTTTTTTTTCCCCTCCCTGCAACACCACTTAATGGATGAATCAAGGAGAGCAACCCTGAAGGGCAAACTTCTCTTAACCCTGCGAAAGGCATGTGAACTAAGTAGTACAACACTTCTGGGATGCATTCAGCATGTCCTGGCCTCAGGCCCAGCAACATAAATCTATTCCTTACACTGGATTGAGTTTGCTTCAGTCTTTCCACTGGATGCAGTCCAAAGCCCTGTCCATCCCAACAGCAGCAACTCTGCACCCCTCCATCCATTCTCGTGTGGTTCAAAGGCCTGAATCCTCTTGATTGCACAGGAGGAAAGCCCAGGCCCTTGTCATGCCCTGTTAGCAACCCATGAGGCATTGCCACCATCAGTTCAGAGAACCTGGACTGCTCTCATATTTTGGGACTTCTTAGAACATGTTTAGCAAGAAACATACATCCTCAGCACCACCAGTTTCACTAAACAGCACAAGTGGCAGTGGTGGGGAAAAAGATTTCTCAGGGGAAGAAGAATCTGAACTCATATTCGTGCAGACAGGCTCATCATGCCCTTTTCTTAGGTTTCTTATTATAAGAGAAAATATAAGCAAGACCCCAGAGGATCAAAAGACAAAGTGTCAGTGTCAGATGATTCATGACTGCCCAAGTCCTCTTTATTTCAAGAGTGACAAAGTAAAATAAATTAAATCCAGCTGACTAAAACAAGTCAACCTAATTCATGGATGAACCAGGAGAATCAAAAGCGTATGATAGTGTTAGCAGGAAAGCTTTCTTTTACATGCAAACAGCCCTCACTGTGTAAATGGCCAATTAATTTATGGGAGCCAGATGTCCCTGTTTACGCCCTTGTTTACCTTTCTGCTCTGCCCTCTGATGAGCACCATCATAGATGTCACCAGTTTTCAGCAGTGGGGCCACTGCCTCCCAAGCAGAAAGCCCTTGCTATCCCCCAACCCTGACAATTTCCCTCCTCCCCAAACTCCATTCTCCTGTTTCCAGACTTGGTCTGCAGTGAAATGTTTTTCCCTTAGCAAATGAGCCAAAAGATGGTTCTTCTGCTTTTAACAAAATTTTTGTCTAAAAACCAAAGCCAGATTCTCCCCATATCAAACTCAGCAGAGGCAAGGGTTCCTGTTGTGCACACCACAGAGCTCCAGCACTGCTAATGCAAGATTAAATCCAACACAGGAAAAAGCTTTCCTTAAACATAGTCTAATAATATTTAGCAGAAAAAAAGAAAAGAGAGAGAGACCTCAGATATTGCCACATCACAGCATCAAGATAATAAATAGATCAAATTTTTTAAAAAGAGGATAAGTTTTGCAGATTTAGAAACCAGTTTTTTGTTTGTAGTGTACTACAAAGTAAAATTTAAGTCTAAAGACAACCGGAAAATTATAGCAGGTGGACAGAGATGAAACCATTCTAACCTGCTTGGTTGACTGTAAATCCACTGGTAAACAAGAAGAAGAATAAAAGCTGCTTAAGCAAAAGAGGAAACTAACATATATTGTAACAGTGAAAATGACCATATTTTGTGTTAACAATTTTTATCAGCTACTCAGTAATGTAACATGCAAAAGAAACTTGCACGCAAGAGAAGCTGCCACAAATGAGTACCAAAGTCCTTGTGCTCTACCAGTTAAAATCAATCTCACTGCCAGCTACCCCCTGCATGCTCTGACACAGCAGAGCAAAAACTAAGAGTTCAAGATGAGGAAAACGTCTCACATCTTTCAATCAAACAGGACAGATCACATCAGCACTGGCATCTATTCTCCCCTGAAATAGTCATCTGCAGTGGATTCCTGAATCCTGTGCAGCTCCCAGCAGTGCTGCTGGCAGTGCCTCACTGGGGAACATGTGGCTGGGCACTCACAGCAGCCAGGCCAGCCTCAGCCTCCCTGCTGAGGAACAAAATGGGGACTGAAACTGGAATCCCACAGTTCTGAACCAGTAAAAATACTACCAGCCACCCCCACTTTTTTTCTTTTAAAGGAAGAGAAAGAACACTAGTTTTGTTTTTTGTTTTTTTGGGGTTTTGTTTTTGGGGGGTGTTTTGTTTTGTTTTTTAATGTGGTTATTCTGTTGTTTATTGATGTTATCTATAGTTGTGCTACAGCAGATTTTGGTCTTGGATTCCTTTGTAATTGTGAAAGCACCCACTTTGATGCAAGCAGCTAGGGAGCCTGTGAGGCACCTTCACATGAGGCTTGGAAACTTAACAAATGTTTTAGCCCCAGATCTGAAGCCTCCTGCTCCCCCCTCTCTCCCTACTTCCAAACCACTATGAATTAATTTACTCAGCACAAGCTATTGAATAGCAAAGGTAATTTCTTTTCAGAAACTCAGACTTGTTCATGCAATCCATTTTGTTGATTGGTTCACATTTTCCAGTGGGGTTTGTAACAAAGCATTATTCATGACCAAATCTTGAATTTTGCAGCTTAATTTTTGTTGAGGTAAAGTTTCTATTGCTTCAAATCTGTTTGCAGTAAGAAGTGAAAACTTCAACAGAAACAAGGACTGAGACTAATACTAAAGGAGATCTCTATAACAAGACTCAGTCAATCTCAGAAACATTTCCACTAAGACAATGCAGTTGAGTATAACTTTATATACTTGCTGGCTTCAGTGGCATTCACTGGAGTCAACACAGCCAGCTTAATTTCTCAGTACTACAGTGCAGTAAATAAGACTGAAACCAGTTTTCCCATTTATATAATTGAATTTCTTCCCTTTGCTACTGCTGTAGACTTCTTCAACTTTCAAGTCAGCACAAAGCATCAACTACTAAGAGAAGGAAAGCTACGCTTGTTAGTTGTCAGAATCTTCCAAGTTTAAAGATCAATATTATATTATCCTCTACAGATTTCATCTGTTCTGTCTTTAGTTTGAAATGTTCTTAGCAGTGAACATCTGTTAGAAAATCTCTTACAAAACCCCACTTAGTCTATGGCCCTTTAATCAAAGAAGGGTGAGGGTATTAAAAATTTAAAATAATATATCCAACTTTAAAAACAAATACACGTGTTTTCTATTTGAGAATGTGTGTTATTACTTTCACATTCTGACCTGTTAAGTACACATGCTCTACCACAAGTCTCTCTGGAATTTTGGCAAGGAACAGCATTTATTTAATAAAAGGCCTTATTAATCGTAGGACTATATCGTTGATACTTTGCATTTAGACAGCACATTATGATTTCAAAGGACTCCACCATAAAATAACTCAAACAGCCTGTATATTTGCATAGATGGAGGCACAGAGTTGTAAAGGAAATTATGAAACGTGTTCACATGTTACTATCTGAGAGAAGTTATAACAACTAAATTCTTTAGTAAATTGAGGATAGTTCACTATTCGTGGCACTATACTAGGAGAGAGAGCCTCAAAGCAAAGCAAAATTATTTCAAAATGTTTGATAAGGATTTGAGAGTGGGATTTTTCTTGCCTGCCTTTGAGGCACAGCTTTCCATCAGAGCTGGTCATCCAGTGCTCTTTACAGTCAAAGGAAAAGATAGGCCATAAAATTGTTCTTTCCTTACTGTCAGACTCCAGAGAGGTCAGATTCCCCACAAAAGGTGGCTTCTCACTATAGGCTTTTAACTGGATCTGTCTGGTAGACTCAGACCCAGACAACTGGTACATTTTAATATTCAACAGCACAAACATTTAGAGAGATGAATTAAGCTTAGGCCATCTCTGGTCTGTTTAATTGGGTAACATTAACTAGCAAGTTTAATGTAGCACACAAAAGGACCAAACATCTCTCTTTGTGAATGAATGCCACTAGTAAAACTACATTTGACAAATTATTCTATTCATTTGACAAATTATTATATTCATTTCACTGACAAATGTCTACTTAGAAACAGGTTTGCTTCTTTCCTTTCTAGATTTTCAGGGTTCAGAGACTCCTAAATGCCTTTGGATATCTTGCACACAAACATTTGGAGGTTCTTCCTTTATCTAATGTGACAAGACAACTGCTCTTCACATACAGGCAAGATCAGGTCCTATGTCAATTGAGACCATCATTTGTCCAGTTTCTCCCCAGAAAGAAAAAAAGAAAAAGATTAAGAAAAACAACCAACCTACCAAAAAACCTTAGTGAAGACTAATGAAAGCAATAGGAAAACCATAACACTTGCTTGGTTGCATGACTGCCCAAAAGTAGCTTCAACAGAACTCAGCCTATAGACAAGCTTCAGAAATAATGTAAGCTTTCTAATAACATTCTAATCACAAAACCACTATTGGATTATTTTTAATGAAAACACCCAGTGAATACCCAAACCAACAATCTCAAGTTTGCTGACAAAGAAGTTTTACTAAAAGCCAGCTACTCTTTCAGTGCTGCCCCCCTGCACAGGCTGGCTAGTGGGAGACAGGCTCTTGCTTAAGTTCTTCTGCAACTGTGGAAGGGTTTGCCTGGGTTTTGGGGCTTACCATTTTGTGCACCCATTATTTGGGCTCATCATTTTGTTAAGATGATGACATCACCAAAACAAGTGTCCTCCAAACTCATGAATCCAGTTTTCTCTGTGGTAGATCGAGATTGCAGACCATGAGTATGAACAGGGCTTAGACTGAATAAATAATAATTAAAAAAAAAAAAAAAAGGAATCACTGGGTATGAGACTTCCAACTGCACTGTATGAGGGACCACAGTGCTGAGGGAAGAACAGAAGAACACATTACATGGTTCTACTCTTGTTAGCTTTGCTGATGAACATGACAACAAGCTGCAACATGAATATGTGTGGGATGACTTCTCACTGTTAACTAATGTCCAATGATGGGGATCAGGAGGATGTGTTTCCCAGGCTGAGGATTGTCTCTTGCATTGTGGATGTTCCCCAGGGGCAGGAAACGACTGCAGGATCTGAGCTCATGGGGAACTGAATTTGCACTCTTTCCTGGCTAAAAACCTAAACCATGCCAAACAAAACACCCAGCAGCCTCTCCTTGCTCTTGGGCAGCTACTTGAAAACATGCAAGAAGTGTCTATTTAACCATTTCTTCCTGTCCCTCAGCTTTCATCATCCTTTTCAATTTGGAGCTCTTCTGTCTCCTTTTGGAAAAGGGCAAAGACACACATACTGCTTCAAGATGTAGGTGAAGTCTGAATTTCTCTCGTCTTTCCCAGTAATTACTCACTCCTCTCCCACATGCATGACTATTTATCTGCACCACATTTTGTCTGTCATTTTATTGCCTGGCACTCAAGCAGCTGTTGGGAAATTACAACAGGGACACACCACACATGTAACTTGTCATTAGAAAACAACCCCCAAAAGCCCATGTAGTGGAGCAAAACCCCAACTCAACCACACCCTACTTCTTAATAACACATGTTCAGCTTTGACCTCAAGAAAAGCTCCCTGGAGAGCTCATAACAGATGTGTCCCACAGACTTGTCCTGCTTTTAAAGAAACCATTTAGTCAAACATCACCACACCTTTCAGCTACAATGACAGCTATATTTTAAGAAGATTGAGAAAGGCTGGTTAGGAAGAGACAAAGACAAGACAAAGAATGATCAAAAACATGCATTTCAGAGAGATACTTTTTTAAAGCACAAATAAAATGTTAGTATTTGGGACCTAAAATTTATGTCTAAAACCCATAGTTACCTACTTGATGCATAATCATAAGAATTGGTAACCAGTTCTTGCAAGATCACTTTCACATCTATATAAAACTGGGCATTTATATGTATAAAAGCTAAGAAAATTCCAACTGAAGAACACAACAAATAATCAGGTAGTAAGCAGTGATTTTTATGATATGATAAACCACGTTCACCCCCCTTCTCACTTTCCTCAAAGTCCACAATGGGATTACACCCAACCAATACCTTCTCCAAGCTTAAGTCTCTTTTCCCTTCTAAACTCCAAGAAAAGCAAACATCTTTCACTTTTACCACACATTTTCTCCACTTTACACTGCAGGATCACAATGCTTTACACCAAACAGGGGTCTCAAACTTCTACTTGCCACAATTTATCATCAGAAGTACCAAAAGTAGCTCACTTTCTGTGAGCCCACAGACCTCTCTCCTCAATGTGAACATGGAAGTGCACTTCAGAGCAAAAATATTCCTACACAGGAACATTTGCAAATGACTTTAAACCCTATAGTTGAATCACATACTCAATTGGAAACAGAGTCACACAAAAATAAACACACAATTCAAAAGTGTTTCTACTTTTTTTCCTTCTAAAAAAAATATCCACAGAGCCCCTGGCCTTCAGATAATTAACAGTATCCTGATGTTCTCTTGATATTCATCAAGGAGACAAAGCTGAGAGCTTCCCCATAACCACATCCCAGTGTCCCATTTCCATCCTGCCATGAAGAGGACAAGGGAGGGACTATCAGATGGAGGTTTACAACACAATTTGACCCCAAGTCCCCAAATCCTATCATCATCATTTTCTCTTTTATGGAGACATGCTAGGATGTTAGTATATTCCAAAACCTCCCTAATTACTGTTGTTTCCCTTTGGATACTAATCAGGAAAATATACAAGTCCGTGAAATCTAAATGGTAAACAACATGCAAGAGGAAAAAAAAAAAAACAGAAAAGCTCTAATATCCTTGCTCTTATTTGTGTATGTAAGAGCCTCCCTCTGGGACTAGAGCCTGGTAAAATTCCATGCTTACACTGCTTATGAAATTCAAGTATAGAGAGACCATCCAATGGTAAAGTTTCCTTTAAAGATTTTATTGGTTTCAGTTCAGGTCTGGTAGAATTATGAAGTTCTTCCCAAGCAAAAGCAATAAAGGCTTTACAGCATCCTGGATAGTCAGCATGTTTGGTTTTATCTTCTTTCTAGCCTTGTTCTTTGGTTTGTCCCCCTTTGAAGTCTGCTGCAGAATAGAAATGTTTTGGTGTTTGTTGGTACTAGTCAAATAAGATTTCTGCTACACATTGCTAAAAAAATTCATTAACCTTTAAGAAAAGGCAACTGTATGTAAACATAAGGATAACTGTGAGAGCAGTCATCCATCCTTCTATCTTGTCTGCAGAAAATACCTACTACTGACAACCTGCACCACTAAAGAATTTGTTTGGATTACAAAAAGGAAATCTGCCAGTACAGCTGTGAGAGCAGAACTCTCCTGCCTTTGCAGCACCAGCCATTTTTCCTGTGCAAACAAGCATTGCCATCAAAAGCAGCCAACAGCTGAACATGAAGTTTCACCCTTCTAGCACACACACAAGGCAGGAGATTTGGAGCCCTCAAATAATACGTGACCACCTGTTTCTTGGGCAGACACATCCCACATGGTGCTCATACCAGTGCTCACACTGGGGATATGATTTCATTGCCATGCGTACCAGCCATAAATCAAAGTGAGAGCCTTTTAGTTAGTGTTGTTAACACCAAGCATTGCATTTACATCTACAGATTGAAAAAAAAGTTGCATACAATTCCTTTTTTTTTTTTTTTTTTGAAACGTACAAAAAAAAAAATTAAAACAAGAACCCAATGGGCAAGCATAAGGCCCAGAGATTGAATTCCTGCTTTTGATCTGCTGCTTGTATTTAAAGACCTCCCAGGTTATGAAGCTGTCACATCAAGAGCCTAGGGAAAGACAGCTGCAAACCTTGTGCTGACTGTCAAACCCAGCCTGAGTGCAAGAGCCCAAGACAAGGACTTTGCTTATTTTTATTGCAACATTCAATATTTTTCTCCAATGTTTCTTTCTTCTCCCAACTCCTACTCTCCATGCATGTGTAATTGACCCCTCCCATTGACTCTTAGCTACTCTGGCAAAATACTAGAGACGATGAACCACACAAATTTTATTACAAACACTTAAAATATCTTCTCAAGTAGAGTCCTGACTGCTTGTTTCATTCTTAAAAAGCCATTCTGACGTTCAGGACTGGGAGATCACTTAACAACAAGGAAGTATCAGTGGACTTGAAGACAAACCATTTCCTCTCTGACCCTTGGAGAATGACTGCTCACTCCTCAGCTATGGCAAAGAAGACATCTGCAGATGTGTCCTGGCACCACTGAGCAACACCAGGCATCACACCACTGTGCCAACAGCTTTCTCTCCTGTCACAAAGGAAAAGCAATTCAACAGCATTGGGGAGTGAGCACACAAATGCCATCCGTAAGGGAAATTAATTCCCTCTTTGGGAACTAAGCAGCTTGCAGTCCTGCCAGGCAATTTTTACCCTTATTAGAAGCTTTTGGGTTTTTTGGCATTGCTGTACTATCCACCCCCCCCAAGTCATGCACAAGAACAAGCCCAAAGGTGATCTCTTATCCAAAAAGCCTCCCATTCATAAAGCAACAGTCCAATCAAACCAGAACAGGAGCATAAAAACAGCCTAAAAATCAACATTGCATTTCAACGCCCTAATAGTCAAGCGCTTTTTATCTTGATAGCTAAAGAGATTTATGAGTGGGAATGAGGATGGGAAGGATGAGGTGGCTTTACAGATGCCTACGTGCAGTTCCCCTATAGCATGAAGGTGCTTGTTTGAAAAATGTGAGAACTGAGCAACAGAAGAGTTGGCACCAGCTCCGTGTTGATTTGATGAAGATCATTTGTTGTTCTACAAAGTTGCAACACGAACTGAGGTAATGCAGAACCGGTGTTTGCTTTACAGGTGAGTCTGGAACTTTACATACATTTCTTTCTAAATACAAACAGAAAAACTGCAAAGATTGACAATTAATTATAACCTAATAGCACCAAAAAAAGCAATGTCAGCACTAAAAGCTCTACGTTCACAACAACTTCAGCAAGTAAACGAGCAAGAGCTGTGAGTAGATTACTCAGGCAAAGAAAGTGACTCCCTAACATAAAAAACAGGGAGCCAAAACCCAGAGATTCCCCTCATTTCCCAGAAAATGCAGCTTGTTATGGCAGCTGCTGGAAGTTGCTGATGTCCCACATGGCTCCTGGGCTGCAGATGCAGTTCAAAACCACTGTGAAGCAGCCCCTGAAACAGTGGGAAAGAGAACACAGAGGTCCAGACCCAAAGAGAACAGCACAGAGGGTCCAGACTCAAACACCAACTAACACAAGTATGAAGTGAGCTGAAAAAATACAGGAAGAAATAAAGCCATCATAAGCAGCCCATCTAGTTGCTTTGGGTTCTTTTCAGAGACACTATGTATATAAATACCATGCAGATGGTAAAGGATAACTTTTCTACTCCCTTTTAAAGTAGTTAGCACAGTCTACTTTAGAAAACACTCAGTACAAGGCACACAGGGGAGCTTTCCAGGAATACTACAGGAATAGCAGCAAATTTTAACTACCTCTTTGGAACTTCATAATTAAGCAACAAAAAATCCCATATAATTATAGTTGTGTCTGCATAAACTTAGGAGGTCAAAAAGTTGCATCTCATTAAAAAATGCTGCATAAGTCAGAAATGGAACTTATTCTTCAAAAAATACAGTGAGAGTTGGTCTGCTTATGACTTGGAAAGTCTTCATCCAAGATAAAGGAATGTCCAATATGACAATCATCCAAATTATTCATATTCATTCTTAAACTAATTGTCTACAAATGTGTGTTTATTAGCAATGTTCAAAAACAGAACAGTACATATATGCAATTTTTAAAAAGGCATACAATACAAAAATCGTAACAGAAGGAAAAAGAAAGGAACAAATTTCTTGCAAAAAAAAAAGACATCTGAGAGGTTTCAGACAAAAAAAAACAGGAGAGACCTGCACAGCAGATATCCAGCTTATTAATCAATAAAGAAATAATAACCAAAATTCTAATTTAAAAGCCCAGTAATTTAGGTCCTTATTATTTAAACTTACAAGGATACTGCAAAAAAGGGAAGAAATCTTACTTTCTGAATGTTTTTTCTGGTAGATCACTGGAGTTCTCACAAGATCATATGGTCACAAAGCTTCGTTATCACTCTAGAAAAAAAACCCTGTAAGGCAAAACACTGCCAGCTTCAATCTGTCAGCACCCACAGGGCAAATGGCACCCACCATGCACCATGATTTAGAAGCAGGGGTGCAAACCCAACAAACAATGATTATTTGCAGATTACTTACACTAAGAAAGCAAAATGCTCTGAGGAATGGTGTTCAGAGCTTTTTTTTTTTTTAAAAAAAAACCTTGCATCTCTGGAAAGCAAGGAAAGCTGAGCAGCCACAGCTACCTCCTGGGAGTGAAACAGCTGCAGTACATCAAGCAGGGTCATCTCTGGCCACACCAGGAGCTCATCGCTTTTCTCCATCCATCCTTAAACTGAACATGCACTGAAAATGCCAAATAGCCAAACAGCAGCCAGCCACTGCAAAAGGCACAGGCGTTTCACCTGGGAAGGCTCTTTTGACAGCCCAAAAGGGGTTGGGCATGCACGGTGAGGATGAAAACCTGGAGGATGGGGCTGCAAGTAAGGGAGAATGCAAACGGACAGATCCATTGAACGGGTTGCTAGAGATAGCTCTTCTTCCCCTTTTCTAACCATGCACCCAGTCTTGTCCTCAGGCACTGCACATCTTCCCTGTTCCCCTTGCCCACAATCTCATTTCACTGGTTTTAACTTGTACAGGAGATGACATCCTGGCACAGCACAGTGTCTAAACAAGGCTTAGCATAAACGAAGGCTCAGAATGAGGAAAGCTGCTTCCATTTCCCTCAATTATGGCCTGATGTACTGGGAATCCTGTGAAGCTGCTCAGAAGCCCTCACTAGTGATGCCCTAAAGGGTGTTGCTCAACTCTGTAAAATTTATATGAGAAGTTTTAAAAGCGCAAAAAAAATTTTCCTACACTGAACAGCACCAGGGAACTGTGAAAGGACACTTCTGGTTTAAGACTCAAGTTTGGACAGCATCTTGCAGTTTTTCATGACAGCTGATGGACAGACTAATTCAGACAGCAACAAGGACACCGCTACAAAGGTAATCCCTATGGATTTTAAACAAGCCATACAGAGTTCCTGCAGCATCTGTATTGCTCCTACTCGAAATACAAACAACACTGTGCTCCAACTCCAGCACAAAGTTCAAAAAGGGAACATGACTTCATGTGGAATGGGCCACAGGTTTAATTTTTGGATTGACTAGGAGCAAAAGCAAACTAGACAACTCCTAAGGGCATACAAAGTCTTCTGCTTTTGTGCACATGCCTGAAGAGTTACTGCAGGCTTTCAGCAGCCTGGTCCTTAGCACTCCCCAGGCACCCCTGACCTCTCAAGCCCCTTAATTTCCTGCCCTGACTACAGAGATAGCCAGCCTGAGAAATTGGCAGGGAGTGGGGGCAGGGAATAACATCAGGCTCCCAAATCTGTGCCTCCCTTGGAACCCCCAGTATGCACTCGGGCTCCCTAGAAAGGAACTTCACAAAATAGAAAGAAAAAATAAGTGCTGAGGGCCTGAGAGTTGGTGTGTTAGTTCATGTACAAACCTGACCCAAATAATGAAAAAAACCCACAGGCAGCATCAGCTGGGGGCTGGCAGAGAGTGATCAAGCAGCTCACAAAGGACACATTCTAAAGAAGGGTGCAGCACTGCATATGACCCTCATCCCACTCCCTCTCCCCATCAAATAAGGGTCAGGATGCTGTGCAAATCTTTTTTCACTCCTGCTCATTAGGAGACTCCTCTAATACCTTCTGTTCCAGCCAGGATCCCACTGCAAGTGAAAATCCCATAAACACAAGAGCCAGTTTTACAGAGCAGGACTCCTGCAGACAGGCAAAGGCACAAGCACACTATGGACAAAAACCAAAAACACATCCCTATTATCTCTGGTATTTGTGGTGTTCCAAGGCATCCCAGCCAGCTCAGCTGCAGCTCTTTAAGAACCATGGAAGCAGTATAAAGTTTTAAAATGTTTTTTCCATGAGGAGAAAGCATGAGGAAAGTCATCCCATGAGCTTGTCCCATCGGATGCTGCACCACCACCATCTCAATCTTAGCAGCACCAAGGAACCAACTCAAAGGTGTTACCATCAGCAAGAAGCTCTGCAGTCCCAGTCAAACACTAACAGGGTTTAGCTCTCTCAGCATTTCCAATCACTATTGGTTTTCCAAATCTTATGCTGGACTTGCATTTCAGAGAGCAGTTCCTGGAAGTTGGGCATTGCATAAAAATCCCACTGTACATCAGAGAAGATTCCCAACCCCACAGCCAAACAAAGCTGGGAAAAGGAGAACCTGAATGCAATGAGGGCTGCATTAACAATTTGAAAATGTTTCAAAGATACACTTGAACTGTGATGAAAAGCCACAATTTTAAGATTTTCTTAAAGATTTTTGCAATAATCCATGCCATTGTTAAAATTCAATAGTCCTTCTTTGACAAGCTAAAACCAAATATAAACCACACAAGTACTTATTTCATTCATAACAAATACTAATTACGGCCAGCAACCCTTGTGCACCAGGTACCAGTCAAAAGGAAGCTGAAAGAGCAGAACCAGCAAGAGCTGACAGGAGAAATGAAATCCAAGCCCATGGGTGCCCAGGAGAGCTGGACAGCAAGGGGCAACAGACCTCAAAACCCCACTTCTTACTGTCTTCATAATTCAAATTTCTCTTGCAGCTATATCTATTTGTAGGAAAAAAAAAAAACAAACAAACAAAAGCAAACTTCCAGGAAGCTGGCAATTTCTAATGAATTTAAAAAAAAAAAAAAAAAAGAAAGTAAATATACCTTATGACCCTATTAGCACTAAAATTCTACAAATACCCTGAAGATGGAATTTATATACAGCACAAATATTCCAGAAAAAATACTGGAACAAGCACAATGAATAGTTTTGATACACAGAACAGTGTTTTCTTCCTATAATTTGAAGCAATAATATGAAACAGTCATTGGAACAAAGCTAAATTCTCTGGGGCTTTTCCTGATGCTCCTTTTTCTTCTGGAGAAAAACTACACAAAATCAGTGACTAAGGAAACAACATAAAAGAAAGGTTTGCTGAGAGCAGGGTCCTGGGAGCACAATGCCATTTGTGCTTTTCTGAAAATAACTCCTGGTCACCTCCAAAACTGGAGTAGATGATCCTTCATCAAATGTTTGGGGGCTGGGCAAGAAGCTGGTTTTGGAGGTCCCATGCCATCATGGGCACTTGGCCAGATGTCACCATGGCAGGAAGCAGTTTTGTAGCTCCTCAGGATGCGGGGCTGGAGATGCATCATTTCCCTGCCTCTTACTCATCTGGAAATCTGGATTTATTTTTTTTTCTCCCCTCTTTAAGCCTTTTCTTCAGGAAATACAGAGCACATTTCCCTACAAAAGACAGGATTGCTTCAGACCAGTGCTGCTGTCATATAACGGAGTGAAAACTGTCAGGGCAAAGAGATTAAGTTTAATGATTCCCTTTGTGAGCCGGAGCCTGAGTGTCTGACTTCATATACGTGCCATGAACCACCAACCTTCTCCAGCCTGAGACAAGCAGTCACCACTGAGGGTTATAAAGAGTTTCCTTTGCAGCAGAGCACGCCACACACATCAAACCGAATTTTTAGGTAGGCCACATCAAAACTGTAACAGAGAATTTTCCATCTTTTAACCAAAACACAGGCAAGGACAGGAAATGCCATACAACCTCCAAACTCACCCTAGTCTAGGAAGAGACAGGAATCTGACTCGAAGGCAAAGGGACAAACAATTTTGCCATCCCTGGAACAGAGATTAAAATCAGGACAAGAACCCTTACGTTGTTTCTCTGCCCTGCAGCATCCGACCTCCCCTGAACCCCCTGCACGGAGCTGGGCCTGATGCCCGGGCAGCCTTCAGAGGAGGAAGCTCCAGTGACAGCAGAGCTGCATCCTTCAGCACAGAGATGAGGGATAACTTCCTCAGCACGATGGGGAGGAAAGAAAACCATGATATGGAAAGACACCACGCTGGAGAAGGAGGGCAAAGACCCCTGGGGGAAAACTGCGTGGTGCTGCACACATGGCCAGGGCCACCCTTGGGAACGTGGACCTTCTGCCATCTGCAGAGATAGACCTTAGACATGACTGCAGCCTCCCAACCACTCCAGAAACTCACCAGCAGACACACGTGTGCACTAAGTCCCACAAACTTGGTCATTATTCTATCCTAGACATGACAAGACATTTCTTTCCTTCTTTCCTAGCTTCTAATTTACCCTTAGCGCAGTCTGAGTTTAGGAAGAAGAAGCAAATGGGTTATGTACAGTGACCAAAACAAGAATAAACATCCTACCTGCTTAAATTTCCAGCATGTGAGTCTTAAAAAAAAAAGAAAGAAAACCCCCAAATCCCTACAACTCATGGCATTAAGGCTTAGGGGTTTGTTTGTTTCTTTTGTAATAAAGTGTTAATTATTTGAATTGTTGGAAACGGTTCTGGGACATCAGGCATAGCAGCTACTGTGTAGGTTGTACTCAGCTTAGTAATCAGTGACCAGCCAAGAAACATTGCACCACTGCCACTGATGACATGAGAAGAGGCACTTCCAGTTCTGACACTCTGTGGGACTTCATCTTGACTAATCCTTCCCAAATTAAATGCTTGGGTTTACTCTGCAATTGATTTTGTGATTAGCCTATTAGAAAAACAAGGGTTAACAAGCAAGACTTTGTGAATCCACCAGAACTGAGAACACTGAAGCAAGATCTGTACCATAGTGGGGCTTGTCTAAGTTTTACTGAGCTCGCTGCCACTCACTTTCTTTCCTGCAGGCACATCCAGATAAATTCAGTACATTCAATAAACTTGGTACAGGAACTAATGAATAAACCCAGTTGTACGCCCAGCTGATGTGTAGAATCATTGCTTGCTCTGTTTTGAGAACACCACAGCCTACCTGTCTATGTAACTTGAAGCCTACACCATGTTCAAGGTCAGATCATCACTAGGGAATCAAACATGACTTGTTTCTCCCAAACCCCAAAAAGCACAAGTTTCTTCTTAGTTGAGCAGTTATGGAGAGAAAACAACTCCGTGGGTCCAGCTGGCACTCCTGTTCTGGAAATGTCTCTGGGCAGCAAACACGATCCTTCCAAATAGCATTGCCCTTAAAACAAACCCAACAATGAGGCAGAGCAATGAGGCCATGCAATCTGTGCCAGGAGGCACCATGCTCAGACACAGCCCCACCAGCAGCCAGACCCCCCCAGCCCCATGCTGTTTCACAAGGGGCTGCCAGGGCTCCCACCAATCCTCCCATCCCAGGGCTGATCTCTCCAGATCCCAAATGGTGACTGGTCTCTCAAGGTCATCCTTGCTGAAGGAGCACTTTTCTTCCCACGATGACAAATGCTTGAAGATGACACTTGTGTCCTTCATTTCTTTCTCTCTTCATAATATTAGGTAGCCATGATTTTAGTATTTTTGAAAAACTTGACTACTTTCCATGCCAATGCCTAAAACAAAGCAGAATCCTAAACCAGAGACTGCAACACAGGGCTGCTGTCAGGCAGCGAGACCAAGAAAAGCCTCCAAAGACCACTGCAGCAAAGATTTCTTTTAAACAAAAGCAAAGGAAAAAAAAAAAAAAAAAAAGAAAAGAAAAATCATTAGTAGCCACTTACAAAAGGTTCAGAGAACTATACACAAAAGAAAAACTCAGCCCAAAGTCAGCTCCTAATGACAGAAATTCCTATACAGAGAAGTCTTTGTGAAAAGAGCAAAGAAAGATTCCTGAGTCACTAAACCTCTTTCTCCAGCTTTTCACCAGTCAGAAAACACCTCATTAACAGTTCATGTCTACAGAACGGTTGCATTTTACCACCACCTGATTTTTTTTTTAAGCTTACCCAGCCTTGTCAGTAGACACTGCAACTTCAACCACAGCACTGACTACAGAGCCTGTCTGTCAATATTCCCCCCTTCAATAGTTCAAGACCATTTAAGCCCTCCCCAGCCCTCAGTTAATTACTGTCACTTAGTCCCAGTTAAGGCTGAAGTTCATAATTTATGATCAGATGTGTTTCAAACCCCTATAAAAATGTTTTAGATTTGAAAAAAACAAACTCAGGAACAAAATGCACACAACAAAAAACAACTAACATGCAGTTTATCTATCAGTTAACACTGAATTCAGCCTTTCCCCTTTAAACATTTTCCCAAGTGGAGATCGACTTGTTACTGATGGGCACGAAGTCAAGTTTGTTGATTTTATGATTTCTCTTCTCATTTTAAATCTCCTTCCCCACCACTCTCCTCTCCCACAGGCACCATGACATTCACCAGCAGTGACAGGTTGTTACATCACTGCAGTTTCTCACTTTTCACATGTGAAGTTCAAAAGCAGCTGCTGACACGACCTTGGACACTCAATTGCTCCCTCAGTTCTCTGAGATCTGCTGCTCCAACACATCTCCTCAAGAAAGCATTGTTTATGATAAAGGGCCAAACAGATTAATGAAGAAAGTGAGAAAACTTAAGCATTTATGCCCCTGGCATAGGTTAAACCAAAATGAGAGATGTCTTTAGGGGCACTTTGTTCCTGGCCAGGTTTTTGCAGTTATTTGGGTCCATACAGGACACACAGATGGAAAAGAGACAGATCAAGCAGAGCTTCCACACCTGGTATGGAACACCAGAACCTGTGCTTTATTTCTCCCAAAATCCCAGGTCCATTACTCTGCTGGGTGCCCAAACATATGAAAAAAAGCAGAGCAGCCTTCTGTGCAGCCATGCCAGATAGAAGCCTGCTCACGTTAGCTCTCGTGCTCAATCCACCAGGCTCCAGTGGTCTGAGTTTTCTAGATAAGCTCAGAGGAAGAATGTGAGGCCTGGGTGCTGCTCCAAACCCAAATCTGAAATCTCTGCTGTGGGCCCATGGCTGTTAGAATAGCACAACCTGTGATGGATGACTTGCCACTGCTTGGAGTCTTACAGAGGAGATTAGATACCTGTCCAAAATGAGAGGTTTTAATCTGGTTTCTGAAAGAAATCCTGCAATGAGAGGTATAAAACACAGACTTTAAAACCCCAATAATTCTTTCTGGCTTTAAAAAAATTCTAATCTGTAACCTGGGAGGCATCAGGCATCTGTTATCCAGATCTGAGATTACAACTCTTGCTTCTACACAACCGCATAAACCTACATAAAATCTCACAAGACTTACCTCGAAGGGAAAACAGGATAAATAAAAGCTTAATAACTACTGACTTGCTGATAAAGAGATGACCATTAGAAAATACAGAGCATTTAGAGTTCTTCCAAAACTCAGGCAAACCTTGACTAAGCAGTCATCACACATCTGCCTCCTGTGCATAAGTGACTTGGATGGTTTCAAAGGGATCAATAGCCCCAGCCCTGAGCACCCACTGGCAGGTCAGGGCCTCCTTACATCCACCTCTTCCTTCAGCACATTTCATAGCAAACCATACCCCTACACAACAACACAAGGACATATTGTCCTTTATTTGGAGATGACAGCATGTCCTCAGAGATCAGATATTTTCCCCAACTACCCTTCCTGAAAAGAGTAGCTGTGCAAGATTACAGTTCACACTAGTTGTATCTAGTGAAGAATTACTAATTCAAGATAAAGAGTTTAAAAATCATTGGGCTAGAATTTCTCTAAAGTCATCACCACACCAATACAAATGGTGCAAAGGGATCATAAAGTTCCTCTGGAAGACAAGAAAACTCAACAAAGCCGTAAAACTTTGTAGAACCTGTCCCCTTAATTGCGTAAAGATCTTGCAATATGAGGGCTGAATCTGCTTATCCAAAAACTCATTGGAAATTAAGCATTTAACTGCAGATTGACACTTGGATGCAAACTGCTGTAATAAGTGTCATTAACAGGATGTCACCACAAAATAAAAGTTTCATTCGGGTCAATATTTCATTAAGATACCCTGAAGTGCTCAGTCTTTATTAAGAGCCAATGCTTTTTATTATGTGCATTTCCAAATTACCTTCCCCCTATAATTTACCATTTTTGTAGTCTTTTTAATATAAGCATTTTATCATGTAATTTAAAACTCAGACACCACCTATATTCCGCTATTTCCTGTGGCATGGGACACTTCTGGTTTCTCCACCTCTTCACCAGTACAAAACCCCACTTATTTTCCCTCAACATTTTGGCCACACAGTCACATCCACAACCAGTCGAGGTCCAACAACCTTGACCCATTATCAGAAACGTGCCTGCCACACATCCCTCCTTGCATCACAGGGATGCATTGGGCAGGAGAAAAACTCACATTTTCCTCCATCTCAACTGATGTAGAGCAAAGGCTTTGAGATACTGAAACCTGCTTGCCCAGTTACTTCAGCATAACTGACTTTGGGCTAACAAAGGTTTAATTACATTAGTACTTTCAGAGCCTTAGATAGTGTACCTATCTATGCAGATTTAAAAGACTTAACACCACATGGAAGAGGAAGAAAGGCAGAAGACCACATCAAAGGGCCTGTAAGGCTTTCATTTCAAGTTAATTACCAGGAGGCTAATGCTGAGCACACAAACATCACCAAAGATAGATAAGGGACTGAACAAGGTGGTGTGGCACAGAACACTGCTGTGGTTCCCCTCTTTTCTTGGGGGAGAATTCTTCTTTCACAGAAGGTGATGGGAGCTCTGGGGCTCAGCACTGCAACCAGAGAAGCCCAGTCTGCTGTGAGCACCCAGCAGGGCAGGATACAGTCACCAGTGACTGCATCCACAAGGTGTTGAAATAGCTTAAAGACACTTCTCAGGGCTTCCACTTAACCTGATAAGCACAGATAGTGTGACTGGCAAATGCACTGAGGGCCTGAAGCTCCTACAGAGTTCAGAACCTTTGGGGCAGGAAGAAAAGCCACCAAAACATTACGTATTTTAAAGCAGCCTTGACATGTATCATGCACATTGTGCTCAGACCAAAGCCCGTCCTCCAATGTGTGCAATCATCTCTTCCAGAGAACACGAGCATTTATGAACAGTCTGTCTTTTAAAGATGAGCCTTTGATCTTGTTCCCAGTTATTTATTGAGATTTACCCCAGAGAGCAGTAAAACATATGAACTAGTGAGAGACAGCAGATTTTACATTTTACCAAGTTTAACAGAGAAGAGAAAGCCATATGCATTTTAAATGCAACTGTTTATGCCAGCTCCATTGAAATACAACCATGTATTTTTGAGAAGAAGTCCAAGGAATTTCTAGCTGGTTGGGAGATATCTACATACTTCACAGGCCCTCTCCTCCATTCACCTCCAACTCAAGGGAATACTAAATGCACAAGGAAAGTGTGGAGGTGCACTTGTACCTAAGTGCAAGTTACTTAAAACTTGCTTCAGTACACACACTGCTTTTGCAAGACCAGAGATCCAGTCAGAGTATTCGTTCTTCATTTACATCCAGCTCTAATCTAACATGTCATGCAAATGACACAGGAGGGAAAACGAAACCAAAAATCCTCCCAGCCCCTTTCTTACCCCTGAACTACAAGACCATCTGCAGTTTCAAAGAAATTCTAGCAAGCACAGTTCAACATCTGCACCCCATTAAGATCTAATTTGAAACAATTGCTAGTCACTATCTCTCTTGTTTTTCCTGAGTAGAGCAGCTTTGATGTCTCCCAGTTGACAAAAATACATAAGAAATAGACATTAAAAAATATCAACTGGAAGGTAGGAATTTGTTCACATGAACAACAGGTATCAGTGTTCAGCAAACAGAAACCAGAGCCCCAAGCACTCACACCTCCCCTGGACACAACTACTGTACAGGGCAGTCAGATGCTGCTTTACTTCTTCATAACTCTCCTGTTATAGGTAACCAGAACCCACTCAAAGGGCACTGGCTCCTCCAGCCTGGGTCTAGAAAAAGAGAATTCCGTTATTCCTGGAACATTAAAATATTTTGTTTTGCAAACCTTGGAGAATCACAAGTTTGATTTAAGCAAAAAGATAACAAACCCAAATATGGACATAGGTGATCTATCCCCTGCATGATTTAATTCCTCATAATTCAACTCTGACTTTAGTTCTTTGGCAAGGACTAACCATCTTTTTTGAATATACATTTAGCATCAGTTGCTCACTGACATTTTAAACAAAGGACAATTAAATCAAAACGAATTAATTTCAAGTTCAATACAGTAGATGCCTGGTATTTTAATCAACAGGGCAATAGCTTTCCACTTCTTTAACCCACAAGAGAATATAAACATGTTATGAAAAACCATCCATCAACTTCCAAATAATCCATGTAGCTGAAAAGCTGACATTCTCCCCATGTGTTTAATCCTACTATGTGACTCATACACTTATTTTTATTCTTATAATGAAATTATTATTACTGGAAAACTTCTCTTTTCTAAGTCAATCTCTGTAGGTGCCACACGGGTTGAAAGCTTATGAAGTCAAGGAGGGCCTTTGCTTTTCAAGCTAAGTCAGCTGGTGACCAAATGGCACGTGTACTCTTTAAATGCAGATTTCATAAAACAAAGCAGTTGCTTGCCTCTGCAAAACTCTGCCCAAGCACAGGCTTCTCCTTAGATAAGCCAGAGGTGACTGGAAGTGTATTTAGCATATGGGAATTCTCCAGTTTGTTTTCATCAGAATATGAGTAAGAGATTGATCCTTATAAAACCATGGAAGGAAAAGAACCAAATAGAAAGGCTCCAAGGCTTAAATGACCAAGCACAGAGTTATAGAGAAGCACCAGCCCCCCTCCAGCCAGAAACACAGGGTAACAATGCAGCAGCAGCATGGGATACAACCCAGTTTGCCTTTGCTTGTGATCATCTCATCCCGGAGTCCCATCGCTTCTCCACATTTCACAATCAAGAAACTGTTGTGGATGAAGGGAAATACATCTACACACCTGGTGAGACCAGCAGCCTGCAGCCCCAGCACTCTCCATAGACTCTAGCAGAGCCCTCAGTAGGAAGCTTTGAGGTGGACCTCATAGTCACAGCACAATTCAGTAGCCAAGCACCTGGATTTGGCAAAATTGGAGGGAATTTCCCAGCTCATCCCTGCTGCTCCCCCCTCCAAAAGCTTGTTACTTCCCAACTCCCCCATAACTAAAAAAGGAAATGACCCTCTTGTTTTGCAAGCAGAACAGAGAGGGTGCCCAGGACAGGGGTACCCCAGAAAAGGCTGACATCTCTGACTCTGTGTAGCAGCTCCTGTTGTCTCAACTCACGTGACATCCTTCAGTAGTAATGAAGATGAGGGAAGGGGGATGTGTCCTGTGCTTGCCCTAGCTGGGTCTGGCAGAGACCCAAAAATTTAAAGAGCAGAGGAAAAGCAACTTAGAGATAAGCTTTACAAGTAACTGGGAGATCTTCCACCAATTCGACAGGCAGGGGACCAGGTCACAAGCAGATGTGACCTGCCAGTATTTTTCTAGCATCCTGTCACCCTCTCTGTGCACAGAGGCTGGTTTCCCAGAATTTTAGGCTTATGTATACAAACTCAAGGAGAAAAACCCCCAGTAACAGTGCTTTGGATTAAACCCATCCCAATCAGATTAATCAAGTTTTAAATTGCACATTGTGCTGGCAAACATGTTTTCCCAAGTCGTAGGTCATAAATATTTACAATTTCCGCAGCAACAAAATGCAAACCAAAAAAATTGCATACAGCTCATCAGGAACAGCTCCGAGTTCCAAGCACAAGAGCTTGGACTTCAGTAGTTTTAGTTTTCTCCCCCATGGATGTTTCAACACATTGTTTAACCTACTGCTGCTGTTGTGGGAAGGCTTTCATCCAGCACTGCCCAGAGAAGAGGCTCTGCTGCTTGCTCCTAACTCCAGCCCCATCCAACTCTGTGTTGGCCCATTGCCAGTATACCAGCAGGGTGACCCAGAGCAGAGAAAAAGAGAGATCACTGGGGACAGAGAAAATGAGGTTCGGTTGAATCTCTAGAAGTTTATGCCAACAAATGGGAAGAGATGGTCGAAGGACAAGAGTGGGAAGAGATGGTCAAAGGACAAGAACTAGACCAGGGTGGAAGAAGCTCTTTTGGTGGCAACATGAGTAGATCTGGTCCATGTTGCATGGGCAGATGCATGTTACAGGGAAGTCTCATGTTGTGTCTAAATGGATCTGAGAGCAGGATTTCCCCAAGATTTGCCCTACTTCCCTGCCATGGGACCTGGGCAAGGCTCACCTTGACAGCAAGCACATTGCCAAGGACAGAGTGGCACCACAGCTTTCAGTGGCAGCTTATTGTTCATCCATTTGCTAAAGCAAATCCAGTTAGAAGAATCTCTTACACTCAGGGCTGAGGTGCCTTCATGCACACACCACACATCTGTACACGTGTATTCACATGTGTAAACACATCTGCAGAAGAAATAAATAGACAAAGCTCAAATCTGGCAGATGTCTCTGAGTTGGTCTCTGTGGAAGAATTCTTTCACACCAACATCTGAATGGGATGCTTCACCTTGTCTTCCCTCCCCAGAGAGGCCTGGAACACAGAGAGGTCTAGGAGAAGCCTCAAGGCATGCTTTACAGTACAGCATTTCTGAAGAGCTGCCAAGATGAGGACAGATGCCCCATAATACAACCACCACTGCTGGTGAATGCTGAGAACCAGAGAACTCAGCCCTACCCGAGCCCTGTGCTGCCAGGGAGCCAGAGTCTGCCGAGGCTTCAGGTACAGCCCCAGCCTGAGCAAATATAAAAAAATCAACTGTAGATACTCTACCCACCTCAGAGTGCCACAGTGGAAAGGCCTCCAAAATTTATCAATGAGATCTTCAAGCTTCCAGGAAAGCCTGAATGTTTCATGTGGTATTTCACAGCAAGGACATTGTCAGTTTGTATAAACAAAGCTGACAAATGACTGGATGGGCTTCTGAAATCCCCTTGTAAACTAAATAAGGCAACTCAGCTTAGAAGTATCTCATAATTAAAAGCACTAGCAAACCAAGTCTCACGCGCATGGCTATAAAAAGGTCTGGAGACTCAGCAGCTGCCAAGGAAAAGACAGACAACAGTAAACACCCACACGCACACCTTAGTCCTCCTTGCTTGGCTATTTAGCATCTGCTCAACTTTTCTCCTCTCCGTTTAGGAAAAATATTCAAGAGCAAGAATGGATCATTTTAGGTTGTCTGCTACTTGAAGGTATATTTGCAACCCCTCTGAGTGCACAAGAAAAAACTTCCCACCACACTTTGCTCTCCTATGGTGTAAGAACTGCAAACTTCTCCTCCACCTCTCCCTGCCTCTCACTGAAGCCCAAGAGTACCTGCAAAAGGGGCTGACAACACCTCAACACAGTCAAACGTAAGGGAAAAAGGGTCCATGCTTTCTTTTTGTGATGGCTGGGTGCAGCTCAGCAGCCTGTGTAAACATGAAACCACGTCCCAGGCATGGTTGGTTGGTGCTCACAGAAGGCCAGAGAGAGTTTAAAATGCAAACTCCATTACCAACAGTATTCACCCTTTTTATTAAAATGCTATGGAAGTTCTTAATTTAAATTATACTTCTCATTTCTTCTGTAGAAATTGAAAGCAAGACACTTGGACAGCTTTCCCTGCAAGACTGCTATTCCATGCTTGTCCCAGCATGCTGACAGAGAGTAGTGTCTTATTTCCAAATCCACTATCTTCAATGGTTCCAATTATCATGCTTTAAACAACAGCAAAGCCACCGTGTGTGACACTATCATTAGGAATCTATCAAATACAAGAGGAGCTTCTACAGAGACCAAAGTGCACAAAGCCAAGTTTTTATCAGGAATGAGTTTCCAAGGCCCTGGAAATACAAATGTTTATTGACATTTACGAACCCTCCCCACTCCAAGATCTAGAGCTAGAGCTACTCTTTTCAGAAATGTCTTAAATTACTCCCTTTGGGAATGTGTTGTGCCATCTGATTTATCCCTTAATTTTTTCTTGGATGGTTTTCTCTAAATCATGAAGCCTTCTTGCAGCTGTCCTGAACTGTGCAGCCACTCTCTGGGGAAGCAGAGTGCCATATGAGGGCAGCAATACCAGGGCCACCAACCACCTCCTGCTACCCACCTACACCCAAGTTAAAAATAATAACAGTAAAAATGTCTAAACATCTCTTCAGTCCTCTGACTTGCCCTCAGGCCTGAAATGGGATGCCAGCAACTAGCACCATCTTCCTTCCAAGGAAAGCTGACCTTTCATCTTGTGACTGACTCTGATTCAAGCTGTAAACAACTGCAATTTATTCTTCCCCCACAGCCATTTGCAGAGTTCAGCTGCCCCCCCAAATCAATGTGCACTAATACTCACTTTTCTTGTTTGCCTTAGAGGAATCCCTTTGATTGAAAAGATACTCACAACTGTTTTACCCTTGCTAAAAATATCACACTGCATAGAGACAGATAGCTTTGGAAGAGATGCAGTTTTTTAAAATCCTAAAAACCTTAAGAAAAAAATATTGCATAATCATCTGTCCCCAGTATCTTCTTCCTCTTCAAAGATTTCCTTGCTATGGCCTCACAGCACATGGGAAACACATGCATCCCCAATACCTTTTTCAGCTATTTGATGACATGCCAGAAGAATTTCCAGGACTAAAAAGGCAGCAGTTTCACTGGCTTGACATCTAGTTGCTAACCTGAATCTAGAAAAAACCCCACTGCTCCAGAATTACAGCTGGCAGAGCTATATTCCCAATAAGCTTTCCACCTTTCACCCAGGGCTTTACAGGACATGTTATTGCACTGCTCTGATAGAAGAGAAACAGCCCTATCATTTAACATGGCACTGCCTGTTCAACACCAAAAACATGAAGGTTGCAAAGAAAAAATCCCTTGGGGCCCAGGATACTCATCCAGTCAGGGTAAGAGGAGGTCATACAAGCAGCAGAATGACCAGTGGGGTGACTGAGTACATCTGTGGGGCAAGGCCTCTGCAGGACTGAAGGACTCTTGTGCTCAAAAGCACATGCTTGTTTTTCATAAGCATGCCCAGAATATCTGCTAGAAGACTAGCAAAATCACAGAATCCACAGTGCTCCCCATAAGCATGGGGCAATAAATTCACCACTCAAAGCCTGTACAAGCACTGAGCTAAAAATCTGTGGAAGAAATTAGTTATTACAAAGCCCTGGTCAGGGCTGTCAAAGCCCAAGCTGGACTCTTGAAATCATGGTCTCTAAACACAGACCTATAAGCTTTTATCAACATGAGGATATCTCTTCTGGCAGTCACTTTGGTGAGGGTGGATGAGCCAGCCAGCCCAGGATGGGTTTGGCATTTGCTGGTTTCTTCAGTAGGATTCAGGTCCCACAAATGCAGTAATCAGGCTGTCTGGGTAACAATGAACACAAAGCACAATGTATTTAAGCAGGCCAGGTTGGCCATGTAGGGAACCCTCAGGAACCCTCCTGGGAAGTCAAAGTCCGGTGGCCACACAAAATTTTAAAGCTCCAGCCCTCAGTAAGAGAGATGTGAATGCACGCAGAGCTCACTGATTGTGGCTCCCCAGAAACCCAGAGCTACTGTGACTGGTGTCACCAACATCACTGCCCAGATCTCATAATTCAGTATGCGTTACACAAAAAAATTTTTGTGGCAAGCATCCAGCTGAGTAAGAAAGCTTTTATGGTGCTGATTCCAGTGCAAATCTCCAACACGAGCAGTGAGCTAAAGATTCACCCCCTTTTAAAGTTCTACGAATTCACAGGGTTTCAGCCTGCCACAAAACTCCCTGACTGCCACCAGGCAGAGGAATTAAAGTGCAATGCCATTTTTTTTGGTTGTTTTGGAAAGCTCTGTAATCAAATAGTAAAATACTCTGGCATATTTTAACATCAAAAGCATTAGTGCATAGACAACCAGCAACAACAGTTAGCATCTACGTCAAACCATACACCACGGTTGTGATCAACAAATTGAATGGTACAATCGTTAGCTTTTATTTTCCATTTTATAAATTAGGTTGATTAAAAGCAGAAGGAAGCAATGACTAATCCCCAAAATAGAAAAAAAGGTTGGGTCAAAGTTATATTGGCAGAAATAAGCTGTTACGGGATGCAGTGCTTTCAGCTCTGCAGCATTTGCATTTATCAAATTATAAACCATAAACTATCAAATTATAAACCATTATAAACCATCAAACCATCAGATTTTAACAAAACCAAAATTGTCCATTTCAAAAAGTTTTTGCTCCCTTAAGCTATTAAAATTTAAGTTCCTCTACAAGAGATGTTTCTTTATGAAAAGAGAGCAGCAATGCAGGAATAATGTCATCTGATATATACTTTAAAATTGCCCTTTAAACAAACAAAGCAAGTGACACAAATACAAACAGACCTTGAGGTACTAACTCAATCCAGTATTAATTCATTAACTAGAACAAAAGAAGCTTTTCTGTACTTGGTATTTTTTAAGTTGTGGACATCATTCCTGTCTTTCTTAGTCTGTAGAATGAATGCCCAGCCCCAGGTTTTAATTGCAATCCTCCATCCACCTCAGAAGGCATCATAGAAATGTAACTGGTGGTGCCAGTTCAAAGGGGAATGGATTTACCTGCTCAGCACCCACTTCTTCTATGTTCACTCTTAACTATCAATAGTGTAGTAGAGGTCTTATTACTGTGAAGAAAAGTTAAAAGCTGGAATAAGCTTTGCACATGACTTTGTCCTCATAATCTGCAGCTACTCCTGTATAAGAAGAAAATTGTCCATTTTAATTTGCCTCCATGTTCATGGCCAGCTCTCAACCATGGATTTAAAACAAAAGCATTTACAAAAGCTCAGTATGGACAGTACACCCAGGAGTACAAGTACCTTAAATGCCACAATTTAAATTCCCTTACTAATCTGACTAATTTTGCAAGTTTTTTCACTATTTCCCTGAAAATAGTTTCATTCTACCTCTTCCAACCTTTGGCTACTTCTGTCACTTCAAGTTTCAGGCTCGAAAAGCCAATCACTTACTCCACAGACAATGCACATTTTAAAACCAGACACAAGGGACTTTGTATTTCACACAGAAAATGTACAAATGCTTGATTAACAGCAAAATACTTGGTGGAGCCAATCCCTCCTTCCTGATGTCTCCTTTTCCAGCAGAGAACAGCAACATTTTAAAGCATACGAGGCCAAATGATGCATATGAATGTAATGCCTGGGGCATTTTATGTGCTGCAAGGCTGTATTGCGAGATGATTGATTTCTTATGGCTGAAACTGTCATGCTGAGGCAACATTAAGCTTTGAGTCACGGTATTTAATCTGCAATGTGTCACAAGATCTAGATTAAAGAGGACAATTGCATATTCTTTTCCAGCTTTCCAAAAACTCAACAAAAAAAATACCAACAGCAACAAAATTAAGGAACCTGTGCCTCTCCTTTCATTTTTTTTGCTACAAAATACCACTAAGCATGTAACACGTCTGTTTGAGAAGTCAGAGAGGATGAAATGCATAAGTCACTCTGGGAATTCATTACTCAAAAGCAACCAAAGGGAGGATAACATTTTCCTCGCAGACCTCCCCAGAAGATTGTGGCTGTGATAGGCAGCTGTGGCTCCATACCCCAAACTTCCAGAGAGCAAAATATCACAACCAAAATCAGCTGAACAGGTTCAAAATACTGAATTACATCCCAAGACATCAAGTAAACTCCCCAGTGAAAGCACTGCCCAGAACAGCACAGGAAACCAGTTTTCACTGCATCCTAAACCTGGGATTAGAGTCACCAGAGCTGTGCTTTATGGTACACTTCCAAGACCAGCTTTGGTTCACAGGACACTAGTTTTCTTAGATTTCCAGGCTGTTTATGAACCTGAAAGACCTGATTAACACATCAGCTGGCTCATACAAGATTGAAACCAGAAAGATTGAAAAAATACAGAAGTTAAATCCAGCAACAAGTCAGAACTGGGGCACACACCACCAACACCAGGCTGCTGTACAGCAGGAGGTGAGAGTGGCAAAAGAGAGAATTGTGTAATTGACATTACCCAACCCAGAGAAACCCCTTCCTAGAGGACATAAATGGCTCTTGATGCCAAACAAGATGCCTCCTGTTTCTTCATCCTCTCCAGAAATGCAAACCCCGAGGCCAACGCAGAAGTCATGGGCTCAGCAACATCTCAGAGATGCCTCTGCACAGGCAGATTGCTCAATGGGGCATCCATCCTCCACTACACTGCATCTCTGCCAGCCCTCATCCCAGCTAAAGAATTAGCTTCATTAAAATGCTCTGATTCCACTTAAAGAAAAGCAGATGCCAGCTTTATTCTCAGGTTACCAATTTAAAGCACGAGACTAAAATGCCTCAAAACTCTGCAAAGTCTAAAAGTGGCAAATGCCACAGGGAGCTAGGGAAAGCAATTATCCATCAGTTTATTTAAACTTGTTCACTGAAAATATTTAAGCAGGAATTTCACACAGAGATAAGCCACTTGGTAAGGCAAGAGGTTATGGTAAAGAGATGAGTTACTGCATGTGTGCGGGCATAGGTTACAGCAGAGAGCATTGGGACTAGATGACATTTCCAATTTAATCCCCTTTTTTCTGTTGCAAATGGCTTTATTAAACGAATTTTCTAGGGACTAAAGTTTTCTATGCATCATCTGAGCCCAAAGGCAGTTTTCCCTGTAAAACTTTAAGCAATATTAAGTCAGAATTATGAGTGCACGAAAATAAGAAAACACAAACCAGGTTTTAGAAAAAACATTGGTTGAAGGAGGCAAAAAAAAACCCTCATGGGAAAATTTATTCACAATTATTTTTACTTAAAAAGCAGAATATTTCTGAATGCATGGGCATCAGCATTTCCAACTGGGAGAAGGGAAACCTCTGGGCTAGACAGTCCACACATGATGAAATACAATCCCTTCTTGACCATCTGAGGGCTAAACCCAGACTCAAATAGGCAAAAAAAAAATTACTCAAAATTATCCACTGCCAAACCGTATTTTGAAATATGGGGAAAGAGGGGAAAAAACCAAACAAATAACAAACTTTGACAGTGCATGTAGCCTCTAGGATAAAGTTAGAATTTTTAACATGAAAAAGTAAGGCCATAACAGCAAAGTCAACACAGCACTTAGGAAAGAAACTGATGTTTCAAGATAAAAATTATTAATTCTCCCCCAAATTTTTTCTTTCTAATTAATATTTTGCCATTTTCTTTCAAAATTGGAAGCAATAATCTGCCATTCCCTGCAACTCCCCTTCCCCCACCAGTCAGCCCCTTTCAGAACTGTGAGAAAAATGTGATGGGAAAAAAGTTCAAGCAAACCAGAGCGATGCTCTCTCTCTCTCCAGTTATGCCCTTTCTCCCAACATTACAATGTAATTTCCTCTCCAAGGTATTCTTTATCACTGGAGATTAAAGGCACATTCTGTGGCTGTTTGATTTGGCCAGTGCTCAGATAAACAAGTAAACTGCAGGGATGCAGAAGTCAACAATCAAGATCAGTTGAGCTGACAGCAACCAGATAAGAAGCAGCAGGTCAGGGTCTGGTTTGCTTCATTTTCTTACACATTCTCTTACTCTGCTACAGACAGGGTTCTGGGAGGAACCATGGTTCTTTTACACAAAATTACCTTTTTTTTAAAAAAAAAAAAAAAAAAATTGGGGGGAAGAAAAAAAGTCATGCTGAACATCAGTACTCAAAAGCATCACTTTTTATAGCTTAATGGTCACTGGAAAAAAAACAAAGCAGAAACAAAGTGGTTTTCTCACCTAGTAGGGCAGTTCCTCCCTTGCTCTAAAGAAAAAGCATAATAGCACATTTATTGTCTTTCCTGCCTTGAGAGAGTAAAAGCTGCAGTGGGAATAATTGATCTGTTAGATTTGTATGGTCTTACATATGTGTATGTGACTATATTTCCAAGCACTTACAATTGCTGTTGTGGGTTTTTGGTTTTTTCTTGTCTTTCATTGCTCCCAGAGTCACCTGGTTTAACCTCCACTACCTTGTGTGTTATGCTAAACCAGACATCTTTATATGACCTAAGTTAAATTTCAAGAAATAGGTGTAAAAAACCCCAAACAACTCTGCAGCACAGAGCTAAAGCAGCCAAGAACAGCAGCACTTGTTCTGCACTGGGTAAGTCCTTTCCTTCTTAACCCAGAAAGGGCCAGGGTGGCACACAGGTTGCATCAACCCAGGTATTTAGCACAAAACCAAGCCACTAAAAACACAAAGCTTTGTAAATGTCATCAGCACTAGAGGATTAAACTTCCTGCATCTCTAAAGACAAGCATGGCCAGCTGCCCATCCCTGGCAAAGTTTGCCAAAAGGTATTTTAGGGCCACTTCCTAAATTGACTCATTCAGAATTTTATTATTTCTTTCAGTTTGGATTTGGTTTGGCTTTTTTTCTTTTTGTTTTTTTTTTTTTTTTTAATTAGACACCAGAGAAAGGGAGGTAGTGAGCTCCTTCATTTTCAGCTAAAAAATAAGCAACAAATGAAGTTCCCACAGCAAGAAGTTAAAGAGAGGCATTCATGGTGTACTGTGCTAGAAGCTTTACTGATGGTTAAAGATGATATTTAGCTCAGCAAAGCTGAAGAAATATAACACAGTTCATAAAGGAGAAGAGATTCAAGCTGAGGAAACAAATCCTATAAATTTGCACTTAGCCCCCTAAACAGGGGCAGGAATAAACACAGAAAGGCAAGGCAAAAGTTTCTATAAGAATAAGAAAACTTCTTGATTCCTAGGGGATTTATTCAGTCTGTTGTCTTGTTAGAGCACATCACCAGACAAGGACTTGGAAAAGCAAAACCTGAGCTCTGTGAAAGGAAGATCTTGGTTTTATTATTGGGGTATTTGTATGGCAGACTGGGCCAGAGGTAACAGAAGAGCAGCTTGGAAGCAAGCTTTTTTGAGACCAGGAGGATATTATCATTCTCCTCAGCATACCCTGGAGAATTTATATGGAGTGCAGGGCTGAGTTCTGGGCTCGTGGCAGCTCTTAACCCACTCCTAAAGGGAATTGTTGCAGCAAATCTCCCACTGGCATTTTAGAGACCAAGGACAAAGCAGCAGCTCCTTCACCTGACCACAAAAGACACCTGGTAAATGTTTCTTTAGGTCACTTTGAACACACCAGTGCATTCAGTATTGATGGGGGATGCAGTAATAAATCCTGGTCTTTCCCCCACCCATCTATGAGCACTCACCAGGAAGAAATGCAAATCCAGACACCAGTGTCTCACTGCTGGCCATGCCAGAGGGTAGCATCTTCACTTTGCCCTCTATTACCAGCAGGCTTTATTCCCTTCCCTCCACCAAAACAAATCTTCATGATTTCTGGCCCAGCAATGCTTCCCACCTCACTTAGGAACTGTTAAAATGATAAGCAACCCCACAACCACCCAGCTTTGGCACTAACAGGTCACAAGCACAAGAAAAAATATGTTTACTAAACCACACCTGCAAAGTTGCAGGGAAGGCAGGCAAGATGACATCAAGCCATGTAACAATTAATGGCTCAGTGGAAGCTGGTCTTAAATAAATTGGCAGAAAATCCAGTTGCCACTAAAGGCCACACTGCTGCCAAAGCCAACAGACCTACAGGAACTCAGCCATATGGCACATATGCATCTGGAGGAGAGACAAGCAAGAGACCTACAGTATGTGTAGGAAAGCCAGCAGGCATGGTTAGAGCAGCAATATTCTCCATCTGGCTCAGGGGAAGAATGTGAATCAAGAAAAATTATGGCCAGGACAACCTGAGGTCTGAACAACTGCACTCAGAGTAAATCACTGAATTTAAACAAATCTTAGTCAAAAATCTGTACCCTTAAACTTCTTCCTTCTCTCACGGTGGATGTGCCATGAAAAGATGGAAGAGAATGAAAAAGCTGCATGTGAGCCACTGCAATTTGTGCAGCTGTTCCCAAGAAGTTGAGCATGGAGCTGGAGGCTCACGTGGAAAGAACAGAAACAAACCAGGCGGGATTTAAGGGAAAAGATAATTATAGGACCATATGGTGGTGGGGGGGTTTATTTCAATCTTCAAAACAGTTTACATGGATGGTATCTTCAACTCGAGTCAGGGATTTATGAGTCACTGATTTTTACACCTCCATTAGCCTGTCCTAATGGTTGTACTGGAAACCCAGAGCTGCACAATGTAGAAACCTGCTCCATGAGAATTCTCTCTCTGCTAAATCTGAATGTGCATTATTTTGGCAAAAATGCCTAAATCATCTCAGGATTTTTCTGTTTGTTTCAGGGGGTTTGTTTTTGTTTTTTTAAAATCACTTCTTTTGAAACCACGTAATAAAATGAACAAGAAATACACAAGCAACATGATGCTCATTTATTTCTTATATAGCCCAGAAGGAATGTAATTTAAAATGTGAACTTTGGCAATCCATCATACAGTCCTTAAGGCTTCAGAATTTTCAAAGAAGAAACTAAAATAAGCAAGATGCTTAACATTGAGAAATGCCTACCAGACACCATAACTATCAGACACAAGGATATTTGCCTTAAATGTATCAAGTTTTACTTACCTCTAGTGCAACTTTCCTGACTCTGAGACAAGCAAGCCTGCCATGCTGTTCAGAAAACATCCGTAAAATACTACTTAAATCATCACATCTAAAAAATGCAACGTAATTATACAGAAAAGGTTTTTAAATGAAAATATTTATAGACTGCAGGGGATAGCCCCATTTAAACCTGGTGGGTAAATCACATCCATGGAAGGCTTGCACAAGAGCCAAAGTGTTTGTGCCCACCACTGCTCTATTGGATAACACCGAAGATTTGTGCTAAATATCTAAACATACAACTTATTTCCACACCCAATTTGTTTACACAGCCATTTGATATGTAGAAATAGAGGTTATATCAGTGTTCTGGACAAGGTGTCCCCTGGACTAGGCTGGTGTCAGCAGCATCCTAAGTCAGAACATCTCTGGTCAGGACAAAATATGACAAACCAATGCACAGATCTGTTGTTCTGTTACCTCCGTTGGAGGAAGAGTGGGGGTTTTGCATGGCACAGACTGAAGTAACCAGCAAGCTCATTCACTACTTACTGTTAAAATTAATAGGCAACCTTGCCCTTCCTTATCTATGCAGCAATTATTTCCCAATAGAGGCAGCAAAGTCATGCCAATTTTGCCCTCTGGGCCTCACAAAGCACACAGTCTAATTCACATTATCCAGGAGCAGCCAAGCCAGAAATTTTTGAGAGGCAGAGATATTCTTGTATCTGCTCTCATTAAGCAATTTCCTGTGGTATTTACTGAGTGGCTACAGCCTGCCAGCAAACCCAACAGCCGTACCCCTCCCAATCCTTAAGCTTTTCAAGGTGTCCAATTTTTTTTTGTTGTTGTTTGGTTTTAATGGGGTTTTTAGGGACCGGCAGTGATGCCCAAACAGCTGAGAAGTCTGGCCAAGAATATACAACCTGGCTCTGTCCCCAGAGTAATTTCTGCTGCTGGACCTGCAGGACTGTAATGCCATGTTGTGCCCATCTGTTGCACCAGGAAAAATAGGCTTTGTTTTGTTTTTTTCACTCTCAAAGTAACCTGTTAGAAAACAATGAGAATTAGACCTAAATCAAGCAAACAACCTAACTTCTATTTTTATTGCAATTTCCAAGCATCCCAATCCCAGCTAAGCTTCCAGCACTGCAGCAAGTCACGAGCCTAAGTTGTTCCACATTTGGTCCATCACTTCTTGGTGACTCTGTGAATACCTGTGCTATACCCTTATTTGCTGGGGGTGGCAATATTAGACTCCCATATCAACTTCCAGGAAAAAAAAAAAGTTAGAGGTTACTTGAAACCATCATGTTTCAACAATCTGCTGACATTTTAGATTCTTGAGTTCAAAATCAGCAATTTTTTTGCTATTGTAAGGCTTAGGACATGCATTTCTAGAGGACTAAATTTCACAGGCAACTAAACAAAGCAGCTGACATGGTTAAGTAAACATTGCAACACTCACGATAAATAAAATCAATGCATGCTTGGGAGTTTATTTTACAAATGGAAAAAAAAAAGATTATAGGAAGGAAAGAAACAAAAACCTCAAGCTAAGAATAAGTTGTGTTGAATTAAATTTAAGTCAGCCTGGACTTGGTACCAACCTCTGTGAAAGGACTGAATTCATAAATGTCTCATGGAAATGGTAAAATTCGAGCCAAGCTTGCAACTATCTGATAGCACCTCAGTGGGCTGGTTTTCACCACTACAAATGATCATAATTTTCTCTCATTTCTCTATAAAACACCTATTTTCTATCTTTTACAGACTAACATTGCAGTGGCCAGTATAACCACTGCCATGGGTATACACTCCACTATGTTTTCCTGACAGAAGTGGTACAGAAAACACCCTTCAGATAAGGGCTTATTTCTTTACCTTTAAATATAAAAGCAAAAGCATTTTCTGTGTTCAGCAGTCTTAAAGATGTGATTTGAACTGTTCTGGAAGCATTTATATAATTGAATTATAATTTGCTTCATTTGGGCTTGCGGTCTCTTGTGCACTGTCCAGTGCACAAATCAGGCATTTTGTACAATACAATTACAAATATATTCAGGAACCTTTTAATCTCATATTAGGTTTCATAATTGATTCCTGCTGTCAGCATCAAGTCTCAGTGTTTGGAGAGTTCTCTCAAGACATGCACAAAGTCTAATGGTGACTTATTTTGGATGCTTATATGCCCCCTCCCCCCCCAAAAGGTACAAGAATAATGCAGAGGTTAAGCCAGATTTTAGGAACCAGATCATTATTAAAAGAGTGGACGTAAATTTGTTCACGTGTACAGGGTGGGAATATTCAGAGCAGAAGCAATTTGTACTTTTTACTCTTTCCCTTTTAAACTCTTGGTTTTCCTTGGAAAAAGCATACATAGACGCTATTGCACTATAAGGCAAAATGTAGAGTGCAATCAGTTTATGCTTGGAAACACATCCTCTCTTACTAGAAAATGGAATATTTGTATTTTTAGAAACTGGAATAAATCCACAGTAGTCCATCTGCTAAACAAACATCTTAAAAAACTCTTGCCTAAAGTAATGGAAACTGTCATGCTCTACTGATAGAGTAGTATACACAACAAGCTCCTTTAAAAATGAAAACCAGGTGTTGCCACTCTAAATTTTAGCAAGAATAAGCCCTGAACACACCAGTTTACCCAATCAGTGAATCATAAGAGCCTCTTTCCAGAGAATCACCACTTCTCCTGTCTTCTGGTTGGTCCAGGCAGCAGGGGAGACCTTGCTTCCCACAGAAACCTGCACCCTTTCGAAGCTATCATATATCAAGTGGTTTTTACATAATTAAAACAGCTCCAGCAACCACAAGCTTCAAATTACCTATCCACTTTTCCATGGAATCTACTGGTATGTTGGCCTTTGCAGAAACCTCTCCTCATTAGAAAAAAAACAAAACAAGAATACCTAATTTTTGTATAAGTGATAATATACACAAAGTTCATATCAAAATCTAGAACTATTCTTGCAGCACCAAAGCATCACAGAACTATTTTCGTATTCTCCAGGCAAGTATTACACACTCAACAAAGCAGGTCCAACTCCCCTAGCAATTATACCCACACAAATTCACAAGTCTTAAAGGACTTGTGATGGATTTACTCTTCTGTAAATCTCAGCAACATCGCATTAAAACTCCAATGAGCAGCCTCCAGAGTCAATGTTGTATCCTACCATCTTTTCACAAGCTCAGTACCTCGAGGCATATAACCCCCTCTGCTTATTCTCTTATCCTAATGTCTTGCAAAAATGCCTGGTTTCAGATAATAAACTTAACTTGTAGAAAGTTGTTACAATTATAAATTGCCCTACACAAATTACACAAGGCACTAATTTCTCTGAGCAAGTGGACCAGCAAACCAAGATGAACACTATGATGAAAACAGATACACACATCTAGTTTGACAAAAGTAGACTTCTCTTCAGCAAAGATTCACTTCAAAGCCAAAATTTCGCAGAATGACTGGTGCTCCATCACCCAGTTGTTTTGATGGCTCATGCATGCAGTTTTGTGAAGCAGCATCAAGTTTTTCCCTGAAGGCACTATTAAAAACAACCCAGTGAGAAGGAAGCCTCTGAACAGCTACCTAACATGAACCTCCAGAGTCATGACAAGCATTAGACATTTTTCCCCTATTTGCTAGGGTGGGATCAAGGCAAAATCTTTCCACCTTCCACATCATGTGTTGTGTGTTCAACAAAAAAGAAAAGTAATCTCTGTTTTCAACAGATGATACTCATAATCAAACCACATCAAACAGTTATAAATGCTCCTTCAGCCTAAATACAAATAAAAAGCCTTAAACAATGCTTTTCACAAGAGAATTAAACTGCTGTGGTTTATCACAATACACAAAATAGTAGCTCTGGGGGGTGCAGAGAGATGTAACAGTTTGTGATATGCAAAAGGAGGAGGGAAACAAAGCCCCCCTAGCCCAGCCTGGCATGCATAAGCACAAGTGTGCATGGAAGGGGCATCCTTGTATTCTCCTGCTGGCATTTGAGGACATCCAAACACAGATGATGGATTTTACAATGCAGACTGTTAAATGTCACATCCTTCGACAGCAAGGCTTGGCCTTACAAACCAATATCATGACCCAGGGCAGCTGGGGTGGGGCTGGCTACAGAAGGACACCAACCCCACTGATTTATTGGTTTGTGTTACTCAATAGCACCACAAAAGCAGTGGATTGAGAGCAGCATTATCCCTTCCACTGCCAGGGCTGGCATGGCTACAAATGGGGGAGTTGGACCCAGCTTTGGACCCCCCAAATTGAGGAGGATGTTGATCAAAACCTTCTTCACAGAAGGCTGTACAACAGCCCTCCAGCAACCCCTTCCCATAAACGTTTCTCCAAGTCAAGGATCCCTTAGGAAGAAACAATAGCAGCTCAAAGTTTAGATTTTTCCTGGGATAACAAACTACTTAGCAGTCTTAACAGACTAATTTAATGTTCTTCAAGGGTGCCTGCCTTTTAGCAAGTGTGCAGCTGATGCCCTTGCAAAGAGACAGGCCTGCTTAGAGATTTTACTGTCACTTCTGAAGTGTTTTTGCCACTCTGTTTGTTACAGCTGCAAGAGCTTTAACCAAACTAATAAAAGGATGGTTAACAGCACTTTTGCTGTGCTTATTGGTCCGCCCAAGCAAGAGAATTTGTATGGTACATATGTTATGAAAATGTGTCAGCTCACATTGCTGTAATCCCATGTAGTCATGAGTCAGCTCACACAAGATTTTGGACCTCATTTGATGTTTGGATTTTTTTCTACATGTTGACTTTTGCAAGCCAGAATGTGATGATTTCTATACCTGTATGTCTTGCTTTGAGCTCAAATGAGTTGTTCATGTCACCAAGGCCTTACGACCTTCTCTATTATCCCTCAAGTTCAGTAAATCACACCAGAATTCACTGTCCTTTAAAATCCATTTTCCATTTAGTCCCATTTGTGGCACCTTGATTTTCTTTCTAGACACTAGGCTTTTGAAAATGGATTTTGGTAGGACAAACTTGATGCACATAGTCAGGGACAAAGGAAAAGCCAGTCTGCCAGAAGACAGCACAGGGCAGCAAGAGATACCATGCAGCCTGCAATGGGAAGGGGCAGCTGAGCACTACAGCACACACCTTCCAAATGAGACCCATATGATTTCCTGTCCATGCTATTTACCCAGGCCAAGAGGATGGGCCAGATTGTTAGAGAACAAGCACACTTCAGCATATTGCTCTTAAACATAATTACACTGAACTAAAATGTACACACTCAGGACAAACAGAAGTGAGACATCCACATGTGCAGCTGACAGATTTCATTACCCTCTTGGAGTTTATGCTGAAAGCAGATTTGTCAACTAATTTCTACACTGCTCTATCACACAAGCAAATTTTAAAGAAGTGAGACACTTAATTACTCACAATTTTAAAAAACAGATGAATTATAAGCCCCCAGGTCACTTTTTTTTCAGAGTGGTTATAATAATAATCCTTAATTAACGCAAACCTTACCTCTCCTAAACCACACTCACACTCTGCATACAAATTCCTTGAAGCTGATTAATTTTGATTACTGATCACACCAAAGGCTTCAGTAACAATTAAAATTACTCTGTTGTCTTTTTCTCCAGCTTCAGAAATATCCTGATGAGCTTTCAGTGTATCTGCATTTCTACACTCATGCACAGCAGCCCACTCCATCAAAACAAGACCATAACTTTTGCAAAGAAGTCATGGCACTTCATGTTGAGATATCACCTGTGCTTTCTGACTTCACCAAGATGATGGCCAGGTGCTACTGAACACTCCCATATTAACATATCTAACAGCCAAGGAAAAAAAAAAAAAAAAAGCAACTGGAATGTTTCCCTGTGAAAGTGAATACTGCACAGGCACGGATGCTTGCTGCAAGTGGGATCCAGTTGGTTATCATACTATAAATGTGCTCAGTGCTCATCAGAAAAGTGGGTCATTCCAAAGGAAATCCAGCTGTGATTTCATCCATTTTTGCAGGTGATCGAGTATTTTTCTAACAAGAAAAATACTGATCAGAAAACATCACCCCCTCCAAAGGATTCTGAATGCTTTTTGTTCAACACCACCATGCCAAAAGATGGAAGAAAGAGAGAAGCTGCAAACAAAGATTTAACTTAAATCCTTATATTATTCAAAAGAACATATAACAGTTACCTACAAATGCAAATGATTTTTGCAAGCAAGTAAAAACAGTCTAGCAATTGATTCAGAAGAACAATGATGACATTTGAAACTTCTATTTCTTCTCCAATTTGCGAAGAACACCATGGGGACAGACAAAAGTCACTGCAGCCTGCCAGCAACTCTGTTACCTGCTGTTTGGGTGCAACATACCAAGAGGTCTCAGTTATGAAAGAAGACCTTAGAGAAGTACCTACTGCTTGCAAGCAAAATGAGGTCTCCCAAAGTGCTTTGCCTTACCCCAGTTCCCAAAACAAATGGTATTCACGCACCAAGCGGGAGAAATTCCAGATGTCTATTCACTGCTTATCTACATTCAAACATGGTTTGGCAAGGCAGGTTAACCCAACTTGAACATCACTACTATTTTTTGTTATAGATGACGATATCAGACTCCAGAGCAGCCAAATTAGCATCACTTGCCAGGGGCATAAAAAAAAAAACCAACAAAAAACCTAAACCTGGAACAAGAACCACAGAAATCAGAATTGGATACTTTTGACGAGAGACACATTTTTAAGTTTTATGCTAAATAAAGATCAGATTTTTCCATTTACATGGATGCCTGATAATTGCACTGCCAAAAAAAGGGAGATATAAACCTGCTAATGAACAGATAGCCAGCCACATGAAGTAATCTGAAATAAAAATCTTCCCATTTCCTAAATTAACAGTTCCTAAAATGAACTACAGAGACAAACTCTGAACAATTTTTTTTTCCTGCAGTCATCCTTTGAAAAAGAAGTTGATTTTGTACCATGGTAGATTTTTTTTTCATGAGAAACTCAATTAGCATGAAAACCACATCCTGATGTTTGTTGGCTGCAAGAGTATAAAATCATTTATGTAGATCCCAAGCTGCTACAGCCAACAGAGCTGCCTGTCATTTATTTCATAAGCACATGGCATTCTGGCACACCACAGGTTAGGGTTTTTAAAAACATCTGATTTACCTCAAGGGTACCCTGAAGAGTCAGCCTAGCATGAAAATACATACATATTTTGTAAAGGTCATTCAAAAGTAACATCTGCTATTGATTCTACCTGAGAAGTCATAACTAATCACCATAAACAGTTACTTAAACAATCTTCTCTTCAGTAAAATTACTCAAAAGGAGTAGTCCCTCCTCATGCATAAAATAACTTATTCATCTCTTGATTACAGAAATACAGGGATAAAGAGGACTGTGGTTGGAGAATTATACCCATCCCCTCACTGCAATCATGACAGCATCCCTGAAGTAGAACCCATTGCTCAGATCTTTAAAAATTCAGTTGGGAAAGTTTAAGGCATACCATGGTGAGCCTTTCCCCGCTTTCTTTTTCAACTCACTCCTCATAGGACAACACAACCACTTGTCTTTCTCCCAAGATTTCCTCTAGGACTGCAGCCTCATTAACTGAGGCCAGACACACTCTTCTGCAGGACAGTTGTAGAGCTGCCAGAAGTCTGACTTTTCTTGCATTCATGCCCCCAAAACAATCCATACCCACTTAGGGCTGACCTGAGGCTTCAAGGGCTCCGAGGTCTCAACTCAGAGTTCCCCAGGGGCCAGGCAGAGCTTGGGGGTTCACCACAGAAAGCTGGGGGTGTCTCCAAGTTACCCCAGTTGCTGTAGTGTTAAAAGAGACTGGAGACACTGGTGTCCAGAGGAAACTCCTGTAGGAGCATCTGCTCCAGGGAGGAGCAGGGATTTTGTTTAAGGGTAGATAAGTCACTTGCCTTATGACTTTACATCTACCTTAGAGGGAGGAACATTTCCCAAAGCTACACTTTTCCAGTGATCAAAGGTGCTTTTCATGCATCTGAAAGAACTTTTCATACATCTGCCTTGCAGATGAGTGTGTGAAACCTAAAGGGATTTAAGGAGGAAGGTGTTAACTTCTTGACAGCAGTTCTGCTGGGTTTTGTCAGTTTTCTAAGTCCTAAGTGGCATCACGCACTGCCACTGGTCCCACACATGTACCAGGACAGAAGGATGCAGGCCTGACCTGGTGGTGTCCTTGGGGTGGTGTCCCCAATATCATCAACCATGTCATGAAATTCAGGGCTATGTTTTGTCCCAATGTGTAAAGGACCAGCACTGCCACCCACTTCACTTCCAAGTTACCAAATTCCTTCCCTACTACTGTCCTTACTAAATGAAAGGAACAGGGCCTGAAGAAATAAGACCTACGTTAATGTAAACAGGGATGTTTTCAGACTAAAACTATTCAGGCCATTTCGAGTTTTCCAAACAATCCCAAACCTTTTTCCAAGTGATTTTCCTCATGGTTAAGCAACAGACACACAGGTTAATTAAAGCATTCATTTAACTCAGGTCAGAATTAGTTTAATTAGCCTTTCAGTGTTCAGAAGAAAAAGAAAACTGGAAACCTTTCTAAGCAGAGAAAATTATTCACTGACTGGATTTCCCACTATCTCTTGCTTCCGTGGGATAACTGCTTATGAACTGCATTTGAGACTTGAACACCTCAGTGCATTTCTGCAACAGTCCTCATGACAAGCTGGGCAACTGCTTTTTGCTTCAGCCTTTGTGGTTCAGGGGATTATTATACACACAGAGACTAAGTCAGCAAACCCCTCCTGGTTGTAGACCTCGCTGTGCCCTCCCAAAACCCAGCGTGGGGACAGCCCACCCACGGCCAGGGACTTTATTACGCAAATATTTAAGAACATTTGATCTTATCCCCGTAATTACACATACCAATACACTTAAGTTCATAAAAGACAGTCCAGTCTCAAACATTCAGGACTGTTTCATAACAACACATAGTAGACCTGGATGACTGCCCATCTCATTTACAGGTTATTACACCTCTTCTCTGATACTGTGCATACTTTGAAGGAAAAAAAAAAAAAAAAAAAAAAAGCAGTAACAAAGCAAGATTTTCTTGCTGAGTTTATGCCACTATTGAAATGCACTTTTTATGCGCCTACCCAGCAGTTGATCCTCTCTCCCATTATTGAAAACAGACTGCCTCAAGCATTGCTCTCTCTCCAGGGAAAAGCATGTATTCTTTACTTTTTAATATGGCTGTGCACATAAATATGCACACACAGACATGTGCATGATACACACACCACTGAAGGGCAATCCTAGGTCAGGGCTTTTGAGAGAAAGTCACTGTGAAGGCAGTGAAATTAGGCCAGGCTTAGGAGTGCTGTAACAGAGAAGGTATTCAGAGCAGAAATACTTAAGGTGTCTATAAGTGTCAGTATGAGAAGTCAGTCACAATTATTTATGGTTAAGTGCACAATAAACAGTTGGTTTTTAAAACTTTAGGTATGTGAAAGCACATCAATATGTCTGCCTGAAGGATTCCAGGGACAGCCATAAACATTGTGGACATGATAAACTCAATTAGTTCAGTAAACAAAAAAAGCACTGATATACTCACTTCGGAAACATTCAGTGGCACGTTATCAGGTTTTGACTCGTACATCCCACATTAATAAACAGAAAGACATTTTTGCATGTAGAGATTCATACTCCCCTCTTTAAACCCACAGCTACCTCAAATTCCTCTCCAGTAAATCTCATGCTCTTGGGACAATCTCCTAATTATGCCTATGGAGCAGAGATAACTCAAAGCCAGCTCTGACCACAGGCTCACACACCAGTTAGGCTGAATTTCACAGGAACAGTTGCTTAAACTGTTATTTCCAATCTTTTCTCCCAGTGGGGATCTTTCCTGTGGCTTTCCATAGCAAGCATCAGCTGCCCCTCAGTCTGCCAGGGCTTCTGGCTGGAGGTTATCAAATCCTGCTGCTGCACACACAGCTCCTGGTCAGCCAGGACATTATTAAGCTCCACCAAACTTGCTGCCCTAGGGGAAAAGACCCCATCAATGCCCAACTCTTCTACTTTGTCTGGCATTTTCCAAGATTCACATTGAAGGCACTGCTGCCAAACAGAACGTGCAACACCATCACTATTTCTTCTTTCAATAACCACAAGAAAAACTGCACTAGCACAAAGCTTTGTAAATACATCCAATTCTGACAAGTTTTCATTCATTCCAATTAACTTTTTTTTTTTTTTTTAGAAAAAAACATTGCTGATGCAATTTACCCCAGACCATCATCTTCGCTGGAGGTCAGAGCAGGAGTATGCTGGTGGTACAGGAGGTTGGCCATCCCTGCTCCAGTGAAATAGAAATCTGTGACCAAGGCCAAACTCCACACTCTCCAAACCACAAGTTGGTGTGGTTGGCTATACCAACCTCTCTTTTTTTTGCAAAGCCCAGAAAGGAATTTTACTAAGTCTAAACCACCTGTGTGAAATCCAACCACCATCCCATCAGAAAGCAGAATTTAATCCTCTCTTACCAACAAGTGGAAGAGTTGATGTTTTCTTTGGCAGTCAGGTCTGCTTCAGAAACACTTATTAGGAAAACCACAGCTCGACAGAGCACACTTTCAGAGGAGATCCTGTCTGGTATATTTAGCAAGGACAAAGTTATTTCATCAACACAGAAAACCTAGTTTCCATCATTCAAGAAACCAAAAGGCTTGATACAACAGCAATTTTAGATACAGTCATTCAGGAATCATTGTTTTGATGTACAAACAGCCTTGGAAATTCAGGCGTGGGGGGGGCAAATATTCTACTGCTCCCGAAACACGGGTTCTCTGATAGAGTCACCTCACACCCTGATGTTGTCCTGTGTATCTGGGATTATGAAATATTGATTTGCCAGAGGATGACTAGCTAAGTTAATTAATTCTAACTGCATTTCTGCACCAGGGGGGAAGGAAGCATGCATCTTTTCAGGTGAAGTCAACATGAACTTGTGTTCTCACCATTTCCAGCACCTCACTCCACCTGAGGCATTGCTTCCCAAGGACTTCCAGCAGCCACACACTTCAGCCTGAGGGGAAGGGGAGGGCTGGAAAATTGTGCCTACTGAGGAACATGCATCAGAACTGATAAAGAAACCACCTCTTCCATGAAAAAAAAAAACCCCACCCAATCCCACATAGACATTAAACTTTACATGTTTCAGAGCAAGAGAGAAAGGGATTTGTGTATGCACAGCCAGAGCCTAAAGCCACCGCAGACAGTTTAAGTTTCTTTTGTTGTTGCTGAAAGCACACACTAAAATATAACAATATTTAAAAAAAAAAAAAAGTTTTTACTCCCTGGGTTAGACACTGGCTGCTAAAATGCATGTCTGTCTCAGTTCAGGGCATGAAAAGTTCCTGATTCTAAAAGGAAATTATCTGTTTACCACAGACTGTATTAATTAGGGCCTATAGCAGAACTGTATTTTGTGCTAGAAAAACACAACCACATATTTATCAAATTTTAACCATCATTATTGTGTTCTATTGTTTCATAAACTTTGAAAATGTCATGTCATGATCTATTTCATCTCAGACTTTCCATCTAGAAACCATTGAATATGCTTCAAGGAGAAGCCAGCTCAGCTGCACATGTATGTACTACAGGATTCTATTTGCAATGAAAATTATCTGCAATTGTTTCTCCTGGAGACCAGTCTTAACAGGCATTCTGTGAAGCCAGAGCTAAATAACAAACAGTGTTTGTAACAAAACAAACGTTTTCCTGAAGGGGGGGGGGGGGGAAAAGTGGGGGGTAATAAAATCTGTGCACTAACAGCAATCCCAAACTAATGGAAATCTGAGACATCAGAAAAGTGCCAGAGATGCTTCAGTGCATCAGAGTGGTACAAAAGGCCTCAAGTCCAGTATTGCTTGCTAAACAGATGGAAAAAGTCTTTCCCCTGCAAGAGAGTACCACTGAGTAAAATTCAAAGCAGAAGTGCTAAAACTGTAACATCTAGGTGAGCTTTGAGCACCAACAACTGGATCTCTGCCTGACCTCACAAAAAAACCAAAACCAAACAAATGTCAAAAGGTTTCTGTTTCTTCAGTACTAAATACTACTTCATGATCAAGAAAAACTGCTTCCATTACATCTCCTTCATACACTCTTATCCTGCTTTTTATAAAGCTCGGAGAGCTCAATACTAGCTGAGAAATTCCAAAACAATAGAGTTTACAAGTGCAAGAAACATTTCTTTTTCCCCTTTTAAACATCTCTATTTGAAACAGTTTGCTGGGATTTCTGCCAGGAGCTGGTGGAAAGTCTTTACATATGGGATGTACAATTAAAACGTCAAAGCCAGAGATTATTTAGTGCATTAAGAGGAAATCTAAAGAAAAGCCACGCATTTTTAAGAGTCTCATTCTTTGCTGAATTATGCCAAGACTATCTCCTCATTCAGTGTGAGCCAATATTACATATGCTATTACAACAATCGAGCCAGGTTTTAAACTGTTTGCCACTCTGCTCCCTTCCCACCCCAGATTTCTTCCTCCTGCCCCACCAGCAGCAATGTCTTGAGCATCCCTCAATGCAACGTGCACCAATCTGCCCCAAGCACAAACTGTTTGCTCTCCTGGGTCAGCAATTAGGATTCAGTGAGTGAGTATCTGCAAAACCTCTGGTTTGTGAGGGTCTGGCATCAGATAGAACTGATGCACTGGAGTAATTCAGACACACTTTGATCACTAAAATGGTGTTTCTCAAACTCTCAATAGCAATTTTTGATCCCAGTTATTGCTTTGCAAAAGAAACACATTAAAGCTGTTAAGTACAGCAGGTTCCAGCTCACCTTTTGCAGATCTGCACTGCAGCCTGCAGCTTTGCAGTGGGATGCTTACAGCAGCAACACTGGAATATCGTGCTTAAAGCCAAAGAAAGGGAACATTCGAAATAGTAGGTTTTTTTGGGAGAGGACCAAGTTTTTTGCTGTGCTTTTGTTTTGTGGCTTATTCATAAATCACAAGAACACCTTCAACCCCAGCAGACTTGTGGTTTTCACAAGGTGTTCTGTTCAGAAAACCCCAGAAAGCAAAAGCAAGGCAAGTTTCTACAGGAAACTTTCTTGTTTGGGTTGTCTGTTTGTATGTAGCAGAGGTAGGAGAGTGATGAATTAAAGATTAAGAAAAGTTGCCTTATGTTAGTGTTTGAAATAACATTCCAATATTTTCAAATAGAATTTTTTTGCAATAATTCTGGGAAACAATATTTTACGAACACCCCAGTTTCTACAAAAATACAATCTATTTCCTCCTAAAAGTCCTTCCTGCAAGGCAGAGGATGTCATAGGCCTGTGCTGTATAGTGATACAGCAGATGTTTAGGGGAGCCCTGCAGCCCCCTACAAGAGGAACCAGTCCTAGCCAGCACCACTGCATTTTCCTAGACAATTCACAGCCTGCCTTGTCCTTCTTGCATAGGCACTGCTCCCCAAGTTCCCCAGCACACATTGCCATGGTCCAAATAAAAACAAAATAATTTAAAAACCACTTATTTCTCATTGGTGGAATTACTCAATCCTGCATCTCATTTTTCCTGGTATTTTGCCTCAGGCTGTGCAAATAATCACAAGTTTCATTAAGCCTGAGTGAAGCCCAGATTTGTTAGCAGCATCCCTACTGAGAACTAGAACTAATGGCTTTGAGATTTGTTAATGTGAACCAGAGTAAGAAGGAAGTTACTTTGGCAGAAGAGAGAACTGGAACCAAAAGGTCAACCTATCTAAGGAGTGGTACCACGACACTGCAGAATATCTAGTCAGAGGAAATACAATCATCTTCTGGGTGATCCGTTCAACAAGAGACATTGTAACAACTGGACAAATCAATGCATGCACAAGCCTAATAAAAATCTCTACCTCCTAATAAACCTTTTGATCCTAATAAAGAAGAAATAAATCTTTTAAAATAACCAAACCCAGTACTGACCAACAAAAGCTAGAATTGGATCTGCAACACAACAATTGAAAGTTACATTCCCATTAGGAACTACCTTAAAATTGCAACTGGCTTGTTGCATGAAACAGAGATGCTTGGGATTAACTCAACAGTGTAAGGCAGGGGCTCACTGAGCATGGGTTGTGCTGAAAACTGATGGAGGAGGGCGAGCTTGCTGACTAAATCAATGTCCTTAAGCAACTTGCCACAAAAATACATATTCCTGTCTTGTTTAATCATTATAGTTCCCCCTCCATCCCTTTTAAAAGGGTTTTACAGAAAGGGCAGCAGGTAAAGAGGAGCATTTAGCAAGAGAAGATGAGCTGGGAGAGAGGCAGAGCTGCAGAGCAGGTTCCCTTTCATGCCCAGATAATTTGTCTGTGCTGTTTGAATTACAGGCTATTTCAGCCATCCTCACCCGAAATGTCTCATCCAATGTGAAAGACATTCGTGAGGAGATTTATCTCCTTTTGCTTTCCATTACTCGTATGCAAATCCATTTTGGGAGAGTGGGGGGGACCACGAAGGAAATGAGATGTCAAGATACATGAACTGGTAAGAAAGAACCAAAAAAGGCTCCTCCAACCAAAAATATCTGCAAACAAACTACTTCAGTTTGCTATTCACAATTTAAGATGGATTATTTATAGATGAGAGATGAAGAGCTGCACCGTGAACAGAAATTAGAGACTTAAATGATAACACAGTAGCAGTGTGCATACATCTAGGCTGATCCCTAAAAAGAGATGTGGGCAGGAGGACATGCTCATCTCCAATACATTTTTACCTAGACAATCTGGGAGAAGATTTTGGAGATCTCCAGCTGACCAGAGCTCTGTGTGATGCTTGGCACTGGAAAACTTCAGTTCAGCCTCATTTTGTACCACTTATGTCTCTAACCAGTGAATCAGTTTCTGCTGCGTCAAAAAAAAAAAAAAAATTTTTTTTAAAGAAAAAAGCAAGAACATGCAGCGTTATTTAGCTCCGAATACTACAGCAAGAGCCATTTCCATTCAACAGTCCCACTGAGGTGTTAAAAACACGGACCTCCCATTTTCCCTCTCTGGAAATGACAGTCCCGATTAGGGCTTGGCTGCACAAACCCGATGAAGCGAAACAAAAACATTTCACAGCCCACAGCATTCCTGGCTCCCCATCAGAATGCTGGCAGCTGGGAGAGTGAAATCAAACCCTCTGGTCTCAGTCCCTTCATCTTCCTCCTTCCAGCTTTTGCACTTCAAGTTATCAGATAAGGACAAATTGACTTTAATGAGCCTTATTATTCGGTATCTCAGGTGCTTATGGCTGTATCATCCACAGCCCCCTCAGCGTGTCCTAATTTGAGTGGAAACAGCTTCAGTCAATGGCCTTGAGCAGAGGGGTCCTCCAGCAGCCTCCCAGCTGAGAAATGTATTTCAGCTGGCTCCATTCACTTTGCTGTTCCTTACTCCTTGGCCAGGGTACAGCCCCAAGCAAAAGAGATTAATGGCTTAAACCCTGGGCCCCATTTTACTTGAAGCCAGAGTGTTGCCAGCTTCCACCAAGCACCGAGGTTGAAGACCAGGGAGTTTGGCACCCACCATGCAGAAGTTGGCACCCACTGGCAGCGACCCATTAGTCAACAGCTACAAAGCTTGTTCTTCATCAGCAACAGGAGAGCAATTAGCAGTCACTGCCCCCCACAGGGCAAAGGAACCTTTCTAGATTGGGTCTTAGTTCTGGGGTTTTTTTGAGGTTTTTTCCCCCCCTCCCCTTCTTATTGTGTAACACCCACCCTAGATCATGCTTCCTTCATCCATAAAGGTTTGCCTGACTGTATCCTACCACAATGTAGACACTCCACACACACACAAAAAACCAAAAAAACCAGTCCCAAGCACACTAATGCAGTCGCATAACCAGGTGGGAACTGCTACAACACAGAGAAGCCAATCAACGTTATCACTAAGTTTTCCCCTACCACCACCACTGCCTTGAAAACTGCATCTCTCAGAGTCACCTTTTTGGGATTTCAGCCCAGTACTACCTCTATCATTCTTGCACAAAACCCAGAGTGCTGTTCCAACAGGTCCAACAGCCCTGCCCAGCCCTCGTTCTCCACTGAACAAAATGGAAACCTGGGATGGAGGGTTCAGGGAGCAGCCATCCCAACAAAGCTGCTTAGACACCTCTGCTTTTACAGTCAAACCAGCTGGGTTACCAGCAGTGGCTTACAGGGGTATCCAGTGAAACTGCTTGCTCAGGAGGGTGGGAGAACACACATGGGCTCTGCAGCTATTCCAGAGTAAAAGTGATATTTTACATAAGAAAAGCATTAGAAAAAAAAACCAAAAACACCATGCAAAACCCCACCACAATAAAAACCAGCCAGCAAGGTGAGGACACCTCAGAAGCATCTTGTTTAACATATTGAAATTAGGCCAAGAATTTCACTTTCAGGTGCACATCCATTAGACTTTTCTCACATGCACCGATTATAACATGATCTGCACGCAGCAGGTATCCAGCTCCAGAGGGATTACTTTAAAACAGGCTTCAGAGTAACACAGTTGTGCCCAGGGTCAGACCAAAAGCCCACCTTGGGGCAGCATAACACCTCCAGTAACAAAGAGGGCACTGAGAACCTTGCTACAGCCTCAAACCTCCAACATCTAAACCAATTTCTGAAGCTGCCCACTGAGCAGTCCTCAGACAAGCTCTTCCCACATACACAGATCTGCATAAACACAGAAAAGCTGGTTTGCAGTGGGTTTCCTTACAGTACATCTTAATTTCTCCCCTCTACTTTAAAAAGGGATACAGGCATTTTAAAGAGAACTGTATTTAACTCCCATTCCCAGGCTGAAAGGCCAACCCAGCAGCATGAGCACACACGTGGACATTACCCATTTCACAGAATGTTTAGGTTGGAGGAGACCTCCAAGATCACCCAGTCTAACCTTTTCCCACACCTTCCTGAGAAACAGCAAACACCACAAACTCACCTCAGCCGCAGAACCACATCCACATTGCTGAAACACCCAGCAAAAGCTCAGAGGATCCACACGAGACCTCCCAGGAGCCCACCAAATCTGGGCTTTACTGGAAGGAAGGGAGGGAGGGAAGAGCCCACGGACACAGCTGAGATGAGGTGACCTGAGGAGCAGCAGCTGTGCACAGTTACCAGCAAAAGCAGGTGACAGCACTGATTCTTAACAGGCACATGCACCAAGAAATGCTCTCCTTTGCAAGAAAGAGGCAAAAAGCTCTATTGCCTTTTCTGTTCCTTTTTCTGAGATAGCAAGAGGAGGAAAGATGCTCCTGATGTCCCTCCTGGTTCCTCAGGAATGGAGGCTGCAGCCAGTTTTGGGGTCATTTTGGGGACATAATTGAAAAGGAGGAATCTGGCAATACATGGTAAATATATAGGGAATATGTAAATATAATGTAAATATATACCCACTATATAAAAAGCCTTCTTCCTGATAAACACCACCATGGGGCTGAAATGAATTAGAAATGTCCCCTGATCTAATGAGGTGGGAGGGATGGAGAAGTGTCCTTCCCATTCACATCCCCTTGTTAATTAAAAAAATATGAGGTCTGGGGTTTTTTTCTTGCTAAATCCCAAGTCCCTGGTTTAACAAAACACAGTCTCCCCTTCCTATTTTTTTTTTTTTTTTTTTTTAACGTGTGTGTGTGTGTGTGTGTGTAAAAGTGGAGAAGCCTGGCTTTTATCAAAGGCCTGAATGTTCCTTTGTGTCACTATAACCAAGGGGGACCAAACCAGAGGGGATGACTGTGCTGCTGCTCCTCCATATACTCCAGACCTCATGTGTCTGAGCATCTCCAGCACGGACATCTGGCCCCAGCACCAGGGCATGACCGAGGGCCCAGGGATGCTGCAAGGCACTGGTGCACTCTGACCTTATGTCTGTGTGAAGAAATAGTTTAAAGAGTGCATCTTTTCACTCTGAAAATGAAATGGAGTTCCTTAAAGTCTGGCTTAAGTCACATTAAAACAGCCCTCAAGGAGCTAAAACACAGTCCTTTTATTCCTAAACTCAAAGTGGTCTGCATTAACTCCCAAGCTGGAGTTGAACATCCCTTCTTGGGGAATTTAACTGTATCTTTGGAATTAAAATAAGACTTTTATACAGTCCTGACCTACAAAATAGATAGTTAAAAAAAAAAAAGAAAATGCAGCAGAAAAACACATGCAACTTCCAGCCATGGTGAGGACATCTGTCCTTTGCACTGCACTCAGGGTAGAAGCAACACACACCCAAAACAAGGTCAGGAGAAGACCCTCAGGCAGCAGTCACTCCAATAATGAGGATGATCCCTGATCCAGCCCTCCAGGACTGAGATGGAAAAGCTGTGGTTTAAGATGCAAAACTTATGGGAAAAAAAAAATGTATGCAGCAAAAAACCCACAAGAACTCCCTGTGTCCATAGCACAGACAAGCATCACCACCCACACCAACACAACCCACCACCAACAGTGTTTGCTAACTGCCCCCCCCCCCCCCTCCCAAAATCAATAACCATCTGTCTTCAGAGAAGATAACACCAGCAGCCAGTAGTCAAAAAGGCAGCTTTCTCTTAAAAAAATAGGACATACATTCCTTACAGTTCCTTATCAGGACCTCTTGCAATCAGGCATGCCCTCAAGTCCCTCCGAGATGGTGCTTTAAGCCTCTTGACAAGGACTCTGCACAACAGAGTTGAACATATTCAAATGTTTGCACAAATAGGGACCCAGAAGCATCATTATTCAGTAGCAGTTACCACCAAAGCTTCCCAAAGTATCAAGCAGATCACATCAATACCAACTGTTCTCATCTTCCTGACAGATCTGCTGATGAAATAAAAAAAAAAAAAAAAAAGAGAAGAAAAATCTGTTCAACATCTCATCCGATCTCTTTCAGTGTCTTTTAGCAGTGAAGCAGCACAAACCTGCTCAATCCTCCTGCACCAAGTGCACCATGTGCTGGAGTTGTGCAAACGGGGACTGCTCAGACACAGCACAAAATGGGGAGAAAACGTAGACAAACTCAAGCCAGAAAGAAGCATTTCCAGATGTTCTGTACTGATAGACATCCTCTCTATTAGTTTTTTTTGCTTGTTTTTTTTTTAGAAGTCTGACCACAAAGCTACAGATGGTTGGGAAAATAATCAAACCTATTTAATTTTTCTTTGTAAATTCTCCCCTCTCCACATCATACTTGCTGGGAAGCAGCCCAAGAGCCTGGGACACAAGGGGTAAAATTTTTATGTGGTACACAGAGTTTGGGCTTCAGGGGCCACTGGCCTCCATGTGCTGCTTGTACAGACAATGACCATGGTCATGCTACCCAGAGCCAGAAGCAAATGGAGAAATGTGGGATTGCTTGCAAGTGTGTAGGAAACATCACACATGGGGCTGGAGCCAAGTCCCCCACTGAAGTTGTCCGGACATAAATGGTCCCAGTCAACTTGTACCACAGGGGAACTTCTCATGAATGAAGTTCCATGCTGTTGGGTGTTAGTGCTCCTCCAGTGGGGTTGCTCAGGAGGGTTATAAAGGAATTCTTATAATACAGGCATCCTCAGGTAAAGTCTGACTTTTCTTGGCCCTCAAGTTTTGTCATGGTTGCAGTCATTTTGAAAAAAAATAAACCACAAAGGGCAGACACTGTTCAGCAAAAGCCAAGTTTTCTTTATGTCTTCAACAAATAATTACATAAATAGACCAAATTTAAACACAAGCCAGAAACATGAAAAACAATTTCAAATGCAATCAATGAGGCCCAAATCCTGAATCCAACCAAGATTTGGTATGGCCTACAGGATGAATGCAATGTCTCCCACGAATACCTCCCTGGCTCCAATTTGTAGAAAAATGTGGACTTCTGGCACCAATTTAACAGTTAACCCAGTGAACAGACTCTTGAGCCCCTTCCTCGAGTCCCAACCCTCTCCCCCAAGGTTTTTTCTCCTTCTTTGCCCCACTGGGTCACATTAAAAAAAGCAAATGAGCTCATGCTGGACGAGCAGGGGGACATTCAGGACCCGCCACCCCCTGCATTTCCAGGAGCTCTTTGGCTCACTCCTACAAAAGGACAGGAGCTTGATCCATCTGCTGCAGGGGTGAAACCCAAGCAGCACATTGTACTCGCACAGGCTGCCAAATCCAGGCACCCAGGAGTATCTGGCCTCAGCATATCTCCTGCCACATGGGAAAAAAAAGACTGATGGTGACAAACGAAGGACAGGTGGAGAATTTAATGGGGTCACTTAAGCCATGTGAGTGCAACCTGCGAGGCTGCATTAACACAAACTCTTGCACCCACCATGCTTGTGCTCAGGGTGGAAAGTCACAGCCTGCAGAGATGTTCACAGCCCCCCAGGGCTGGATGCTGCTTACAAATGATGGGATTACCATGCAGTCATAGGTGGGAAATGACAAAAATTGTTGCCTCTTGCGTCTGATTTAGGAAAGCAGAAAGAAATCCAGCCTTTCTAGCATCTGGTTTATCATGGCAGGACAGGTGCAATTAAAAAAAAAGATCAGCAACTGAATCTGTCTCCTCACACTACTTCTCCATGAAGTGCATCACTGTGAAGACCTCTCACTCAGAGGCTGCTGTAACTTGTGCACGTGTGTGGAAAGGTCAGTTCAGTGGTGTGTTCCTGGACATCCAGCACCAATCCCAGCCAATGAGTCTCTACCAGAGAGCAGAGGCATACATTCCCTCAAAAAATCAAAATCAAATCCAGTTGGATTTTGGTGTCTGTTTACACCAGCCCCCTGTGCAAGTGATTGCAGTTACTCTGCAGCATGTACCTGTGCTACACAAGCCATCAAACTTCAGCCTGAAGTAAGGCAGCTCTTGCTTCAGAACTACATCAGCTGACTTCCCAAAAATAATTTCTGGGCTAAAACCTGCTTCAGTCAACACTAAATGAGCGATAAGATCAACCTAAAGCACGCTGGGTTTGAAACACATTCCCAACCTGTTACATATAGGAAGGACAGGAGATGACAGCACTGCCGGCTCAACAAGACAGCATTGAGATTCAGTGAGTACCATGCCAGGCACAATCTATTTTCAATAATCAGTCCTGCAAAGCCAAGTTGCTTGCTCACGTGGGTGACATTAATCCATCACTGGAACCAGAAAGAAGAGGAAAGCAACTGGAAGCTGATGGGAAACTCCCAGGTGAGTCAGTCCATGAGCACTGACAGAGCCTCCACTCTGAAAAAGCTCTGAAGGGGCTGGCAGCAAAAATATCTGTGCCTAGATAAATGACTTCATATGTCGAGACAAAGATAAAGTTACACAGAGCCTCTTGCAGAGGATATGGTCATCAGGTTTATTTTTGTAGTTTTCATTTCACTCAAAATAACTTTGGCAGACAGAAAAAAATAAATTTTCAAAGCCTTCTCCCATTGATGTCACCAGTTTTAATTAATTTTTGCTGAAGTGGTCTAAAGATGAATGCTGCTGGGAAAGGGCTGGTTCTTGGTGTATTGCTCTGGGCCTCTGTGTTCAAATACCAGCACTGCACCAAACGCCACCAGGAGAAATCCTGTCACAGTCTCACTGGGAGATTGGCTCCAGCCCATTATCCTGCGCCAGTGGTTTTGAGGCCAGACTGCTTTTTAGCTCACGCCTCTGACTCCGTGTCAGAGGCGCTGCCAGCTCTGGGAATAAGGCTGGTACCACACTATTTCCTGCCACAGAAAGGCCTGGACACATCCAGCATTAATATCACCTCAGGACGACATTAAATGTCACTGTTGGCTGACAGGGCAGCTGATCTGAGAGGGTATTGCTTGGATGAGTGCCAAAGAGCAGAGAACATGCCTCCCCTTGGATGCCAGCATGCTGGAGAGCTCAGTTTGAGAGCAGTCCCCAAATTTCCAGACACAAACCTCCCCTTCACTGCACACCTGGCTGTTACCCACTACTCTCCCTACCACCATGAACTCCTCCATATGGGTGCAGGAGTGCCCAAAGTGGCTCTGCAATAGGAAAAAAAGAAAGTCAGAATGAGCAGAAGTCCCCTGACACTGCCTGGATGCTGCCACAGTGCCAGCAGCCTCCTCCAGACACACAGCAACCCACAGGGCCACAAGAAAACTACTCCTTTACTTTCAAGAAAGACTTGGGGCTTCTTCCCTCCTTATTGCTGGCACCCTGAACTTCCCAACACATGGCTGGGAGGAGATACCAACCCACGCAAGATTTCCACTCTATTTCCAACTATTGCAACCACTTGAGAAACAACTTCCCAACCCAAAAGTTTCTATCACCCTGAAGCCACAGTACAGCTCCCCTAAGCATAGCTTTAAGGTTCCCAAGAATGAGATGGGGTCCCACCACTCCACAGTGGCTGCTTTCCAGGACCTTCTGGAAGAAGATGGAGGGTACCCATACCCATCCCAGGGAGTTTCCAGGAGTAGGCAGCTGCCTGCTCCACATATGTGGTATGCAGACACTGCTCCAGATATCCACAGGGCCTGCCACAAACATCCCAAAGGGACTGGGGAATGGTCGTCAGGAAGGAGCAGATGGAAGGTAGCCAGCAGTTATTTCTATGCTCAAAGAGAGTGCTTCCAAAAGCTGCGAGGATCTACGATCAGGTTGTAGTTTTGAAGGGGTAAAATTGGAAAATAAATGAACAGAAAGTAAGTGTCTGCATTTAAGTGGCCAAAAGTCCTCTCCAGCCAGCAGTTCTTTGTTATTTAAATACTTTAACGCTTGGCCTCTGGCTCTGGTTTTTCTGTGCAGGAGAGAATTCTGATTGTGTTTTTAAGTTTAGTGCAAAAAAAGTCCTGTTTAAACCTGGCCTCCTGCTGGCAAAGTCAGAATGAGAAAGTAAACCCTGCTGAAGCCAAAGAACTGCTAGGGTATGGGAAACCGAGGCAAGGAGAAATTATAAAGTTTTTTAAAACTTTAAGAAGTTGCAAAGCTCTGTCTCATTCTAAATCATAGAAATTACAGAAAAAAATACTGAGTTTTAATGCTTTGAGTAGGCAGGAAAGCATCTCTTGAGGTGGCAGTAAGGAATACTTCAGACATTTAGGCTCAGCAGATGCACTGCTAATTTAAAAAAGAAATACTTGTTTTTATTTGATATTTCCCCATATCTGTTTAACTATCCTGAAGGACTCGTGACTCAGAAGGGAGGCACTACAGACCCAAACACCGAAGATGTAAAAAGAGCAGAAATAGAGAGCTGTTATCACGCAAGAGTGTGAAGCAAGCGCTGGCATTAAGAGAGCTCAGAGCATCCCATTTGGCCTGCTGAAAAACATCTGCCGTTTGTCAGGACTACAAAGCAAGCAGAGCCCTCTCCTCCTTGATCCCCAGCAATTAGGGAAATTCTGCTGTGCTAATTACCTGGGGAGACAACGCGGGGAGAAGGCTGATAGCAAGTGACACTTGAAAACAACATTTGCAGCAGTAAAAATTAGGCAGAGATTTCAAGGCACTGGGAACCACAAAATTACCATGCCAAACCTCCACAGCATGCTGGAGAAAAGTGATCCCTGGGTATAAAGTTAGGGTAAAAGTTTAAAAAATAATAATAAAAAATCTTAATAATAAAAAGCTATGTGACTAATAAGCAGCACAGCAAGAATGCTCTTGGAGCTGCTGTGTCTGCAGAGGTAGGGAGGGTTGAAAGTTATCCACTTCCCCAAATACACATGGTTTGAATTGCTGAGAAATGGAGCAATCCCCCATCCTGCAGGCTGCAGTACCCCTCTGCTCATCCTGCTGCCAAACCATTATTGGGAAATATTTGTCACATATTAACTGGAACATCAGATTACTACACTGAACATTTAACACTGTTTTGTAATATATACATACGTTCAAAAGCATATGACACCATCTCAGCGTGAATTGAAGATGAAGACAGGGATATGCATCATCCAGCAACCAGGAAATTGGAGTTAGGGCTCCAGAGTGCAAAGCCTGCTGAGGTACAGTTAAATATAAAGGCACATGGAAACACAGCATGTATGTTCACATCCCCAGTGCAAGTGCAGCCTAGATGGAGATTTTCAAACCCACAGTTTGTAACACAGCAAGAACTGGCTGCAAGGCAGGGCATTTGCTGAGGACAGGGGCCTTTTCTAAACTGTATTTATTTTATTGTCTTTAAGAGGAAAAATGTGCTCTTGTGCTCTAGCATCTTTGGTTCTTGAGGGACCTTCTCACAAACCCTGAAGATTTTTGGCATGGTGACTACTATATTTAAGAAGAGATTTTTGCACCTCAGATTTCAAAAGATTGTGCCTAAAAATACAAAGAGGGAAAAAGAAAAACCCTCCTTAGAAATAAAAAGGCAACCAGAGGACACCCAATTGAAAAACAAAGCGTTTGCAAGCATGAAGTTTTAGTCTTGTTTTCAATCCACTTCCAAATACTCATCAGCTAAAGCCTGTCCTAGATGCCAGATAAACCAGTGGTCCTGCAGCTGCTGGACTGCATCCTGCATCCTGCATCAAAGGTTGCATGAGGACTCCAGCAGAGAAGAAGGCCTGAACTTGAGTGGACAAGGGGTCCTCCCTGCAAAGTATTACAGGCCTGGCTCAGAGAACGACAATAATAAAAATATTGAGCTGCTGTTTCACAGCAAGCCAACATATGGGGACAGCCTGTCCTGGGCCTGCCTGGTGCCAGCAGCACACAACCACTGTGGCCCCATCCCAAAGAGCTGGGGGCAGAAAAGCCATGTTCCTCCCCAGAGCAGTGTCACTATCCCTGCCCCATCAGGGCATTCCGGGGCCTGACCTGCACTTTGCCCTGCTACCCCAACTCCCCCCAAGGATGCTCTCCTCTGGTCCAGCCCCAGAAATGCCCAGACCACAGAGGAGCCAAACAGACATGAAGATCTTCTCATGGTTACCCCTCCTCTGCTTTAGCAGAATAAAGCAAAACAACTCAAAGCAGCACACAGACACTGGGAGAAACTCTGGAGACACCTTTTTGTAGCATACCCAGTGTCAAGCCATAGTAACAATTTTTAAAGCTTAACCAAAAAAACCAAACACCTTATTCTTTTTCCTTGATTCTTGGGATGCTCCCATCATCCTGGCGAAACAGCCGGGCCCCCTCTGCTGGTCACCAGCCCCGCAGCTTTCCCGCAGCACTCCAGCAGCCCTGCCTGCCTCCAACAGCCCCCAGGATCCCATCCCAGAGCTCCTGCTGCTTTGGAACACCACACCCCAGCCCTATAGCCCTCTAGGTGACTTAGTGCAGGGCACAAAACACAAAAAATGGGGCAAATAGGTTTTTGTAGGGGTGTTGCTTGTGTGCTTTTGCTTTGTTTTGTTGGGTTTTGTTCGCTGCATTGTTTTACCAGTGGTGAATTAGGGCTTTGCTGCAATTAAAATAACTTGAGCCTCATTTAACTTCTAAATGGATCACTGTCATCCTGAACTGCTTTTAATGCACCCTCAGAGAGGGTGATCAGACATTGGAATGGGCTGCCCAGGGAAGTAGTGGATTCTCCGTCCCTGGAGATATTTAAAAAGAGCCTGGATGTGGCACTCAGTGCCATGGGCTGGGAACCACAGGGGCAGTGGTCAAGGGTTGGACTTGATGATCTCTGAGGTCCCTTCCAACCCAGCCAATTCTATGATTCTATGATTCATAGCATGGAGCTTTTATCAAAGTGATCCTAAAAATCCACATGCCCTCCAAACGTCCTACAAAACCCCAAAGTGACTCAACTCAAAGAAAAACAGGGCTCCTTTCAGACAAACACAGCTCACAGGGTAACCTCTGAGCACACAGGTTAGCTGTTAGTTTGCAATATGGTGTAGGTAAATGCCAGTGAAGCCACAAGCTCTTGGGGTGTTTCTGGACCAAGGTCTTTAACTACAGACCAGAAAGCAATTCAGCCTTCTTCAGGAGAAAGAGTAAAAAGTCAAAATGTGTAAAGAGTCCCCCGGTTTGCTCAAAAATAGCCTACAAGCTTCTTGACAGCTTGGCAGCACATCCTCACCTTAGCACAGCACTCAGCTCCAGATTGGTGGCAGCCAGGAGCAGCCACCGATGTGACAACATTTCCTACCCACCAGGAAATCACTTCTCCTTCCTTCAGCTCACAAATTACTCTGACATTGGTTACTAATGACTGTAAGAAGTGTTTCAACAGCACGTGGGAAAACCTCCCCCCCTCCTCCCCTCTGTCCCTCAAACACAGCAAGCAGCAAACTCGGTGACCCAGAACCAAATTGGGACTTTCCTGGCCACAAAGGAGCCTCTTCAATCCCAATTGCATTCTGCAAAGCAAAGAAAAAGCCTCTTGACCACTTAAGCACACCCGTAGTGCCCCAGTTGCACAGACCAGAGCAAGATGCAGCCAGCAGAGCCCCATAAGGCTGCCAGACTCTGTTAGGTCTGCATGTCAGAAGGGAGAAAACAAATTTGACCAACCGTGTCTGAAGAGCTGAAAATAAGCATGATTTGGTTTGGTTACAAGGCAGTGTGGCATAAGGGATGCCCATAGGAGCCTTACACTTAAAAAAGTGGCAAGTATAACTGCAGCAGCAATTTAAGAAATTACTGAAATGTTTCCAAGGCATAATCTTATGGAGAAAAATTCCTTTTTATTTTTTTTTTGTCCTGCAAGGACAGACTAATGTTATGTGTTTCTGTAGGACTCATATCCAGGATGGCAGAAAAATCTGAAACTGCCCATTTGTGTATTACACATTACACATACTATTGGGCTTTTTCCTTTAAAATCAGAATTGAACTGCCTGCTGCTTGCAAGGCTTTGTAACAGGCCTATGCATTCACCCCCATCAAAGCACTTCACATCTCTCACTCATCTTTTGCTGCTTCTGTGAAAAGATAAAAACTGTAAAGGCCTGAAGTGCTTCAGCCCGAAATCATTCATGTTCAGGACAGCAGAGCACTTAACAGAGCATTTCAATAAATGAGATTCCTTTACCAACTAATCTAAGCTGTTTATTGTTTCCAAGGACCATGCACTTTCACAGCAGAACAGGAAGTTTTTACAGTTTAAGAAGTTCATTAAACTCTGGGGGGAAATTTAAACAATCGGTGACAGCTTTCATACAGCAAGGCAGTGCTGGGGAAGTCGCTACCCTCCTAAAAAAAAGGCAGAGAGGCTGCAGCTTTTAATTATAACACTTGCATTAAGCCCTAGTGACTTTGTTACTACTTCTAAATTGTTTTGGCCCAACACCCAGGGCTCACAACTGAGTAGAGCTATTTGCTCTTTTATTCTTGTAGCCAAACGCCGCTTTTGTCCAAACCTCAAACTCCTTTATCTGTAAACAGGCCAAAGCAAGGCAATGGAAGAAGTTAACGGGCTCAAGCACAAGAGAATGCTTCAGCTAGGAAAGAAACACTTCTTTGTCCATTTTCCTTGGTACAGAGAAATACATAAAAAAGGAGAGGAGGGTCTCAAGGGTGTTGGTTCAGTGAGCAGGCAGCTCCTGGTCAGCCTGGCCTTGGTTTGCACCTACCTGGGGGGCACATGCAGTCTGACGGAGCCTCTCTTGCTGTCCTCAGCTTTGCAAGTCCTTCACCCAGTTTCTGTTTGGAGGAGGAATAAAAACAGCCATTTAGAGAATACATCACATCTAAATGCAGACTGCATGTGCACACCAACTGCCAAGCCACCCAGCACGCTTCCTGCCAGGGAGAGGTCACTTTCACCCTGTGGTGTTCAGCCTCTTTGGATAATTGTGCCATAGGAGAGTAAAAACATTAAATGCTTCTTAGCAAATGGACAGTCTATGATGCTTGCATAGGGCAGGCAGAGAGTCCTGCATACCCTAAAAGTCACTTCAGCCAAGTGCTGTGGATTGGATTAATCCTGAGCAGCTACGTGGCCTGTGTCAGCACCATCTCTGTATGTTTGGTGGCAGAACAAAGCTCCTCTGCTCCACCATGGCCAGCCCCAGCAAGATAAAAACCCTGGGGAACCTCTGCAACAAACTGTGGTGCTGCTTCTAGACACCCTGGAGGTTGTACAGGGAGATACCTGCATGACAGATGCAGTCTGACTTGGCTGATTTTGTGCCTAAAATTCAATCTATGTGGAGTATTACAGGCTCTTTAGGAGCATGATAAGATGATGAAGGGCAGTGAGGCAAGCACTGCCTGCAAAACTGGGGTGCTCATCCACCAAAAGCCCAGAGTTTCTACCTCCAAGGTGAAAAACTCATTAATGGGACTACTGGAACACATAAAAATTCACAAAACCAAAGCAATGTCTACGTGGCATATTGCAGACAGATGTGTGACTGTGTTTTGCCTGCTCTCTAAGCCAAGCAAAATGTTCATTGCTGCATTTAGGACACTGCCAAGCCCAAGTTAATAAGTCCTGATGACAGGTAAGTTATATTAGCTCAGACATAGCACTTTGTGGCTGGGGCAGCCCAGCAAGGGTGGGAACATCTCATCATCACCTGTAGTCATTGTGCTCACAGTCCTCCAGGAATGCCCTGTCTCACCTTAAGTATTTACTTACTGAGTAAGGAGAGAAACCAATAATCTGATAACTTGAGTCCCCACATTTCAAAGAGAGAAAATTCAAAGTACTTACTGAATTCAAGGTGTTCAGACTTGAATTTTACACAGCTGATGACACAATCTGTGTTCAAATATTTGAACACTGTGGACGATTCAGGAATTAGGCTACCTGTGAATTAGGTTCTTTCCCTTTTATTCTGGGAACTAAAGTAGCTTTATCTGTTGTTGAAATCCTATGAATTCCTTTCTAGAGGCTTGGACGTGATGCTAAGAGGTCCTGAAAGTATCAACATCATTTCATAGAACTTGACAAAGGAGTTGTTCTAAGGGAAGTGTAAATAACAGAATGGTCCAGCTGACTTCTGTAGCACATACACTTCCCGTGAGAAAAAGTGGCAAGAAAGTATCTAAAGAGACTTCTCTGACAGCCACTTGCAGTCTAAATATTATAGAGTCACTCACATTTTATTTTAAAAGTAATTAGAGTGAAGAAGATGATCAAAGAAACAAAAATAAGCTCTTCCATACTTTCAGTTCAGCAGGCATCACTGGGAACAGCAGAGGAGATCTGCTCCAGTCCTGAATCCTGGAGCAAGTCCTCTGTTCTCCCATTGAATTGTTCTTGCCATGAAACTGATTAATCTGGACATTTCTGCTTACTACAGACAATAAATCCATGAATTTGTGAACAAAATGGTCCATTTTTGTTTACAACTGGGTACTTCTATAATCCTGGTTACCATGTCCCCACCAGTTTGAAAACAACACACTTCAAACTGGGGCTTTTGACCTCGACCAAGTGGAGGTGCTGCCATATTTGGACCATGCTGTTGGAAGTGTCTTGGAGGGCATCAAAGCAGGACCCTGCAGCACATCCCACTAAAGGAGCAGTCAAGGGAAGGGTGAGGTTCCACCACATTCAAATCAGCAATTTCTCCAAAGTCAGACAAATAAATGCCTGTCACAGGGCCAGCAACTGTATCGTAATTGTTCAAATCAGCTTTCATTGCCTTAACTACACACTCACCCTGCCTTTATTATTTCCTATCCTCTTTTGCTTGCCAAATATTTAAATAACACTCAAAGCAACAGAGTCAGCAAGTTGGTGCTGTATGTGCTGCTCTTTATATGCAGTTCTATCATAAATCATGCCAGCAAAGCTCTAGATTGGTATATGGAATCATGCTCTTTGGGCAGAGAGAGAGAACAAAGTATGCTGGGTTGTGCACAGAGAACGTCTTTGCTTTCACTTCTGAAATACTGTGGTAAACTTCAAAGAAGGACCAACACAGAATTTAACAAAAAAACCTGACCCTAGGCATCACTTGGTGTTCATGATGATGGAAATATTCTCTCGCTGTCCAGAAACTCTCAAACACAGAAAGGGCAAAAGTCTCATGTAACAGAGGGGAATTTGGTCAAGAAGCAGACTCTTTCTGAAACTTTACCATAAATTACTAAGTTCATTTAAAATTCCTATTAATAGATAGCACCATCACTGCCATGCATTCCTTGAATCTATTACTTGTTTCAAAGTTTGTCTTCAGTATTGACAAAAGTTTGGTCATACTAAATGTTTCAACAAGCTCACTCTTGCATTAGAAACCCAATTATGTGGTTTTGTTTTATTTTCCCTTGTACAATCTCCATCTAAGCATTCCCAGTACAAAACAAGCTTTCCACACTTAACTAAATCTCAGCAAGAGGTTGCACATGATCTTAGGCAGTGCCACAGAAACCATTCCCATTGCTAAGCACATTTATTGGGGTAATTGGAACAGAACCACTGTCACAACTGGCAGGCTAATTCCTGCCTGGAGAAAAGACATTAGCTGGATTTTGTGATTACGCCTCCCAAGCACCCCTGTGGTCTGGTATTCAGAGTTTTCACAGAAATATTTTTTAACATTCCCCTTTTATCAAGACCATAAATGCAACCAAGTTTCCAGGAGAATGGACGTGCTGTGGAAGTGTCAGCAATACCCTCACTGTCACTTCAGCAGTAACAAGCAACAGCAGGAACTGTCCCCATCTCCTTGTCCCCCCAGTGCTGCCTCCATCCTCCCCTCACATCCCACCCCACACACAGCTGAACCAGATCTGCTCCCCAGAGCTGCTCACAGCTGGAAGGCACAGCATAAAAATACATTTTTGCACGGCTGAGGCTTTCTGGCTGTAATGATTTTAATGCAGCACCGTGTTTTGCACCCCACTCAGGCCATTAATAAAATCCCAGTGTAAAACCTTCCCAGATGTTAGAATCGATCACTCGGGAGTGTCCTGCAGCAGCCTCCTAAACCCTGTTGAATATTGCTGCACTTTATGAACTACTGTTTCCATAAATCCTGCAAACCAACTGTGGAATCTTCAAGGGTTTCTTATGAGTGATGGGAGCCCTTCCCCTCGCTGTAAAAAGCCCCAAACCTAAACACCAGAGTCTGGGGGAAAATATAACCCTTGGGTAAAGCCTAACTTATCTGAGAGAAGTGGTTTAGTTATGGAGAAAGTAATCAGTGTGGATAATTGTTCTCCAGGTAGGTGTCTTTCAGCACCAATATCTTTAGCAAATAATTTCAGAAGACCTTGCGACTGAAAGTGGAGTATCTAGCTGCTGGTCTTTTCTACCCGCCATAAATCAGCTCAGCACTGCTGGACCACATGATACGCTGTGATAGACAGTCTAGATAACAGGGATCATGTTCATAAAATTCTAACAAGGAAATTATAGTCCATTACATCGAAAGATAATAGTATTAAGTGCTCGGGTTACCTTTGCCAGTGAATAGCATAAGGAAAAAGACGCACGTCCCCAAACCTTGCCCTGCCCGCCCTTCCACCCGGGGCATTTTCCCTTCTAAACCAGGAGAGTTTTGCCACGCCTCGCCCTCCAGTCCCCCTAATCGAAGCGGCAATAAAAAGGGGGAAATTTTCGGTGAAAGTTTTCCAAAAAGAGATGGAAAAGCCGGTGGCAGAAGGAGCAAACCCCGGGCTCCCCGCGCCGGAGCAGGAGCCGAACTTTCCCAAATTTCTCGCTCTGGGGCTGTGGGGCTGCGGTGTCCCCGGTGTCCCCGGTGTCCCCGGCCCCGCCGCCACTCACCTCTCGGAACAGCTGCTCCAGCCGGGGCTGCAGCGCGTCCAGCAGCGGCTCGGGGCCGGAGTTTCCCCGCTCCTCCAGCGCGGCCAGCCGGCCCTGCAGCTCGGCTGTCTTGGCTCCCAGGAGCAGGCAGACGGCCACGGCGGTGAGGGAGAGGAGGAGGCAGAGGGCGGTGGTGGCGGTACCCGCAGCGCCGCTGCCCGCGCTCATCGCGCCGCGCTCCGCGCCGCTGCGCGGGTTCCCCCTCGGCTGCCTCCCGCCTGCCCCCGGCGGCGCATCCAGCGCCCGCCCTTGCGCGCTGTGCGCCCCGCCGCGGAAGTGGGGCCGGTGGCTGCGGAGCGACCGCTCTCCTCCGCTCGTCCTGCCAGCCCGGGTCTTAAACGGAGGAAGCGGGGGGTGGCGGCTCCCCCCGCCGCCTCCCCCGCGCTGGGGAAGGGGGGATGCTCCGAGCGCGGCCCGCCGCCCCCCCAGGGGGGATTACGCGGAGCAGATCCCACCCCCGCCGTCCGGCCCCCCGCGGGGACCGCTCCACTTCCCCCCGCCCCTCCGGGGTCCCGGCGGTGCCCTGCGGGCGGCCCCGGAGCCGGGCAGAGCGGGAGCCGCTCGGGGTGCGGGGTGGCGGGCGCGGAACGGGCGCGGAACGGGCGCGGAACGGGCGCCCTCCAGCGGGACCGGAGCGGGATCCCCCCGGCGGGACGGTGCCACCGGGTTGAGCCGATCTCCGCGGGGGCACCGGGCTGGGAAATGGCCTCTCGTCTGCTGTGGCAACTGCAAGAAATGTCACCCGGGTGGGGATTGGTGTTCTTTCTGTGCCACAGCCACTGATCTTCCCTAGAACAGAGACTCTGTACAACTACCTGAACGGAGGTTGTAGCCAGGGGGGGGTTGGGCTCTTTTCCCAAGCAACTTTCAACAAGACAAGAGGACATGGTTTTAAGTTGTGCCAGGGGAAGTTTAGGTTGAATATTAGAAAGAATTTCTTCACGGAGAGGGTGGTCAGACATTGGAATGGACTTTCCAGTGAGGTGGTGGATTCTCCATCCCTGGAGATATTTAAAAAGAGCCTGGATGTGGCACTCAGTGCCATGGTCTAGCAACTGCAGCAGTGGGTCAAGGGTTGGACATGATGATCTCTGAGGTCCCTTCCAACCCAGACAATTCTATGATTCTATGATTCCCAGCAAAACCCGGTGGCCTTCCACCGTGTAGGGTAACATGCTGATGTTACACAGTGAAGTGACCTGACTGCTTTAGGGAGCCCTCAAATGAGAAAAACTACGCTCAAGTACAAGACTAAATACCCCCCGACTTTGTCAAACGTCCTTGCATTTTCCGTGGTTACAGACTGCATTGTATCAACTTTTAACTCACCTATAAAACATCCTTGAATAACTTGGTGCCTCTCTAGACTCCACACACATACTCTTTGTCTCCTGGCCTCAGACCTGGACTTTCTAGGAGTAATTCTTACTTCCAGAAGAGATGAGCAAGTCCTGGAACCAACTCAGAAAAATCTGCTAGGAGTGGTGCCAGTGAGATGCACGCAGACATCTGGATACATACATTGAATTTTTATAGCCACTATTTCCAAACCAGTTATCCGGGCAAACCTGTACCATAGCTAAAAACTATGGCCTGTTCTTCAAATTCCATTTTTTGAAGAGCAATCTCTTCCTTACCTTCTTTTCTCCCTCTCCTGTTTAAGGCTTCATGGGCTCCATCAACTGCCTGTGCACAGTAACTATCACTTCAGGGTGCAAAGCATCTTCTCCTAAAATGTGTTCACATTCCCTGAGCCCAGGGACACCTGGAAATCAAAACAAGGGGAAGGACTGATCACTGCTGTAGCTGTTAAACCCTGTCCCAGAACCTCTGACCCCTTCTTTGTGAAACTTCTGAAGTTCTGGATCTTGTACACTGCATTTCAGCAACAAAACCTGCTCTGTTCGCTTAAAAAAAGAGCTTTATTTTGTCCTACCACCCATGTTTAGTAAAATGTGTAACTGACCCCTTACAGCCTATTGTCTACAACTATTGTCTGCCCAGCTGAACCATTCACCCATTTATTAGCCACAGGTGCATCAGGTACAAATCAGGACTTATCATTATTTATCATTATTTACCAAGAGCTCCAGGCAGTTGCTATCAATTTAATCCCAATATGTAGATCACAAACTACCCCAATCATACTCATACAAGACAACTGGGATGTGTTTGAGTATAAACCTTGGCCTTAGTGAAGACAGAACCAGAGGGAGACCCCAGGCAGACCCCCTGGCACCTGGTTGCTGCTCAACTGCTAACAGCTCCACATGCTCCACTGGGAGCCCAGGGATGCTGGATCCCTGCCCCTTCCAACTAACACTTCTTTTGCACACACTGCGAGGCCTCCAAAACTCTTGGCACCTCGTCCCAGATGGCATGTTCATCTGGACAGTGCAATTTTTTAATTTTACTGGGAGAAGCAAAGTGAATTTAAACAGGTTTTCATAGTATATTTTCTTAGCATGTATCTCCTTTAGCGAGTGATGTGGATTTTAGTTAGTGTTCTTAACAAAGGCCTTCAAGTACTCCTAAGCAAGAGTACACAATCCTTCTAATTGTGATACAACTTTTATAGTTACAGTTTTATAGTTACAGCAGCACATAAACTTCTTTCATCCCATCTGCCTTTGATTTGCATCGTTCAGCTGATAAGCTCAGCCAAGTCCTTGCTTTGTCTCTGAAGGTGTGGGATGGAAAGTGCTGCTGGAAGGAGCCAGGGAAAGAATTCACTCCCATCCTCTGCAGTGCTACCCACTGGCTGGATGGTGACAACTGTTAGGTTTTTCTCACGTAGAGAAGAAACAGTGAGGTGAACATTAGCATCCTAGGAAGCAGGGTGTCTATAATGGGCTATAATCAAGCACAGGAGGGGGCACTGGTTACAGGATTGTTTCAAAGCCCAGCTATATTCTGCTCCCAAGTCAGAGATATGCATGTCTGGAACCTCTTGCAAATTAAGCCTCCTCCACATCAGTGGAACAAGGACACCAGTTTAAAATCTTGCTGTGCATTAGGACTTACTCAGCAAGCACACAACCTAAAGCCAAGCTCCTGCAGAGCTGAAGCAATTTACTGTTTCCTTCCATAAGACAGGCTTGCGTGGTAAAGTCAGGAACAAAATAAATGGCCAAAACATACTTGTTGCATCTCTATTGACAGCCAGCCTGAATGAACCCTACAAGGAAGCTGCCCTTCCTCCTGCTGAGCAAGCCAGCCACACTGTGTCAAACAGACTAAAGAAAGAAGTGTTGAACAAAACCAAGAAAACATCAGCTTAACATGAAAGAGTGAAAACTACCAAAGTGCATTAATGGAGCTTATAAAGTAATATCGGGGTCCCAGATGAAAATCTGTCCTCATAGTCTCATGACAGTGTTTTGCAGCTGGTTACCAATATATCAGTAAATAGAGATAAAGCTCCACAGAAGTAAGTAGTTGAAAGCTTCAGAACGATCTTCTTACTATTTCAAAAGAAGGGTTTAAAAACACCACCATTCTCTTGCATGCAGTATTCTTCTGCACTATACTCCGGGGGCAATGCAATCCTTCTAGAAACTTTATCATGGAAACACTGATCTCTAAAGAATCAAAACAAAATTGAAATTAAGAAATGTTACTTTTCAATCCTTAAACAAAAAAAAAAAAAAGCCTAGAAATACCTAAACAGTGAACACAAACAAGTTTCCTTGTCCAAGAGACTAATGAGCCAGCCAGAGCAATGCATGCTGTTTAACAGAAAATCTAGGAAACAGGAGACCCACAAGAGATACCTCAATAGAACAGACACTGATTTCATCCACATTTCCAATTGCCATGATCAGTGACACAGCATGATGAAGTAATATTAGCCCTTAAAATCTTCTCTACAACTAATAAAAGGAAGCTTGTTAAAAATGTTTGTTGTTTTCTAAGTTTGTTCAGCTACCTCAGAGGCTCCTCACCTCATGACAGATGCTTAATTAACCCCTCATCTGCAGAAGAGGAAGGTGCAGATTAAAAGAGAAAACCATTTTCAAATATGAAAATTACTTTTATTTTTCACTTTGATACCCAGACTACAACTGTTCAACAAGGTAAACGTAACAGTTATACAAAACATTATGTAAATATTTACAGACTTAACTGTACAAAATAATTTAACGTTTACAAAAGTTTCATGCAACCTCTGCTGACTGACACAGTCTAGGAAATCTCCTTGGAGAAGCATAGAAGACATGTAAATTTATTTATTTAATGGTTCAAAAAAAGGATGCTGCAAGGCTTCATCAAGAGTAATTCTTTTGGCTGGATCATATTCCAGCATCCTGCGAACAAGGTCAAACAGACTTTGATGATCTGTGTCCTGGCAATGCATGAATTCCTAGAAAAAAACAAACAAACAAACAAAAAAGCTCAAGTATTTTAGAGAGATGTTTCAGAACAACTGCAGTTCCAAGGAAATAAAAATGTTGTCTCCCACCTTTAAAGGCTTACAGCGCCTCCTAACATATCGTCCTGCAGAACTGTGTTCATCCCAGTCCAGTTGGTCATGGTGAAAGTAATGCTTTCTGCATAGAGAGGAAAATAATTAAGATAGTCAGTGTGTAAAGTGGGCACATGTTTATAGAAAAAGTTCTAAAACACCAGAAGTCTTCCTGCATTTCCCTCGGCATTTGGGAGTAACACATTTTTAGATAGTATTTATTCACAGAGAACTGTTGCTCTTACATTACCATTGTCACAGTATTTATAAAACAGGCTCTTTAGGATGCCAGTCCACAAAGAAGCCACTGAAAACCTTTTCCTCTCCAAATAAAATCTTCTGATGACAGCAAGTCCTTTATTCTCTCAGTTTAAAGAAAAATGGGTGTCTAATACTGTTTTGGTGCCCTCTCCAAACTTAGCTGTAAAGACTTAATTTAAATACAGTCATACTCAGTTACTGTTCAAGAGGCTGGCAGTGGTATTTTGGTTGCTGGCAACTCAGATTAGAACCAGAAAAGAGGACTATTGTCAACTACTTAATTCACCTAAATGTGACACAATTTTGTAACAAGAAGACTGGAAGTTTCCTTATCTTCAGAAGCTCAAAGCTAACAACGGAAACATACGATTTCTCTTATAATAGGAAAGCAGTGGGCAACTTACTTCTATAATGAACTTACCTGGATTTCTTGATCATGTGAGTTGGCAGAGGCCCCAGTATTCTTTCCATCATTGCCAAATGTTCTTTACTATCATGTGTCTGTGTAGAAAAAGTAATGAGGGCATTTAGCACATTCTTCTGCTCTCAGCAACTTGGTATCAACAGTCATCTACAACCTAGATGTTTGCTGGAGTACTGTCACACTACCTGTATACCTTTTCACTTTAATTTATTAAAATAAAGTTATGCAGTACAGTTCTCTATGCAGCACTTTCCTTGGCTAAGGTGACTGCTGAGTTAACGAATCAAGTTTTGTGTATGTTTTCTTTATTTCTAATGCCAGCAGTATCTTTTTAGACTCTAGGCAGACTTCCATCATCCAAAAAGCCAGAACAGATGACCTTAGTAGTCTGAAGGAGAGGATATCAGACATCACCTTTTCATATAAGCATGCTGTCTTTACAGTCTCATCTATTTAATACTTAAAAGCCTGTACAGTTTGCCTTTTTTACAGTAAAAGTTAAGTACATGTCATTAAAAGATCAAAAGCCGTAAGAAGAACTTTTAATTTAACTGTATGTACGTACCTGAAATACTGTAAATCCCAGGTAATACTCAATCAGAATACAACCAATACTCCAAACATCACAAGGCTGCGACCATCCCAGCGCTGTAAAAAATCCAAAGTTTGTTTTTTAATAAGTTTCCAAAACCTGTAATCTACCAAACACATGCCCAGTTTCCATAGACTTACTGGTGCCCCTTTTACCCCTCCACACCTTTACAAAACCTTGGTAGGAGAAAGTGGGAAGGGAATGTTTCAACCTCTGTTTTGAAGTATTTCTTTTCCTGAAATACTTCAAGAATTCTCATACTGCCATCTGTGAGAGATGACTGCATAATAAGAACCATGAGCAGCTACTTCAGTTTATGAAGCAGACATTTTAATGCACTGTAATTAACCGTCAGAAAGTTCAGAAGTCTTTACTGACCTAAAATAACCTCAGGAGCTCTATAGTGTCTTGTAGATACTAATGTGCTGTGATGCTCATCATCAAAAGTTGCACTTCCAAAATCAACAACTTTGATGTCTGTGTTTTTTAGAGTGCGTTCATCTCGCTTCTGCAAGGAAAACAAAGATGCTAATGGTCAGTGGTTTTCAGAAGTATGATTAAGCAAAAGGTATCATCACACTGCCTTTATTGATTTTCAAAATACTAATTAATACAAAACACTAAAAATTAAACTTCTGCAATAAAAACACTCCTCCTAAATATATATCACTTCCTATTCATCTCAAGCTCAAAGAAAAAGGAGCTGGTAACAAAGTGATTAAATCTGAACACTGAAAACGTCTGAGTAAAAAGACCTTCCCCACAGTACAGGGCTCCTTTCCTCTTCAATTAAAACCTTCAAGTTAACTTCAGTTAGTTGTTAATCATTTTGTTTGTTTCTGTTCCACTGGTGGATACACTCATTTATACAAAAAAATAAAATCAAGCCTTACGAATAAACCAGAGGCAGTGATGTCCATACTGCTTTTTTTTTTCCTGTGTAAAAAAGTTCTTATACATTGAAAAAAGAACAGCATCATAAAAGGAAACTTCTATTTCTGCCAGTACTACAAGTGATCTGTGTAGAAACACTTTTATGTCTTAATGTTTTCCTGCATTTAGAAGGAAGACACTGGTTAAAAATAGTCCTGCTCAGGGTCCATGCCAATACTAACACTGCCCTATGATCAACACCCCAGAATGATTACAAACAGCAAATTTATCTTAGCTATAAAGCCAAGGACAGGCACGTCAGCTTCAGTAAGGCAGAGAGCATGACCTGATACCCTTCTAAAAACACAGGGATGCTCTAAAAAAAGTGATCCAAAAATAGGTTAGAAATACAAAGGAAAAAACCTATCTAAATTCAAAGCTATTAACACTATGCTTCCTATGAAGGCCAGCTCATCATTAAATCGTAAAGAACTTAACTAGTTATGAAATGTAACAGTTTACTTTGAATCAGTTGCTTTCTGCAGAGAAACTTTTTGTGCTCTTTTCTAAGAAACATAACACTATCACTTGACCTTTCTACACAGACTACTTTTTCTAAAAAGGAAAATTCAGATGAAGATAGAAGTAGCCCAATTCAAGTTGGGAGAAACAAAGAACAAACTTACCATTTTGGCATTGTACTTCACGATATAATCAGACTCCACAAACAAGATATTTTCAGGCTTTAAATCTGTATGAGTGAGTTTATTATGGTGTAAAACTACAAGGAGAAAAGAAACAGTATTCTAGAATTAAAATATTAATTTCATAAAGGAAAAAAAACCCCACTTGTAAGAGTACTGAGATTTACTTACAGTTTATAGACTGGCAAATTTGATAAGCCATATTTCTAATGTCATTAATATGAAATGGCAGAAAGCTGTTTTCCTTAATAAAATCGTAAGTACTAAGTCCCAGGAGCTCAAAAACAATGCAAACATGGCCATGATGGTCAAACCATTCCAGCATCTGGACACAGCGGCTAAAAAAAAAAAAAAAAAATAGTGAAAATTCTTTTTTTCTGAGCCTTTTTCAAATTGTCAGTATGCAGGCTATTTGAAATTTATACTTACAAAGTGCTGCTTGGATCCATGGTGTTTAAGTGTTCCAAAACCTGTATTTCTGAACGGGCTGCTTCCCGGTATCTACCAACATTTTTCACAATTTTAACTGCTACATGCATTCCTCTCCTTTAAAAAAACAGAATAGCAACACCAACTTAATTATTGTTAAACACCTAAAACTCCAAAGCAGTTTGGTTTTAATACAGCAATATTTAATGTTATGGAGAAGTCTTGAGTTGGATTAGGGGAGTCTGCCTTAAGCATATTGCACTTAACCAGAACTGGTTTTATAAAGAAATGCAATACCTGTCCTTCCTTTGTCAAGTACTCACAGTATATGCTAAGCTAACTACTTCTCAGTTTTATCATCTCATCTAAGGCAGAACAAACATCAGGCATCCCTCTGCAAGATGATTTTAAAAAATTAGCAAAATTCTAACTGAGGAAGGTGCTACAGTAACTTCTTGAAGATTAGATTCTGAGTATTTTGTACGAGTGAAAATTGACCTGCACTCAGTGCAACATTCAAACTGTGAGGTCTCTGTAGGGCTATTGAGACTCTAATGACTTGAGACCAGTCTGCCCACACAACACAATCTCAAGCTGCTAAGCAGACTTAATTGTGAAATGAGAGAACAAACAAACCAAAGGCAGAAGAAAAATACTAAAAGCAAGTCACGGAACTGCAGATATGAAACATATGGTAAAATTACCCGAGTTTTACTAGCTGTTAAAAATGCCTACCACATGCAAAAGTCATGGAAATACAATAATTTTCCTACCCTCCACCAAACACCCTATTACAAGTACCCATTCTATCAAAATTGAATTGGATACTGGAGTATTGTGCATTCAGAAAACTCTCAAAGGATTATTCTGATTATGGAGACTCAGGAAAGAATTCAGAGCTTGATCAGTGCCAAGCAACTACTTTCATTAAGAACCAAAACTACTTTCTCAGCATCTCCCTACCATTATCTTCTAAATGTCAGTCTCCCTAATCAATTCCATACTCTTTACACACACACACTCATTTTTAGATATGGCAACAACACTTAGAGAACCAACAGAAAAACATAAAGCAAAACACAGGCCTCCCTCTTTGAAAGCACAGATGACATCTACTTAGTAATTAGTCATTTGCACTGTGTGGTTATATAGTGTGTATTGAAAAAAAAGTATAGTTATAAAAACGATTATTTTTGAAAGAAGCCCTCTCTAAGCGTATGTTTTCCAAGAAATGTAGTTAAGCAAATTTAAGGCATTCTCAAAAGCTTAGAGGAAAAGAAGTATTTCTCTATACCATCCTGTATAAAGTCAATACCATCTAAGGGCCTTTCACAGAGCACCAGAAGAAACAAGAAACATTTACAATGTTGAAACAGAGGACTCAAGAGCTTCAAAAACAGTAAGGCACAGCCCTGTTATCACCTGAACATCCTCAGAAATTTTATGCTAGAAATTAGCTTACAAGGTAGCTCTCAAAACCAGTATAATTTATTTCTTAAATATACTGTAACTCTTTCTTTGAATCGAAACGTTTCTTGAAAAGAAAATGTCCCTGAGCTTAAATTTCTGTGCTCAATAGTGTCTCTTGTTATGAGATTCACTTATACAGATAATCAGTACTTACATATCATGATCTATGCACTCCACTACTTTTCCAAAAGCTCCTTCTCCTAAAGTCGCAACAATTTCATCTAAAAAGAACAAACACAAGTTAGAATTATAAAAGTACTTAAATCAGAATGAATATTATTAATGTAGACTTTAAAATGTGCCATTACAAAAGCATAATTACTTTAAATCTCAGCATCTCAATGCATTATTTTATTGGACAGGTGTCATGAAAACAGTTAGCAAAAACCTATCTCTTGTTCTAATCTCAAGTTTCAAGTTCATTTACTAATTGGAACTTTTTGAACACAGTATTTAAATTCTACAGAAAAGAAGATATGCAAAAAAACAAAAAAGCACAAAAAAAACAGAACAAAAAGAGCAATGAAGATTTCTTTAGCCCCCCTCCTCTGACATACTATTCTAAACAGATTTTTTGCTGAAAAGTTTTTAAAAAGTGTTGAAAAATGTTCTATACATCTTGCTCTTAGAACGTCTCCACTTTCACAGATCAGGTGACCCTCCTCATCATCCTCTATACTCCTGGATCTTTTCCTTCGGTGGCTCTTCTGGAAACGGCACCAAGATCGTCCAGCCAATCAATTTATCAGAGTGAATTCAGGGCAGAATAGGCAATTCATTCAGCGGGGAGATATTCAGGCATTCAGTTACACACCAGGCCACGAACAGTTGGCAGGAGCAATTTCAAATTCAGTCCCCAGAAATTCACAGGGCACAGTTTATGTTACAGAAGAAAAACATGGCAAGGAACAGATTTTCAGATAAATACTTAAAGTGATAAAGCAACAGAAAAAACAACACAATTTTGTTTCTCAAACAGTGGTTTAACTGAAAGCAGATTAAGAATGCAACATCACTATTTCTAATACTTTGCTAGCAAATAGCAAACAACGGTATTTATTTACATATCTAAACTTACAGTCAGGTGAAATATTTCTATTTTCAAAGCAGACACTTTGTATAATGTAAGCATTAAAAAATATCAAGTAATTTTACTTCCCTCATGTTCAGAGAGAGAAGAAAAATTATTCTGAAGTCCCTAATTTGCACTAATACAACTCGCTGTCTTCAACTGGAGAAATGTGACATAAAGCACCTGGAGTTCACCAGTTGCACCAGTGGGCATCATGCCAATACTGAGAAATCCAGAGTGCCTTCAAAGAAGGTAAGCAGCAAACTTATCCCATCTTCAGTGAGACATTAGCTGCCATTAGCCAGGCATGTGGCTTATCAAAGTTTTCTGGAACCAGGTGTAGAACTGTAGAACTTTTTCTCATCAATTTACCAGACATGCAGGCTTCAGAGTTCCAATTATGCTCATATTAAAAAGGCATGTCACTTCACTTACTTTTAGTAATAGGATGTATGGCAACTACCTGAACAATCATAGTTCACTATGATCTAAAACTAACAGTTGACATCTGTACTTTGAAACGGGTTACCTGTTTTCAATTTTAAAATAACATTTTTCAGATTAATCCCAGTGGTCTTAACTAACAGCCACCTATGTTCACCTTGTTTCACTAGCACTGATGACAATCCCACCCCTCACCCAACAGTCTGATCCAAAAGTCTCAACCAAGAACATATTAATATGCCCACAAATGGACTCAACTACAAATCCTTTTTAAATAATACAGTATTTCTTAAAGTACTGTGACCAGGGATTTAAGTTCTAACACTCACTTAAGAGGTTTATTACCACTAAATCATTAATAATAAAGTTAAAAATTACTCATACCGAATGTGATTGGTGACTGGAGCAATGATGTCTCTTATGCTTCCTTTTATGACTACTTTTCCTGCTCCGACCAGAGGATTTGCTATAGTGATGGTGGTGACTCTTTTCATAGTCTCTGTGATAATGCCTGTGGTCATATACTTCACAGAAGTCATTTCTGTATTCCTCAACATATCTCCGGTCATGATGGTCTCTTTCATTTATGGCTCTATCGTCCAAATAATGACTGAAAATATATTTTAAGTGAATGTTCTCCACTTCCAAAACTTGAGGTTCCAACAAGATAAGTGACTTGAGCTGAGTTACAGTTACGCAGTATCTGCCTTTACATCAACAATGGTTTCTAGTTGACTCCCTCCCCAAAAATAGAGGAGCTTTTGATGTTACTTTATTAGACATCTAACAACATTATCAGTCTCCAATACACAGCAGCCATTCATATGAACAATATATAATTCATCCACAGTTTGCACAGTAAGAAACTCAGACTCAAAAAGGAGAAACATTTGCTAAAATATACTGAGTAACTCAGTTACAATCTATAAAGTCAAAGGATAAAACATTTGATACAGCAATAACCGCCTTATATGCTTTCAATAATCAAAGTGTTAAAAAGGAAAATAGAACCTGGAGACTGAGAGAAGCAGCATTGTTCTTAGTGCTCTGCATTAAACATTAAAAAAACCTTTTAAGAAAGCTGCTGAGGGGCTTAAGAAAGCTCCCATACCACAGTACACCTACCCCTTCCAGCATTTTATAAGCATGAGTTCTCAAAAGAAGAGCCCATGGGATCATCTTCCCAAGGAAAAAAGAACAACACATCCTTCCAGTGGAAACAGCGTGGGAGAAAAAGCAAACCACCTCCAAATTAGTAAGACAAACTCATACTTACCATTGTATTCAATGGTTAAGAAACCTTTTCCTTTTGTACACATTAAGTAAATGAAAAGGCATACTTTTACTTGAAATTTAATATAGGCTGTATTCAACACTGATACTTAACTGACACCAGTGAAGCAAACCAGTAACATTTATTTGTTTTTATTAAAGAATTCCAATTTAATGGCTCAGGCACTCCATTAACAAAACCAGCTACCTCTGAAACTTCTTTTAAGGGAGCCACACCTCAAGGAATTGCCAACTTTGGGCACTCAAAACCACTTCTCCTGAAAACATGTATATTAGACATAAGAAACACCAGTGCTACTCAATTCAGAGTCTTATACCTTTCTGAAAGGCGATTTGATTTATAGTGTTTGCTTTCTTGTCCACTGCTGTGGGATCTTTTCCTGCGTTTACGGCTGCTACTGTGCTTCCTCTGATCCCAGCTCTTCCTCTCGTCCCATTCCGGACAATGGGAATGCTTTGAGTGCCGCATCTGCCTCTGGAAAAACAAACAGGCAGACACATCAAAGGCAAATGCATTACACTGTATCTGTAGGTGCAAGTCAACTACTGCAGTGTGATCAAATATGAAAGAACTAGAAAGAATCATTTCCTCCATTCTTTTTCATCAGCTTCTCCTACACGATTTTGGTTTTGGTTGAGTAGACAGCTTCTCATCCTAACAATGTAACACTGTTACAAAACATAAATCTAGAATAAATAGGCCAACTCATCTCCTCTTAATAGCTTCAAACATGTAATTAAAGCCTGTTTTAAATAAACTCTCAAGTGACTAAGCAGAACAATTTCCGTACTGAAGTCCTCTGTTGGAGAAGACCTGATCTTCAAACATCCTCTCCAACAAAACCTGGATTTAGCTCTTCATATTGTGTGGTATGCAAGTTACTACACAAAAGTATGTTAAATCATTTTAAAAACTTCTTTCATAAAACTATTAACAGAGTACTGTTAAGCAGATGCTTTTTAAAGTGTCAGCAACAATCACAGTGAACTCTGATACATTAACTTAGAACTCTGCAGTGCTATGAGGGCAAGCCACCATTTTTGAGCTCTATTAGCATGGAGGTATATGAGGGTGTTTTACAATTTGGCTGATGGCCAAAGCAAAATCCACCAGCTTGCACTGATGGATGTTATACGTAGGAATTCTGTGTTCAAACAGGTACATGCACAACTGGAAAGAAAGGAAATTAATACACAACTGTAGAATTAAAGAGGATAACAAAAGCAACCATTGTTCAGTCTTCTTTGGCAGCAGTTTTTGAAAATAAGAACTAAGCTTGCCTTTCTGTTTCAGTATGTTCTGAAGAATGAACTAACACAAGACAAGAAAGTTTCCATAATAAGCAGTGACAGCAAGAAAAGTAGTTTAAAAACAAAGATAGTACTAAAAAATTAAATGATGATTGCGTAAATTTACGAAGACAACAGTGGCTGCCTCTATTCCAGCTGGACGTAAGAAGAAGGAAACTTTTAGAACACATAAATGGCAAGCCTCTTCTGAAGAAGTTTTCCCCTTGCTTTTGTGATTTTGTGACAGGCTGGCAGATAAAAAAAAAGCTGACAACCGCACCGATCTTTTTAAAAAGAATTTGCTTTCAAAACACAAATACAATGCATAGTGACAAACTGCACAAAAACAAGTGGCTGGTATACCTTTTGAGTTAGTCATGACCTAGGTCTCATTAAATCTTAATTTACTTATGATACATTAATAAGAAAAAAAACTTCATGTATTGAATGACAAATAAAAATGCCTAAAGGATCAATACAAAACCAAACAGTCTTATTTATACGCAAAAATTCCTTCTCTTCGTACCCAGCTCTGTATCCATTTTATTGTTTCCAACTTACATAACTCAAATTATGAAACACATTCAGGTTTCAGTTATTCTACTTGTAAGGTGAAGAGCTCTCCCCACATACTCAGTTATATGTGAACTGAGAATTTTACCAATGATTGCCTTTTTTCTATTTTCTATTTTCCCCATTTGGCAGAAGGCAGGCTGCACGAAGTCTATAATGGATTAATATCTAACTAAAATAGCCATTAAAGTGTCCTGCAGATGGAGACTTGGGGTGGAAGGATGGATATTCAACATGGGTAACTGGAAAAAGGTTTAGCTGAAGACTAACTGCTGCTAAATTATACTCAGAGGCACAGTGAATTACTGGAATTAAGATCCAAGTCGCAAATCCTGCCCCTAAAGGAGCCAAGTAAATGCAAATGATGAAGAAATTGATAGAATCGGTCTGTGGGAGGCACAAAATGGCCAGAATCCATTTTACAGTAGGAGCTACCTGAGAGATTGGTTTTTTTTACTATTACGCACTCCTAAATTTATGCAGCAAAGCACTTCACTTATGTAATACTGACAGCTACCACGAACACAGGCATTCCCATAGCATGTGTCCCTGATCTACATCACAAGCCATTTTCATTCTCAATTTTCCATAACCTGTCTCAAACAGGAGCCACGGCCCTTTTATAAAATATCAATATGTAAAGCGCCACAAGAAGGCCACAAAGTCCTGTCATAAGCTGCCTACACAGCATTTTCTAAATGTCTCTTGTCAAAAACTTGGCAGGCTGTACAGATCGGGAGAGGTCAAAGGCTTATTCCTCTGAGATGACCAAAGTCCCTCGGGCGGGGCCGATCTGAGCGTCTTGGGGACCAACACACAGGTGCAGGTCCTGCAGAAGACGCCCACAACCCCACTCCACGGCCACCAAATCTATCTCCACGTCGGCTTCCCCTCCCAAGAGGCCGTAAGGGTGAGGAAAAGATCATTTCTGTTGCCATCTGGGCAAGCGCCAGACACCTCCACGCAGATCGGCCTCAAGAGCAAAAGCTGCGTGGCCCCCACCCTGAACGTTCCTACCACACAGGAGGCCCAACCCCCAAAAGCACCTCAAAAAAGCCCTCTCTGTACAGGAGACCTTGATCGGGAGGGCCCTGTGCCCTTCTCCCACCCTAATATTTCCACATTCAACCCCTCACGCAGGGTTCTAAACTCACCCCGTCCCTAGGACCGCAAAACCGACGCGAGCAGCCCCCAACACCAACCCTCTGCAACCTTCTGCCTCGGCTCGCTGGAAACGTAAGGGAGGGGAAAAAGGCAAAAAAGAAACGAACCCGAAGAAGAAAGCCGCCTCCGCCACTTACAGCTGAAAGAAAAAGAGAGCGAGCCCCGTATCCGCCCTCCGCACACAAACAAAATGGCGCCCGCGACCGAACACGGAGAAACCGCTTCCTCCTCTCCCTCTCCCTCTCGCCGCTTCTACGCACCGTGACGTCAGACGCACGGCACAAAGGGCGGGCGTAAGACAAAGGCCGCCCCCTAGCGGCGGGGAGGGGCGGAGCCGAGTCCTGACGGGCAGCGGGGGAAGCTCCGCCCCCCGGGGGGGCCATGGCGGCTCCTGAGGGGACAACGGGAGCTCCTGAGGGGGCACCGGGGCTCTGCCCGCCACACGCTCCTCAGCCCGGGCCCCGCTCAGTGGGGAGCTGAAAGGAGTTGAGGCTGTGTGGGTTGGGGTGCTATTCATGCAGGGTTTGAAGCATCGAACCCGCGTTCTAAGGCAGCCACGGAGCTGTAAAGCCGCTCCGGCGCTGAGAGTCCTGACGGGAGTGGAGCGGTCCAGAAATGGCGCCGCCGGTTCGCTCCTCGCCATGAACTCGCGAAACCTTCGTGGTGTTCAGGCGGTTCGGTATCCAGGTTGATGGCTCTGTCATGCTCAGGAATAGCTCACAAGAAAATCCCGGGGGGGAAACGTCCCTGCTTGAAGCTCACAAGAAAATCCCGGGGGGGAAACGTCCCTGCTTGAAGCTCACAAGAAAATCCCGGGGGGGAAACGTCCCTGCTTGATGCTAACAGGAAAAACACCTAATAAACCCGATTTTCTGCCCAAGTTGCAAGTTACAGCCATCGCCTCTGCCCTGACTGGGCGCTCTGTTTGCTGAAAAGAGAAAATGTGTAGTGCTGACAGGGCATGGATGTTTCCTAGGCCAGGGACAGAGCTGGGGGACACCCCGGGGATGCTCCCGGCAGGGTTGGGGTGCGGGGAAGGCAGGGGCCGGTCCTGCCGGTTCACAGCCCTAAAAACATCCCCTCCGGTGAAATAAGATCAGTCCTGTGTTTCCAGCAGGGAGAAATGTTTGCTCCAAGAAAAGCCAAGTCCTGGTGTTACAGGTCTGACAGTGTTTGAAAGTCCCATTCAATTAAAAAAAAAAAAAACAACTAACAAAAAACCACAATAAAACCCCAACCAAAACAAACAAAAAAAAAAAACCCCAAAACAACCCAAAACCAAAACCCCAACAACAAACAAACTAAACCCAAAACAAAAAAAATCCACCACCTAATGCTGAAGAGCCTATCAGACCTGGTTACCTCGAAGCAGGGAAATTTTGGCTCTAGGGTATTTTGGTTCCCTCCTGTCAGAATCAGGATCTTCTCCCTGGAATAGAAGTGGCTGAAATAACTGTTCATTATGAAAACGCAATAAATGGAAACTGATAAGAAATTACCATTTTCAGTCAGGTTTTCAGCTGACAGCTGAAAAAGGAACAAATCTATCAGAAGTTTAGAATAATTAGCTTTTAATTTTGAACCTTTTTGAAGCCTCTGTAGACAGCTTGCAAAGCAGTTTCAGCAGCTACTGATTTTCGTGCTAAGTGCTTTCAGAAAATACCTCTATAGACGTACAAGAGAAAAGAAGTATTGCAAGCAGTTAATTTTCCTTTCTGTTCAGGAGGTGGCAGTGGAGACCCAGCTGTAGAACGATGGCAGCTGGAATTTAAGTGGTAGCTAAGAGAATAAAGTCAGAAGAAATTCACTAGCCACTATCAGGGTATATATTGAAAAAAAACAAAACAAAACCCAAAACGCCAGACCCTCCAGAAATGGCCAGTTGTATGATGGGAATAATTTAACTGTGAAGGATCAAATTGGAGAAATTTAGTCTCTAGAAAAAAAATATTTTGAGTGTAGTTATAGCTACTTCTGCTGTCAACCCTATGGTATTTACTGTTTTTTATATGAGCTAATTCCTTGTTTAATTAGATTTTACAACACCAAATGTATACACATCTTTAGGAAAGAGTATCACCCAATGTAACCATGTTTACATTGCTTTGTACAGCAAAATATCTTAAGTTGCCATGTAATTATCCTGGTGGGACACATTTATGCATGTATGAAAAGCTATATACAAACCATTGAAATTTTCTATGGTCCCTCTTTTAAATACAAAAGTAGGTGATCCAGCCTCATAGCTGCTACACAGGAGACATAAATCTCATTTAGTTTTCTGATTGATGTGATACAAAATTTACAGCAGTGGTTGTCTGCCTTTCTTGAAAGCCTTGGAAAGACTCAAATGCCGAGCCAAAAATTCCTGGCTTCCAGTATTTCCAGTGTTGTGCTTGCTTTCCCTTAACTAAAGATATATTGGTTTTGGTTTTCCTCTCTCTGGTTAGCATCAGAGTGGGGCTGATTAGTAACTGTGCTTTTCCTCTTGTTGTTTATGGATTTCTGCAGTGCCATGGTTTGGTTTTTATACTGATGTAGAGAATTTCCTAGCTCCCCTCAATTGGGTAGTACCAGCTGTAGCTAAGCTTGGCAATTCAGGGACAGAGTAATGACATTACTGTCTATTTAGCAGGGACTGAACTGAATGAGGATAGAAAAAACACCAGGAACATTTCTAAAGTGTATCAAGGAGAATATATTATTAATTTCACAAATCACTACAACTACTGATCTAAGGAGCCAGTGTCCTAGATTGCTGTAGCATAAGTAAATCCAAAGAGATAACGGGAGTGTGGATAGGAGGATCAGCAGAAAGGCAAAGTGAGAACCTGTGGACAGTACTATTTCCATTCCTTGAGAATTTATTTTTGAAAAAGAATTTTTAAATATTCTTTTTTTTTTTTTTTTTTTTTTTTTTTTCCCTTCTGAATATACAATAGAATAGAAAAATGCCACTATTCAGCCATCTCAAAAAGGACAAGATACGAGCATGGCTCAGGAACACATTTTCCTTGTTAATGAGTTATTAGAAATTTTCTTAGAAAAACAGTGACCCAGAATCTTTGTATGAGCTTGGGCACTTGTGTTTAATCACACATTCATTGGTGAAAAGTTGTGGGCAATTAGTGTCATGGTTCTCTCTGAGCTGAGAGAGGTGGTAGACAGAAATGGCCCACACTGCCCTCAGCGTGTTCATACATTGTATTGAGAAATTAAGGGCAACAGAAACACTATCTACTAAAATACAAATAATAAAAGAACACATTTGAACAGTTGTAACACAGAGTCTTAGAGGGACAGACTAAAAATATTCAGGCCCAGTCTCAGCTATTTCCTCTCATCATAAAGAAGTTTTGAGGGTATGACTCCTATGTGGGAAAATATTTTATTATGGGAACTCAGAGAATTTCTCTCTTTTCCTTGTAGTATACATGCAATAAAATTTTGTTAAAGTGTGAGGATGAAGAGAGAAGCAGGAAAGTGGAAACAGAAGGAAGAGCAGAAATCACAGGTACCTTTGTGCCTTCAGGCATATTAGTGAATTGCCATGCAGAGTGAGAAATCTTCGTATTTTGCAAGCTTCAAAGCAACAAAAGTTTCTTTACAGCCTATTCTGTAGATTTGTAATTGTCAAAATATTACAAATAAAACTGAAGAACAAAATCCACACAGCTGAACTTTTTTTTTTTTAATTATTATTATTGACACTCACATTACAAAATTTAGAAACAATAGACAGTTCAGGCAAACTGTTAAAACACAGTATAAATTAGGGGGGGTTTAATATATAAATTCTATACATAGGTAAGTTAGCTTGAACATGACTGACAAAAGGATTTCTTAACAATCTTACCACAACTGTATAAAAAGGCATGGGAATAGGATGGGCACTATAATCATGAATGCAAGTTAAGACATTTTCCACAACAGCTATAAAGCGTAACAATGACCATGCTATTCTTGCAATGTTTATGTGGGGTACAGTATGCATATTACCATTAACATTTTGCAAGATCTATGTACAGTCACAAAATCATAACAGCCACTTTCAAGTAACTTTACTGTTTCCTGCCTGTGCAATTAATAAAGTGTCAATACTTGTTCTGAGGACTTCAAACAAAGCTATGTAGAGTTTGAGTATTATGGATGGCAGAGAGCTTTCAATCTGACCTGAAAATGCTGATCATAACATCAAATTGCTTTTTTAAAGAAAAAATTACAGGAGAAGCACAGTGCCTCATTACTAGAATTCACAGCATCAGCATATACACTGATGCTTATTTTCTAGATTGATTATTTTTAAAAACTAAATTGATAATTTAGTTAGTTCCCATTTTCCTAAGCACAGCTGTGAAAAGGAGTCACACCAGAAGAAATGTAAAACTAAAACTTGTATACCTATTTGAGGCAATTTTTTGAAGGGAGGTGCTTCCTGGGTGACCCCAGGCGTCACTCAACAAGTTCTCAATCTGAAAATAAGGACAGTTCTGCTTACCCATGTTCACTCTGTGCTTTTAGGTCCGTGACTAAATGTTTTAGAATAGCATGTTCTTGGATTTAGGTTTAAGACAGCTGGTACTGTCACTGTCACTTAAAGTGAAAAAAATTGTAAAATCTGATTTCTCACCTTTATAAACTGATGAACACTTGCTAAGAGTGCTGAAACCCAGAGGATAATTTATTTTCCATCTGTGCTGTGTACTAGCAATGGTCTTCCACAGACAGACTCCTAAGAGAAGTACTTGTACATTTGTAAGAACCATATCTTGAAATGCTGGAGTTGAATAGCTCTGTGTGCACATCATTCAGTAAGTTTTAATAATCAGGAGGTTTCTAGTGGGACAATTCCTTCTAGTTCAAGGTGAGGACAGACAAGTAAGTGATAACCCAGCTTGGGCTGTTACAGAAATGCATACCATGTCACCTGCCAGGACTACAGTTTCAGTTTTCTCAACTCTGTTTACCCATGATTCAAACATCAAGAAACGACTGTATGTTTAGTTGTTTCAGAAAGACATTAATTTTAGAAGCATAATTAAATAATGAAAGCAGCGACGCACTACTGACCATTAACAGGTCTTTGAGGAAGTTGTGTATCTCTGAAAGGTGCCTGGACTATGGAATTTTCTGGTCAGAAGTCCATTAAATGGGCTTTGCACCTTATAGAAGGAAGTTTTCTATACCATTATTTTATTTACAGGATGTGGGAGCTCCAAGTTCTAAGTCTTCTGCATTCAAGAAGGCCTGGGTACATTGCAGTATTAGTCTGGACTGGAAGTTCTAGGGCTACAGGGATGAAGGGAGGACTCCTATTCTATTATGACAGCTCTGGAGTCTAATTGTAGAGCCCTTGTATGGCAGAAAACTAGAAAAATGTTCCTATGGCTTTTTGAAAGCCTCTGTGGAGGGAAAGGCATTGAGGGAAGAGTGAGCAGTCTCAGCCACTCTGAATTTAATCACTACAGTCTGTGTCTGGCCACAGTGCCAGGAATGGGATGCAGGCAGGAGTTACTCATACTTAGCTTTTTTTCCATAGCCATGATTGTAGCCTGAATTCCAGTGTCTTGCACCTGTGTAGAGTGTATGAAATATCACCAAATATCATCAAAATGGAAGCTATTAGCTGTTTTCTCCATCTTGCATGATGTAAAAATGCAGGATGTGATGCCTTGTATGAGCATTAGCTTAATGTATTTAGTATTTTCTGCATATCTGAAAATATGCAAAAATAATTGTAAAATAAATAACTACCAAACAGATTAGCCTCCAGATCTGTTCCACCAAAACCAGGTAACTTGTTTGCTGCCTCCTCTGCTCAGCTCAGAACTCAGCTGCTCCACAGAACAGCTAGCAGTGGTTGCAGGGCAAGTAACATGCTCTAAGGCAGTATGTTTGCTTTCCAACATACCCAACGTTAAAACAAAAACATAGGTGGAGCATTCTGCACCAGTATTTCACTGCATTCTCACCTGCCTTAGCCTAGCCAGCTGCCACTGACATTATCAGTAAGATGTGCACAGATATCTTGTTCCACTCTTCTGCCATGCTATGAAATAGGAAAGTTACCAACCATCAAGGTAGTTCTCATAATTTTTTTAAGTATCTATTTTTTTCCATGCTGCTTAGATCTTAAAATCTTTGTCATCTAAGTAAAAAGTTCTTCACTGTTACAAGTACAAAAGAGGAACCTCTTTTATTTAAAATAATTTTTTGTAAACATTCTGTTGGATGGATAAGGAAGTAGGTTTTGCCCCAGGTGAACTTCCAAAAACTTCTTACCTTTCAGAAGTGATGTGTCCAGCACCAGAAACATAAGAGTGCAACTCAGATACCCCTTTGCATGTCAGTTTTGTACAGGATCATCTAATCACTTCTGCATACCCATTAGTGCACATGCTGCCATGAAGACACCAGATTGTGTGTGCTCTTCCCCAGACACAATTCAATAGTGCCCAACACTAACTCCTGAGATAATCTAACTCAACAAATAATGTTAAAAAGGACAAAAGAAAAGAAAGTCTTTGGCCCATGGTTGAGGCTCTGAGCAGTGACAAAGGGATTTTTTTTCTGTTTCCTTGTCACTTGCTAATCCCATTCTGCAATTACAACAATGGAAAGAATCATTTCACTACAAAAGAGGTTTTAATTTCCAAAGAAAAAGACACCAGAGACAGTAAGGTTAATTTCCACAAACTAAGAAGTAAAAAAGGTTCATAAAGCCAGAAAGTTAGATTTTGCTCTCAGACTTGGACTGATTCATTGGATCAGAATTAGTCCTTGAATTTGCTGCTGAATCTTCAACAATGTCAAAGAAAGCTTTTGCTAAGGCTGGATTGTCACCCTATTAAACACAACCTGCCCATCTGGGAGTTGCACCTTGCTCAAAAGAAATCCAGGGACAATACCAGCTGTCAATGCAATTTAATCCCTGTGAATAACTTAAAACTGTACTATTGTTACCATTTGCAGGACCACTCCAAAGGCCACCAAAATGAACTGGAGTTTTTCCTCCGGCACCTCTGTGGCTGTGTTTGGAATCAGTTTCATTCTAGGGAACACAGTCACTTTTAGGCCAGATGCTGTTGACTGTGTAACATTTTTCCACTGATAGGCACAGTGATATCTTTTCTACTAACATGTCTTCTTTTTGACAACTCCAATTATATATTCAGTAATCTGAGCTCTGTTCTAAACAGGATTTACAGTCATGTGCAAACCACTGCTCATGTGCTTTAATGAAAGGTGAATAAACTATTGCAATAAAACTTTATAAAGCAACTAAGGTATCCATAAGGGACTGGCTAACCACCACTGACCACATCATAAAATATTTTCAAGCTGAGAAAAACATCTGTATGCTTAATTTGTTCCTTGTTATAGGTGCTTTAGCAGCCGTGCCCACATTTTGTTGAATTGCCATCTCAGCAGTGGCTGGGATCACAATTCAATTCCAGATCTGTAGGTTCTCTATCCCCATGGGGAGCCTCCAGCCAGCTGTCTGACAGGACTGCATTTACTGCCTGACAGATACACTCAGCTCAGTGTCCTCTGGTGCCCTGGGTTCTTGTGTGCTGGGCTCACTTCAAGAGTTTTTATGCTCTAAATTCAGTCATGCCCAGCAGACCTACATCCAGCCACCATTCATTAGGTATTGTGATTGATGCTGATGTGAAATTGAGGACAAGATTGTAATAATTGTTTTTTGAAAGGCATTGAGCAAGTTCATCTACTGATTTTACCACAAGCTGAAGGCACACAGTTCCCTCATTGGTTTTCACTGGGCTTTGTATCCAGCTCTGTGTTGCAGAATGCCATACTCAAAAAATTAAAAAACAGGACTTTTGCTACTGCTCTGATTACAGTAGAGGAGGTGCAGAAGTGATTTTGTGTATTTGGATCTTTTAAAATATTGCTGTATGCATGGAAGCAAAGTTAATGCTTCTTAAAGACTCTATTATATTCATATCTTACTAACTTAGTGTTTTGATACTAACATTACAGACCTATAGCTCTAGTTTTATGCATTTTCTGTGTAACTTTAATTCAAACAGCTGCCAGTGAGCAGGGAATCGATGGAAAAAAGAAATTAGATGGAATTAGAAAGCCAGGATGTTACTGCCAGTACCTTCTCCAGCTGTTGGGCTAATAACTACATGTCCGCAGTGGCCTAGTGCTTGGTGTTAAGTGATACTACTTTCAGCATGGTAAGAGTTCTTTATATGTTTATAGCAATAAAACATTAATCACTGAAGATGCTTTTTCTCATTTTCATGTAATGCTAATACATTTTAAAAAGAAGTCTATTCCCCAAACTGTGAACCTTTGTTCTGAGTTGCACTTGCACTTTGCAAAACCTTTTGCTGAAGCAAGGCTCTAACTGTTCTCCTGTCTGGAACTATCCACCCTAATTAGGCCAAATCTGAATTAGAAATGCAACTGACACCTGTAACTTAAGGCTTTACATGATTTCTACTTAAATCAACAGGATTTTAGCCTCAAAGTTTTGTGAAGACAAGCTGTAATTCCTAATGTCTGTTTTTTTACAAGTGCTGTATTCTCATCTTAAATTGCTGTGTACTTTCATCTCCAAGTCATTTTGCATATCTCTGGAGATCAAATACTATCAAACAATATATTTCACACCTCTGTAAAGCAGTAATTGCCTCAATATTCACCAAGAGAATGTTTAGCACCTCTGATAAAAAGACCTTTTAAATGTGTGACTACATAAAGGCTTAAATATAATTTGGTTCTTCTTGAAGTCCCACCAAGCCTTCAGCACCTACATAAATCTGAAATTTATGCTTCCGTTTTAAGCATTGAGGTTTGAAAGTTTTGGACTATGAAAGAGTTTTAGTTTGCAACAGTGATAAACTTTGTCAAACCTAATTTAAACCAGACATACAAAATTGCCTGAATTTGTGGAGGGTGCCCCAGAATATAAAGTATTACCACAAGAAATCACATTTTGTTTCATCTTTAGGGTGTTCTAATCTCAGCTGCACCAGTCTCTATTAGTTCGTTAGAGGAGGAAGATTTGAACTTTAAAAAGCAGGTTTTAAGAAAGGGCCCATTCACCTACATTGGGTTTCATATAAATAAATAAAAACCCAAAGCAAACAAAAAACCATTTCCATTATGAAGTCATAATGTGACTGTTAAAAAGATGCAGTCATTGAGGAAAAGAATTTCCATTTAGCAAACACACTTAAGCATTAGCATTGTTTTAGCTTCACTTATGGTTATTGCTCTGGATTTGGTTGGAATTTAACAGGCTTTTAATGGCATCATTTTAGAAATGGTTCTGCTTGAAGGAATGGCTGTGTGAGTATATTTCTCTGTATAGCTCTCAGCCCACAGACAAAAATTAGGATTAAGCATATTAACAGTGTTACCAGAATAGTGATCATTCCCTGGCTGGAGAAATGGTGTAACATCCTTACATTTAGTTCTTCCATAGAATCTTGAGTAAACACATGACATTATAACGTCCCCCCCGATTGAATTCATGCACAGGTAGACCCGTATGAAAAGGAGAACTCAAGTTCTGCCTCAAGCCCTTACGTATGCAAATCCAGAAGAAGCTGCTCTCCTCATCCCAGTATTTTCAAGTGCAGTGGATTCCAGGTGGCCACGATCCAGACTGCACGGGTTTTCACAGCCCAAACCCCAACATAAGCACTGCACACTCTACAAACCTTTAGTGTATCACACAGAGCATATCTCAACTGGCAGAGCTGCCCTCAAACATCAGCTCAACAACTCGCTCAACAAACTCAGCTCAACAACTCATCAGTTTCAACAACTCCCTCACGCACAGACAACTTCCAAGGCCTGGCAGAGGGCAGGAACAGTTCCAGTTTTCTGACTGAATGCACAACCAACACAACCAGGATTTGTGATTAATCTAATTTAAAAAAAAAAACAAAACTACAGCCACTCGGAATCCCTTTGTATTGAAATAAAACTATTGCTTATCTCAAAGAAAGGGTTATATCCTTCTGTTGTATTCAAAGCATTGAACATTAGAGAATGCCAGCATCATGTCAATAATAAAATGCAAAGTTCAATAGTGTATGTCATTTAGGTATCATTTAAGCTTTCTGAAGGCAGCTAGGAACATCCTTTGCATGTACAAACCATTAATCTACTGTTAGGTCTTAATTTTGAATCTACTATACTGCATTATCATTTCATACATGTTATAGTAGCACCTTGATTACTGTACAACTTTAGACACAAGATACGGTCCCTACTTCATATTAACAGGAAGGAAACGGTGAACATGGTTTATATCCTAAAAATAGAAGAGAAAAACAGTTATCTGCTGATGAATGACAAATTCTCTAGTGCATTCATTCTAGTCTGAAGCCCTTTGCCTTTTAAATCAGACCACATAGTTCCCAAATTCAGAGAAATTACTCTGACCCCTCTCATCACGTTGCAAAATAAGCAGTACTGTATAAATTGGATCCTGATAGGTTTGTTTTCAAATGGTAAAGCAGTATTTTTTTCTTTAAGCATGATAAAACCCTCTAAAAGATGCAACTCAGCATGTAGAAGACTAGGGAATACACTACATACATTAAACAGAGGTAAGTTGAGTTCCATGCCGTTTACTTCTTCAGTTCAACTTTAGATGTGGTGGTGGCATCTTTAAGTAATACTGTCTACACTCTGCCCTCCTCAGATCTGCCAAGATTCACAGTAAGAAAAGCAACAGCAGTGGTGGGAAGAATAACTAACCAACAGTCACACTTTTAATTGTTCTTTTTAAAATTCAAGGGGTTTCTATGCATGTCCCATGCTGATGTGGTCTATATGTGACATACATGTGTACATATGAGCAAGAGATGTCAGTTTTCATCTGATGGAAGCTTATATCTTTAGCAGTCAGTGCTTTGTTCAACAAGGCTGGGGGACTGCTAATGCAATATTAAGTTATTTCTTCATTCAGCAATTAACCAGATTGCTGCTCTGTCTGTGTTTGATTTAATTTTACAATCCTCAGAGGGTTTAAAGAGCTGCTGTCTGAAGCACCTGCTTCTGAAATATTCATGTGTTTTTCTTGTTTTCCTTTTTTCATACTTTTCCATCTTCTTTACAGCACCGTGGCTCTCCATGCTCCTGAATTTCTTGTTTTCCTTCAGAGGCAAAAGCTACAGTGATCCTGATGCAGTTTGGGCACAGCCACAAAAAGTCTGTCTGTCCTTCCTCTCTGTGTCTCACAGTTAGAAAAGCGTCCTTGTGCACACGATTCTGTTGATTTCAGTGGATGAATCCAGTTCATCCATCACGTTAGACAGTCAAAAAGCCCAACAAAAAACTCAAACAAAAGGAATTATCTAAATCCCAAACAGGCATCTTTGGAATCAGTAGTGCAAAACATTTGCGGATTTCTTTTCCTTGACCTACTGGAATAATCTCCTTATCTTCAAGTCTTGCCTAAAATAGTGGATCTGTAGATTAAAAATGTAAGAACAATGAAAATAATAAAAAAAAAGGAAATGCAAAGTTGGTTTATTGTTGTGTTATTTGGTTTTAGATTAGTTTTGTTTTAGATTTGATTTTAGATTTAAAATCTGTTTTTACACTAAACCATTCTATATTTCTTATAAGAGACATAAACTGTAGGTCGAGACATAAACGGTCTAGTTAATCTAGGGCATTTTTCAACTACACCAGGCCTCTTTTGTATGGGTACAGCACTGTACAAATGCACAAATAGAGGATATTTTTAAATGGTGGATAATTTGAGATTATGATTAGCATTTAACAGTGCAGCCTCAGATCTGCAGATTACTCTTAAATAGAAAAGGCCACTGACCCCCTCAGAGATTCACAGCACTTTTCAAGCTTTGACTATCAGAGCAGCATTTTGGAGGTACTTTAGAAATGAGCTGATAAAATGAGTGATTACCTTAAGGATTTCCACCTGTCTTTTTCTGTCTGGTTTTCTGGACTTTCACTTTCATAGGAAGCCAGATACAAACCTGGAAAAGGTAAATGTGTGTTATTCCAACAGCAACAGTAAGACACAAAACACCTTCAAGGTAGAATGACTTACAGAAACCAGAGAAGGAACAGTTGTAGAAAATAAACAGGTCTTTTTTTCTGCAAAACTTTGCACTGCAGGGTACGTTTTATGACACAAAGATGTGTCTAGGGTGTCGAGTCTCCTCTGCAAAAGCATTCATATATCATTGTCCTCAGAGTTCTTTAGGTATCCTGTGCTTTCTATTTGCAGATATTTCCTCATCTGGATGCTTAACAACTCTTTATTCTTTAATACATGAACCATTTCAGTATTCAAGTAAGTGCTACAATTCAATTCTATTTCAGCATTCAAATATTGGCCCACTATTTCTCTGTGCTCTGAAAAGCATTATACAGCTGCATTTCACATACTACTGCTTTATTTGTCTAAAATATTCTCCCACCTTTCACTCAGGGCAGGTTTTTTTCCTCTGCACTTCCTCTGGGTGTCAGGGGAGGCCAGCTGTGGCTTCTGCAAAGGGCATCTCACAAAAGCAGTGTGAATGTAGAGGAGGTCATGAGAGAGAGAATTTTGCAAACAATAAGTGGGTTGGAGTCACCCTTTTTTTATCCAGCAGCCTGAAAATTACTTTTACCCCTGACATTCACTTTGTCCCTTTAGAGCCTAAAACCAGAACAAATTACTTTAATCACATTAATTATTCTTTTTTGGCAGTCATTCTTAGGATTTGGGCAAGATTTTTGAAGCAGTATTTTGTGTTCTGAAGTGTTCTGTGAAATAAAAACTGTCTGCTCTGTTTAACTTGGATTAGTTCAGAAAACGGCCTATAGAATTAAAAAAAACAACCAAAAACCCAAACTCCAGTACAGCTTAGGGGGAATTTAGCTATAGGCAATTCTGTGCGTGACAATGTACCAAGAGGCAACTGACACCAACCAACATGAAATGACATGGTCTGACATGCTGAATACCAAATCAAAGAGGACAGATAAGAAGAAAATCAGAGAAATGATTTCACAACAGAGCTTTCACAGCTACAGCTTAAATTAATTACTAGATTGTACAAGATTTCTCTTAAAAATTCTTTTCTGTAGATAATGCATTTCTGTGCTGTAGTGGAGGAGATCAGATAGGCTACCATTGCCCTGGGCTGTGTTCACTGAAGAGATGACAGTGTTGTTGTGTGGAAGACATTAGTTTTGGCTCCATCAATCACAGAATGAGTGGCTAAGGGACAGCTGACATCCATAGCAGTCCATGACATGGTTGTGTGGACTCTTGGTTACAAAAATAACCTAGACAGTGCCTTCTAGAGAAGCTGTGGACAAAGAAATCAGCAGCTACGTGAGCTAGAAGGTTGTATTTGCAAAAACACATTGATAGGCTTGGGACAAAAAAGCTGCAGGAGAGGAAATCTAGGAAAGAACCAGGACTGGTCAGTGAAAGAGATCACCCATACATACAGCAGAGTTTTAATTAGTAGTGATGAAGAGACATTTCAGTGATTAGAGATTGCACTGAGTCTTACCATCTTCAGTAAAAATGGGAGCAGTATGTAAGTAGTGGATGATGTTTGGGTCTTGTTCAAAGGGACATTCCACTTGCTTCCATGTTATAAATTCTCCTACTTGCTTGGCCAGTTCCAGAAATTTCTGTAAACACAAAACCACTTCACTCAGACAAGGTAAGACTGTAGCACCAAAACAGCAATATCCAAGCAGAAGGACAGGGTCTTGTCTGCTTGTATTCTAACTTTTCTTTGATAACCACAAGTAATTCATGTCTTAGTTTGCCAAACCTTTTTATTAAAAAGTGAAAGGGCTAAAAACACAGATAAAATGAAGTATAAAGCAGTTTTTACTGACTTATTTCTCTGTGTAAGAAAACCAATTTTCCGTGCTTTCTGAAGAAATCATCTTCTCCTCCAAGCCTAAGTATAATCATACTGCTGACACTGTATTTCTGCAGCATCAAGCTACAATGGTACAATAGCTGCAATGAAGGTTGTTTTAACCTTCACACAGTCACTTAAGACAGTCCTTTCTGACATATTCAATCTTTGTTGGTCTGCACTGAAAATGCAGGCAAACAGTCTCAGATAGGGATAGGTAAAACATTTTTCACATCTTACTTCAAAGTTGACATGTCCATTTGGAAGGCGATTAGCACATCCTTCATTCAAAAAATAAATGTCTTTGATCAATAGGCTGAAGAAGGGGATCACAATCTGCAAAGAGAAATTACATCACTATTATCTTTCCAGTCAGTATTTTTTCTGCATGAAAGAAGAACTCAATCAAAAGAGAAAAGAAAAAAAATAATTTTTTAGTGTGATCTGTGCTTAAAAAGCAGTACAGAGACAGGCAAGCAAAGGGCAGTAGGACATAGAGACACCTTTAGGCATCAGGAGGACGTATGCTGAAATTAATATAAACTGAACACAATGTTCACTGAGCAGAATAACATGACTAAGAAAATGCTAATAACCCAGATTTTTATCAACGGCATCACTGTCTGATGACAAGATCAGACAGCAAAGAGCAAAACAAATTTGCAGGTCTCTTCCTTTATCTGTTGGGTCTTCAAAAGCAAAGATGTTGAATACACAAATGGAGCAATTTAAAGATATCTGGGAACCAAAGAATCAGTAATGTTCCTGAACAAGGAAAGAGACTAAAATTTGATGACCAAGGATTTGTTTACAAGAAGTCAATCAGGAGCTGTTTCATTTTCAACACCTCCCTGCATGGCTACCTCTTGAAGCTCGCATTTCCTTCCTGGTGCCTGATCAGTACAACCTGCTTCTACAAAGTGACCTCCTGAATACAGTAGGATTGAAAGTACTAAGTTAGTTATCAAGAAACTCCCAATAGCAGACAGAGATCATTGTAGCACTCAAAATAAGCCTTTGGCCATCATCCAGGGTGAAGTGGCACATAGCAGTGATCCAAGCCTTCTCTCTAAGCCATCAGAGTCAGGTCATAATTTGCTGTAGAAGAGGTCTGCTTCTAGGCAAAACTCTTGAAATTAATGGAATTACAACAGGGATTAATTTGATGCCAGACTTTCTACAGTGCTCCTGAAGTGCATCCCCAGCACTTCAGCAGAGACCCGGAGAACAGCTGATTCCCTCCAGCTCCTTTTGTGTCACAACTCAAAGGAAAATAAAGATAACGCAAAGAAGCAATCCGTGACAAAGTTGACACCCACGGCTCTGGCATTCAATATTCAAATCAGAGTCTGACCCTCCAGCAGTAGCACTGTGCTGGTAAAAGTCCACTTGGAGGGTTTGAGCTATAACATCAGCAGCCACCTCTGTGGGAATCTGTCTTTTAAGACAATAAGTATAAACTTAGTCACCATAAACTTAAAGGAAAGCACATAGCATGGTACGAGTGTCCAAATGTTGTCACTGGCCTATTAGCAAATTAAATTAGCTACAGCTTGTTAAGTGTGCACCAAAGTTAAAGTGCCATCAGCCAAGGGAGCTGGTGACAACACAGCAGTTCTTTAGGTAAGTATTTAATGTTGTAGTGTTATTCCATCTCATGCAGTACATCAGCTGCAATGAGACATGAAATGGATTTAGAGCAGGATTGGCAGCTGCTATTTTCCAGTCTACAGCCTCCACGATGCAACAGTGAGTGTGAGCAAGTCATAGGCATGAAAACACCTCCTGAGGCATGGAGCCTACAAGCCACCACCAGCTCTTGCTGTGAAAATGGAAGCCAATTTCTGTTTCAGCTAAAATCTCCATGCAGTGGACTGCTAAAAATCTGCATCTCTGCTATCATTTTATGGGGTAGCCATAGATGAACTCTGTAATGTCAGTCAAATAGCTATAAAAAAGCCTGGACTGACACTCCAAGATCACTGGCATCCTGATACATCCCACTGCTATAATATAGGACTGGAAACACAGCTCAGCCTAACCCCCCCCGGAATGCAGAGCCCTCCTACCAGGGTGAGGTGGAGCAATTTCTAGTCACACTGAGCTAAGTGTGTTTTGGGATTAATTTTTATATCACTCAATCCGGATCAATCAGCCAGAGAGTAAAGAATACAACCCAGGTATATGGTTTGCTTTCTGCCTGAAATGATGAAAACACTGTAACCGGGTTGGTCTTACAAGATGGAAGGATACAGAAAGCTGGAGCCAGACACTGATCCTCAGCTAGAAATTACTGCCAGGTTCTGTCTACATCTATTTTGCAGGCAGATGAGAGCTTGTTCTGCCCTGCTCCCTGCTGCCAGGAGCTGGGTCACCCTCATTAGCAGCACTAAACATAAACGAAAAGCCTTGCTGAGAGGAAAGGTATGTGAATGTGGGCTCAAAGCCATGCTAATACAGCTACAAAGCCACAGCCAGCTCAGAGCATGGGTAGAGCTTGTTCTCATCTGCCTCCAAAAGGTGACAAAGACACATCCTTGGATACCAATTCTTCACACATTTCCAAGAGATTTCTGTCTTTGTCTCAGAATTTATTTCCCCAGTATAAATACGTTTTGTATGTTTTGTTAGCAAATTTCTGTAGGAAAAGCAGCAAAAGTGAATACAGTTGTGTTATGAATACATTTATTGGCTTCAATCCAGGCACTTTGCTAGCATAAAATCTGGGTTAGCGCCAGAAACTCCTATTTCAGACCTTTTGATTCCCCCCCAAGTGCCATCCAGCCCACCCCCACACTGAAGGACAATTGCCTGCTGCAGAAAGAAGAAAGCTAATGAGATCAGACATGTTCTTCCTCCATAGTATGAGACTGCAACAACACACAGTACTGCACTGTACATGCTACCAACATTTCAAAGCCAGAGACATGTCATTAGCACAATGCAGGGATTCCCAGTGGGATGACTTAATTTTGGAGGTGGAAAAGGTCACCTGACTGCATAGATAAAACAACACTTTGGTTCTAACAAGTTCACCCCTCTGAATTCTGCATGAATCAGCCTTTTTTCATTACCATTTCTCTCACCCTGCACGTTGGCAGGTTTATTTCTGCTGCTGTATTGCCTCTTTCAGCTCTGAGAGCTGCCTTACCCTGTCTTTTTACAAGTCTGCTCCTGAACAAGTACCAGGTAGTTAAAACTATGCTGTTTACACACCAAGAGAAGGGCTGTGTTAGAACACTGAGGTCTGAGGTCAGGACATCCTCCTTTCCAATACACCATGTAGGACGTATATTGTAAACCTCCTACAATCTGTGCAGCAGTCTGGAATGAGCACCCTGAGGATGAGGATGGATGAAGCCATCGTCTCATCTTTGCACAGAGAAGTGCTTTTCAGAGCAACTCAGGTTACTGCCAGTGCAGCTGAGTCAGCCTGTGACCAGATGCTGATCTCATTTCACTGTAAATGCTGTAAGACTCCATTAGCTTCAGCAGATTTACATCAAATTTACAGGGATGTGAGATTAGCATCTGGCCTGGCTCCTCTGGTGAATGAATACTTTATTTCATATTATGCTTGTTCATGCAGTATCTGCTTTACCTTAGCCATGCTCTGCTCAGAGATTACCCATGTATGACCATGTGCAACTGCAATATTAAAAACTATCTCTCTTTCATAAAAACAAACACCAAACCATAATTGAATGGAGAAATAACAAAATTAATAAGAAATACACTGGGACACAAAACAGGAGGATCCTGCACTAACATCTTGTGAAGGTGATTCTTGCTGCATCAGTAACATCTCAGCAAGCTATGTATCTGCCACAAACACTGATAAAATACTTAAGTTCTTGCTCACCAAGATGGCAGCAACAACCAGATGAAATGAAAATTCATGAGGACAGAATTTCACCCCAAATTCACTGCAGTAGATTCAGAATAAACTTCTTTGCAGGACCTAGGGGAATTCATCTTTTTAAAAAGTAAACGGAGAACCACCTCCTCTCTCTCCCAGTGCTGTGCCTTTTGCTCTCTGTCTCAAACCACACACTACACAACAGGAGCTTGTCTGCAGAGTCCTGGCTGGCACAGCTGTAAGAAAAGTGCAGTTCCAACCTGGGCCTGCCGGGCAGATGCTCCATTACCAGCAGAAAAGTCATTTTAGTCTGCTACATTAGGTTTATCAATCTAAAATAGCGCATTTTCCAGAAATATAGAGACAGTTGCAAAAAAGTCCTCCAGGCTGTGTTTCCTGCCTTCTCTAGCTCCCCAAGGTCTGAGAACAAGCTGACAAAAGCCCTGTGATCCATTTCAGGCTCCTTTGAGCCCTGGATTTACATTTCCAGTTTCATTTAGCAATGCACAAGCCTTGTGCTGGTGACCTGTGGAAGGCAGGCGAGTGTTTGCATCAAGTCTTTGAGCCACTGACTCTCAGCAGCACTGCACACCATCCATTTGGAGATAAATGGGATGTAGTCATACCTACCTTCTCCCTGTTGCTGTGTGCTGTCAGGGATCTGTGGGCAGCCCCCCGCAACGCTGTTCTGTAGTTATAGAAATTACCAGTAGGGTCCATCTGATGCTAGATACACAAAAGAAAACAAATTAATTAGAAAGCAACCTGGTCCTCTGAAGACACCTTCACCTTTAACATCTCAGACTCTGGAGAGGGCCTAGCCTACATCTTCAAAAATCCACATACAAAAACCCATGAACCAAAAAGACAATGAGAGATCTACAGATCATGGCTGTCTGTACCTTTGATTTTTCTAGTGACATCTTGCTGAGCTTTTATGTGAAGAATAAGAACTGCACATTTCATACATGCCTCAGATTCTTGTATCCCCAGTACCATAAACAACCTTCGGCTTTGTTCACTCAGCACTCAACGTGTAGCTTGGGAGCTTTGTGCTTAGAATTGTGTCCACAGACAAACAAAGCTGGCATCATTGGAATCACTATGGCATGCATATGGGTTCAAATTTATTTTTTTTTCCCTCTATTTATCTGAGTGCTCCAGTTCCCCTCAGCAGCTTCAAATCTTCCTCAATACACGTGGGAAACTTCAGGCAGAATCTGCCTTTGAAATATGTCTGAAAACTTCTTAGGTAACAGTGTGAAAATTCACAAATGTCTAGGATATAATTCAAGAAGTTTACCAGAACCCTTTTTTTGTTTGTTTTTGGTTTTTTACCTCAAGAATGAAAAATTTGGCTGTTTTCACTTTTGACCAAGTCTTCTTTAGCCTGGAAACTGGGCTCATGTTCATTCCAGCTATGAGTGAGAAAGAGGAAAAGAGAGCCATGGATCAGAGTCAGCTTCCTTTTTTCTCTGTGACAGCTGATGTAGAGGCCTGCTTAGAACCTGTACTTACAAATGATTGCCATCAGCGAATTAAAATTCCCGATGTTAAAGCACTCTCGGGCAACATCAATGAAGAATTCGATGACTTGTGCTCGCTGTTTCTTTTTTGCAGGCTGCAAATTAAAATAAGTGAGTATCTGTAATAAGCATATGTCAAACTGGAGGGCATCTTAGGCATTTGTTCGATGCACAGCATGGGTCTGCGCTCAGCTTGGGCCATCTGCTATCAGTCACTGGCCCTAAATCTGTTCCAGCAATCCAGTAGATGTTGGTGACTTGCAGTGTTTAAAATCAAAGCTTTCATTGCAGTGACAGAGAAAAAAAACTCATGGAATTTTTCAGGCTTACCTCAGTTAATGTCTTAGCCATGGAACGGGCAGCCCCAACAGTGCTGAAGCAGCTCAGCTCCCTGCTGGCCTCCCTCAAACCAGTGGGCACAGACTTTCCTAAGGGCAGGATTTATACCATACACAGCAGCATCTTTGCCTCAGAAAGACTTTGTTTCACTGCATTAATCCCCTTCCCCTCTTCTGGCCCTTTCAGCAATGTGGCCAGGCCAAATGGTAGCTTGCAGTTTAAATACACAGAAATCTCCCTACTTCTTCCAAAGATGACCTTCAAATAGTAATGCTTTGGAGTCACAGGCTATCTATGATGTTTGAACTACTCCCTTCCACCTTCTTTTCAAAGGGGAAAACACTAATTTCATTTTAATGGGGCCAAGTTAAACAAACTATAACCACGACCAAGGGAAAAAATGACTAGTCACAGCTACAGGGGTGAAGAAGGACAAAGAGCCATGCAGTGGGAATTCACATGCAGGCTGGAGCTTAAGGATGACAAATAACAAATACTGCCTCACTAGAATCTTTTCCAGCAGAAATCTCACAGGATAATTCAAGGCATTTTTTCCTCTCTTTTTCCCTTCAGGATTCATTATTTTACACTGAGCTCCTACTACATCAAGAGAACAGTGTATCCCCTGTGTGTCTCCAGCTCAGTTTTGCAGAATTTTTGTCATTTATCAGGTTGCATCTGAAAGTGCAATATTACTAAAACCTACTGTGAGATGCTTAGCTAGGCCATAAAAAATAAATCCCCAGGTTTGCTTATTAATGCACAATTTCAACTGGTGCTTCAAGCACATGGTGAAAGATGCCACGTATTTTCGCTTACCATGCAAATCTCTGTTGCTACAAGGTAGCAGAGTCTATTGAACCATTTCACATAGGCCTCAAGGTTACTGGTCTTCTTCTGCTCACTGAAACAAGTCTGAGGAGAAAAAAAGCACAGAAAGACATAAAACTGTGTTTCAGTTAGCTGCCTGATGGCTAAGTCAAACACTACACAATGGCAATTACTTGGTCACATCTCTCATGCACAGTAAGGTAAGCACAGCCTTCTGCAGCACACTCAGTTTGGGCCTTTGATTACAGAATTTCCTTCACTTCAGTAAATGCAATGACCCACAGACCTTTTCTGGAGGGGAAAGACCATAATTTAGTGAAGTGAACAAGAGATAAGCAAAGAAAACACAGTTTTAGTTGCTTCTCTATGGAAAAAACTATTTCCCTGAGTGTGTTTTCAGGATAACAGTTTCTCCAGTGATCAGCTCTGTGTTGATGTCTGCCCTTGAACACATCAGTTACATGCCAGAGATACTTCACTGATAACAGCCATTACAAAAAGCATATTTTCCACATTTTTTTTATATGAAACTCATCATAAGTTCCCATAACTGATACAGTCTGTGGGAGTTAGCTGAACTCTTCCATTTCCTTTGATATATACAGACAACGTGACTTCAGTGGAGTGACTGAGCAGTCCACACAGCCTGAAAATGTTGCTTGGAATTATGAGAATTCAAGTCCTCTTCTGAGGCCTAAATTCTTAAACTGTTCATCCAGGACACACCGTGCCCTAGAGGTCATGTAGTTTATATGAACATTCATTAACATCCACTAGAGGGTATCAGAGAATACAGATTTCTTTTTTATTATGATGATTATTTTCCAGAGCTGCCATAAATACACTAAGAAAAAAAAAAATCACAATGCGCAACCACAGGCCCATTAATGTCAATGGGATTACCTGTATTATGCAAATTAAACAAGCGATTAAGAAATGAGGCTTAATATGCTTCCAAATGTAACTCAAAGTAAGAAAAAATTCACCTGTGATTCTGTACACAGGCATGTTTAGAAACAGAAATCCCACTACCATGCTATGGTGCAAAAACTTCACAAACCTGAAATTCCTAACCATTTTATGAGTAGACTCTGTATACAATAAAAAGACAAAATCAAAAAATTAAAATATATTCTAAAAACACCTCAAAACTATGTGTCAGTAAGCAGCATGTAAATAACAAAACAAAGGAAACACAAAGAAGCCCCAGTCAATAGCAGCTGCTTCTCCTGTGCTCTGGTATTATTCCTCATTATAGCAAAAAATGAAACCTAGGTTTTGTTCTGAATATAGCATTTCCATCTCAATAACTCTGTCCTGTGCCAGAGCGTAAGAACCACAGCTAATACCACAAAGCTTTTGAAAAATGTGCAACAGTTAAAGCTGAAACAGACTGCTTTTTAAAGGTTAAGCTTTATAAATGGCAACGAACTTTAGCACCTCCCTAGCATCTTCCATCTGCAACTCAGAGCACTTGGTAAACATTCCTAAATGAAGTCTTTTGAAGCCCTCATGAAAGAAAGATGTTTAATATGATCTCCAGCTGGAAGGAATTCAGACAAGAGCCAATTCCCTGTGGTTAACAGGGGTGGTCTCCATGGGACAGGGAGTTTGATGTCACTCCACGTAAGGTTTGTGCTGCAATGCACAATGCTCTGCAAGGTCCCATGTGATCCTGCAGGCTCTTTTAAATCACCACTTGCACCTCTGGGAAGCCAAGGGAAAGGGTAGAGAAAAGTTCCAGACTACCTCTGCTTTCATCAGCCTTGCTGATTCAAAGCCCAATAACTTGTTATTGCCATGTCTTGTGTGAAAATGTTATGGCAGGTTTGCTTTGCTAAGTAGATCCTCCTGGGGGCAAACATTGCCTTGAACTGGAAAGGCAATGTAGTGGTGATTCTCTGCTTTGTACCTGTTATTTTCTCTGCTAGTATGCACTCCACTGAAGTCTCAGAACTGTTACTGGGCAGCACCTCAGTGTTCAGATTTGCATTTGACGAACACGAATAACTGTCAAATAGCTTGCCACAGTCTGTCAAGGTCATTTCCTCAGATTTTCCATCCCACCATTATTTTCAGGCTCTCTGCCTCTCATTCTAATCCTTCCTGTTGACCATAGCTGATGTTTCCTTATGTTTACCTTGTAACCTCAATTTCTCTTCACCTCTTCATGGTATTCTGTGCTATCCCAGCATTTGAAATTCCAGATATAGCTACAGCCATTGTACCTGCACTAGTTTATTACTGAACATTTCCTTCTTCCTCTTAGCATCCCTTCCTCTCTATGGCTTTATGCAATTCAATTTCACTCACTGTTGCCTCCCTCTCACTCTTCCAAAATTCTTTCAAATGTAGTGCCCTCATTTGATCAATTTCATTTTGCTTTTCAACAGATATGATGACTGCTCATTTTCTGGTTTGTCCATCATATTTGTAGCAAGGTGCTGAAATCTCACAGTAGCTGATTTGGTATTTCATATTTCTGACACATATTTGCTGCCTTAGGATTTCTTCCTATAGGATGTTATCAATTCTCAGAATACTTGAAATACCATCTCTGCCCACTTCCCTCTCTCTGAAATCAAGTGCTGAATCTCCATAACTCCAATAAGAAAAGGAAAAGCCCAACACTGGCTTTGTTTATTTGTTCATTCATCCATTTATCCATACATTTTGTCACCGTTAGAAGGTGGCATTCTTTGGGCAGCACTATAAACAGAGGTCTTCCTCTTACATTCAGCATCCAACGATGACATTCTGCCAGTAATGAATGAACTCAGTGGGAGCCCATATGTAGTTCTGGGGAAGAATTTTCCACCCATTTTTTTCTGTCAGTACATGAAACTTCTCCCTCTTCAGCCAGGAAGTCTGTTTCTTTATTGAGGAGCTCACTGAAATGCTTCTTCAAGCCCCACTGGAATCAGTGCAAAGGCTCCAGATGGCTTTCCTGGACTTTGGATGAAGCCCTGATCAGGCAGCTCCATTCCCTGCAGTGCTTTGAGTTAAAAACTAGTGTTTAGAGAGAGAAGAGTTATGTTGACTCATGACGCAGTGACTCACTGCTGTGGTGTCTGGGCACACACAATGAGTGTTACATCATGTCCAGAGTCTTTATGCCTTCAATAGTGGGAAAAGACATTCTCTGGTTGTGTACAGTTGCAAGCCATCTGCCCTGGTCAGAGCAGGTTAGGAGGGACAAGCTAGAAAGCAGAACACCAAGGTGCTGGCCTGTCCCAGGATAGGAAACTTTCTTACCAGGAAGGAATGGCAATAACCTTCCAGTTCAAGTTCTATCAACAGGTCCCATCCTTGCCATGAGAATACCATTGGCCTGGCCATGGTCAACAGGCACCCCAGGCCCTGCTCTTATGGATCTCATCACATCAGTTCACCTAGAACAAACAGTGATCACAGGAGACACTTTACATGCAGAAAAATCATACCTTGGTGCCATCCAGAGGGTCTTTATGTACAAATGCCTGTACAAACTCCTCAGGTCCAATGTGACTTAGCCTTTCCTATTAGAGAGGGGGAAAAGAGAGAGAGAAGAAGAAATAAGAAAGAAAGAATCCCATACCTCTTCTGTGTCTTTTGATAAGTCATCCTCCTTATCTGTCAGCTCTGAATGGTGCTACTGGTGTTACAGGCAACTATCACTAGACACTAAAATTCATATAAGCAATTAGAGTTATTTAGAAGAAAATGAGAATAAATACTTCTCATTACTGGCAAGCCACACCAAGAGCCCTCTCCACTGTGCAGAGGGAAAGGTGCCGGATGCAGAAGGCTCCATCTGGGAGCCAGCCGACTTGAATTTCATGCTTGGCGCTGCCACAGAGCTGCTATGGTCCAGCATTACTCAGTAGCCTTGTTTCCCAGCTGTTAAAATGGCAGCAAAGCTGTGAATTCGTAACCACAGCAATCTATTGCTCACCTGCACACACAGTGCTCTGGCCCTACCTCCCTACCCAGTGAAACTCAGGTGACATCTCAAGGTGGTGACTGTGTCACTGGGGAAGGGAAGCACTGAAGCATTGAAGATGCAAAGGCTCATATTAAAGGCATTGCTTGCACTGTAGAGTGTCCAAGGCATTGGACAAAAGAAGAGTAAATATAATATCCAGATGTACCTTAGTAAAGACCATCCATCTCCACCAGCACTTGAATAAACCTGGCAGTTCCAGCCACACCTGGTCACCATGTTAGGCTTTTCAATTCCCTTAAACATGTTTATTAGAAAAAAATATTTGTTGTAGGCCACAAAAGTACTTCAGAAAAGATACTCTGGAATTCCTACTGCCCAAACTTAGAACACTCAAATAACAATAAAATTAATGTTAGTTTTGCTTAAGTAACAATTTTATGGCGCTTCCTACACCATTTCTCTTGGGTTCTCACCGTGCCACTGATAACTGTATGTAGGACTTCTATTAGCAAATAACTTATTAAATAAAGAGCAACTTTAGGGTTTCTGAACTATTCCACTTCTTGACAAATAGAATAGCAACTACCTTCAGAATTCTCAAGGCTAATTCCATGATATTCACTCCAATCCACAGTCCATTTCATGGTTTGTTTTTCCAGCCTTCCTCTCAAGGATGAACACTGTCTCCAAGAGGGCAGGCAGCAAGGAACCATTACAGCATCTAGAGATCTGCAGATGGCAGCAATGCTTTAAGTTCTGTGAACATCCAGGAGGTCTACACAGAGGACCTGAACCTGGGAGAAGGGTGTGCATCACCACAGTCTGTCCAAATTTTTGGTACTGCATTGGACTGATTACCATCACAAGCCTGTTTGAGAGTAAACTGCATTCCAAGAGGGAAACAGCAGGACTTTGTTTGGGTGGTATTTGGACACCTTTGTATGTCCACTCAGAAAGCTCCAAAGGGAATAAAAAAACCCACATCAGACAACCCAGATGTTTTGTGTACCTGTAGGAACAGACTTCAACTGTTAACATTTCTTCCAATTAATAAAAGGTCTAATGAGCAGCCATTTAGAAAGCACCATCAGGTTGTGGGGCTCAGAGCACCTTAAGGATGTGGGAGCACTTTGTCCTTCCTGTGACTGTGACTCACATTTTGCAAATAAGCAAGCTGAAAAGGGAAAGAGCCCTGCCCTGAGATGCACAGGAACACTCTGATATATAGCTTTTTTTCCAAGCATCACTTAACCTGTCAAACCCTGCCTCTTGCTGCAGTGCTGATCCAGCACAGGATGTGCTGCAGCAGTGCAGACATTTTTTGGTTGTGTCTGGAATACTTAGCAGCTGATGGCTTAAAATAATATCTCTGCCTGCAAAAGTTGGGAACCATTCCCACTTACCAGCTCCACATGTGTCAGCTGCTGAGCCAGAGTGTAAGGGTCACTGCAGACACTCAGGATTTCTCTCTGAATTGATGGAGGTTTACTTTTAAAGGCAACCAGCTTATCAGAGACAGCGGGACTGATCTTGACAATCCCTTCTTGCCCATGGCTGAGGGTTGCAAGCTTCTGATTCAGGGTTTGCAAAAGCTGATTCATCTTTTTCCAGTAGGCCTGAGAGACACAGAGAGAAAGAAACATAAACCACCCACAGAACTTGACAAAGGAGTGTTTTTATGCTGAACTTTGGCTTCTGCAAAATACTAGTAAGCCAGCAACAGGTTACCATTTCATTTTCAACAAGCCTATTTCAGAACAACCAGTTGGCTTAATTACAGTTCTGTGCTCTGGACCACAGAAACAGACTGCAGTCAAGAGAAGAGGCAGGCAGGACTGGTGGGTTGGGCTGGCACAGACACTCACATAATCCTGCCAGCATCAGGATCAGAGGAGAGGTAATGCTACAACATGAGTTATTGCAGCTTTCTGGAGCACAGCAGCATGCAGTACCCATCCTTTATGTCAGCTACGGATCGACCAACAACTGTACCAGTTAGAGGTGCCCAGCCAACATTTAGTTATTAGGAATAAGAAATATTTCTAACTCTATTCGGAGCTGGGAGCAGCAGCAGAAGCAATGGATTGGTCTGAGCATCATGAAGCTTTGGGTATTTAATATAAAAAAACGCTAACTGCTACTGAAGGAAACTTGTATTTTATTCCAAGCACAGCCATGGGTTTAGCAGGATGATCATTACTAAGTTGCTCAGGTTGTTCTCAGAGTTGGAGCAGCTCTTTGCAGACAACGAGTGAAGGCACTGGCCAGGAAGGATCAGCAGAAAGAAATGCCTTCAAATCCTCATGACTGCATGTCATGCAGTCAGGCTTTTTTTCTGTAAAATAGGGCTGGTAAAGTCAAAATTAATCAAGTAACTAGAGAAGGCAGAAGGAACTTGTCTTGGAGAATGACAACATATGTTGTATTTGGAGACGAATCACACAGGAATAGTGAAACTTGAGTGAGGAAGACGCTGATTATTTTTCCTGTTATTAAAAAACATTCTTTCAGTTTTTATCTGTTCCTGATGCTTACTAGCTACAAGGAAGTGAGATTACTTGCTTTCTTCATGTGATTACTCATTTAAACAGATGGTCACACTTCCGATTTACAAAGACTGTCCCAGATCCAAGCTACTGAACACCATCTAAATATTTCTCTGGTTTACAACCAGGTGTGTTTGCAAATCTCAGCATAACCTAGCAGGCCCTATGAATAGAATGTTATTTTTAGTGGAAACTCAAATAGAAACATATTTGGTATTTTGTGAACATATTTTGTCAACAGGGGGATTAATTAGGGGGCAGAGGACAGGCACAGCACTGAAATCCTAATCTTCTACAGAATATAAAACATTTGGCTAAAAAATGTCTAGTTGAAAACCCAGTTCTTTTTCAAAAAGGAGTTTGGATGAGAAATTTTGGACCAGCCATGTCTGTGCAGTATCAAATTCTTCACTGTTTAGATGAAAAGCCAAAAGGCAACATAAAATGGCCTGAAAGACATGTATTAGCCATCCTGTCAATAGATCCATATCAAGAGATCTAGTTTCACCTGGTTTTGTAAGGAGTATGGCAAAATAGTATAGATCCAGACAACAGCTAACAAAGACTCAGGTAGGTCAACCACCTAATAAAGAACAAAATGAGAAACACTTAATGGACACAAAAAGTATTATTCAGAAATTAGAGCTCTTGAAAAGACCCACTGGGAATCTGTTAGGTGTACCCTTGCCTAGAAAGCCTGTTTTTGTTGGAGGAGAAAAAAAAAATTCCCACTTTTGCCCTTGTAAAAGCATTTCCTGCCTTCTTTAAACTTTGTTCACTAAATGAAAACAACATTGTTCATTACCTTCAGCATGCTGGTAATTACCTTGCCACAAAGTGACCCCCCATCGTACAGGGGCTGCATGCTGGACTCCATCAACCAATTTCACTTTTTTGCGACATTAACAGTTAAAAAGAAGCATACTGCTGTTTAATATTTAAAGAAAATGTTTCATTCTGAACTGGAGAAGTTCCTCTGAAGATGGCAGGCCTCAGCAGGTAGCTTAGGAGCTCAAATTTTAATTAAAATTTCCAGCTCCAAATGCAAATCACAGCACTCACTGAGAAATGCTTCTCAGCATGGACACCTTTATAAGTACATCACAGAGCCTTTGGAAAGTGGACTCCACAAAGGACAGGAGCACACACTGCAGGAAAAAATCCTGCATTAACCTACATGGACTAGGTGACCTCACAAATCTTTCAATCTTGAGTTTCTGTGATCCACAATGGGAACAACTTTCTTCCAAACAACTAATTGGCACCACTTCTGTGCCCTTAAAAAATAACATTTTCATTTGCAGGATATCTTTCTTAATTATTGATTTTGCTCAGGCATAATCACTTGCAATTAGAGTGCCTAGCAATGTTAAAAGAACATTATTTGCCACCCCCCCAGGCACCCATAAGCATTGGTACACAGCTGTGCCCACTCCAGAGTGAACATCTGTAGTACTTACACAGCTTAGACAAATGAGCAGTTGCTTTGTATGCAAAAAGTTGATTTTTAGTATTTATGGCTCTTTACAAGGACTGCTTTGAAAGAGTACTCCTATACCTCCTGTTCTCTGCCCTTTTTGCTGGTTTCTTCTTCCCAGCAGACATGATTTTGGTGGGTCTGTATGGGTTTCTCTCACTTCAGATGCTGCAGGCCTACAAGTCACCTTTCTTAATGGTAGGCAGGAGCACATTCATTGCCTTCTCCCCTCAAGGGAGGAATTTTACTGCTCTGTTCAATGGAATTGAAGCCACCTTGGCTCTTTCTCAAAGTCCTTTGTCTTCCTTTCACCTCCAAAGTGTAACACAGCTTCCCCTTCCCACCCCTTCTCTCCCAGGGGCTGGCCAGCCCAGCCATGCCAGCCTACAGCCATCCAAAAGTGCCACTGGTGATGCATCCCAAGAGCAGTTGTTCCCATTTTTCTTGTGTTTTATATGGGTAGGAGGGTCCAAATTCATTTCCATTGTGCTGCAACCCTGCTAATCCCTTCTCTATTCTCTCCACCCCTCTTTTTCTCCAATTCATTTTTGTTCTACTAAATTGCACCCATCTATGAACTGAAGCCAGGCCTTGGTGTAGCCAATGGAGCTGAATTCTTTCACGTTCCATGGTTAACCAAGAAGTAATTAGAGGCTATGTACAATTTGCTCTTATCCTTACTATTTTAATGGATTTTGTGGTATTGTTAATAATAATTCTGAATTAATTTATGGGATTCACCCACCCGATTTTGCAAGCAGGTCTCCAAGAGACTCCATTCACTGTGTCCTGTTCTGCCAAACACCTGGGTCATGCATTTGAAAACCAAGACCATAGAGCCAGCTAGACTGAGTTTTGCCAAGCAGGCCACACACTGCTGTGTTCTGCCACTCCCATCCTCCCAGAGAAGCTACATGTCCATAAGCATTTGTGTTTTCTGTAAATGTAAGACTGTCCCTTGTCATGTCATGATACCAGCCAAACAGGCTGGATTCAACAGGAGCTATTGCTTGGCCCACAGATCCTGAGAAATTTGATGTGAAGAGGATTCCAGTGGCATCAGTCCAGTTGTGATCAGAGCCTGCTGCTCAGAGCCTGCTCACCTCCTGTCTGGATCCCTGCTTTGCAATATCAACCAGCAAAAGCACAGAGCCTGTGAACACTTTTACACATGACAGAAAGGTGTAAGCCAATCTTGTCTCAGATTCACTAATGAAAAAGATGACAAAATACAAAGATTGTTTTAAAAAAACAAACAAAACCCCCCAAAAACCCCAAACTCAAACCTGCCAGATTGAAGACATGTAAAGTAAGGAACAGAAAATTAGATTTTGGTGCAGGTGGTCAAGGACCAAGCAAATGGAGGCGAGACAAAAAGGGACCACAAACATCAGGACCATAAACATCTTGCTGGTTACTCTTTCATAACCATTCATTTCTGAGAGAAAGGAAGCCTTCATCAAGTACCTTCAAACAACTGATGATCTTTTGTAGCTCCCCAGTGCAGTCACTTGGTGACTGGCTGCTGGCTCCACTCCTCATTCACTAACTAAACCTCCTGAAATGCTCCCTGAGCCACTTCTTGACCAGTATGGTTGGTCTCACATCACGAAACTTCACTTCTCTGTCAGACTTGAACTTGGGAGATCACAGCTCTGTTGCTACTTGAGTTGTGACCACCACATTCAGTCGATGCTGTGCCTCAGATCTCCTCGGTTAAATAGGAGTGTTATTGTCTTAAAATTAGCTTTGCTGTAGTTAACTCCACTGGTCATTCTGACGTGTCCCCGTGTCACTGCCATACAGGTACCTGAACTGAGAGATGAGGCTACCACAGGTTTTAACTGCTAGACAAGAACAAAAGTGTAAGAGGTGCCAGGTGGAGGTGTGGAACCGAATCTGGCTAAAGGAGGGAAAAGAGGAACCAAGTGGGAAAATGAACATGGTATCTTCACACAATGTCCCAGGTCAGACATCCTTACCTCGTCACATGGGGCTATCCTGTGAATCATGTCTTTCAGATGGCCAATCATCCGCTCTTCCTGAAAGTCATATGGGAATGTCTCTGTCCACTCTGTCAGCAGCTGTAAGATTTTGGGTCCAAATTTCCTGACCCGTGCCTGAAATGGAAAGCAGAATGAAGGACAGGGATTGAAACATGTTAACTCATTAAAATCTTCTAGAAAATACACATCTTACTGGAAGTGGGACCAGACTTTCAAAGAAGGGATTGATGGTTGCACCTGCAAAATCTCCACCTATGCAAACAAATAGCGTGGTGCACAACTTAGATGTTTCAGCATGCAAAATACACCAGTACCTAGATGCATGCACAACTGACTGCTTTACATGCAGATTTAAATATTCTGCACATGCAATTGGCCAGTTTATGGATGGACATTTTGTTGATGCAACCTTTATACCTTTATGAAATTCACCTGGCCTTTTTGCTCATTTGAACCTCATTCTTCCCTTTTGTACTCACAACCCACCTATGTTTTCATCCTTTCCTGAAAAATAGATTGCAATGTATTTCTGGACAGACATCGAGGTGAGTCTTTAGTTTTCTGGATGTATGAAAAAACTGCTTAGTGACCACTGGTGGATGTAACATGAGAAAGAAACGATGGACAAAACATCAGCACATTAGTAATTTTACCTGGGCTACTGATAATGTTGCAGTCTCCCCACATGAGCTCAAGGTCATGATAGGAGGACAGCCACTCAAATAACACACAGCTGATGCTCATTTTACTTTTGGTGTTGATTTATCTGAGGATGCAGCAGTGGAAATAGTCAGGAAGACACAGAGCAAGGGGGCAAATGTGGGAAACAGCACAATTAGTATTATCTCAAAACATGGCCACTCTGGCTGCCTCCAAAGCTTCCATCCTCCACTATCCAAGAACACGTGAAAGGGAAATTATGTTAAACAACAAACTGCATTTTTATTTACAGAAAACACAGACCAAAACAAAGAGCCTTCTTGTGCATCCTACGTACTGTAGCTAAAGTGCACCCTGTAATCAGCAAAAATTATACTCTTGAGCTCCACAGCACTCTGCTTTTCTACCAAGGGGGTTAAGATGCCTATTTCAGCTATCCACCAACAACAGGTTTCAATGAACCACATCTCTAAAAATAACTGCTGTCAGCTAGCATTAAGCTCACCTCAAAGACCAGCAGGTGGCTGCTAAAGGGAAAGCTTTAAAGGAAACTACAAAGGTCTGGGCACACATTTGCTCCAGCTGTGTAAACTGTTATTATGAATTGAAGGAGAGGACTTTGTGCAAGTCACAGGACGCAGCTCAGGTGATGGAAAGTCACTCATATGCAAAGTTTTGATGTCAGCCCTTCTCTCAGGAACATAAAATCAGCTGTGTCCCACCAACTTGGCATTACTACAGGCTAGTCCAAAATGCTGGCTCATCTCAAGCAGATTAGGAGATCTTTGTACTAAAATAATGTTTCTCATTTCTTGCAAAGTTTAATGAGCAGGAAAACTTTATAGTGCCCATATTTAAAACCTTCTAAATTTGCATCTACCATAGCACTGGAAAGCAGAAGCCATCACATCTCAGAAAAATTGTTTTGGATGTTGCACCTCACGCAGATATTTCTATTAACGTGGACTGTACAGGCAAACCAAGTATAAGATTTCTATATAGTCTGTCTGGCTGTTCTCCATAATGAGGGCAAAGCTTCTCTTACTCATGCAACCAGGTGCCTGGGCAAAAACAAGCACACATGTTAAGATGGTGATGATTCAGCATTTGATACCAAAAATACTGTTCCACAACTGTAAAGGCTGATCTTGGGAATAACGTCAGAATTTTGGGAAAGTTACTAATTCACACTCTTCTTCCACTGTATCTCCTGGTCCTGGTAATGTACCAGACAGATCTTCTTCAATCCACTGACGAGAGCTTGGGTGGAATCCAGCACTGATTAGGATCCAGTGGGATCCATCTTCACCATAGTGTCTGGGGGACTGCCAGAGGATGCACATGTGTTGTTGCACACTGTACCAGTCTGCACAGTCCCTAGGGCAAAACAGGAGTGCAGACAGAATAACAGCTTGGGATTTTCTCATTCTGTTACTCTGTCACAGACTCACTCCTGCTCCAGCTCTCTCCTGGTGATCCAGGCAGTGCTGCTCTGCACATGATCTGTCAGTGCCAGCAACAGGAGGTTAGTGGGAAGCTGTGTGCTGTTATGTAGCATTCAAAGTGACAGGTAAGGCCAGGAGGAAATATTACTGTACCAGAAGCAAGAAAGCAAAAGGGCAGACACATTGAGAAAAAGTGGGAGAGTGGTGTGTTGACACCTGCAATTGACAGAGTATGAGGTTTACGTCCTACTTCCTTGCATCCTGCAGACTTCATCAGAGCCTTAAAGAAATTAAGAAGGAAAGTCACCTGGGAAGACTGAGACAGGGGAAAGGGAAAATCAGAAGATTTGAAGTGACTACTGCCTGGAGCACTGCTCTTGGATATAGATACCAGGATGCTTCAATGTCAGGATCTCAGAGGTAACTATCAGCCTTTATGAGAATATTTTGTTCAGTCCAAATAGAGGACACATACTAGAATTTTCTGCCCATCACAAATACCTCACATTTTTCTGCTGTAAAGATAAGCTAACCTTGTCCAGCACAGGGTCATCCAGACGCTGCTGTTCAATACACTTGTGACAAACACGAGACAAAAGTTCATGGGGTTCAATGAAGAGTCTGGAACTCAGCAGGAATGTGAAGATATAGGCTTTCTGTGGGAGAAAGAAAAGCAGACCTGCTGTAAGCAGTTGAATAGTGGACAATATTAGCAATTAAGGTCAAGAACTCCATGGTGTTTGCATTTCCACTGGGGCAGACCTTTATGCCTAAAGCACATAAGGATTTCTGACCCTGAAAACAGAACTCGTTATGGTGGGCACAGGATGCAGTGGCATCTCCTTCCTCCACAGCATCTACTTCCAGCCTGGGGCAACCACTTTTGATAGCCCCAACCCTGTGCAAACATCCAGTGTAGCCAGTGCATAGGTCACTCTACAGGGGTGAGCCCAAGTATAGGAGACAGCACAACTAGGGATGCACAGGAGCCAGTGAAAACCAAATGTATATACACTCAGGTACCTCTGTGTTATACTGGGCTGTGAGTTACAGATGCCCTCAGATTAGTCACCTCTTGCTACTGCCCTGCAGGTCTCACCCAAGCTGTTTGAAGTAGTTTTTCATTTTTTCTACTAGCTCCCTAAAATTCACTTCTATCAGCCAAATCATATCATATGCAGTTCCATTATCTGTGAAGCTGTGGGAAGCTGGCCTGTTGGATAAATCCTTGGATTACTTAAAGTATTCCAGCAGTGAATTTAAAATATATGCATGAATCCTCAGTCATTTGCATCCTAACTGCTCCCAGTGCCTGAATTATCTTCCTTCCCCCACCCCATGCTCCTGAGCAGCTGATATAATATTACATATCACACATTGCTTAATGGAAATCTCACAGCCCAATATCTGGCCATTACCTATTTTTATTGCCTCTCAGTTCTTTTTTTTTTTTTTTCTTTAATTGATATGCCTCTATTATTTATTTTTAGCTGATCAGAAACTGATCCATGAGTAATTTAAAAAATGCTGTCTGGTCCACATTGATAACTTTCATTGTCTTCCAAACTGCCCAGGAGTCAATGTGACTCTGTGCTTTGAAATACAAGCCTTTCCATAGAGATATCCAAGCACTTAGAAATCTTCCAGTCAAACTCTGTCCTGAATTCCCCTGAGGATGTGCAAAATCCAGAGAAGTTAATGGCTTGCAGGGCCATAAACCTGCTTTTCAGTTAGATCCTCACATTTATGTTGGTAAAGAAACACTGAATATTCACTGATGGAGCAAGGATTAGGATCTGGAATGTGCTGTCCACACAAAGTTGGTGTGACTTGGTAAATCATGAGGGTAAACCCTTGGTAAATCATGAGGGTAAACCCTTGGTAAATCATGAGGGTCTCTGTTGTCACTGAGGGAATGCTTTGCACATGCAGACAAACCTGGATGACTTCAGCAGCTCCTGAAATACTGCTGATTTAATGCCACTGCAGACTTGAAGGTTTTTTGCTTCAGTCTTCATCTAAGCCTCTCTGGGATGCACTGCTATTTTTGAAGTGTTCCAACTGCTCCATCACTAATTCATCACCACCACAGTGTTCCCCAAACCTGCTTCTCTTATTTAAACACAGTATCAACTTTGGGATCTGCTTTTTCATGGGAACAATTACAGAGCACTGCACTGAAACAGCATTTAAAGCAATGCATCCATTTCCCAAGCCAAAATTGTATGCAGCTTTTAAATTACTCCTCTTAATTCAAAATTTAACGCATTTGCACTTTTGCATAAAGTGCTGCCCCAATTCATCAAAATTAAACTGTTCATTATACTGTGAATTGCTTACTTCAGGGTAGTAATCAGTGGTAGGTATCAGATGCTGGATTAGAGCATCCAGAGATGCTGAGGTAAGGTTTCCATCCTGGAAGATCAGTCCTCCTTGTTCATCCTCTTTTGAAGTATGCAGATGAGGGTTGAAGCCACATGTAGTAAACATACTGGTAGAACTCAGTGTTTGGGGCATGCCTTCCTGCAACAGAGAAAAACTCATGTCAGGGACAAGATCCATCAGATTCAAAGCCACATCTGTCTTCTGGATGATTTGGAAAACGCAAGCCACTAATGAGAGCTTCCTGTTCACAAAATTAACATGATCCTTTAATTATAACCTCTTTTATTGTTGCCATTGGCAGATCATGCCCCCAACAGGAAATACACAGGAATGTGGGACATTTTGATTTATGCTTCTGGACTCCCACTGAGAGTTTTGTAGTGGTCCCCTTTTTGCTGCCAGCCCTGGTGGTCATTCACATGTAGGGTAGGTGAGATGCTTGGGACCTGAATTCAGCAGGCTCTGAGAAGAACAGAGCTTTTTGTTTGAACCCTCTGTCCCACTGAGAATGAGGTAGGGAGAATTTATGGTAATAGAAGGAGAGAAGAGGGGTGTCACCTAAGGCTTGCTCAGGAGGGACCTTAAGAATTGTTCTGTGGCTCCCATGGGACAAAAGAGACATCAGAGAGAACAAGGGGGCAGAGCAAGGAGCAGAAGTCAACTGGAGGGGGATGGAAAAATGCAGGGAGCTGGAGGGAACAGAGAACATGGGAGGTGAAGAAGAGAGACTAAAGAGCAAAGAAAAGAGAAATGAGGAAGAGGGAGAAGGCAGACACCTGCACTATTTTTGGAGCTGAAAGTTAGTCCTAGATCTACACTTAGGCACTAAATAAATGTTTCAAAAGATCCTGTGCAATCATCAACTTCACTAGAAATGCAGAATCCGCAGCACCTTTGAAAAGGAGGCCAGGCAAACTCAGAGCATGTAGCCCAGTTTCAAGCTCCCTGTATTCCAGTTCTCTAAGCTCTCAGGGTTTCATCCCAGGCTCCATCTCAGTTGTGTTCCTTACAATCAGCTTTAAATGTTTCTTCTGCTGAGCAAAGTTGGTTTGTTCCTGAACTGATGCAGAAGGATGACAGATTTTGCCCTGAGAGCTTTAAAGCAATCCCAGCTGCCTCTGAAATCCCTCCTAGAATTGGCTTCACTCTCAAGGAGAGGCAAGATCCCACAATGTGGGCTGGGGAAAGAGCAGTGCATGCTCACTCCTGGGTCAGCAAAGGGATCCCACCCTGACTTAACACTTTGCTGCTGAATTTGATTTTACTTGGTGTGAGGGAGGGTGGGAAAGAGATGACGGAAGGCAAGAGTCCTAGAGCCAGCCCCTAGTCCCTGTAGCAGCTAGAAAACATCTCCCAGGACTACAGCACTCCTTCCTGAGCACAATCTCTCTGCTGGAAGAGGAAGATCTGCACCCTGCAGCCTGCTGAGCTGGCACCCACCTCCCACACGGGAAGGCACAGGGCCACCCGCTGACACTGCCGCTCCCCCTCAGCCTGTGCAGGCAGGCAAGGATGTGCCTTATTTCCCAGTATATTTCTCTGCCCTGTTCTTTATCCTTCTTCTCTGACTGCTTTTCTGCCTCTCCACCATCCCACACAACTTCAAACACTGCCCCAAGGATTTGGCTTCAAAACTTAAGCTCGTTTCTCCCTCACATACTTGGGTAAATGTGCTGTGACCCAAGAGAGTCAGCTCAACTTTGGTTGCATGTACAGTATAGAATCATAGAATCATAGAATTGGCTGGGTTGGAAGGGACCTCAGAGATCATCAAGTCCAACCCTTGACCACTACCACTGCAGTTCCCAGCCCATGGCACTGAGTGCCACATCCAGGCTCTTTTTAAATATCTCCAGGGACAGAGAATCCACTACTTCCCTGGGCAGCCCATTCCAATATCTGATCACCCTCTCCATAAAGAAATTCTTTCTAATATTCCCCTGGCACAACTTGAGACCATGCCCTCTTGTCTTGTTGAAAGTTGCCTGGGAGCAGAGCCCAACCCCCCCCTGGCTCCAGCCTCCTTTCAGGGAGTTGTAGAGAGTGATGAGGTCTCCCCTGAGCCTCCTCTTCTCCAGGCTGAACACCCCCAGCTCCCTCAGCCTCTCCTCATAGGGTCTGTGCTGGATCCCTTCACCAGCCTGGTTGCCCTCCTTTGGACCTGCTCCAGGACCTCAATCTCCTTCCTGAACTGAGGGGCCCAGAACTGGACACAGGACTCGAGCTGTGGCCTCACCAGGGCTGAGTACAGGAGCTGAGCATGTTACGTTTACTCCTGCAACCTTTCTGCCTGGCACAACCCATCTACTCCCCCAAGCTCAGGCTGCTGCCACTTGCCAAGTCAGAGCAACCTTGGGTTGCCCAAGATGAGAAGGGCAGTGTGGCTGTAAGCCAGGCAGGGTGGGAAGCCCTGGGAAAGGCTGGGAGCTGGGTCCCAGCACCGTGGGAGATCAGGCTTTACGAGCAAAACTTGGGTGACTTCATCCTTTGAAGGAGGGATTGCTCCCCAGGAGCCAGAGGTTTGGTTACTGCATCCTATCTCCTCCTGGGAGGCTCACATGGGCTGGGAGGATGGGCTGCTTCTTGGATTTGCAATCAAACAAAAAGGAACCAAAATGTCAAATCTGACAAATCCCTGCCTTGACTGAAAAAAAAAAAAAAAAAAAAAAAGTTGTCAGGGACTTCAGATAGAATGGAAACTGAAGTATCTCACTTTAACGAATGTGCAGATGTGCCTAGTAATAAGGCTCTGAGAGCAAGTAATTGCTGCTTTTTGTACACAGCTCAGACTCTGTGTAGTAAATGGGAAAGACTGCCAAATCCTATTTGTTACTTCTAACACGCTCTATGTTATGTCTTGTTTCTATGGCAATAATCCCAAGAAGGATTGCATGTCCACATAGATCAAAAAATAAATCTCATGGACATATAGATGTCTAGATGAGGAAAATAAAAAGTTAGAGCACCTGGGAATTTACAGGACACATCTTGGCTTTGGTATGAGACAGAACTCAGAGTAGGAAGTTGTTCTGTAAAATCCTGCACTGTCAACACCATTTTTATTATCAAATAGGAGTGTATCTCAAAAGGATACTGCCTGATTTTTTTTATCTCATTACATGGGAATCTGGTTTAAACACAGTAATGTTTTTTAAGAATAAGTTACCATAAAAAAACAAACAACAAAACAAAACAAACCCAAGTAAAAACAGCTGTACAACTGTCACTGAGACATTCATCTTGTGCACTGTTAAGAAATTAAATTTGACTTTCTATTATGATGTTTCTGGACTAATCTCAAGTTTTTGGACAAGGCCTGTATCACATCTGAGCTGGTGCCTGATTGTCACGTTACCTGAAACTGAAGAAGATCTGAAGGGTTCATGTCTTTATGCTCACTCTTCACAGCAGGATGAAGCCATCTGTACAGAGACTAAAAACTTCCTGCACTACTAAGTTTGATAATAAATAATATTAGTATTTGGCAGACAGGAATTCAGGGTGGGGACTTCTCTGTTCCGAATATCTAATTTCTTTTTCTGTTCATGTAGTGTACAAGGTATTTTTTTCAAATGCACTAAAGAGAACCAAGATCTTGCCTTGAAACTGCCCAAATACATGATGGTCTGCAGTAGGCAAAAGAGGTTGTGCTGTCAATCACTCACAGAATACAGAAACAAGGGAAGCACTGAAAGATGAAAACTAATGAGAAACCTCAAGGAGATTTTTCTTATTGGATTGAAGGTAGTTTGGATGATGGAAGAGATAGACAGTACAGAACAGAGCCAGATCATCCTTGGAAGAGCACAGTGACAGGATGAGAGGAAACACTCCCAGCCTGCAGAAGGGAAACTCCAGTTCAACATAAAAGAAAATCCTCCCATGAGCATCTCACAAAACTGGAAAAGGGACCTGTCCAGGAATATATTCCAACACAGTGATGAGAACAGTCAATTCACCGCAAATTATGCTGCTTATACAAAAATACTTCAGGACTTGATTCACTGACCCAAAGCACGAGACCAAACAGCCACCAATGAGAAAAGCCACCCACAAACTCAGCACCTATCTAGAAAAATGATCTGGAAATGTTTTAAAGAAAGCACTGCCTAACAATGCACATACCATTGGCCCACGAATCTGGAGATGTGCTAGAGGATGGTTAATGGGCTGCCAGCTCTGCATTCCTGGTGACCTGGGGCAGAACCACGAGGGTAAATGCTCCCCCAGCATTCCTCAACTCCAACTCCTGCTGTCTAAAACGTCCCCATGGCAAGTACAGTTAATACTTATGTGGACACAAAATGTTCAGGAAACATTTAATGTGTTTTTCAGTGGCTTTGATGTGATAAGTGTTTTATCCTTTTATCAAAAACTTAATCACGCTGTTTACTTTTGATCTTCATTTCATCACTGCCTTCCATCTGCTCTGCCTCTCTCGAGGGGAAACAAGAGCTGGTACCACGTGACGGATGGAGTGGGGCTGCAGACTTATCTTCCCACCCACTTAACTTTCAGATTAAGAAAATAAATAAAACCCTTCCCACTTCAGGGATGAAAGGCACAAGCTTTTGACAATCTCCCACCAAAATTACAGGCTCTGGTGAGGATGGTAAGGGAAGGTGTCTTCATCTGTGCCATGAGGGAGGCTCCTGTTTCTCTCACTATCCTAACCATGATGGTGGGGGCTTCTCCTAGCAAGAACTCAGGCCATTTAAGTCCCTGTTCACTGAGCATGAGCGGGGGATAATCAAAGTTATGGGAGACTCAAGGTCAAACATAACTTGGCAGGGTACAGACTTTAACAAATATACCTAATCCAGATTGATTTGGACTAGTACTTTCTCTCAACTGTGAACAGAGGTAGGACACATCTCCCATCCCACCCCAAACCTGCTAAAGTATTGAAAAAAACAGAGTTCAAGAAGTGAAGACAGCTCACACTGAAACATTTTGGAAAGCCATCTTGAATAATTCTTGGCCTGCTTTAGTAACCTACTCCAAAAGGATCAGGAACTAATGGATGGAAGGGATGGTGGGTCCTTCAGCCATTACCCTCAAAGCACTCACTTTCTGCCCCACTCCTGGGGAATAAAAGTTTCTCTGTGCTCTCTGCCAGGACAGCACAAGATGCAGTTGGGTCTCCTCTGCCTCACTACCTGCCCAGTGCTGTCATACAAATGCTAAATGCAGCAGAAAGTTCAGGAACAGATGCTCATTTCTCTTTCCTTTACTTTCAGTAATTTTCCAGCTATTCATCTTTGAAGAAAAAAACCCTTCAGAACATGATAATGATGAGTTAAATTCAGACTTTTCTCCAGTTCTTTTGTAGGGAGAGAAGCAGAGGGAAAAGGAGACAAAGATTTCTAATGTTTCAGAAAACAAAGAAAAAAACACTGCAAAATAATTGCTTCCACTTGCCAAGGACATGGTTATAAATATTTTTTTTTCAGCAAGAGTACCTGCCACTAACAAATTCATAATGTATTTCATGTTGATGTAATTAGGAAACTGGTGGCAGATATAACTCTTTTCACCTTTTCAGCAGGTCATAAAACATTCAATTTATTGTCCATGAAGTGAGATTGACAGGCTGAGTTTTCTGCAATGCCAGTACTGTAGGAAATGTCTAAATGAGCAATATAATGAAGCTACACAACTCAGAAACACAAAAGAATTACAACAGAAAAGAACCATGGGATGAGAAAGATGAGGAAAAAACATTTAACTGCAATATTCTCTTGAGTTGTACATCTCACTTATTTACTCTGGGCTAGAACAAGAGCTTTTATTCTCTGAAATATGAACATAGCTGCTCTCAAAGCCAGCCAACAGGAGAGGCACACATACGTCTAACAGCTGAATTATTTCTATCGTGTCAGTTAGAATGATCACAGCTATCCTTGCACTAGAGGTTTATGAGAAACATCTTGCAGTCAAATACTACAGTGAAAAAACAACTGTGCTAACCAATTGTCTTAAAATCTGACAGACATGCCTCAGAAAGAGGCCAAATTTATAGGTAAGGAGACATTAAATCAATTACCAGCATCATGCAAGCAAGAACAAGGTCACCTTGCTGAAGGAGTATTTCTGTTTATGCTCATGTCAAAGTATTTTGTTCGATGGAGAAAAATGAAAACCTGATTATCATGAATTTGGTAGACTGGTCTGAAGTGGAATGTAAATCAGAAAAGAGAAGATTTATGGCCGATTAAATTGAACTCCAATCAAAATCCCATCCAGGCAACAACTCCCTGGGGGCTTCAATTTGTTAGTGCCACATTTTTTTAATAACTTTTTTTTTTTTTTCATGTAACATCAGCAACAATAAAATCCTTCTAATAACAAGCAGTGCCATGAACACACTATTTATCTTAAAATGCCATCATTGCCTGGAATCAACAAGCATTGGAAGGATGGACTATAATAGCTCAGGAACAACCCCCTCCCTAAAACTGCAAGGGGTGTGAAGGTTTTTTCCTCAGGCTCAGAACAATTTCTCTTCTCATTAATCTAGTTCAAGCCTGAAGTATTTCTCCTGAGTAAGAGTGAGTTGGCACTGACTCTGGCATGAGACTGAACTGATGTCTGAGACTCTGATGTCTCAGACACTTACCCAACATTGAGTGTGCACGTAAAGCACAGGGCATATCTGTGCCTCACAGTTATCATATTTTCTATAGTATTAGAAGAAGAACGCCTACTACTGTATTCCAGATACCCCTGACACTACTAAAATGTACACAAAAGGCATTAGTCTGGATTTTTCTCACTTTAGGCCAGGAAATCTATCTTCTGCTCTAGTATGCTTCACTCCACTTATGCCTCTCCCTTCCTCCCAGGCTCTTGGTAAAACCCTTAGGTTATTCAAAAACTACCCTGGTACACAAGATTTTTTCTTCTTCCTTTCTTTTCTTCTTTTCATTAAAAATAGCCTTTTTATTTTCTTAAGGATAAATAGAACGTGAATGGAACAAGAAAAATGAGAGCACCAAGAGTAGGAATGAATTAGTGCACCTTTTGTTCAACACAGAACTGCAATATTTGCCCTGAGTGAAGTCAGAGCTCAACCAGGCATGGACAGCGAGGGAAATCCCGGAACCAAACCATGCAGGGCAACATTCCCAGAAACCACTGACATCAACAGAAGCCTTTTGGCTCAGTTTAGTGGTCGCTGATGGGCCACCACCGTGACTGCCTGGAAATCAGTCAATGCTTGGATTTTCTTGCTTAGGCAGAAGTAGTGGTGAGGAAAGTGAGTTATTAAAGGAGAACTAGTAGTTGTCCACCTGAAGGGCTGTGTGGTTCTGCGGGGCAGTTTGGGCTACAGCATCACCAAACTCACACTTCTAAATGAGAAAGCTGCTGTGGGAATTATTTTCTATCTAAATACCCAGGCATGACTTCACAACTGCCTTCAGACTTCAGCAGCCACCTCCTCTCAGAAGCAGCTTCTTGCAGGCTAAACCTGGAGGAGCCAGAGCAGCTAAAAAAGCAGAATGGCAGAGCCTGGCCCCTGCAACACCAACAGCTTTGAATGAGCAAGGACACCCATCCTCATCTAGATGAATGCTGTCTCCACTGCATGCTGTCAGAATTACAATGGAAAGCCCATAAATAAAACAAAAATGCAGACCTCAGTCCTCCTCTCATGACATCTTGGTGAGAACAAGCCCTGACAGGAATAAAAAAACCTCCCACACTAAGCAAAGCAGTTCTGCTGTTTATGCAGAAGGAAGAAGGAAAGCTGTATATCAAACAAATAATTACAAGAGCAGCTTTATCAGTCCCTGCTGATTACTCTCAGCTCAGTTTGATGATTCTGCCAGCACTCTGCAGGTTTTTCAGAGAGGTGCATGTCACAACATTTCACTCGCAGTTCTTTCAGTTATTAGCACCTACTGCTACCTGTCTCTTACTCAAAAATCTTGGCATACATTTAGAAATCGGTTTTCTGGAGTCTGTCAGGAAGGTTTAAAACCGTAAAAAGCATTTTTATATATACACATAAATTCTCAGTCAGACTCCACACAAGATTATTAATCCATAATTATGTGTTTTGGGTATTATACCTACACATATATATACAGTTATATAGAGGCACTGTTTTATGTAAGTACACCCCCCCCTTCCCTGGTACAGCAATTCAAATAAATTGTGTATCTCCATTTTGGGTGGGACAACACTTCATTTGATTTTTTTTGCCTTCCAAACTTCTAAGATATTAAGTGGAAGAGAGTCTAATCTCTATCTCCAAAGCCATCAGTGACATCAGAGCTCTGACTGTCACCACTGCCAGTTTGTCACCCCTATCAATTACACTGTATTTGAGCAATGCTCAGTTATCAGATTAATGAAAATGTCTTACGGTTTAGCTCTTAATTGTCATGGTCTGCAGGAATCCCCCAAATTTATGTCCTGCAAGGAATCCTTTGTGGCGAGAACCTCTGTGCTTCAGTGCTGAGCTGAGGGGATGGACAAACAAGCACCTCATTTATGGTGCTTACATCCCCTATCCTCAACACACCTCTGGGAGCTGTGGACAGAAAAAGAGGTCAAAACTGAGCCCAGCAGCAACAGATCTGGCTGTGCTGGCTCCCTAGCTAACTCCTCCCAATGTTTCCTCAGCCCCAGGCTGGAGAAACACCGATGAGGACACTCAATGCTGGAGTTCATCCCTTGCTAGGGAAGATGTGTAGAGCATAGGGGTTACACCAGTGCAACCAGCATCAGGCTCCAGTCTTAGCTACAGATTTGGGTTGTTTCATTCTAGCAGCCCCGCAATGCTCCAGACTGCCAAGCAGGCTCTTGTGCTCTACGGAAGGCATATGGTCGCGTCTCCCTAAAAATAAATGAGCTCCCGAGCTTCTGGATTTCCCCTTCTGGAGCACCATCTGTGCCTGCTCCCAGTCCTGCCACCCGCTACCAGGGGTGCCCACAGGCAGCCGGGCACTCGCCAGCCCCGTGCTTCTCGCGTGAGGTGCGAAAGCAGCAGCGTCATCTGCGGCTGTCCCCACATTTACACCCCTTCACCCTGGAATGTGCTCAGCCCATGCAAGTTTCACCTTCTTTTGGGCAAGCAAGGTGTCCTCTGCTGACAGATTTTTCTCTGCCTACATTAAGGATTTTTTTTTTTTTAAAAGAGAGAAAAAATTAAACAAAAGAAAAAAAGAGACTCTGCTGACATTTAGAGTAACATAGCAAGCCTCTAACTGGAAAAAATTAATCCCATGACTTTCAAAGGAGAAAATTTCATCTGCAGTCCAAGCCTTACCAAGCAGGTAAGGGTTCTGGGCCCACGCAGGTCCTGGTGGGGCTCCCAGACCCAGGGAAGCATCATGCCCAGCTACCCCCCACCTTCTCCCCAGCAGGCACAGGGCCAGGGGGAGTCACTGCTGAGCTGATTAATTGCTCATTAGCTGAAATTAACTCTGCCAGACAATTCTGTGATCACTGCTAAAAGTCTGTCATTAAAATGAACTGCAGACATTACTTAACTTTGCTTCCTATCTCAGCACCAGCGATGTGATGCTCTGGATTCAGGACTAACAATCTCTTCTTGGAAACACATGGGAATTGCCCATGGTCCATCCAGCTGACCTGCTTGCCTCTTCTGCTGGCCACTGGTGGATTCATGGTAGAAAGTGGCAACAGCACCATGGAGGACAGGAACACAACAATTTGTTCACTACCACAGCATGTTCCTGCTCTGAAGTAGCTGGAGACTAGTTCATAAGCTGAATCACAAGATTTAATATCCATCCAAAATCTGCTATTGCTAGCTATTTGCAGTGTCCACATAAAAATCATAACCTCCAGGATTTCCTAGCTAACTTTCTAGATCTATGGCAGGGAGCTCCGTGAAATATACGAGTGTGGAGAAGATGACTTTAAACATTAGAAGATGAATTTTTTTCTTGGCATCATGCCACTGATTTTTGTGGTATGAAACCCAGGGGTGAATATGGTCCAAGATACACACAAGTGAGCTAAATTCTGAACTGCACTTGCTGACCTCATAACTCTTCAGCAGTTGAAACGTGGGTTACAAAGCCAATTTCCATAAAGGACATGTTCAGTTAACAGTGGGAGACTGTGCTGACTCGAGCTGTGTGAGCAAACTACCGAGATATTTCCCACATAATCTACATTCATTCCATACTTTCTGGAAGCAGTCCTCAAAAGATGGTGTCAAGGGTGCAAATCCTATAGATCAGAAAGATATGTGAGGCATCAGAAAGCACAGAGCTTTTTTAACTCATTATTTTAGTGCTTTGAGGAGCCACAGACAACACATTTTTTTCTTCCCTGCCAAACTCCAAGGCTGTGGGGTAGCAGCTCAGAGTACTGGCAGCCTGGGCAAGGACATACACACCCCTCCATAGTGGATAAAAAAGGATACACAAGGTAGGTACACAGTGAAAATTCCATTTTTTGACTATAGGTAGGGCCCAACATAAAAGCTGAAATTCATTTAAGCACTTTGTGTATTGCTTGAGCAACAGTGAGGTTTTTAAAGCAGCGAGACCCTGTTACGAAATGGTACTATTTTAATAATGTAACAAACTACCTGATATAAAATTTGAATATACACCAGAGTTATTAGCCTGTGGCTAAATGTCTCACCATTACTTAATCTTCTAAGACTCCAGACCTGCACAGACAGAAACATATACAACAGGACTCTGAACATGGTAGGGGAATTTCTGGTAAAATTATGTTTGTACAGATATGCAAATTCATCAGATTTGCAAAAGGAAAAGTGTAATGCCACCTGTAATCTCTCAAGCCCATAGAATTATACATGCAACTGAAGAAAACCTTGACGTTCCACTCCACATGGGAAACTGGACGAATCCCATGCTCAAATTAGATCTGGCATTGCCACATAGCTGGGGACATAGTCTAACTACCTCATGTCTGTTCAGTGGCCACAAAGCCAACAAGCCCTTCAAATCAGTGTGACTATTCAAAACATATGCTTTTGCTTCAAGGGGATAAGGGGAGTCACCTCTGCTTCCCAGATACAACTGATTGCTCACACAGATATTTACAATGAGGCTAGATATTGCATTTAAAAAGTCAGTCCCTGGTATCTGCAAATTTTCTAGGAGTGCTAATACAAAAACCAGAAATGTGCAACTTGTCTTGAAATGTTTATTCAGCTAAATAATCATTTGAGTTTGAATAATTCTAAAGAAGCTGAGCCAGCAGCCTGTTTCAAACAAAGAATATTGACAGAAACAAGCAAATACTGGTTAATGCTCATTGTAAAGCAATAACTACAAGAAACATAGAACCATAGAGCCCATTGTCAACTGTGGATAAAACAAGTCAGAATATGTGAGAGGAGAGAGAGGCCCCAAAGGCTATTTTAATACTATGCAGAATTTAAACAGATTAGCATTCAAGACATCAGCAATGCATTCAAAATTTACACAGATGGGTTCCCAGTGCAAAACACCCTGCACAGCCCCACTCTTTGGGAACAGGATTTGGTCTGTACTCACAGAAATATCTACTGCTGCAGGGGTTTGCAGAAAGGTGAACACAGGAGAGATGAAGATTCAACTGCTCAATGCTTTGCTGGGATGTCCCCAGCTGCTACTACAATGAACACAGGGTATGACAATCTGGTTAAGAAACAATCTCAACTCCATGAAGTGAGGAACATAACAAAGTGGGTAGCATTCATAGCAGTCCCTGCCATACTTTCAGATGGCACTGAAATTTTACAGTCACTGTTTCCTTAGTGGCACACAAAGCTACTGAGAGAATCTATTATGGAGGGAACTAGGGAGGTAACCAGCTGGAAACCCATGATGGAGGCTACTTGTTACCTCCCTCAGGGAGAGAGAGGAGAGTAAAAGTTAATGGAAGGATAATCAGGAACTCTTCAGGGATATCAGTTTATAGGCCAGGAGCATATATTGCTGAAACTTGTTTGCATATCAAGAAACTACAGAAGAAGGTGTGACAGGCAAATGCAGCTTATGAAAATATGGCTGCCTGTAAAGCCGATAGTGTCTTTGCATGTGAAGACACAATCCTAATGCCCAACTTGGCAAGTGAAGGCTAAATAACATCAATGTCTGTTTTGGGCAGCCTCTATAGTGAAATCACTTCTTAGGACATTTACAGTGTTTTCAGCAGACATGAGAAAGACTTGAGAGCAGACATGAGACTCAGAGAAACATGCTGGGATTTTAGGGATTCAAGCAGATCTCTGCTTAAAATATCCACAAAAATTAAATACTCAAGCTTTAAAATAACATGGTGCAATTGGATTTTTTTTAATGGTCAGTGAAGAAAAAAAACAAACAGAGAGCACTCAAAAACACTATGTTATGCTACAAGAACAGGCCAAGATGTAATTCAGTTTTAGACAGAGTTCTGAGTACTTAAGTTCTTCAAAGAGTTTTAACAGATTAAACTACAGGGCAAATGCAATATCCAAAAGCACAGCTGTAACACCATTTACCTGCTCTGCAAATACCAGGAGCAGTACATGTCTAGAGCCATGTCACCTCACCTGAAGACTTCCACATATCTCAGCAGGGCTGAGTCCCAGTCAATACTGGCATGGAAGCCCTTTTAGAAAACACAAGGAGTCCACCATGACTGAATTCCTTCCATAATGCAATATGCATTTTGTTTGTGAATTATCTTCTAAGTAGAGATAACTTGTGAAGATCCTCTCTGTCACAGCAATACTCCCATTCACTTTGATTCTGCACATTTAATAATCCTCCCAGCTGGTCCATGCAAGTGCCACTGTGCCTAAGCCAGATCTGTGTCCCAGCCTTCCTGCCATGGCCAGGACAAAATGCTCCTTCCCTTCCTGCTCTGGACTGGTTAGCAAAACCACTACAGCCTACTAAACAGTATGAAAAGGAAGGACTACTAAAAGCCTTTAATTGGGCTAAGCAATCAAATGGAGGATTTTATTATTAGAATCTGTTTTGTCAAAAAGGAAGATATCGCCAAGCTTATCTCAGTATGTTTTGTGATCATTTCAGTGAAATCTTTTGTGTTGGCCAAATCCAGCAACGTGTAGGAAATTAAGTATTTAGCCATTATGTCTCTTTTACCATAGAAATGAACAATATTCTTCTTTATAGTCCAGGGCACTTTTAAGTGTGTATCTGTCTTCAACAAATTTTTAATTGCTTTCTTTTTCAATATTTTTTATTAACAAAGGGAGTATTTAGATAGCTACTATGTAACTACCTGGGGAGAAAAAAGGTTTTATTCCAGCACCACACCTCCATCTCTCTAGAGTCCTGTGATGGTGGGTTTTTTTTTCCTCTCATGTCTGCTAATGTGATGATTTTCATCTTCTCTAGCCAGTTCGATGACACTTTTGACTTGCAAGTGAGTTCAGGCAGGAATGCATGAGTAGTTTTGCTACCTGTATGCATTTTGCTATCACATCAGTACTGGCTTTCTTCCAACAAGAAGACTTGGGAGAATCTTTAAGAAGTCTTTGTATTCAGACCAAGCCTTCTGCTGAGCTGTGGGCACTATCAGTAAAGTGATTCTATGAAAATGACATCATTGTGTAGCAAACATCTTCTTCCTAGAGTAAATTTGTTTGGCATGCAAAGTCAAAACCAAGCTTTTTCAAATTGTCAGCATCTTGGGCTCAGTCTTGCAGCTAAACACCATGTTGTGTTCTTTCTACTTCATGTCTCACACATCAGCAACAAACGAACTCTGCAATCAAACCTGAGCTGAGGCTTTTTTTTTGTGATGACTCACAGAGCTGATTAAAATACAATTGCTCTCCCAAATCTGGGCAGGCTCAAAAAGGCAGCAAATGTATCAAAGAGCTGTCTCTTAATTCCTCACCCTTTGTTCACAAAATTAAACACACACAGAGAGGAGACAGATGCAGTAATGGAGTGTGCATTTTACCCTCATTTGTAACCAGTCCAGCTCTTAACTAATGGGGCTTAATGTAGTCGTACATTATGACTGCAGATGGGCACCTTTACTCACACTGAGTTATGCACTCAGTTACTCACTCCTTGAGTAGCAGTAACAAAACCACATGAAGCACTGAGAAGTGAGGCCGAAGTGCGACTGTAAGTTAAAATGACATTTAGTAGCAAAACAGCCACATAACCTTGAGAAAGAGGCTCTTAACCCATAGCAGGCTTATTTCTAATGCTCTGTTTGTCACAGGTGACACGAAGTTACATGCTCCCCAGACAGCAGTGATACACAACAGAGAAACCTTCAATCTCTCTGAAGGGAAAAATATTTGTCCTTGTCACCCAGCAAAAGATGGCATCGCCAGCCCAGCACGTGTTGTAATCAAACCAGCACAGTAAACCTGGGGGGAGAAATTTAAAGTAGCAAAAAGGTAGTGCCTACCTTTTGAATCAATTTATCTTAGGGCATGCCTGTAGCCTTCCTCTGCGAGACACTGCTGCTGTGAACTGGCAACGTCTCTAAAGCAGCCAACAAATATTGACCTCTAGAACACCAGCCAGGCTTCTCTGTATGAGCCTTGGATGTGACTCAGCGTGGGAATACATCTTCAAAAGCAAGAGTTTCAGACAGCCTTCTCTTAAAAAATAAGAACAACTCTCAAACAGATCGTTTCATATAGCTTTTCCTTCTTCCTTCTGTTTTTGTTTTTAAATTCACTAGGAATGAGCTTTTTTTGGGCTACTATTTCAAAAGTCTAGGCTTAGGAGAAGTTCTGCCAAGTCCTAGCAAAACATAATACAATTTTAAAATTACAGTCTGACAAACTGCTGCTTAGAGGGAACAATCATCTCCTAAATGACTGGGCAGGCTGTCTTAAAATCGCTGCTTTACATGAGCTAGTGAAGGGGCTGCAAGAATGCACAATGGTCACCACTCAAACTCCACTAAGGCCTCAGACTTCAACAACATCTGAACATCACAGGGAATTGAATGAAAATCCCAGGGAATTGATCTGTACAATCCTTGCTCAGCCTGGAATTGGTTAACAAGCTGAAAAGTCAGCATGGTACCAAGACAAGCCTGTTCGTGCCTTATTACAACTCCAGATTGATACCACACAGCTCCATCAAATAACAATAAATAATCTCTCACAGATATGATTAAATTCCTTTGGGTTATTTAAGTCTGATCTGCACTGAGCACTACAGAATACTACACAGAGCCTGGACATACAAAGACCGCTTAAACACATCTGATGCTGTAACAACAATTGAGATTCAAGATGGAAATAAGACTGAAAAAGCAGTGATACATGATCTCTGAATCTTACCAGAGATGGGACAATCATCTGTTTTCATGCCTTCAGACCTCTTTGCAGCTTTCAGACTTGTCAACAATAAAGCACTGCCTGGCAGAAGCTGAGTAGCCCAGGATCACCCTGTGACACAGCTCTTCCAAATAAATTGTAGTGATGGACAATAGCACCCCAGCTATCACTCCCACTCAGCACCTCCCAGACCACAACATGAAGGGACATGCACAGAGGATTTGAGAAAGTGTCAAATGGCAGAGAAGACACAGCACTGCCTGCCCTTCACTCTGCAGGTACCAGGGTGATACACTGCACAGGGGAGGATGACAAAGGGCCAGGAAGCAGCTGCCTAAAACTGATCCCAAACTTCAGAAGTGGAATACTGCTCACCAAAGCAAAGTGGTTTGGAGAAAGTTCCAACCGCAATCATAGAATCATAGAATCATAGAATAGGCTGGGTTGGAAGGGACCTCAGAGATCATCGAGTCCAACCCTTGATCAATTACCACCACAGTCACTAGACCACGGCACTGAGTGCCATATCGAGTCTCTTTTTAAATATCTCCAGGGACGAAGAGTCCACCACCTCCCCAGGCAGCCCGTTCCAATGTCTGATCACCCTTTCTGTGAAAAAATTCTTTCTAATATCCAGTCTGAACTTACCCCGGCACAATTTAAGACCATGCCCTCTTGTCTTACTGAGAGTTGCCTGGGAAAAGAGACCAACCCCCGCCTGGCTCCATCCTCCTTTCAGGTAGTTGTAGAGGGCAATGAGGTCTCCCCTGAGCCTCCTCTTCTCCAGGCTGAACAGCCCCAGCTCCCTCAGCCTCTCCTCGTAGGATCTGTGTTCGAGTCCCGTCTTTTAGCCCAAAACAAGCTTGTGCCCTGTAGTCATTTGTCCTGGGTCCAGGCTGAGGGACAGCATGTGATGTGCTGGCCACATTGCTGGCAGGCAATAAACAGCTTTATGTTGCTGGATGTGAACCCACGTCCTTCAGCTGACTTCCCAGAGGCCATCAGACTTTGAGCCTGTGTTTCACCATCTCCAAGATGGTGATGTAGTGGCCAAGACCACTACAAACCATTCACAGTGCCACCTCCCAGAGTGCACAGCCCCAAAGCCAACACCAGCAGCACAGCATTGGACCACCTGCACCACAGCTGCTGCTTCCAAACAAGCAGGGTGAGAGCAAGAAAACTGTGAGATGTCTGCTGATCATTCAATCATGACACAAGCTGATTTATCCAGGGTGGAATTCACTACTGAATTTGCCCCAGGGGGAAGGGCAAACTCACTTTTAAGAGTTTACAGACTTGAAAAAAATCCAAATGCTGCAGCCCAAAGCAGGCACGGGTCCCTGTCTTCCAGCTTTAGCAACTGCAGAGCTCTACTTGCTGCTGGATGTACCCTAGAGCATTAACATGCAAGATTTATGTTTAAAGCATATTAGTAACCCTTTTTAATGATGGAGGCATTTTAGCAAACAGTAAATTCTGCAGAATCTGTGTTTGGCAGAGTTATCAATAATCCTATTAAGGACAAGGTACAATTTACAGCAAACTGGCAGTGTAAAGGAGATACAGGACTTATGTGAAACAAAAAGATAATACAATATTATTCAATTGACTGTGCTTTCTCTTAATTGCCTTGTTATGTACGCTTGGGGCACACAATCTATCATGGATGAAGTTGCTTGTTCATAAAGCAGCACACAAGAGGTTTTTAATCCAAGATCCTTCTAGCTGCATTTACGGATTTATTTCAAAGTTGTCTCTAATTTTTCTATTTCACGTAAGTTCATCCAAATATTAGGCAGCACACTTCTGAAAAGAAAGTGCTGTGCTCAGTTGTGCTTTCTGTACTGGATTATGTGACTGCTTATTAAGGCTTTACCCAGTAAGACAGCACAAAGAGACCTGATGTGCAAAACAGACTGCAGATCTCATGTCACTCTTCCCTGTCCTCAGCTTTGCAGAAGAACTGCTGCCCCTCAGGACAGAATTCAACTAATATTCATCTGTACAGGTCCAAGTGAACCATGTTCAGTGTGCCAGATTCAATGCACATATTATAACCAGGGCATCTAGAATACCTTCTGCACAATTATGAAGCAATTCTACCAAAATGAAAGCCATAGTTCTAATGAAACAAGCAAACTTTAAGCTGAAGAATGTGTCTATCCCGTTATCACATGAAAAAGCCACGCTGGAATCTCTAAAGATTGCAGAAAGATGCATTTGAGGCTTTAAAAATATTTAAATTCTTTGTTTTCCTTTCAACATTAACTCATCCTCAGGTGTCTGTGTGGGAAGGCAGACAGATGGTTACTCAGCTGAGGAACTTGAGGCTGTTCTGTCTGTGCAATGGTAAAAGCCAGCAGTCTGCAAAGGAGATGGGCTTCAGACCAGCCCAAAGTCCAAACACAGGAGAAGAGACCATGGAAAGATCATTTAAGGAACTGCTCAGATCTGCCTTTTGTGTGGTTTTGCTTCAGTTTAGACTTCCAAGACTCTCAGAGATGGATTTGTTCATTACACCACAAACAGCTAAAAAGCCAAAGGTGCACATTTTTCTGCCGTATATAGTGCTCAGAATTTAAGCTATGCTGGGAATGAAGATGATGATGAATGAATTTATTTTTTTTGTAGTTTTAATTATTAGGTAAATTCCATTTACCACCTAGAATGTGAATGTGTTTTATTACAATAATATGCCTCTGGCATGAAGCCAAGACAGAGCTTTCAAGCAAAGGGGAAGGGGCATTAAATTGTCCTGGCTGGTGTTGAAAGCATTTGACATTTCTCCATTTCATTTCCTAGATGCAACACCATAAATAAGTTCAATAAATTGCTGCTTACAGCATTGGCCAACTTGGAACCCTACCTGATAGATTTATTTCAAGTATGCCCTGTCCTCCAAAGCTGCTGGGAAACAACAACTTATCACTGCCAACTTGTTATTTCTAGATCCTACACTGTCTGTAGCATCAGCAAAGCCACTTCCAGTGCTTGTTTACAGAACTGCTGAAAGTGACTGGAAGCTGATGGGTGTCTGCACTCATCACTGAGGACACAGAAGAAAAGCCAAGTGACATTTATCCGTCCTACATCACTTCCACTGACTAAAATGGAGACCACAAAAATGCAGAAATGGATTTTGATTTTTTCAATTTATATTCCACAGTTTAGGAGAACTAAAGAACTATTCTTTGCTTAGGATAACAACATTGGCCAATCTTTTTCTACAGCTCTACTTACATAGCAACCAAGTTGACTTGCACCAGGTTAATTCCAAGTTTTTCAGAACTTTCATGTATAAAAGCCATCAGTTTGGCATTGCCTGCCTCAGGCAAACACAGCAAAAAATCAGCTGAGGGTGTTTCTTTAGGTGTGTGCTTGTTAAAATACACATCTTGTTGGTATCTGCTGTGCAGATGAATGAAGTAAGGAGGACTGGAGCTTGGCCTTTCCCATTTGTGGGCACCCCTAGAACAAGTTGCTGCTGAGACAGTCACAGGCTGCTCTATTAGTTCAGGTACACAGTGAAAATAACAAAACCAGTGAAGTTCTGGGATCTGACACTTTAGTGACAAGGAGTGCAACTGCTTTGCACAGCTGATGAGAGCAGGGGGCTCGAAGCACCAGGAGCATTTGCAGCACACATCTGTCCTTGGGTTCACCAGCTCACAAAGCTATTTCACACTCACGCTGTTATGCTGCTTGATATTTCAGCCTGCAAAAAGGAAACCTTACCCTGCTCATCCATTGAGAAGGCTGTTTGGCACCCACCATCCCCTGCTTGCCCAGAGTCCTACAGCAGCATTTCCCTCTCACACATTCAATGCAGCATTTTGTCCTGTGATCCCAGCTGGAGCAAGGGAGACAGTCCAAGGAATCTCTTGCCAGGAAAGGCAAGAGATTCCCACATTATTGTGGCTCTCCATGAATGACTTCAAAGGAGCACACAGATCCTATCTTCAGGAGATAGCTGCCTGTGTAGGCAGGCTTGTTCCAGTCTTTTATCCTGTAACTTGCAGGATCTCCATGCAGCAGAGAGAATTCAAGACTACATTTGCCAGTCTCCTAACGTTGACTCTCCAGGATGGTAATTGCCAGCTGCCAGAGCTACAGTGAGGATGGGGCAACTCCTATAGCCTCTCCTATACAACAGAGAGGTGTTTATTCCAACATACACAGCAACCACCATTGTTTTGGTTAATAAGTATTCAAATCTTGTCCTGTTTGAGTTCCAGAATTACTTTTACTAGTTAGTTTACACAACATATATAATTACATTTCCATGAATACAAACCCTATTTCCTGTCGTGCTTTTACTTTCAAATAAACAGCTCAGCAATACATAAATGCATGTGTGAAGGACAGCAAGTCCTGGGGAGCTTTGGGTGCATCCTTAAAGGGAGAAGCTTTGCCCACAAAGTAGAGAACAGGAGCTGTACCTACCATGAAGAGTAAACAACATAATTTTGAAAAAGTATGTGTGGGTTCCTGTGTGCAGCTGGGATGCCTGGGGGAAGCTCCATATGCTGTTAGATTCCTACTTACCACTGTCAGACAGAGGTTGCCTGGGATCTACAGAAGCTGCTGAGGATGGGAGTGGGACAGTCCCTGCTCACAGCTCTGCAGGAACACAAGTGCTCTGCCACGAGTCAGTTTTCCAGCAGCAACCGCCAGGTATGTGATGAATTCCACACTAATGCTTCCAGGTGCACACGTGGAATTACACAACTGTCACCATGTTTGACAGACACTCTGGATTCCCAAACATCCTCCCAGGACATCACTTGAGAACCAGGGACACAGGAAAGGCACATTCTCCATACATTTCAGACACTGCAGAAGTCACCAGGGAGATGTCAGTGATGGAAACATAAGCTGAGCTTCACCTCTGCACCCTGCTCATGCCAGCTAGAAAGGGAAGGACAGAGAAGATAGAACAAACTCTGGCTGTGGTTTTCTCCCCACAACTTCAGCTCAGTGCAGTGGAAGGCTCCTGGCTGGGCTGCTGACTGCCACCCCAGCTCCAGGAGCCAAAACCCCTTCACTCCTCCCAACCCATGCACACTCAGGTTGTCTTCCAAGGCCTCCCTGGAGAGTGTTTGTTTCCTCATGTAAACCAAAATATGAATGAACCTCAAAGTTACAGGGTGGCAAAGATAAAGATGGTGCAAGTTTCCCTCTTATGGATGAAACCCTGGGTCCTGCCAACTGGCGCTGCATTATACACATCTCAAACTGCTCCAGCTCTGCATTAACATTCTGGAGCACAGCTTCAGCCTCCTGCCTCAGAAACCAGCATATGCTTTACATAAATCTTTAATGAAATGCTCTGCCTCAAGCACCGATGCCTATGAACAAAAGGCAAAGCTGAAGGAAAACATGGTTTTACCTCCAAAAAAATGGAGCAGTTCTACAGATAGCACATAGAAATTACACTTAATATACCTCTCTGGGGTCCCGGGGTCACCAGTAAAGAGAAGAGGATTAGCTAAGACTAATTCTAAGTACTTTCCAGAAAGGCAGTGAGCATAGTTGTTCAGCTGTGGTACATGCTAAAACACATCAGGACCCATCTAGAATCCCAACACGGGGGTCTGGTTGATGCACGTGTGGAGGTGGCAAAGCTGCACGTGCCAGGCCACCAGGATTGAATGCTCCACAGCAATGACATAAACTTCAGACTGGTCAGGAGACTGATGTTAAAACCTCTAAATTTAAAAACACACACACAAGCCTATCAACTTTATACTCCCTCTGGGATTCCCAGCACTTATGGTTAATGCTGTCAAGTATTTTGACTACTACTTTCATGAATTTAAAGGCTGTAAATGTTCATCTCCTGCCACAACACATGCTGAGTAGAAAAAAAGAATAGAAACAGACCATACTGCCATGGATCAGGACTAGGGATTGTGATTTTAAGATAAAACTAAATACCATGAAAACAAAGATAAAAAGGCAAGGACTGGCAACACAGTGAGGGAAGGGCAGTTATGCTCTTGATGCAAACCAGTGACCAGGAAATGTTATGAGAGCCATAGAGCTGAGAAGGCAGGCTGCAATGCAAAGACATCAAGCTTTTATTGCCTCATACTATAACACTTGATTGATATTTTTCAAAGAAGTCTACAGGAATTAGGGCACATATCTTCCACTAATGTTAATGGAAAATGTTTGTTTAAATCCCCAAGACTGCCTTGAAAAATAAGGATTTCAGCTTCACACCTTGGATTAGATGTGTAAATTTTCATTTTTAATATTCATATCTGCACGCAGGTCCCAGGTCAGTAAATAAATAATTTAAACATGGACTTTGAGATACAACAGCCAATAAGGCTACTCATATACTCAAAAGTAAGTAAATATATAAATGTTATATCCAGCAGAGATGGGGTTTCTTGCGTGGTTCTGTGTTTTACTGAACTGGTGCCTAGAACCTAGAGAGAAGCTGCCATTAGGAAGTTACTATTTTGCCAACAATTACCATAGTGTTACTATGCTTGACCTTCTAAAACAAAAGGTAACATCTCAAACATGCTCCAAGACAGACTTTTGCCTTGGAGACACCAGGTACTTGTGCACTTCAAGCTTTCTCATACCGATTTTGTCCTCCCAAATCAGGGATCCAAACTAAGCTGAAAAACTGGACACAACTGAACATTTTTCAAATATTGCTTTAGTTTTTCTGAGCAGCAAGAGTTCTGGACTAGGTTTTGTGTATCACATAAACAGCTATTGTGAGGACTAAAAATAAACCAAGAAAACACACCAAACCGGTACACAAAAATAACAGTAATATGGAGTAGAATAAACCCTCCTCCCCAGCTGGATTTCAAGTACACAAAATACAGAGGGCTTTGGCAATTCAAAACAGCTTCAGCTTTGGCTTCCCTTACCTCTGCAGGACAGCACAGGATGATCAGGGACAGGATCTAAGCTCAAGAACTTGGGCCAAGTGCCCAAAGATGGGCAGGGGGTAGTTACACCCTTTGGCATGAGACATTTTGGGAAGGATCACCATGAACATTTGTACCTAATCTCCAACTTGGGAACTGAGGTCTTGGAAAGCATGGAAGTGTTTGGATCCCATCATTTGAGTCTTACTTACCATGATTAACCTAAGAGTCTGACAATAAATTAATGACTTAATGCACACAACATTCAGGCTTTTTAAAGCCGAGGAATTATTTGTGGCTGCGCTTTGAAACTCAGAATGTAAAAATAATCATATAAAGCTCAGTGATTTCTGTTTGCAGGTACATCCAAGGTAAGCGGTATGTAGGTAAGTCAACAGTTGGATGCTAAACATAATCTGATGTGACCATGCACCATGTGAAGGAAAGATCCTGCTCTCTCACCACTGCCTGCAGCTTTCCATGCAACAGAAACTGGCAGACAAGTGAGGTGAGTCTGTTCAGTCTGCTGATCTAGTAGAAAACTTACACACTAAGAGAATAAAAAAAAACAACCCTCCAAGAACTGCTCTGCCCCTTATGAAAACTCAACACTGCCCACAGGATGCACTCAGGGAGTCATCTCCCCTCAGCCACACAACCTGCAAACCAGAGGCAAGGGAGAAGCAGGAGATGCACAACTCTAAAAGAAGAAACTGTCCTTTCTGGCATCAGTTCACAGGTAGGATAACACCTTCAAGACACACTCTTGGTGAACAAGTGGCATACAGCACGTGTAGGGGAGAATTCAAAGTTGTGGTTTTTTGGGCTAGGCAGAGGCAGGCTTGCAAAATCATATGTAACCAGTGCACGCAGAGATGCAGATATAAAAATCCCAGCACGTGGCTGGCAGTCTGCACGATGTTTTCCCACAGCTGTGCCGAGAGGCACAAGCAAATGGAAGGAGCACATTTGGCCTCCCCTCCATACAGCTGTAAGCCTTGATAAAGGCTTGCCAAGCACAGAGGAGTGCCATTTTTCATACCAAATCCCCCCCTGAAATCCTGTAATTTGGAGGAAGATGACACTCTAGAGGCAGGCGAGAGGACTCACCTACCCAACGTGCACTCACGGGTAAGTGCTGAAGGGATGTGGACCATTTCCATGGGGCATCACTCCACCAGAAACCAGCAACACTGGCTCATTGTTGGACAACTGCCCAAGCTTCCACCACCTTCCACCACAGCCTGGGCTGTCTGCATGGTCCAAGAAGAAGCACTCTGCTTAACCCAACCAAAACAATCCTTTTAGTCATTTCACTGCTGACTGCCAGCAGAGAGAAAGCAAGCTGCAGTGTTTTCTGCAGCCCTTTACTCATATTCTCTTTGGTAAAAGTATTACCCTGGCTCTTCTGGAGGCAGACACCTTCACTATCCTCAGCTTCCCCAAACATAAGCAAGATACTAACTACTACATTACGTCAAGACAAGGAATTATGTGAACAGGTACTAGGGAGTCACAGCATACCTTACATAAAGAAGAGAGTTTCCTTGAATTCATTCTTGTGTGAATGATAGCTCCATTTTCAGAAAAATAATAAAAATTTTAAAAAAAAGCAGCTCATTTGGAACCTTCTGAGTAATTCCACTGATTGGAGCCACCAGTAGATTCTCTGTGGCTCATTGATTATGCTTAATATGAGTAATTGCATTACCAAAATAGACAAGCTCAGGCACTGCTGAGGACAAGTCAGAGCAGCCAGGGATGGCAGAGGTGGTACACCCACCTGCAGAAGGGCCACCCAAGCACCAGAAAAACAGTAGAAGGAGCTTGTGTGGCTGCACAGAACTGACTTCCAGAAGGTCTGCAGCTTGTCTGTTCTTCCCTATGGCTCTATCTTGCTCCTGAGTGGATGGGCTACTCCTTGCCATGGTCCCAGACATGCATTTAGTATGCATGATGATGCTCCTGAGGGCAGTGCCTACATGAAGCAATGCTAAACATGCTGACAAAGGCAAGAGAAGTGACCTGGAAATGACAAAGTGGAGCAAGGCAAGGAGCAGATATGAGGCAGCCGAGAAGAAAGGTTTGCATGGTGTATCAGCAAAGCCCACCAAGGGAAGTCAATGAGTTTTGTCCAATCCAGTTGGTGCAGTGCAGACATTGCTAGCTGTCTCTGGTTTGGGCAAAAGCTCTGTAGATTGGCAGACTATAAATCGTGCTGCCTAGAAGTGGTGGGGGCCACACACAGAAACAGGAGGAAAAAAAAAAAAAAAAGCTACTTTATTTTTTTTGTCACGTGGAATATTACACCAAACAGCAGAGACACACTGTCCCAAGCACAGTAAATGCTTCCTGGCAGCAAGCACAGAGCTGCCATACAATTCTGAGCAGCTTAAACTGTAATTCTCAAAGCCAAGGTCCCTTATCCACAACAAGGAGTAGCAGAAAAATTACTTCAAATATGCAGAAGGAATAGCTTGTAAAATCAAAGCTTAATGCTAAAAAACTCCAGAGCTACTTTTCATGACAGATGATGTTTTAAACGTCACAAGAGAGAAGGAACCTCCCTTAAGTGGATGCCAGTTAATTAATGAGGTTTCGTAAACGAGTGCATTTCCTGCGCAACAAACTACAGCCTTCCACTTCCAAAGTACATGATGTTAAATTGGACAAAGGCCCATTATTCTGGAATAAAAGATTGCCCGCTGAAGGGTTCACACTAAAATAAGTATTCCAAGAATATCTTCATCCAGGAATTCAAGCAGGATACTCACAAATGGAGACCAAGCAACACTTTAACGCACTAGTATGTCCTAAAGGAACTAGTACAGTGAAAGATTCAGCACTTAGCAGCCAAAGAAAACACAGCTGCTGGGCCTCTTGGTTCATACAAAAGCTCAGGAGACAGAGGGATGAGCTGCCCCTTGTGAATACAAAGCCCTCAGGGAATACGTACGGTCTGTTGTATGCAAGTCATCAACTGGCTCTGTACCCTGCATTGTACCATGCAGCCATCACCTCTCAGCCTCTCTCAGTACCCCAGGACCACAGTGTACTTTTATTTAAACAGTGAACTTCAGTGTGAGCTCATTTGTCTGGCGTTTGCTGAGTGTTTGGGCACCATGCCACATCCTAGTGTATGGACAGGACAGGAAGAGAATCCTCAGCACTATGCAGAATGCTGTGGTGGACTTGGACATTAAATGGGTGAGCACCCAGCTTGAGTGCAAGATAGTGGTGGGGACCACAGATAGGATACATGCTCCCACTTCACATGGAGGACATGGATATGACAGCTTTCCACCAGTCCCCCAGTATCTGGAACCCTAAACCCATCGAGAGATGGCAAGGATGCCACTGAGAGAGCTGGCAGAAAAGAGGCCAGTCACAAGCCCAGTGTGGTTTTCTAAGGACTCTCATCAGCTCAATCTGTAACACTCTCAAAGCCACCTCCTCCAAATTTCTGCCAAAAACTGGCCTACAAAAAGCTTCATACCAGCAGGGCTCTCATCCCAGATGATGCTCACCAGCAGTTCACAGTGGGCTCCCAGGCAGGGGAGTCATTTGGGAGAGACACCACACACTCCTGGTGTCCATTCCCTGGGCCAGCAGTTGATGATCCTTAGCAGATGAGATGCTACTGACACAGAAAGAGCATTCGAGCTGTTCTCTGGAATAATAACCATCAACCTTACCCCTTCCCAAGAACATCACACAGTGAGCTCTCTCACTGTGAACAGCCAAAGTAAACTCACCAGGATGTCAAACCCTTGACTTTCATTATGGTAAATTATTCACAGGAGAAGTGACATTTTAGTAGTTTAATTTTTCCTTGACATTACAAATGTTTTCATATAATCACCTTTTTTCTCCTATACATGTGGAGTCTTAGACCACACTGGTTTCTTTGCCTTTAGACTGTGTATAGGTGTTCACACACAGGAGACAGTCTGCAACTTACAAGACAGAGCAAAACTCACAAGAACGCTCTCTGGACCCTCAGAAAGAAATATTAGAATAATTTCTTTTAGCCCTTTCAGTGATCTTTTGCATTCTCCAAAATAAATTCCCCTTCCCTATCAGGAGACCCAACTGCACACATCCTCCACCTTCAGTTCAATCAATATATGGATTCAGAAGTGAATGCCTCACAGTACATCTTTTTATTGCTTTAATACCCTGACTTTTCCTTATGCTTGTTTGAACTAAATCCATTCTAAACCTTAACTGTATTTCTGTACCAATGATTTCCAATTCAAAGGCTTTGCATTGCCAATTATACTCATGCATGCACATATCAACATGTGCATCTTCTGTTAATACTTTAAGCAATACTTGAATCCTTTCAAATTGTCTTCAAGGCCTTTTGCAATTTTCCCACAATGCTATTTTTAGGTTACCAATTCACCTCACTGAAACACCACCGTTGCCTTGTGCTCTTACAGCAGTGGTTAGGGACAGGACTCTGCCACAGACCCACACATTCATCTTCTCATATGCAGGTACTAAGTCCTGGCTTGCCTATCTTTTTTCTAACTTATCTAAGGATGATAACACTAGCATTCGTTATTCACAACTTCACTTACCCACCTCTGTTTTGGCAGAGCAAAAGTGGGCACCATGCAACAAGACCTATCACTTTTTCTTCAGTGATCTGCTTGGCATGGCCAGTGCTAACAGCTGGCATGGATTTGGGATGTGAATAGAATAACTAGGACTGTACAGCAGCAGGACAGCAGATAGGTATGATACAGCAGGTCACATCATGCCTCTGATCTCTTGTAACATGCCACCTCTAAAATGGTAGCAAGGAGGAGCACTACTTTCCATTTCCAGGTCTGATTTCATGCTGTCAGGCACCTCTAGGTGTGGACGTGGGAGGCAGATTAACCTGTCACAGACAGGATATGGCTGAAGTCTACAAAGGGTTTATCCTCCTCACAGCTTGTGCCAAAATAGCTGGGGAAACAAGTGGAGATTCAAGTACATGGGTGTTCCCCAGAACCTTGATTTATGGTCAGCCTTCCAAGAAGCAACATGTATATCCATAAAGCCTTCAGAACCATATTGGTCCTCACGTGTAGGTCGTAAAAGGAAAATAAGAGTAGGAATATTCCCTTCCATGAGCCCTGTCTGCCTGTGTATTCTTGCTGGTAGAGAATCTTTGATTTCACATTCTTTATTATTTTAAATAGAAATCACCTGCAGTGTCCTGTTTGGGGAAGCATTTAAACATGCTTTTGTCCACTGGGATAAATGCACACTTCTGTGTGCTGGTTAAAAACTGAGACATCTTTCTGATCAGAGGAACTGGAACTTCTATGTTGCATAAAACACTACAGAAATGAAAATAGACTTTTGCCTATTATGAGCATTAAAAAAAAGAGAGAAACCTTTCTACATAAACATGACAGAACAAAGACTCACGTCTCACACTAAGCATTTTACAGTGGCTTAGGAAAGGAAAGAAATTCAAAATCTGAAGTTAATATTCCTCATGGAATGAGATTAGAGCTATTTATTTTACGCCCTACTTCAACCATCTTAGAAATTTTCATCTTCACTAACAAAAATAAATCAGATGCTGATCTTCCATGCATTAAAATTACCATTTCATGCAACAATCACAATGTTTCTCAGACGTATGTGCTCTTTGGAACTCCTGCCACAAACAGAGATTAATTTAGGGACTGCTGCGTGCACAAATTTATTACAACAATTCTTTCCAAGGGAAGATACCAGCACATACAAAAGGCAACATGGACAACCAGATACAAGAATCCAACACTGAGTAAAGACTGGCAGCTTTCAAGAGGAAAATAATTAGAACCAAACAACTAAAAGAAATAATCATATTGCAAATGCTGGGTGACCAGCAGAGTCCTGTTTGAAGGACACTCACCGCCCAGCCACAAATTCATGGATTGGGAACCAGCTGCCCTGTCTGCAGCTCAGACCCTCACAAAGATGCTCCTGTGCAGGCAGGATACAACTTACTGTTAGACAGGAGCTGAATATTCATTAATAGAGGCCCCACTTTGTGCTGCTGCCTTTAGGACAAATCATCTGCCCACAGGTTCTCTCAATCCCATCACCTGCTGTTCCTGGAGACCTTGCACGATTCATCAACACTCTCAGCCAGGGCTTTTTCATAGCCAGAGTCCAAAGCTGGGAAACCACAACTGCTTTTTGAGCAATGCAAATAGCAAATGTTAGAAAGACAAAAGGTTTCATCTCAGATTTGCATACAGCAACTCCTCCTTACAGTAGTTCATTCTTCAAGAAGAGCCGTGAGAAAAGGGAGAATTGAAACAGGCAGTTGCAGTTGGGAGGTTTACTTCAAATCCAAATCGTTCTTCTATAGCCAGCACTATCAGGTGAAAGTCTAAGTTGATTAAAGATCAAAAATAACCTTTCTTAGATTCTTCTGTGCCTGGATTTCTACTGCTGAGCTCCACAGTAAGTCTTGGCAATATGCAGATGATCCAAGAAGCTCAGTAAAGACATGGATAGGAAATACCTTGGCATGGCAGAAACCAAATACTATACAAGCTGTGAAAAAAACAGCCCTGCTTTCAAATCTCTGGAGGGCATGAAGGAAAGATCTCCATAGTCATCTGCTTGGTCTCTGTAAGCACATGTCCCACTGGAAAGACAAATCCAGCAAACTGGAGAGGCCCAGAGCCATCTTTGTAGCAGCACATGTGCTGAGTCTGTTTCCCCGGCACTGGCAACACTTGGTTTCACATGCTTTTCTCTCTCCATTGTGTGCTTGAAAACGCCCTGTTTAATACATAGCTTTGTCAAATACTCTTGTCACCATCTTCCAAATAACTCATCTGAATGTCTTGCATTTTCCAAGTGGTGTCATAAAACGTGAGGCTGCACACACCACAAACACTGACATATTTCACTAATATAATCCAGTAGCAGCATATGGCGAATATTTATACAGCTCATTATTTTTTATGAAAGGTAAACAATCCTTTTGGTGAAAAAGTGACTTGCACTGACAGCACTTTTGTTTTTTATGAAAAAAGTACCAATAGTGGGAGGGCCCAGTGGGTTTAGCAATTCTAACACATGGGTCCTGTTGTAGGGAAAAAACACTTTTTCTTCTTCCCAAGATTCTATGGTCATTTCTGTTTTAAGATGGCCTCACTAAACTAGTTACTTGACACAGTAATTAGTAAAAATAAGAAGATATATATAAATTGACATAAAACCGTGACATAAATAAAGTGCAGATATTAACTGAGTCTTGAAATACAAGTTTCCATAATTTCAAAGTCACATCCTTGACATGTTCATATCTTAAGGTCAAATACTTCTAAAAGAGGAAACAAGTGATTCTGTTTGTTAGTGGAGGGCTATCACTAAGTAGGGTTCACTGCATACAGTTGTCTGCTACAGCATTCCTAGGCCCAGGAAGCAGTGCCATTTCAGATGCCCTAGTCTAATTAAGTTTTCCTAATTACTTCTTTATTAATTGGGGTGGAGCAGTTGTCATGATTTTAGCTGTTTACAAACAAGTAGAATGCAGCATTAATTCCTTCTTGATCTACTGAGAAAAGCCAACACACATTCAAACTCAAGTGAGAGAAACCACAACTAATCAGAGGGATGTGATGTTCACACACATCATCTCACCAGGTGAAAAGCCAAGAAACCAGCACTGACTCCTCCAGTGCCAGCAGCAAGGGTCACTTTAGCACTCCCAGCTCAAGCTGGTAATGAAACAAAACCTCAAGGCTTTGCAGTTGGGTTTTGTTTACTGACAATAACAACTCTGGACAAGCCCTACAATCTCCCTGCCCCTCTGTTTCCATCTATCAGAAGTGGATAACGGGCCATCTCTAACGTGGAAATGTGCATTGATAAATGCAGGAATTATCACCAGACACCCCACCCTGCAAGTAAGCCACTTATTTGCTTAAAAATCTTCTGGCTATAAAACCATTACCAGAAAACTCTGCAAATCAAGATTCAAGAATCTGATTTAATCAAACCAGTGAAAATTAGGTCAAATGCTCAAATCCAAACAGGAGATTGTTTATATTGACCACCATATAAAATCTTTTCATCTGCTGAGACCAAATGTGCTTTTATTATTCTTAGCACTGCAGAAGACTCTCAGCAAGCTGCTCAGCTGTATGTTTACTACCAAACATCCCTTGCAGCCCAGCTGCACCTCCGCTGCTCCATTTGTCATCTCAATGTACCACTTGTTCCTCAGAACACAGATCAGCTTACACAAAGCAGTTGTCGTGCATCTTCCCAGTGCCTACAATCTCAAGCCCATTACACATTCCTCCCCGCATGTGCTCATAAAAATCACTTGCCATAAGAGTTTTTAAACGGGCCTTGTCAAAACATCCAAGATAGAAGGTGTGCAAGACAGAAATTAAGAATTCTTGTGCTTCTTGCTGAAATACCCAAACATGCAGCCTAATACAATAGGCTTTTCTTTCCACAACATACCACTGCACATTTGGAAGTGGCTTGTGAAGGAGGAGAATTCTGCTGGGGTGGGAGAGAGGGGGGAGAGGCACAACAATCTTAAAAGGAAACATGTAAAAGCCTAGAAAAAATAAACTCTGGGTATCTGTAACAGAAACTATTAGGAAGTGATTTAAAGCGTCGTGGAAACACCGTTGCAGTGGTTGGTTGAACACCTCCTTTAGAACACAAACATTCATCAGGGTATTTATAATCCAGAGTTTTCCCCATCCACGTGCAGCAAGCCACAGTCTATTCTCAGTGAAGAACAGAATTTTTTAGTAGCTTCACTGGACATGAAAAAAAAAAAATCCCTGCATTTATCTCAATTTAACTGATTTCAGAAAACTTGAGAAGCAGTACTCAAGACAAGCACTCTCAATCTCAATCCTAGATCTGCTATCGTGTAGATAGCAATTGCTGATTTATTGACTGCAACATGCTGTGGATCAGGCCTTAGTATTTGCTAATATTTCTGCTGAAATTGGCATTTAATGCACAATCCAACTCCCATTAATGAGAAAGAAACACCACCCATTTTCTTTAATGTTGTTGAATGAAGTGGTGGCAGTTAGCTTCAGATCAGGAAAAAGAAAACATTTAGACCAATAAGTCTTACTGGCTGCATTCTATCTGACATGCAAACTTCAAATCTAGGTGTTGACAAGTAGAAATCCACCTCTCATTCACTTGGGTGTAATTCAGAAGTAATTCAGGGTAGCTCCAGGAATGTAAATATGAAGTGACAGGGGAATCCAGCCTACTATTCATATCACATATTTCATGCTTCTTTCTATTTCACAGTAATACCCCAAGTTAAGCTGCTTATTAGATGGGCACATTCTCCTAACCACAGCTAGACTGGTATTTTATTCTGGGCTCACTATCAGTACTGCCTGCCCTTTAGTCACAATTCTGCTGTCATTTGTGGTTTCACTTAGGAAGATACTTGCTTTAACACACAAACTGCACAGCTGTTTGCACTGCAATACCCCAGAAGAGAAAGGTGTGTGAATAATGCCACAAGAAAGACTTGGGGCACGAGCTTCTAAGCCACATAACACCAACTCACAAATAATGATCTTGAAATGACCTAATAATAGGTAATAACCATAGCATAACAAACAAAAAGGTTGTTGCACAGAAGGTATTTCATGATGAAATGAAGAGACTAAGGTTTTATAAGCAGAATCACAAATGGATCTACAGTTCTCATGTGATCTATTTATTTTTTTTAAATGCCTACTATCAGACAGTGAAGTTATACTAAAGAACAAAGTCAACCCCCAAATCAGCAATTTCCAAATGCACAAGGCAGTCTGTCAGCTTATGAATTAAATGCTTTATAGATGTTTGTGTACATTTATAAATTTACTACACCACATTAAGGAATAAGACAACTGCAAATGATGAGCTGGTGCTCTCCCAGTTACATGCACTATGTAATGACATCTACAAGGGCTTAGCCAGTCCCACACCCAACTTCTCACTTGGGAGACAGCCAGAAGGATCCAAATCACCTCCAGAGCTGAGCAACCATTCAGTAACTCCCTTACAAAACTTGTATTGCTGGTGTTTTAAAGCAATATACACTGAGCATCTGAAATGCTTTATTAATGTATGCACATGCCAGGAAAACCAGCACAAATCCTGTGCCTGATGTGCAAGACAAATATATGAGGCTTGAGCAGGCAGTCTCCAAAGAGGCTGAAAGGATCTGAAATCTCTCCTGCCTCCAGCCCTTGGCACAGCAGCAAAGCCCAGGTGACCAGGTTTCACATGGGATATGATGTTTACACATCCAGTGGAACATACCATACATACATGTTCAAAATCGCTACAATCAGGAAATAAGCCATGAAATGTGTGACAGCATATAATATGTTTCATAGCTCAAATTAGAATCTTTGGAATTTCGCAGCCAGAGACTTTTAAATAGGTCAAAAATGTGGTAATCACACTTAATGATGGCACTGTGATATGCACTGCATCAGAGCTCTGAGTGAGGAAACCTGAGCGGAATGGATATGAACTCCTGGCACATTCAAAAAAGCATCCAACGAACCTCAAGTAATTTTTATACCACGAACAAAACACATAGCCCAGGTCAGAAGGTTTTTTTTTTTGCTTTTGGTCCCGCTCTTCAGAAATGGGCTGTGAGATTCCATATGATCATCAAGACCAAATGCTGTGCCTCTGTATCTTCCTTTTAGTTGGCATTGAAGATTAGCAAAGGCTCTGGATTTCACCACTTACAAATAGTGAGCATTTAGTGGTGAAAAGAAAGCCTTCCCCAGCTGAGGAACATGGTTTATTACTGTATTTGCCTGTGCACATTTTAATCTAGGTAGGCAGAGCTGAAACATATTCCTGGTATCAGCATTTTGACTAAGTATCCACGGATGAATCTCAGTCATCTCCTAGGCTCCAAACCAGGGAAACTCGTCACAATTTTCTGAGGTTTAGACACATGTTTATGTTCTCCAGACTTGCATCTGATGTAAAACATTGGGGAAAATAAACCTGATGCAAACATTGGGGAAAGAATGAGAATTTTCAGCAAAACATACAGCCACTGCTAATTAATCCTGTCAAGCTGCATAACTAAAGGTAAATGAAGAAAAAATAAACCAGCTATATTCTGTGGAAACAAAGTCAATGTTTGTCTACTGTGAAAGTACAAAGTCAGCAGGGGAGACTGCTAGGAAGCTTATAAGAAAGCAGGAGAGAAATGTTTTTTTGGTTTTTTTCCTCCAAACTTGGCTTCTTCTAAAAAACAAAGCAAGGCAAAAGATGAAAGCCCTTCTCTTCTGAAGCCAAAGATGAAGGATACAAAGAATATTAATGACTAACAAGTCTGTCTGTAAATGCCATGAGCTTAGCTGTAGTAAGGACAAAAAGGAAGAAAAGCACAGCTATTAACTAATGAAGTTTCTGATTTAACAAGCAGTGATGAGGTCTGATCAGGTCATTTATGGAAGGGAGTATTAGTTCAGAAGAACACAGGTTCCTTAGAGAGGATAAAAGGAAAGAGGCAAAGATGCCATTATATGCATGCAAAAGCTCAGGATGGTTGTGTTTCTCTCACAAAGAACATAAAAGTAGTAAATTCCCAATTAGGGCTGGTCTGACCCTCACACACGTTTGTGCAGCCAGGTACATCAGACAGCTATCTGTTGGGGAACTCAAGAATTGTTCCAAATTTGTCACTTGCTTTATAACACAAAACATGGGATTTTGTTGAACAGCCTTTCTCAAAGGAAAACTTTAAAACACGTGGAATCTTGCCTTTGTCACAGTTCCTGTACTCAGCACCAGCCTGCCTGGCCACAGCAGCTTTCTAGGACCCCAGCACCCCACAGTGGTCCAGGAGGATCTTACTGATGCAGGGCAAAGCAGCAAAGGAGGCAGGTGTGAGCCTCTCACCTCAGCACTGCCCTTGGAGCAAAGCCTGCAAGATCAGCACAAGGCACATTTGTCTGTGTTTGAAGTCTGCCTGTTTTCTTCTGAAAATTCTTCCAACTTTAGGAAATGAAGCAAAACAAAACCAGGCAAAAAAACTCCAACAACTTAGGAGCCAAAAGTGATGCTACGCAAACTTCAGATTTGGAAACTGATTCATTTGCCAGCTCATCGGCACACACACCTAGTGTGTCTATATTTATATGTGTGGACTCAGGCTCTGCGCTCTAGAGGCACGTGGAACATTTTTAAATCATCAAGAAGTCAAGAATCATTGCAATTACAGGAGAGAAGACAGACAAATCTCTCTTTCTCTAAGCTGCAACTGTTCAGGTTACAGGAGCTTAGACACAGCATCTCTCTTTGCAACATCCATCAAGGCTGAGAGCCAGTACAGGTACAATATTTTCTGACAGTCTTTCCTTTGACAGGCCACTACACACTGCTGCAGACAGACTGTATTTTGGATTGGAGTCTGACCCAGCAGATGATATGAGAAGTCTTTGTGTTGAGATGGAAATCTGGGGAGGGTTCTGATCATGTGAAAGATTGCAACATTTAACCAAATGCTGCCTTACAGAGCTGGGAATTAAAGGCTTCTAGTCCAATGCCCAGGTCCATCAACAGCCTGCAGTGGTCTCAGCAGATCACCCAACTTTCAGCATCTCCTTCTGGAAAAATGGGGACAACAACGTGTCACAGGAGCATCACTAAAGTCTGTTAATGCTTGTAAGTGCTTTGCAGACAAGGAACATCAAGACAGCAGTTCACAGAGGGATTTGGGGCACAGGCAGATGCAAGTCCAAAGTACTCCTGCCATATACTCCACTTAGACAAGCATAGCAGCAGACCAGCTCCCTGCATTTAGTGGCTGTGGGCTCCATCCCAAGCACTCTGCCTTTGATCCAAAAAATGAGTCCAAAGAGAATATTCACACATTTAACATTAATCGGATGCTTAAAACCTCTGAATCTATAAAGAGGGTAAAAGAGAAAAGTGTCCTCAGCTCCAAAACAAACACAAATTACCACAAGTTACATTTAGGTCATAAGCAAACATTTGACCAGCAAAGGCCTTCGCTACACACCTGCTAAGCTTCTGCATCCCTGAAGAAACTGGCAGGTGGCAAAAGTGTCTGAAGTGAGTTTGCTTAGACAAAACATTTCTAACATAAGCAATGTGATGCTATGAGAAAGAAGCACCCCAGTGTATTTGACCTACTGTTCCAAAGGCAAAGTAGACCTTGCGCACGGAAGTGAAAAAAAAAAAAAGTAGTTTACTATCAAACTCATCACACAAATTTAAACTTATGGTTATGAATTAATTTGCTGCTAGTAATCTATTCAGTTATTATCTGTCTACTGTCAGAGAACAGGTCTTCCCTAGCAGACAGGCCACTAAGACCTCACAAACACCGTGTGCCTTGCAGCAGCCACCAACAGCACCTATAAACCATCTTCTTTCTAGACACACACATACACACACACCTTTAAAGCTTTGTTCATTTTGAGCACACACTGCCCTCTCTCATTTTACCTACCTGAAATACCAAGCCTGTTTTTACACCCTACTAAACTCCTGGACCTAGCTAATGGTTTGGGACAATGAGTCTCCTGTCCTTTCTGGCCAGGGTGTCCTGCAAATTCTCTGCTCACACATCAGCCTCTCCTTGACTCATTCCCTGCGGGTGCATCAAGTCAGTGGAGCAGGAACACAGTGCAGGTGAGCTCAGCAGGGCAAGAGCAGGTCCCTGGAACATTGGGGTGCACTGAGCTCCACGTGGCCAGGGACACACTCCTGCAGAGAAGAGACTGCTTCAAGCTACATCTCTGCCTGCAGCATGGACATATCCCTGGCCAGATCAGCATCTGCAGCATAGCTGCTTTCCAGAGATGATTTTCAAAACTCTGGTAAACAAGCACGTATAGCAAGAAAAGCCTCAGGCAATTAAAGGACCACTATCCAGAGCCTGATTGCCTTAACAGAGCTGTAAATACTATCCAGCTTACTCACAGCAACATCACGCTTTGCCAGCAATGAGAAAAGCACAAATTACTCTCACCAGCGTAAATCGCCCACAATGCTAAATACGGCTGCTAATTATTTCAGAGGATTTTAAAAGAATCCTTTAAGAATATTGTCCTCAATTTTGATTAAATAACACTTGGAATCCTTTCAACTGAACAAACTGACCTGGTGGCATAACAGAAATGTTCTCCCCTCAACTAACAGCTTTTTGTGAAGTCTGCTGTATTTTAACTGCACATCACCTACCCAAGTAGAGGGAGCTGTCTCAAGCACACCTGACAAAGGGTTAACAAGGTAATTATCTTTTTTGGTTGGCTGAATTAGAACTATACAAAATATTGTGCCTCAGAGGAGGCTGAAGCATTTTCCTGCCTTCACCTGCTATAAACCAAGGACCATTAGAGATGGAATTACATCACTGGGGAGGCTGTAAGAAGTCCAAGGGAAGTTAACACAGAGGTAGAAATGCTGTGTTTGTTTCCCTGCCTCCTTTGCTAAACAATTCCCAGTCCCAAGGTTGTAGGTACCACAGAACAACAAGAAGCTCACTACTACTGCAGCTCAGTAGCATGAGCTGGCAAGACACCCCCCCACTGAGAGAAATATCTGAAGAGGACTGAATGACACAGAAGATGCCACATGAATTTCCTTCTTACTATTTTCCTGGAAGAACAAGCACTGGACCTTGTGCAAGGCATAAATCCAAGCCTGTGCAGTCCCAGAGCATCTCTGACAAGACAAGACCTCTTTGACATCTCTGGTGTCTTCACTTTGTTCTTTGCCTCCCCTAATATTGCCCAGGAGGACAGCTCTAACAAACCTCCATTACCAGGAACTTTCCCCTGGCTAGAGCCTTGATTCCTTCTTTGCTCTAGCTATTTCCCTGCTGTAATCTATAAACAGCCATAAGGTAACAAATAAATGCACTCCCCATCCTCACCCCTTTACACAGTCATCCTTCCCCATCACACACAGGCAGTCCACTCCTCTTTCCATCCCTAAAAAAATAAGTGGGAGTCCTGGAGAGCAGAGCACCAGCAAGGTGCATTTCTCAGTGCTGAGGAGGGCAGAGACATCTCTAGGCAGGAGGTGCCATTGACTGCACTACAGAGCACAGGTATCCCACAGCTGGAATAAACCTTTGTGCTATACTGGCTTAAGAGTAATAAATTCCAGTCTAGTTTCCTTCTGATCTACAGCTCTAACTCCAGAGCGACTCCCATTAAGTCAATTACCAGCTTGATGTCACTGCCTTTTAGTCTCAAATGTGGAGCCCATGAAGTTACTAAACCAATGACAATCTTTTGATCTGCGAAATACCTGCCCAGGAAATTTCTTCTGTGGAATATAAGTGTCAGTATTTTACATTTCAGTAACAACACAGGATGAGCCACCACCACTCCACTCAGAAAACGCAGAGGCGAGGAACTGCATTAAAAGAGCATTAAGCCTAGAGAATACAAGCTGGACACAAATGATTCTACCTCTGCACTTCTCTTTTCCTCCTCCCAGTGTTTCATGTTGTGCCAGAGCATTGCTGTGGGACTAGTGCCCAGCATGGGTTCTCACAGAAGCCACAAAACCCCCCAAGCTATGCAGTGTCACCCAGAAATCCCCTGGGTATTAAAGCCACCACTGACAGGGAGTGTACAGCTGCTCCCATCCTGTTAATTGGGTGCCACGGACACGCGTGTGCTGTAAACACATCTTTGACATAACACAGCATGACAATTTCTCCTTAGTCACAGAAATGCAGAGCATACAAATAAACCTGAACACTGAAACCATTTCATTGTTTGGGTGAATATGCACATTGCACCTGTTACAACCAAGGCACTGCCTAGATGCCTTGGAGCTGATTATTTCAGCTTCTAACAAGCCTGTCTGTCCTGGAAGACTGTTAAATTCCGGGAGTAAATAAAGCACAACAAAATTATTTTACAAAAAGAAATCATCGCCGAATATACAGCGAGACGTCTTTAAACCCAAGATAAAGAAAACCATCCTCAAACTGATGTTTTTCCCGAGCTCCTTACAACCGCTGAGTCAGTGTAAATTAAATTAGCTGAAAGAAAATAACTCCAAGACTGATATTGATAAAGTCTTACCCTGAAACAAATGCTTGGGAGTCAATCGCACCCCCCCTACCACCCCAGCCCAGGACTTCTAGCAGAGAGGAAGGCAGAACACAAGCAGAGCAGTTCCCCCCCCAACCCCATCCCGACCCTCTGGCAGGGAGCAGGTGGCGGAGCCGGGAGGAGTCTCGGTCCCCGCAGCCCAGCCCCGCCGCCAGCCCGGACAACACGCGTGGGGCGCCGGGGGGATTTTTACGCCGAGGGAATGAAACGAAGAAGCGCGGCAGAGAGAAGCAGCATCCCCGGCTGCGGCAGCGCGGTGCGGGCTGCCGGGGGAGGGGACGGGACCGGGACCGGAGCGGCGGGACTCACCGAGCTACGCGTGCCTACTGCCCCCGCTGCCGTCCATGGGGGCGGCGGGGGGACGAGAGCCCGCTGCGGCCGAGAGCCACCCTTGGATCCGCCGCATCTGCCCGATGCCGCCGCCGCGGAGGAGAAGGAGGAGAAGGGAGGAGGAGGAGGAGGAGGAAGCGGGGCCCGCACCGCCCCGAGCCCCCGCGCAGCCCGGCCGCAGAGCGCCGCCTGCCCGCCGCGCCAGGGATGGGACCGGCGGCGGAACGGGGAGGGCCCGGGAGCTGGGGGGGGGGCCCGGGAGCGGGGGCAGGTGCAGCCCCCGGGGGGTCGGGGCGGTGCAGCGGGCGGAGCGGGGCCGGCGGCCCAGCGCGGTGAAGGAAAGGAGGCTGGAAGCGCCTGTGCGTAACGTGGCCAGGCGTGAATCCCCCCGCCAGGGCTTTTAATGAAGTACAGATGTTCCCTAATATAATTATCTCGTCCTCTGCCTGACAATTGGCTTTGGCAGTCGCGCTGATCGAAATCCCCTCCCTCGGCAGCGAAGAGCTTGGGCCTCCGGTTCAAACCACGGCCGGACCCTGCCCTGTGGAACCGCAGCCCCCCCCCACCACCCTGAACCCCGCATTGAGAGACCTCTGACTTCAATGGAAGATTTCAGTTCACAGCAGGTGAAAATGAGGAGTGACATTTCTTTATTTCTTGACGTGCCTGCCCTTAGAAAGCAAAATTACTGGGCCCCTTGTAGGAAAGGAGGACAAAACAGCCCCATTTTACAAATAAAAGGACATCACAAATGTTGAGGCAAGGCTATGTCATTCAAGAGGAGCACAGCACTGCTTTAGGGTGGCAACAGATATACAGGATGGATGAGCTGGATCACCACCCTCTGTCTGCTGCTCCTTCCCTCTGCCTGTGCTCCCAGGGGCCAGGTGAGCTGCAGCTGGTTAAACCACTCCACTTCTCCCCACCTTGGTTCCTCTTTAGAGAAATTGCCAATGAGGACATGCTAATACAAGCCAGATGTGTGGGCATTTTATGCGTGTAGGTGGGGAATGGATCAAGCCCACAAACTCATCTTGCAGAGGACAAGCAGCCAACACCAGGTAATGATTTCTAGTCACTACAGGCCCCAGACCAGACTTCTTCCACCTGATGACTCAAAGCTGATACGTGGCTGTGCCATGCCTGCTGACACTTGGGCACTATGAGGAGTATAAATACTTCAGATAAGCAGGATTAGGACAGTCTCCTAGCCCAGGGTTGTGGAGGGGAGTGGCAGTCAGCTTGCACATCTGTACCTCTCTCCATATGCCAGCCCAGGCAGCAAGCATCTAAGGGGTTGTGCATTCCTGAGCATTAACACAAAATGCAGGTGGGATATGAGCTCCCTCACCCTGAAGAGAAAGCTCATCCTGCCCTCTCCTCTTGCACAGTCCAGGATCTCAGTCTTCACCTTCTATCAACTCCTTGTAGTTCTCAGTGAAGGCGAGGGCTACAGTCCTTTCAAGAAACAACCAACTTCTTAGCTCAAGCCCACAACAGTAAGTCATGTTACCCTTTTACACTGAGCAAGGTATCAAGGTGACCCCTGTAGACTGAGAATCACTTTGTACCTATGCAAAGGGTAAAGGTGTAGCTCTACCCAGACGCTGGGGCTACATCAGCATTAATTCTGGCCTCAAGCCCGTGCTCCAAGCCTGACCCCTTGCAGGTTTTTCCTCGGGAACAAAATTAGCCCTCCAACCAGGCAAGCTGGGATCCAAGAGGGTGGCTCTGCATGCTGAACTGCCTACACTGACACAGCCTTCTGCACAAGGATCTCTGCCTTTTCCTCAGCAGGAACAGCAAAATGCTCCTTCTTTTTTTGCAACTGAGGTCTACAGATTTCTGAGGGACACAAGCAGACTGGGGATTTTGCAAGCTGTGTATGCCACAGGGCATCCTTGGTTTGCCTTTGATTGGGTCCCTTCAGGATTTTGCTTACCCTCTAATACCCCCATGGCTGCTAAGAAGACAGGAAAGCCTACATGATCACAGAGACAGAAGTGATGCTTTGTCTTCAAGCCACTATTTTTCATATGCCTGCTTTCTGTTCTTTCAGTTGGGATCCCCAGAGAGGGAAGGCACAGGGAAGGCACAACATCAGAGGCAGCTGTACACATTCCTTGAGCACAGATGCTGCTGCCACAGATGGCTTAGGAGGCAGGACAGGGATAAAGAAGCTAAGACTTTCTTCCAGTTCCACTTCCGCCATGGTAGTCTTTTTTTAGAAGGTTATAATTATAGAAGAGGTGAGGGAAACACAAAATCAACATGACCTGGAACAACATGACTCCAGAGGACAGGCAGCCTGACAGCCAGACTGCATTTTCTCTCTTAAGTTTTTTTGTCTCTTAAGATCTTTTCTCTAAATGTTAAGAATGTTAAGATTTTTCATTCTAAAGACCCACCATAATTACAGGCTATCATTCAGACTTCCCAATCATCCTCTAAAACCAACACAGAAGTTCAGAGAATTGGCTAATTTAGTTTTATCTCAAGAGAGGCAGAAAAACATTCACCCTGAATGGGGGTGTCCACCAGTTTGTGAGCTCTTGAGTGAAGATACAAGTAGTCTGTCACACTTACCTTATTGGCAACATCCTTGTTTTTCTTAGGCTTCATAGACCTTTCAGCAGGAACCTTCTCCTCCCCCCAGTTCTACAGAGCAGGAATTTTCAGCTGTCTCTCGCTGACTCAGGTTTTCTACCATCTTTCCAGGTGCTAAGTTGATAAGTGTTTGATTTCCAAGGATCAGCTTTGTGAAAAGAAAGAGGAACAGCATATCTGCTCCTCTCTGACTCCTCTTGTATTTCCTGTCCTCTACTGGTTATTAAAGGTGGATGGTTCAGACCTGGCTTCAACTTGTTTCTTAGATATTCCAGGGTAATCTTCAGGCTTTGGTGATTTTAATGTATCTTTTGTTTCTGTGCCCCTCTGCAAGTAGGCACGTTTCCTAAAGCTGTTCTCCTGGAAGTAGAAAACAAGGAAGCTTACTGTAGAATTCAACCAATAACAGGTCAATCATTTATTTCATTCTTTATTTCATTCCATTTTAAGAATAAATTCATTCTTAAGGGAAACAAGGTAACATAACCATTTGATCCTGAGCAAATAAGAACACTACATTTTTTCCCCTGGTATAAAGCACCTGTCCAATATTTTATTAACTTTGCTAATTGCGTTAAGCATCCTGCTGTGTTGAACAGTCCTCAGCTGCTAATTTCCAAATCACTATAGTTTAGTTGATTGTTAAATGAGAAAAATTGATATCCAGAAAAAAAAAAAAAAAAGCATTTAAACCAACTGTGGCAAGCAAATGATTGTACAGTTCTGATTTATGACCAGCTCTGAGCAGTGATCATATTTTATAACTACTGGAAGATGATATTAGGTCTCATGATAAATATGACACGTTTCTGAGCTGTATGGATACAAGTAAGACTGGTTGATCTTACATGTTCAGACATTTATGCAAACAAGAAAAATTAGGTTTCCATATGTGAATATTTTATGCAGATTTTAATGCAGATAATTTGTATCTGCTCTTTCATTTTGTTACTTGTAGTATTACATAGGAACATAATAATCTGAATTTACATACACAAATTACTGGAAGGTCTGGATCTGGTGCACTGGGGAGTAATTTCTGGCTGGAAACATTAGCGATGTGATAACTATTTAGACAACTATATGAAATGAAATAAGCACTTGTCAAAGGAAAAATACATTGTTATGAAAACTGAAATTGGTATAGTCTCAAATAAAAGCACAGTCTGTGAAGAAGTATTAATCAGAAATTCTCTCCTGCCTTAACTGCTTGTCTTGTTTCTTTTCAGATGATGTATCCACATTTTCCATTTTTAAGAATCACAAGGGCCTTTTGACCATGGTTTTGTGAAAGGAATATTAATTCTGCCTTTTCTTGCTTCGTCACCAGGGAACCCATTCTACAGCCAACCAGAAGAAAACTATATGGAAGGAAGGAAAAGTTTAAAAGAAGCCAGTCGAGCTACTGCTAATCCCATTAATTTCTATATGTTGTTTTTAACTAGCCTGTTTAATATTTAATTTCCTTTCTTCAATAAAGACAATATCTCTCCAGGACTCCCACCATGTCCATTGTACTTGTGACAGACAGTAGAGATAGAAACCAATTATGCAGCTGTTATTTAGCAGGTACTCCAAAGTACTTTGATGGAGCAGCACTGTAAATTCTCATTAAAAGCTGTCTCATTTAAAACATTTTTAAATGAGAGACCCGGAAGAATGAAGAAACATCACAAACTCACAAAAAACTAATATTTTTGAGTTGGTCTCCCAGTCCCTCCTTATTTCTGCCTTCCTACAAAAGGACACAAAGGTACAGCCCCTTATCTTCATCCAGCTGTGTGATGGTGGTGTTCTCTGTCCCATTGTAACCCACCTCCCATGGGGAAGGTGATGGTAGATCCCATAAGACATGGTCGAAGAATCCAGAGAGAAGAGGCCTCTGGTCCTTAGATGTTCCACATCTCCATTAACTCTGTGTCCCCAGGTAACCAAGTCATGTTTCCTCTCTTGCTGTAGTGGGAAGAGTAGGGTTGTTGCTTCTCATTGTTTGACATGGAAGGACAAGGAAAAAAGGTGACAAAAGGGTATATTTTCATCATCAGAAGCTGACTCCATATTTCTCTGTGAAAGGAAAGATGTCCTCTAACAGTCATGAATTTGTTTTCCTTAGTTAAGATGGATGCATACCCTCTTCATTCTCACTCACACTGCTTAGTGTTCACTGTAACACTAAATGCTGACTTGAACATACACAATTTATTGGCTCAACATTGGAGTTAGTTCCAGTAAGACAACAGTGCCCAAATCTCTATCAGCAGATTGGCATCAGGAAGACATTGACACAGCATCCCATCGGTCTCTGCTGCTGTAATGGCCTGAAGAGAAACAAGCAGGCTCCAAAGCAGCTGTTAACCAAACCATACAAGTAGCTCATAGATCAAACCCAGCACTGCAAAGTGCACCCAGGAGAAAGCTCTGGACATTGAGGGATAGATGTGGTTTGTTCTCAGTTTAATTAGAAAGGTACCTATAGTGACATATTGCCTATGTTTTCACTAAGGGATTTATCAAAAATTGAAAGGCACAACCAGGAAGCCATGTGATTTCACTAAGATATTCCCCTCTCAATTTTGGTAAAAATTTGTGCTAATTCTTACCAGGTAGGCATGTCAAAGGGCAGGTGCAGCTGGTCCACAGCCCCCACAGGAGTTACCATCATCCCAGGAGCAGCATCTCCCCTTGCCCCCAGAGCTGGAGCTGCTGGAGCTCCTCACGGTGGGGCTAAACCCATCATTTTCACCCCTCATTCGATGTGACAGTCTCTGCCTTTAGGTCTGACATCTTCATGAGAATCTGGCAAACAGTCAGGTCTATAGGAAGAGCTACAAGTTTCAGTAGTAGCTTTAGAGCAGCTGTGGATGCTGGTTACTCATAGCTGGGCACAGACAGCAGATGTGCACCTTTGGTTAGCACTGGCCTGCCCAGAGGCTGTAGCCTGGCATCACTGCCATCACTCACTGCTTTCAGCTGGGGAGAACTGTGGCCCAAGCTCAGTATCTTTGATGCTTAACAGTATAATGACTTCTAATGCTATTACTATGCCAACAAACTGGTTGCTTCTTTTGCATGTATTTTAGCTGCTTAATTCAAAAAGGAGCTTTGCATATTTGGAGTACTGAGATAAGGGGCTTGTTGATTCCAGCAGAAGAGCTCTCGAGCCCATGGTATGGCCATGGTAGAGTGTTTAGCACAAACACTCAAGAGTTTCATCCTGCTCAGTTGCAAAACTCCCCTTGAATTTTGCTGCTTCTGGGAAAGGTCTAAGGGTGAGGTGAGCGGGCTTCTTCCACAGAAAGCTGCCAAAGCTGCTGAATTTGTTTGAAGCAAAGGACTGAGGGTCGTGATGTGACCATAGGGTCAGAGAGAGTGTCACTTTTGGGAAATGAGCATTGATGTACTGAATCTACTGTTACTGAGGAAAAAAAAATTAAAATCCCATAGCATTTAAGAGCCCTTTGTTGATGGTGAAGATTATAAGATCTCCAGAAAACTTACGTTCTCACTGAAAACCCATTTTCAGACTATTTTTACCCTTACTGTATTCCATCTCTTTTTCTAAGACAGATTTCTTCACCACAGATGAGATCTCAATTTCTTCCCAGACTTGTACAATGGTGTAGTTGAAGAGGGTGACAACAACAAGCTTCTCCTCAAACTACCACACAAAAGACTTCAGTCAGGAGATTTACAATAAATACAGGCACCAAGTGAGAGGACTCGCATTTTCTGGCAGTGTTGCTTTACACAGTGTTTTCTCTGGAAGGAATCTATTACATCAGTGGCCTTGGGAATGTATATTGAGATGGTTTAATCAGAGCTGAAAATCACAGTACAGAAAGGGGCTTCAGTTCTTCTGGCTGGACACAACGTACCCAATTTGGGAGACACTAAGGAATTTCACTGATGCCAGACACTCTTTAGCTCTCTTCTGTCCAGCATTAAAACATCTGGTGGCAGAATTATGGCCCTGATTCACCAATAAAGCACATGCTAAACTTTAATTTTTCCAATTAGACTTAAATACGAGCTTTCAGTTGAGAATATGCCACAATACCCCCTGAAATCACAGCACTGTTCAACAGGTAATTTGCTTTGGACAGTGAATCCTTCTGTAGATAAAGGTTATGTCAAGTTTCCTGTACTCCTGTCTGTTGTTTGGATCTCCCTATCGACTTTATTCTTACATTGCTAGGCAGTCTTTCAGGACATAACACTTCCTCCTCATAATATATTTATACAACAGCAAGTACAAATAAGGCTGTAGTTTCTATGGCTCTCATAACACCAGTAATTACAACAGGAATGGATTTAAGCTCAGGCTTTGTTGTCTCCCTAAATGGAGGCTTATATTTTGAGTCCTTATCTTTCTTGTGTTTTCCTCCCTGTGTGAAATGGGTCTTACTCAACCCAGCTTGCTTTAGGATCCCCGTGGGACAAATGGGTAGAATGACATCTATTTGAAAGGAACAATATTCAGTGAGGAGTAAAGATTAAAAGGTCTTGAAAACTTCTAAGTCTGCAGCCGACATGTTGAGTAATGCCAAGGTTGTAGCAAGATGAGAGAAGCCATGTTCCTATGTGGCTTGGGAGATAGGGAAATGCAAAATATTTCTGCTGTAAGTAAATCTGCTGATAAGAAAGTAAAGCAGTGGTTAATTAGAGAGCAGGTTCAAGGGAACACTCAGCCAAGCCTGTGAAGTTATTGCATCAGTGATAGCACGAGGTTTGAAAGGAAGTACCAAACGTGGGCAAGTAGCCTGCAAGAGATGGGCCCAAGCCCTCTCTGCTCCATCAGGGTAAAACTGATTGTCAGCAGCAGCAGATAGAGGCTGAGAATAGGAAGTTTCAGGGAAGGCTGGAATCAGCTGCTTAATTCTGTGAGAGTTCCAAGAGAATGATAAAGGTGAATCTAACTCATTATCCAGGGGCAAGTTCCAACACTGCTGGACAAGCTTTTTGCTGAAGGGTCTTTCTTAGGTATCAGGTTTTTATCTAAATTCTATCTACTACATTCCTAGGAGAAGGAAAAAAGCCTGCAAGAGCAAACCCGCACTAAGAGAAAAATAGTATGTGTTTGATTGACAGTCATGTCCTTTTTGCTTTAAATTAAGGTTTTTTCAAAGGGGTAGGGTCAAGGGCTTTCTCTTGCAGAAGATCAAAGGTCACATCCTTTGCTGGTCTAAAACAACTCAGCTCCATTGACTCCTTTGTTGATTTGTAGCAGCCAAGTGTCTCTACCAAAAATACAGACAAGACACAGAATCAGCAGCACACCCATGCTTGCTCTCCAGTCATGAAATAAAACATGATTCATACCCCAAGCACAGTAGAAATGGAATGCAAAAAGCAAACAGAAGACAAGGTGAAAACTAATTACATTTCATTCCCTTAATTGCAGATTTTTAAAAAAGCACAGCACTGAAAATCTTTCATTACATTCTTTCTCTTTAAAGACCTCTAAAACGTGAAGACAGGCTATTTATTGAATCCCTTTTTTTTTGCCAGAGAAAAAAAATATTGTAGGAATTCTTGGAACAGACATCAAATTAAAATCTTCAAACAGAAAAGCACTCTTAATGCAAGAGCTATTAAGCTGGGCTGAAATATATAGATCATATTTAAACTGAAAGAAGGTAAATAGTCCACTGCTTTTATGTGATTGCCATTGGCAGAAAAGGAAATAATGTGGAATTATGATAAATGGTGCAGCCAATAATGGAAGCTGTAGGTAATGTTCCCAGAGGAGACACCATCCAGAAGTGGTGAGTAAAGAAAGTAGTAAATAAAGTAGTGACAAGACTGAGAAAGTACAAAATCTATTTCATAAACCACAGGTTTGACTGTGGGGACAGTTCTGATCTGATGACTGCAGTGGCAGGATGTAGAGCACCTCACATGATTTGTTGCCATTTAATCCTGCTGGGTGACAGCCGGGTGGGTGTAGGGGTACAGGTGTATCAGGGCATACACTGTTCTCCATTTCAGCCCAACCTGGAAGGTGATGGGTTTACTTTAGTTACTTTTAACTGGTTCAAAATATGTAAACATTAATTTCACACTTAGAAGCTGAGATAATAGATTCTGTCAAAAGAAAAATTAAAAGAAAAATGTGTGCACAAGAGTAGAAAGGGCTCAGCAGCACAGAGGAGAAGACTCTGCAGAGTTCTCCAAGATGAACAGAGCAGCCACTTTGACTACATACTACCCTGTAGGAATAAAGTATTTTCTTAGTGAGAACAAAAATGATGATTTTTTTTTTTTTTTGCCACAGAAGACTTTCAGGCTCACCGTCTGTAATGGAATCTGTGTGACAGGAGAACCAGCAGAGTAATACTGTGTGTGTCCAATATCATGTTGCAAAACACAATTTATTTGCCTTTTCCATCAGAACATATTCTGTTCCTAGGGGGGCATAATTTCAAAGCTGAACTCTCATGCTGGCTCTGAAAGCTTCTTTTAAGACAGATATCTCCCAGATAATAGAAAACTGGGCCCATTCTCTTGTTTCTCAGGCTGTCCACTCAGAAGTTTATAGTAAGTTCATCTTTGCAATAATAGACAGACTTAAAAGGAGGTCTTAAAAGGCCAACAATTTCCCTGTCCTCCCTCCTCCACTGTTGTGTCTTTTTATTCCCTTGCTTCTGACAATCATCACTGCAGGTCAGTGCTGGCAAAGCGAGAGATCTCGTGCTGAGTTTAGAGGGTGTTGAGATCTGATGCTGTTTTGACCTGTGGTAAGCAACATGTCCTGCAGCTAAAGGGTCCCTTCTTGGCAAGCTCTGGATTCTCACTGACATCACCTGTAGTGCCATGTGGACTAGTGGTAACCTTTAGTCCTGAATTTACTGTTAGTTCCTGAGGGACCTCCCCAGAGCACCTCCCTACCCCACCAGAGCAGTGGCTGCATTTCTCCAGTCCCTCCCTGGTACCTGTGCTCTGACAAGCTTTTCACTGTTTCACATCTCCATGACAAGTCCAGGTCATGTTTTTATTCGAATGACATTCCAGGAGCTCAGACAACAGTGAAGAGGCTGAACTAGGAGTCCTGAACCCATCCTCTTCCACCACTGAGCCTGAAATTCCCTGGCAGACACAGTCCATGCCCCCACATCTCCCCAGTTGCAGCAGGGCAGACAGACCCCTGTGTTAGGCTTACTACAGAGGGGGATCCTACTCCTGCTTTTCTCATAGGAAGGAATTGCAAACCCTAGGCTTTGTTACAGGAAGATGAAGGAAAAAAAAGAGAAAACTGAAAGACACTAGGTGTTTCATTACTTTCTGATTTAGTCACCCAGAGAGTAATACTTACAAAGTTATAGTAAACATTGTTATCTCCACTTACTAGGTGGGTGTGAAACAGAATTTGAAGGACAGACTCTCAGAACCATAACTGGCTTGTTTTACATTGTGCACTTTTCTAATGGAGCTGAATTAACTTGTCTGTATTGTATCACAGAAGGAGAAGAGTTTATTTAATATCCAAAGATGCTGGCCCAGACAGGTGGCAACACAACCCTCGATCAGCAGATGGAGAGGAAAAATACAGCCTGGTTCCTCAATACATTTGTTTTAACATTTTTCATTCTCAGCATTCAATTAGTCAGCAGAGTTAATCTTTAGCTAAAGCTCATTGCAGGGACTCTGTTTCTTTCCTTGTTTCTGATGAACTTCCCTGAGCATAGAACCTCAGGCTGGAACATCCACAGTGGTGGGTACCGACCCAGGAAAAATGCAAAGTTGTCCCCTTGTCCCCCAAATTCTCTCCATCTGAGCAGGCATTAGTATGTTGCCTCTGGTGCTGTGTTTCCCACTGACCCACGCTTAGTCCAAAACAACAAGAGCCCCAGCCAAACCACCACTGATATTTGCTCTTAAATGTCAAGCTGAGGAATTTGCTCCAGTCATGTCACTTCCTGTGCCAAAATCAAATTTCAGCAGCTGCACTGTCCACACCAGTCAGAACTAGCTTTTGGTGCATTTCTGAGTGGGTTTATTGCAGCTCAAAGCTGTTAGGAAGGGCAGATCAGAGAGATTTCAGGAAAAAAAACCCCACAAAGCAACACACAAAAATGAAACAACAAAAAAACCCCAGCAGTCATACTTCACACATGAACTCATTTTTTTTTCTGTTGAAGAAAAAAACTGTTAAATCTCAGAAGAAAAGCTCCAGATGGTGAACTTTAGATCTCTTCCCAGCAGCCTACCCTTATCTTGCCCCAGACTAGAACACAAGCATGAGAGAGCAGGACAGCTGAGATGTGATCACTCCTTTTCCTTTTGTTATGCGGAAGTTATGGGAAGACCAAGCCAGGACAGATTTGTCTGTGCATTAGTCAGCCAAAGAACTCGTAGTCTTGCAAAACAAAACCACTACCAACAATAATTCAGGCTCTCCAAGGAGCATGTCAGAGAATGGAAAAGCTGGAGCCCAAAAAACAAGACGGGAGGAGGGAGAATACTCTCCTCTCCTTGACATGAGCAAAACATGCATACCCAGTGATGCAGAGTGTCGGGATCCATGAGTGAGCACAGGGCAAGCCCAGGCTAAACACAGCCCCAGCTGCACAGAAACACCTCCTGGTAGTGCCATAGTAACAGCAGAAGCTGGAAAGCTCCTGTTTGTGGAGCTACCTCAGCTAAAATTAGGTGAGATAACAACATCACACTTGATTGCACAGTATAGGCTCATGCCTTTGTATCTCAGAAATTCATTTGGGGATTTATCTTCTATGATGCTTGAGAAAAATAAGCTCTCCAAGACATCGTTGGCTGCATACAAATGCAAAACATAGAGCCATGGGTGAGGATTTTAAAAAGCTCTTTACAAGACTTCATGATAGGACCTCTAAGCAAGAAGAATAACTGGACAATGAAATAATCATAGAATCATAGAATTAGCCAGGTTTATATCAGTCGATATAAAAGAATATGGAGAGGCCAGGATCCTAGTAAGAGATTTTATCTGTCCAGACAAACTAGAAAACACCATCAAGGAAAATTAGATTGAGTCTTTTTGATTTTAGTGCTGGATTGTGTTTTTAGAACTGAAGGGTATCCTGCAGTTGTAAAAAATTTCATTAAGCAATAAAGGGGCTAGACTGAAGTTGGGCAGAAGGGGCAGAACAAAGCACAACCTAGAGAGATTTTAAAGCCAATGTGCACCACTGGAGAAAACCAAACCTCTCTGAATAGTAGGGAGCCAGGCAAGATTGTTTTTCAAAGTACATTATTCTGCAATTAGATTGTAAACCTAAGCATTAGGTTATTTATTCCCAACACCATGCAAACCTTTTGTCTGCATTATTTACAAAGTCCACAGCTATTTGGCAAACAGGACAGAAGGAGAAGTGTCAGCTGGAAGGGGCTCCTGATTTGAAGACAAATAGACGAGCAGACAAAGAGTCAAGGGAAGGCTCCAATGTTTCAGCTGCGTGGCCCAGAGCCACTTCTTTGGAGCATATGGCGTACACTAACAGGTTTATTTTCCATGAGGAGGATGTATAAACTGTCTGCAACTGCTCTTCACACTTGTCACTCTAAGTCAGATAATTTTTCCAAGGCATCCTGTGAAAACAACCCCCCCAGTTGAAGCTGAACAAAGAATTCCTGGATGCTTTGTAGGCTGGTAGGAAAAGCACGGTAAAGCTCACGGGGAAGCGTGTCCGAGAAGCCAAGGAGGGCAGACAGATGCCATATGAGACCAAAGCAATGAAGCGAGGAGGGGCAGGGCTGGAGGGGGGCACTGCTGGGAAGCGGAGTTAAATTCGGGTCAGGGAAGAGAAGCAGCAAGTGGCAGCGTGTCCCTGCAGCTGTCCTGACCCTCCTGCGGTCCCAATGCTGGGAGGTCTCGTCTGTGCCGCTGTCCCTTGGGTTGTCCCCCAATGCCTGGTGGCTCTGAGGGCTGGCTGGCACCTGCTGCCGGCCCCACCGAGCTGCAACCTGCCCCCAGGCCCATCAGGCCCCGTGATTAATTAATATGCAGAGACCAAAGTGACTGGCAAAGATAATTACACAGCGAGTCAATTGGCTGGCAAAGTTAATTATGCGGGGAGTCAAAAGAGCGGCAAACCGAGTGACTGAGGGAGAATAGAGACACATTTGGCAGTGACAAATGGCAAAACAAGTTACTCAGACAAGGGGTCAAGCGGGCTGGACGCTGGGTGTGTTTTCCAGCAGCAGAAGCTGGCAATGTGTCAGCCAGAGCTCTCGGTGACATCGCTCCCAGCAGCTCCCGGGGCAGGGCAGGAGGCCCGGAGGCAAAACCCCGGTTCCAGCGGGACCCCCACTTCCATCTGCCTGTGCTTCAATTTATCCCTAACCTCCAGTCATTTAACTTCCCTCCGCCTCAGGACTGCTGGCTGTCCCCATCGCACCACGGGAGGAATTATTTTGCATTTTCTTCAGCAGAATGGCAAACAGACGTATCGACCCGAGAGGAAAAAATATTAACTAACCCAGAAGCCAACTGTGTGCATGGGTTCTCAGTGCCACCGTCAGCAATAACCTCTCAGTGCACGCAGGAGCAACGAGGGAAGAAGCTGTTTTTCTTCTGCCATTAGCAGGCCAAAAGGGAAAAAAAAGGTAGAGGCTCAGAGAGGTTTTTATCAAGGCATGTTAACAGCCCCCATCTTTACTGGAAACCACCTAGATTTATTTCTCCTGAGCAAGGGCATATTTGTGGAGGCCTTAGTGAAAGAAGATGGCAGAGAGCTTTGAGGTCTCCTTGGGAAAGGTTATATACTTTATTTCCATATATATTATAAAAATCGTAAGGTCCCCAAAGTGACCTGCGAAGTGCTAAAGGAAGGCAGGTAACTGGGATCTTTTTGTTCTTTGCAATGTATAACCAAATCCAAAAGAACAGAGATTGTCAAGGCTTTGGGTTTTCTCCTTGTTTGTTTCTGTATTAGATATACCACACAAATGTGAGAACTAGAGATTCCTGAAAATAATGTTATGCCTTGAAATTAGAGAAAAAAATAATGACTAATTGAAAAAAACAAAAAAGTTTAATCCTGCTTTCTGAAATAGTTTTGGTTTTTTTATTATTGACTTAATTCTGCTAACCAGTTGGCATGGCTGGATGGTGGAGGGCTTTGAGACCACGTCTGTTGGAAAAGCTCAGGTATTTATAATGCAAATTTGCATACAAGTTCTCCAGTAAAATAAAAAAAATTACAGTAAACTTTACTCAACTGCCTACAATTTTTTCAAATTATACCTACAGTTTGCCAGATAAACTCAATTTATATGCAGTATCTTCATATCTTACCTGAGCATTTTATTTGAAACTAACATATTTCTTTTGAGGTGAATACTATGGTTATGAGATTTTTTTAAAAAGGGGGGGAAGAAAAAGAAGGAAAGGCATCCCTGAAAAAACAGGTAATTTAAAACAAAGAAAACCAAATAACAATAGCAGAGAGTCAATATGGTACATAAAAACTAAACCCTTTCTAGGTCATGCTTAAATTTGCATTAATGGCCTTCTTGACAAATTATCTCAGGGGAACTTCAGCCTAGCATGCAAAAAAGCATGATACAAACTACAGCAGTAGTCCTTGTTTTATTTACCAGATCATTTTCTCCAAAGGAACTAAATATGAGAATTTTGAGGGATCTGACTTTCATCTTTTATAAAGGCAGCACAGTCAGAAAGAGCTCACTGTAATTAGCAGCTAGTCAAATAATTCCTCCCTGTATTTACTCAGCAGTGTGTACTTCAATCATGGAAAACATTAAACTGGCCCTAGCCATCTCCTCATATGACTGGCTTAGGAGTTCATTTGTTCAGTTCTTGGATCAGTTCTTGAGAAAACAAATCTTACCAAGCACCCTTAAAAGTAAACATGGGGTATTCCCAAACCTGCATCTGAAAACGTATTTGATAAATAAGATAGAGAGTAGGAGAAAAAAAAAAGAAGTCATAGGTGTTTGATCTGCCAGTCTAATATGCAAGCAAAGTGAGGTCAGCTAAGTGTTGTTATTGTTCTTTTGGAGTAGCAGGGCAGTGTATTGACAAGATTTGGGAATTAATAGAGATCTTGTTTTTTATTGTAGGCTGGAGTCTCAGTGAGTGGTGAGTAACCAGGTACTCCCATTGCTTCAGCAGATTGTGTGGGGCACTCACCACACCAGGGTTCTGATCCACACCCTGTATCACATGAAATGAGACCTCTGACACTCATCTTTTCTTCTTACCTTGCAGCTGTACAGAAAGCATTTATTGAGGACTCTCCCCATCTCAAGTTATGTTAGCAGGTGGAATCTGGAGGTGGTTTTACACTGCCTCTCACCTGGCAGGTCATGGTACAGCCCGCCAACTAAATTTTTGTTTAGCAAGTCTGTTAAGGTTTACTACATAACCAACTACTGCTTGCACAAAGGGAGCCTAGAGATAACAAATGGACTTCTGCACCCAACTCTGAAGGGCGTGCAAGCACACAGGTATAAAGGCTGCCTAACCTACAAAGGGAATATCATTCATTCATGCCATCAAATCTGTGCTGTCAAGGTAAAGGGAACTGCACCAAGAAGCATTTTCTCAAATTTTAACATCACACCACTGTCCTAGCAACATACCAGGTACAAAACCACTGCTGTTATCACAACTACAGCCTGAGAAACCTGAAATAAATCCTTTGAATTATCAGTCATCTTAACAAATAGCCAAGAGCTGCTGAATTCTTGGACTTTCTTGAAACTTCTCCGAATTTTAAAGCTAGTCAAGTCTTAGCAGCTGGAGTAGGAGTGGATAATCCAACCCAGACACTGCTATGGGAAAAAGACCCAACAGGGCAAGACATGAAATGCCACGGCCAGTGGAAACTACGTATAGTCACTTTATGGGGTCACCAATTGTCATGGGAGGCACAAGTCAGTGGAACAAACATTTAAAGCAATCAGTGCAGGACACCAGAAAGCTGCTAAAACTTGTTTTTAAAAGTGTGGCACCTACAGTGGATATACAGCTACCTGTTTTCACCTGGTATTCAAATGCTGATTTTCAGCAATACAAGTCCCATAGACTAACGTGGTTTGATCAGCAGTTTTACACTGCTCAGCCATGGCTGCTTTCATTATCTGCCACCCATCTGTACTGTTGGTATGCTTGGCTCTTTTACAGTGTTGATCATGTATGATTTAACATGCCAGGTTACATTAACAGCTCTGAAACCCAAATGGCCACACAAGTCCTGAAAACGCAGTTGGGCTGCTTTGCTGTTGCTACATATTATGTTCCCCTCCTCATTGTCACCAAGTCCAACGCTAGAAGCACTTTTAGGGAACATCCCAGGGCCTCAGCACCCCACAAAGCTGATACTGTCTGCCAGTCAACCAGCAGCTCTGCAATGTGCAGAGTTTGTGAGGTTTCTGGGCACCCCTCCTCCCTCCAGATTAGTCTTTCCAGTGACTTCTCCATCTGAAGAATTAGGAAGAGGAAAAAAAAAATAGCTTTTTCTCTGGTGTCGAAGTCAATGAAAGGCTTTAAAGTTCAGTGAATTCAGAGAATGTAACCTTTGGGGCTCTCATGAAGAACAATGAAAATAGTAAGAAAAACTAATGTTTCTCATTATCCCTTAAGACTGTTAGAAATCTTAGCTTTTTGGATGGAAACTTAAACCAGAGGCAGCTCAGAGTATTGTCAGACTGCTGTAAGATTAAGTAGTTTATTAATAAAAAATCAGATTAACAATACTCTTAAAGCTAATTATTTGAGGAAAGCCAGCCTCTTCTTGCATTGCCAGAATATTGGATATAATTTTTTTCTTATTCATCACACCAGTTTAGATCAAATGTTTTGGCAGCTTAATTAGAGGCAGGTGGTGCCATTGCCATAATTACATAGAAGTCCTCATATTTTGTCATCATGCTTAATTAGAGCCGTTGATTCAGCATGAAAGGGAAGCATCCTGGCCAACCAAATATTGCAAAAGTCTTTATGGGAAATGCACTGCACCTTTAGATTCCTGGTTTAGAGTATGCCAAGTGTTCATTTTCACCTTTGGGACAGTCCTGTTGCCTGCAGTAGGAAACAGTTAAATTAAACTGAAAGCTCTCAACTGCAAATGAAATCCAAACCCATTGCAGTCAATGGCAATGTTCCCATTGACATAATTGGGACCAAAACCTAGCTGGTTTTTTTGAGCTGGGTAAAACTGATTTATTCTGGACAAATATGGGACAACACCACAAATACAACTGAGATCAGAATTTGGCTTGTTAATCTCACAGCCGCTGGGCTGGCTGTGGCCAGGGAAAGCAGAACTGGACCTGGCTTGCATGACATTCTCACAACCCTCAGCTTGCTCTGCTCCACAAGGGAATAACACTTTTCTCACAAGGTCCTGGTAAGACTTACTCTGAGCCTGTAAAAGCAGTGGTCATCTTTAGTCCAAGGTCATAAACACAGCCTCCAATTCATTTACCTAGAAATCTAAAAAACTGACAAAGCTTCAACAGCTATTGTCACCTTCCAGTGAAAACAGTCTTGAAACTTGCATTGCAGCAGCTGGTACAAATGGGAAATTCATATCTCATGCCAGCCAGGCAGCTGATTTTTCAGAGTGACAGAGCAAGTGTAGACAGCAAAGTTACAGTCTGTACATCCCTAGGAGTCAAATAACCACTCAGCCTCAGATGGTCCTTCTGGGCTAGGGAAATCGTGTCATGGCATACAAAGGAGTGGCTCCATCTGCATCGCATCCCAGTCACAATCTTCAGCACCCCAGACTCAATTCCATTCCAATGTACCAGGGTAACAACCCAGAGCAACACCCCTGAACACACAGCATGCACAGCTCATCCTACCTGAAACAGATTTAACATCCGCATTTTAACACCTTTTCCCTCTTTCCCATTTCTGTCATTCCATGTTTTTACAGCCACACACATTATCTTACAATTTTGCTCCCTAGACTGGGCTCTGGTGGCCCTGCACAGCTCCTGTGTGTTGTGCTCCCTCTGATCTGGATATGGTGCTTCCAGCATTAGTGAGCTGTTAATCAAAATCAGTGCTATGGAAAGTAAGGAAGTAAAGCCTTCAAGTACATTTCCCTTAAGCCTTCTTATTTATCCCCAAGATCTTACATTGCCTGTTCAAAGATAGTGATAGGACTCAATTTCCCATCTAGTCCTGCTAATTTCTTGCTGATCTTAAAGGTCTGAGGCTATTCAGTCCAGAGAGATCTTCTATGGGTCACAGGGCCAAGCTAATGAAGAGCAGGCCAGAAAAATCACTGGAGGAAAAATGCACAATTCCTCGTGACTCCCTGGTAACTTGGGAAACAGTTTGAGGAAATCAATGCTAACACTTCCTTCTGCTTTTTTGAATTTAGAGCCCATCTCCCACTTGCATGAGAGAGGCAAGTTAGCTATCTACTTAAATGATATTTTGATTTCTCTATGTTGGGCTATTGCTCTGAGCCTGATTCTGGTGGTGCAAACTTGATGGGAACTCAGCTTCTTATTAGCAAAAGGATCAGGGTTTTCCCATTTTATCTGGGCACAGCACTGTCTTAAAGAATGGTCAATAAATTCCAGTATAATCAAGGGTACATTTTATCCTGTTTCTAATGTATGCAACAATTAAAAAACCTCATGGCTACTATTGTATTTAATACCAATAACGTGGCAATAATCCTATAGCTGTAGCTTTAGGGAAGTACTTAAGATGTTACAAATTCTTGTAACTTGCAATCAACTCAACAGCCTGAGTAAAGATATTGAAGAATGTCAGATTTTAGGGTGTTTTCCATATACACAGCTAATAAATCCTGAAAAGGTATTAAAAAATCCCAATAACACATAAAGATTATGAGGCTATAAAACACCTTATTGAAGGTATTTTGTAACTAAAAAACTCAACAAGTATGTCCTAGTCCTTCATTTAAACTCTGAAGCCTGCAATGAAGAAAAAAAATCTCATAAAATGAATCCCTGGAGTTTTATGTTTTCGAGAAATAGAACAAGTCTGTCTTACAGCATTTACTTGAAATGAGTGCTCAGCCAAAATGAAAAGCAAGACCAAAGGCCTGAGACCAAAATTTGCTTAGCTTTTTGTCCAGGGAGAAGGAACTGGAGGACAGAATTGAGCATTTGTCAGAATAACAGCTCGATCCGTATTTCTGCATTTCTGGTTTGGATGGACTCCAAGCTCCAAATGAAAATGCTGTACCCTGTACTACAAGGGAGTTTTAATCCACCCCAAATTTAGCAGCAGCAGCATCCCTTCCCCCCTGGCAATGAGCATTTAACAAAGCACTACTGCAGTCATCTCCCTCTTTTCCACTGCAGAAAAAAAATCTCCATGTTTCGTTTTTATTATGTTCTAAATGAAATGGCAGGGAAGTTTCCCCAGGGGACAATTCACTGCTCAGTCCTACAAGCTGTCTGGTTCAGCACGCAGCTGAGGAATGGCAAAAAAACTGCGAAGACTCCAGCAGGAACAGCAATGACTTTGAAAGGCTCAGCCTGTGCTCCCAGACACACTGGCACAACTCCACTCTTGGGTATTGTGCTGAGGCCAGGCTGGTTCAGGTGCTCCCAAGCTGTCACCCATGAATACAACCCCAGCAGCTGAACACTTCCCTCCATAGCTGCAGAGAGCTGAATGCCCACAGCATGTGGCAGGAATGGAGCTAAATGGGCAAAGCAAGCTGTCAGAAACCTAGCCCAGTCGAAACAAGACTCTAAGTCCTTAATTTCTTTAGAGGGGAGAAAGGAAACGTTGGTGTTCTATTCAGTCAATATTCAATTCAATCACATCTGGATCACAGCTCACTATAGCAGTTTGCTTTGTTTAATAACCCAGACTTTTCCTATTTAAAGGTGCTCCATGGAAATGGATGAACTGCAGACACAATACAGAAAATAAATTATCTATAGATATTTAACCTGATTCTTATGACAGTCACAGACAACTTAGTGTAACATGTTACAGGCACTCCACATCAAGACCTCAGTTTGTTTGGACAACTGTACCTTTGAGATACTGTAGATTTGTCTGTAACTGATGGATAACCCAGCTTCACCAGACTGATCTCCCACCTGGAGTAGCACATTCATTCATGAGAAACTTCCCAGATACAAGTAATTTTTGCCCAACAGGCACATGGAAATCCAGCCAGCAACAGAGCTGCTTTTCTTCATGGAAGAGTCAGGAGCAAAAGCAAACACTTTGCCTAGATTCATGAAGCACCCAAGTGGACCAGACCACTCATTATACTTCTCTGTCCATTGAAGTCTGGGATATGGTACTTCCTGAAAAAAACAAATTCACTTCAAAGTTACTTGAGCCTGATTCTCAACCCACAAATTACTTTAAATGAGAAAGATTTCTATAAAGAAAATAACTGTGAGCCAAAATGAATACTCTTCCTATGGTATGGGTTTTCATGTTTTAACAAAACCAACATCCTATGGTAACCAACATCAGCTTCTTTGGGAGGAGACTTGAGATCCCCCAGGAGACAGATGTGGTACACCTTCTCAGCACTTGGCCATTGCTAGAAGGGATTTGTTTTTTCACCAGTGCATGAAAGTTTACCATATACAATATATTATGGGTCAAGAGAAACTATCAGAGTGATCTAGCACTGCATTTATTCACATCTTGCTTTGCATTCACCAGGGCTGTGCCCATTTGTGTTATACTCAGCCCTAGGTCTTCAGTCCCTGCTTGAGATCCACTGAAGGGCTACCTGTCCACTCTCACACTACTTCTAACTTCTAGTTTCAATTTTAGCAGCTGCTGCAATGGTTTGCAAAGTGTATGCTTTTCCCTGGCCATAATAACACCAGTCCCATGTAAGGTTGAGTGGAAAGTGTTTTTACTTGAAAACCATTCAAAGCAAAATAAACCTTCTCAGTTTCATTCACTCCATGTTTTATAGGAAGAGAAAACATGAAGTGGATGCGGCTTTGGCAATTCTTATTTTTCCCTTGCTAGCTTGAAGAAAATTGATTGTTGACACTACACAGATGTGACATGGATAGCTCATGGCTATAATGTCTTTGCTGGTACAGAAGAGAGATCCCATTACTTAATATCATTAGTATTCACCCTTTGATCATGCACTATTGGCTTTTATGCCAGTTGATTCATGCCCCAAATTAGTAACAATAAAGAGGGCTTAGTTCAGCACATGTGTTTCCTTTAGGAAGGCTTTGCAGCAGTGGTGGCTGTTTGTTCATTGTTACCCACACTGGTGTCACTGGGAACCTGTGGGAAGATGTAGCAGCCACCACCCTTTCTGATGCAACCCTTTGGCTCCAAGAAAGGTAAGCTGAAGGAGTTGTAGGGTATATGGTTCTGATTATAAATGAAGGGTAGTTTTAGCTACATTGCTACAAGTGGTGGTGAAACAGCTACAAAATGAGTAAAATCTGCAGCGTGCTCAGTCCCGTTATTTCCCTGCACTGCTCACATGAATGAATTCAAGGCTGTTCCTCATGGTCTGCTTGTTTGGTTTTTTATTTGTTTTTCCTAACAGTTTCCAGTGCTGCTATCCTGGTCCAGTGTTCCTTGACACAGGTAATAAAAATTCCCAGGACAAAAGTGCTCATGAAACAAGAAGGGCTCAGGGGTGTCTGCTTGGCAGACAACTAGCACAGACCTGGCCATGCCAGCACAAGCTCCTGTCCAGGATAAGCTGGTGTAAGGAGATGGGAAAGTTTCAGAGCTTTCTGAGTTTGCTCAACAAGACTGCTACTCAGCAGCCCCATCAGATTTTGGGGTATAGACAACAGTCTGGCACCTACAACCTTGAGGAAGTGTGGAGTCACTTTTGCCTCGACTGTAGTTGTGAACATGAGAAGATGGGTGTCCCATTACCAGTCTCCTAAGTCCTGTCTCTGTCTTTTTTATACTCTGAAGCTGAAAAGCTGTACTTCAAAGGCTTTGACCCCACAATCAAGGAAATAAAAAGGAATTTTACTACAGTAAATCAAAAGCAGATTTACAGGATTAAAGACTGTTAAATCAGGAGTTCAGATTGAAAGGGAGAAACTCTGGAGTGCTCATTGTCCAGTAAAAAAATATTGTTTTCCTTAGGGATCTAGGATGGGGATTTCCAAATAGGTGTGACACAGGATGGCACCCAGATCACACTGAAATTCCCGGGAGCCTGACACCTAATTACATCAGGGTATTTTTAAAAATCTCAGTCATGCTTATTAATTGTCTGTGATAAAATTTAAGTGATATATTTGCTCCTCTGTTTTACAAGGCAATAACCCAATTAATGCGTGAATAAACTAGGAGGCCAAAGGGAATTGGATTATGTCTGAGGAAAACAGAGGAGCAATTAAAGTATCACTATTATAGCAGAGACTGAATTAACATAGTAATGGAAACATTCCTCCCTGGTTGAGAAGCGGGGGCCATGGCTCTAGTTTTGTGTCTGGAGATTCCTAGCAGTGAGAGCCCCTTGTAAGACTCTATCAGTTGACATCACAGCCATTGCTCCTCTACACGTAAGGTGGATGTACAGGGAGACTGGAAAAGTAGAGATTAAAAGAGTGAAGGATCATACACCTCTTTCTGCCCCAAAGCTCCACCTTCCTGCCAACCTCAGCCTCCCTCTCACATCCACACCCAGGGGCTGCTGCTCTCCCACTTCCAAGAAGTACTTCAAGTTTGAGTCCAAGTGAGTGTTTTAATTAACAGACAGCAAATTCTACCTGGAGCAATCTCATTAAATAGAAAAATCCAACACTGGTCATGATTTGCCCTCAAAATTTAAACGGTGCCTCCAGGAAAACATTAGACTGTCTTACAAACCCACACAAAATTATAAACATAAACCAAAGTGTAACAGAGCAGCCTTATGTTGCCCAGACTGCCAAAATTATGGCAGGACTGGAATTCTAAGACCATGTTTGGCTTTACTAAGTATAAAAGTCATGAGTAGAAAAGTCTACACACTGGTCATTGCTAGTTTATGGCTCTTCCACTGTTGTCCAAGTGCCAGGATCTGGCTTAGAGCTCACACATCAATATCAGTGTGCACAGTGGTGGAAAATGAATTATTACTTGGTGTAATAGAATGGCTTCTGAAATCATGATGATAATTCTTAATCATGTACTTTGCAGATTATGTTCCCCAGAGTCATAAAGATGCAAAACAGTGCTGGAAATGCATTAGAAAAATAAAGAAGGACTTCCAGCTTTTAAGGCTTATGTTAAAACACTGCATTTTGCATTGTTCTTTCTGGGGATGTGAGTTTAGTCCTGGGAATATTTAACAAACTGACATGCTAACGAGTTTTGCCAATCTGTAGGCTTTCAAGTGTAAGGCTGAGGTTGGGTTTGTTTTAATTGGGAATTTTGATAAAGCTATTTTCTGTTGTGTGCTAAGAAGTACTTGCTAGCATACCAACATGGATTATTTTATTACTCAACTGGAAAAGCAGTAGCAGAAAATCACTACTCCTAATCCACATGCTTGTGTTAGCAACACTATAGCAACCATATAGAGACTAGCTGAGATCATGTATAAACATGCTGGCAAAATGTTTTGTTTGGTTGGGTTTTGTTTGTTTATTTTTATTTTAAAGTGAAGAATAGATATTATAGTAAAAAAAAAAACCAAGTTTCAACCCAAGGCCTCTATATACTCTACTTGGGCAAACCAGCTTCTTAGTCCAGGCTCATTTTAGCACATTGGGGTGAATATTAGAACAAATTTAATGGAAAATTTAGGGGAATCAGAACCATTAAGTGCACTTTCAAGACTAAGGACAATTTATAGGTGAACAGGGTTTTGAGGGATGTGACAAACTGCTCCTCATATCTAAAAGATATATTTTATCTCAGCTAGAATGTAAGGCAAGAAAGCTCCATGATGTTATAGAAGTCAGGCTGGGTGATTTAAATAGCTTAATTCAGTCCTTAAAATACACAACTACAATTTTTCAAAGCCAGCAACACTAATCCATACCAACTACTGTTAATTTCCCTGGATTTCTGCCTATCAAGGTCCATGTCAGCTAAGCAGTCAGAGTTTTGCAGAGGTATGAGTTAAAGGCTTGGATTCAAAGTCATCACCAAACACGTCCTTGGACTACCTGGATGTGACAGGGCCATAGCAATGGGCCTCTGGGTGCATCCATACCTGGTATGTTCACACCAGCTGGGATGGGAGCTCAGCTTGGTCTCTCTGCTTGCTGCATCACCACATCTTCTGCAGGATTTCAGTGGCATTAGCTCAGTCTGTACTAGCAATGGTACAACTAAATCTTGCATTTCAGAAAAGAGTAAGGTTGTGGTAAATTTCTCACTTAAAATCCAAACTAAACCAAAACTATCTGAATAGTACTATAAGTCTAAAGCAAACATTCCACTAAGTCCCTTCCATATGACACGACATCTGTAAACAGACTTTCCCCATCTGTATGATGCTGGGAAATGAAACATGGGCTTCTGAGGATCCCAAAAGCTTGGAGTGGAATGGATGACTAACTATGTACTTCACAAATATTTTAAAATCACCTTCAGTGTTAAAATCTTTAACCCACCCTCATAATCCACACTGATTAACAGGAATGACCCATGGAGAGCCTGCTTCAGTCCTTTGTGTGTGGCAAACACACACAGAGATGTCCCAGTCACTTGCCCTTGCATTACTCTTAGTGACAAACATAAACTGCTTCTCATTTGAGATGACCAGCTGTGAAAATTTTCAGCTGACATCTGTCCTTACCCCTACAGTCACTGTATCATTCCTGCACACTGCTTCATCCCAGGGATGTGCCCTCTGGAGCCTGGCTGTCTGCTCCTGGAGACAGATGTGGCATGTACTCCCCTGCTATCCAAGCCAGCAAGAACTGTGACAAAGACACTGAGCTGGCTGCTGGCTGAGTTTGACCTTCTTATTTAAAGTTGATTTGATCCCATAGGTTACAGCATTTGAGAAGACTGCAGGGGATGTGTGATATTAAAAAAGAAAAGCACAAGGAGAAGCCAGCCCTGGAGATGCCTAACTGGAGCTGAGCAATGGCTATTGAGCAATAAATATAGAAGCTGATGAATTATTGAGGAAAGAGAAGCCTTTTTCATGCAAAATGTCCTTATCAAAATTGGATGAATCACCAACTGCAAACTAGAAATTTGAACTCCTTATCTGAGTTTTAGTCAATCCCAGTCCCTCTGAATGCATCCATTATTCCTGAATATCCATCAAATTTTGGGTCTGGTTGCCCCAGTGAGGCTCTTTCCAGCACAATTAGCCTGGGTCCAGTGTCTTGATGCAGACATGAAAGACTGATGTCTACAGAAAGAGCCAAACAGATTTTCTAGCTCATTTGATTCTAAAGCGCGCAACAGGGAGATCTGGAAGACATTTATTTTTCCTCAAATTGAAATGCTTTTAATCTTAATTGGAAAGGAAGTTTCCTCAGATTCTTCCTTAACATTCTTTGCCTCCCCTCAAACAGCAGCTCCACAGCCATTATAGCAAGTACTCAGTCTCTTAACACTGAAAACATTTCTTAACAAGTGCCTAGAGAGGGAATAGGAAGAAGGGAAATTATTATTTTCAATCTATTCCCTAGTCAAACTGCACTTAAGATAAAATTCATTAGCAAATTATAGGTAAAGGATTCAGAGTAAGTGTCACAGAAGCTTTCTCAGATGATTCCCTGCATACTGGTTATTGGATGGTTGAGGGAAAAAAATCCACATGAATATAAACATTTGTCCTTCAAAAACACTTTAAAAAGCTATTACTCTAAAACAGTGACATTTTTCTTGAAATGGTTAATATTAATAACTCACTAGCACTGAAGTGATTCCAGCTTTTTATTTAATTTCTGAGCTACAGCTTTGCTTTTATTTTCAGATGTTTAAGTCAGCCAGCTCATAACTGAGATCGTGTTAATGTAACGAAACAAAGATCATTCTGTGGTTAAGGCCCTACTAATATTCAGTTCTGTTTAACTTCTGATCTGGAGTACATGTGGGACCCTGGGGAAGTCATTTAGTCCATTTGCTCTCAAAGGCATATTTTCTCCATCTTTTCTATTAGGCATTAAACAGAGCTTAATAGTAAACTAGGCTTTGGTTTCAGCAAAAGTAAATACATTTCCAGGATCATTCTTGGCCAGGACCTGAAGCTTTTTCATGGCATTGAAACCCTACACTATTATTCAATTTGTGTAGGATTTTGGAAGAGCTGGAGCTTCTAGGAAGGCAGGAAATCGTGACCATTCAGGCATGTATATGATCTATCAGAAATCTGGGAAGTCAGGTCATTTCCACTTAGATTTGACAACTGGAAAATTACCATTGAAAAAGTTTCCTGTGAGTGTTGCATACAAGCTCCAAGTTCTTCAGGACAGAGATGAACATTCCTTACCCAAATGTACAGATCTTAGCAAGGTGGGGTCCCTGCCACTGGCTGATACCTCCATGTGCCTAATGAGGGACAACTTGACTGTGTAAAATTTGAATTAGGGGATTAGGAGGAACCTTTAGACAACATCCACTTTCAAATGCCTCATTTCCACTGTAAATCCTGCTGCTTCCTGTAATAACTGAGGGGGAGAGGAGGCAAACCACAGGTAAACTGATCCATGGCCCCAGGGGTCTGGGCTCACAGCTCCTGCCAGATCAAAGCAGAACCAGGTATGGAGGAGGTGAGGGGAGAACGTGGCCTCTGGCACTTTGCAGAGAAATACCCTGAAGCTTGCCTTGTATTTAGCCAGTACTGGTACAGATCTTTGATGTGTGGTAACAGCCAGGGTGGTAAAAGTGTAAGAGGAGCCCTAACAAGTTATAGCATAGATATGAAAGGCAGTTGCAAGTCCAGAGTAAGTTCTGTGGAGTAACATTTGTGCTTTTCCCAGAGAGCTCAGACATGAAAGGTTCCAGGCAAGGGCAGGAAAGCACAAGATCCAGAAATCTGTGGACAGTCACTAAGCTTGGAGGCAAGATAAATTTTTGTAGGATGCCTTCAACAACCTTTTGTTTATTTTTGACTTTACAAGGAAGTAAGGGCAAAAAGACTGGAAGATATTCCTTTGAAGCTTTTCTACGGGAAGGTGAGAATATAAATTCCATTAAAAAAAAAAAAAAAAAAAAAGAAAAATTTTTAGGCTGCATGTGAAGATTCTTATTTCCTAAACAAATTATTTTCAGCTCTTCCTAAAGATGCGACTGATTTGATCATCAGAAAGAATATGACTACTGAATGCACTTGTTAACAGCTATGAATCATCAGCCTTCAGTGAGTGACCAAAGGTTGGTTGAACCTTCTTAACCCTACAAGCACCACCAGCAGGTCCAATGATTTTGGTAGTCAGCATCAACCCCAGGAGAGGAGGGAGGAAAAGGGCTTGACAAGGCAGACAGTAAATAATGGCCATCAGGTCATCATCTCTGATAACAGCAACCTCCTGGTAAAATTGGAATTGTTGCCTAGAGTAGATGGCAGTTTATTTTTATTTTTCAGTTGTGATATTCTCACAAAGTTCAATTGCAGACTCAGAGTTCTTTTACAGAAAAGTCCTAGAAGTTATTCTGCATAAGAATAAACCTAATTCTAATTATATGCTTGGTCTTGTCTAATTATCTTTTAAAGCAACTTTTAAACCACAGAATAAATTTGTTTGAAAAGAAAAGGATTTTTTAAATAACAAGATGTCTATCATACATTTTTAACAAACTTCACACAAGGGCATGCCAACACTTCTCTGAGCCATATGTGAATTTCTGTTAGTTAAAAATCTTGAATGCGCCATGCAAAAACTACTGAATTAAGCTGTTTATATTATAAAAGTAAACAAAGAAATGGGATTATTCTTTGCATTTCATCATTATTGCCAACTTAAGGCACTTTCAAACACATTAGAGTTTGTATTGCTCAAAAAACATTAAGTTTTATGACTAGTAACAGACACTGTATTTAATACAATCTTTCAAACCAGAGCAGCTATAGCTGAATAGAGAGCTAATGATCTTCAAGCCAAGAGCTATCTTTGTGTTGTGATTGTTCAGTGCCTCACACCAGAAGTTTATCCTTAAACAGGTAACACTTCTGAGAGAGGTTTACCCTTTAGGATCAGCTGGGCACAGGAATGAACAGCCTCCTTTTCCACTGAAGCAATTTCCTGTGACTGTTATGCCCTAGGAAGGCCAAAGATTCAAATCTGCTATCACAGAAAAAGCCCCAGAGTGAGAAACCCCAGGGCATCAATTCCCTGTTCTGTCTCCATCATTGTAAAAACACAAGAGCAAGGGCCAACACCACAGCAGACTCACATCAAGAGCTGAAAGCCACAATCCAGCTGCTTTGGCTGGTGCAGCCCTTTAAAATCTCTGGAATTCCCTTGCTTTCCAGCAGGATGGGCCTTAGCAGCTCGTTTGTACACAGCCTAATGCTCAACACAGAGCATCCTCAGCATGGGTAGAGCCATCTCAGCTGGGATTAAAATCCATCAAGAACAGCAAACTAAAGAAACACTATTTTCTTTCCACAGTTCATCGTCTGTACTTCTGTTTTCTTTGGACAGCTCAGATAATCTATGCAAGGCCACTGAGGGTGCACCCAGAGGGATGGTGCAGACTGGTGGCACAGTAAATGAAAACCCTGGCAGTATTAGAGACTGCTGCCCCTCCACTGATGAACTTTTTACCAGAGGGTGCTCCTCTGCATCAGTGCTCACCTCAGATGTGGGGGTACACTTCTGCTGGAGCAGACAGGTCTGAGGTTAAGCTTAGTTAAAGAGCTCAGCTTGTGTTTTGTAAAATGAGAGCACTGGGATTAACATCCTGGTGGATAACTGGCTCTGACACCAGCAGCTTTCCTCTTACCTGTTCTAACTATGTCCTGGGGTTTCTGAGGACAAGAAGGGCTCTTCCCCACATTAGGTAGTGGCTATTATCCTAGCTCCAGTCTATGCTACAGAAAGGACCACTTCTTGGGCTGGGTCTAACATCCTGAGATTCTGATAGAATGCAGATGGCAGAATGGCCTTTCTGGAGCCCCTCAGAGGCCATTTTCAGATGTCCCACTGATACTTATTGACTTTCTTGGTCACAAAGCCTTCTCTGCCACCAACCAGTGCCCTCCCTCACTTCCACAGCATATCTTCTCCTTGATCCTCAGAAACGTGGCTACATACATGTCTTCCAGCTCTGTGGGGACTGTATGCATCCTAAGCATGTTTTAAATGCTATCAGTATACCAAGGAATATAATTTTTTATCAAAACCTACAAAAATGCAAATTGTGGAATCTTTGCTATTTTGGAGAATGATAGCTATGAGTTGACAAACAGTCTACTCACCATCTGAGAGAGCTTGTCACAACACACATAAATTAGCCCTCCCCCCACACAAAGTATGGTAATCTAGAAAAAAAAAAAGGATTTTTCTTTTCTTCTACCACAGCCCACGGAGAATTATCTTCTTTGCAGAGCTTCTTGTGATGTATTGCTGCTCAGTCATGCATGCACCTTTGAAACAGCATCACAAGTTCTTCCTGACAGAAAGGAATGTGTTCCTACTCCAAGGTTACCTTTGTTCAAAATATACAATAGAAACTAGATGCTAATGAGAAAATAAATGCACAGTGCAGTCTTTGGAAATGGTGCTGCTGAAGCTCTCACCTTGCCTGAAGCAATAAATTCCAGGCGAGCACAGACTATTTTTAAAATTTATCATCTCACAGACTAACAAGCATTGATTATATGTTTTTCTTTGAGTAATTGCCAATATCATTAATACGTTTAAAAGTACACTGAAAAAGAAAACAGATTCTATACTGTTCTATGAAGAAGAATATAGACGAGGAACAAAGACTAAAATTTCCTGCCAGCAGAGAATCCTGACAAGACCCCAACAGTTAACTGGGACAGGAGGTCAGATAGTCACTGAGGTTAAGTGCAGTAAGAGATGAGGGAGAAATCCTTAGTGTCCAGAGCTGGACCAGCCATCACCCTCATGTGGGACCCAAGCCTCCCTCAGGAGTCCCAGACAGCAGCCCCTGTTCATGACTTGGGAAGGAAACAGAGTGAAGGCACAGTACAGGAGATGTTCCAGTTCCCACTGCTCCTTCACCTCCATGTTGAAAAAAGTTGTGGTTTTCTATGGCAACCTAACTTCCATCCAGTTAGCTTAACAAAAAATTATTTTAGGGGCTTTCTTCCCCTTCTTTGATGTGCTACAGCGTGGCCTGAATAAAACTCTGCTTTGGAACTGTTACTACAAGTTCATAGCAGTCCTTGACCATGAGCATTCAGCACTTATGTCAGCACAGCCTTCCTTTGAAAGACAAGCCATGGGTAGGGTATAGCAGTAGCTCAGTTCCAAGATGCTACCTGGAACACCACAGAAAAAAGAAGGGAAGGAAAGCACATTATATTCTCACTACATTTCAATGATGTTCCTTGGTCTCTGCTATACTGAGATATATCTGTACATGATAACTATGTGCCTTGTTCCGGGTGTCAAAGTGTTCCCTCATAAATAGTGCAGCACATACCAGTTAAATACCAGATCAAGCAGGCTCAGGACCTCTGGAAGAACTGAATTAACAGTATTCCCCAGGGGGAAGGCTTGCCCTGTCTTCTCAGGCAGTTCTGGTGGTGCCATCAATTTAGTGGCACAGACACAAAAGCAGAGAGAGTCTGTGTGGAAGACTGACTCCATTTACTGTCCCTTCCACTGAAATCGGAAGGGCCCTTTCCCAGTCCTTCATGTCACGTGCCCTCTTCACCAGGGATTTCAGAATCGAGACCTGGATTAGCATTTGTTGCACCTACATTTGTCATTTTTCTCACATTGCCACTGTGTATCTCAGCCAAGATACTGAAATCCTATCTCAAAGCAGTGGCAGGAACAGAAAAGCTCTGGATAAGGAATGATACATTTTTCTTGGCACAGCATTATAGATAAGAAATAAGCTGCTCATTTTTCAATTGTCACTATTCTAATAATGCTAAAACTTCTCTGTTTCTGTATATCAACCTGAAACATGTCCTGAACAATTAAATAGCATAAAAAAAAAAAAAAAAAAAACAAACCAGAACCTAGTGCAGATAAGAGAAATATCCTTGTGGAAAAGAAGCCTTAAGAAATCTGGTGAACATTAGATGTATATCATACACACTATAAATTTAAGATGGAGTAATTATTTTAATGTGGAACTCTCAATCACTGCTCACCCTACAGAGCTTCCCCATGGATTTGAGTTTGAGAAATGTAGTAATGACAGCATTACCACTTATAATAGAAAGAATCATTACAGCATCATTATCAAGGAATTACTCTCACAATTAGTAATAATTCCCACATTCACAGTCAAATAAGTAGCACTTCCTCCATTAATTTAATTTTCTCTGTAAGGCAAGAGTAAGCAACTATTCTTATCACTGCCTTTTACTATAGCTGTCTGTTTCTGTGTCTAAAGAGCTCCTAATCACCCTCTTTTGAAGAGCACTGTGTCTAGTCAGATAATTTCACAAGGATCAAACTACATGATCTGTCAGGTTACTAGGCAGGTAAAAAATGAATTCCTCATGTTTGACCTGGTTCTATAATGTACTTTAAATGAAAATCACACCCTTCAAATGCATTTACAACAGTAAAAGAATGTTAACTGAGAAGGACAGTTCAAAACACTATCCACAGTGTGTATGCAGTTGTTGGCAATGGTTCCCTAACTACTAGTAGTAAGCAGTACTGCTTTAGAATCACTGGAAATACATTCCCATTCACATGGCTTGAAACCCCATTGAAGCTATGAAAATAAATCATCCCAAAGGCAGAATGCAGGCCCAAGTAGTACATGGGTAGGGAGTTTTTTTTGCTTCTAACTCTGAGCACACATACACTTCCAGAAAGGCTCAGGTAGAGAGGTCTTCCATCCTATTTTATCATCCCCTCCATCAGGTCCTGCCCCTTCAGATGAGATTGCAAGGAGGAATTTAGATTTTCAATTTTATCATACATGCATAAATTATTTTGTGTCACAATGAAACATATATATTTAGCATACTGAGTAATTACTTTCTTAAGACAAATCTCCCACTTACCAATACACATTAAAGATGCAGTGCAGGGGAAGGATGAGGGTTTTTCGTGGTACTTTCAGTGATGCCACAGGCACGGGTTAACTTACAGGAACAGCCTAATGTTTTCTGGTTGCTTATCCTGGGCAAAAGTTTGGCAACTCATTCAAATTTTTTTCCTGCAAAATTGTCCTGCTTCATGTCATCCCACATTCAAAACACTGCACTCCCTGGGTTCTGTAACTACCCAAAATGCCTGCAGCCAGTCACTCTCCCATTGCTGGCATCCAGGGAGGCCACAGCACTCATCTGCTCTCTGTTCCTCTTGCCTGATGGGGATGAACACCTTTTCTCCATGACAGACCTCAGGAGAAAGTGCTGAGCACAGCACTCCATTCAAGACCCTGGCTCCTTTGTAGAGTGGCCAGTGGGAGCCAAAATCTTACCCTAGGTATGGCAACAGAATTTCTGACATTCTTTTGTAAGTTATAAGCACAGAGAGAACAAAACAACCAACCTCATGACACAGTCTTTGTAGTCTGTTAGATGGATATGCCTGTCTTACATGTAATTTTATTACATTCCTCTTCATCCCTCATCTTAACTCTTTGCAGAAACTCTCCTCAGTGAGATCTTACAGCTGCTTGATATGAAAGCTGATGAATACATTCATTGTTCTTACATAACTCCAGGGCATATAGTTTCTTCATAAATCAGACATTCAATACACAGAGGAAAACACTGCAAAATAGTACAAGATACAGTAAGCAGTACTTGGATTACTATCAATAATTAAACAGAAACCACCGGATAGTAAGTCTGCTGATGTTCCTCATGCAGATTTTTCCCACTTCGATGGTGTTACAGAGTTTCTTTATTACAGCTTGTGTTCCCTTTGGTCTGCAGAGGATCTCAAGCCATCACAATTTTGCTATCATGTGCTCTCATGTCATGCAGTCCCTCAGATACTAATTAAATGCCAGTTTATGGCTAATTCAGGTGCCTACGTTTTATTTGCTGTGTGCCTTTTTCAGATCCCTGCAGCTTTCATACTTAGGAACCTCTTTGACTCAAAGTAAATTTATTTTCAACCAGGCTGTAAGTGTTCCACTCTAGTGCCAAGCATAGAAATACCATATCTGTTAAGGTCTGAGACTAGAAGAAAAGCCCAGTCTGCAGGGAGAGGTAATATCTTTCATTTAATCAATTTAAGCAATGGCAAAGCACTGGGCAAGCTCACAGATGCACAGTCCAACTACAGAGCTCTCCTTCCTACTATTGATTCCTCTTGTACATATAGCCAGCAATCATATTCTCTCCTTAATTTTCCTTTCATGAAGCATGACAAGCCAAATGGTTTATCCTCTGAGAGCCTCAATATCCTGTCTTAGGATAAGAGATTCCTTGTTCTTTATAGCAAGACCATCAGCCACAGGTTACCTCTCCCAGCCTGGGATGGTGGTCTGCCACTCTGTTCTTTCAACCAGTGTCTGAGGTAGTCCAGGGCCACCAGAAGAATTCTGTCTAGATGAACCACAATTTCAAGCACCTCTGAAATGTTTTTGATTTTTTTTTTTTAATTTGCACAGTCTTATCACAAGGGAAAACCATGATATGTTTACATTAATAATTCTAATATCAGTAACAGACACGTGTTATCTGAGCTTGACTGATGATTTCCATTATTTGATACTCAACCCGGGGTGCTTTGCTTCTGCCCCCTAATATATTCATAATTAGAAACCCACTTCTTGCCTCTCTCATTGTGAAAAATGTTTCCCAGCTTCAGCTTTGATGGGAAGTAGTGAAGGGTCTATCGCAAAAATTATTTATGCCACAAGTACAAATTCTGTCCCCACTTCCCTTGTACAAATGAATATATAGTTTCCTTTGTAGGAATGTCTTATTCTTTCATAATTCTAACTTATTGTGTTCTGCAAAGCCCTGAGGTCTGATAAGTTTTTTTTGTTGTAAGTGAACGAAAAAAACTTGGCATTCCTCCAATCATAGTAAAATGAAAAACACCAAGATCTCTCAGAGCAATTTGTTCTAGCAGAGTGCTCAGGCTATGGGATTTGAGCATGATCTTGAAAGTCAAAGCCCTACAAACAAAGCCCTGTACTTATAGCAGATCCCCCCTCCCAGTGCTGCTGGGATTTCAGCTTGCAAGTGCCATACAAGGACCCATCTCTTTCTACTCTTGTGCAGGGCAGTACATGCATGGTGACACTCTACTCAGAATCCTGGAGCTCAGGTGGAAGATGATGGAGACTGTTCTAGATCAGCTTCCTCTCCTTAAAAAAAAAAAAACAAAAAAAACCACAAAAAAACAAGGAAAGAAACCCTACACCCAAGGGAGTGTGAAACAGTGGCTTCTATGGCCTTTGATTTTAGCTTCAGAACAAGAAGTTGAACTTGCCTGACCCTGAGCCCAAGCTAATAAATCCTATTACAAAGCAGCTATGTTGTTTGTAGTCATAAGAAACCATCACTTCTCTGCTCTGTGAATGCTTTGTACAGCACCTAGCACTATGAGGGGCAGAGGGGGTAAAAAGGGTTGGAAACAGTTGTCTTATTTGTGTTGGAAGTGTTTTGTTTACAGAGGCAATCGACTATGCTCAGCAGACTGAGTGCTGCATAAAGATCATAAAAAGAATTTGCCATGAATTAAAAATGAACAATACGTTCAAAAATCCCATTTTCCTATTCTCTCAGCAGCACGCAGCACAGCAAGGTAACTTTTCAAAGGAAGCCTCATCAGTTCTGACACTTTATTAAATGCAGACCCTGACCTGCTCAGCATTTACATAGTTCACTGATCAATTAGGATGCAGAACTAAACAGCAGTGCTCAGGACGCAGATATTTCTCCACCTTGGCTCTCTTTGACCTCCCCACAGAGTAATGAATTTTCTTCCTGCTTGCCCTGCAGAATGGATCAACTTTAATTATCCCACAGAAGACCAGCACTGACCCAAATTTATTAGAAAACTGTGGGACTGTCATACCAAGCCAAAAGTCTGATGTCACATCAAAGTTAACTCATAGCACACATCTCTGCAGGCAGGACTGTGGTGCAAGCCAGCTTGCTCAGACCAAAATTCACTGCAGACTCATAGGGAATCAACAGTCCAACACTGCTGGCAATTTTCCATTCTCCTCTGGCTGTGTGGAATCTCACTATCCTCCAAAGCAGAGTCAGATGTGACATCTCACTAGAGGTGCTGAGTATCCCAAAGAGGGAAAACAGCAGCCACAAAGCCAACCTGCCTGGATGTGACCACAGGCATGGTGTACTCAGCCCATGGGAACAGGAGTCTGACAATCACAGCACTGCTTTGGTAGTGACACACCAGGGCTGAGGAGACCTTGAACAAGGCATTCACCTCCTCTGTAACACAAAAGCTGAGATCTGCCTCATAAACTGCTCTGTTAAGACCTAATCTTTTGCTAAATAAAGCTTGTGGCTACAAAGGTATTCCCACGAGCAACTTCCACCACTGTGAATGTGTTAGGCCTAGATTGTAAGGTTCTATTAAGTATATAGGTAAGCTCCAGACAAGAGAAGTTAATTAAAACCCAATCATAAATCATTGTAATTAGAAATAAAATAAATTTGAGAAGTAACCATAATGAGAGCTCTTCATGAATACAGAAGAGACACATCCTGCAACTGGATTGTGCACTGCCCTACGAAGTATGTTTCCTGATTTCTAAGTTACAGTTGAGGTGTTTCAAGCATGAAAGCCTCTGGGGCATGTCTTTTCATTTTTTTGTGCCATGTCTGTCCTCACATGTGGCCAGAGCAGTATCAGCTTACAAATATGATTGGTATGGATTGAAGCACATAAAATTGTTCTATTTACAGTATTACATTTTCTCACCCACTTGCTGGGACCAAGAGCTGAGTTGGAGGACAGGGTCCGCTTTACAGCATATCTGGGGTAAGGCAGAACTTCTTGTTGGGAAAATTCATGGGGTTTTAAGTATGGAAATAAGACTATGGTTGGAATATTGAACACACACAGTAAACTTACTGACCCAGCTTACTGACCCAGGGAAGTATCATTGTTACAGCACTGCTCTTTCATAAAGGTAGTGGAGCCTTCACTGAGCAGGATTTTTTCCTCAAAATTAATGGCAATTAATGCTGTTTAGCAAATGATGGAATCTTTGCAGAGAGTCATTCAAGTCAAAGGTGCCAGTTATATCCAAATCCCAAACAGTACTTACAAATCCTGTCTCTAAGACAGATTTTTTTTTTTCCTTCAAGGAACAAATGCTGCATATTGAACCAGAATCATCTAAAGGCATTGATAAGTGTCTGTGAATGAAGTCCTGAGCTACTTCAGGCTTCTTCTCCTACCTCCTACCCCAGCAGGTAACATTTCAAATGGCATCGAAGCTCCCAGCAAGACCACAGAACCCAGTACATCCTTAGAGCTTAGGGAAGTCCAGGCTTGCATCCCTGGTCCAGTCCAAGGACTTCAAGAAAATTATTACAACTTAAAGCTGCTGAATGCACAGCTCTTGCTATAAGCCAAACAGCTATCCTACAAAACAATCAACAATAAATCCCTTACCCCAGTGAATTAGCACAGTAGGACTCAGCCACTGCACAACCTCCTAAACATTTGGAAGATTTATTGTTTACATAGTGTCAGTATACAACTATTTCAGTTCAGATTGGAGTCCCGTGGTGGTAGATACTGTATTAACACATAAGAAATTATTCTTCTCTTTACCTTCTTCCCCAAGGACCTGCAGTTTTACTGGAGATGAAGCTTGAAATATACTGGAAACTGCCCTAATGGAAATTCATAGACAGAATGCAGCAATGCAAATGCATAGCCCAACAGCTCTGAAGTGCTGAAGCCTTTAAAGCAACTATATAATATGTATTAGCAATCCCTGCAGATCTATGAACTATCAGAACTACCCTTTTAGACAAGTAATCAGTTTGAGTCAAACTGCTTAAGATTTGAAAGCATTTGTTTCAAACTCTTAATTCATAGTCTTCATTAGCGATTGCTTTACAGTGGAAGTAATAGAGCAGGAAAATTGTGTACTTAATATCCCAAATAGCTAACTTAAAGCAGCTATTGAAATTCATGGACCACTCAGCTCCATCTCCATTGGAAGTGGGTGCTTGTTTTGGGTTTTTTTTTGTCAGCTTCTTTGCTGGTGTCTATCATTGTCAGGGGAGTGATATCCACTTCCATCAGATAAGAACATTTCATGATACTATCTGCCTGCCAGGAGGAGCTGGCTAAAAATCTCCCATGGGTCATTCCAGCCTGGAGAAATAATTAATGGCAGAGCCTGAGATCTTTGACACAATCCTGTTTGCTTTCAAATTATGCATAAAGCCTTATTTCCCTTCACACACCAGCAACGAAGCAGCAGGAGAGAGGAGAGAGCTACAAGTCCCTTTTTAGCTCTCAAAAAGCTGCATTCAGCATTTTCTCTATGCTGTCTTGCCAGTGCTTTCTGTGGCTGCTTATGCAGGTGATCTGATGTCATCCTGCCAGGGCCAAAGAACAGCATCTTGTGAAGCCCTTATAACTTGCCTGACTGGTGACTTCAGCTTCTGCTTTTGGTGGATGCTTTAACATAGGAAAGGGGAGATCAGCTCACTGCTGTATTTTTCTGAAATGAAGAGGCAGCCATTCGGACAAAGATTTCCTGTGACTAAGAAGTTACTCAATTTCATGCAACTCATAACAACACAAATTATGCTTTCTATATAGCCAATTCAAAGAACAGGCAGAGTTACAATCCTAGGTGGCTTTCTGGTCACTGAAATGCTTTGGGGTGTAGGCAAATACCAAGGGTGTTGTTCTTATCCTAAAAGAGGGCCTGACTCTGTGGCCCTTGACCTGATTCCAGCTGCTTCTGCAGCTTATCCCTCTGCTTGAGAACAACCTCGGAGCAGGTTTCCCTTTTAGCCAAAAGGACAATGTTTTAGTATTGTAACTGGCTGACTGAGGACAGACACACACATCCAGCTGTCTGGCACCAATATACAAGAAAATCAAAAGCATGGCATGGCACATATCACTTCTTTGTGTTTGGCTCTGCTCTTCACTTGAAGCAGGATGCTTCAAGGTTAAAACCATGTCACTACCTTTATTTTTTGTTATTGTCATCATGTCATGTCACCACCTTAATTCCATTTTAACCCACATGCTGAGGCAGCATCCTGATGTTTTACTGCTTGCTCCCAGACTATGGGTAGCATCTCTAAAACACACACATGTGCATGCAGCAGCACAAAAGCCAGTCCTGCACGAGTCTGTCCTGCCCCTTGAAGGTTTGTTCATGACTATATATTCCCCACACTGTTGAATTTGCACATGAAAGATGCTTGCACTCCAACAAGTCTTTAAAAGCTCTTTTGCATATGTTACAGGAGCCATCAGAAGGGTGGTATAAATCAATGTGCTAAGGGTGAGAAATATCAATTTCTCTTTGAGGTTTATTTGAAGTATGGCTGAAAGACCTAACATTAAGAGACAGCAAATTGAGTCACTTTACTGCTTGGGGCAGTTTGGAGAGAGTTATATGGGTGCAGGGGAAGCACAACAAAACAGAGAGTGTTACCCTGCATGGGTAATGAGAGGAATGAAGGCATGAGAGAAGCATCCCCAGAATACAGGCAGTGCCAGGGTCTGCAGTAGCAACTCCCCCCCCCCCCCCCCCCCAGCAATCCAGAGCCTATCTGCTATGCCTGATGCTCTTCTCACACAATGAGGAGCATCCACTGTTGATTTCCCACCACTTTGAGCTCCAGGTGTTCTCCAGGGGCCACTCAACAGCAATTTCTCTCCTTTTTTGGTGGTTTTGGTTGGTTGGTTTTTTGTTTTTTTTTTTAATAAAAGGTCTTCCTTACACCATTTGCATCATGGGGAAGAGCTTCTCCATGGCTACTGCTGGCCCTGCTCATGGCTCCTAGCAGTAGTCCCAGGGCCCACCCTGATGCAGGGAGCAGTGAAGAGGGTGGGCACAGCCCAGCCCACCCTGCTCAGGGTTCAGAGCCTGACAGCTCCAGGGTGCTGGATGGCTGGTGGGGAATGAGGGCAGGACATGGCACTGCACCCTGCCTCCTGGCTTCCAGGCAGGGGGGAAGATATTTTGAGGGAGGCAGGTGAGGACAGCAATTTTATAGAACCCCAGAGCCCTGCACCTGGGGGGGAAAGGCTATCCCTGTGCTGGAAAAATCAACTTTTTCCTGTTTATTACCCCCTTTTTCCTTTTCTCAGGAGTGTAGCCAGTGCCTTTCTCTCAAGGACAGCAGTAGATAACCAGAATGACCAATAATGGCAACAGGGGAGTTAGCTCTGGTAAAGAGAGTGATGCCTTATGCCTGAGGACATGCAGAGATCTCCTACCTCCCAGAGGGCTCTTCCCCTTTCACAGTTCACCCTCATCAGTCTCCTTAGTTCTGAGGAAATCTCTCAATTCAGGGCTCCTTTCCAAGTGTAGTGGCCTGGCCTGTGTGCACAGGGAAGGACATCCAGCAGCAGGGCAGCCATGCCAGAAGCTCCAACATGGGCCAGCAGCAGGACTCTCTCCTAGTCCCTTGGACACAGCAGTCTTGTTCCTTGGACAACACTGCTTTTCAAAGGGGCTATGGGACCGTGGTTTTGTTTGCTCAGTCCTGGAGGAAAGGCTCACAGGGAATGTTTGTCTTGATGCCAAGATGGATCTGCTATGCCCTTTCAGCCACAAAAGCAAAGCTCACCAGCTCTGAGCTCAGGCAGAGGAAACACTTCAGCTGCTTGCACCCCACGAGGGAGGCAAAAACATTGCAAAAAGGTATAAAGCTGTGCAAGCACAGTTCTCAGCCTGTTACTTTGGGAAATCACCTTCTACCAAGTTTTGTAGTTTCCCATTCTGCTCCATGGGCCTCTCCATGGCCATTTGTCACTGCTGCTCAGGAGGAAGGTGATTTTCAGGAAGGCAATGAGGCATCCGACAAGCTTTCCAGTTAAGCGTGGAAACACTGCACACTGTCATATAATAGCACTGTAAGCAGCAACGCCTCTCAGATGAGTTGTATGGTTACATCTCCAGGTAGTAATGAATGCTTCTTTTGTTAGGTTAAAGAAAAACCTCAGAGAGGATCTGCTCCAGAGCCGGGAAAAGTAGGAATAATCAGGAGATGATTCTCACAGATTCTCTCTCTCTCTCATGAGTCTCACAGACATCATGCTAATCAGTTGGTGTGGAAACCAGAAACCCCTTAATAGAGTGAGTCAAACTTTGCAGTCCTCACTCATCCCAGCCTCCCTGCATTGGTTAAGCCTTAGGTCACTTGCTGGTAATATATTACTACTTCACTAGCTTGATAATCCTCCTCCACACGTACTCAGATTTACATAAGCATATAGACAAACTCTGACACTGACATTTGCTCCAAACTTTCCCAAAGCATATAATGAATTATCTTTCCTCCTCAGGCAAGCCAGTTCCTGGTGTTGAAATCCTTCAGCATTTCCTTGCAGAGCAGCTGAGTCCTGCCTGACATAACTGCAGGTGTTTATTTAGTGCAAGAAACAGGCTGTAATGGAAACAGCACCCTTTTGACCTTGTTGAGTAAAGGAATTGCAGAGGCTTTATAAGTACTCTTTATTTCAGAGGCCATTAATTGAATACTGACCAGTCTCCTTGCCAGTTAAAAAGAACAGGACTCGCTTCTCTCAGCAGCAGGGAAACATGCCTTACTTGTCCTGTCAGCCTCATAACCTTCTGAAGTTTGCTGCTCTCTCATTTTCCCAACTAAACGCCTCCACCACAAACAAGATTTAATTCCTAGTCTGGATAGCAGGCAGAGATCAGGAGGAATATACAAAATGGTCTATGTTAGAGTAGGAATGAATAAGCTTAACCTCTTGGCTCCAGTGAAGAGTGAAACGTAAAAGGAGGTACAGCCTGCTTCAGTCAACACTTCCTTATCACCAGTTCTTGTCTTTCTAGATATATAACTGCTCCTCTGCTTCTTCACACACAAAATATTCCTGCTCAGGTAGAGCAAGCCAGTTCTGAGGTTCTGTGTGAGTAATTGTAAGATACGTGGGTGTCAACCAAAGGGCAACAAAACAGGTTTAACTAGCACACCAAGGTGCCTGGCAGAAAGTGCCACTGACACCAGTTTTGGCTTAGTTCTGAAGTTACAGTTGTTATCTTCATCACAGTTTACTAAGAGATATGTATGGTTTTCCTCTAGCTAGCCAAATCTCTCCAGTTCTGGTTCTGAATAGATTAAATGCAGGGCTTATTTCCATGCTGCCTTACATAGTTCAAGATCCTGTTTTACAAAGCTCACAAACTACAGCCATAGCCATTTTTCTTTCACATTGCCCATGCTTTCACATCTGCATTGCATTGTTAAAAGGCTAAGGTCCAAGGCAAAGTTTGAAGCTTGTGCTAAACAGTGAGGTACTGACTACAGACACCAGAATTGTTTTCTCCAGGAACTAAAGAGCATCACAGCTCTATCTCCTAACCAAAGTACTAGCTGTGTATTTCTTCAGGCTGACTTCAGGAGCATCCAAAGAAAATGCTGTTTGTAGCACAGATGAGAAGAGATGCACAGAGACACAATGAGTCTCTCATGCCAGCCACTAGACAATTTGCTTAATGGTTCCAGGAAGAGGCTTTGACACCTGTTAATGGAGGTTTTATAAGACACTGCCCTGATGAAAATAAGAAAAGGGAGATTCGAAGTGCTCATAATGATGTGATCACTTTCACTGATGTCCCAGTTTAATTTGGCACCAAATGAACTGTATCCTGCAGAAAGTTTCTGACATATAGAATGGGATATAAAAGCCACCTGAGGACAGCCAGTATTTTGCAGGGCTGCTTCTGATTCTGGATGTCTCCAGAACAATCCTGCAGCACATGAATGTGTTGTGAGTTCACAGGTACAGTCTTCATTCTGATTTCTTACAACAAGAGAACCTGAAACAATGAAAGGCAGGATTGGAAAGTGTTGGACTTGCTCCTATTCCTATTTATAGCAGTTTAGTTTACCTTCATTTATTTCAGCAAAGGCTGGATAAGGTTCAGAAGCTCCAGTTCAAACTGGGGCAGTGTTGATGCATGGCGTAGCTTCACTGGAACTGATACAGTGGAAGCATCAGACTTCCACCTGAACACATCTTAAGTGTGATCGCAAGGTGAATAGCATTATAGAAATCAATTAGAAGGGAATCTGTCCCTCTAATCTCAGGCATCTGTAGGACTGGCACCTTTTTTGCCCAGGGCAGTATTATGGGTTGTCTCAGTTACTGTCCATTTGGACTCTGAGTGAGGTTTGTCACATTTCCAGTTGTTTAGAATGTCATGTCTCACCCTGAAATAGCCATGAAACAAGACAGTGTTTGTAATAATATAAAGCAGTCACTTACCCCTAAGCAAGTAATTTATCTCAGACCAGAACACCAGAGTAATAACTAGGATTAAAGATAGAGCAGTCAAGATAAATCAATCACTACAGTAGGATATTTAGAGAATCATTTGCATGTACTCAGAAAGTGTGATACTTTCTATTAAGCCTAGCTGTAGTGGAGTCCCAAATTCATAAATATTCATCAAGTAACCTTTTAGCAAATCTCGGCAACTGTGATGGTGGCCAGCTACTGAATTCCATCTAATTGAAAACTTGAGAAGTAATGAAATGATTGCATGTCTGTCTCTTCATTAAATCAGTGTGCAAATTTGCATAGATTAATTTGCATCAAATTAATAGCTCCACTCTTGGCACATAGCCAAAAAGTCTTACAATCAATCTATAGTTTTAATTCAATTCTACATTCCCCAAATGTTGGGTGGTTTTCCTATTTTAGAGACAAAGTCAGAGCTGAATATGATTTTCACCACTTCTCCCCATTTCTTAAGATGATTAATTATAATAAATTGTGCACACAATTTAAAAGCAAAAAAGAATTGTACAGTCTCAGCCAGGGAGAACCGAAATCTAGTTTGCTTCTCTGAAACTAAAACCATACTGGAAGGCTTAAATCTTCAACTGTGCTGAATTCAGGACAGGATGGTGTATGTCTGGGGGTGAACAGGCAATGTATGGGCCTGTTTTATGCCCCCAAACAGTTCCCAAGACTGACGGAGTCCTGCGTGTATTTCAGCACAACTTTTCCTGTCATTCATTGAATCCCCAAACCACCATGAACCTTCCCAGAGGATGCAGGATTTGCTTGTTTTCAGAGATAAAGAATTTGCTTGTCGCCCATGATGTTCAAAACATACTGAAACACACTGGAAATGAAAAATTTCTTTAAACTCTGATGTGCTATGTGGTGAGTTGTCAGGAAAACTATTCCTTCAGCCTTTGCTTACTTGAAGTTGATAATAGGGATAGACAGTGCATTCATTTACACCATCAGTACCTTTTGTTTTTTGTTTTCTGTTTTTTAAAGCAATCAGGCTCTAATTCAGGACATTTGATTAATCAAACTCAGACCATCTGTTGCAGTCCTGTCTCCTGCTGATCTGCATTGCCTGAAGTCAGTGACATCTTTCAGAGCTGCAGTCTCACACTGGCTCCTCCTCTGTCAGCTGCTTTACTGCAAATCTGCTCCTTTCACCCAAAATGCAGTGACTGGGCTTTGTTTACTCTGATGACCATTTTCAATATCCATAGTGCTAGACAATTTGTATCAAAATACAGGAAATGTGCAAAAGCCAGTTATACAACAAACTGTTGTATCAGCATGAAAATACTATGAACTAAAGAAATCACAGCAACCCAAAGAAACTCTTCACAGAAAAGAACTCTTCACAATTCAAATATTTCTAGTAGCAAAAAGCAACTCTATCTTTGTCATAGTTACACTTTCTAGCAGTAATAGGTATCTTGCCTTCACACGTTTCTTTTTTCCTTTCATGTTCAGAATTGTTCTTGGAAATTCGGAGTAAAGAGCTAGGCAGTATGAACTTGCACAGCTTGGGGATTTTGGTGGGATTAGACCAGTTTGAGTCTACTGAAGCATGTCCTAGTACTGGATGTAGCATAACAAAATGCTCCTGCTGCCTCACGTGTTTGTGGTTTAAATTCTGCAGTGACCATCTGGACTTGGAAGGAGAGGGGTAATACAGCAGATGTACCATCCAGCAGATCCATGGCAGTTTTCAGAGTTGTATGGGGATAAGTATCATGGTTAGAGGGCAATAAGGGCAATACAAGGTTCAGTCATCACATAAAACCTTGTTTTTGTGATGCACTGGCCTTTTGCAGCTCAATGACCATCATCTCTGTTGACATCAGGTAATGGAGTCAATATAAGAAGTCAAGGAGGAACCAAACCTTCAGAGAATTAGCCCTCAGTCATCAAAACTAGCAGGCAGATTATCAGAAGACATCAGTACATTAGATACTGAAAATGTAGTTATGTATGTTCCAGTGGTAAGTGCTGAATGACAGTGTCAAAACACTAGTTTCCAAAAAAGCAGACCTCTTTTCTGTTCTTGTCTTGCTGGTTGCCTCTGATCTACTTGGCTTTCCTATGTTCCTGGATGTCTGAAGATGCAACTCAGCATATAGGATTGTGGGGTTGGGAAACTAAGAGATTTATTGCTGCATTTCCAAAGGATCAAGGCTCTGCTCTGACGAACACAGCATGGAATAACGGAGCCATGGCCTGCCCTGAGAAATGTGCTGCAAGCTTTGAATCTGGTTTCAAACAGAAACATCCAGAGAAACCATCTTCTACCAGTTCAGTTCCTGCCATGAGAAAGTTACATCCCTCGGTTTGAGCCATCCCTTGCTGCTACCTGTGGAACTCCAAGGGACTGAACACACTGTGCTCTGTGCAGTATCAGGACAATAGATACCTGGCTGCCTCCGATAAGAAGCATCCTCCAGTGATGCTGAGGCTAACACAATAAAGAGAATTTCATTTTAGTAGAAGAACCAAGAGGACAAGATGATGTATTGGCAAAATTTTAATTATATGAGGCCAAAGAGGTGGCTTAGAAGCATTTAGGCCTTTATTAATCAGGTAAAAGTGATGCTGCATTTCAAAACAGGATTAACACCTGCTAATTTCATTTCAGTGCTGCTGTAGCTGAGTCAGCTAACAAAACCTCTTCTGGGTCAGGCATGTTTAGAGCAGCAAAAATATTCCTTGCCTTCATGAAATGTTTTCCTCTCTTTAGCAAGAACACTAAGGGGGAAGGGGGGATAAAAGATGACACCCTCCCCTCCTTTAAGCCTGAAAATATCCTGTGCAGCCAGAGCTGAGGGGAAAGAGGATAAGAAGCATGACAATATTCAAGGAAATCCCTTACATAAGGGCTATTATATATGCAACACTGGTGGAGGTAAAGGAGTATTTCCCCCACCCCTTACAAAGGAGGATCTGAAACAGACCAAGTGCATTTCCCTGAGTCAGAGTGGAACAGGGAGAGGCCAGAAACAGACCCAGTCCTTGGTCTCTGCCATTGCAGTAGACCACAGACTCATCCTATCATTGTCCCCAGCCCCTGCTAAGTGATTACTAAGTACCTTTGCTCTGCCCTTTACTTTGAGGAGGACAAAACTGATCTCTGGATTGCTGCAGTAAAAGTGAACTCCTGCTACCAAGGAAGCTGCCCTAGAATCCAAATGAAAGTTGGCATATAAACTAAGCACTGCTGAGGTTTTGCAAATCCCAACTATTTTTTCCATCTCAGAGACCTGGGTCTCCAAGTTGTCTGTTCTTGTGCCAGTATAAACCACCACAAACTACTATGAATGCCACCTAGAGAAAACTGACATAACTAAAAGGAAGACCTGAATAGCTCAGAAGTTTGGACTATTGGTAAAGAAAAAACAAGAAACCTTTTCCTTATTTCAGGTGTAAAGTGATAAATAATAAACCTTTATAAATAAATAATCCTTTATAATGTTTTGTATAGCCTACTACAGTGAGAAACAACTTAAAGGGGCAGGAGGATGCAGCAGACACAAAAGGTCAAGAACTTCCCATGCCTCAGGATCAAACATCTTATGTCCTCTGTCCAAAGTTTATTATTTCCAGAGCTCTCAGTACAGAAGGTGTTGAACTCCTTTGAAGATCACTAGGTAGTTGTCCACTAAGAGGTGCAAAGTGCTTTCATAAGCTCACATGCTTCCAGACCAATCATCATTTCATAAAGTGTATCAAAGTTTAAGTGTCAGGATTGAAGCATAACATATTCCAGTAATACATGCATTAGCTTGACCATATATGACTAAGCTTTTTTGCATGTCCAGACAACCCAGAAATCCTAAATGAATTCGTTTTACAGAGGATGCTGTTCAATCATAACAAAAAGTAGCACATAAATCGTATTTTTAGCAATCCACAAAGAACAGAAGAACCTCAGCCTACCTTTACTTTTCCCAGGACATAGACCTCCATCCCTGGCAGACTGTCCCATGGGCCCACAAGAGGCAAACTGTGAGAAAACAACACATCTCATCTCATCCACTTAAAAATGCACAGAAATGGACTGCTCCAAGTCAAAACATTCAGCACCAAATTAGCCAAGGGACCGCTGGTTACCTGTGCCTGAAAAAAAAAAAAAAAATGCATAGTGCACTAATGAGCTACTCCTTCTCCAACACAAATTAGAGCAGCTCCCTTAACAGAGGGCTCACTAAAGCATGGCTATAAAACATCTGGGAGTGGGTGTATTGTGGGATGGAGAGGGGCAGTGCCCAGCTGGTAGTGACTCAGGGCCCTTCATCAGCTAAAAGGATGTTCCCCCTCCACCACCAGCTGCTGCTGGGGGAAGATGGAGTGATCCAGGTGAGGGGCTGTTTGCACCTGGGATAATTTACCAAAATAATATCTTGAAAAAGTAAAATATAGCCCCTCTTTAGACCCAGGAGTATGGAGAGAGGGGTCTTGCTCTGAAAGCCAGCCTGCTGGGGTCTCTGTGTGTGTCCCCCTGTGCTACAGAGTAATTAGAACAGCTAAAACTGAGACACAGTAGCTGACCTGATTTCCAACACCAGCTTGATCTTTGGTATTTTATTAACAGCAGTGTGCAAGCCTGAGCTGCGGGACAGCACAGGGGAGGCACAGAAATAAAACCCAAGCTCTATAGCAGCCACATGCATTCCTTTGGGAGATTTCCCTTCAGTCTCTGTAAGGACAGACGAGACACAAACGTGAGTTTCCCTTCAATACTGTGGATCTGCCTGGGACTAGAGAATTCCTGAAAGAAGCTGATCTCTCTAGGGGAAGATTTCTTTTTTTGAAATGACATTTAAAGACAACATGGCCCCTTTGTATTTTAAATACAATAACTGAGCAATAAAATTAATACTTTGAATTTGTACTTCCCACCAGCAGTCCTAAAATACTCAATAAACATTTAAAGTGGGCTTTTCTAGAACATCTGTAGAAATTAGAACTGTAAATCACAGAACGTGTAATGCTTTGAAAGAAATCGTGCTCTTAAATGTTAACTTCTTTCTTCTGATGCTTCTGTGCCTTTGTTGCCGTCAGGGCCAGGGTTCTCACTGTGTGCCTTAAATTAGGAACCAGATTTAGACACCTAAATAAATATCTATTGCAATACAAGTGGCCTGTTTTTTTGAGGAATTTTTTTGTGCCATTCTTGTGCCCCAACACAAAATCTTTTTCTCTACAAGTTGATTTAAACTCAGCACCTTTTCAAGCCTGAGGGTAAGCTTTATCCACCAGCCATAAGGAAAAAAAACAACCCTAAATAAATTTTCTTTTTTGTTCTCAGTTACTCAAGGACATTTCATGCCTCTACAAGCCAATTCACACTAAGTGTCAGAGCTCTGAAATTAAAAGCACGAGTGGGGAGGTGAAACCTGAAGCAAACCCAGCTGGGCCAGCTGTGCAAAGAAGCAGGTTGTATTTTAAGCCAGTGGCTGGGCATTGAAAACTAAATTTATGAAAACATGACACCTTGATGCCCAAATCTTGTAGGCTGCTGTATTTGGGTATGGACTAACCAAGCACCAAAAATGTTTAGTTAGCACCAAGTTGTCTCCTTTAACCACTAGATCTAGAATATTTTAAGAGGTCAATGCTGGTACCAGGGAGATGTGAGCTGTGGTGCTCTGTGTCCCTTCCTAGAAAGTGCTGCCTGGAGGGGTGACTGTTCCTTTTCTTCCCACTGACAGATAGCAAAGGCCACCATGGGGATTTCTTGGCCATCACTGTAGCAGCCAGGCACAGCACAGTGCTAATTTATCACCAAATTTAGAGGCAGTGAGCTGCTGGCTTCCCTGCAGTCCTCATTGTGCTCACCACAGGTACGATCTCTGCTAGAAAAATGATAATTGACCACGGATCAGAGGCTGTGGCTGCTCTGCTGGGCCAGAGCTCTGTGTGGAGCTGGGAGCTCTGGTGAGAGCCAGACCTTTGCCAGGCTAATTTATATGTTTTGTCAGCATGCTGGAAAGAAGCCTTTGGATATATTTTCAGCTAATGTCAAAACACCACACATTTTATTCTGATCCAAGTACTTACATTTTAAAATGCTTTAAATCTGCTTTCGTATTTGATATTTTTAAATAAAGAGTATTTACATACACAGTACCATGGTGACAGGAAAATAAAAATAAAGACGAGAAAAAATCCACTAGGGCAGAGCTCTGTTCAGAATACATACACCAGTAACACATCTAGATTAATCAGTAGGGCCCAGATGTCTTGTCACTACCATTCTGATCAGTAACAGAATAGGTATGATGATAAATTCCCATTACAACTACCATATAGATACTAAGGTCTCTGTCCAGTTCATCAGCATCCACCATATAATTAATCCCAGTGAATGTGAATCAATCTCTTCCTGTGGCACCATCCAACAGCATTCCCCTGGGATTAACCTCCACCCTCTGAAAACTGGTGTTACAACCTCAACTAGGATTTGTACACAAAGTGATGCTGCTTTCTCCTGACTTGCTGCTGAGATCATCAAGGTACCCAAGCTCCCAGCTGGCCCCACTTTGCTGGATGCTCACATTTCTGAGGTCATTCAGACCTCAAGCAGGAGCAGGCTCTGGTCCAGATAAACCCTTCCAGCAACACCTCTCCACTTTCTTGAAGGTCTGTTAACCACACTTTCACAAGTGAAACTCTCAGTATTCTAATAATGCAAACAACACCAGCATGTTCCTTTCAGAACATAAGCATTTGCAAAACAAATAAATATCCTTAAGAATTTCTCGAGCATCAAAGCAAAAAAAAAACTTACTTTCAGGAGATAAGTATTTTTAAAAATCATGGGGGAAAAAAAAAAAAAGGCACTATTTCCTGAAGACAGTTTTTATTGAGCCCTGGGAGCACATTGACTGCAATTGCAGGCTGTACTTATTACAGTCTGGTAACAAGAACAAGAATGCAACACCCATTTTCCTCCCACTGCTGTTTATTACGAGGTTACAGACTACAGTTCTACTACTCAGTTCTCAGCTATTGAAGTCACAACCCCTGAGGGCTGTAAAAAAGCTGCTGCTGTCACATATAAATCAGTCTTCTTTATAAAAATGATATGGTTTGACATGTAGGGATAATATTCTAAGGTAACTACCATGGAGGTTTCATGCTTGGGTATGTTCAAAAAGATTTTTCTCTTTATCTCTGACCACAAATACTTGTTGATGGTTTCTTGTCAGCTGTTTGAAAGCCTTAAAGGACTGATATCTCTGCTGGGGTCTGCTCCTTGGCTGAACTTTTCATTAACCTTTGATCATCTCTGGAGCTGGAGCTTTTTTTTTTTTTTTTGCTTTTTTTTTTTTAACAGAGCAACTGAAGAATTTCAAATGCTACAATGAGTTATGTTGTGGGGGAGAAGAAGAGGTGAAGCTTCTTATAGATGCACATGTGCATCTTGCACATATACACACCCAAATTCTTAACTCTGAACTGGGTAAGAGAAGGCACAAATGGCTTCTGCTATTTTTAAGATTTTGCAAAAAGAGATGCAAGAACAAAGAGGATTTATTCTCCCCAGTTAACTTACATCTCACCCAGCCTCTTCACCCCAGGGAAAAGAACAGGAATGGCTTAAAGGGACTTGGCACCCCTGTACTCAGGGCAGTGTGGGGATCTCCTGTGCAGACACCCTGGACACAGCCCTGCTTCCCCATGGAGGTGTCTGCTGGGGTTTGGACAGAACCCGGCATGAGAATACAGAGGTGCTGGAAGGCTTCTAGCACTGCTCCAGTCTATGGGGGTATTGGTGGTCCACCAGTCCACTGGTTGGTTCAAAAAGGCATGGGAAGATGCCAAAATGCAGCATGCTCCCCTTCCCACTTTGACTCCAAGGTGTAGCATCTCCTCCCTCCCCCTGGCAAGGTGGTTTTAATCCCCATCTCACCTCCAACAAAAGCCTGTCCTGTCCATGCTGAGCTTACAGGCAGAGCTCAGGAAACACAATGGGTTTGATGATCCTGCTCTTCAGCTAGTTCTAACTGGACTTTGCAGATGAATCTGGCAATGCAAACACAATTAACCCAAGCTCTTGTTCTCTGCCAAGCACTAATGAACCAGTGTCTCTTCACAAAGTCTTGCTTTTGCAAAAAGCTGAAGTTTCATACACACTTAAATATCAACCAACTAGAGCAGACAGTTTCAAAGTGAGGAGCAAGATGCCTGCCTCCCTCCTGGGACCCTCACTCTGCCCTGCAGGGGAAGGTGGTGGGCAGGGCTGGCCACAAGCTTGCCAGGGATGCTGTCTGAAGGCAGCAGCACTAAAGCCCTATGGAGGGCTCTGCACCTGTGTAACTGAGCATCAGCTTCTTGGCATTATCCCCAAAACACTGAACACATGTGCATTCATTAGGTAGAACAGCTCATTAGTGTGCTGTGGATGTGAATACCCATTGTGATATATTTTACCTTTTGTTCTGCTTCTTTGCAAGGTTCACTTCAAGCGTTTTCCTAAAAGCAAACACACCCCACTAGCATTTGTTCACAGGGGTGCTCTTTTTTTTACATTTAATTCTCTTCCTGTGATATCACAGTATTCACTAAGTCCTCCACAAGTTATTTTTTAGCATCCCTTTTCCTCCCAACAACCGTCATGTCAAACAGCTTGCAAATTTTCACTAGTCTTAAGTGCAGAGTAAACTTGCAAGCTGGCAGCTGCACTGAATTTTCAAGAATACAGAACAGCTGTGGCCATGAATTCTTCCCACTCCCTCCTGTTTTGCCAAGGCAGGTTAATTGCTTCTTCATGCAAGCTGTCACCCTGGTGCCAGAAATGCCATTAGATTTGGTGTGTGCTGGGAGCTGTAGTCTTTTGGGAGATTTCTGTTTGCAAGGAGGACACAAGACAGCAGTTCAGCTTGGAAAGCTTACCCTTGATTTGTATTTTAGATGTTTGTGTTTTGTTTCACTAAGTGGGCTTCTCTGTACCAAGGATATACATCTGTATATGTATCTATAAGTGCAGGAATGTAATGAATTAAAAATGCCTGAAAATAAACATGATGCTTCTGTTCACAGCAGATCTGCTGTTTTCAAAGAAGATGAAATAAATAACAGCACATTACTTAATCATCACAAAACGTGGACACTGAATTGATTTGGGGATTTGAGAGTGTTAATTTTGTTTGTGGAAATGCCTAAAGAGAATGCAATAAATAAATGGTTCTGGCCTCTAGCTGGCTGCTTGAGAAATGCATAAAGGCTTCAGGTTCGGTTTTTCACTGCCTGCAGCCTTTGCTTTGGGCAGTGCCCATAAAGCAGCAGGAATGGCCATTACTGGTGTCTGAAGATGAGGATGTATTCCCCATTTCTGTGCTGGGGACTAATGCTCCCCTCTGCTGTGCCAAGGTGTTTTAATCCACAGAGCTCAAGTTCATGGGGTAGCCCCACACCTGGGTACATGTGAAGGGAGGGGAACTGTATATGTAGGAAGAAACAGCTTGTCAGGAAGGTGCAATATCTTAGGTTGGCATGGCTGCTAGAGGAAATGCTCCCACAACTGCACCTACTCTTACTTCTCACAGGAAGAGGGATCTATTTTAATGATGTGTTTGATATAAAACGGCACAGTGCTTCAGTGTGCAGCTTTTGATAAGAGGAAAGTAGCTTTGACAGCTGAGGCTTCACAATGTTAGAAATAAGCCTTTCAGCCTCTAAGACAAGAAGCACAAACATTGAAGGACAAATTTGTGGTTAGAATAATGGACTGGTGGGTTTGGGGGGACGTACTTGAAACAAGCTTCTTTTGACAGCTTCTATATTTGTCTCACACTGCCTCCTTTTCCTGCAGCATCCCCACCCCCACAGACTCCTCAGCTCTAGGTAGAGCTGGAAGTTTTAACTAATTCCTCAAGGCACAGCTAAACTGTCTTGGGAATTATCATCAAAAGTGTCTCTGCCATGCTGCAGAGCAGGAGACAATGACTTCAGTAAAACTTGAGTTTGCTGAGGTATGAAGAAGGGCTTGTTGGACTTTCAGGATATTATCAGCTAAGGACTAGAACTAAAATACATGGAAAATCATTCGAAAAAGGTAGCAAAGTATTGTTTTGGTCCCTGACAAAAAAAACCCAAACACAAACAAAAGGCAACTTGTATTCAAAGAGGGAAGCACAGAAATGGAAAAAAGGTTCCAGAATGTGAACTGGGCATATTAAACCTTGTTACCTATATTTATATACAGGAGTCAGAGGAAGATGCAGCACATGCAGGTATGTGTTGGAGCTCCTTGGTTGCTCAGGCAGTTTGACAGTCAGGCATTTTGTGCCTTTAAGAGCCAGGTAAGATGTGGGGAATTGGATAAGTTTGGCAGCAACAGCAGAGGAGGATTTCCCGTGTTAAATAGAGTATCATTTTAGATTCAAACATATGAAAAAATTCCTTGCATATTATGGCCTTTTCAAGTAACTAAGACTTATATTTCCATATAGTTATTCAAAGCTTTCTAAAGAAACCTTGTCATTTTCTACTTTTTCATGAGGTAGAAAAACTGCCAGAATGACTATTGAATAAATGTTCAAATGAAACAGCTCAAGCACACATTCAACTTTCATATTCTCCTTTATGCAATAACCAGATTTCCATTTATATTTCTTTACAATCTGGACATAAAAATTCCAGAATTACCCTTGCCCAATTTTTTGTTGTTTCTACAAAACCGGGGCACAGGTTTTTCAGAGAATTTTACCATATTTCCTCTCTTGCAAAGACTCAGTCATACATTTAATTCAGATACTGCAAGACCTCTAACTGGTTCTCATTTTCATGATTGCAAGCAGACTCTTTTGTCTGACAGATAGATGAAAATAGAACAGAAAAACTCTAAAAGTGGGAAAAAACCTCCACAATAGCTGGAGTGACTGAAGGTTTGCTTTCCTTTCCTATTTATTGTCCTTTCCTATGACTCTGAAGCATGTGTCCACATTGTGCTCTCAAAGCAGAGACCGTGTTTGTGTATGTGCAGCCAAACTACTTGAGTTTTATTTTAGTCTTCCCATTAAAGCACATGGAATAACCCATGTGCTTGTGATCAGCTTTGCTGGACAAACCTGAACACAGTGCTGCAGCTTGTGGCAGGAGGGAGAAGCCCAGATGCTGCCCAAGACACCAGTGGTGTCAGCTGTAATCTTTACTGCAGAGTGAAGTGACATCTTCCTTAAAATCAACCTATGACATAAGTTTTTTAAGATTAAGCTTAGACAACAGGCTGGGATTTTTAAAGGCTTGATGATTCAGGACTATTTCAACGTTCTTTTATGTCAGGAAATCCTAAAAATATCTTTTAAAAACCCCTCTTTCTTACCAAACTACCTCTCCAAAATATAGCTGAACCTTTCAATAGCAGCAAGCAAAGGCTAATATAAAGTGAGTCCTTCAGCTAATCTGCTGCTGTGTTAGGTAATTTTATATATGGGCTTGTTAAATAATAAAGTAAAATAAATTAATTACTATCAAATCTTTCCTAAACGCATTTCAGCCAGAGCTTATTGTTATTTATTCATCTGTTGGATTGCATCTCTAAAAGCCAAAACTGTTTCAAGAGTGTATGTGACTGGAATAGCCTAAATGGAGAAGCCACAAGTCAGGAACAAAGCCAGCAAGTCATTAATTAAGGAGCTGTACAGTTTGCAGTCAATCTTGTGTAGCATGAAAACCGCCTAAAATCAGTTCCTAAAATCAGAAAGGTGTCACCAGATCAGAGGGACATTCAGAGCAGAGGGTGGGCAGCAAATGGCTGTGGTGGCCAGGCAGCCCTTCCTGCAGGAGTCAGGACACCCCAGCAGCCACGGAGCCACCATACAGCTCTTTAACTAAATTAATCACCAGCTGCTCCCCATAAAACATCTTAGAAGGAAAGCTGAAATGCAGAGCCCCAGGTAGATGTATGGAGAAATGCTGTGGCACAGAAATGTCGTGTCCAGGACTGGCTGCAGGATTTGATCTCATGTGCGGTCTCAGCTTCTGCCGTCCCATCAGATGAGACTATGCAGGGCCCAAAGGAGAGCTACAGAACAAAGTGTCAGGTTTCTGCTTCCAGCTTGACGTAGCTTTATCTTCCTATAAAGTACAGAGTATTCTTTGCATGCTTTCTATGGTGCCAAGTCTGCATTTCTAGCCACATCTAATGGCCTTTTCTTTGCAGAAATAGCTGAGATGGGGAAGCGAATGACAGAGCAGCTGTCCTTTAGAACTAAAACCATTTCAAATCCTCCAGGTCTTATTTCATAGTGTTACTTTTCTGGCCTCTCTCAAAAAGCCTCACGTAGTTCAGTCAAAAGAAATGTGCCTGGCTAGCACAACTGGCTGCTCTGTGTCACTACACTTGTACCCCTTTTGACTGAGCTATCAAGGCATGGCTTGTGCTATTTCAATGGCAATAGAATGATTTATTTAAATTATTCTTTATCGTTTGAAATATGTACAGTTACTTAGCCAATTTGCATTTGAAAATGAACTGGAAGATTCACTGAACAACAACAGCTGCTCAAGAAAAAAAAAAAAAAAAGCAAAGCACTTCCTATTTACCCTGGAACAATAACTGTGGATACAGCATCTGGTCCTCCACAAGGTCTTTGCTTCTTACCTAACTTCTTTCCAGCTGGAATGGCTGAGAGTCAGTGAGATCTACTGACCTTCCTCAAGGTCTCCAGCAATGCCACTCAAAGCAGAACACAGCATCCTAGCTAGATGCATTTCATGCTAATCCCTGAACCAACATATTTCCAAGATCATTATTGGGCTTTCACACACTGCCAAAAGATCCTGTTCCAGAGGTTCTCTCATCCCTGTGTTGTATATCCTTCAGAGAACTCTACATTATAATCATTTAACCTGTCACTGTATATCATGCTCCCCTTCTGTAATAATCATAAACGTGGGAAACCATGTCTTCCCAAACTAGAAAGCTCTAAGAAAGATTGTAGGTGAAGTTGCAGCTGAAATTCTTTTGAGTCCTTGAAGTGAAAGCAGTGTTCCTGTCAGGAAGAGCAAGGCTCCTTTGGCTGCTTAACATAAAGGCACCTGGGTGAGGATTTGCCATGGCTGAAGTATTTATTTTGTCTTTAAAAAAAAAAAAAAACCAAAAACATGATGACATGGTAAGACATCAACCTCTTACAGGAAAGAAGGATGTTGAAAACCTTCATCTGTTGACACAAGGGAAAATTCTCCCTTGACAGCTCCAACCCTGCCCTGTCGAGATGCTGGCTCTTGGCTAAGGTCCCATGGGAGGTACCATCCCATCTCTCCTGGGACATGGTGGAAAACAAACTGCCTGTTATTGTGAGCAGGAACAAAGTGTGGGGGAGCAGCAGGCACCTTTGTCTTCTAATTAGCACCAATGGCTAAAGCTCTTTAGAGATGGGACTTTCCCACTGTGTGTTTGCACAGAGGGAGCTGATCTGATGAGGGCAGCTGAATGCTGTGGTATAAATAATGAACTACAAAATAAACACTAGGAGACTGGTTCAATTGAGGAAGAAAAATAAACACAGCAAACAAAGAAATTCATCATGTTAGTTAGAAATCTTATGTCAAGACCCAGCAGCTTCCTCAAAGAGTCCAGATTGCAAACATTAGTCCCTAAATATAAAAAAATTTGCACACCAAACTTTGAAATGTCTAGAATTCTCCCAAAGGGCAGAACAAGTGCAGATTTCCTTTTCTATCTGTAGTCACAGTGACTAATGTAAGCCTAACCTTTTGAAGAACTTTGCATATTCTTTCCCAGTGGCAGCAAAGAGTTATTGCTTGATCTCTCCTCTAGCAAAAATTAAAATATTTATTTCAACAATGGCTGTATATTAGCCAACCAGAGAACCTTGCACTGAGCAGGGAAAACGTTTGTGTAATAAACCATGATCAGGGCTATGAATTCTTGTAGCGCTATAGTGCTCTGGGCTCAGAGCCACTCTCCTGGCTTCATTCAGATGTTGCTACTGATCTAATCCATAGAGATGATCACAGGAGACATTTCTTACATTATTTAGCTTGGATGGGGATTATCTTTTTTTTTTAAAGTTTTCATCTTTATTCTTAATTTCTGTTCCTATTAGTGTAGCATATTGAATTTCATGGCCAAACCACTCTCACCTCTCTTGACATATTATTAATCAAGACTGATGAAGATTCTGCATTGCTTATATTCTCAAGCTATATGAGCCACCCCAAGCTTATGAACTGTCTGCAGTGGAATGCAAATACCAGCCACAGCAGCACACAGGCAATGAGGGCACACAGAATATGTGTGTCTCCTGATCAGTGTCTCCTGATTCCTATAAAGCTCTGAGCTAAGCAGGAGCCAGTGTGCCTTCTTTATTCAGATGGAGAGAAACCAGAGCCAGGGAGGCTATGAAAGATGCCAGCTCTTCAAGAGATTGATATCTGACAGGAAAGAAAAAAACAAAATAAAACCAAAAAACCAAAAACCACCCAGTCAAAAGAAATCTGACATTATGATGCTCTGCTTTGCAGGGGTGTGATATTAGCCCTCTGGTATTCTGCACAATGCTGCTTACCAGTGTTGAACGGGTGAGTCTCACCATGCTGAACCCATTATTTCAGTCTGGCATTCCTGCCCCTCCTGCCCTTCAGTCCAGTTCACTTGGTTTAGGCATCTCAGGCAAGATTTTGATGACAGTTGCAAACACAGCACTGTATATGTAGTGAACAAACAGACCAGCTCTTGATGGCTACCTTTTTTTTTTCCCCCAGTCAAGCATTTCTCTCCAGAACTCATTCTGAAAGCAAGAAAATCAAGTGGGGAACTTCATCCCTCACTCCTGAAAAAATCAGGCTTCAGGCTCCAAGGAGGTCCCTGCTGTCCAGGTTACTGAGCAGCTTGTGACCCCACTCCATGGAAATGGCAAGCTTTGGTTTTTGTCTACTTCCAGGTAAAATGGGGGAATTGAGCAAAAACTGAGTCACGACAGTTTAATGATCTATCATAATCTATTGGATATTTGAAGCAGTTCAATTTCATCAGGGGTGCATCTAGCTTAATGGGACTCTGGCTGTAGTGGAGAATCTGCAGTATAAGCTGCATAGAGAGCACGTGGTCACCCATCTTCAGTGCTTTCTTTTGTACTTATTTCTCCCTTTATCCAAACTAGACGTTTCTCAGAATGAAAAATACCTGTTTGCTCTTTGTCTCTGGAAGGCCCCCATGCATACTTGCACTGCCATACGACCTTCCCTGTACACACACACACATCCCAAATGTCAAACTCATCTCTCCAGGTTGTCAGAAGTAGTTATCATTGTAGGCTGAGTGCTCGAGATTGCAAATGGTAATGCAGAACCATCCAAACAGGAGATGTCATTCTGTCACCGTGAATGACAGATGATTATGGGGCTTTCTAGATTGATGTAATTAATGTTACTTTTTAACTTTGACATGAACATCCAGAAGCCCAGTAAATGGGGAAATCCTCAGGAAGCTTTGACTTGCTTTTCCTCTCCTTGCTTCTTAACCATACAGCTCTTTAAATAACTTAATCACCAGATGCTCCCCATAAAACATCCTAGAAGGAAAGCTGAAATGCAGAGCCCCAGGTAGATGTATGGATAAATGCCACAGCTGAGGCTGCAGCCAGGCCTTAGGCACAGGCTGTCCTTCCCTTTCAGTGTTCAAACATGAACAATGCAGGGAATGCTGCCTCAGAGTCATGCTGTTATCTTGAAAATCAGGATTGACTGCTACCAACATCTTTCTTTGCTCCATGCCTCCTAATATCCACTGCCATTTCTGTCACTATCACCTTTTTACATCTATCTGTTAACATTTTTGCTCCCAACCTGTGGCAGTAGTTTTTGTTAGGGCAATACAATTTAGTGTGGATGCACAATGTCAGCAGTGGGCTTGGGTACCTGGAGAGTGTGGTTAAGAATAACAACTCCCTGCTGCATCTCCTCTATAGCTGTTTAACTACGTGACACTGAACATCAATCATAAAAGGATTAGACTTTCCTGCTAACAGATAAACAGCAAAATGAACACTACCATCTAAGCTCTTCAAACAAAATCATGTATTTTTAGTCTATGGAAATTCAAACCAAAACTCATCCAGAGAGGAGGAAAAAGGAAAACAAAGATTATTGAAAGCTTATGTTTAAACAGTTTCAGCCCAAATATTTACTGATGACACAAAAAAAGCATGGTTATATGTTTTGCAATGCAGAGCTAGACCCTTTAATTGCATAGGAAACAGTGCTTGGAGAATCAGAAGTGAAAATAAACATACCCCCTGCAGAATTCACTGTAAAGCCTTACATTTATTTACATTCCTATTTCTCTTTAACCTACATTCCCCAACAGAGGGGTTGTTTTGGGTAGTAATACTTTTCATATGGGCCAAGTCTACAAGAAACTATTTGCAATTCATTTAAAATATGGATTTTGGAATCTACTGTAAATCCTTTTTGCTAAGATGAAAAAGCACAGAGACGAAATAACATGCTGTTTAATCTTCGGGCTCATCAAGTCCTGGAAGATTATTTTGACAGTTAATTTGATGTATTTAACTAAGCTTCTAGTCTACTCTGCTTGAAGAAAGCCATCATTCATGACTTGCTGTTGTGTAGGAACATCCCAGATAGCTGCAGTGCCTTCTGAAGAAACATTTACAAGGGGAAAGAGCATATATTAATGTTTCCCTGCTGTTCAAGCTAAGTCCTTCCAAAATGCTCAGTGCATCCCCATGTGCCTTCTCCTTGGCTTATAACTGATGTTTATTCCCCAGGGAGATGACAGCCCAGCATTGCCAGCGGATGGGTAGTGAGGAAAACAAAAGGCCTCTGCAAAGTGGAATAGTGCTCCTCACAGCAGCCCAGCCATGCCCATCACAATTCATGGTGCACAAACAAATCCATCCCAGTATGTTCTTAAACAAAAGGGGCTGCTGCAGCCCTTGGCACACAGACATCCAGAGCCATGGGATGCTGGTGCTGCAAACCAGGATGAAGAGCATGCTGATGCCCTGCACTGAGACACAGTCAGCAGGAAGAGCACCTTCTGCACTCCCATTTCACCCCTTTTCTTACTACAATATTGCCACATCAAGTGAGGATGCTCAGGCACTGAGAAGATATCCCCTGTCCTATAATGATTTAACCATTCCTGTCTTTTAAGGAATAGGTGAAGGCTGTGGCCACAAAAATGCAGAATTTCCTGCTGAGGGTTTGCACATTGGGTTTTGGCAGCAGAAAAACAGCAACCTCCAATCCCTGACCATAGGAGAAATGGCTCTAAGCTTGGGTGCAAGGAGATGGAGGTCAGGGCAGGACTGGGGACAAGTCCTGGTTATCATAAGCACAGCTGGCAACACCCTCCCCAAAAACTGCCTTCCTTCCCTGGGGGCAGCTTTTCTAATACAAAGCTCATTGTGGTGGGAGATGCCAGGACTCATCCTGGAGCTACTGATCCCTCCCAGGCATCAACCAATCTCACAGCAGCTCCCTGCAAGTCAGAAAACAAGGGAGGCTTTTGTGTTACAAAAAACAAGAAGTAGGTCAGATCCCACAAATGCAAACAGACAGGGAGGAAGGAGCTCACGGTTCTTTACACTCATCTTTGAGAACAGCTTCCTAACAAGGACCAAAAGCTCTCAAAGGGCTGCACTGAGGCATAGCTAGCTGGTCCCTGCCAAGGTACTCATAGCTGGACAAGACTTGTGACCAGTACAGTCTCCTTGCATGTACAGGCTGCTCCAGAGCAGGAAACCCCAAATGCATCACACTAGGGGTGAAGTCAGACCCTTTGCTTGGCTTAAGAGGGCTCCCTGCTCAGAGGTGATGCTCTATGGAGAAGCCCAAACAGCCCTTAGAGAAAAAACAGCATTTCTGGGCATGCAGAGACAAGCCAGGCTCAATTAGTGGCTCATCAACATCTTTAAAATCCACTTGATGAAGCCTTGTTATCCCCTCTGTCACCTCGGTCTCAAGACCTGTGAAAAGCAAGGAGACCAGCCTGCAGTTCTTATGTCTTCACAGACAGAGCAGAGGGGATGCAGAGATCAGGGGAGACTCAGAAGCAGCCAGCAGCAGAACCACGATTATTCTCCTAAAGCCCAGTCAGTGCCTTGCCTGCCTTTTTAGGTATTTTTGGCCACGAAGCCAAATTTTTGACTATGCATGTTCTTGTCTTTCCCCTTCTGAATGCATGGTTTGGATGAGATAATTTTCTTATACTAGGTTAAAACAACAGCTTAATTAAATGGTGCTATAGTTTTAACTATGCTCTGGTGTTTTACTAGCCTGCTGGAGACCTAGGAGCTGATAAATACTTGTCTGCAACCTCTTTCTACATTCTGAGAGCACATTTTAATTACCACCCTCTATCCCATTTACAGCCAGACAGTTTACAAGCTCTCTGCTGTGGCACAGAGGAACAACAGTACTTTTTCCCCTCCAGATAATGCCAAATGCTTGCCTGTGAAGCAGGATGAACAACCAATGCTCCTGAAGAGAAATAATTGAGGGCACCAAACAATTTACAGGACATCAGCCCACAGCTTGTCTGCTCATGACAGACAGAATAAACCCATAGACAGGCCAGATCTTCCCATCTGAGGAACTGGTTTGGTTGTATTGAGCTAGGATAATGAATAGGAGCCAAGTAACCATGTGTTAATCACGTCCCTCAGATTCTCCTCTCTCAAAACCTTGGGGCCAAAGGGTTTAGTTGCCAGGCTTTGACCTCCTATCCCCAAATCCCAGCAAAGCTTGAGGCACAATTGGCTGCAATTTGCAGAAACAACCACAAATGTGGAGGCTCCCAGGGGTGTACTTCACCCATGCATGTCTTGCCTCCAAATCCTGGGGAGTGTCAAACCATGAAAGAGCTGGCACTATGTATGGAGCTACAGGAACAAGCTGCACAGCAGCTCTTCTGCCTGCTTGGAGCTTTCCCTGCTATGAATACCTCCAGTCCTCAAACCTGGTTGCAAATCAGCAGCTGCAGCAGGAGATGCCAAAATTCATAAAAGGCAGCGAGGCAGCTGTATGCAGGGGTTGACTGGGGATGATACTTTAAGTGCTGTTTGGAACACCCTGACTGGCAAAAAAACTCCAGGACATTCTCCCAGACCACAGATACTTTCCAGCTTTTCAGGGCCATGGAGCCAGCATCCGAGGGAGCTCTTCAAACAGAAGTGTCCCAGATGTACCCAGGTGCCAGGGAACTTGGGAACGCAAGCTCCTCTCATTAATTTCCCTTAATTTCCAATCTTAGGCATTCACACTGGCAACCCCCTGGAAATGCATCCAATGGGCACTTGCAGGAGGGATGACAAGGATCCCTTTGCCCTTACTGGGATTAAGGCAGGGCTGAGGTGTGTTTAACAAACAGGAAGGGCTGACACCCCTCACCCATGGCACAGAGGGTTGGGGGCCTTTTTGCACCCATCAGAATCTATGGCCCCCTGCAAAAGGGGTCAGCTCCTGAGCTTCACCTCTGGCAGTAAATATGCACTCATTTCTTATAAGTATAACCAAGATCAGAGCCAGTCCTTTCATTTCCTGGGTGATTGAGGTTTAGTTAACATGCCACAACTCTAAGAGGCAACCAGGAGACTCATTTGCCAGCTGATCCAGGCTGGTATTGGTTTTGCATCACCAGATTGTAAGCAAGGCTGTGAATCCAGCTTGTGACACATAATCTGATGTAAACAATCTCATCTTCCCTACCAGCATCAGCTGAGCAGCCCAAAGGATTTCCAGTCAGAGATTCAGCATATTCTTGCCATAATAGAATTACATAGAATTACAAATAATTATGTGGGGGTTTTCATCATTCTTTATGATTTAACAACTAAAATTGCTAAATACTTGTCTGCAACTTGACTATTAAAAAATTACACTGACAAATGAGAACTCATTTGCTGCAGATTCACTTTGGGTCTCATCTAAGCCCGTTAAAATGTTTTTCTGCTATCTTGAGAATATTTTTGGTCCATCTCTGCTGGTACCAAGCCCAGTTGAAGCAAGGCAGTGTTGTCTGGCTGAGGAAAATCCCTTCCTAGCAAACACAGAGACCAAAATCATGGCTGACACAATTCTGCTGGCACTCAAAGGATAATGGAAGGATTGGACCTTTTCAGTTTAACCTTCACTGTGCGTGTCCTTGGGAAGTACCAAAGTGGTTAATCACAGAGGCGGCAAGGAAAAAAAATTCTCATTATAAACACTCAAAAGATTGCATGCAATCCAGCAGATCCTGTCTAAATGAAGGAAAATAAATTAGCAGACAATACTGCTCTGCTGATTAAAACTTAACCCACACTCCCCACCATGGGCTGACATTTCCCTGCTCTTCAGATACTGCCACCTCCCAGACAGCCCTCTGGCTGCCAGTGACATTAAAAGATAAGGCTCCCTTGATTTTTAGGAGGAGCAGGTGGGATGGGAGCCACACTCCCTGGTGTTTAGCTCCCCTCAGAGGAGAAGCCCTTTGCCATGCAGTGATGGCTCAGCACCCCCTGCCTGCTCCCATTATCAACCAGGGAGAGCTGCCATTCAATTTATGTCCTCCCCTGGGGTGATGTTGCTGCCTGCTGCCCTGGCAGACACCATGCACACCCCTGAATCCTGCCCAGGAAGGGCAAAAAGTCCAAACCCTGCCTGCACCAGGGCAAGGGAAATCCTGCAGGTGCAGGCAGGGCCACTGCTCAGGTTTGCTTTGACAATAGCAGAGCCCCAGAGAGCAGCACTGGCTGGGTAGCAGATCTGCTTCTGAAATTCATACCCAAGAATTCTCTTTAAATATTAAAGATTCTGGGGCTTTAAAAATCTGTTTGCTACCAAAATTACCCAGTGCCTTTGTTATATAATTACAGTTTTCTTATTGTTAATGGAAGCAAACCTGTTGGCAATTGTATCACTAGACCCAAATTTGCTTCAAAGAGAGGAAAATAATGAAATAGGGGGGAAAAGAAGTACTACTTGCACTCCTTACCAAGCCCTGATTAATTTTTAATTTACAATTATTATCTGTGCAGCACTGTTCAGGTAGTAGCATTAAAAATTCCCTGTGCCCTCAGCTTTCCCTAATTAAAATTGACAACCCTCGTTTTGAACCACAAACATAATTACCTAGTCCTCCTCACCGACTTGATAGCTGAGGTTGTTTGTTGATAATTTATGAGCATTGGAGAAGATGAATAACAAAGCTGAGACTTGTAGTTCAGAAACCTCAGTTTCTGCCTTTGAAGTCATGAACACACCAGGAGCAGATGAAGCTGCTCAGAGGCTGTGCCATGCCTCTTGCTGTGACAGTGACATCCACAGAACTCATGGTCCCACTCCAAGAGCTGGGAGCAGTTGGTCTGAATTGATTTTCCAAACAGTTTGCAGATCCCCAACCCCAGCTGTTCTGAGGCATGAAAACAAACCCAGGGCACTCACAACAGGGAGACACCACTTGTGTGGGTGCTTCACAAGTTTTTTTTCATATCCCTGTTTGAGGAACCTCCTGTCACCACCTAGGTAGGCCAGCTGAGCCTACCTTGCTTCCATGGCCCCATGTAACAAGAGATTCTTGCCCACAGACTGAAAGTTTCCCCACACTATTACATAATGAACATTTTTTCCACAGGTTTTCCAGCATTTCCTTAACCCCTGCTTGCTCCCACCAGTGCCCACAGCCCCATGAAACCTGTTTGCAGGCAGGAGATAGAAACATGACACAGGTAAGCATCTCTCCCCAGCTAGGAGAGGCAATGGCTTGGGGGGGAACAACATCACCCAGAGGTGACACCACCACCTGCATCGTGCAACTACAGAGCCAAGCACAGTGCACCAAACACTGGATATAAACCACATCTCTGCTTAGGACTTGAATTCAGACACTGAAATCCGTTTGGTTCTTCTGCCAGAACAGACTATGTGGAAAACCTCTTGCTCCCCCTTTGAAACAGGAGAGAGGTGGGATGCAGTAGGGAGCATCTTGCCCAAGCAGCCCTTCGCTCACAGCCTCCAGAATTCTTCCCTGACTTTGGCAGCTGACAGGGCTCCAGCCAGGGAGCAGCAGCCAGGCTCTGATGGACATTGCTTCAGCACACTTCCTTAAGCAGCAAAATGCATCAAATCTCACCCTTGCCTGCCTCACCAGTGCCTGTGATGGCAAGTCCAGCAGCACCAAAGTCACTTTGTAAATGGGATAAAGCAAGCTTTGGGCCAAATCTGTTGATGAGAGCATACAACAGGTGCTGGCAAGCACATGGTAGCTTCAGAGAAGCCAATACCTCGAAGGGGCCCTGTAAAACCAGCCCCATGCAATATATTCATCTCTCAAAGCTTGGGTTTTGGGGAGGCCAAGGTTCCCCCTTCCCAGGGTTACAGGAACACCCCAGGTGCAGCAATACAGCTGTCTCCTGAAGCTACAAGCAGAAAGTGGAAAATAGGGCTAACGGGTCCAGCAGGTGTGGGAGTGTTAAACACAGGGAGACCTACATGTGATGTAGGTGGCTGGCACCAGGTGTCAGCCAAATTACTATTTACACTGAGGTTAAGGGAAGCAGTGGAAAGAAAGAGTGATGCATTTCAATGACCATTTGCTATTGGGGCTATTTAAAGAAAGATTTTCCCAGCCTTGCCCTCAGGGAGCAAGGCAGATTCTCATTTTGAGGGTATGAAACTCAACTGCTTCATAGAACAGAGAAGCAAAGTCTTTTCTTCAAGTAAAGCCTCTAGCTTTCCTGTGTTTAAAGGTGGTGATAGTGTGGGGTTGTTTTGTCTATGAGCCCTTGGACAGCCTGATATTCTCTACAACTGCCAGGAATGTGGAGACTGAGGGTAGGGGAGGGGGAAGGAAGAGAAAACTGGAGAAGAGAGGGAGGATTATTAGAAATGCATGTACACATGAAATAGCATGCTGAGAGCTAGGCAACATCACTGAGCAATGCAAAGTGTAAACAGACAGAGCAAAGCTATACTGTTCCCTTTAAGGTCAAAGCTTTATATAAATTCACAGCAAAAGCAATTCAAGTGCACTCTGTTCTCCCCTAGACTTCCCTCATACCAAAGGCTCTTGTACATCCACATCTTAACAGAAGATGCAGCTCTGCATCTGTAAAGGGCAAAAGAATCTGACATGAAATACTGGGTTTCTTCTCCTGTTTATGGGACAGTTAATACACTTCATTGCATGCATGTACCTGCTCACTGCATCTCTCTGAACTGCAAATAGCATGCAAACTGCCACAGCTATACCAGGAGCATTGCCTCTTTAGTGGTTATTCTACCTGCTAAATTGTGGGAGCTAATAAATTAACATCACCCAGGTAATTAGACTCCCTTCCTCAGAGCTGGCTCACATGATCAGAATGATGTTTGGTTGGATTCAGCACACACCAAAGCACCACTATTTTTCATCTAACTTCTGTCCACACTCAAGGGTCCATTGGGTTCAACATCAATATCTTTGCTATTTCCACTCTGACAGGAGGGTTTGCCCCAGTAAAGATGATAACTGCTTGTTTATTATTATTACAGTTTGTTTGCAACCCCTCAAAAGGGGTCCTGGAAGAAAGAGATGTTGCAAAACTTTCAGGAATCAAACAACACTCCTCTCTGTTTAGGCTTAAAAGTATTTTGCTCTCATTTTGGGTCTGAATGAGATTTGGGTTCATTTTTCCCTAAATGTGTGGGTTTCAGAATGAAAGGAATGTAGAAAAAGATTTTAAGAAGAAAAATCAAAATGATTAATTTTGAAAGTGTTAAAATAATGTTTTGACTTTCAGAAGAAATTCTTATATGAGCAGCTCGGTGAAGACAAGAACTCCTGAAACATTTGGATATTGAAAAATCTATTAAAAAAAATTCAGCTTAAAATGCAAACTCTTTCTGCCTCCAGCTGATAGGGAGTTTTTGTCTGACTTCAGGTTTTTCCTGACCTCTTTCTCTTCTTCAGTTTTCCCTCAAGTTACAATTATTTCATCAATAACCTACATGAAAAATGACAAGCTGCTGGAGAACAATTAATATCTATCTATTTCCTTCTGCATTAACAAAACGTTCCATTTACAAACCAGGTCTGCGTGCTAAAATCTAAATATGTGCCACAATTGCACCCATTTGTCACCAATCCAACCCAATACCCTCTCAGAGAGGGAGTGGGGACAGTGACAGTCCCTGGGAGCCTAATTGTTAACCAGGATGGGAATCTTAGACCCCAAAGAAGCTTATGGAAAGAAATAATATTGAGATTAGAGGAGCTCAACGTGACTCCAAATGTGATGCAGATGAATCGGGAGCAGGAGTTTCTCTGGAGGCTTGGGAGGAGTGTAGGTTTGTGCAAGCATCAGGGTATAGCTCAGTGTCTCACTTCCCTCTGCTATTGATCCTGCACAGGAGAAACTATTGAGATTTGTATCAGAGCCACCGAGGATTTTACTTCTCAGCCAAACACTAGGACAGGTAGAAGGTCATCGCAGATACTTTGGGTTTTCTACCACCACAGAAGATACACAAATGGGGTCCTAGAGATTTATGAGGTGGGCACACAGAGGTCCTGGGAGAGTTTTAGGAAAAAGGGCTTTTCTTCATCATCACATGCCTGCATTCATCGTGTGTATAGCTGCTGGCTCAGCTCCTATTATAGGTTTTGCCATCAGCACAGAACTCAGCCTTTAAGAACCTCCCGTTAAAACCATTGTGGGCCAGGATTTCCCCAGTCCACACAAACAAATTACTCATCTTGGCTTCTACTGTGTCTGTGAGGAAAAGAGCTCATTTCTGGCATTGTGTATACTAGTGTGTTTTATACATGCATAAAATCCCTGAAGGGAAAGCACAGCAAGGGAAGTAGAGAGCTGGGTGACAGAAATTCCCACCAAGATGTTCCTTGCAGTGACCTTACTGCTCCTGCCAACTCTGGAGACAAAAACATGCTCCCATCCTGTCACTCCACTCTCTACAGCATCCTAACTGTGCAGGACCTAAGCCACTGCTGTCCCCAGGTCTCCACAGATTTGGCAAGGGGTTCTCTAGAAGAAAGAGGCTGCTGCCACCAAGGCAGGAGTGAACCTCAGCATCTTTTGCTCACAGATGGAAATAGGGGCTTTTGTGCTAATTAGATACCTGTATTTTATTTTGCTGCAAAAGCCAGGCTGTTAGTGATTTTAGACCATGTTCTCCAGTCAGCTGTGGCATATTTTATGCTAATGAGATAAAAGAAAATGCAAACTTTAGTTTTGATTTGCACTTATCATTGTTTAAGCAGAGTGCCTTAGAATTATCAATTACTTGTATCTCTCTAGCATCAAGTAGGAAACCAAACCCCTGTCTCTGATGAAGGGTGGTGAACTGAAGCCCTGAACAAACTCAGAGGTTTCCAGAACAAGGAGACTTTGTGCAGCACTGTGTGGGAAGGTCAGGGCCAGAACAAAAAAAAAGCCATGAGTTTTCATGGCAGGATGACCCCCCCTGCTCCTGCTTAGCACCATCCCTGAGATTTCCCATTCCATCAATGGTGCCAAGCCCTCGTTCAGTAGCTCCTGAAGCACAGTTTGCAGCCCAAAATAATGAAATGAGTCAGTAGTTACTTTGCTTTGGTTTTATCTGAAAGGCTGTGAACCCTGTTTTCACAGGACAAGACTTGGGTGAGTCAATGAAACAGGCACAAAGATCCCTCATCCCTTCTCAGTGCTGCTGATGAGAAAGGCACGGAGAATTTAGGGCAGATCCTTCTGCTGCTCTGCCCCTTTCCAGACGGGATTTTTTAGTGCTCCTTCCTGGATGAACCTGTTGGAGCAACATCTTCCCCCAAGGGCAAAGTTGGGCAACCTCCTCCTGACTCACGATGCGTAGGAGTGTGCTCAACAGCAGTCACTCCAAGTGAAACGCTTCAGTGACACATCTGGAAAATTCAACTACCACCAAGGAGCTCCCCAGCCCTTCTCCTGAGCTGGGAAGACCAAAACAGGTTCTTCCAGCCACAGACCACATCATGGCTTTTTGAACAGAGCTGAGTGTTTTAACTCTGCTTCGTTTCATCGCCAATTGGCAATGTTAAACCTCTGCTGTTCTAACAGGCTTATTCCTGTCCCTCCTGAGGGACCAGCAACCCTGCTCAGACTTCATCTTGAGAACCCATCAGTGAACCAGACCTTGCTGCCCAAAGCATCGAAACTCAAGCCCCAGAAGTTTGCTTAGATCCTCAAGTCCATTGGATTTGCAACTCTCAAGGACACCAGCTTCAGCAGTAGCTTTCTGCACTGCCCCTTTAGGGCAAAAAAGGCCCTAAAGTCACCCATGTGTCCCTTCAGGACCCCATAATATGGGCCAGCCAATCTACAGAAGTTTTTACATCAGCACAACCCAAGCTGGGGATTTTGCAAGTCAGGAGAAAATGAAAGTTGCTAAAACTTTCATAATCCCTGAAGACCCAGGACTCACATGGGTGGTTTACCTCCCCACTCCTGCAGAGGAATGGAGGCATCTGGTTTGTCCCTCCAGCAAGGGACATGTCACAGGCAGCCCAGTGCTCGAGACCACACTGGTAAGTGTGGTGGTGAGGAGCTTGGAGCAATTTAGACCTGTCACTTTGATGCAGAGTTTTGCTTTCTGGTCACAGGCCCATCTTTCAGTAGATCAATAAATTTGAAGATTCTGTCCTTTACCCAATGGGATTTCTTGGTCTACAATTAGCACCAGAGAAGATTTTAAAATGTAGGGGTATAAATTTATAGACATAGCAGTCAGAAAGGGAAAAAACCTCAGCCCATAAATTACCAGCATCTTTGGCTGTTTAGTGCCAACATGAAACCACAGAAGACGCACAGAATGCCACGCTTTGTGTCCTCATAACAACTAAAATAGGATATTCTGTGTAATACAAATAAAACATAATGTCATCTGCACAGTTATAGTTTCCTTTAAGATCTACACAGGTTAGACTTTCTCTATAATTAAACCTATAGATTTCCTTTGAATGCTTACCTTGCAGTTCCTTGAGCTCCGATGAAAAGTATGCTGTCTGCAATGACAAGATTTATTGCATCTAGCACTCTGTATTATAGCTGCTCTGCTAACCACAATAAACAAGATATGAAAAGCAATCATACAGATAATGCCATGGAGGAACCAGCACCAGCTTTGTCTTTAACCCTTTCACCTGCCTTTATGCTAGAAACTCTGCTCAATGTTTTGTAGCACATTCCAACCCCAGTGGACTGGGGATTTTGTTTCTATAGTAATAGATTCAGGGCTTGGGGTTCTTTCCTCCCCTTTTCTAAAGCCATAGAATTGCTGGAAGAGCTGAGTTTCACTCTGTCACTATCAAAGGGCACACCCCATGGATGGAGGAAAAATAAATAACTAGTTTCAGGCCAGCTGCTGTGGTGGGTGCTGGTTTGCAGGAGTTACAGGACAGGACTGCAGCTCTTCCCATGGGAATTAGGGTTTGCAGTGCTTCAACCCACACTCAAAGCCTACTCGGTTCTGGAGCTAAACCCTTTTCCCAAAGGCTGGAGGCAGGTCCTAAGCAGGGCTGGGACAATCATTGCTCTGGGGGAGCAGTGCCCCACTGCCCAGCCAGATGTTATCAGTGCAAGACACAGTAATTTCATAAGTAGTGTTTTGCATCACAGAAGCCTGGATTTGACCCTAGAGGCTCAGAAACATTATTTAAAGTATGAATTTCCTTATGAAGGTCAAGTGGAGATGGATAAGCTTAATCAAGTTACAGCTCACAAATGGAATAAGTCCCTCATTGCTCACAAGCCTGAGAATGTTTCCTCAGACTCTTTTTTTTTCCCTCCGCTTTAAATTTTCACTAGATCTAGAAACACTCCAGAGGGCAGAGTAGCAACCAAACATGAGTAGCAGTGATAAAAATCCATTTCTTCCCATTCCCATTCATGAATTGTAAACAACCAGTGTGTATTCCTTGCACCTAATCAAATAAACAAAGCTCTGCTAAATATTAGCACAGGGGAGGACCAGAAAGCAAGCAGTCACTTGTTTTCTACCTTGCACATGGAAACCATTGGCCATTCCAACCAAGAGGAATAAGAAATGGTCCACAAGCAGGAATTCATTGTTCTATTACAGTATTTTCTGTCCCAAAATTCAGTTAACCATTTACAAACAGGATAGAGAGAGCAGAGGCACTTTCTTACTCCTTTGTATCACTATGCAACTCATTTCCTTTTTTTCTTTCCTATTTTTTTTTCCAGTTTTATGTCTGTCTTCAGCCAGATGGAAGCTAACATAATCCTGTCTACACAGAAGTACCCCAGAATAATAACCTCCTTGTAAGAAATGATGATATTGGGCAACAGCAGGAGAAGGGGCAACAAGGTCTTGGGTTTAAAAACAGACCAAATTGTTCTAGCAAGGATAGAAAAGTTAAAATATGCTGGAAATAAAAGTAAAAATAGATTGGGGTCTGCAGTCCAAACAGAGTGTATATTTAGTAGTTGTGAACGGCAAAGAGCAGAACATGTCTGGAAAAAGCTCAAAAAGCATCCAACCAAGATGAAAAGATTTCCAAGCAGATATTTTTTGAAACAGGTTGCTATGGATGCTGGGAAGTGTGTTACTCTGTGATCCTCACAACAAAATACATCCCCCCCAAAGACATTTTTCCACTAATTGTACAGAGGACTTCAGTTATGGAAACCTCTAAGAAACAATTAGTTTTGTACACAGAAACCTGACAACACAAGGCCTTCAGCACTGGTGACAAATAACCTTGGGAAGGATCAGGAGGAGAGACCTAACCCTTTCCCTGGGCACAGAAAACTTCTGACAAAGCTTATCCAGGTTCTTCTTAAAGAAGTTCAAGATGGAGACTGTCCTCTCCACCTCCACAAAGCAATCCAGTCCCTGGCCACACTTCTAATGCTCAGTACATTCCCTGTCCCACCAGATAATAAAAACCCAATAATATTCATAAAAGAAAATTTCAGGAATGGGCCTTTCAGTAGGATACAGAGACAGCAGAAGACTGTAATTGAAAATTACACTAATAAGGCTTGATTTCCTTGCAAATTTTTCCTTTCTGTGTAGATGTTTGATCTGTTCACCCATCCTTGCCCCGCTGTGGCAGGAAGCTCCAAGCTTGGATCGAAGAACACTTGCAAAAAAATCCTATGCTACAACCAAGGAAAGTTAGAAACTAAAATAAAAATTGGAAACATCCTGCTTGAAGAAAGGACCCAAATTTATCTGCCAGAAAGTTACCCTCTCTGGCAAATGTTTGTATGAATGGGTTTACCAGTTACTCTAATCCAGAAAGCAGCCAGTTTCACACAATAGGCAGAGACAAAATAAAGTTTTGCTCTTGTAGCCCAAGGAATGAAGAATCAGCCACTGTAGGAAGCATCAGTGCAGCCAATGTTTACAGAAGAAATGGACATTCCAATTTGCCCAAAGTGCTCCCACAAGCCTCTGTCCAGGACACAAAACCAATGATCACTTTCACCAGGTAGAAGGGTTTAGTCTATTTGTAATTTAATAGAAGAATTTCAGAGATTTCTGCCTCATTGATTTTTGCTTAATGGAACAAGCTTGTTTCCTAAGGGCACCGTGTACTCCAGTTTGTGCTACACATACAAAGGGCAGGAGAAATCCTCCCCTCCTATTCTACTAAAATGTCAGCTTTTAATTAATCTGGGAGCTGCAGGGCAGATTCTTAATGCAAGGAAAAAAAAAAATATAAAGACAAAACATCAATTTATGCTCTGAATGCCCCAGTACATCATCATCCTATTCTCAGAGCATTTAAACTTGAGGCTACAAGGCTGGACTGCTAGTAGCACTTGAATGCCTGTCGGATTTTCCTCCTCTAAGGCCTCAGCCAGATACTATTTATCCTTTGTAACATCAAATGCTTTCAGTAGGAGGTTCTCTTTGATGCTGCTTTTCTCTCCGATTCTCCAGGCAGAGATAAATGAAGGTTTCCTTTATATTTGGAAAGTGTAACGAAGGTACATGGCATTTCTTTACCAGCAATCATGCACAGCACAATGGAGCTGGGCAGGTTCTCTGGGAGCTCCCATCACACATCAATGGATCATTCCTGCTTCTCACCAGCTCCTTTATCATTCCTGAGTGCCATCACGAGGCATACATACAGATGTGGTCCCTGAGCCCAAATAAAGCCTGCATGGATGATGGGGTGCAGAATATTGAGGGTTTTTGGTTTTTTTTTTGGCTCCACACATTTTTCACTGCCTTTGACACTCCAGACCAATTGGATCACCTACTAAAAAACTCAAGATTTTCTTTCAGCAGATCTTGAGCTCAATTTAGTATTTAACCTTCAAAAACTGACCTTCACTTTGGTATTGGTTATAGGTTTTGCTCCTGGTCAACTGTTTTCCTGGTGTGGTCTCTCTCCTTTTTTCCATCCTGCAAACGATTTCCCTCCACATGGATGTCACTGGTGACTAGCACCTGCCTGGTTCACTGCAGGTTAAACAGCTAAAACATGTTTGGTTTTTTTAAGAAAACATTTTATAAGCTTTACAGCTTCTCTATGGTGGAACAAAGCTAACACTTAACTATGCTGCCAGGAAACCATGAAGATCAAGTCAACATTTTAAGAACTGCCCAGAAACTTGAGGTCTCAGGGAACTCTCTCCCCAAGTACAGAGCTCTCAGCAAGTAGCACTGGCCAGCTGGCAGGTAGCAGCACATCTACAGGAACAGATGAAAAAAAGCCTTGACAGGGACACTGCATTGCCCAAATCTCCTATTTCTCTGTCAGTCTGACCACGCAGAATGTGAAAAACAGACAACCCCCTTTGGAAAGGGATTAGCCAAAAGAGAAGTGCCTCATCACAATTCAGCTTTGGTTCAAATCTCCCTTGACAGGGAATATATAATTTAGAGCCATGTCCAGGAAACAAATGATTTTGCAGCCTGACATGGCACACACCCCATGTAGGTGACAAAAAGCCTTTTTCTGGCACAAGATGCAGACCAGAACTTGATACTAGTAGTTGATTCACTGTGAAAAATGGGTGTTGATTGACTTGGCTTCTTCCAAACACATTGCTACACAGAAATTAAAGACCACATGGCGAGGACGTACAAAACTGCTGAATTTTATGGGAGCATCTCTCAGCTGCCAAGCGACAAAGAAAGTTGCTGCTTTTGGTGTTTTCAAACTTGTTTGCAGCTTTGTAGGCTTTCAGAATTGAGGTTGGGAGGTGGATTTAGCCTGTTGGAATTATGATAGGAAAACCCTTCCCTAGAACACTCAAGGGAACTCAGAAGGTCATTTTGGTACCTGCAAGGTGAAAAGCCCCTTTTCTGGGACTTCATCATCCCTGCCTGCTCCCTAGCAGAAAGTCTTCATACTTCCCTGGCACAGGGAGAAATAAGGCAGAATGAGGGAGCCACACACAGGAAAAAGACAACAACACACAAGTACAGTCTGTGTAATTACAAGAGTTCTTTGGTTGAAGATTAGGGCGAGTTTTCCTTCCCCTTTCAGGAAGGTCTTAGTGGGACTGTCAGGACCTTACTTGTGCTAAAACATTTATCTAAATGGCAATTTACATACAGCAAGGGAAACCATGGTAAGGCTGTGCATAAGAGTTCCCCTATGGGAGTTCAAGGATGGCTGAACTATTCTTTCAGTGGTTCATTCAAGCTGTACTGTTTTAGGATGCTTTCACGTAGTCAAAACACTCAATAATTCCACATAAGAGAACTTGGCCAAGCAGCAGCACAGATCTTAGGCACTGTGGAAGCATGAGCCATGAGCAACCAGATCACTTTGTCCTGGCCATTGGCTGAGGACAGACTGCTTTGCTTTCTGCTCTGTAGGATGAAGACAACAGACACCAACACACTTCACAAAAGCATGTAAAGATCTCAGACACCTCTGTCAGCACTCACAATGCCCAACAGGGCTACCACTATTCAGTTAAAATACTATGAAACAGCAAGGAGTTCCTGGTGTACTCCAAATAAACCTCTTGCTGTTTAACTCCTGTTGCCCATCATCAGCACTGGTGGAACAAAATATTGGGTACCTGGTCTTTAGTGCCAACATCAAAAGTGGATGCAGCAAGTGGGGAAGTGCAGAGGAAGGTGCCCTACCCCATAGCAAATTCTTTGCCATCCATCTGCCTTCCCATGTGTCAAATCCTGGAGACACCACTGCTGTGCAAATAACAGGATGTTGGATTGCAGCCAGCCCTGCACAAGTAAAGGCACATTCAGGCCCAAGATGCTTTCTGGCATCAGTATCAGGCTTTCTTTGCAGCAACTAAAGATACTTAAAAGGCATTATAATAGCTGGCTAAGTATCAGAGACACTCCCATTACTGTTTGATTTCTTCATGCAATAATGCATGGTCAGATTCACACAAAGTTTGCAAAGGATCAAATCTGCTCTTTTCAGAGGCAGCTGGGAATACCCCTGGAAAATGTGAAAAACACAGCATGTGTTGAGACCAGTGCCTCTCCCTCATTATTCCATGTAAATACATGCAATCTGACCCCTCCAAAGAGACTTTGCATTTCTCAGAAAGTGACCATCTGTCAGGAAACAAGGGACGCTCATTATTTAAATTAAGAATCTATTCCCTGCTGCCATTTTCACTCACATCTCATTATAGCAGAGTCTCTCAAACACCCCATTCCACTAGCATGATGAGCCGAGATCACAACTCGCCCCTGCCTTTCCCAGCAGACATCACCTATAAAGACCCAGCTAAAGAATGCCAAAATCTGTGGGCTGAGATCACTCTGGACTTGCCATCCAGGGGATTCATGTGAATATATACAAAGGGCTCCATAAACTGTGACTGTGTAATAATGACTTTTAAGCATCTTGTTTAGAAATCCAAGTTTTCTTGAGGGATATGGAGAGCAGTGGTGGAGCCACACAAAGATCCATCCACAAGTGGGGCTGGCAGGAGCTGCCCTTACATGCTCTGCAGGCTGCTACTCCTCAGTATTTCCAAATAACCTGCACTGTGCTGGGGGGAAGGAGGTGAGGCCACCCAAATATTGCAAGTCATCATCTGTGAGCCACAGCAGCTCCTTGTATGCAGCTGCAGAAATGTAGGGGCAGAGGAATCTCAGCAGAGCCTTGGATTCCCTGCTCAGCTCTGTTGCTAGCACAAGTATTTGCTGCTGGAAAAGAGAGATCTGGGGTAGTTTATCTTGCTAGTTCTTATTAATCAAGAGGTTCCCCCCTATCAGGCCAAAAGAATCACACCAACAAATCCTCAGCTTGACATGATTTGCAAAATGCCCCTTGTCACAGGGCTGCACAGCTCAGGGAAATGCGAATGAGAAACCAGAAGAGGGATCAGGCCAGGATGCTAGCAAACCTCCCTGGCTTTGTGGCTCTCCACAGGCATTCCTCTCCCTAGCCAGACAACCTGCAAAAGCATTTCCCATGGTCTGGGGGAGGTAAGTAAATTAAAAGCCATAGCATAGCCAGCTAGCTCTTCAGTGTAAACGAGTGAGGCTGGTCTTCGAAAAACCCAATTGCTGCTTAGCTGGTGGAATAGGTCCAGCTTTTGACAGGCTTCTGTCTCCATCACAAAGCACCCAGAGAATCTGCGGGTATGAAAATGTCTGCTTTCCCTGAGGCCTGAAAGACAGAGGGGGAAAGCTCCTGCCAGCCGTGATCAGAAAGCCCTGGGCTTTGGGCTGACAATTGCTCCTCACTGAGGGGTCCTGCACAAATGAAGAACTCTTTGCTAGAGGCAAGTCTCATGGCCAGACACCAGAAAAGATTGTGACATACTCATTCTATGCTGTGAAAGAGCCTTGGGAGTGCAAACTATTAAACAATAAAGTCCATCAAACGGCTTTTAATATTCTATGTGCGGAGAAGTGAACCAGGTTTTATTTTTATTAAGACAATTTTTAAACCTCTCCGGAGGAACAGTAAAGGGATCTATTAAAAGTAAGTGTAGTCTTAATAAGTAATCCCAGCCTGTGTTTGTTATGGACATTGTCACATCACAAGATGCAAAAAATAAGAATCAACAAAGCCCAGCCTGTTGTGTCAAATTGCTTTATAGTCTAAAAAAAGCCAAAAGGGAGGGGAAGCTTTAGGAATGCTGAAATTATATCAACTCTTCTCTTGATCAAAATCAAGACTGAACAAGTAGAACTATATGATCTTTCCAAGTGATGAATGCTAAGTGACCCCATACTGAAATTCTGAGAGCTGCATTATAGATGGAGCCTGACAGTTATCAAGGAAAAGCAAAGAAACATCCAGTGCCTGCATAGGGCTTGGCTGGAGCTGGTAATAGGTGACCATGAAGAACACTGGCACAGCAGTGCAGCTCAAGAACATGAGAATAAATCCCATTAAATGTGACTAATCAAAGATTTGGAGAGGAACTATCTAATAATGCTTGCTGCTTGCCTCTGTGGCATGGCCTTTTCAGGCTGCTGAATGTTTTTGAAACTCTGCATCCTACTCATTTATGTGGTTGGTGTCTGGCCACAAAAGCAACCCCTGCTTGAGCTTGTTCCTAGTGCTGCCAGCTACATTCTGGGGGAAAACGAGCAAGCAAACAAAAAGTCTCCAGTGCAAATTTAGGAGAGCTGGACAAAAATTACAGAGCTCATCTCTGGACCCCTCTTCAAAAGAAATCTGTTGAAAGTAAACCAAAGGCTATTATCCAACAACAACAATGGAAAAACATCCTAGAGACATGCAGTTCAGGCAGTCACTTCAAGAGATGGGCAAGTATTGATAGCAGAAGACAGTACTTTGTGCCTTCCCTCTGGAAGTCTTTTTTTTTTGTCACAAGATGCTTTGCCCCAGGTCCTGCCTCCAGGAACAGGCTGTGCAAGGTACCAAAAAGCCCCAGCTGCACACATCACCAAGGAATTAGTTGGTTCTCAATGGCCCATATTGCCCACAAACAAACTCATGGCATGAAACTGTGCTGAAATTCAGTGTTTTCTATTGCACAAGCAGGAATGTAAACCTAAAAAAAAAAAAAAGGATCTTCCTTACCTATCGGTGTCAATCCATATCTGTGTCCCTCAGGACTTGTAGCTTTCACCTACAGCTTTGGTTTCACATTTAAAGTAGCAACACTTCACATCTCTCAGCCACCATAGTGGCTTCACTACCAAACTGTTGTTTAAAGGACCATTTGAAGGAACAGTTAAAAATTTCATCAATGCCACTTGGACATATGCCTTCAGGCTGTTTATCTTTAAAGGAGTTGTCACATGTAATTTAGTGGCTATATTAAGTATTGTTTTTCACTTTTAGCTGCATTGCTGTGGGCAGCCCTGTATCAGCATACACCTTCATTCTTCATTAGGAGAGATAAATGAAAATGGCACCATTTTTCTGAATTAAAGTCCAAATATCTGACATGTCAATACCATCTAATAGAACAAAGCACTACAGATTCCTAGAGCAGGTGTTTAATTTGCATGCTATTACTGACAAGGAAGATTAATGCCTTGCTAAATACTTGTACTGCAATAAGGAGAAAAGAAGTGGAAGGTTATAATTAAAATGGCAAACAAGGCCAAAAAGTTGTAAGTTTCTTTTGCTCCTCAAGTGGCTCTGTCTTTACAACAGCAAACCAAGCTCTCTCAGAGTTTCTTACACCAAAAAAAAATTATTTTAAGAAATACTTCTTACCTCCTTTGGTCAGCTAAAGGGTACAACTCTGCAGCTCCAGAGCCACTTCTGCCCTTCAAAACACAATGGAAACAAAAATCCTAAACCCAACCTCACCCACCCTGAACCTGGGTATACCCCCTCATTTATACCCACCCACCTCAGGAATGGGGTGGAGGGTTCAACTCTGCAAACTCCTCCTGGGCAGCTAATGGCAAATGGGGCCAAGGCCTGGGGGGGATTATTGATTATTGATTATTGGCCCTGAAGTGATTAACACAGCTGAGGGCAGCACCAGCGCCAGGTGCTGGCCGGATCCCACCCCCACCTCATGGCTTCCCCTAACATGTCCCAGAAAGGTTGGTTCAGGGGATTTGTCCTTAATTAGCAGCACCTTAGCCCAGTGTTCACATTGGCTTTGGGAAACAAAACAGCCACGTGTTCCTGGGGAGGAAATAAAGTTAGGAAAGAGCTTTTTCAGCTGCTTCTCCTGCAGCCTGCAGGGAACTGCTGCACCCAGAGCCATTAAATACAGAAAAACCTGTGTGAGGAGCTGCTGCACGGCCTACCATGGAAAAAATGAAGGGAAAAAGAGTTCCAATTTTTATTACTATTGATTTAAATGAATGTGCTCGTGTTCTCCCATGGCAGCAACAAATGGCCGGTGACACGAAGCCACTTCTGGGAAGCTGCATGGGCAGTGCTGGAGGCTCAGCAGAGTCACAGAGACAAACAGGGACATTTCAGTCTCTTGGCCCCAGTGGAACAGATTTCATTCAGGTGCCTTCAAATTCAGTGTCTCCAGCCCGTTTCCATCTTTCACATGTGCTCTCCCCAATTGATTTAATAGCTGGGAAGGTAAAAATCATTTTATCAAAAGCCCTGCTGGGCTGCAGCACTGACCAGAGCCTCTTCACCGACTTCCATCCGGCATATGCAATGCACAAATCCTGTTTCACCAGGGAAATTTTAGCCATGCAAACACCTACCTCATCCCTCAGAACCAGGGCAGTGGCCAGGGGCCACAAATCTCAATTCCCTGTTGCCAAGTGTGGCCTATTTGTCTGGAACTAATTTGGTTCCTTTCCATTTGGAGTCTGCTGCTGCTGTCTTTTGAAGTCCTGACACTAAAGGAGCCCTTTTGGGGAGAGTGAAGCTATGGCATCCCTGCAGGGATAATGGGTGGCAATTTGTCATCTCGTGTAGGGAACAGAACAAGCCCACCAGGTATTCTTGCCACCAGCAAGTAAATGAGCTGATCTCCACTGATGATGGAGAAGACCCAGCTCAAGGCACTGAGAGAGGCTTTGCTCCACTGATGAGCCACAAAAAATTTGAAGAAATTACCCAGCATGATGACTTGGGCCACAATATTGTGGACACAAGTACCATCAGTGCCTCAAATGGAGACACTTGCCACCTTCACACTACAAAAATCATCCAGCTCAGTTGTGCTCAGGTCAGATTGGCTACAGGTGCTCAACTCTGATGCATATTTGCCCAAAGGTCAAAAAAATGGCTATTTAAAGGAACCTGCTTCAGCTGCCACCCACAGCAGGGAAAATTTTACAGGCCCAGAGGTGCTTGTGTGAATAGCTGGGATGTTTTCAGCATGAAACCTGGCAGTAGTTAACGGTTTGTACACAGCAAGACTCTTAAACATGAGGTCAGATTTGTGTTTGTCTTTTTCTTTCCACTGGCAAAGTGGAACCAGGTTTTGGCTCTGCCATGCCTCTTCCCCCCAGCAATGAGTTATTACAATGAAAATTCTCAAATATCCACAGCAGCTTTAGAAAATGCTTGTAAATACCATGGCCACAGTCAATGGTTGTATTTTCAATTTCAAGTATGGCTTTAACTTCTGGGCAGCAGGTTTGATATGTGGCTGCCTTGAGCCCTTATTTCAGCAGTGTTACAGAAATATGAGCTGTGCATCTTTAAATAGCTTGATAAGAGCATGATCCAGGCACAATTTATGTTGCCCAAACACTGGAGTTCCTTCCAGATAAAGTGTAGTTTCTCTCTGGAGCACAAGCTGTGGAGCTGATCACTCCTGACATGGTGATTTACACTGCTGGATTTCTCCCTGGAGCTCTGTAGTCAGGGTGCTGGTGGCTGCAAGACACTTTTTGTTTGCCATCAATAATTTGCTCTATTTTATTACCAGAGAAGATAAAAAAAATAACATTATAATTAATTCTGCAGCTTCCATCGTGGTTTCGGTTTTGGTTTTGGTTTTTTTTAATTAATAATTATGGACTGAGGAAAATGAAGATAGCATGTGGGGTCTATCTAAATAACTCCTTTGCCCACCACTGCTGCCATGCTATAACCTACAGGGCTGTCTGCACTCTCAGAGTAAACTCTTTAAAGATTGAATCAAACAAATTAATCTCCTACCTCGCCTGTTTCCTCATAGCTGTCATTCAGGAGGCAGCTTATTTTCTGATTTCCAAGAGTCCAGTTTCTTCTGAGTGCAATTTTAAATTAAACCATCCTTTAAAAATGGCTAGATGAAAGATTTGCTCCAAAACCCCCAGTTTATATCCTGGCATTTACTGGCATACTGTATATGAAATTGAGATCCATTTAAATTCAACACCACACCATGGAGCTCTGATAAAGTCAGGGGCTGCTCAGAGCTATTAGAGGGAGTGCCAGGATTTAGCAGGACAGGGCTCTCCTCCCAGCCCCTCTGCTGTCAGCTCTGACCTTGGCCAAGCCATTTAAGCACTCTACACTGTTTAGTCATCTGTAAAATTAGTATGTTACTATTTACTTACCTCCAAGAGATATAGAAAAGGTCACTATTTGTGAAATACTTGGAGACCTTAAGGGGGAGCTGACCTTGTGCCATGTCTGCTGGTTGACGAATAACATTCTGAGCAGGACCCTGCAAATCTGTCTTTAACTGAATCTGGAGGAAGAGACCCCACTGTTCCAGGGCAAGCTGCTTCTGGACCAGGGCCACCAGCTGAGCTGGGTATTTCTTCAGGTCTAGTAACAAAATACAGTTTCTTGGAAAATAAGCGGAACCACCTCTGCAAATAGTTCTGTGGTTTAAGTCATGATTTGACCTATTTCACACTTGAAATAACAAAATAAATAGCCTGGTGACTGCTGAAACTCCTCACTATTCATCTTCTAAATACAAATGAAACTGAAAAACTTTTAATTGGTTCTGCCAGCCATTTCCCTTGGAAGCATGCCCCATCCTAAAGACTACACAAGTTTCCTGAATCGTTGCTGGAAACGGCCTTGAGATCTGATGGGCTGCTGAGCTGTGTCATAGCTCCAACTTTTAACTCAGATATTTATGATGCAAAGAGGTGGTAATACTGTGAACAGGCAGAAGTGACTAAAAATAGCTTTATACAGAACATTTAAATTTGCATTTTTTCTGCTTCAGGATCTTTCAGACTTTTCATTATAGCTGCACCAGAAAGTGATGCTGAAAGAGAGGAACAGGAAGCAGAGCCCTCAGGTCTAACCCTGTGCCCAGCTCAGCTCTCTCCCCCAGCCTATTGCCAGCACCAAAATGCTATGAGGAGCCAGTGCACAGCAAGCAGAGACTTGATCAAGTGTGGAGGCTGAAGAACATGAGGCAAAAGGAAACAATTGGGATTAAAACAATGTAGAACACCTTAATCTTACAAACACAGGGAATGGTTGGCACTGTGCTGAGCCCAGACTGCTGGGCACTCTCCTTTATCTCCATTGTGTCTGCATTGGGAACCAGGTGCTGGAGAAGCCAGGTAACACTGCCACTGCTGTATCCACGTGTTAAAGGCAGTTGTCAGCATTCTTAAATCCTGAGAGTTACTGCTGGGGGAGTATTACACCAATAGGATGTATTTTCTGTTCAGCTTCTCCAGAGTGTGAGCAAGAACAAGACTTTCTAAGTGCAGAAATCCTGAGAAAATGGTTTACCAAATGCACTGACACAAGCCTACACACACCTCCCCATCACCTGGAGAAGCAGCAGTACATATTCTAAACCTCCCAGCCCATTGAACCAAGATGCCTTTAAGAGCTAACCTCACAAACAGAACAGTGGTGCCAACACAAGCAGGGGTAAAGCTACAGGCTCATGGTAGGTCCTGGGAGCATCACCAGGACCATGCCTGGCTCCATGGGGCTGTTGCAGGAGCTGCTTTATCCATGGCACCAATAAAAATTGCTGTATCATCAACCTGAGCTTGGCTTTGAACCAAGGCTTTAAGAGTTTATACAAGTAGTAGCTAAAAGGCATTTAATAGCACACTGCAGCCAATAAGCACTGAATTATTTAGAATATTTTACTAAGAATAATTGCTGTTTTTAAAGAGATTTTTTTTTTTTCCCCCCATCCTCCCTGGGGCCTGTAAATTATTTCATGGTAGTAAGAGCAAGTAAGAAAAAAAGCCAAAACAAAACACAAAGCCACCTAATGGCAGCTGCCTGAGATCAGTGAAACCTTGATGCAGAGGAGAAACATTATTTCAAATGTGGTTTCTGTGTATGTTTATTAATTAAACACAGAACCTCAGATAATAAAGCAAATACACTGTCAAGAGGCAGACTCTCAGCCCAGCTAGTCCAGGCAGAATCATGCACACTGTCCCGCTTTTAAAATTTATTGTAACTCCCCCAAAATTCTAAAAAGTAATGTTGCTGCAGGCCCTTTCCTCACGCCTGAGATCCACTGGGTGCTCTCAGATGGAGGTGCCATGTGTAGCCCTCCCACGGGCATGAAGCCAGAGGGAGCAGCATGGCACAGCCCCTGCACTCAGCTACACCTAAAAACATTTCTCTGAATTTTGTTTTCTTTTTGGTTCAGTGAACTATCACAGAAATATTCAAAAGCTTTTTTTTTCTTTTTTTTTCTTTTTTTTTTTGCAATTATTTGTGTACTTTTTTTTTTTCCCCCTTATCTACAGGTGCTGCTTACAGGTGGATGGGCTCCCAAACTGAATTTCAGCACAAGGCCATTTCCCAGCGTCCAGGAATGAGCAGCCAAAGGCCACAGCACCAGGGAACTGCTCATCCATGGGTCTCATGGCCATGGGTCAACTGAGTGGGCAGCACCAAGGCTTTTTTCCTGCAGGTTCAATGCAAACCACTCAACCTGGATCAAAGATGTGACGGGTGATGCTCTGCCCACCCACAGTCCCGGTACTACTCAGACCAGGATTCAGAGGATGCTCTGCCTGACAACAGCCCCCTCTCCTGGAAATCCGGTAGCTTTTTACAAACAGCAAAGCATTTTTCTCATTTATGTGCTATTTCAGGCTGTGAGAGCTCCTGGGGGGGAACAGGATTGAGCGGGGGCGGCTCAGTGATTTACTACCCAAAGATTTAAGGTTTAAATGATTTAAATGCCAGCAGGGCTATCCCTGGCTTTAGCTCGAATGTTTCAGAAATTCATCCTTTCCCAAGGGTAGGAAACCTCTCCCTTCGAAAGAGAGGTGGGAATGAGAACTTCACTCGGGACTAGAATAGTCCAGAAGAGAAAAGAAAAACAAAAACACCTCCAAAAACTCAGTTTAAAACAAAATCTAAGGACTTTCCAGATGCCAGTCATTTCCCCTGGACTGCAAATGTTTCCTCTAATTAATAGTACTCCACTCCTTGAGTGTCTGCTAATGATAAGCTCTGGGCAAAAGACCAGAGCTCTCTATTGATTCCTTTATTGATTTTTTATCTTTTTCCCTGTTGTTATTGTACATGCAAATGGCCAGTAATGACTCAACATCACTCTCTTCAAGTGACATTTCAGAAAAAGTGATTTAATCAGAGGCCCTAGCATGTTGCTTTCCCCTCAGTCCCCCCCGTGCTCAGGTGGGGTGTCCCCATTGCCTGAGCCCCCTCCTCCCTGAGCAGGACAGGGCTCACACACTGTGAGGGGGGACAGACCCCAGCTCTGTCCCCTCCCCACCACCCTGAAGAAAGGGAAGGGGACAGTGAAACCATCCTCTTGATCAAACCCATCAAAGCTTCACCAGTCTCAGCCCATCTCCCAGGTCAGAGGTGCTGCTGCCCAGCAATGGGGCAGGATGCTTGGCCAAAAGGACACAGGAGAGTGTGTCCCCCCCTTGTGTTACAGCTGTGGGGCTCCTGAGCAAAGGTTTTGATCAGGTTAATGATCTTAAATGAGGGTCACCATCACATGCGTTGTGATTCATGCAAGAAGTGACCCATGACACTCACACCCAGAGAGAAAAAGGGAAAGAAATCAGTCAGGAAGGAGGAAAGAAGGAGCCCATCAGGGTTGGACTGATGGTCCCTGGAGCAAAGCTCGTTTTTCCCAGCTCTCCTTAAGTAACATAGAGCTGTAAATGCTGAATGTACATCACATTAATGTGAGGACTCTCCGAGATGTCTAGACTATTGTTGGAGCTGATAGGAAGCTGGCATCATCCAGCTCTTTGAGCCTCTCTTGCCTTTATATATTTATTTATTTTAAACAGTAATAAGATTCTTTTCATATTATGCACTGCTGGAAAGTCCCTTTTCTATGCAGACAGCTGCTGTGTTTATAGACACCATCCAAAATGCAGCTTAACATGACAGCTCTCTTTAAGCAGAGCAGCAAGCATTTGTTAAAATGATCTTTTCCAGAGGGACTGAAGGAGCTCTTGACTTTTCTTTTTTTTTTTTTCTTTTTTTTTTTTTTTTTCTATTTTAAAGCCAAAGCCTTGTTCTCATGCAAAGACAAAAGTCCCACATGGAAACACACCTTGCAAAGATCCCAAAAGGAAAAAAAATCCTTAAAAATTAATGACGTCCTGAAAATAAGCAGCTCCCACTAATGTAAAACAGAAATACAAATGCTGAACTAAACAGGTTGTCCCCTGCGAGTGGTCTAGGGACATTTTAAAGACTCAGATCTTGCAGATCTGAACTAAAAATGAAGTAAGAAAATGCATGAAAACTGCCTCCAGTTAAAAACAAAAGTCTGTAAGACAGGCGGTTTGGGAGAGTGCCTTCCAAGCAGTTTTAACCTGACAGGAGTTATTGTATAGAAGAAACTTAAGGATGAAGGCGTTAATTGGGACATACTGCTCAAATGAAACACCATTTTACCCCCAGGAAACCCTACACTTGAAAAAAACAGGTAAGCTATGTTTAAGGCACAGGATACAGCTGTGGAAGGAGAAAACCAGCTTAGGTTAGAGCTATTGGTATCTACTTAGTGCAGATCTTTCTGTTGAAGAGCAGTGCCCCAGCCCTTTCCATCAGCAGCCTCTCTACCCAGGGACCCAGCATGAAGCACAAAGCAGGTTTTAATTCAAACCCAGTGTGGGATGGGAAGAGGAGCAGGGGGCAGGTCAAGGCACACAAGCTCTCTCCTTGGGAGCTTTTCCCTACAGCACAGGGAATCCCACTGCAGGGAATAAACGCATCCAAAACACACGTTCCCTTAGATATAGCAGGGTACACAGTGCCCTCTCCTGCTGGGAGCCTCTGTTTTTTTAAATATTCCCCCTCAGAAGCCTTTTTGGTTTTGTCTAAGCAATGAAGATTAATTTAGGGCTTGCTTTTTTAAGATGTTGATCACCAACTCCCAACGAGCTCTTAAAAATGGGGAGATTTTTCCTCACCAGGCAGTGGGGCTCAGCGAGCACAAAGCCAGACCCAACCGTGACATCTAGTGGGTAAGTGGCTGAATGCTGCTCTTCTTCAGAGAGGAAAGCAAAAAACCCACATTTATTTCCTTTCCCACCCATTCCTGCTCTCTGGCAGCAGCAGCCTCTCACACTTGACAACGTCTCCCATTGGGAAGGACTCCAAAGCCCCCATCCAGCTCCAGCCCCGGAGCATTACAGCTGGGCAGTGGCTTTTCAGGGATGTAATCCATCTCTGGAGGGGAAGAGAGTGACAATGCAGTCAGTTTGCAGCCTTGCTACAAGCAAAAAAAAAAAAAAATGCTCCCAGCACTTTGCTGGGGTCACAGTAACAAGACTCCAGCTCAGTCTCACAAGTAGCTTTCAGCTGCCCAAAGGCAAGTGACCCCATTTTCTGTGATGCTGTCTAGCTGCTGACCTCCATATTTATGTACAAAAGCATTAGATGGTACAGATAGGACAATATACAGTGTTCCTGACAAGCTCCAAAGCTTGAAATACTCAGGTCCTTATGGAATCAAGCTGTATGCACCTCTTCCTCTTCTACTGGGATGTGGCAATCATAAAAGGGAAGCATCATAAAAAGTCAAACAAAGATTAACAATTTAATTAACTTTCAAATTCAAGTTATGAACGTTTGCTTTTTATTAGATTATTTCTATTAGATTCTATTATTTCTATTAGATTACTATCAAACAGGACAGGACTGCTGCCAAAAGTTAAAAGTGCTCAGAGTCCTGAAGTCACCAAGCAACTAGAACCAGAGTCTGTCCCAGCCAACAGTGATTTGTCCTGGGCTGCTTTCTGCAGGTGCAGAGACCATTTTCTTTGTTTCCATTTATTCTATATATTCAGTGTGGCAAATAGTTCATTCAGATTTTAAAAGACCAAATGGGATTTAAAAACAAACCAACAAACAAAGGAACTTGTTTTCCTCTTGCAGTTGAATTAAAAATACAATCAGAGATGAGATTATGGGATTCACCATTCTAACATCACGGAGGTCCAAGCTGAAAAATGCAAAACATCAAGAACCAAACCACCAATTCAGTAATGGCAAATAAAGATAGCAATAAAGCCAATTTTAGACATAAAACATGTTGACTACAGGTAGTTTAGTTTAACACAAAAATCACTTCATACATTTTTATTCGGTACTTGTTCCCAAATGTCACTCAAGACAAATCATTCTGTAAAATTCCTGCCCATGAGAACTGATTCTTTTATTACAACATAGAGAAGGAGTGCATGTTCAGTCTGAATAAATGTGCACAAGTAAACAAGTCAAAAAAGCATATGGGTCTAAACCAGCTCCAAAGTAACTGTAAAATACATCAAGTTTAGCAGACACATTCAGGGGGAGTATGTCATTGTTACCAAAACACAGTCCAATTATCATCAGCTTTTGTGTAAAAGAAGTTAGGAGTTTTTATCTAGGCTGTAACCTCAAACACACAGGTCCCCAGGCATCCTTTTTAGAACAGTCACATCTCATCTGTCTGCAGTGCAAGTGACACCCCACAAAGGCAAAGTGAGGGTGCTCTGGTCTCTCTTTTAGAGCTCAGAAGCAATGTAGGGGAACAGGCAGCTGGCACAGGACCAGAACTGAGGGAGGCTGAATCCCACAGCTCGCCTGGAGGAACTATTTCAAGCATGTCAAATTTTAACCACAAATGGCAGCATCTCTGCTCTCCAGGGAGAGGTCATCACAGAGAATCACAAGCTCCCTCTCAAGTCAGCCCAAAATAAGAAACAATTTTTCAAAACATCCCAGCAAGCTGAGAGCTTGGAACACGGCTCTTCTGCCTCAGAGCAAAAAATACACATCTCCCTTAATCGCTGACCTTTACTTTGTCAGGAAACTAATACAAACCATCTTCCCTGAGAAGCCATGGGGAAGGTGAAAGGAAAACACGGCAAATTAATAAATGTAAATCCAGGGAGGTGTGAGAAAAAAAAAATTCATCATTATGTGGTGCTCTGCCTGATCAAGGCTATAATTAGGTAAAGAAGCACAGAGTAGATGAGATTCCAACTGTCATACCTCCTTGATGTTTCTCTGATGAATCCCACGTTCCTAACCTGGAGCTTGGCAGCCACCCTCTTATAGGGGCATTATGGGACTGTCCAAGAATCACAGGGATTTGTCTCTTAGAAATCATGTTGTTAGGCCAGAGATGCTCCTGGTTGTGCAAGAGCAGCTGCAGGTCAGCACAGCTGCTGCCTCTCTCCTTAAGAGTGAGGAGAAAACATTAATAAACAAAACCAAATCCAGTTCACCAGAAACTACAGCCATCTGTTAGATTATTAATAGGCTCATGGAAAGCACTGGCATTAATACTTCAGGAATATCTTTTTCTGGAGGATAAGGTTAGGTTAGCAGCAATTGCACTCTTAGGGACATGGAAGTATTTAAATCACTTTATTACTTTCCTTCTTCAAAACCAAATTAGTCAATTTCTCACCATCTTCCTCCAGTACAGCACCCCACTCAGATAGCGAAAGCCTTATTTACTTTCTTTTTCTTCCATGTTACCCTTACCCCAGGCCTTCTTTAGATTCCTGAAGTGTTCACCTACTTGCCTACTCATTCCTACGGATTATTCCTACTGATGAAAGTGTAGGTAAATTGGGGAATTGTCTCAATAACCTCCCAGCCCCAACTTCTGCAAGGCACACGTCACAAGTCAGGTGTGCAGAGCAAAAGCCAGGGTTGTTCTCCACGTAGAAGATCAGTAAAACATGTACAGAAATCCAATGGCACTTAAACCAGCTTTTCAATTCTTGTACCTTGAGTCTGAACTTGTGGGCTCAGGGAGAGAAAACAACTTATTTTAAACTGTCTCTATAATTTTTGAGAAGTGCCTTTAAACTGCAGCATAGTTCGCTCTTCCTCCAGTTATGATCAAGTTATTCATGTGCTTGATTTTCTTGTGAGAAAATAATAAACACTCTGTATTTACTCACACCAAATAGTTTTTCCAAGAGGAACCAAAATGGAACAGACGAGTGGCGTCTTTTTCCTTAACCTCCAGGCTTCTTGTCCTTAAAGGACAGTGAGTGGAGGAGCAGCCTCCCTTGCTTGCACCCCTGTGTTTGTTCTCTCTGCAGCAGACACAGCAGATGCTCCAGGGAGGAGGAGGCATGGCCAGCCAGCTCACATTCATGCCATTTTTCTCACGCCTGACCAGCCAGATATAGTGCAGCCCAAACAGATGTCACACAGCCCTTTCCTAGTGCCTGAGAGGGGGAACACAAGGAGCCCTGTCCTTGCAGCCTGCAAAGTGGGGACCCCGCTCCCCCCTCGCAGCCCCAGGGCTGGGCTAGTGCTGCAGAATTCACCTCTCCAGCCCAGGGATGAAACTAGTCAAGGGTGGACAGCTATAAAATGGGCCTCCCACAGATGTCAGTCAAACTACACCAAGCAGATTGAAGGTAGTCAAACAGTAGTAGTTGCTGGAGATGAGCAGAAACCAGCCGTGACAATAAAGGAAAGCAGGCAGCAGACGGGTGCAGCAGCTCAAGACCTCAACCCACTGCATACAAAAAGCAAAGCTGAAATAAGATCCAGGCTCCAGCAAAATGGACCATTTCCAAGCATTTGAAAAAGCTTCCAACAGCTGTGGGAAGGAAGAAAACTCTCACAGCCCCTGACAAGGCAAAGCAAGACAGACCCAAAAACAAGGTCTCCTCTGAAACAGAGAAGGCATTGAGTCTCTGAGGCTGGCCAGAGGGCACACTCAGCAGGCAGGCGCCTGCTGCTTAACCATGTTTGAGGAAAATCCTCCTTCAAGATATTTGACCAGACTTGCCCACCCAGAAGACCCCCAAGAAACCAACACAGCCGTAAGTCATGTTTTGGGGGATCAGGAAAAGACGGAACCAGGGGACAACAGCAACACCTCCGCTTCCTCCGGTGACTTGGCAGCAAACCCAAACCTGCAGCATCACCTGGCACATCTGAGGAGGCTGATGTCCAGGCAGAAGGCAGAGTATGAATCTGAAATTGCAAGGTAAAGGATTTTAACAACTATGAAGCTTGAGGGAAGGGATCTCTCCCTACTGTGTGTAGGGTCTTTGCCTGGGAGCAGGGTCTACAGACGCTGCTGCAGTCACCACCATAGCACTGTGAATGTCAGCCAGGACACAGCATTACAGGATTAGGCTAGCAATTATTCAGTTAGTTGAAATAATTTTCATGTCAGATGCATGAGAAACTCCAGAGCATCCATAAATTTTTTTTGCAGAGATGCACAGAGCTCTTGAAAAGCCTCTGTTCTATTGTGTATTATTCTACTTCTCCTTAATCCAGTATTAAACTTTTCTCTAGGGAAAAATGTGCAGCCTTCCCCCCAGCATTATCAGCAAGTCATTATTCTTTACAAATTGCAAGTCATGAATTTTAACAGCTCAGAGGAAAGTGTTCGTTAAGTGTTTTCCCTGGTTTGAAGATTAGAAATTGAACAGAGATTTAGCCATAGCTTGTTATCAAGGGAAAAAAGGAGAAATATTTCCAGGCTCCACTTTGCAAATAGTGGAGCAAATTTGCTTTTCTTGTGTCATTTAAAAGGAAAGAACATTTCAAATATAATATTGTTCACTAGTTATAAGTTACAGGTATGTTGTGCAAATTGACTGTTTGATTAAATCATAACATACCTCAACATGTCTCATCAGAAGAGACAGTAAGTATGTAAGAAGAGATGGTAAGTGCGTAATGCTGAATTACACTTTGCTTGACCATTATGCAAGGAAAAAAATCCATTTAATCTAATTTCTTGAAGAACTATTCACTAATTTCTTCATAGTAAAAGGAGCTCTTCCTACATTTCAGCTTTTTTTTTTTTTTTTAAATCTCTTTGCTGTATTCTGCTTGTTTTTCCTTGCAGTTCAAGGGATTCTGCAATACAAGCAGAATCTTCAGTGTTTCCTTAAATATTTTGTATTGCCAGTTGCTGTTAAGGCTGATGTAATATTCCACTACAAAAAAGCCCAACACCAAAACAGACTCCTTTGGCCATATGGTTATTTATATCATAAATCTGGATGACTAAAATGGCAACTTTTAATACATACCACCACAAATTGCAAAAGTATTGGGGATGCCAATACTTATATGTATGGGAACATATGTTAAAAAGGCTAGCTTTAAAAAAACCTAGAGCTTTATTGAGAAAGAGGAGGAATAAAAATACTCCTGTAATTCACAATGTCTTCCCAACAGCCTGGAGCAGCGGAACAGAGAGTTGCAGCTGGAGATTAAGGACATGCATTCAAAACTGGGACAGCAGCGTGAGTGGTCCAGTCTTGCAGAGATGAAAATAGAAAATGCAGAGAGAGCAAAGGAAGATGCAGAGAGAAGAAATGAAATGCTTCAAAAAGAAATGGAAGAGTTTTTTGAAACCTTTGGAGAAATTAACAGATGGAAATAAACAGAAATGTGTTTAGTTTAAAATAGAGCTTAAGCACAAACTGAAATTGAGGTCGACTGTAGAAGAAAGGCTACACCCTGATTCCAGCATATCCTATTTCGGAGGGGAAATAAAAATCCCAACAGTAAAACCAGGGCTGACTATTATAAAAGTGAGCAGTTGATACAAACTGCTTGGAATCCATGAACCCCGGGAGCTCTGCACCCCCCTGCTAATGCCAGGGATGCTTCTCTCACCGCTGAAAAAAATCTTTCCAGAGCTTTGCACTCCCAGCTCCCAGGCCAGCCTTTGCAGTGTGCTGGGAAAGCATCCCAGTGGTTTTTGGCCAGCCTTGAGTCTTCTGCTGGTACACTAAATGCCTAAGTGGCTGGGTGGCTTTAATCATGGGGTGTCACGCTTGCTGGAGTGTGTTTTACCAGTCACCTAAGGTCCCATAGGAACTACATAGGCTTTAGTGCTGAGCTTGTAGCTGCATCCCAAAATCAGCTGCACCATTTAGGGGACAAATACAGAGTAACAGTAAGGGAATGTGTTACTATCTCCCCATAGTTCCCACCAGCCCTGTGCCTGGGATCCAGAGTTGTTGCTGTGTAATTCCAGTCATCTGACCGAAGGGTTATTTACTCATGGAGTAGGTCTCTACATCACCATTTGCTCCTCCAGATTATCATCAGCCTCTCTGCAGGACTCCCATAAACTCACATTAGTCCTAACCCCAATACTGGCAGACAGACTCCCTCCCTCCCATCTCAGAGCTACCACTCTCCACACGGGAAATGTGTTAAGCATTAATGGCACAGATGCAGTAAAATACCAATAAAATAACTACTGTTTCTTTTAATCCACTACAGAAGAAATTTAACACGAACAGCAGCATTCTCATATTCAAATCTGTACTGAATTGGAGATTATATGGGAAAAGCACATGGGTCATTATCTACTCTTGAGCAAGATTAAATGCAAGAGTGACCGTCTACTTGATAATTCTGTATCTCACTAAATCAACTCATAACATGTAAGCAGAAACTGCACAGATGTTTTTCTTGTTCCTCAGAGAAAAGTAAGCAGCTTGCTTTAAGATCAAGGAAGTGAATAAAAATCCCAGTCTTATCCCACAGGGATCATGGAGTGAAGCAGCCCTACCCTGTTCCATGCCCAGGGCAATGCTTCAGGCCCTCTGTTAGTTCTTAGTGCCAGCCAACCCCTTCCATGCACTGCTCAGTCTCCACCAGGGCACCCTGGAACTCCACCTTGTTTCTTTGCATCCTTACCTTCACACCAAGGAATCATTAACTGAGCAGTTTTAAATTTTAATTCCCTGCATTTCCATTCTTCTTCTTTCTTTCTTTCTACTCCCCACCCCTGCCTCATCTTCCGAGGCCTCATTATTATGAAAAATCCCCACACTTCTGAAGTCTTATTTTCCTCAAAAACTATTTGGATTTTGTTTAATGAGTTGCCTCCCTCCTTACTTTTCTAGAACTGTCCTGCCAACTTCAAGAACTTGCAAGAAACATAAAGAAAAGGTATGGCATAAGGCAGGGGGCATAACTAGGTAATGCTAAAGTCCCTGCACATACAGCACAGTCCTATCTAATTGTTTTGGTTTGTTTCTTATCTAATGAATTGAATCAGGTCTATCCTCTGTAGCTGAATTAGCAATATGAAAAATATCAGACACAGAGGAGCTTTGAGACCTAGTGGGCATCTCTGCTTTATTGAGATACTCTGTTGCAATGCCATATAGAGATTAGATAAAGCTTCCAGTTCTCCTCAGAAGAAATGGCAAAATTGCTGTTAAAATTATTTCATTGTCATAGGTGAAGCTTTTGCAGTATCAAAATCTGTCTGAGAGCCCCAGCCAGCTATCCATAGAGGCAGCTATGTTAACCCTTCATTCAATATTAGGAAAACCTCTGTGAAAAGCAATTAGTTCAAAGCAGCAATGAAGTTTTATTTCACTTTCCCCTGTTACAGCAGGCAGCTTTGCAAAGTGCTGGAAACCTCATCACTGTCTTTGCAAGAATACTTACCTTGTCCTCAAAATTATTCCAATGGAACTATTTTTTCAAGCTTGCCATACCTCTGTCTTGTTCAGTGTTAAGGACAACATCATACACAAGGTGAAAATTATTCCAAAGTCCTTTTAAATACATACATACATATACACAGACATATAAGGCCAGCAGCTTATCTGAAACTTGCAAGAAAGGCTGACAATCTGTTCATGACACTGCTCAGGCACAGGGATGGGAACACAAGCTGTCAGTATTACCAGGCAAGCTTCTCCCAACATAAAAAGCCCAGATTTCAAAATACACTTGGCAATAAACCCAAGGGCTGTTAGTGTGTCAAAATGTTCCAGCTAATCAAGAAAAAGCAGCTCCAACCAATCTCTTAAAGCTGTTTTTTCATTCATTTGTTGTACTTAGTTTTTTGTTAGCTGGAAACTAAAGCAGTAACTGAAACTTTATGCTGTAAGATAACTAAGAGTATACATCATTTTGGTTACATAAATTATTCCACTTCAAGAAAGGAAGAAGAAAAAGAAAACATTGCAACAAGTAAATAAGACACACTGCTCAAATCATTTAAGTATACATTTTAATTTATTATTTTACAGTGGCTTTAGTACTGTTTTACAATAAGGTTTTTGAAGAAAAAAAACCTCAAAAAGCTTCAGAATGAGGCTTCAACTAGCACTTCAGAACTAGTTGTTGACAGCTTTCCTTATGAAATTCTAGGTTTCTTTTAAGAAAATCAGTCCAAAAACAAGGAAGCATGACTGCTGTCCATAAAAAAAAATAAGCAAAACCCAATAACTTTCTAGTCATCCTGAAAACAAAGTCCAGCATCAGATGAGATAGCCACTGCATTGGAAGGAACATGTTCCTATTGCACAAGCATCAAGAATGAGATATGACAATCAAAGCCTAATTTCATAGGCAGAAGAGGCCACATGTACCTATATAATTGGACTTCAAAGAGCATCTTTCTTCTGAAATTATATACCATACTATAACTAATATTAAGGCCATAAAATCAGAACACTGTAACAAGTGATAGGGCTTGATGCTACTTTTTGTGACATTTGGTAGACAGGTGGGAAAGAGGGCCAAAACAAGACATACAAAGCATTCTGAAAGGAGGTAAAACTTGAAGGCATTTCAAAATAAATTCCCAAAGAAATAAGGTTTGAAGGGGGTTTATTTTGAGCCATTATATAAACTGGATTTCATAACAAATTGCTCAAGGAACCTAATATATTCTTTAATATCATGTGTTCTGGAGTACACTATAGACTGTATTCTCTGGAATTAACATTTTAATTGTTAAGAAAACAGTTAATTATTTCTATTTGTTATTCCCTCTTTAAAATAGATGAACACTCTATAATCTTTATATATAATCTAAATGACCAGGTAAGGCTTCACTGCACTGAATTAACTGCACATAGGCATCTGTGACTTGCTCTTAACTGGGTACCTGGATTACCCTAAACTGCTAAAATCACCTGGGGAACCCAACACATCATGGAATTTAAAGAAAGGGATAGTTATGTATTGCTATCTTTTCAAACTGTGTCCATTTTATTAGTGTATTACACACCTCAAAGCAATAGCTCCAAGGAAGCAGTAACTACCGTGGAAGTTTAAACATTTTACTTTAAGAAAATATGGGAGTCTGATGAAGCTGACAACACACATTCATCATTTTATAGTTTGGCTTGCCACCATTTAAGAAAATACAGGTATCAAAACCAGACAAATACACTGCTAACCATCTGTTACATTTTCTTTTAAAAAATTAGCACCAATTTAAGCATCTGAATTTATAGAAAAGCTAGTGATACTCTTCATTTTTTTCAAAAGTTTTTCCCCCACAGAAGACAATACAATAACATATGCTTGTGGGTATTAAATTAGTTTTGCTATCAGTAACAAATACAACTTTTGTTTCGGGTAGTGAACATAAAATGTTGTTCTTACTCAATTACTTTCTTCTCTGCTTTTGTTATCCTAAGAAATTCTGGAGCACTGAACTACAGACCTGGGAAACAAACACACAGGTACTTGCTTATGTCCACCCTGAGAACTCTCAAGGGTTTGGACTAGAATTTTAGAGCATGGACAGTGTCTTCTGCACATATTGCAGCAGAGACAACAAGAGGATGTTCTGGCCTTAGCACAGCATATACAGCTACCTCATGATGCATAGCCAAAAGTTAATAAAATGCTTTTTTGTTTAAGAAAAAGAATCCTAGCTCATAGCTAGCTGATCTAGCTACAGGAACAAACATGGTTGTATCTTTACCTAATAAATAGGTAGGTAATCACATTGCTATCAGCCTACCACCATTTGCATACAAGATGTTTCTCAAATGATCTCTTACTATGTGTTAAACTTCAGCCCATAAAAACAATTTTTCATTTGCAATCTCTGAAAACAGGTTTGTATTTAAAGGATATCAGAATAAGTAAAGAATGCAACCAAAATTTAAAATTTTTTTCAGTCATTCCTTTTTACACCATATAATGGTTGTACTGAGAGGTAAAAGTGCTTCAAACCCAGCAATTAAAAGAATTGATTTTTCTTGTGCAAAACTGCAAGCACCTGTTTAAAAAAAGAAGCAGCAGCATCAAGGAATAAAAACTTAAATAGCTAAATGTATTTTCTTTAGTTTGTTTTGAATTTTTGGACCAAAATAATTTGCCATATTTTCAATAAGAAATTGCAGAAGAGTGCATCTTACTAGTTCAGTTTCACACTGGACTTGTTGAACTCTTTGAAATAGTGGACCCAGGTAAATTTGTAACCACAAAGCAACACTATGGGATTGAAATGCAACAACTTAAATTTTACCTACAAAAAATAAAAGAGTAATTTTATGGAACACAAAGAGAAACAATGGTTATCTCTTCAAATTCCTCCAGTGGGAACATGAGAAAATATGGTTTATGAAACGCATTAGTTTAGCTCCAGATATTTTTAGCATGCAGAGCGGGCAAAAATTAAAACTGATTTGGTAAGTTGTTACAAGATGTTAGAACATCAGTATCACTCGTGTAATAGTCAAGTTAAAACATATGTAAATAATGAGTCAGAATACATTTTTTCTGTCATATTTCAACATGTTTTAAAAATCCTTAAAAATACTCTGGAAATGCAAAGAAATCATTAGATTAGTCTATAGGAACTCAAGTACAAATTCTGCATCTGGATGCAGGTGTCCCAGGACCAAAACCAGTTTTGAGCAGGAATTACTCAATGCACATCCCTGGAAAAAATTTGGTTCCCAGTGTATGGTATCACTAAGTTTAGCATCAAGCCCTGATAGAATCCATATGACATATGTAGAATATACAGACAAAGGCTGTTCAGCATTTACCCCCCACCACACAAAGTCCTTCCATTTCAAGTGTGACAATTCAAACAAAAAGTTCCACACAAACTGTAGTGCTGCAAGACTGAACCCATACTCCAGACCAGCATCATGTTCAGGGAAAGATTTGTCTGCATTCTCACATTGGAACACACCAAACAAGAGGACTGCAATTCTGCCCAAAGAAATGTTGTCCACTCTGTTCTTAGAGGCTTGATATGTCAGCTGTGTTTTAAATGTCTAAATCCTACTTCATTCATAAAATGATAATTTGCAGCCAAATAAAATCAGTTCTAAAAAGGAAATTGATTTAAGGCCCTTCCTTTAAGAAAAAAATAGAAATTATTTTGGTTTTTTAACTAATTTTGAATAAACACATATACTCTGTTAGGACTTAAAAAAGACAAAGAAAACCTCTAGAGCCCTCTGATTACTAATAGTTTTTGAAATTTACCAACCAACTTGTCAGTTTCCAGTCAAGGTGGAGTTTATTTTTACTATTTTGACAAAAAATTAAAACCCATACTGGAAACATTACAAAACTTCAAAGGCTGTTTGCAAGCACTAGTTTCCAGTCATTAGACTAGTTTATTTTGTATAATCCATGCAGACAAAGCCTTATTTTGACATTCTTTTCAATAAAAACAACCCTATACTTCTCATATCACAGTATTTCCTCAAAGCAAGCTTACAGGCAGCTTATCCAGATTTCAAAATGTCAAACTTCGCTTTCTAAGATTTGGTTCTTTTGAGGAAAAATGATGCAAGCACAGATGAAATGAACTGTTTAAAACATACTCCATTTCTGCAATGCCATTCAGCTACTCAGAGTTCATAGATTTAACATAATGTTTCTGGTCAATAATCTGATTGATAGCCATAAATCCCTCTTTTTTTCAGGTGAGCAGTTAAGATTACAGATTGTATCTATGTTGATCAACAGTTACTTTTAATCATATTTCATAAATTGTTTATGTATACTGCAGAAGTGTTAACACTATACAAAGTCTCCCATAAAGAAAAAGTAACATTCATGTTTACAAAACTGAGCAGGTTTTTTAATATATATGTGTAAACACACTCACATATTCTTAATCTTTAAATACATATAAATATTTATAAATGCCAAAGTGCAAAAAAATGGTCAATTGCATCACTTTACATACATGATTTTAGTCTTAGGAATAAAAGTGATTATATTGCACACCAAACTCTCTATAAACTTCTGAGCCCCTGTCAAGTTACATGTGCATTTCAGTTTCCATCACTAATGAGGTTTTTTGGCATTGACAACCACTTCACACACATGGCACTGAACTTCACCTGCAGTCAGGAATACAACTATATGGATACAATCTGCATGCAGTGTATTTATGCTCTACATGTGTACACTGAAACAGCATGGGAATTTAAGCATGCATCTATTCTGCATGCATTTAATGAAATATAATCTCTACATGTGCCTTTTGAAATTGATTCTCATTCAGGATATTAGCAATTTGGTTTTGAATGATACTGCAATCAAAATCCACAATATTCACAGTCATTTCATGCATGCTCTGAAGTAACAATATTTCTGTAAAACTGCAAAGCTTCAGTGTGATGCCACATTAAGAAAATAAGGTATGAGACAGCTTTTCCTAGAGCATGATTTACAAATAAACTCAGGGGCTGTTTTGTTTTCAAGGTAACAGTATGCACTAGAAGAACATCAGATACCAGTTCATATCTTGAAGGTAGGGCAGCAGTGTTAATAAACAACATTTTAAGAGAATTTGAATCACAGAATAATACAGGTTGGAAGAGACCTGGAGGTCATCTGATCCAACTGCCCTTGTTCTGAGCAGCCCAAGTCCAATAAGAAAAATGTAACTCTGTGAATTTCCAAAAAAAAACCCCCATGAAAAAAAAGTCTTTGTTTCATTAAGTCTTCTAAAGCAGTAACTGTCAAAATGAACAGTGTAACTTCAGTTGAAAAAGAGAGAAGTCTTGAAAAATGAAACCCCAGTAGATTAATTCCACGGTGAATCCTAATGTGCGTTTTGAATATGTGCTTTCAGTAATTTTAATTTTTAAAATGCAGAAGAACAGCAACCTGTGCTGTTCTGTTCTATGGTAAGTAGTTATTTTAAAATGTTTTTTTCCAGCGACAAAAACGCACTAAAAATATTTCACATACACTGGCAGTATAAAAAGATAAATTAACCTATCTGTAGGTTTAAAACTGAGCAACAAGGAAAAAAAAAAACAAGCTCAAATATCCTGCAATTCCATTAAACAGGATTTTAAAAATGCAAGATTCCAGGTGATAGTTCTGAAGCAAACATCATATTAACTACTTCATTAATTCATTTTAAGCTTCTAGGATAATATAACCTTAATGTATTTGCTACAGCAAATTCAACTATTGAAAAGGAGTACAAATTTGGCTAAGTCACTATGTTTTAGAAGTTCTATTTATATATTCAAGTCGAGAATATCTGGATCAGCAGCTAAATATAGTGCCTTTAAAAAAGTGGTGTTTTACCTCATCTTGCACATCTCTATTACACTTACATAGTTTACTTTCACACACACAAGATCCTTTAGCAAAATTTCTCAGCTGTGCACTTCCAAGTGAGTGTGCACAACTTCACAAGTGTGTGGCATAATGCAAAATGCAACTTAAGCCCTACTCTGCTGCAAACATTTTCTAATTCAACATATTGTGCAATGGACCAGGCAGTATTTACATTATCTGGTTCTGAAAACTGCATTGATAAGCCTGCCATGAAACAGCAGACTTACCTGCTCCTCCTCTTACCTGATGCTGTGTTAAGAAAATGTGTATTACTTATGTTCTCCTCCCCCAGTACAAATAGAGGGGGTTTTCTTCATTCAGGAATTAATTTCTACTACCTAAATACTTAATTTACAAGTGACTCAAAACTACTGTATTTTTTTTTCTTTATTACTTGCTAGATAGAATCAACCCATTAAAATAATGGAAAACATTAATGCAGCTCTTTTTGAGGCTACAAGTCTCTCCAATTCATCTGTCCTTTTATCAGAGTTTGCAGTGAATGAAGAGCATCAGAGATATTTCCTTTTCTATTTGATTTTGTTAAAGGATCAGTATCACAAGCTAGAAAGTACTGAACATTTTAACACTCTCTTCTATACAGGCATTGCTTCACAGGTAAAGATTCAGTGAAGCCACTGTATCTTCCATTCACCCACATTTACAAAACTGAGAAAGTTAGAGACATTTCCTCATAGGTGAAATACAAAATAATAGCTACATTCTTTAAAATTCACTTTTGTCTCTTCTACAAGAAGATAGAATCATTAGACGTGATGACAGAAAGGGCTCAATTAAAAAAAAGTGCTATGTGGAAGAATAACTGCCCTTTAAACATAGTACTGAGACTGTTCATTGTGAGGGTTGACACTTACATACAACACTCCAGTCCTTAAATAATGCAAACTGCCAGTCACACCTTAAAACGTTTCACAGAGACTATACATTCAACAAACCTACCAACAAGCAATACTGTACTAAAATGTAAACAACCATCGTGTCACAGAAGCCTGCCAGTTGGGACTGAAGATTCATGAACCACTTAAGAGGAGTTATTGGCTAAAACTCTACTATAACTGCTCACCTGAAATTGGCTGAAAAAAAGAAAAGCCCACAACAGTGCCTAAATTTAAATTTTTTTGTTCTTCAGACATTGATTTACTTTCATTCTACAACATTAAGCAGGCAATTTCATAACAACCGAGTAAAAAAACAGGCATTACTTTAGCAGAACATGCAGAACATGGAGTTTTTCTACTTGGTTCCATTAACTTACAAGCAATTTGGGGCCAATGGAAGCAAGAGTTCTTTAACAAAGTCAAGTCTGCAATCCTGGCTGATCATCGACATCCTTCAAGGGGTCCTGTCAAGGCATCGAGGCTGCTGTCTGTATCTGAGGCCAATGTTTGCTCTGTTGACATGGATGAAATGTCATTGATAGATGATGACTGGGAAGGACTGGTGTTGCTATTCACTGCTGCATCTGTGCTAAGTAAACCAAACATAATAAAATCTGAGGCAAGACAATACTGCAAGTACAAATAACCACTATTCTAGACTCTGAGCATCGCTTTGCTCACAGAAATCCTTAGAAAAAAAGGTAAACATAGAATTATTTTTATTTTTCTCCCTCTGTGAGGAGGAAGGAAAAAAAAAAGGCAATATATGATGTGAATAGCGACCTGAGCATCAAGAAACCTAACGGAGTTAACAAAAGACAGTACAATATTTCAGTTGCTGAACCAAGACAACAGTAGCAAAAATCAAGTATTCAATCATGGGCATAAATACTGTGCATTATTAACCATTCTAAAACAAGAAGCCCTAACACTATTTAACCCTGCATGAAAGGGATTCACTCATGCAGAGCCACAGAATTCAGCATAAAAGACAACAATGTAACAGCTGATATACCATGGTATTGATTATTTCATTTGATGACTGAGCCCTTCCACCAGAAAGCAGCTCAGGGTGTTGGGACACACAAAGGACTTCGTAACAATTGCTGCACATGGACCTCCAAAGGCTGAGCAGAATCTTGGAACAACAAAATTTTTGCCCACCTGGATTATTAAGCAGGATTTCTTCACTCACAAGTGCCATGTACCACATGTACCATGCGTCACACTTACAGCAGAACTACTGGAACAATGACTAACCTGAGGGCTGATCTTTTACCACACCATTCTTGCTCCTTTCTTCCCAATCCATTACTTCTTTGTATATTAATTCTTAAGAGAGAGGGTAGGAGGAACAAGAGGAGAAAAGACACAAAAAAGTGCTGTAAGATCACAGACTTGCATGCTATTAATGTATGTGTAAAGATTATTGATTTCTTAATTGCAATAGCAGGTTCCAATCAGGTACATAATCCAGCACACATGGATTGCTGGGCACACATTAATACTAGAAGTTATTACAATAAATATAATTTGTCATGCTCACTTTTTACCTTTCCATTCTTCAATTGCATGCTCTCTTTCTTCTAATTGTGCATCATAGATCTGAGGTGGGGGCTACAAAGAAAAGAAACTACTGATCACAACTTAAACAAATTGAAAAAACACTATTTTTTTAGCATTTCATTTCCTTTATCTTTGGCAGACTGTTCTCTATACCTCAAATTACTATTCATTTTACAATTCCAGAATCTGCTTTTAAAACTTTCTTCCCACTGGAAGGATGCTCAAAAGCACCAACTAAAATTAAACCAATCATAAAGCTTCATGGGGCCTTAGAAGTGACCTTTTCAAAAAGCTCTAGATTACCAGAACTGAGGCAACTCTTCCCATAATGTAAAAGGAGCTACCAAAAATACATTCCAAACTATTAATTTCACTTCAGCAGCTGTTCTTCAGGAAATTCTGCACCTAATGTTATCTGAAAGCTTTATCTGTGACTTTTGTTAGCCAAAGAATGAGTTCAAAACATGCTGTTGATTGAAACTAATTGCACTCGTCTAACATTAGCTATCTCTTTATCTTAAAATTAAATTTAAATGCAAACTTACAGCTTCTGCTTCAGCAGGATCATACCAGACAGTAATATAAGGATGACGTAAGGCTTCATCTACAGAAATTCGCTTGTCTGGATCTACTACAAGCATTTTTGATAATAAATCTCTAGCTTGACTGGCTAGAAAATAAAAATGAAAAGAACACACATGAAAAAGAAATGTAGAGTTTAATGCCTGATACAGCCAACAAACACTGGGAAACAGATGACATACACTGTAACCATTTTCTGAAGTATAAGCCTTTTAATAAGTTCCATTTACTGGTGTGACACAAGAATACTTAACTATTATTTCTATAGGGTCAGGTAAATCTTGCTGTGTACAGATTTAAAATCAGCTGTGTAGAACCAAAGCTCCACATCTGGTCATGTCCAGAGAAGCATTAGCCTGCACTGTCAGAACAGGCCTAAAGATGCAAACTTTCCCATGCTGTTATCTTTTTTTCTTTTTTTTAAATGAGGTCACGATCCTTCACTGTAAAAGACATTTTACCCAAAACATAAACAATGCAGCTGACACCAACTTGAACACTTCTGCTGTCACATGGATCACAGTTTATTTGGCACTAACTACTGACCATAAAACACATTAAACATTTTTATTAAACTTCACAAAAATACATATTGGTACGGTTTCAACCTGATGTCTCTAATACCAAACCAATTCTCCTTTTAAAGGTATTCCTGCATGGTAACTGACATGGCAATAAATGGCGTTTTACTGACATTTCTCTTTATTCTAAACAATCATTTTAATAAATAAATAGGCTATAACAAATTATTTTTTAACTTTTATTTTTTTTACCAACTATAGACTACAGTAAGGTAAATTTTAAATTTTAATACCAAGTATCTGAAGTCAAAGTATTGCCAAAATTAATTATAAACACATATCAGCCAGAAAAATATAATTGCAAATAACCTCCATAAGAGAACACTGCAGAGATCATTTAAGCAACAGACATTATTCAATACAACAAAATAAGAGAATTAAACAGAATACTAGGAACAGGAAAGTAGTTCCATATTTAATGACTACTATGAAGATCTCAGATGTTGTAAAGGAAAGAAAGGAAAGATGTTGTAAAGGAAAGGAAAGAGGTAATCAGCTTCTAATGCTGACATCTATTGCAATAAACATTTTATATTAGCTTTTTTTTAAAAATTAAGTGTATTGCAGACAGTATAAATTAATATATTTTAAAGAAAATGATAAAAAACTCGCCTTACTTTTTAACTTGTCACGATCTGATTCTGATGGAAATATCCAGTCTGGAAAGAGTTCTTCAAATTTAATACCAGGATATTTTGGCCTGTTTTCTACATAATTCCTCACTGTAGGCTGTAATTTCTTCATGAACTCTGCTGATGGTGTTCCTAGTTGTTCAATAACTTTATTCCATTGATCAATATCTGCACCATATCTTTAGGAAAATCAGCTGGAGAATTTGAAGTCTGCACTATACAAAGATTTCACTTACAGAAATCTGAAAAGTTAATGAAAACTTGAACAAAGGACACAAATATGAACTTCATTCTAACATCAACAGTACTCTGAGCTGCCATGCAAAAACACTAGAGTGACACAACAATAAGACTCAGATTTTTCAATCTTAAGGACAGGCTAGAAGTGCTGCACAAAGCATTATGCTTAAGTATCTTTTGCCAATTGTTATCTATTGGCTAGTATTGAAAACAATACTTTTTTCAGCTCCAAAAGAGGCTTTATTTAGCAATTATAAAACAACAGACAAGAAAAACTGCTGTTGAATCTTCTGAATTAGAACATAGCACCACCTACATCGAAGATTCTTGAAGGTAGGGAAAATACATGAAAAAACAAAGCACAAATACATCCCATTCAAAGTAAAGAATTTTGTGCTGGTCTCGTAAGGAAACTAGGGCTTGGGTTGTAGGATTTTCTGGGGGACTGATTGGATGGTTGTTTGTGTTTTGTTTTTTTGTGTTTTCTTTTTGGGAGGTTCAGGGGTTTTTTGTTTGTTTTAATTTCCAACTTTAGGAAAGATTCAAAACAGTTCTGAACAGTGAATCCAGATTCCTGTAGGTTTTTAATAAGTTCTTTTGTTTAACTGTATCAACTATCAAAGACTACTTTGTCCTTAAACTATGAATTTAAATACTTTATAGGAACTGCATTTACAAGCTACAATTTAAAATATTGCCTCTTGTTTCTTCTGGACTGTCCCTTCTAGCTCTTTCAAGTGAAGAGACTTCCCCTAGAACACGGGGATGCTTGGTTATAGGGATACCAGAGTCTGCTCTGAACAAGTCTAGAACGGATAAAAAAAAGCTCATTTATCACTCTGAGATGACACTGGAGTGGTATTCCTGATATTTACGTTTACTCGGATTTACACTTTACAATCTTTCTGATAAAAAGACTGTGCAACTCCAGCAGCAAACATTCATAGCTAACATTTATAACCTAGCACTTCAACCTATCCATTCTCAGACAGATTTTGTAACAAACCAACAAATTTGCTGCACTTTGAATTAAGATGCATTTAAAAAACACTGAGGGTTTTTGTTTTTATTTCAGTTAGTGAGCCAAAAATACAACCAGGAATATATGCACAGTCACTGCTTCATGCTAAGAATTTAGGCATCTGATACCAAGACAGGAAACTATTTTTGCTTACTGAATATATTCCAAGAGGAAAACTACACTCAAATGAAAATTAGGAAGTTAACTCTCATGCTAAACAAAGCACAAACAAATATAATTTAACAAACATCAGGAAATTTTGTTCCAAACCGGAAAACTGATTTCTGCAAGATCTCCACCAATCTAGATTCAAGATGATGTTTTTCCTTTGAGTAACAGCACTGTGATTAGTCAGCAAATCAAATTAAAGTCCAGTCTGTCGTGGTCTCAGGCACTGGGGGGAGGGCAGAAAACCTCAATGACCTACCCCACTTTAGTAATAAAAACTGGGGGGAAAAAACACCTATGAAAAAAGCAAAATGAAAAAAAAAAATCCCCCCAAAAGTATTGGACTTGAAATAAGGTAAGTCTGTTACCAAAAACTGAACAAGAAGAAAATCTTAATTTTAATGTGAAGTGTGCAGAGTGCAAAGTGAACACCCTTGCAATGTGCAGACAAAATTACCCTTCCTGTTCCTGTAACCTCAACTTCTCTGACCAGAACTTCTCTGGGAGAAGTTGAAAACAAAAGTCCTTATGACAACCACAATAAAGCATGATTTTTCCCAAGAAAGAATGAATCACACTTTTTGCATCATTCAGTCAATTTGCTTCCTTCACCACCTGGGCAGAAAGAGCATAAAAACCACTCTGATGCTGTTGGGTTTTCCCTTACTTCATTTTAGCTATCTACCTTGCTTGTTTTTTCCATGGTTCTCCTTTCCAGTGCAACAACTGCCAGTAACTCAAGAAAGTAACTAGAAGACCCAGTTCATCCTCCACAGAACCAGTCAGGAGCATCTCAAGTCCAGAGCTCTGCTCCCAATATCCCAGCAATTGCCTTTGACCATATGGGAAAATACAAACTACTGAATCTAGAAGTAGGCTTCCTGGAAGACTTTCAAGGGCATGTCATTAGGCAACATGCTGAACTTGGTTCCCTGCTCTAAATCCCTGAATACTACGACATTTTAAAGGTAAAAAAACCACCAAAAAAACAAAAAAAACAAGACTAACAAAACGCCCTCAAAATAGATCCCCACAAGAATGGAAAGCTTCATGACCCTGCACACCACTATGCCTCATAAACCACATTCTCAAAACAATCCTGTAGCTGGTAGTAAAAGAAAGCAACAATCTGAATGAAGCATGTATCAGTTAGGAAAAGTCTCAACCCCTGGAACAGCTCAAGATACACACTAAAGAAAACTTCAAGTCTCACAAGAGGCAAAAAAACTCATGAGCATAGATGTGAGCTTTGGTAAGATACCAGGGGAGCAGACTCCTTGAAACCTAGACTGGTGGAGCTTCAGTGACCTCCAGAGAACCACAGGTCATAACTTGCACACTCAGTAAGTCCAGACAAAATTTCCTTCATTAATTAATGAATAAAACAAAATAGCCCATGCTAACATGCAGGTGAAAGACACATAACATACATGAAGAATTGTGTTAGGTTGGTCTGAAGGCCTCAAAAGGTCAAACAATAAGTATAGAAACAAAGAAAGGAGGAAAACAAAGACTGATTAGAGAATTAATAATTTGTTTTATTAAATAATGCATGATCAACTGCTGAAGTTTAGTGTCATGAAAACTACCATTTAAATTGAAAGTCCTCCTCTGTAAGATACATAGGTATCTGTGAACATGTAATTTGATTGTCTTAGTGGTGTACTCAACTTTTCCTTTGTAACAAGCAAAAATATTATATTCTCTTCATTTATAACTTTTTCTTGGATCACAGGTAGCTACAGCTTCTTATGAGCTGTAGCCATAACTGGCAATTGTGGTTTAATTAAATTCTGGATTCTAATTATTTACTGATCAGTTTTGAATATCTAGACCTAGAATACTACTACTTTGTAAGATATTATTTGTAAAGGATGAATTGGTTTTGCTCCAATTTTTATAACTGGAACTGATAATGAGTCAAACGTTTTAAATTTTGTTTCTAGGGAAATATTTTGAATTACATAAAAATCTTCAAAGAACATTTACTTTATTAAATTATCGCTGATGTTCACTTAATGCAGTGCAAAGAGTTGTGATCCAGTGATTATTGAGATTTACAATCACTAAGGCATGAAAACATATACATGAGGGGTTTGTTTTTAATACAGAAGTATCTCCTACACTTACTACTGCTTAAGGCGGCAGAATTTCATCATGACAAATCTGTGTCAAAAATATTAGAGGGAAGAATGGAGGAATAACAATATTATAGAAAAAGCAAGTCCAAAATAAAATATCCATAGAATGAAGAAAAACTCAAAAAGAAATTTTCTTTTTCATAATAAGTAACAGCAAGAAAAAAAACAAATATTTCTCATGCAGTGTGCTTACAATTAGGACACTGCTATCCAGAAAATGCTAATAAGCAAGAAAAAAAATCTGAAACTCAAAAAACTGTACAATAAAAAAATGAGTCTACTGTTCAAAACAAATTGTAAGCAAAATCCATGCATAGTAAAAAGTAACTTTGTAACTTTGCTTGTAACAGTTATCCACAGAGACCAAAGGTAGGAAATTCACTCACTGCTATTTATATTTTAAAACCTAGCAGTAACCTTTTTTTAAGCTACAAAAATGGAAGCTCTTAATATAAATTCTATGGGTTAAACCAGTACAAATTACATTAAATATTGTCTGCCACGAAAATAAAATTGGAAGTTCAACAATTTAGCTAATGGCACTAATTTCAAATAGTACAGTAGATCTATTAAACCTTATTACTGAAAGTATTTTTTTATGCTTTTATACTTATACAGATCATAATAATTGTGTTTCTGTTGGAAGTGGAATGGGATTCAAGGATGACTAGGGAAGGATACGATCAGTGCCTTGGAATATCACACAACCTTTCACCAATTCTCCCATGATGCAACCAACTGACCAGATATCAACTGAAAGTAAAAATGGAATGATCAAATTATGAAGTACCATGAACCAAAGTGACAAAAACAAACAAAAACATCTAACGTCTACAAGAAAACACAACAATGTGGAAAACCAAACCAGTAACATGAATTTTCAATCAACACCAACTGACTGTTGCTGAATTTTGTTATTAGCATTTTCTAAAACATAATTGGTGTTTATATTTCTGCAACAACCATGAAGGATACAATCTCTTCCTGGGAACAGGACTTTATGGAGGACCATTTCTGCCATAATGCACCCAACAGACCAGATATCCACTATCATATGTTAGGTGCAACAAGGACAAAAGATTAAAGAGTTTTTTTTAAATACCACCATTATGTCTTTGTATACTTACACTGTATTCCTACACTCCTGCAGATAATTTACTTTTTGTCCCATCCAGAACAGCTTCTACTCAAGTTCTGATGCACATCAGCACTTGTTATACAAGCTGCCTTGTACTATAATCAAAAGGGTTTTTTTCATTCTCTTTGGGCCAGCAAGGTCCTACAAGTCCCTTGCTTTGTACAGCCAAAGTTACATTTATACAAAATGCATGGCATGCCCAAGTCCCTGTGATAAAGCAAAAAGACACACTAGTACAGAATTCCAGAGGAGGCAGGGTAAAAATCAGAAGGTAAAACCCTCAATAATTCAAGTCTAGGACAAGTTTCTTGCCAACAGTTTGTTGGCTGAACATTCAATACACTATAGCTGTGTTGTTTTTAATAATAAAACACACAGATTCTTTGAGTGCTATGCAGATCTATGAGAGTATAAGGCATAGATTATGATAGGGATCTGAATGAAATTTCAGTAGTCAGAGACATAAAAGCAGATAGACTGTTGAAAGAAGATGCTTCAGAATAAAATCATATTGATAGAAGTTTTTATTGTTTACATGTTCGTGGCTGTGGTTTGCTTTTTTTTTTTTAAATATCATCCAGCCCAAGTGTGTCAAAAGTTTTTGTAGAATAAAAAAAAATGGCAACAAGACAAAATGACAACACATGAAAAGATAAAACAGTTGCAGGGGAGAGGGAGCAGTGTATATAACTAGATAGGCACACAGAGGAGAAAACTATTATATTCTTAAAAATATTTACAGTGTAATTTTTGTTATTTCCAGTACCATGATTAATATACTTTAACAACAGATATGGCAGGGAAAAAAAATCTCTTCCTCCCTTTTGAAGCCATTATTTTCTGAGATAGATATACTTTAGAAAAAAGATCTAAATTGCTACTCCAGCAACTTACCATTCTCTTTATATCCCATTCCAAGGATAACTTCTGGTGCTCTGTAATACCGTGTTACCACATAGGGAGTCATCATGAAGTTAGTACATGCTGTTCTTGCCAGTCCAAAATCAAGGATTTTGAGCGTACAATCTGATTTTACTACTATGTTGCTGGGTTTCAAATCCTAATAAGAAATTACTTCAGTTAAGGATGGATCAACATAGAGAGTAATAAACCCTCCACAGTCAGTACTTGCCACTCATTAAATTCAGTAACAACTGCACATTACTTTTTGGATATATCTGCTTATTTATATACAGACTAATGTAAGTTAAATGCTGCACAGCAAAGTACTCAAAAAATCAGGGAAAGCCAGAATCAAAGTTGTCTGCAGAGTCTTAATTTACTCAGTTGTGCACTGACAGTACTCAGTCACATACTGGTCTATTCATATGCACAATGTATACATGTATCTGCTTCTTTTAACACATTAAGTGGACCAATTTTGGACACAAGTAGCTAAATGGTGAAGAAGACTGTTCCAAACATTGTCATTATTGGGGCACAGATCCTAAAGACATCATTATGAATTAGTCAATACACAAATCATTAATAAGTGTATTTGTTAATGACAAATAAACCACCTGCGTTACAGCAATTAGCAGATTTCACAGAATCAAGATGTAGTGAAAACACAAAGTTACCCAGTGACTGAGTAGAAAAAATATTCTAGGAGATCTGCCTCATGGAAACAGTCATTATTACACCCAAAGGAATCTACAGTTAGGGAAAACTAGAACACTTAGGTTTTATTCACAAAGTATCAGAAGTAAACTGTACATCACACATGTACTAATACCTTTAATCCTGGTTGTGTTTGACTTAGTTTCAATCACACAAACACTGTTCTCAGGTATAGAACTTCCTTTTCTTAAAGGACATAGGGACATGCAAATAGTTCACATGGTTTAGTTTCAACCACACAAAGAGTGTTCTCTGGTACAGAACTTTCTTTTCTTAAAAGACATAGAAACATGCAAATACTTCACATGTTTTAGTAAGAAAAAAGTTCCTCTGTAGAAGACTGCTGAATTTACTCTGGTTCAAGACCAATCTCCAAGGATAGAGATATTGAAGAGGTAAATATTACATTTCTAAGACTCATTCTTCAGCAGTTTGAAACATCCACAGATTATCATGTTTTATCTTTTGATAAATTCAGCATTAATTAAATTCACAGAGCTAACCTGATTCAAGATCTACTTACAGTGTAGTCTTGATCTTTGACTTAGAAACAATTTTCAGGTTTAATAATATTCTTAGGAAATAACAACCCACTACAGCCCCCCCTGTTTCACAAGAACATCCATGTTCATAAAGAATATTGTCAATGATCTAATACTACCTACTCTGTGGATGATACCAGCTGAGTGGAGATGTTTGATACCACATAGCATCTGGTAAAGAAGGTAAGACATTCTTTCATGATCCAATTCCATATGAATAACCTGGCATAAATTTGCATCCATCAGCTCCATAACCAAATATCTAAAGCACAAGAAAGAAAATATTAAGAAAACTCAAATATTACTTTTCATACCAGTTTTAAACATGGTGTGAGAGGTGTTTTATAAAACGCAGCTCCTTACAATTAAAAAAAAACCAAGTAATGCACTACTGCAGTTTTAAATTAGCTATTGAAATAGTCTTACTATTAAAAATTAATTGTGCAATAGTCTACCAAGAGATCTGAATGCCGGTAGTTTTATATACAGTAATAATATAAAAAGAAGACTAATTCTGAGTTTATGCAGCATGAAAAACTAAGACTGACTAAATTTGATGTGGGAATTGCAGATATTGTAATGTATTAGAAAACGATAGTTCCCTTTACTGTATTTTATTGAAAAAAATAAAGCTAACGAAGAATAGCATAGTAAGAAACAAGCAGGAATAAATAATTTTCAAGTTAAAATATTATTTGTTTACCCATCTCAGACACACAAACTTTCCCATTTACCCAAGAAGCCATTTCACAAACCATTACAGCATATTCACTGGAACATATAAATACCAACTAATTCACCATGAAACTTCTCTACCCAAAATGACATAAATTAGATAAAAAAGAAATATACTAGTTTCTTAATTAAGGCCAGAAATACTATTGTGCTGCTGTAACTGGTATGACCAAAAAATGGTATCAGGTTACCCAGGCCAAGTTATTATCCCTAGATGATCCACTCATCTAAAGGCCAATGCACACAAACCAGACACATATGCAGCCAGCAAAGTATGACAGATGAATGAAAGCTGCATAACATTTTTTGCAAATTCATTTCCCACTTCTGTTTTATGCGTGTAGTGAGCAACTTTTTTAGTCTTTCTTAAAGAAATCTAGATATAAAGATTAATTAAAGGCTAAATTCAGCCTTTAGCTATCCTTTTTTTTTTTCAAAGTGTAAAGTCAGGAGGATACTGGCAAGACAGCTCAAGGGCTTAGACCAGTATTTCATAGGAAAATTAAAATAGAAATCTAGTACTTACACATCCTGAAATTCTTCTAGTGACTTTTGTGGTGTAAACACATTTAATAAACTAATTATCTATAAAATAAAACATAAAAAATAAAAATAAACATTAGAAGAAAATTCCTCTCCAATTTCCAGGAAAATCCACTACTGCAGATGCTACTACTGGAGATCAAAAGCACACTGCTACTATATTCACAATACACAACCTCAGTGATCAGGAATGTTTCCAGTTCACATCAGTAGCAGAATGTAACAGTCACATAAATCTTACATCCTTGTACTTGACATGAAGGCTTCTTATTTTAGAAGGTTCAAAGATATTAAAATATGCACGTATTGTCACTACTGTTTCACTTCTGTTTACCAATAAATTGTTAGACAGTGCTGCACCCCTGCAAACCCCAGCAGTTGAACCCAGTACTTAATCAAAACCCTGTCTGAGCTCAGGAGATTTAACTACAGTGCAGTTACAAGAGCCAAACCCACAAACCAACCCACTGCCAAGCAGGCTTTGCTGCAGTACAACTTAAAAAGGGTAAATGCAATAGAGGAAGGCCAGCTCTCTAAAGCTGACACTGATGGCAAACCTACACCAGTAACACAGCTCCTGGCACTTCACAAACAGCTCATGGCAGAACTAAACCATCCCTTGTGGGGAACTGCATTACCTACAGCACATCTTCCCAGTCTTTCAGTATTTTTCCATTAATTTCACTACCAACAGCAAGTAAGAGAGCAAATCCCAAGCTTTTTTGGCAACGTAGTAATGAGGGAGATAAATATAAAGCCAAACTTACATTTTTGTGATTGACACACTTCAGAAGAACAAGCTCTCTGTAAGCCCTTTTTGCGTGGGTTTGATTCTGAAAAGGACGACTCAGCTTCTTCACAGCAACATTTATTCCAAGGACTGTATCAAAGGCAGCACTAGAAGTTTGCAAAGACAAACAATTTAAGTTGAAGTCTGTTGGAGGGAGAGGAGGGAGCAAAAGGGAGAAAGGAGTGAAAAAAGAAATCAAGATTGAGACAAAACATATCTTTAAGCTGTTTATATTAACTTCATCTAATTTTCATTTAGAAAACAAACATCCTTTCAAATGTATGTATTCTTTAATACATACAAGGAGGTTACACAGAAGCCACTGACACTCATCAGAATTCTGCCTTAATACTGAACCTGCTGACTCAAGACTCATGTTCAAAATTGCAAGATCTAAAAATATTTTAAGCTTATTTAAAATCAAGAAGCATTTCAGTTGCCTAATCTGTACTTTTGGAGTATTTTTGGACACTGTTGCTAGCTGACAAGCATTCAGTACTTGCAATAGAATTTCAATTTGCTGAAGGAGAGTCACAAACATTTCTCTGAACTGTTCTGCAGGCATCAATACTCTCCACTACATTGACAGTTTACAGCTATAAACAATTGTGCCTGGCAGAAAAATTCATTCATCATCTGGCTTTAGAAAAAAAAAAATCCAGATTGCAAGGCCAATGCAAGAGTTTAAATGTAAACATAACCACTAGTTTTATCTATAATTTTTGACCATTACTTTTTCAGTTGTGCTTGCTCCTTCTCTCTGAAGTTTGAGGCACAGGTGTAAACTTGCTTTAATAGCTGTAAGAATCTGAAGTTAAATTACCTGTATATCCAAGATTAAAGTGGGAATATACTTGATTTTTAACACAGACTATTTGGCAAAATATGTGAATTCATACCACAAACTACTCAAGAACCTAAATAGTTCCAGTTTTAAATACAGACTCCCACATTACTTCTATTTAATGTTACTTTCAAAGGGTAGAAAAAAATCCTCATATATTTTCCAAGTACATTTAAACTCCTTATGAGCTCCTTCCCTGTCTCATCAAGATATGTACAATACCAGACCTTAAAGGACCATCATATTATAGTACTCTTACAAAAAGTACAGCTACTCTGTGATAACAACAATACTCAAACTATCCTATGAAGTTTATCAACACCAAGTCACTGCTTTCCCTACTGGGAAAATCAATGCCTCCACAAAGTACCACATATCCATGAGATGAGCTGTGGAGGCATGACCCAAATTTGAATGAATGAGCCATCTGCACAAAAAGCTTGGTAGTGTTTATCTCAACTTAATTCTGTGAAATATGTCAGCCATTGCTCGATGACACAATTGCTTTCAGATTTAAATCCTTTATGGCCTGTTCAAAACAAAAAACAAACTGGGAGGGAAGCAACTGGAGAAATTCTTTCCCTTCCAGACATAAAAGCACTGATGTTTCAATATTCACTTCATCTAGAAGACACTATACATAAATGTCAAAGTTTTGCATTTGTTAACAAAGAGCTACACCCAGGAACAGGTATAATTATCAGCAACAAACAGGGTCTGCATGAATTAGATGTTCAAATCAATCGTAGGCCAGCAGTGGACAAAAAAACAAGTTTAGAGGAACTGCCCCTTTGTGATTTGACAAATCAGGTGTGTGTCAAGGTTCAGTCTGAGCACGTACAAAGAACTCCACCTGAGCCTCTTTCTTTGCTCATCTACCTGGGAGTGACTGACACTGGAGGTCAAAAAACCAAGTAAACATACAAAACCCTTGAGCTGTCTGTTACCAGGGGAAAGATTAAAAGCAGACCAGTAAAAGAAAAGAAAAAAAATCAGTTAAAAATTATGCAACCGTGCATTTATTTAATTTACCAAGAAAAAAAGAACCAGAAGATAACCTCTATTACTATCAAGACCATACTTCTAAATACCACAATTTTTCAAACGAAAAAAAAAAAATTAAAATGGCTGATGTTATTTGTATTAAATTTCTTTCCCCATCCCTGCTCATTTGAATCCAAGTAGACTTTTTCAACATGGCAACTGTTTCAGCCACAGATACTTAAAAAGCAGATTTGCCAGAGTTTATCATCTTGACTACCAACAGAGTGAAATTATTAACAAAACATTATGACCTAAATTATAGTAGGAGATCACTTCTTTTCTGCAGGCAAATGACCTTGGTTTTGAACTGCAATATGTTACTTCTACAGACTTTTGCTTTGCCAGTTCTAACTTCACTACATTTTCACCTACTGTCTAACCAAGATTTTGCAAATAGTAGCAAATTTATCCCAACTGTTTCTTCAGCTGATATCTTAGTTAGAAAAATTCAGGAAGAAAGTAAGGAAGAAAGATGTCAGGAAGCCAATAACGAAAATTAATTCAAAAGAATAAATTTGTGTGATTATTCAGTCTTAAATAGATTGTATGACTTCAAACACAATAATTCTTTGGAACAAACAATTAAAAAAAACCACGTTTAAAAGTGCACTTAATATATAAATACAAAAGATATATCCAATTTCTCTCCTAGCCTGTTTTTAGTGAGAGCTAGAAATACCTTCTACATAAAAACTGAGTTACTTTTTCATCATCTCAGAGCTTTCATTTATCGTTTTTGCCAATTGAGTATTTTTAAAAATACTTATTTTCCTACATTTTAATGTGAAAGAAAAAGCTAAGCAGAAACAATACCAATTTCTCAAAGTAAGTCAAGAAAGCAGATGATTTCTATTTCCTCCCAAAAGGCTGACCTTAAACACTACCCCAGTATCATTTTGAAGTACATACCTACTTTAAGTCATATAGTTCAGGTAGGCATTGCTTTTAATGAAAGAAGGAACATTTAAAACCACCCAAAATTTCTGCATGCCATCTAGAGCAAGCTTAACTTTAATAATATTTACACCTGGAAAATGAGCACTATGGTAAATATTACCCAGACACTACTAACCAAAATGTAGTATGCCTATCCACTCTTCTCTCAAGCCACTAAAGAACAAAATATGGTCTTGCTTATTTTTCACCTCCTAGCAGGAGAAGTAGGGTATCTAAAGAATTCTATTTTCACAAAAATGCACTCTTTTCCTGCATGTATTACTTGTTATTGTTAGAAAAAAGACAAAGATAGATGGGCAGGTGCTGCAGTAGGAGTTGCTCACAATAGGAGTCATCAATGTTATTCTGCAAAATGTATAGATTAAGAGAAAGCACAGACAGGATTTAATGCAGGAACTGCCCACCATGTGTCGTGACTAAGTCTGATATTGGAGAGGTCTCTGTTTGCTCCCCTGAGTATGGAATTGTAAAATTGTACCAATAAACATTTCTGCTGTTACCAAGTAAGTTTTGTCCAGCAAAATATGGGTGGGCACTAAGCTGTGTAGAATGGATCACTGCAGTCTCAAAAACACTTGAAAGTGTTTACCTTTAGCTGGCCCAGAGGTGTGGTGCCATACAAGAGACTAAGGTTCAGGATCAGACTAATGACTCTCAGGTCCTGGGCCAGCAGAGGCTGGACACACAGCTGAGGTGACACACCAAGGAAGGGCTGGCCAGCCCAGCCCTCACACAGGATCCCTTTCTGGTTAATCCATGGAGTGACAATGACACTGATTTGCCTCATCCTGCCAGCTAATGGTAAGGCACTGCATTGATGGCTCCTAGAAATGGACAGGAGTGATTGGGAATAAAAGGGGGGGAAGACATGGGGCCATGATGAAGGAACCAATAAAAACCAGAATCTCTCACCATTGCATTGTCACACCTTACACTGCAATATCACCACTACATGGGGAATGGGAGAACTAGAAACAGAAATAAAGTGGTTAATGAGAAGAAAATTTGTTGACCATTTGAATTTATGCAGTTATCCAAATATTAACTTTCTCCTAACACATAATAAAAAAATGGATTTGTACATAAACTCAATCTATAGCAAGCAGGCATTGTAGAATTTATTTATTCCATAACCCTGTAGCATAAGAGAGAAATTATCAGTATTTTTACATTCTGGCACCTCTACCAGGAATACTCTCCATTTTCTTTTTTTTTTATCTATAACTTTATATATTTAAATAAAGTATGTATTACTCACCAAACAATGCCCTGTGCCCCTGATCCTATGGGCTTCAATTGCTGGTAACGTTTCAGTACAGTGAATGTTGAGTCTGCAACTTGAACACTGTAAAACTGACTGTCACATTTACTGTCACTCATGGTGTAGTGTCATGTAGTTTTCTCTCTCAAGGACCTGGTAAAGTTTTCAAGATCTTAAAGAAAAAGAAAGAAAACAAATGTTCAATCTTTCACTCATTTCAGTCAGACAAGATGGAAAATACACTATACATATTTTAATACACATAAATTTTTCAATGGCATATCATTAAATAAGCATTCTTTCAACTTCATGTATTACCACTGCTAATGAAAAATACTTGCAGACAGACAGCATATAATTACAGACTTCAAAGCTTTAAGTAAATGCATACTCCTATTCCAATCACTAAAACAAAAAGCAGCTAAGTAAACAACTGTAAAACAAACAGGAACATCCCAGTGCAACTCTAGTTTACACCCTTAGAATGACTAATCTACTAAGACTATATTAATTTCTGTATTACAGAAAAAAAAAATTGCAAAATAAGTTAGTTCAACAGCTGAATCAGGGCTCTGCCTCCTCACCTCTGCCAGGCAACCCTTCCCTGATCCATCCTATGGCAACCCACTCTCCCATTTTAAACAAAACATCCTGTGTTATCAATTAGTGTAGGAATAGTTTTACAAGAATTAAGAGGTTTGTGCTAGTCTGAAGGAGACTTTCATGCCATGACAGAGCATAAGTTATAACCATTTGTACAGGCTTCATCAGAGGTAGGTAATCACATTGAGGAGTAAGGTAATGGACTAAACCCCTTTAGTTCTAAAGTGCTACAGTAATAAGAAAAGAGTAGAGACCTCTATTTTTCCTGGGCCTTCATCCTGCTTCCAAACCTTACAAGCAAATTACCTTCAGTAATTACTGAAGAAGTCTCTAACAAATTTTCCCGTTTTTATTTCCACAGTCACTGTGACAGACAGTGGCATTAGAGCTCAAGAGTAAATTGCAGAGCCAAGTGCTCCTTGAAACAGGAAATCAAAGCAGATCCCCTTCCCCAAGACCAGCCTGCAGTCTCTGAGTTACCAAAAGAAAGAGCTGCAAGTCTCTCTCTCTCTCACTGGTCTACACAGTATTTCTGAGCCAAGACAAAACAGAGAAAGCCCCAAGTGCAATCAGTGCATACAGTCACACAAATAGATTCTGGTTGCTTCAAGGATTAGAATATGGAAGAGAGAGCAGCACCTTTTCTATGCCTTAAGCCAGGAGGTTAAACCCAAGAAATCAGCAAGTAAAACAAGTGGAAGACCTATAAATCCTAATAAAGATTTTGTTTAATCTGAACTAGTAATGGTTAGTCTGAAGGGACTATTGAGAAATGTACAGGGTCCTTTTAGCCTTCCAGTTTCTCAAAATCTAAGTAACATTCTAAAAACAAGACACTCAATTTGGTCATTTCTGGAAGCAATTTAGACAATAAGTTTATTTGCTGTTTCCTCCTAGAAGCTTCAGAAAAAAAGCAGAGGAGAAAGGCTCAGCAAAGGGAAAATGTGAGTTCCCAACCTCCTGCCTCTGACACAGTAAAGGGTAGAAAGAGAATTACATCTCCCATACAGTATTTTTAGGAACAGTCAGATGCAGCTCCACTATCAGCTCACACTGATGTGAGACCAAAACTCTGCCTTAACAGGCACTCTCAACTTTTCCTACTACATCCAAGGAAAAATGTCACTCTTCTTACTTCTGACCCTTTTTATTACTCCAAAACTACAGACTTAGGTATCAAATCTTTCAGTTAACAGACTCTGAGCAGCCAGGGTGTTTCCAGTGAATCTTCACTGGAGGAAATGTATGGAAGGAAGGTCAAGATCCCAAATCTGAAAAGGACTTACAGAACAAAACCAAAAATGTATTGATTTGGCATATGCAGGGTACCAAGTTAAAGACATGTTAGTTACAAAAGACCTGTGCTATACCTGCTAATAACACACTTTTCTGTGACACTGATATTGTAGGAGGGGTGAAGGAAGTTACACTGAACTAGAGAAACCTTTCCTTTAAGAAAACTTCTCTGCACAAAGCCATCTTTTAAAAAAATCATTTAGAGATCAGGATAAGCTCTTTAGACAAGACCCAAAGAGGGAATTAGGCAGCACAACACACAAGCTTTATGTATTCTGACATCCTTTGCAATTCACCGTGTGAAGTTCCCTGCCTGTCCATAAGCTGAACCCTCAGTTTCACTTGGGCTGTAAGCTGCTTAGAAGCACCAGGACATACATTATTTCAGATACAGACATTAATGTGAAATTCAGTGCCGTGTGATTGTAGCTGTTCAAAGGACTCCAGACAGAAAATCTACTTTGGTGGCAAGATACCTAAAATAAAAATACATTTCCCACGGCTCGAAGAAAAAGTATACCTGGAAAAGAAGTTTCTTAATCATAAACTGTTACTCTCCTATGTGAAATTATTTGATTAATCACTCCAGCTAACATTCTCCACATTTCTTCTGTACAGGAATTTTTTGGAAGTCAGCATTATTTCCAGGTCTCAAATTTAAGATTTTATTTATGGCTTCCTAGCTGCAGCAAACAGGACCAGCAACAAAAGAAAGTCACAGTATGGTCAGCACATGTAATTCTACTTACTGATAATAGCATGTTAGGGAATCAATGTTTCAAGATGCCTTTTATTTTAGAATATGCTCAAGATGCATCTAAATAGAGAGTGTGGGTTGTGGGGTTTTGTTTGGTTTTTTTAATATAACTTTTTTGCACAATTGGGAAAAGAATCACAAAGGTTACTGAGCAAATCATGTGCAGGAAAACTGACAGAAGTGGTTTTCAACCTGTAGTTCACAAAAGACAAGAAAAATAAACAGACCAAACTTACTACCAGTAAGCTTAGGAATTGTATGGAATTCCACTAGGAAATTTTTAGAAGTTGAAATCAACTGCACTATCCTGTATTAAACAACCACTTTCCTAAAAGGCATTTTTAAAAATTTCAACTTATTATTAAGCAGATCTGCCCCCAAGATACCTTCAAGGCAAAAGCTTCTGAAACAGACCGTAGCAGTTGAGAACACATTGCCAGGGTTGTTTAGGTTACAGAAATGCTATTACTGACAAGGAAGTGTATAAACACCAAGAAACTGAGCTTGACTTTTTATTGACTCAAGCTAAAACCCTACAGCTGACAGAATGAGCAGTCAGTGAACAGATATATATTTATGAAAAGATATGGAAACTCTGTAAAGAAAATCTCATTCTCCTACTCACCCTTGCAAAGGCATTTCCAATGCAGGTGTGCCCTTCCAAAGGCTAGTATTTAACAGTGTTGTGTTTGGGGGGGCTTTTTATATCTTTACAGCAATATGTATCAACAGGTATCAGTTCAACTACAAAACCACTGCGAGTTACTTCCTATCCCTCTACTTACAAAAGGTAAGGGGAGCAAAGCAGTAACCGAGTAATGCCAATGGCTTAGAGCAGAGTTCAGAGGTACTCCTTATCTGTTTAGCTCTTCGAAAAGTTTTTTTTTCTTTAAGCAACCCTGATTATTATGGAATAAAGCTTTTACCAACCCCCCGTTACAGCATCATTCAGACAAACGCTGGATGGATCTCAGCGGGCAAGCTGCTGGGAAGAGGCAAAAAGTTGAAGCGTGTATGTGCTGTAACCAATTAGGCTGTTGTCAAATTATGCAACACCCATATCACCGAGCAACAGCACTTCTTACATCTCTCCTAAAACTTTTGCCGAGAAATTGTTTCGGCTCCAGAACAAGCTCCGCTTCCCCCTACCTGCACGGGGAGGGCCACACGGGCCCGGTCCGGGGCTCGGCCGCACTCCCCGCCACCCGCTCAGGACCAAGGGGCTCCCCGGGGACACCGAGAGCCGGCCCGGCCGCACAGGGCAGCCCCAGGACGGGACCCCGGGCACGAAGCAAGCGGGGAGAAGGCGGCGGAGCGGGCCGGGGCCGGCACTGCGGCACTGGGAAGGGCGGGGGGCTCGGCCAGGGCAGCCCCACAGGACAGGCGCGGAGCAGGAAGGGGGCCCCCGCCTCCCGCATCGCTCTCCCCGCCTCCCTCCCACTCGGCCGGGCTCGGGACAGCGGCACCGGGACAGCCCCGGCTCTACCCGCGCCTCGGCGGGCGGGGCCGGCGGGAGAAGCCGGGGACTCCGGTCGCTTCAGGGCCAGCACCGCGACCGGGAATTCGCCCCACTCCACCTGCGGCCCGCCGGGCCCTCCTCGCGGCGGCCTCTCTCACCGTCTCCTCCCTCGGTCGGGCTGCGACGGGACGGGGCGCGGCGTTGACGGGACGGGGCCAGGGCCGGAGCCGGAGCCGCCTCCTCCTGCGGCGCGCAGAGCTGCCCCAGCCACAATGGCCTCCCGGTGCTCCACACAGGCCGCGCCAGGCCTGCGCGTGTTGACAGACAGCCGCTCGGCCCAATCGCAGCCCTCTGCCTCCGACCATCAACCAATCGGGCTCCGGAGGCGGGACCTACTGGCCGCTATATAAGGGGGCGGTGAAGGACTGCGGTGAGACAGGGAAGTTTAGGCCAATCCGGGCGCAGCCCCCCTCGACCCCTGGCGTGACGTCATCAGCACACGTCAACCTGTCACCGTATTTATGATGTCACCTCCCAGCCGTGCTACGTCATGAGCTGCAGTGGGACCCATCCTCTTTTCCGGTTCCTCACAGCTGCCCTGCTCCAGCCACCGAGAAGTGGATGTCTCCCCTGGAGAGGAAGCCTTCAGAGCCCCCCAGCAAAGTGACGTCACACCCTGCCAGCCTGTCACAGCACCAGGCACACCATGGTCACCTCATGCCTGCTTTGGGGTGACACCGGAGTGCAGCACGAGCATCACATTTTTTCTGAACTGTTCAGAGGGGAGGGATTTATTCCTTCTCCAGGTAGCTGAACTGCATTACCATACCCCCTGCCTTGCCATTAGGACTGTTTGGTTTTTAAAAACAGGTGCTGCCTAAAAATAAATGCAGCTAATGTCTAAAAATAAGAGCAGCTTTCTTTTGGCATAGGCGATTTTAGAAAAAACACACCAGTTTAAAAAAAAAAACAAAAAAAACACAAACCAAAAATAATTTAATGTGCGATATAGACTAAATAATGTCAGTTTAATAGCAACACTTTTTCAATATGCAGAGGTTGCTGGACAGAGAATAAAAGGGACCTTTGCATCATTTACCAAAACATGTTACATATTCTTGACATCTAGGTCAGATTATCACTATGCTTTTTGTTATGTTTCTTTTATGTGGTGTTAAAGAATGAGAGCAGTTTCCAGTACGAAGCTACTCCTACAAAAAGCTAGTGTAAAACTTTCAAACCCTGAACCTCCACAAGCATTCACACTTCTCCATTTAGAAGCAAGCCTGCAGAGGAATACCATAAAGAAAACGTCACTAATCAAGGATTTATTAATGCAATGAAGAAACTAAATATAATTTCTCTGTAGATTTGTTATTTTGGAACCATCACAACTTCAGGTGTCTACCTTATTTCTTTGAGGTTTACAGATGCTTCCTACTGGAAGTCAGTTCACAGCTAGCAAAGAGTGCCTTTTGCAAGTATATCTAATTAATAAAGCAGGCCTTTAGTCCCAGCTCAACAATGCACTTAACATTCTTTTATTTGCTGGTATAGAGTTGGGGTCTTCTATATGTATATATTTCCCGGTATCTGTATTTCAGATATTTAAATGCAAGCTTATGGAATTTTTTTCTTGGCCAAGTAGGCAACTTTATCACTGTATAATGTAAAAATACACATGTAAACAGAGACACAGCTTCTATTTTCACCTGCAGGAAATTTCTTTCCATATTCATTTACCTCAGTGGAAGGTAAAATACACAAGTTAATCAAAGCTGGTGTGAACTACAGCAGGAGCTACAATCAGAGGTTACATTGCTGTATGAACAAGTGTCTGGCAAAACACTGATGAAAGCTCAAAGTCAATTCTTGTACTCACATGCTTCAGAAACAGGGTGATATGGACCAAACTACTCCAAACTGACAAATTATTTTGAAATATAGCTGCTGGCTAAGGAAAAGGAAGGTGTGCCTACCTGGGAGACCTGCACGACACAGAAAGAGCCAACTCAAGAAAGAGAGGAAACAACTGACACCAGGATTTAGGCAAGACTGGGGCAGAACACTGAATATCAGAGTACTGCAGACACGAGATGAGGAGTCATCAAATGAAAAAACAAACAATAAGTCCAAAGCAAGAAGAATTACATAATCTTTTAATTGCGTTTTAGTTTCATTGTACACTCTCTCTTCAAACAAATATCATTTGAAAGACTTCCAGTTCCCTTATTTTGTTGCACTGTACATGTTATGCAAATAAGAGCTGGGGTGGCAGCTCTGGCTTTTCAAAGAATAAGTTGAAAGCAGCAGAAATTTAAAACAGAGCTGGGAATTTACAGCCACAGAAGAGCTTTGCAAATGACTGGTTAGACATGAAACAGAGATGGAAAGAGGGGAGGGGAACAAAATTTCCAGTTTGAGCTGAATTAAGAAAAAAACCTCCAACAACTGTACACAAGTGTCAATATGCTCAGTATTTACATTCTGAGCATTACCACTGCTACAGATAAGCAACATACTAAAAAATAATTTAACAAAGCTATACAATTGTAGTTATAAATACTGTATCTTTAAAACTAGTTAAGTAGTGTAGGCTAAAAAAATGTTCACAGTTGCTCTGAAGAGAGCTGTATATATATATATATATTGCACAGTAGAAAAGTTCATTCAGTATAATGTGTAAACAATTTAAAACAATTTTTATCTTCTCCTTTGGCAATTTCAGGACTTAAAAGAATATTTGCTGTGAGCAAAAGCACTTGGGTACAAGGCACATCAAAAGCTTTTAAAGCTGCAAGATAAAACCATCTGACACTTTCCAGTTAGCACTGTCATTCTCTTCAGAAAAATGTGTACCTATCAATTCAGTACAACACATTTCTCTAAGTATAACTCAGAGGTCTGATGGCAGAAACATCAGCTGTTCTTGGCTGTTATTCTACAGTTACAGATTTGGCCAAATTTCTTGGAAAGTCCACCTAGAATGAAAAGACAGACTTTCAGTACATGACAGAGTAATACTGACATTCTGCATTTGACAGTTCATTTAATGTGATTTTTTTAGACTTCCTAATGAGTTCTGCTTTATTCTAGACACATTAACACACACAAGAGTCTACAGAACAGCAGATAATGACTCACCACTGAATTCATCCTCAATTCTAAAATGCTCCTAACAAATACCTATGTTTTGTGCAGGCTACCTTTCCAAAGTGGTTATTATCAAACTGACACACCCAGCCAGCATCAACAAACTCAGCCATACAAAGCTCTGAACTATTCCTTGTCAAAGTGCAGTATCCCAATTTAAGATTTAATTATTTGAAAAAGTCCTACCTGCTCTCTTAAGTAATCAAACTAGGCAAATGCTCCTTGTCATTTTTTCAGAAGCATACCTTTAGAAAAATACAAAGCTAAAGAATTGGTGCCAATATGACACCTCCACTACCACAGTCACTATAAGCTCCTAGAAGTATTATTCTAGTTCTTTGTTAGATATGCCATGTAACTCATCTCTGACTTTACACTGGTAGGAGGAAGTTCAAAACTGCTCTAACTGGAGTGCTAAATACAGAAGCACTTACATCGTATCCTCGGAGAACAGCCAGGTGGAATGACAGCAGCTGGAGAGGAATAACACTCAAGATTCCTTGAAGGCAGTCAACTGTATGAGGCAGCTCAATGGTTTTGTAGGCAAATTTAGAGCTTTCTGTGTCTTCTTTAGAACACAGAATGATTGGACGTCCCTGCAAATAAAATTTTGTAGTGTTAAGTGAAGAGCTGGCTTAAAACTGCTTTGATGTATCATTTCAGAGTATGGGTGAAGACCCCCACATATCTAACAAAGACATTCCCTGTCCTGCATAATTACTTTTGTAATTCACTGTTTTGTAAGACTTGCATGATTTCACCCTGTAAATATTTTATATCACTCCATTTGCTTCTAAACAAAAAAAACCAATCAACCCACATGCAGTCAATTTTCACTACTGGAATTACGACTGTAATGACAACCTACACTGCAGATGTACCAACTTATTTCTAATTTAATAATTAGAAAAAATAAACACGAATACACTTGTTTCTGAAGCACAGGCAGCAGCAATACAATGTGTACAATCTCTTTCCCTATGACACTGCAGTAGTGAAACAGCTTACCTGTCGAGCAGTCACCTGCTGCAGAGCATTCTGGCACTTGGTGAAACAAGGATCCTTCATTATCACCATGATAACAGGCATTTGTTTATCTATTAGGGCTAATGGCCCATGTTTCAGCTCACCAGCCAAGATACCTTCAGAGTGCATGTAGGTGATTTCTTTTATTTTCTAAAAAAAAAAAAAAAAAAAAAAAAGAAAATAAAAACCAAACCAAGCAAACAAAAAAACCCAAAAAAAAAACCCCAACCCATCAAGTTACTAGTAAATCAGACAAGAAATAAAAGCCCCCAAAAGCAAAACACCAAGGCTGTATGTCTGCCACTTAAATACAGACATACGGTATCAAGTTTGTATTTTCAAAGATCTGGCAATACTGAAAACAGACAGGCTTGTCTGTGGGATTTACAGCAGGCTGCTGATGGAAGCAGAGCAGGAAATAAACACCCCACACAGCCTTGGCTAATGCAGCCCACTTTTAACATTTCAAACTTCTGTGAGAGATGAATATGCAACCATTCCACCATAATATTCATAACTTGTGAGTTTCCTGCAGCAGCACCTCATCTGAATGTCAGCACATGGTGGTTTTCTTATGTTATTTTTAAAAGGGTCAGCATTTTAAGTTGGTTGGGTTTTGTTGCCTGTTGTTCAGTTTTTTTTTTTAAATAGACTCACTAAAAACCCTGCATTTATTACGTGAAAGAAACAAGAAACTGATAACCTATCCCAGTTCACTTTATGTATTTGTTCAATCCCATGCAGTTTTACTGCTGCTGAGTTAAGTTGTAATGACATATTTGAAATAAGCTATGTTGCAGAAGCCACAGAAGCTCATTTTAAGTAACATCTAACAATACTGAGAAGTTCTTACCAGAGCTCCTTCCAGACAAGTGGCATAATTATACCCACGACCCATAACCAGCAGTGATCTTTGTTTGTACAGCTCAAGAGCCAAATCATGTATCTTCTCATCCAAGGACAAGACTTCTTTGATCATCTCTGTTGGGGCACACAAAAAGCACATATTAAAAAGTTTTTAATGGGAAAAAAATGGTTTGTAGTAGGATGTTTTAACCATCTATTATAACAAACACACTTAATATAATTCAACTGTTAACTTGGCACCTCTGACTGCAGTCTAAGGGTATTTTTGCTAGCCTTAGTTAGCCTTAAATCTTCGTTCACTAAGTGAAGCCATATATATTTACAGTAACAAATTTAAAGCAAATATTGGCTTAAGCAGTGCTCATAAATTCTATTTGGATTTCTAAAGGAAGTTGTGAACATCTGTTTTGAAGTCACTTTATATTAATTTCCTTTTACTTGTGCCGATTTAAACTGACAGGCTTTAAAAACTTCAAACTGTCAACCTAAGAGATCAAGCAATATTTCTCATACTAAACTACCTTATTGTAATTAGTAGACCTAATCAATGAAAATTCTGATCTTCCTGCAAGTTTCTTGGAAGAGCACTTGTAAAACAGGCAATTAGTGCAGAAACTAATAGTCCATTTTCCTTATATTATCTAGCTTTCAGGATGAGAAGAATGAAACTTGAATGAGAAAGAAACATCCCCAAGTAGTGTTTTATTGCCCATTAAACAACATCCCCTATCCCTCTTAGAACCCAAAATATCAATATACCTGGCAATGATTTTAGTCCACTAATGATTTCCTGTCTCCTTTTCTGCAAGGAAATTCTGTCTTCAGACATCATCAGGCCGAACATTACAAGAGACACAAATTGGCTGGTATAAGCCTGGAGACAAAACAAAACATTTAGCAGCTAAGCCTACAGAGAATTAGTATGATCTCAGTTTGAAGTGCTACAATTAATATTTTAATTGGATTCCACAGAGCTGAAGTATTTAAGTCAAACACTGAGCAGCAATTACCTTTGTGCTTGCCACACCTATCTCAGGTCCTGCATTGATATGTACACCACAGTCAGTCTCCCTGGATATTGAGCTCCCAACTGTGTTTGTGATGCCAACAGTCAGAGCACGACGTTCCTTACAGTACCTCAAGGCCATCAGTGTATCTGCAGTTTCACCTGGAAAACATTTACATCTTGACTTCAGCTTTAAAGGATAGTAATGATTCCTGAAAGGCGTAAAATTCTACACAAGTGTGTTCTAACTAACAGCATCCACAGTTACACTATGCAAAATGCAACTGAAAACAATCTTTCAGCACTCACTCATTTGTCTATGTATTGTATTTGAATCAAGTCTTTAAGAAACTTTTATTCATGACACATCTGGCTTACTAGCTATCATTCTCCTTTGCAACATGCAGAAAGTAATAAATGATCAGTGATTAAAGAATTTTCTACACTTTTCTCTCAGCTGAAGGCAAACAGTAAATGCAGCTCACCTGACTGACTTATAAAAAAGCAAACATCATCTCTGAATACAGGTGTGTTTCTATCCAGGAAGTCACTAGCAAGTTCCACCATGACTGGTAATTCAGTTAACTCTTCCAGTACTTGCCGAGTCTGTATTCAAACAGCACACAGTATTTGTTAATGTTTTAACCCATAAAAGTTAAGAGTCAGAGATAATCTAAATGGATTATTACCAAAATTGATAATTACAGTTCAACAGAGCTTTAAACTCCAAGGAATAAATGTTAATTTCTAGCATGGTGGATAACAGCACTGGAGCACCAATAAAGAATGTGGTAGAAAGGAAAACTAAGTAAAAGGGCAGGATCCCGCAATGAAAGGCAAAGTTTGAGAGACGGAAGAGAAAGCAGATGAAGAGCTGATGTCTAAAAACCCAGCAAGTAGGAGTTATAGATGTATTTCAGCTAAGGCTACACATACAGCTACTGCAGCATGGTAACTGGTCCCACAGCCAATAATGATCAATCTTCGGCACCTTCTGATTTCTTTCAGATGATCTTTCAGACCCCCCAGCAGAACTGTAAACAAACAAGCATATTTTTATATATATTTATATATATCAGTGGTATATTTTATTTTCCTAGTGATCATCTTAAAAATCTGCAGGCTTAGTGGTGCTTGAATGCCAGTTCTGAGTTACCTGTGCTGCTCTCAAAATTGACCCTGCCTCTCATCGTATTGACAACTGATTCCGGTTGTTCAAAAATTTCCTTTTGCATGAATGCACTGAAGTTACCTGTTCAGAAAAACATTACATGTTAACACTTAGGTACATGGCTTGTTATCTGAAGTCTACTACAGTTACAAAAAGATCACCTGTGGTAGGAACCGAATTTAAGTTAATGTGGTTAAGCTTAAACAAAAGCTTAGGAATAGGATAGAAGAAAGGAGGGATTGGTGGTTCTGTTAGGTTGGTTTCATTTCCCAACACTGACACGGTAACTGAATTCCTTTTTAAAGAAACTTGCCTGTTCCACTTCAGTTCTTAAGTTTATAGCCAAACTTTGCCAACAACTACAACTCCATGTTAGTATTAGTTATATTTTCACCAAGTACTGAGACAGGCCTAAACATTAGGTCATTTTCACAAATTACCAGTTTTCTGTTTTACCTACAATGCAGCCAATAACTACCCATCTTTGATAATAACTCATTTACAGATGTTTCAACCCACCCTTCATGATTTGCTGCAATTCCATCTGCAAGGTTTGGATGGCCCGGGAAGGATCATCACTCGCTGAACGCTCAAGGCGGTGAATTGAAAGCTTCCCATCAGTCACTGCTGCAATGTCATCATCTTCTAAGAAAATGACTCTGTTTGTGTGCTCAATGACAGCACTACAGAAAAAACAGAAGCAAGACAAACCTGACATGTCAGTTAGAGCTGGTAGCAGCACTTCTGAAATTAAATACGCCACACAGCACATCCAGCCCTCCCTTCTATTGAAACTACAGACAGAGCCATCTTAAAGGAAATGGCTCCATCTGCTGCTCCTTTTGCACTCTCACAGGAACCCGGAGCAGAAGGCTCAGGAACCACATCTCTCATCAGCAAGTTCCTGCCCCTGGTGGACTCCTAAATCACAATCCTGTTTCTGAGGCAAGTACCTGATGTCCATGTTCCTGCTATGTTTGGAACCACACCACTATTTTCTCCTCTCATGGCTGGATTAAAATTCCAGAACTCAAACTAACCTATACTCAGCTGGCAGTTTCTTTTTGTACCCAATTTACCTTCCTACACTGGATGTATTTTACACAGAGGTTAGCAACTGGCAGATACTGCACTAGTTTGCCATTCAAATGCTGCCAAGTCACCACATTTTTCTAGTACACAAAGCCTTAGCATGAAGGCTTTATGAAGGTACTGTCTGGACCAGAAACCTTTCCACCTGAAAACAATTGCACAGCATCAAGACAGCATAAGATTTCCAGAACTATCTCATTTCTGAAGAAAACCAGCATTTTGATAAATGTTTAAGTACTTTCTCTACCTTGCATCTGAAGCAAAGAAGAATTCTACTGCCTTATCCCCAACAGCATGAAGGCATGTAGAACTGTCCAGCCTTTTCATCCGTGAATTGCATATGTTCTTCACGTTCTCAATGTTGCCTATTAAAGAAATAAGACAGTTGAAATGCAAAACCAGATCTGGTCAAGTTAAAGATTATTACAGACTACACAAGTTATCACAGTTACACAATTATTTGGGGAGGATAGGACTTTTACATGAACTAGGTGCATTTGATAGTATAAAATAGAATATCCTACTATTTGGGGCATCAGCTGGTAGTTTTACAGTGCAAAGACCAATTAACCTAATTTCTAATCATAACTAAACAATAACTTTACCTTCTTAAAATAACATAATTAAATAATGAATCAACTTACATGTTCTATATAAAACAGGAATCTGTTCAGTAGAGAGCTTGTACTTGCTTCTAACCCCAATGAGCAAAGGACTCCCTCTCCTACAAAGGGAGAACACAAGTTTATAAAGAGGAAGACACATATAAAGAAGTCAAAGGACATCTGTGAAGTTTAAAGACAATATCCTGTGTAAGTTCCTAAATCGTTATCAACCCTGATCTTAAAGCCATTACACGGCAGGAATTATCTAAAGTTGGTTTGTTTCTGTAAGATTTAATATTTATTATCTGAATAAACACCATATGCCTTGTTGATTCTTTACCCATGAACTAGACCCAGGCAGAGGAAAATGTGTATGAACTGGTTGTTTCCATCCAGTAATTACAAAACAGCTTAGCATAGGCACCTGTCTGAACACAATTTTTAAACAAAACTTACTCTGACTCTGAAGTGAGCCAGCAATAAGCTCTAGCACTCTTTATTACTGAAATACTTTTCCATCCTTTAGCCTTTTAATCTCAGAAATGTCAACTGCACTTCTGAAACTGTAGACTATTAAGATCATTTTAAAATTAAATGGGTCAAATGCCATATTGAAGAGCTTATTAAAAAAAAAAAAATTAAAATCTCACAGGAAGAAAAGAGTAATTCACTCCCTCAAGACCTCAGATTACAAGTTTAGCTTCTATTAATGCTCTCACTCCTAAAAACCCAAAACTGAACCATATATAGAATAGTTAATTTCAGAAGATAGTCTCCAACTAGAGTGATGGTGCAGATGGCTTTTTCACAATTATTATATAGTCTCATTTTAGACCACAGAAGCAAAGGGCTTTTTGGTTGTAGTACAAAATAGTCTTTATTATCACAGCTACTTCACTTGCTCTTTTAATATCTTTACATTTCCTGAAAGTTGTTTTCCGAGTCATAAATAAAAGTAGAATTTATACAGGAAAAAACCCCTCATAAATTCTATGACAGCTACAGAACACTATTTGTATAATTTACTAGTACGGCATTTTAGCCAACCTGAACATAGTTCTCTCAGTCTTTATTCAATGGGAAGTAAAATTGAACCATACCCTTTCCCTCCCCTTTTAAATAAGAAATGTTTGCACACTCCTAATATAACTTTAGAAAAAGAAGAGACACTGAGATTCTTTACTGACACATTGCAACAGACAAAAAGATAGACTACAGAAATGAGTTTGTCAGTAGTACATTCTTCTGAGTGTCATTTGGACAATCTCCAACTGAAACTGTATTTGCATGAAGCAAGAAACTATCATCTGATTGCTTTTCACTACTGTCTCTTCATCCTCAAAAAGTGAGCAGTGACAGCTAACTTATTAAACAAAATCAAGTTAAACATCGAGAATACAGGACAAACATTTGGAAATTCTGTGACCTGCAATCAGTACAGCTCAAAGTAAGATAAATATAATAGTCAGATGAAGAGATGCTCAGCAGAATGTGTTTTGGTTTTAGGACGTTAGCATTTTGTTTGTTTTGTTTGTACTTAAAAAAAGGATGAATTATGTATAAAATGGAACTTTTACTAACCTGGTAGCAACAGCTTCACCTGGGTAATGGATGCTCTTGAAAACCAATGCAAAAGCACCTTCCTGGAAACCATGCAAACAGAAAAGAAAAAAAAAAATCTTAAACAATTCATCTTAATTAGTTACATCTTCTTAAACTGGGGCCCCTCTTCCTGAGAAGGCTGTGAAGGAAAACTCTTTACTACTATCAGCAATCTCTTCCTGGAGGGCAGACTGCACCTTTAAAGGAATTGGTGATGGAGCAGAACAAGCTAACATGCACTTAACAGTGTATCAGCTGAAGGATCAGGAAGAGAGCACTTAGCCTCCTGTTATAAATAAAAGCAGCACCTTCTAATGCAACAGTTAAGAACAGCTTCAACATGTTAACTCCTAATCCACAGGAAGATTGTTAGCTATTTACTTTTAGTAAGTCTTCTAATAAGAACGTGCAAGTCACCCTTCCCCTCACTTACATGGCTAAACTCAGGTTTTAAAGCATTCCCATAGTAAGCAACAATAGATTACCACTTCAGATTGGGAACCAGCTACCCCATGAATCAGTACAGCTTGTTAGATCTATTTCCAAGCATGGGAGCCAAGGGACATTATCAGACAAACTTGAATCACAGTAGTGTTTTAACATGATCAGAATAGCCTTTAGGAACACACTGCCCTTTATGAGAATTTCAACCCCCAGAGCCTTCTAAATTAAAAAAATAATAAAATTAAAACCACCACAAAAAACCCCACTGCTAATGCAATTTCAAGATTTACTACTGAAAAGCCTTTGAAGTTTCCAGACTTTTCATCTTGTTTCTTGGTCTATAAAGCATTGTTTAGATTGCAAAAACCATTATTTGCAACACCTTCTAAGGACTCCTGCAAAGCATATAAATGCATAAATGCAGAATACTGGGGAACCCCACAAATAGCTTATACTGTAGTAAATGAAAAAAAGGAATTTCCCACTTACCAACTGTTGAATAACTCTTTCTACCAAAGCTGAAAAACTGGTGTCCTCACTCTCTCTGTTGTCATACATGTACTTTATCAATTTGGGGATTGTTTCTGTATCCGTTTCAGATTCAAATTCATAGCCTTTGCTCTCCTGAAAAGCATATTAAAGTGTAAAAAGTGTTTTCATCCTCTGGAAAAGCCTTTCAGCTGCCTCCCACCACAAATTGCACAGTAAGACTGCTTGAAGCACTACACTGGACTAGTGTAGGTGCATCACTATAGGCAAAATATAAAGACTTGGCCTGTCATAGCTACTCTTTTGGAAATACTGTAGAAAGACATGTCCTAAGACCTAGTTGGTATCTGACAAGCAACATGAGACAGGAGGGAGTCCACTCCACACATCCTCTCAAAGAATTTGAGTGGAAATTACTATTCTAGCCTGAAGTAAGCATTTAAGATTAAAAGAACATAATGCACTTCACCAGCTCCCGAGTACTTTTATTATGCAGACTCCTTCACACTGCTGTCTTATAGATGATGTCAAAAAACTTGGTATCAGATTCCAACAGAGTCATGAAAGACTTGAGAGCACTTGGTGGCACTTTTACTGCCTAGTTTTAGAATCAAGTTGCCACAGACTTACCAGAAATTTTCTCAGGTCTTTATAATTTGTGATGATTCCATTATGGATAACAACAAATTCTTAAAAGAAAAAAACCACAACTTATTAATCAAGTAATGAAAAATTAAGATATTTAACAAAATTAGAGGGGGAAAAACCTACAAATACACTAGAAATTACCTGCTATAGTTTTCAGACCTACAGTTTACCACAACATGGACAACAGAAAGCAGAAGCTTACAATTTCTGAAGTTTACAAAGGTTGTTCCAAATCATTAAGATATTTTTAAACTACACCTTGCAGAATATCACCAATCCATTTCAAATTAAAAACAACACAGTATCTCTCTTTCAGCCCAGAAAATTTTGATGCATTTATATTTACAGTCTTATATTTTAAAAGAAGAATATTGATACTTTGACTAATGTGCATCATTTTTCAGAGAACACATCCCAGTAAACTGTTACAGTGTTACTTTAGCTTCAGAAGAGGCTATTTTTTTGCAAAAGTGCCAAACCTGGATAGAATGGCAAGAGCTTGGCTCTTGTATACAAATTAGATACTATAACACTAGTAGAAAGAGAAAACATCTGTACTATGTGATTTAACGATTTCAAATTCACACGTTCCAGAGTGCTGCAGAGATTACATACCATTACTTTTATCTGATCTCTGAGGGTGACTGTTTATTGCACTTGGTACTCCATGAGTCGCCCAACGGGTATGTGCAATTCCAAAATGGGTCTCAAAGTCTGCTTTTGAATCCAGATCATCTTGTTCTATACACAAGAAATTCAATTTACCGAATATTTAAAGTTGACACACACACACAAGTGGTAAAACACTAGAATTCCTAGAGGCAAAAATCTAGAAGTTATCTTCTGGCTTTCTTTTAAACATTTGCTTTCTTGACTTTGCACTTCAGATAGATTAAGGTGGTGTGATTAAAACTTCTTTGCCAAGACTCAAGCATTTTCAGCCAACACTAACAGTTAGGTTAACAGACCACATTACTACAAATTATAAAGCAAATGTATTAAAACAGAACTCCAGTTCTTCACAGATGGAAGCACAGCATAAAGCAGATTGTGATGACAGCCAGATGCTTAAATGCTTGTAAATTCTGTCAGAGTCCATGTTTTGACATTTCAGAAATCATCCAAGGGAGCCCAGGTTTTAAACAAAGCATCAAAAAAATGGAAGAGGAGACAGAGGATTTCACAGCATCATACCTAAAGATCAGCTTTTCAAGTGCAGATTTGGAGGGCACATACAATTTAAATGCCATTGGATTACTCCATACAGTTATTTCTGGTACAAAATCATAATTTTAGTTTAATGGTCTGACTTTCTCTGAGATGCATATATTATCTTACTTGGAGGTAATTTTTAAGACACTTACTGTACAACTCTTCTTCCAGGGCCTTTACTTTTCCTCTTTTCTTAACAAGTTTGATGAACCTTTCTTTATCTTCATTATTATTGCCATCAACTGCTACTCCTAATTGGACACAGTCACAAATGTGATTTAAAGCATGAAATACACTGCATGAAAAAAAAGACTGAGGAAATACAGAGAAGCACACATTGGTGAAATAATTATTTTATAGTATTATCTTTCAAAGTCATTTACTTGAAATCTGTTGCCAGACCTGTGTATGTTCAAATCAAACTAGGTAAGTCCATATCCACTGCACAGATGAAAGTATACATAAGCCATCTCAATTTTTGCTCATAAACATGCCACCACACATGTATTCTGCCCAATGAAATAAATCAACTCAAATTTAAAGAAAATTTGACTCTTCCTCATCCTTTCAATGGAACTCACATGAACAAAAAAGGCTGAGGCACAAACTGCAAAACCCTGTAAGAGGTTCTTCCTTACATCTTGTTTGTTTTGCACATGTGTACTAAACCTCAACCACATCTGATTAGACTGAAATACCCAATATAATGTCCTTGAGAAAGCTGGAGAAGAAACTCCAGGAATCAAGCTAATTAGTTGATCTTCCTATTTGCAGGATAAAACAGAAAAATCCAACACAAAGAAGATTAAAGTAGCCAAAAAGTCATGTAAGCAGCTAAAATTGCTACTTTCTTGCTTGCTTGCTACTTTACTTACTTGGTAAAATTAATTTTTTGAGTTAGTTTACATACCTGCAGAGTCATATCCCCTGTATTCCAGTCTCTGTAATCCTTTTATCAAGGTTTCAAATATTTCTTTCCGAGTCCGAGGCACTCTGTAGTTTAGATAAGCAAAAATTCCTGTTTAACGAGAAAAGTGGGAAGGAGGAAAAATTAAAAAAACCCCAAGGATTATTTAGAATTCGCATTCATTCAGACTCAATTTAAAATCCTTTACAACTTGCATCACAAAGGTCCTAGGGGGACCCAACCCCTCATTTAGTGCAATTCCTCCTGCTGGGTTTTCAAAATGAAAAGAATTCAAATACAGTAAAGGAATTGGGATCTTTATTTTCACCATGTAATATAGATGCTCTCCTGAAAAGTTTTGCTCTCCTCATGTTGCTCACAAAGAGTTAAACATTTGAGAGAGCTTAAAAAAATTGTACTTTTCATGAAAACCTCAAATGAAAATGGGAACATTGTGATCTATTTCATATCCAGATCTAAAACTAGACATTCAAAGAAGGAATATATTTACCAGGACTAACACAAGGAGACTTCTGTAATCAAAGTCATGGCCTTAAATACCCATGGGTAGGTACTAGGCACATCTATTTCTGAAAGGCTCCAGCTTAATCCTGAATAGAACAGTGACTTTAGCAGGAATAGAGAAGAAAACATAAAGAAAGGGCAGAAGGCAAAAGGATAGGACAACAAAGGAAAGAAACATAAGACACAAAATCAGGGTCACCAAAAAACCAAGCATTCACTTCTGAAAAACAAGCATTCTTTGCACTGCCTCAACACAATGCTGCTTGCCAAACTCAACAGAGACACAAGATCCCTTTGCTTGCCCTGTGTTACTCAGGTCAACACTCACAGAAACATCATAGGAAAGATGTGGACCCACTCCTTGCCTACTTGGCAAACAGAACCCCAAAGAGTCTGTGAGTCTGACCACTCTTCTCTTGAACAGGGCAGTCATTAACAGAGAAGGGGCTTTTTTTTTTTACTTTTGGGGTTGGCTCCCCCGCACTCAGCTGCCACACAGGTTGTTTTTTTTTGGTTTTTTTTTTTTGGAAGGCAAAAATACACAAGTATTTTTTCATTAGAAGGATTTTGAGGGCTATTGTTTTATATTTTTAAAAGGGGTAATAAAAAGGGACCCTGCCGAAATAAACCTTAAACAAAAAGGAAAACACAACCACTCCTTTTCTCTGCCTACTGGTCTTCCTGGGACCTTTTATTGCAACATCTTGCAAATCTGTACCCCCAATAAAAACCAAACCTTTTCAACAGTTTCTCCAAGCAACAAGTAAGGACTGGAGACTAAGGTAAGTAAAAATCAGATTTTAGAAAGAGGTCAACAGATAAGCAGTTCAGACAAACAAGTGTTTTAGATACAGAAAGCTTTTGTTTGAAATTTTACACCCTCTTCCCCTTCAATTAAGGCTTTTGAACTGTAAATGGATATATTGAAGAGGCTGTTACAGTGATAGACCAATAAATCTGCCTTATAAATACCGTTGTGAATCCTCTTACTCCACTAGTTCTAAGCCATTGATACTGCTGATTTGACAATGAGACTAAGACACTATTTTGTCTCTGAATTTATCTTTGAAGGATTAAAGGGTGGAAAATGCTTTTCTGCTACAGAAGTGAGATTTATGAGGAGCCCAGAGTAATTATTCCTAGAGCATCCAACATTCGCAGAGATGCTAAGACAATAGTTGCATTTAAAGAGGTATCTGGGAATTTGAGCAGCTAAATACTGTTCATCATGGATGCTTTGAAAAATAATGCCTTTGGTTATGTACAGTCACCTTAGCCTGAGAGCTTGTTGATCATTCTTCCAGACAGATTTACCATTCTCTGGCACTAACCACGAACCTCAAGAGCAGCATTCTTCAATTTCTTCAATACAAATTTCCCAACCTCATTCCAAAACATTGCTACACACCTCATTTCAGATCCAGCTCTACTTTCTAGGCCAAATTTCACAATTTATTGAAGAGGCATCAGCCTTGTATGTTCCATGTGGCAGCTTTGACTACACAGAGCTCCAGGAAAAACCTTCCTTTGGGACTCTCTTTACAATGCTACCAGTGTGCTGCAATTGTTAAAAAGATCCTTGTTTCCAGGGAACTGTATCTGTGCTCCCACACACGTGAATCAGAAGATGCAGAAGTCACCAGAGGCTATTTACAATGAAAGCAATAGCTGTAGCCTGACTTCTTAAGGAACATATTATAAGCTCTTTCAGTTCAAGGAAATAGATCTTAGCTCTCAGCACTGTTTCTTTAGTACTTTTCTATACCTATTTGTATATTTTTTCACTACTCAGTCATCACTTTGGCCAGATTTAAAGCACATTGCTCAACTCATATAGAGACAACTTTTGATAAAGACTCTTTAATTCCTTCTGGAAACACTCCAACATGACTGAATCCTAGTTGAATCATCTTCATGATAAGAGAGTTTTGTGATGCTCACAAGTGACTTCATAAAAGCCTCCCTAAGCTATTAGATGCCATTTCCAGAGCATCCTTGCAGTGAAGACTCAGATTCTCTAAAGCAATGCAATACCTGCAGTGATATGTATCATGTTAAGGTAATGTTTGTCAGCACAATATGAGGAATGAAATACCTTTCTAAATCATACATATAAACACAGAATCCAACGGAACCACTTAAGTGTTTTACTAGTGTATTCTCTCTTGACCTGAATGCTAAATCTCATCTGTAACTTTCCATAATTACAGAGTTTGCATAAAAATATGAACTAGGTCAACTAGGTATGGCTTACCTTTAGGAACAGACACTCAAAACATAAACAGAAGGCTGTTAAACTTGAGTAAAACCAGTTTTAATCAGGTGCAGACACTGACAGCAAGGCTCCCCCTTTCTGTGCATATCAAGACTTATGTTTCCCCTTTCCCTTTCAGAATTGCAAGGACAGCATCAATAAAGGGGAAGAAAGCTGAGTATTTTTTGTGGGAAAAATCCACGAGAACTCTTGCCTTTACAAGATGGCAAGGGGGCAGCCTATACTTGAAGTTTGAATTAAATTAATGGCTTTTTAAAAACAAGAGGATGCCTTCACAGGGGTAAGCATAATTTCTTTGCCAGAATCTTAGTTTTGAGAAAGTCCACTTCTCAACTCCATATCCTCATGAAACTAACTTTCATTTAAAATCATTAGATCATCAGTTTAAGTACATCTTACCAAGGTTTTAAACCCCACATAGTTCTGCTATACTGGATTTTCAAAAAGGAAAACAATGGGTTTAAATGGCTATGTACTACCTAAAGTCAGAGAAAAAACAACAGGACATATTGTTAACACTTAAACTCGGAAAAATATGCAAAAATAAATAAATAAAGTTAATGTAAAAACTGTTGGCTGCAACCCCAAGAACTCCTGCACTTTCTACAGAAGATCAGCATAGCGAGGAAGACAAGGGACATCTTTCATGATAACAACTATCATTTAAAAGGTCTCCAAATGTTGATGGGCAGAAAACCAGCACTACTCTCACTGCACTTTTGAACTGCTACTTTCTTTGCCACCTCATCCTCAGGCAGTTACTCCACCCCAAGGTAGAGGTTTTAACAAACTCTTTTAACACTGTTAACACCCTCATTTCCCAACCAATATACAGCCCAGTTATGCTAAGTTTTTGATAGTGTCATTACATGTGTCACTGCCTAGTGCCTGTCACCAATACCTTTGGTTTGCTTAGGCACTGAGCCAAGTCTCTCACCTGCAGGGGGTTTTGTTTAGAAGACACCCAGATTGTTTCATTGATGGCAACCTGAGAGTAGGAGCTCAATCAGTATCCCTTCGAGCTGCCGTTCAAGTGGAAGCCACTCACCAGATTTCTTGCTTTCTGAGGTTACAATTAAAGAGGATGCAGTGGCAGGGAAAAGATCTAGCTCAGAAAAGTCCATTTCTGGGAGCTGTAGCCAGTCACTTCCAGCCTGCCTCTCACAAAAAGAGGTTTTTGTTCTTGATGACTAAGAAGTACAAGCACAGTATTTTTTTTTTTTTTTTTAAGTATCCTTCCAGACCTGAGAGCAAGTTTCAGAGAAAGGAATAGAAGTGAAGTAAATAGTGAAGTAAAGCTTCACTAAGTAAAATATATTGTATTAGCAGCTTCTGAAGCCGCACTTCGATTTTAATCTGACCCAAAGCATATCTAAGCAATTGTATATGTGATGTAGGTATTATCCTCACCATCTCATCAAGACAGAGAATAAACTCACATCACCTCATAAGTAAGCTCCTTCAGAGCCTTTGTTTGAAAAACCACAAACTCTTCCTAATCTCCACAGCTGGGAAGTGAGGCACAACTCCTCCCTAGCCCCGGACTGGGGGAGGCAGAGCCGAGCTCAGGGAGCAGTGAGGGCATCAACTTCAGCAGCAAAGGAGAGACCAAGGCAGCCCAGACCCCCGGAGCTGCTGGGAGCTGGGAACGGGACGTTTTCCAACCCCGAAACCTAGGGAAAGCCGCCGGACACGGCGGAGAAGCGAAGCTGTGTGGAACAGAAGGGTAATCTCCTTTCCTCGTGATGAAGGGGAGCTTTACCTGTACCTGCCAGCACCCCAAGAGCCGCTCATCCTCCCTCCCTTCCCACCCCCACAAAATGGATGCAGCGGGACAGCCCCAAGGACCCCGCCGCGGGGTGGTGGTTTCCGCAGCCCCCGCTGTCAGAGCAGAGCAGAGCAGCTCCACACCCCTCACCTCAGGGACAAAGCAGCCCTTGTCCCTCACACCGGCAGAAGAAGCAGCCGGACCAGGGCTCAGGCCGCTTTGTCCGCGGGCACCCCCGGAGGCTCCAGCCCCGTCCCCTCCCGTCCCGTCCCGCCCGGAGGACAGCGAGGGGCGGCAGCCGCGGCCCCGTCACTCACCGCACATGGTCGCCCCACACGGCCCTTCCCGCTGACAGGAAACGCGGCTCCCGCCCAAAAACCTCACTCAGGGACTGCCGCCTCCCCGGCTCTTATAGCACGGCCGGCTCGGCCCCTGCCTCCCTGCTCATTGGCCGGGCAGCGGGCGCTGGGGCCGCTCCTCCCGGGGCCCCGAGTGGGTGTAGGGCGGGGGGGCAGCGGTTCGAGCCCTGCCCCCGGTCCGGCCCATCCCTCGCCGAGGGCGGTGGCGAGCGGCGGGGTGTCCCCCTCTCCGGACAGAGGAGGTGAAGCCGCCTGTCTGGTTCGGGTGACACGGCCGGGCCTGAGGCAGGGGGACCAGGACAGCCCCCCCAGAGCTGGGCAGGGGAAGGTGTCCCTCGTTTTCCAGCCTTTATCGGCCAGAAGCTCAGCAGCCACCGCCGCCCGCAGAGGCTGGATCCAGAGCACCTGCGTTCTAGGGAACGGGGGCCAAAGGAGAAAACCTGCGGGTCAGCGCCAGAAGCCTTCTCCAGCCTCTTCTTCCAGGGCTGGGATCTCTTCTGGGGGCAGACACTGAGGGTGAGGAATGGCACGGTCCAGAGAGCACCTCAGGAGGGTGATGGGAGACAGCGGCTCAGGCGTTATCTCTTCTAAAGAAAGTTGTCATCCCTTATCTCAAGGATCCTCCTCTGCGCTAAGGGAACAGTGATGTTAAAAGCAAGTGTCTTGTGTCATGCTTAGGACTTCAAACTTTCACAGTAGCTCAAGCCACTGCTTGAGTGAACAATTTTTAAAAATACATCTTTCATGATGATTCACAGCCTGCTTATAGCTTCTTCTTATTAAAAAGCACCAAAATATGCCATAGACAGGGTCCTAGTTACCTCATACATGGAGTTACAGAAACTCAAGCACACGGCATCTTAAATTTGAGCTTAGTGGCTCATTTTCTTTTGCATTTCTTTTTGTTGGTAATTTTTTTACATAAAATAGTGTTCCTTTCAAACTTTATCAGTTTTGATGGAGAGGGTGAATGAAGGATAAAAATAATTTTTTTAAAATGGCTTTTCAACTATAAAGAAACTGGTTTGTTATTTTTTAGATTTTTGTGACAGTTTATTAAAGGAAAATTATTGTCTGAATTTAAAAAAACTAGATTTAAAATATTTTCAAGTCAAAAACCAAAGAAAAAAGTGCCAGAAGTTCTTTAAATTATAAGAAATTAATTGTGTCATTTTTACTGCCTGTGTGAAACAGCTATGCACACCAAAAAACCCAAAAAAACCCCAAACAAGCAAAACCAAAAAAACCCACCAAACAATAACAAAATCCACCTTTTGTTCTTTCCCCTCAGAATAAGACCAAACAGGCCCATGATTTGACACCATTGTAGTCCCAGCTCTGTCACCGAGCTGCCATGTGACATCAGGCAATTCATTTTGACCCCCCATTCCAGTTTGTCTTGTCTGTTTAGATTACTTTACTCCTCCTCTGAAGCAACCTCTGATCTTGATTTCCCCAGTCCAGTCCAAGCAAAGGGAGAGGTTCCTAGTCTCAGCCACACGTTAAGTAGCATTGCTTATATTAAAGTTCCAGGGAATTCAGCTGTTACAGCTTCCCATAGGAATCTGAACACAAATCTGAGGGATACTTTAGGGATCAGGAATTTTTGCCCAGCTACTTCTTCCTTTTTTCCTGTTTTTTTATAAGTGATCAAAAATAGAAGTGGGAAACAGTCAGGTACAGTATGGAGAATACTGTATCCCACTTTTAGGGACAGGTAAAAAGGAAGTTGCCTGTTAGAGAAAGGCAAGGAGCACTGGAAATCATTTAGGATATGGCTGAAAAGAAGAAAGATTTATGCTTAGGCTCTTTCTGAGCCTAATGCAGGCTCTAGTTTGTACAGCATTTGTGATTTGCCCTCAAAAACAGCCAACAGCATTCTAAGATATTTCAAACTACTGATATATTCTAGAGGTTCAGATACCCCTCTAAATACCTTGTTTTTTCCATGCTAGACACCAAAGGGGACTGAATTTCCTACTGAGGAGTTTCAATAAATTCAGCTGTCCCAGGGAATAAAAGGGCTGAAACACTTAGCAGCAAACCGGAGCAGGAAAAAAGTAGTTGTGGATGTGAGCTGCAAAAAGGAAAATCTGTGATATAAATCGTGAAAAAATTTAGAGAAGCAGTCATGCCACAGAATGGGCTGCAAAAGCTGGTTTGTGACCTTTTTACTGGTGACACTGCTGCCATAGACCCTGTCCTGTGAGGCATCACTAAAGTGAGTGATTTGTGTATGGTGCAGGGAGAACAGATCACCAAAAGAAAGCCCTTCCAACTCCAGCATTTCTATGATTTATAAGTGGGCTATAAAGTTCCTTTTCAATTACACATTTTGGACTGCTGGTTTAGTCTCTACTACATTTTTCTGAGAACTAAAAGTGTTCATACTAGCAGACACAGCACAAGTTCTTATATTAATAATGAAAATTCATAATTCTAGGTTTTTATATATATAAATATATAAGAAAGAAATAAGAAACTGGAAAAGGGGAACACTAGGAAAGATTCCCTGGAGGAGTTTTTTCTTGCTTCAAAATGTGAGAGTTGAGAGACCAAAAGCAGCCATTGTACATTACAGATCATCATCCTCCTCAGCTAGATTCCTGCACTTCTGCATTTTTTACATATTACTCCCACTAAAAATATTTTAAAAACTGAGAAAAGCCGAGCACTCCCAACACCACCACTTTGAATTTAACAAAATGGGTTATAGTTATTCTCTCAAGAGATTTGATACAAATTTCTCATCAGTTTCTTCCCAGTCTGATAATGATGACTGCTATGAACCAGGAGTCATTCCATTGAATCTGAACTTCACCAACAGAAAAAACAAATATAAGAGCCTGGCTTTGCTGGCATTTGTGCCTGTGTACTTCAGGACAGGACACAGCTCCATCAGAAAGGCTGGGACCATCTGCATCCATCCCAACTCCATAGCAATTACCTCTGAAGTGAAGACAGCAACACCTTTCTTCTGCTGAGAAGTTCAAAGGAGAGGAAGACATGATCACTCTACTGATGGTTCTCTCAGCAGGTGTCAGCTAGATGTTCACTTAGAATCCATCTAGGACTAAGAAGCTGTCATTTGCAGTTTAAAAATACATAATAATAATCATCTTTTCATTTGAGGAGAGGGGAGAGTTAATCATCAGTTGTTGCTGTCAGACTGTTGACCTTGAAATCCTAAAAACAGTGTGATGAGAGGAGTAAATGTGAAGCCACGTTATACTTGTCACTGAGAAATAAGTAACCATGGTTTTAAATCAATGACACAATTGTCATAATGTATGTATAATGTAAAGCCAACCCAGCTAGCTAACTAGGTTGAAATACTTTAAAAAAAAAAAAAACAACACATTTAGTAATAATTCATATAGAGCATTATGCTTTAAACAACATTAAAATGGTCTCCTGAGTTTTTGATGTAAATTTCCAGACCAGGAGCTGCAAATAAGTTAATGGGAAGTGTCAGGGAGAAAAAAATGTTTGGAAAAGTACCTAGATTTTTTTAAAGCTATTTAGTTTTAGCGCTGGATTAATTTTCTTACCCTATTGGTGCTACACCAACAACTGGAGGGAAGAAAGGTGCTGGGAGTTGTTTCCACACAGCTCCAGTTATCAGCAGTTCTAGGCTAAAAGAAAACAAAACTAAATTTTTCTAAGAGCTGCCTGTGTAACAAGATGCATCTGGCCTCACCTCACACATTCAAATCTGCTGTCCCTATCACTTCCTTCTACAGTCAAGATAGACATCAAAAGATTACATACTGGGAACTTCAACATTACCCCTCTTCCCCCTTTCCTTCTGTGATTAAAATAAATAACCTAAGGGAGCCAGATTCAGGATACAGCAGTAATTTTTAGGACTGGTGTATTTAACATGGCAGCTACTGTGTTACTATTTATTGAAATAAGTAGAAAGTGTTTAAGTACTTTACTGAGAGTAAAATAACTCATGCCCAAATGCCACTAAAACTCCACAGGTGACCAGATATAAACTAACTTGAGTAAATATGTTAACGGTTATGATAGATATGTGATGCTATTGTCCAGCAACTGATTAATAATTGAAGGAAACTCCTCTCACAAATGGGATATTTTCAGTCTTAGAATCACAGCTATTGCACTGATACCTGCTCTTGCCTACAGTTTCTATATTTTTCCTTTTTTGATGCTTTACACAAATCATAGCTACAGCTTAAGATGTTTTTGTAACAGTTTATAATCTTGTTCTTTTGGCAGCTTATTTGAAGAAAAATGGAATAAACCATGCTTAAATAGAAGCCAGAAAACAGAAAAGGGAGTAGATGTTTCAGTTTTCTGTATTTTAGTTACATCTTAAAATGAAGTGGTTTTAATCTGAAAAAATACTGCCCTCCAATCATAACATTTTGTTTCAAATCAGATACAAACCATTTAATTTAAGCTGTACATTTTGACAGCAAACACAGGTTTTCTGTTCAGTTGACCAAAACTAGCTGGCAAACTCAAAACCAAAACAGCTCAAACCCTTATTTGCACAGCTGTATGCACCAGACTTTCTTCCACCCCCATAAATGATTGTGCTGCAGGACATCAACTCCACGTCAAGGCAGTTAGCACCAGGTCCTGCAGCAGGCAGATGGGATGATTACAAGTCTCTTCTGGTTTTCCTAGTCATGAAGGTTCTGCCTGTGTTTTGGGGGGAAATAGTGCTAAAGTTTTTTAACCATTGCAGTGTTTAAACTGGTGCCTCCACAACTACACACAGAGCATTGCCTAAGAGAGCATCTGAATGCCATATGGGCAATCCAGAGCTTGGCCTCATAGGTGGTGTTAAAATACAGTTTGGTCACATGAATTCAAACACAGGTAAGTGTTGAATTCAAGGCGTTAAATGGGTAACATTTAACTGGAGTATATGAATTTATAAATCCACCTGGCATGAAAAATTCAAGTTACTTCTAAGCAACACAAATAGTTTTGTCTTGTATGTGTTAAAACCATCATAAGGTTATGAGAAATTTTCAAGTAAGGATCCATTCTGTTTTATATCACACATCTTCTGAGTTCATTTACAACAAGCAGCACTAAAAGCAGGCAGAAGGAACAGCTTCACAGTCTGTATTGCATCTGCCACAGGGGCTGAAACAAGAATTTCCATGCTGGGACCTGAAGGCACTTCTCCCAGGGAAGATTATTAGCTCACCAAGCAAGCACCAGCACCTTTGACATTACAGGCCAGCAATTTGCTGCTTTGCCTCTGCAGTGATTTCTCTGAAGTGTCATTTGCTTTTTGAACTGGGTCCCACTAAGGAAATCCCAGCTAAGAGTCTTTGCTTTTTCCAAGAAATGGAGGATTTTCATCTGCAGTAATTACACATTCCAGTTTACAGAAAGAAAAAATAGAGTGTCACAGTTTCATTTTCTCTGAGTCACATTGTTTACCAGCTGCTGTGGAGCAAGGAGTACAGATGTTAAGTGAAAAACATTATAGATTAGAAAAGAGGGGTTAGCTCAGTCCTTAGCTCCAACTGGCAAGAGTCATCTTCCTGTTGGGATATGGGCAAAGCTTTTATATGACATGACTTCTGTTTTCAGGCTGCAATGACACACTGAATCCATGCCCTTCATCTCTGCATAGGAGGATGACACCTAACACAGCTTGGAAATCCAAGAGGACTAAGAAAGAGAAACAGTAATGGGGATTTTTTTTCAAGCAACCAAGTCTCCCAATCCCAAAGGAGTTTACCTAACACTCTTAAAATCCAAGGCAAAGTAGTTTTAGTCTGTATTTACCTAGGGCTTAAATGATTTTGCAGGCTGAAGCTTCACGTAAATCACCTCAGTACTCACAAGCAACACAGCTCCCAGAAGCTCATGTTGAAATATCCTTTGTAGCAGATCTACAGCATGTGCTGAATTATTTTAGCAGATGTTTCACACGTGTGTCTTCTCTTTCCACCCCCCTTTGCTTGCTCCCTAAAGCCTTGTTATTTGTTACTGTCATTTGTGTTTGTCAGAAAGCTGTTGGCCCTGGACCAGAGCTCAGCCTCTCCCACCTCTGAACATCAGAGGACTGTAGCAAAATACGAAATATTTGTTGTCTGGAGACTACAGGGAAGTAAAATGACAGGTAAGGGTGGCTCCTGGGGCAGGCTTGGAGTATAGGACATCAAGGAAAACTCTCCAGAAATGGTTTGCCAGGAACTGGGATAATGCCATTGCTGCCCCAAACAGAAGGAGCCTGAAGCAACAAATATAAATGGTGGGAATGGATTAAAAGCCTATAAAGTAGAAGAAACAGAGATGAGACTCTGAAAAGGAAACTAAAGGCAGAATCTGGCGAAGAGTTTTGTGCCAGGTCTAGTGCCCAGTCAGGATGCCTGCAGCACTAATGTAAACTTTTTTTTTTTAGTTGCCACAAAATAAATCCTATTTCAGCTTTTTTTGAGGCAGTCGCATTAGCGAAATGCTGCAGTCTGCTCCAAGTCCCTAGGAAACAAACTTATTCAACAAAAAGTGCAAACACAAAACTCCACCTTTTATAAGACATGGCACCATGTGCCAGGACACATTATCAAAGAACCTTGCTCCTGTCTCTACTCAGGATGTCACAGGTTAACATTCAGCATGCAGTTTGTATTTCTGTGCAGGGTTCCTGTGTGGTTTTTCAGAAAAGAAAATGATCATTGCTGGGAAAACTACATAGTTTGAACTCTTGAGTGAATAAACTAACATTACTTCTCCCATCTCCTCCCTTTTCCTTCAGGAGGTTTATACAACTGCAAGCTTTAGTATAAGTGTCATGTTGGTGTTCTCCAAATAAATGTGAATTCCGGAGAAGCTCTTAAGAGCTCTTCTCAGTAAGGGTTTGCTCTCACAGATAGACCAGGAAAAAGAAATTTGCAAGTGTTTGATTTTCTATCCAGTCACTTACTTCATGAAAGAGAGCAAAGAAACTCTTTCACACCCTTACTATGAATTTTCAGCTGTGTGCTTTGACTTCTTGTAGGTAAGCCAAGGAATAAAAAAAAAATAATAATAATAAAAAGAAAAACCAACCTACGTCTGTAAATTTCCACTAATGAATTCCAGACTTCTGGACTGCAAAACTATCTGCTTTCTCCCAAGTCATGTTGTCAACAACTGAACCCAGCTATATGAAGGGCAACAAAATGTTACCCAGTTACTTGTGTTTTTAAATCCCCAAATTTGCAGGCTTGTTGAAGTACATTGGAGAAACCCACTAGACTCAATGCACACTTTATTGCTATCTCTGCTTTTGCAAATGCCAGCACTAGTGCCCTGACCACACATTGGGCAGACAGGTAACATAGGCAGCTCATCTTCACTGGTTTTGCAGAGTCTTAGAAGAAAGAGCCAGCACGAGAGCAAAGCTCAGTACCAGGACTGGTCCTCTGACCCAGAAGTTGAAATGCTGCACAGCAATGATGTTAAATAGCTCAGAGTCTCTCCTGTTGTACCTGGGTAGCCCAGAAACTTTCAAGGAGTATTCATGTAAAGAAGAACAGGATTCAGTGAGCTTATGATCCAACCAAATCATTGCATTAATATTACAAATAATTATCAAATTCTTTTGTCGAGCTCTGAGGCTATCAGTGACATCCATCCACAAGTCTGCTAATTACTGTCTGCAGCGTGAGGGCTTGGTTTGCTACCTGAATGTGCTGCTGACACCATGTAGCATCCTCTGTGAGAACAGCAACCATTGCACACCATCTGCCACTTGATGCAAAGACCCTGATTAAAGCACTAGCACTGAACCCTTTCCTCTTTTGAAAAATAATAGCTGTTCAGTGACTTTGAGAATATCAGAACCACCTTTCTGCACCTTACTTGCAGACACAAGCTCCAACAGGGTTCCTGGTCACACTTTGGGAGGGGTTTCAAGGCCAGGATGTCATCACTGAGACTCAAGAGCACAAGCACTAGCCTGAGCTGTCCTCACCTGGTCTGCTGTCAGTAACACACATTGTTCCACCTAAATCACACCAGGCAGCCTGCCACTCTTTCTGAATGGGGCAGGGCTTTTTTCTTCTATGCCTGGGAGGTTGTTTCTAAACAAACTTTCTTCACACACATAGAGTTTAAGTGGTTAATCCTTACCTTCAGTCCAGTGAACACATCCTCATCAGCAAGTCAGGTACACAACGAGTGCTTCATCCTGAGGCAAATGAAGTTTTTGCTAAGGCTGCTTCTGATATCTTGCAGAGCTCTATCCCTAAATGAAAATTCTTCCTTAAGAAGTTGTGGGTGCATTTACAACTTTTAGAGAAATACAAACTACTTAGTAGAATTAATATAGCTATTTCAATGCATTAGTAAAAGGGCAAGGAGACCTGACACTACAGAAGGTTTCCAAGATCCTCTTCTCCTCTCTGGGCAACCCCCTAGAATGTTTTTAGCTTTCAGTTTTCCTCACTTCTTTTCTCGCAGCCTTTCTTGTAATAAGGCAAAGGGGGATAAGAGGTGTTGAGGCAGGCATTTCAAAACTAAAATAACATCTTTAACATAGAGCCTACCAAATATTTCCAGGCAGAAAAACCCAGCAAAGCAAATAGCCTGTGATTCAATTGCTACAGCCTACCTGGATATACCCAAAGAGATGAGAAAAGTACAACTCTGAATAGAACATATGTTTCTTCCTAGACACAGAGCTCCTAGAAATTTTCACAAACAGCAATAAATACTATTTGAGTTATTTTCCAGACTAACAAGTTGCCAAATTGAAATCTAGTCCTCCTTTGTTAATGGTGTAAACCCCAACTTATTTGTTGCCTTGAGCCCACTCGGTCTCCATTTGACTGCTAAAAATTAACCAGCTTAAGCTTCCTCCTTACATGTCAAACTGATCCATCTACCCATACAAAAACCACTGCTCCTTCACACACATAACCCATCAGGTACAGTTTGGGGGGAGGAGGGAGAGGGTGATAAATACTACAGCACTTAAATATAGCCAAGTGTTATCCAGCAGTAAGAGAAGTTCAGCCATACAACAGGGTAATTTCCCTGACCTTCACCAGCTGAGAGCAGTTTACAGGTGGAGACCAAAATAGGTGAGAATGAAGCTGGAGCCTATTTCTTCCTTTCCTGTTCAGTCTGCTGGTTCCTTGGGTTTCATTGTTTTTTATCAGCTCCTGTCTGGGTGGTCACTTACTTTACCCAAAGCTTACTGCTGGCCTCAGGGAGTCCCTTCCCACTGATAACTTGCATCCAGTACTTGTGTGTCTGTTTACACTCATATCTGACCATTTTCCATAGATAGGCAGCCAGCAGCTAGGAAAATTCCTAAGCAAGCAAGTCTTTATTTTTGGAAGTTTCAAAGCACAAAGGTGTAATGCTGGGGGCAGAATATGCACATGTGCATTTGGTAGGTTAGGGAAAGGGCTGGGGATCTCAGATTTGTGCACATGGATTTTCATGAGCAGAGATGTATGTAGGTTGGGCCATTCACAGCACCCACAACCCAACCTTTGTATTTGGTTTTAACAAGGCAAAGCATCTGCAGAGGAGATAAATAAAGTGATAAATAAACTTATTCCTGCTTGTGGGATAAAAAGTGAAGGAGCAAATCCAGTACCCTTCTCCTCTTTACCTCTTTTTACTGTCCTGTTATACACATAGCTAGTGAAACAGTACCAAAATGCAATAAAAATTTTTCCTTCTTTGGTAACCTTTTGGCAACAGAGAGAACCAAGAAATATCCCCTGAGTAAGCTATATCCAGTTCTTCTTCCCCTTATATTAAAGAATCATCTCTAATAAATAGCTTTTATTGAGAATTTAGAGCAGATTTTAGTAATGTCTTTTCATGGATCTGAGCTCAGTTCACTGGGCAGAAAATGAAAAGCCATGTCTGCAAAATTAACAGGAAACACATCCTTTTCTGGCATGCAAGAATACAGTTCTTTCTACCAAATTTGGCTTATATTGAACAAAAGATATTACACAGATGGAGTTTTTTTAAAAAGTAAATTATCTATCCTAAGCTAACCAAGCTTTTATGGTGCCACTAGGACAGTTATATACCAAATAAATTATCCAGCAGTATTATTATATTTTCCTTTTTCTGTCAATATATTGCTTGCCAATTGATTATGTTTTCTATGGACATAATTCTTAGAATAATACTATAAGGTAAAGTTGAGCCTATAAGTTTCTGAAAATGTTCTTTTCCACTATTTGCAGTACAATATTTGGGGCAAATGGAGTATATAGAATAAGTTTCAAAGTGCTATAATACCAGAATAGTGGATTAGAATATGCTTTCTCCCTGTGTGAATAATCTGATGAAATACTTATTTTTCCTCTGAGGTGTCATAAAATTTACAGAAATTAGTGTTCAGTTATTCCAGTATTCAGACAGTTAATGGTCTTTCTGATGCTAATTGCATCTAAGTGAATGAATCTTTTCTGTCTGATAAGATTTTGTTGTGTTCATTCACTTCTAGCCTCATGTGTGGAAATAGTTAGGTTCCTCTGCTTTCCATATTTTGATTCAGGAAAAGACAGTATCTGGTCTTTTGATCCTGTACTGCTCAAAATGAAACTAAACCCACAGGACAGTTTGCCAGATCTTTTGTGGTAAAGCAGTATCCTCACTGCTTGCAGCCAGCCTTTCTGCTTCCTTCCACTGAGTGAGACATCAGAAGAACACTGTTGGGAGAGGAAGCTAACAAAAGGAAGGTATCTTCAGTGAAAATTATTTCCTTCTTCAGACTGTATTTTGATATGTAAAAAGCTTCCAAGAAAATGGCTTAGCACATGTATTATATTCCCAGCACCCCAGCTGTTAGCAGCTGGGTGCAGTGTTTCAGCAGTCACTCTTGTTGGAATTGTAAGAGCAATTTGAAATAATAGAGAATAAGTATCCATGGATGTAGATACAAAGCCTAATTTTGCAATATACCCCCCCTGACACACAACTTCCCTTTGAAGCATAATCCCACGAGTCAAGATGCTGAAGCTCCCAGTCTGAAAACGGTTTAGAACAGGCTCTGAACAGCTGATTCCCTGACTTTTAGAGAGAGTCCCATGAAAGCAGAAAGTACTCCTTAGAGGACATGAAATACCTACCAAGTCTGCTTTCTGCTTAGAGGGGTCTCCAAGGTGAACCCTAGAACTAAGCTTGTGGCATTTTCCTTTAGCTCTAAAAGAAAATTGGACATTTCAGTTCTGAACCTCTAAAAGCAATTAATTCAGCAGCACTTTCAGCCCTTGGTAGACATGATTTCAAATTATGCATGTGAAGAGAACAGTTAAGGAAGGAAGATTTTCCTTGGGGAACTGGGAAATAAACCTCACTGAAACAACAAAGCTACCCATGAATGGCCATGAGAGATGTCTAATGTGCAGTCCCTACCAGTGACTTTTTCTCTGAAACACAGGATCTGCCTGTACAAAATGTGTTGGACTTTATTCCACTCTTGCTAAGAGTAACTTCAGCTCTAAACCAAGGCTGAATTCATCTGTTCCTCAGAAAATAATTTAAATATTACATTTTTGTCCCTAACTCTTTCTTAAAGTATTTTGATGAAATCTGCTCTGGAAAACACTTCACATGACTACGCCAATAACATCTCTAAATGTTCTCTCTAGTGAAAGGACTGACAGAAAAAAAGTAATTCCTTTCTAACTACTCACTCTGCTGTCTGTCTCTGCCCTAGTGCGTAGAAACCCAGTCAAGTGATGTGATCATGTGCGTCTTAGTGACAAATACAACTGAGCTCATTCAGAAAGAAGTTGTATTCAAGATGGGAATGACCACTATCCCCTCTGTAATACCTGGTGATTAGCTGTAACTCTAAGATGACCACTCCCTTTGCAGAAAAAGATCTTTAAGATAACAACAAGGATCCACTTTTTCAATAAGGTAGCAGGCAATAGCACTAGGTCTGAAAGACAGTGTTCACAGCAGGGTGAGCCATCTCACCAGACACTAATTGTAGCAGATAATGACTTCTTCAACACAGGGACAGATTTTAGGGGTGGGGGAGCTGGCATTATGACAGCTCAATAGCCTTAATTTGCAATGCTAAATCTGTCGGAATTGGGTATTTTTAATCCAACACTGCTGATTATACAGCAGTTTTGACCCTCCAAAAAAGAGTTTTCTTCTTGATCTTCACCATGCAACTGAGCCAGACTTAAACTTTCCCAGCAACACACTGATGAAAACAGGGAGAGGTAGTAGGGTTTTTTCCCATCTGTTTTTCTGCTTACTGGGTCATCCATTCTAAAATCTAATCCTAACACTCTGAGCAACAACATCAGAGCATACACGATGCCATGAGTGAGGTAGGGGAGTTATCAGGAGCAGCAGCCAGAACCTCTGTCTCTCAGCAAAGTTGCTCAGGGGCCATCTGAACATTTACACTGAATGTTTTGCTTTTTCAACTTCCACCAAAGAGTGTTTGTTTTTATCCACTCCTTTCATTTCCTCAGTAGTAGCAGAGACATTTTGTATAAAGCAAGAGAGATACTTCTGATTGTTTGGATTCAGTTCAAGAAGGCCAGATTTATATGTTTACCCTGGAAATGACTTCTTGAATCATACTTGTGAGCAGAGCCAGGGAGCCCCTTGCCTCCACCTCCCCCAACCAGTCCTCAGGGCTCTGCCACAATGTGGTTTTAATTATAAGCAGGAGCCACAGCAGCATTTTCTTCCTTACTACAGTGTTTTTCATCGTGCCAGCTGGAGAACAACTAAGAAAATCAACCTCTGTTAAGGGGAGAGTTGATTAAACTTAATGGGGGACAGAAATGCTTTCAAACTCATAATGTGTGTTAGAGATGTACATAACCCTGTATGTATAAAGCAGAAATGTGATATGAGGATTTATTAACAATGGATCTCAAGGCTCAGTTTGGATTTTTGGTGTGCCTCAGGTTTCTGCTTGCAGTTCAGGCATTCTTTTGGTTACTTTGATAGTGATCCTACCAAGGAACACTTCTGCTTGCCAGCTCACCACCTCTAAACAAAAATGACAAACTGTTTCTAAAAGATGAAGACACTGAAGAAATTCCTTTTCAGTTTCAGCTTTCCTTGGGCTTTACTTTTTTTCCCTTTTCCTGCCTTCAGTACATGAGAGTTTATCTAATCCGAGATATCTGTCTTGTATTTGTCATGACATTATGATGCACTCTGGAGGAATACCAGAACATAAATGTTTGCTTTATAGCCTGAAGGGAGAGAAACAAAGATCCCACAGGTGAAGAATTAATTGCCACTTTTTGGTAAAAAAAATATTGATCCCAATAACTTGCCAAGTGACTATGCTTTCAAAAGGCATTCATTCACATTTGTTCTGCCATGAGGGATTAGAGCCCAGCTCTCTCCTCAGCAAACCATTCCTGTAGTTCCATTATCTGAAAAAAAAAAAAAAAAAAGCAATATCACCAGCAGGGAGTTCCATCTTGTCCATTTATTTCACCCCTGTTCTCCCTAGTTCCTGTCTGTGCTTGGCACAACAGTGGCCTGGCAAAAGGGGAGGCTTCCTGCAGGCCCTTGGGGTCTGTGGGTTGCTTTGAGCAGTTCAGTACTGTCTTCCCCATGATATTGTCTTAATAAATCCCCAAAATAACATCAAGGCTTGAAGGGATTTCTACTGCCACAGCCCTTGATACGTACCAGTTTGAGAGGCTGGTACATGCTGAATTACTGGAGTTAGCATCATGGTAGAAGAGTAATTTCACTGGCTGACAGAAAGATCTCCCGTTACCCTCTTAAGGGAAGAAAAAATAAAAGGCTGTAGGGCAAAACTGCTCTCTGACATTTCAAGTTACAGATGCAGGAGGCTGTCTAAAACAATCGCTGTTCGTTTGTGTGACCGTGGCAGTGGACACGTTTCAAGCAGCAGCTTTGCTTTTGCCTTTCTTCAGATTTCTCCTTTTCTTTGTCATCTCTCACTCCTTCAGTATGAGCTAATTTAGAGGAAGCTTTACTGAGACATATCCTGGTTTATATATTTTGTCTTGCACCCTACTCAGAGCAGTCAGTTGTAAGACATGAGAGAGTCTTTGGTGCATGAGACATGACAGAGTCACAAAGACAGACATTCCCAAATTCCTATAATTTCTCTTCTGATACTTCCTTTCCAGCTGTGGCTTTGCATGAGATAACCCAATCTGCTGGTTTATAAAGCAAACACAAAACCTAGGATATTGAGCAAGGAGCCAGTTACCCAATTGTAACCATTTGAATCAACTTCCAGATGTACCTTGAGGATCCCTACAATGTTCCATGAAAATTGTGGGGCAGAGAAGACCATCTGCCATGCCTCTGACAGAAACAACAGTGCAGCAGCTCGTCTAGAGACACATTTTTAGTCCAAGAGCAAAGCTTGGAGCAGTGTGACATTTCTTGAGTTGGGTGGGACGAATGACAGTTCATTAATCACTGCTTATTTTGGAGTTACATCACTGTCTGTGAAATTGAAAAACAGAGTATGGTGTGTAGTGTCAATAGGTTTGACCATCAGATTGCACAAGTCATCAGTAGTGGGGAGTGGGACAGGCCAGCCCCATGGGTTATAATGCCCAGTGTGGCTTTTTGCCCATCCTCATGTCCCTTTCTATCTGACAGTGGCTGTGTCTAACTTATGCTGAAAGTAACACAACTGAAAAATTGTGTCACTGACTTCAGCTTTACCAATGCTTATGTTGAATATGCACTCTGTCCCAGCAAAAAGACTTCTGGTTTTTGTGTGTTAAAAATCAGACATAAAACTGCAAGGGTGGGGCCTGTTGAAATTTGTTACTGCTGTTTTAAATAACTGACATTCAGGATTTTTGAAACTTGTTGTAGTTGTGAATGGGAAATACATAAACAACACTCTGCAGATTGCCATCATCTTTCAGTGTTACAAGGCAGGACTGGGCATTTTCATTTAAGACCTTTGCCCACTCTTGTGTATTGCTCAAGTTGAGTAAAATGAATATCAAAAGAGTAAATTAATACTTTGGGGGACCCAAACTATGTACCACCAGGCCCCCTGGTCCAGCTGGCTGCCCTGTGCAGCATGGGGTCCTCATGGATGTGGTTTGTTGTGGAAGGAGCAATTGTGTAGACACAGCAGAAAATAGGATCCTGCAGCAGATGCTGGGATTTTCTTGCCAACCCTTTGCTTGGAGAGGCCGGATGAACACTTGGAGATTTGGCCAGTTGTTGTTCCTGTTGAAGCTAAGAGGTTTTGGCATCATTCTCGATGGGCAACATAACCAATCTTCCAGGGGGGTTTCTCCCACATGTGTGATTAAGCCTGTGTACAAGCTCCTGGGCTCAGTATTTCATCGATCATTTCTCTAATTGAGTTTGTAGTTTTCAGACACACAAAATAAACATTGATTTTCTTTGTTAAATGGAGAACAATAAACTGGGGTTGCATACTTTTATTATCAGGAAATAGGATAATACTCAAAAGTCAAAAGCGTGCAGTTTAGTACTTCTAACTCTGGGATGAAAACATCCAATTATTGATATCAGAAAAAGACTTTGCACAATAGTATTCATTTACATATGTATTAGGTTCATACATGGAGCAAGATGTGGCTATCCCATAAAAATGTAGAGAATGATAAAGCAAGAGAAACAACATATAAAATTATAATCTTCTCCATCTACTATATTCTACTACATCTGTGTTGGATCAGAGTTTGGCTGCTGAGGATGAACTTTCGGAATAAGTTGTTCCTGGTTTTGGTTCTTTGGGGAATTGGGGAGCTTTTCCCTAGCATTTTCATGAGCTCTTCATTTTATATTGTAAAGTGCTGGGCACTGTCAGGGTTGTAATGTGGTAGATATTTAGACAGGAGAAAATACTATATGGCACTTTCTTTTTCACATATTTGTAGACTAGTGGTAGTGAACTAAAGACCATGTCTAGCAGACCTCACTTTGTGTGGTGCTATCAGTCCATGGTAAACACAGGCTCACAGCAGTGATGCTGAAGTACCACACTGCAGTGCCACCAGTGCCAGTGGCAGAGGGAATGTGGCTTAATCAGTAAAATTTTGTCATAACACTGTGAGATTCTAGATCTAATCGTGCAGTCCAGGTAATGTTGTCTGTCCTGTCCTTTTTCCCCCTGTGTTTGTAATTCTTTTTGTTGCTGTGGGAGGTCTTGCTGGGATGTTCTGGATTTGGAGATTAGTGCTTTGCATCATTTCCCTTCTAAACCAGATTTACTCCCTCTGTTGTGGTGAGCAGTGAGACATTATTGTAGCTCACATTTGTTTAGGTTTGTGGATTATTTTTTTTTTTTATGGTAACTACTTACACATCCCTTTTTTGTAGCAGCTGGCTTTCTGTAACTTGCATATGTGGCATGTTTTTGAGGCCAGGAGATAACAGATTTGTTGCTGAATGTAGACATAATGTACATTGTCAAGATTCATACGCAATGAAAATCTGCACCATTTCAGAGTGCACTGGGATTTATTTGTTTTCTGTTTAAACATCCCTCACTGATCACTTGCTTCAGTTTCTTATGACACTTAGAATATTCAGTCTTAGCTGATCTATCCTGGTAAACCACAGCACAATTTTACCCCTAAACTGGAGGTTTGGATACACTCACAGGGCAAAGCCAGAGGACAATCAGCCAGCTTCAGACCTGTCTTCAGAACTGCCCTCTCCTGCACTCCTGTAAATGGTGACATCCAGCCCTGACACCCAGGCACTCCCTGCTCTTCATTAGTCCTGTGAGGGTGCACATAAGAGTGGTACACAAGAAGACACGTGAGCAAACCATAGTTTGTATCTACAGAGAAAAAGCTGCTTGGATTTCCTGTGCTGCTCAAGCTTCATGTGGCTGGCATGCTGTGCTTCAGGTGACTTGCTTTGAGAGATGTCCAAAGTGACTGGCACAGAAAGCAGCATGCAAGACAGTTAGAAGATGTTCCCAGGTAACTTATACTATTTAACTCTCTACAGGCTTGGATATCTAGACTGGCAAAACTGGGCTGAACTCTCAAAGTCCCACATTGAATCCAAGGTTGTTCCTGGGGGCTTGGATCTGAATCTCTTCTAGCTCAAAAAGGTCAAGTCCCCTCCACCCCCAAAAGGACATCATACATGGGCAAGGCCTCCTGATGCTTATTTTAGTGTTTTTTTAAATAAAAGCATTGATGTTGTTTTGTTGCAAAAGTCTCCCTTACCCTTCACCAGCTGGCACCAAGCCACCCAGGTTGGCAGCTCATGAGAGAGGGGGAGGAAAGTTGACCAGAAGGTATGAGAAAGGAAGAAATAAGGGATTTTAGAGGAGGGTGTCCCTCACTAGATCTACAGTTTCACTTACCCTGTCAAGACTCAAAGTCTTCTAAGTGTCATCTGTCAAACCTACAAGGAGAAACACAGTTTGGGTGGTTTTTTGTTTGTTTGGAATGGACGATTTTCTTAAATTTAACAACACACATAATTTTCATTTTGCTCCATTTCTTGATATTTTATCTGTCTTCTGGAGCTTGATTGTATCTATTTCCTTCAAACCTCTCCTTTAACTTTAATCATTGCATAATTCTATAATTAATTATTCCATAATTATATATGGAATAGTCATTGCAGAACCTAAGTGCGCCTGAAGTCTCATTCCATATACAGATGTAGAAAAACAGGATAAACCCATACTGCAAGTTCCCAAAGCTAACACCAGTTACTCTAACAGGATATTTCCTTGATATGTGGTTTTCTCAGCAACAGGAATCTGGTAGATCTCAGCTACCAGGTAAAAGCTACCAGTAAAGCCTTTGGTTACGTATCACCAGGAAAATCAAACAAAATGGAGGAAATGGGTATTAATAAGGAAGTGTTGATTAAGCAATTTTCCCAGCAAAAGATAAAACATCAGTTTTACATTGAAAAAGGAAATACCAAACCAGCAGCAGGAAAAAGAACTATTGACACGTCATGTGGAGAGTTCCTCAAAGACAGATTTTGAGAAACAACATCTTCAATCTACATGAGCAAGGGCGGATACTGGTTGCTTTCTATAAATCCTTGGGAAGATAATGCCTATGAGGGAGAAGAGCTCTTCAAGAGCAATTTGAGCAGGAAAACAGATGAGGTTAACTGACCACAGACCAGTTCAGGCTGGGAATCAGGGGCTTTCTCACCATCTGAGCAGGGCAGCTCTGGAGCAGCTTCTAACAGGCAAAAATCCCAACTAACTGCACCACATTTTGTAGCATTACCCAGGAGAGGGCTGGGGCAAAGAGTAAATGATTTATTTCTACATTTATGGCCCTGTAAACCCTTGCCACAAAGGTGGCAGCTTTTCTCCAGCCCTACAGGTATCACACACTGAGAAATAGCAGGGTGATGCTCCAGCTTCTCTCCCAGTGCCCTGTTGTGTGCATTTGCCTCCAGGCACAGAAGTTGAATCCATCATCTGTCTCCTGTCTCCTGCAGGACAGAGACGTTGTCTCTGAAAACCTCAGAGAAAAACTTCTCTCTAACATAGAGCAAAACTGAACTCAGCAATGCCAAAGGAGTAAAAACCCTCATGTACTGCCAGCCCCCTGGAGGCAGCCAAGGGTTTGCAGGGTCCCCAGGGTAACCCAGAGCAGTCCCACACCTGCTTTATGAAGATCTGCATATTGGCAGCCCACCACCCACCCTTTCTGCTTTCTTCCTCCCTCTGCTCTCCATCTTTCTTCCCTGTGTATATTCACCCAAGGGGACAAAGAGGCTGACAGCCCAGGGATGATGCCTGTCACAGAGATAGATGTGGGGTTCTGGAGAGGCTGTTTTCAGCCTCCTTTGTGGTCCTTTCACTGTTATGTGAGAGGTGCAAAGAGGTTAAATGCAGCTGCACACTCTTTCCTGGCAGCATGGAGGTAGGGCCAGCACTTGCCCAGGGTCTTTGTGGGTGCTGTGTGCCAGGGAATGATGGGTGCTGTTTGGAAGGGCAGAAGGAGGGAGCTTTCCCCAGCTCCTATACAAGGCTGACAATTTGAGCCTTAAAACCAAAGAATGTGAAGTCAACATATGAGGATTAGAGATGCTGGGAATTGGATTTTTTTGACTTTGCTCTGCGCTTTAAAAATCCCACAAGCGTGGAGGAAAAAAATGCACCCATGCAGTCTGAAGATCTTTTGGCTTCCAGCTCAGCTCAGGATGACTGTGGCACAATCGATTCCAGATGCTGAGTTTCCGGCAGTGGCTGACACACACACACACACACATACAGTCACACACACACAGTCTCACACTCACACACACTCAAACACACACTCACACACACACAGTTCCTCAGCTCCCAGGCTCAGCCATAAACCCAGACTGCTGCTGATGGTGGAGACTGGCAGCATGTGAAAAGGAGACATTAGCAGCTCCCAGACTCATTCCCCCTGGACCTGCCAGGCTCACAGGCTAGTGAATATTTTGGGTATTTTTAGAATCACATTAGCAGGATGACATCCCCTGCCCCTGGTAGCCACGAAGGAGCCCAGCCCAGTGCATTGGGCCAGCAGCACCAGTTCACAGAGTTTGAAGCAACGTCATTTCCAGCACCATGGGACTGCAAAGAGGATCAGGATGCAAACCACCTCCAGAGGTGCAGCTCAGTCATAAAAGTGGCTGGTTAACCTCCTGCTGGCTGTAGGCAGAGAATTAATGATCTAATTCCAATTACAAATATTCCAGAGAGGGTTAATGATGATTAATCTGTTGTTTCAGACTTGGTCTTTTATGACTTGTTATTTATTGCTTGAGTGACTGTACTCACTCGTGACACCTGCTCCTCATGGAAACATCTCTCACCAATTAAATCTTTGTAAGTAATTTAGAAGGGTAACTGTCATGTTTATAATAATATTTATGTCACTTTTTTCTGTGACAAATGACACTAGAGATCAGTTTGCAATGCATAACCAGAATTTACAGGATCAAACCCCCCAGATAGATTTTACATCTTGCATTTTGTCAGGCTGCTGCCTGGTACCAGTAATTAGAAATAATTAAACCATAACATCTCTCTGGCATGTTGAGGGAGGGTGTCTCTTCTCCTGCCATGCAGCACCAGTCAGGGCTTCTGCTGCAGACAGTGGACTTGAGGAATGCCCACAAGCAAGGGCGCTAGCTGGGACTTAGCATAAGGTCAGAGAAAGCTTATTTTCTTAAGTATTTTTAGTATGAAAATATAAAGTTGCAATAAGACATAAACCATTGCTTTAGGCTGGAATTTTCCAGAAACTGAGGGGGCAATGGGTCCCCAAATCCCACTGAACTGGTACCCGGCTCTTAAGAGGCTTCTCTGAACAGCTCAGCCTTCTGACTCATTGCCCATTCCACTGCCATTACTTCTTCATAAGCTTTTGTTTAAGTTATTGTGCTCTTAATTTCCTGTTTTGCAATCCTTTAGAGATGCCAGCAAAATATATTAATTCAGATTTCTGGATTTGCATTCAAACATTTAAAGGATTAAAATTAATCACAGCTTCTCAGTGGCCCAAGGCCGTCAAAGGTTTAGAATACACATTTCAGATTAATATTTCTACTGCTTGTCATTTGGCAAAACCCAAGTAAAGGAAAAAAAAAAAGTGACTGGATCTGTCCCAGACATAAATGCTGGGCCAAATGCAAATCTAACACAAACAGGTGAACCTGCATTAACTGCAGTGAAGACACACTGGCTGAGTAGCTACTCAGCTTGATCCCAAGCAAGGAAGTGTACCCACACTGTACTCCCCATGAGTAATGACCAGCTCAGGTCTCTGACTAAGGGCTGTTTCACCAGCACTATCATTATTTCATCATATTTGAACTCTTTTTTCAGCAAGAAACCACTTCTCCCAACTGATGTAGAAAAGCAGGTTAAGTGGGAGTAGAACTCGGCACAAGCAAAAGATCTGTCAGCAGAAGTATCAGGTTTGTGGGAAAAGGCTTGGAGAGACTCCAACATTAGGATTTACTTCTGTCTTGACTGTGCTTCCAGAGTCTCTGTTATGTAAGATTTCTTTACCAAGTGCCCAGGAGTGTGAAGGAAAAAACCAAACCCAATATCTATGAAGCATCTGGACTGCCAGGAACATCTCATTAGAGAGTAATTCAAATGCCTCCAATGAGCCACCCAGAGCAAAGGTGACTTGCCCAGATCACCCAGTGGGCTGTTGGCCAAACTGGAGCAAGCCTCCTAAACCCCAGCCAGATGAGTGTATTTCCAGCTAAAAGATATCTGTGGGCAAGATTGACTTATCTGGAGTTCTTCAAGCAGATTTTTGTCCCTGATGTGTGCAGTCCACCCTCACCAGTTTAGCAATGGAATTTGGCCCTTTTAGTCTCATTTCCGTGGCAGATTAGCAAACATCTTAGAAGAGAGTCTGGTGTCAAGATGTTTGTTGGGGTTGGTGATTTGGTCAGACGGAAATAAGGGAAATTAATTCTCCTGGGGGAAATGTGTGTAGTCCTTTCTTCTAACTATGTGCCCAGCCCGACAAATCCACAAACATGCAAGATGGTAACAACTGCAGCCAACAGAATTTTTCTAATTTTTTTTCTGTGCATGAGATCTAGTGTTTCTGTACCTCAGATTCTATCCTAGGTGTGTTCAAGTTGATGGAGGGATTCCCATTGGCTGCAGTGGTGTCTGTCTCAGGGCCCTGAGACAAGAGGCAGAGCTGTGGCTCCTTTTACTTTAGAAATTCCACCCATGAGTGCAACACTTGTTGGAGGAGTCCCATTTCCTCAACATGAAACAGCTCTCAGTGCTCTGGCCCGTTGTTCCAATCACTGCTCCAGCCAGTGGCATTTTGGGTACATAAATAATTACCCTTTGGACTCTGGAGGCATTGCTTTCCCAGCCAGCCATCTCCTGCATCTTCCCTCATGTCTAGCACTGATCTACAGGCCTTTTGTGAGTCTCAGATGTGAAAACCAGGCCAGTTCCAAGACCCAAAGTGGAAACTAGAAAACAAACCAAGCTAAATAAAATATCCAAGCTAGGCATTTTGTGCATATGCAGCAACTTGTGCTAGAATCCAGAAGTCTCTCCTAGACTCTAGGCAACGAGCATCTTCACTGATGATAGCATTCATTTGGGTCATTTTCTGTTGCTGTGCCCAGAAATGTGCCCTGCAATGAGGATCAGACACAACAGAACTACTTGTTTTCCAACCTAGTCAATATTTATAACCTGTGTTTTCTTAATGATGTCTTTTTCTCCATTTCAGGAAATGCCCTGGAAGGTGGTGAGTGCTGAGCTTCTGAAGAGGGGAGAGGGCTCTTTTTACCTACTGCAGTTTGGTAAAGCCAGCATTGCTGGAAGCTCTGAGTAAGTCCAAAATGTAGAGTTCATAACTGTCAAGCTTATACCAGGCAGCATCCAGTATAGATAGTGGAGGCAGCTCAGGGTGAGTTGTTCTGCAACCAGTTGAGTGTAGGGGAGAAGAAGGGGAGGGAGGGAGCAGCTGAAGGAGGGAGGAGAGGCTATGATACTCCCAAGGGATGGGGAAATGCATCCTGTACCAGCTGATGCTGTGGTACAGCTTCAGGTCCTCCTGTCCACCTCAGTAAATCAGTGGCTGTGTCACTGCCAAGCTCCAGGCAGCCTCATTTATGTCGCTTAGACACCAAAATAATGATGCTGATCTCTGCATGGTGCAGATGTAGCCTCAGAGCCCAGACCTGCCTGCATCTGGCTGCAACCCAGGCAGCTGGCCTGGAGACCACTTGGGGTTGCACTTATCTTCACAAAAGCAACAGGGAAAAAAGCAAATGGTGGTGGTATAGGTTTCAGGAAGATGATAAATCTGTGGATGGAAAGGAAGGGATGGCCTGGCCAGCCTGGTTTAGGTCCAGGTGGCAGCAAGGGACAGATATTGTCCCCAAGTTTGGAAAAAGGAATGGGAGATGGAAGTGAACAGAAGGGAAAACTGGCTATAGCAAAGTTATACCATTAACTTCCAGTGATTGCACTGCATTTCATTAAAGTTTCACTGCATTTCATGAAGATTTCTCTTCCATGGCTTACGTCCATGGCTACTAAAACCCAGGTGTACTGTTCATTTTGAATAAAATGTGGTAGGTATTTATATTGCTACCATTTGTTGCATTTATAGTATTAATAAAGCTAAAGCCTGTAAAAAGGAGGCATTTTGAGGAAATAATATCCTTCTGAAATTTTAGTTAACACAGGACAAATGTTTCTTCTCCTACTGACAGTCAGTGTTTCATAATAATGGAATTTGCTCCCTTTTTAATTAAAAAGGCTGTTTTTTGTTGAAAGGTGACTAAGCATACATGTTTGGCAAAGGATCTTACAGTAAATTTTTTAAAAGACCTGTTTTATTTCCAGACTCATGGCTGCTCCTAGGCCTAAATCTCTGTACTGACTCTACTGCTTTCATAATTACAGACATTATATCTTGTTATCTTCTCACTCTGGGAGCTGTGTGGCACTGACCACTCCATGAGGTGACTTCATCTGCCAGGGGACGGGCATATCCGGGCCATACGGGATGCTCGGGGTTGGGTTCATTTCACTTTTTGGAAAGCAACTGGAAACAATTTTCTCTCCAAGTGCTATGCTTTGTCATTTGACATCAGGCAGAATCATGGGACTTTCCCTTTGAGGCATCATACAGCAAAGGAGGCTGATGCTTGCTGGCTTCAGGCTGAAGGAGTGGAACCAGTGCCCCTTCCCCAGCAGATCCACCTGCACAGGAAGGAATCAAGGCACGTTTCTCATGTGCTGGAGCAGAAGGAGCATCTCAGAAGATAGAAAAAAATAAAAGAGGGCAAGCCAGGCTCGGCCAGGGTCAGAGGAGAGAGTGGCAGGGGCTGTGAAGGTAAATGCAGAAGAAAATAAGCCTCCCAAGCCAATGGGAAGAGGCTTGGCCAACAACTGCTCAGACAACCAAGGGGAACCAGCCCCTGATACAGAGGACAGGGGCCAGAGGACTTGCAGAAGGGACAGGCACTTGGCTGGGGACTGAGAGTCTGAATTATTGGTTGGATAAAGGGAAGAGATCCAGGGCTTTTGGGCCTCCCACTAAGTTTTCCTGGAGAGGAAAACATCTCTGCAGGAACCCTGCCTTGACCTTTCCCCACACCACTGCGCCGGTGTGGAGCACGCTGCTCTCTTAGCCAGGTCAGACAGGATTTTCCTTGGCACCCAAGACTCGATTAGCTTTTGTTTGGTTTTGTTGTTTGTTTTGTTTTGTTTTTTAAGACTTAAGGTTGGCTAGAAAACAGCATTACATTTAATAAAAAAATGGAAGTTTCAAAATTTATTTTCTTTCGGCTTAGAAATGAAATTGAAACCATTCAAGAAAATCAGCTCCCCCCAGCTCACCCTAATAAATCTTCTAGCCAACTGGAGATCAGGGGTTTTGTTTGCTCACTTGGGATTTCTTAGCAAAAAGCATATTCAAAAAATCCATTTTTTTTTCTTTTATGGGAGTAGAGGAGAAAAGAGACTGAATGGGTGATTTCAAACTTTTAAAACTACCTCTAAAGAATCCAGAGGTCTGGAAGTTAACACGTTTCCTTGGTGAGGGTCAGCTTTCACCCCAGCCGGAATCAGCTGTGGCTGCAGTTAGATACAACAAATTGTGATAGAAATGCCTGTGACAGATGGTGTATATATATATATACACACATACATATATAAATATATATGTTTGTATGTATACCTACCAACACTTACACTCATCCATCCACCTTTGCAAAATGTTTTGTGACCCTCAGATGCACACTGAAGTTTTAAGAACAAAAGATTATTATTTCTTCATTGTGGCAGGAAAACAGCTTTTCATCTTGAGAGCTTTGTTAGCAAATGTCGAACAAAAATAATTTTACTGCTTGCTAGAAATGAAGAAACTAATTGCATTCAAATTCACTGAAATCCTAAGGAAAAAGTATTTGAGTATTTTAACAGCTTTTAAATAAATGGACTGCCAACTGCAAACAGCTGAGCTCCAGAACAGAGCTTGGATCACACTGGGAACCAGCCCAGGGCTAACTGCTAATGCTGCTTTTATTCACTGCTTTTTTCCAGGTACGGCTGTCATCCAGGAAGATGATAAACTCCAAAACCTTGTAATTATTTCAGAAAAAAACAACTTGGAACAATGCTTCTTAAATTAAAGGGTACTAGAAAGATGGAAAGTGTGGTAAATGTACTTTCAATACCTCTTTCAATTGTTCTTCAAGGATGAAATTCTCTCCTGTCTACAATTTCTATGGAGTGAGAGCAAATCTGACAACTCCCAAAACTCCTGGACGCCCTGTGTGTCAGCAGCCACGTTGGCAGGGATGCAGAGAACAGACTCTGAACCGTTCTTCCCCCAGGCTTATTGCTGGGGCTGGGCTATGTCTCAAAAAAATACTCTATTTACACTTCAATCCTCAACTGCACATCATAGAGACTCTTACCAGGTCTGGGGACTTCCAGCCACTGCACTCCATCAAATGCACTTAAAAAAAAAAAAAAAAAAAAGATAATAAAAGCTGTGGATGAGCTGCTGGGCTGGCAGCTGGGAGGCTTTGGTACTCCTCCAGAACAGCCAGAGACCTGCCAGGCAGGGTGGGCTCCATGCTCCCCTTCCACTCCTTTGCTTCATCTCTTTACAGCCTGAAGCCTTTTGGGAAGCAGCGTGTCTGCCAGGCTGAAAGCAGTGTGGAGCACTCAGCCAGCCATACTCTTATGTTGGGCTTTTAGATACCAGTGAAATATCAAAACCAATAAATTGGCTCAGACAGCAATCCTCCTCTCCTCTTCATCATCGCTGACTATGTAGCAAATGTAACTCAAAATCTCTCCGGCATCTTCCCAGATCCAAAAGTCCCTCTGGGAGCTGGCTGGGCAGGAGGGCTCTGCAGCTGTGCTGGGAAGGTCAGCACATTCTGACATTTGTTCAAATAAAGGCTCAAATTCATTTGACTGGTGTGGTTCCTTACAGCTCCCTGAAACTGGGAGGCTGGGGTATGTGTACGTGTGTCCACGAACACACACCAGTAAAAGCCATGTAACATGCTTGAGTTGGGCAGGAGGGTATTTAGCAGAAGTATTATTCCTTGAGGTACTGCTGTGCTGCAGCCAGTGGAGGGACTGAGACAGTGAAAGAGGAGTTTAAGAGATACCTCTGTTCATTTCTAAAAGAGGAATGGAATTAGGATACAAAACGAAAACTGAAGACAGGATTCAGACAGATTCATACAGGGCAGGCATGTTGAGTCAAGTGCCTTATTTCTAAAATCTTCTCCAATATTTAAAAAAAAAAAGTTAATGAATTTTTTTCCACCCATAATTCTCTTCAGATCTGTATTTGCTTCTCCCATGAGTTGTAGAGTACTTCAAGGCAGACCTTGTTATTTTTACAAAATGTGAAGGCTAGGGGGTATATGTGCATTAGAAGTGCTAGACCTCAAACCTTCACAGGACTTTTCTTGTAGAAGAACCTCAGAACATCTGTTTATTTTATCACATCCAATTGCCATGGAGATGTGAACACCCTGTGTTATTCACAGGAAGATGACATAGCTATTCTTCTGCAAAACAGAAATTGCTTTTTAAGTATTTCCAATCATAAATCAGGAAAACACCCAAAGATGCATGTTCCACCCATGGCCCAAAATACCACACCCTATTCTGTCAAATTAAAATAAATGCCTGTGATAACCTAAAGCTGCATTTGAACTTGTCCTGCACTGAGAATGTCAGGAAGGCAGCTTGCCTTCAGCCCTCAGTTGCTGCCACAGCCTTTCTCTTAGTAATGAAAGTGTTTGCATGGGCAGCCTTGCTGCAGAAGCCTTGCTTATCCTGGAATCCTTTCTCCACCTGAATCTGAGATATTGACTATTTGCAATGAATAAATCAGAGCAACCCACCAGACCATGACTCTTCTCAAACAACCTGTGTGGGAGACAATTAATGGGTTTTGAGGAAGAAGATGATTAAGATTGCTCTCCAAGCAGAAAGCTGTGAATGGAACAAAATATGTGTAGTTATGTGAGCCACTCTCAGGCTCTACCCTGCATTAAATCTTTCAAGTCTGTCACCGACTGACTATTTTAGCAATAATGCCATGTTAAATTCCAGAGGCCCAGGGATTTTATACCTTAGGAGCAGTCAGTGAGCAACCCCAGTGCAAACCTGCCCATAAGTATTAGGAGGTTTCCTTTTTTCTTTTCCATTTACCTACCAGCAACCCCTCCCTGCATTTTCACTCTGCACTGCTGGCAGGAACATTGGTGACTCTGACACCTGTGTGTGCATCCAGCATGGACAAGCCTGGAAACCCTGCTGACAGATGTGCTCTGCCTTCTCCATGGACTTCTGCTCATAGCAGCAAGAGAGGCGAAAGAATGAAAACTGAAACACCATCAGCAAGCGACAGATAAACCTTCAGAGGCCGAACTATAGACTTCATCCTTTTGGGAATGTAGCTCCTTCAAAATACATGAAAAGCTGAGTAGAGATTGCAAGCTTCTCTACAGAAATCTCATTTTTCTGCTTTCTTTTTGTACCCCTTTCTCCATTATTTCAGCATGAGCTATGCTCTCCTAATTGCAATGTTCAAATAAGTGGATGTCCCATTTTTACTTAAGAACAACAAAACCACCCATCACTTAGTGTCTCATTGGGGTATGAATATACGCTGGCTGAGGTACCACCAGCAGTGGCTGCACACACAACAGCATCTCAGGGAACACTGACATACTGCTTTGAAGTGGCTTTGTGAGCTTTAGTGGGGGATATATCGCCGCTGGGTCCCCTGATCTATTTGGATAATTAGAACTCAGCTGTATTGGGAATTAATTCAATGCCCCTGGCTCTTGCAACATTACAAGGACAATTGCCAGGCACAAGGTTTTCCTTTATAAAACATAGCTTTGGTCTCATAATCCCAGCCTGATATTTCACCCTCCAGCTATTTCCCACATTTTATGATTAAAGTCGGCTTTCAATTAACTTGTCTTCTGGATCAGATGCCACCTGCAGATACAAATACAAATCTGAAAAAAGGAAGGTCGCTCAGAGGCTAGAGAAAAAAAAAGCACTATATCACTTTTTAAAATCCAAGCAGCTTGATACAGAGTGTAGGTTTTCACTGATGGCTCCAAAGAGGTGATGTTTAGTTTTCTGTGCAGGCACTGTTCAGCACATTTTCCATAAGCACTGACACTGCTGACTTCTGTAGTAACATGGGACAGAAAAGAGAGCATCTGATAGACAAGTGACTTGTTTAATAGAACTCTACACGTATGTATGATTATTCTTTCTAAGTACTTTTATAAATAGCTTCAAATCTCTTCCAAGTTATTCTTCTAGAGGATCTTAGCAAGTGCTAACCTTGAGCTGTGATTCCTTCTTGTTTGTGCTGAGGTACTCCACTCTAACCACTGGGAAAGCAACTGTTAAAATCTAAGATGACTACCTAATGTTATCAGAATAAAACCACACACTGCAGGAATTCCAGCTGATATGAAATGAAGTTGATTTATCTCACTGCAATTTCCACTGGGCAAACTGCAGTGAGATGCAGTGGGGTTTGCACAGCATTAGTTCTTCCTCTGGCAGGCTTGGCTGGGGCATTGCCAGCTCATTTCCTGAGGGCCTCAGTGGTGATGCAGAAGAATTGCATAAGTCCATGAGATAACTTGTCTGCTCTTCTGAGAGGGAGAGCAGGAAGGTTTTAGAAGACTTCCAACATGCAAAGTAACATTTTCTAGTGGAGTTCAATCATTGGCTCACAAATTTTTAACAACTCTTAAGTGGTCGAGAAGACAGAGCTGTAAATGTCTTTATTCTCTTTTGTAATCTACACCTGAAAAATTTGTATAATTTGTATTTCCACCAGAAAAAATATAGGGAATGACAAAGTTGAAACCCATCCATTTGTGCCTTAACTGCAGGCTGGCAAGGGGAAAGGGCTGTACCTCTTTTGGAGCAGGCATGGTGCAGGGAAGAGAGGTACAAGAGGATGGCAACAGAAGAGGGAGGTGCTGGTTTACAAAAGACCTGGCAGGTGGGTTTGCACATGCATGAGTCAAAACACCTCCAAACATTTATTAAAAACCCAAGGAAACACTGAAAAGCAGGTAATAACCCCCAAATCATCATATTTTCAAGAGAGGCAGAAACACAAGAATAATTTAGGAATTACCATTAGGAAGTACAACTGCCTCTAACAGGGTCCTAAACCCCACCCCCCTTCCCTACAAAGGCAGCTGTGATAACAGAGTTGCTTTTCCTTTCCATTTCTCACAAGCAACAGCAAAACTGTAAAAACTCAAGTGCTCTGTGTAGCACTCTGCTTGGTCCCTGGCAGAGTCCAGCTGAACTTTTCAAGGAGCAGAATGTCCCCTGTGAGACAGTTCTGCAGTGCCTCACTGTGACTGGAGCCAAACCACAGAATTCACCAGCCCCAGTCCTGCTGCTGTTGCTGGTTATTGGAAATGAGCCTCCAGTATCCTCAGGACATTGCATGAAATATCAGACTGGGCATTACCTAAATAATTTTAGGTGATTTCTCTTTAAATCGCTTGTTCTCTGATTCAGCTTCTCCACTCTCTTTGAGGGATGAGCATCCAGGGTACTTTCTTGTAGATGCTTGGAAGTGAGGACTAGTCCCTTGGAGTTACTTTGTCTTGGGGAATGGTGCCAAAGAAAGACAGCACATTACAGTGCCTTTCTAACACTGGGAAGTGCACAAGGACCACCTGTAACAGAGTCATCACCGTTTCAATCAATTGAGATGATGCTGTAAGGGCAGCTATTGATTAGAGGGAGGAAAGAGACTCAAGTGGGCAAAGGCAAAACCAGTGGTGACTTTCAGCTGGTGTTCAGTGCTGGTCTTTGTTCAAAGCAGACAGACCTCTACCCCTGCTTTCTGGGTGCAGTTACACCTAGTGAAGCTCAGCTATTTTTACCTCACAGCTGGCAGCTGGACTGGAGCATTTGGGCTGACACAGAAACTTCCTGATCAGTTCTCTGGTTTGGGTTACAAAGCAGGCAAAAATGACAATTGCTTAGTTCCCCGTATAATTTTCAAATCTACTTGCTATATGTTACCAAGCTACGTATGAGGCAAAACATCAGTTCTGATGGGGAAAGGCTGGGGTTTGTTCAGCTGTTACTACTGATGTAGGAGGGAAAATATCTGCATCAATTCAGTCACCTCTGTGAGCAACAGTGTGGCTCAGACACTATGGAATGGGCAGAAATTATATTAAAATTCTAAGGATATCCTATACAGCCTTTTTAATATTTTAGTGCACTTAAAAATATGAAGCAATTCTTTTAAATTTCTAATCTTTCGTAAGAACACAAACAAACAAAAGCATTTTGTTTGCTATTCTGTTAATCACATAGAGTTACAACCAGAAATTACTTTTTTTACCCAGTAACTTGGTTATATGGAACATCAGTTTTCCAGTACATATCAGTACAGCATTTGATGGACAAAGGTCTTTTGTGGAAAACCTACAGGCCCCTCAAAATATCATCAAATATTTCTCCTGCCAAATGAGAACAATTTTACACCATATAATATAGTGTAATACACCAAACCCACCCTATGATGCATCAAGTAATACCGCGTCACTAACAAAGTTACTGGAACTGGAAATAATTTATTCTAAAAATATGCTCTTTTACCTTGGACTATCTGCTTCTTTTTTATTTGACCTTAAGATAAATCTCATTTGAATTCAGCCAGTCCTGCACTAAGGAGGACTGAGGCTGCAGTCTGGCCTTCACTGATAACTGACAGAATTCCTGAACTCTCCCATCAAAAAAAGGCTATTTTTGCAGCTTGACTTTATTACTGATGGGGTCTGGAGCAGATCTCCCCTCTGCATTCCTGCATGCTAATTGCCTCTGCTCCCCCTGACATCTGCAGCCTGGGCTGCTCCTCCTTCCAACTCTTCCAGGGTGTTGAGCCAGAAGGTTACTTCACCTGCTGCACTGTATTAAGATTTTCTTCATTCAGTTCTGCAGTGGTGAGATCCAGTTTACAGCAGGACCAGTGGGCTCCTTAGCAGCTCTACAAGCCTCCAGGGATGTACAGCAGAAAAATGCACAGTATAAAATCCCTGGAATTGTTTTGACCTCTGCAAGCACCACCTGAACTCCACAAGCACTTAAAGAAAAGCTGTTTAATTTGAGAAAAACACAGACTTGGCCTGAATGTGGCTGAGAAGTTTTTTTCTAACAAAACAAGCCTTACAGGGTCTGGCCTCTGGAGGGTTACTGGCAACAGAATCCTCTCAGAAGAGAAAAGCTTTTGCTTCTGGCTGGACCATTCTAATCCCACAAATCTATAGCAAAGCTTATAAATATATTGTCAGCTTGGTCTTGTTCAGTTCCACTTGGGAACACATCAGATTTACCATTTCCTTAGGTTAAATGTTTTTCAGCTGGAACCTTCAGACATCAAAGATCACTTGATGGATTCTTATCAGGTTTACTGGAGTTTTCCATGGGAATCTCCCAGCAGGATACTACATCTTCACAATATAGGGTGGAGTTGCTCTGATTACTAATGTTCTTCTTAGCCTCCATCTATATCTAATAGCAGGACACTGTATGTGAGATACTGCCTGCCTTGGCCAGCAGCCAGAGAACTCAACCTGTTACATTCCCAGCAAAAAGCTTGGAGCCACAGGAGCCAGAACTGATGTACAGCTCTGCTAAGCCAGCAAAGGAGACAGCCTTCAACCTGCTCACCCATCAGTAAGGATATCAGCACCATGTTTTTGCCAAAATGAAGTGAAGCAACCCTCTATTCTCCATGTCAAATGGCAGTCAAGGGACAAGGTGTAGTATTGCACCATGTGAACCACCACCACGGGGGTTCAAACAGCAGAGCTTCCCAAATCACAGAAAACCAGATTTGACCTCAGCTAGGCTTTCACACCAAAGTGCCTCTGTTCCTGAATGCAGCCTTTTTTTTTTTTTTTTTTTTTTTTTTTTCCAAAGACACAGCTTAAAATAATATTAAAATATACTAAAATAATACATGCCTCTAAGGAAAGCCAGGATTGACCCAGTTCAACCTTCAGGCTAGTGTTTATTCACAAATCAGGTCCTTCTTTTTGAAGCTATAAAAGACACATTACAAGGGACACATTACAGGAGGAGAGGGAGAGGAGACTCAGGTTTCAAGTCCTCTTTTCAGATGTGGACACCATCCTGCACATCCTTGTTCCATCTACAATTAATAGCATGTTTCTTGTTGTACTGAAATTAAATAAGAAAGAGCTGACCAGTCTGTTGGGGACATCTCTAATAGCGTGAGCCATCTGCACTCCTACAACGGGTGGTTCCTCCCACGTCACTGCAGTGAAGGTTACTGGCAGGACACCCAGTCTACATTAGGATTTGTTCCCAAAGCTTCCCTATCATCCGATACTGAAGGGAATTTAACTTAGAAATGCTGGTATTTCTTCAAGCACACACTTCAGAAGCAGCATGTTGCAATTACACGTCAGAATCTGGCTAAGTTTGACCAGTAACTTCATATCAGTTGCTACTCCTACACTGACTTAACAACAAATAAGTCATCATTAGCAACCCCACTTCTCCTCCACTTCAAATGTGTCTTTCATAGAATGGTTTACAAGCTAGTCAGGTTTTTTTCAGTAAACTTTATTAAAAACCCCTGGAAAATGTGCAACCTAAGTGATGAACCATTCCTGCTATTAACTTTTATCATGTGATTTACCATCTGACTGGGACACAAAATTCATATCCACTCTTTTAGAAAAGTTAGAGTTTGGCTCAATTACTACTCTGGAAAGCAGAATTGCAGTGATAATTCATCTTCTAGATTACCCAGATGAGACTTAATGAGGTTTCACTGGTAAAAGTTTAATGAAAGTAAAGGTAATATTGCCACATATTGTAATAAGCACCTGCCTGAGACAGGTTTGTACTTAAAAACAGATCACACAGGGACTGCAGTGTATTGAGAGTTAATTTAAACTCCATAGAACAAACGTTTGGAAGATTTGGAAGTCTGTCTACCTCCTTGGAGAACTGGTACTTTTCCTACATTTAAATTGTTAAACTTTTTCTGCACTGAATTTGGCAACAGGATCCCAGCCTGCTGTTGAAGGACTCAAGTTCTGCCTTGTCAGAAGTAAGACATAAAACCTCAAGTACAATTTAATTACATAAGGCTTATAGTTCAGTCCTGAAAGTAAGTTCAGAATAAGCAGAGTGAAGTTGGTTCACGTGATGAGACAGCATCCATTCCCAATACCATAAAATGTTGGCATTTCTGCTCTCACAGCTATAGCTATACAAAAATATAATAGATGTATAATTTTTTACATGACCAGACACACCTAAACATACATGCCATGTAGGAAGGTTAAGTCTCTTGGTACACTTTGGTCTGACAAGGTAAGAACTCAGTTGTTATCCCAGTGGCCAAACTGCAGATGTGGTTGTCCAGATGTGGGCACTTTTAAGGGCAGTCTGAAAGCAACTACAAACCCAGTCAAACGAGAAACCTGAGGTTAGATCCTTTGTTTCATTTAGGCCACTGCATTGAAGCTCTCTTTTTCAGGCCTCAATCAATTGTCATAACACCTAAGTTAATGATGAAAGTCCACTTATTAAAAAACAACAACAACCAAACAAGTCTGCACCTTTATTGGAGCTGGAATATTTCCAAAGCAAGCAGTAAACAAAGTGTCTGTACTAAATGAATCACGAGATGAATGTATTATTGGAATACAGATTAATTGGGCTGAATGCCTCAAAACCATGTCTGCAACTTTCTCCAGCCCCATGCAAACATTCACACCAGACCTACACAAAACACCACCTCATCACAAAACTCACAAGAATATTTGTCCAAAACATTTGACATCACTCCTGTCGAGGTACAGCTCACAGGGAAGAGGCTCTGTACATTTTATTTGCCAGCTGGAGGGCAAACTCAAATGAGTGTCCAGACCTTGTCTGTTTAAAGCTCTGCCCTGGCTATCGCCACACCTTTCAGGAGCATTTTGGGCTGGAAGAGATGTTTCCTCTCAGCAGCACTGTGAGCTGATGCAACCGGTTGAATTTGGAGTTCCTGTGCAGGTACACGTTGTCTGTGGGTGCTGGTTCCCTTTCCCAGCCTGGGCACCCTGCTTGCTCAGCACTACCTGCATGCTTCTGCAGCAAAATTATCCACATGGGATTAGAGGGTCAAGCCAAGACAAGCTGTTCTGGTAACACAGAGAAGGAGTTTATGGAGGAAAAGTGTCTCCAAAAAACCCAGAGTGGAAGGGAGTGGCTTTCACTTTCACGGAAAACCAGAACAACTTGGAAGCAAGCCAGATGCTCATCCTCTCTGGAAGCCATCATTCCCTCCCCTCTCCCCCTCATTTTTATAAAATAAAACGAAGCTTTGCACAGTCCAAATCTAAAAAAAAAAAAAAAAAAAAAAAAAAAAAAGAAAAAGTGATGAAATGAACATGTGCTACCACCTGCTGTCCAGTATTTGCTAGGGCAGGCTCTGCAGAGGGGTCTGGCACCAGAGGCCCCCCCTGCAGCTCAGGCAGCCTGGGAGCCCCTGTCCTGCTCCTGCCCCTGCCCCAGCACATGGGGAGCAGCTGCAGGCAGGGACAGCCCCAGAGGGTGGCAAAGGGAGAGTTTGAGATGTTGACAGATGTTCAATAAAGAGCAGCATCGACTAGAGAATTAGGAGACAAAGTAGAAGGTGCCCAGGCTGGAGCAGTTTCATGAGAATGTCACATCCATGGGTGAATGGGGAGGTACCAAGACAGGGAAAATAGCAACAGCAGCTCCACACACCCAAGTCCTGTGCACTCTCCTGGTATCTGTCATCACTCACTGGCACATCACTGACTGGTTGCTGTTACAGCTATTGGGCCAAACAACAGAATCACCGAATAAATACAGTTTTAAATAGACAGATTTCTGTACAGGTCACTTCACTTTCACACATCCCCACCAGGTCATTGACTCCAAACTAGCAACACAAATCCAAAGCTCCAAATCACCTAAGACTGGCAAAAAATAACAGCCCAGAGCTGACAAATACAAAGGATGCATTTAACATTTTCGTGTTGCTGTGGTGAGCAAACAGAGCTTGTCCAGCACATTAGGTAGCAAAGATATGAGCTCTTCTTGTGTTAATGTATTACCCATGATTATTTGTAAAATAAACTGGAGAGCAGTGGAGTAAGTCTAGGCACTCCCCATCCACTTCAGCCAAAGGACTCCCAGGGATTGTTTCTTCTGCAACATGTCACTGATAGCACTGTTCCACAGTGCCCCTCATCCAACACCCTTGAAACACCTCTAACTAAATAATCAAGCACACTGTTTCACAAAGGCTAAATGAATTAAATTCACACATGCAGCATCACAAAGCTGAGCAGGAAACTTCGAACACCAGCTCAGCACAGAACATGTTACAGATTTGTCTCAAAGACCCAGTGTGCTCAGTTCTGCTGGCAGAGATCATACATCGAACATTTATGATCATTTCTATAAGAGCATGTGCTATGAAACCCTTTCTTTTCAGCCAACATGCTAGAGAAGCAACGACCAAGTAATAAAAATCAGAGTCTGTGTAAAGTAGAAAGGCAAAAGGTATTCAAACAAAATGCAAAAAGGGCAATAAGTTAATGGCAACTCAGGCTTTACAAATATGTTTCAATTGGCTCTGCTCTTATTTTCCGTCTGCCATAAAAAGAAGGAAGAAACAATCTATGGTGAGATAAAAATGAGCAAAGGAAGAACATAGCATGTGTGCGAAGCCCATTCTTTTTTTCCAAAACCTCTATGGCATTCCTCTGCTACAGCACCCCACATCTATCCCTAGAGTTGAGCCAGTGAGCGGATGCTGGGTTACTTCACTCTCATAGCATGAACTCGTACTCCTTGCTATTCTCAATCTGTCACATTCAACAATCACATGTGAAAATGACTCAGGCTGCCAGTTGTCTCCGTGTTGTGCTTGTTGAGCATTTGCCAGTTCCTCAGGAGTAGGCTTGATATTGAAAGCCATGCTCTTGGAAACGTGATTTACCCTGAGGCTGCTGTATTAGGCTCAAGCATTTTAAATTTTTGTCCTACAACTTTTTCTCCTTTTTTTTTTAGACTCACAGCCCAACATTTGTGGACAATGAGGAAAAAACAGCAGGTCAGATCAGTGGCTCATGCAACCTGGCATTTTGCCCTGACTGAAGGCATTTATCCAAAGTGCCTAACATTTTGGAAGGACTGAAAACCCCTTAATGCACCACACCAATCACGAGCTGTAAACGTTGGACAAATTCTCTTCCTGTCACCTGCAGTGAGGAAGCAGGCAATGATTTTCATCTTTTTTTTTTTTTTTTTTTTTTTGGAGCAAGTGCCAGCCTGGCTATAGACACTGAGTCAACCCCCTCCCTCTGCAGGAGCGAACACCCTGTGTTTGTTCACCTCACCGAGGTCTCCCAGTACTCGGAAACAAACCTCTCCCTGTTTCATACTCTCAGCTCTAATGCCTGCCTTCAAAACCTACAAAAAGGAATTACAGCCCCAAGGATACATCCTGTAAGCCTCCCCTGACTGCAAGGGCAGCCCACGGTGAGCAGCTCATGGACACACACAAATTTGCCCACGTTTATATAGCTGAATTCCACCCTGAGATGTCCCAGGGTAATGGACCTGGCTCTGCAGCAGGGAAGTGATCAAACGGGGAGCTCCACGAGCTTAGTACTTAATTATCTGAGCTGTGTTTGTGTTTCACTCAATACTATGTTGTCCCTGTCTCTGCAAATCTGGTTTTCTAAGGAAAGTATTTCTCAGTTCAGATAATAGAGAAATATCCACACTTAACTACTAGATAAATTTATTCTGTCACTTCGTTGTTTTTTTTTTTTTAATACCAAGGAAAAAGACAAAATAAATAATAAAACAATATATAACGGGAAAATAAATACAATAGCCTCATGGTTAATGTGTACTTTGTAAATTCAATGGAGCTTTTTTCCCCCACTAGACACTGTCCTTAGCCAAAACTCTTCAGATAAATAATGATCTGTACAAAACATTTAGCAATGAGGACATTTATCATCTTGGAAATATGTAACAGGTAACAAAAGAAAGACTATGTATAGCTGTATGAAGTAATTTACTGTTATAAGGTACAATTTGTGCCTAAGGTTTGATGCAAGAAATAAGAAAATAATGGAGATTGATTCTAAAGTGTCATGCAACCATTTTATTTTTACTCAAAGTAACCAAACTGAGTTAAGAATTTACAAAAAATAAACAACAATTCACTCATTCTGTCTCACAAATATCAAATGTAGGGCCTTGGGAATGATAAACAAAGTTTGCAAGGTCTTCTAATAATGCAACAAATGGACTTTATACTCAAGAAGCTTCCATAAGTTCCCCCAGCTCCATAGATGTCTGAAAGCATACGGTTTGTGTAAAGACTGCATATACCATATGCACATATCACTTCACTTGCCACTGAAACAGTTGTGTCATGGGTGGAATGTGGCAACTCTACCCACACATAGTAATGTGATACAACAGATGAAGATAGTGGAAAGCTGTGAAACTGCATGGAGAAATTTAAGTAGATCGAGTCCATCTCTACTTCAATGGGAATGAGATCAGACCCCAAGTAAGAATTTATGCATGACAGCTGGATTAACATATATATTTCCTCCAAGGTAGTACCTTCATAAGCTGAAGAGGTCCATAGTGTCACATTGGAGCATTAGTTCATTTTTTATTAAGAGAGAAACCATCATTTTGTAATTCATGGTAATTTCCTCTAGGACACAGGTCTCCTTAGTTCTCTCTTTTGAGTCCTGATCCTACTTAATTTGCAAGACTGCAGCTGGGACAGTTTAGTGTACATTTGAATTATAGTCCCCATATATTCTGATTCATGAGCAGGAAAGGGTGCAAGCATAAGAGACCCAATTAAGTTATAAGTTCAGCAATCTTCCATTGCCAGCGAACTGTCAGGTGTCAAATGATTACAGTATTATTGCATTTTCTTCCTCAAGAAAAACTGCACACCCTCTTTTTTTAAAACAAACAAACAAACAAACATGCCCAAGTGGCAGGACTCTGCCTGCCTGATCCCTGGTGTGAAATCCTGGCACTCCTGAAGGCTGGAGCTTCCTCACGGTCCTATGAAACTAAATCAGACATGCAGAGCCACAGCAGGGGGAAGCTTTACAAGGCAGAAGCACAGATGGGATCAGCTTGCAAGTAAATATGTTTCTGTTGTTAGAAAAAAACCTTGCAAGCAACAATCAATAAAAACAAAAAATATGCTGCTGACAGATGAAGGGGGAAAACCCACCAAAAATTAATACAAAGAAAACAGGATATGGTAGAGAGGACCAAAAAGCTGGATGGGTAGTTTGAGCAGCTGTCTTCCCACTAATGAGAATCCTTCCATCTTACATCAATAATGCCACTATTTAGCATTTAACCTCTCAGTTGTGACTCTGTAACTGGGCATTCAAGTATTTCATATCAATTTTCACTATTCAGTCACATACATAAAAGCTCTTGCCATGAAAGGGAAAGCCTTGTGCTCCTGTTGTGGTGCTTGTAATGCAGCCAGTAGCTCTGCCAGACTACTGAATGCATGCAGGTCATACCTTTAACATTTTTCATATCATTAATTTAGTTTAAATAGGAAAAGATGCTCATCTTCTTGGAGAAAAGTAGCCATGAACCACAGAGGTGATTCTAGAGACAAAAATTTGTAAGAATCGGACTGTACCTAAAAAATTACAATGAGGAAAAGTACATGGTGCATTATTCCAACTTCTTAACAGTGCTGAGATTTTAATATTTGATTAGGACAAGTAAGCATTATGATATTCTTAGATCTGTTACTTAACTACTACAGTATAGCACGAAGACACACACTAGAAAATATTAATGACTAAATGCTCTAAAAACCTGGAAGCTTAAGGTAGAGAACAGGATTCAATATACATTTTAAACTGTTACAATCCTGATAACATATTAAGTATCTAAATATCCATAACAGTTAACAAAGCATGGCATACAAGCACCTCAGATGGTGGCAGAGTTCAGCAGTAGCATCCATAACTAGCAAAAAGGAATTACAAATTCTATGGAGTTCTTCATACTAAATACAGATATTTCTAGAAAAAAAAAACTTTTTATGATATTTCACTTAATTTGAAGCACTTATAGCATTTTTGTGTTACAATATATATTAAAGTAATGCTAAGGCTGCAAAGTCCTTACCTACAAATTGGGCCATCCCAGGATTAAAATTCTTTAATTCAGCTCTGTTGTGGATATGCATAAGAGGAGTTTTCAATTATCTCTTTATATACAAGTCTTCTGGAAACCACTGAATTTCATTCCATGAAGAGGAAAGAAAGAATATTAATTGCCTCAATGCTTTTTCTATGGGCCTTTCACTGTAGTTTTAATGCTCAATAAACATCAAAGATTTATCTTTACTACCCAACTGTGACAGAAGATGCTCTTACATTTACTTGGTAGTTGGAGAACAGGCCATAAAAATGAAGGCTGAAATCATTAAGCATGTGATGATTTCAAATGCACAATATAAGTGCTCCAAGTCCTCTTTTTTCAGAGTGCCTGCCATTTTAGAAATATCCCATGCTCAGAGCAGGGATCCCAATGATCTCAACAGCCAAGGAAACTATCCTGCAGGTCAGATCCATGTCTCTCTACCTGGATATATTGAAAATGTAGAACATAATTAAGCTCTGCCCGGCAACTCAGGTTCCCTCTCCTCCTCCCAGTTACTCCCTTCTTTTCTCCTCATTACCTCCCCTGCTTTCCCACCACTCTGCTGTTCTCGCCTGCTTCATTTCTTGCCTCCAGTTACATTGCTTTTTTCACATTCCCTGGGCACAGAAAGTGTGTGGGAGCAGAGAGGTCTGAGCCTTGCCTTGCTCACCTCTTCTGTAAGCCCAGACACAGGAGTTTTCACAAGCCCTGACAGCTCTGTATCTGCTGTCTCTCAGGACAGGGTGATACCTCTTCAGCTCACCCATCTAGTGTGAGCTGTGGATGAAGGATATGTCTTTTATTACTAAGAATTTACAATTAAACAAGCCTCTACTGTACAGCTGTATCTAGACATCCCAAAAGAGTATAGCAGAACCAAATTTGGTGATTTAAACAAAGCAAAAAGTACCATAGCTCAGCCACAAAGATAACTCTCTACCACAAGTTTCACATCCCTCTGTCAGCACACAGAGGCAACAAGACCTTAAAACATCAGCAAGTGTTGTTAAGATGGGCCAAGTAGCCCTCCCTGAGTCTTCCCAGGCACAGCTCCTGCCTTGAATTCATGTGCAAAGAGGGAAGATGACAGGGATGCTAAGAGTTTTAAAACTGCTCAGAGAAAATACACGTGTATAAGGTCAGAAAAGTTGTAGGACATGTGGTTGTGTGTCACAAGTGAGATGTGGCCCAACTAAAGCCTTAGGTATTTTTGGTTTGGAGTTAGTGGATGAAAACTTACTCACAGAGTACTGTAAATTTAACTCTGTTTTAAAAAGTGACTAATTTGTGCTCTAATATGGTTGTTTTTCACAGCTGTACTGTCCCAAACATAGGACACAGGGAAATATGTACAGGTAAAAGATTAATGGGTAAAAGATTAATGGGAAGGGCTCTCTTTTGATGGATGAATCTGTGACCTTGAGCAACAAGAGCACTTGGATGAAGTATATCTGCCATGTGAGACAGAAAATGAAAGAGGCTCCTATTACACTCTCAGATCTCATTAAGCACCCAGACCAGAAACACCGATACTGGCACTGGCCATCTGCTCCACTGTTTGCCTGGTTACAGCTCTGATAACACTTTCAGGGAGCAAAAGTTAATCATACGTACAGATGAGGAACAGCACTTCTGCACAGGAAATTCAGTGGAGCATAACAGTTGCTAAAAAAAACTCCAACCTACATACCTGTTTTTACTCCATTCTGCTGTTTCAAACCACACAGCAAGCTGGCAGTTCAAAGAAAAAAAATTGGCATAAAAGGCCATAACTTTAGACTGTTCAAATATTCCTGTTTTTTATAAATAATCTGTAAAGTTATCATAAAGTTGATTAACTTGAAATCACCCAAACTGCTGTGATGTCCTATTAGTCTATATAATGGGCAGTAATATCCACATTTTTTTAAACTGCTTTTGAATTGTTTCCTCTAAGGCTCTTTTTTGCATATCTCAGTTATTTGAAAATTACAGGTATTCTCTGTCATTTGTTTTCCACTTGCAGCAATTAAGGCCCTCACCAGTAGACCTTTGCAAGTCTTCTCTAATATTACCCCAGCATCCATCCCCAAGGAATGAAATTTCCCTGCAAGCATTTTTTGTGTGACTGTGATCAGCTGAATTTCTTTGCTGAGCAGCAATTCCTGGAAAAATCCTGCAATGCATTCAAAGACTTTCCTACTGCTTTTGGAGAATTAGCTCTGGGCAAAATGATACAGTCTATTGAGGCCATATCTGACCTAGAAAGTATTAACTGAAGAATGTGCAGGACAGCTGGTTATCGGAGAGAAGAGACACAGCACAGGAGAATGATATGTAGAGGTACTCAAGTTAGTGCTAAATGATTGTCAGTTTTCCAGAGCCTGGGAAGCAGATACAGAGCTTCCGCCAGAGCCCATCCTGCATCCCATAACGGAGCTGGCTCCAGTACATCTACCACAAGACTGTGCCATGTGGTGAGCAGACAGTTTATCATCTGAGAGGTTTTGAGATATGTGATGTGATAAGGCTGAAGAGAAATCTGAAGTATAGAAGGATTATTTCTAACAGAGTGCCAAAGGGATAAGTCTTTCAAAGGAGGAAAATCTGCCACCAGGTTTGGTGCGCCGTGTCCCAGGGTCATTTCTGCTCTCAAAGGTCATTGGTGCTCCTCAAAAACATGACTGGGTACCAACCTCCTTTAAATTATGTTAAAGAGAATGCCTTGTTGCACAATAGTGTGAGTGCCATTTATTTCCAGCTACTTACCCAGTTATACATAACCAGATGAGGCTTCAATTATTTTTTTTTTTAGCTTTCCCAGTTCAAATAGGGTTCTGTGTCTGAGATAAGGTATTTTTCTTTACTGTTCCTGTCAGTGAGATGTTGCATACCACACGCATGTTTGCTGCCACATCACCAATACCTAAACAATTCAACTCCCTGAAAATCAGAGGAAATCCTTCATTTTAAATCATTATTTACAATTTTGGCCAGTACTACACCATGGATGGCATTTCCCACCATAACTTCACCTAGACCCTCTTATCTTAATGTGAAGTCTTGTTAGACAGTGGCAGTAGTAACAACACTTGACACGAATGTGCTGTACTTATCCAAATATCCATTAATTGGCTCAAAGGAGACAATAATGCCAGGAATAACCCTAGTTTCACCAAGCTGCTGGCGGCAGTTCTGGTGGCCATTTCACGGTAAACACTGTTGATGCAGATGTCGCAGCAAAGCATCTGAGGAACTGTTTTGCTATTAAGGACAAACATAAGCGATGTTCAGCACACCCTCCACACTTGGCAGAGCGCGTATGCTGCAAGTTCTAGCTCCTGACTTGGGCTTTTGCAGAAGAATGTGAAGTTATTTTTCAAACAAGCGACTGTTTCCATTAGGCTTCCCGGACTCCTGATAGAAACCATTTCTCTGGGATACAACATTCCTACCGGTTTCGTGTTTTACCTGACCGCTGCCACGTTACTCTCACCCACTTTTCTTCCTCCCTCACCCCTCCTCGCCCCCGTCTCCCCCATCCCTACAGGGGTACCCCCGAGCACCCCTCCAAACGCTCCCCCCGGTCCCCAACCCCTTCCCCAGCTCCATCGCAGCCCCCCCGGCCCTTCTCATCCCCCCACCCATAGGCACCCCCAAATTCGCCCTGCGCTCCTGACTCCCCCCTCACCCCCCGCGCTCCCTTCCGCGGCCGCAGAGCGTGCGCGGAGTGCGGGCTGCTTGAGCAGGCGGGGCGGAGGGAGAGGGAGAGAAGGAGGAGGAGGAGGGAGGAGGAGGAGAAGGAGGAGGGCCGGCCCGCCCGCAGCCGCCGCCGCCAGCGCCGCCATGATGCTTGTTTGCTTTCAATGAGTGTGAGGAGGAGGCGGGGGGAAGCCGCTCTCCCGTCCGGCCCGCGGCAGGAAACAAAGAGCCAGGCAGGCGGCGGAGCGAGGGCGGCGGGGGGACGGGGATGCTGCAGCCACAGGTAGGGACGGCCCTGCCAAGGGGGGTGGCCGTGGAGCCTGGCCTGGAGGGGGGGCTCTCGCTCGGGGGTGGGCAGCACTTCGGGGGGGGGGGGGGGGGGGGGCTGCCATGGGGGAGGGGAGCGGCGGTATTCAGGGGGGGGGAGTACCCCTCTGAGTGCGGTGGGGGCTCCCCCTGCGCTGTGGTATTTGGGGGGGGTCGTGGGGGAGGGGGGCGAGACCCCTCTGAGTGTGAGGGGGGCTCCGGGATTGGGGGGTTCGGGGGGGGGGGGGGGGGGGTGTAGTTTGGCGCTGGAGGAAGCGCTGGGCCCTAGGCGGTCGTTGCTGCGGGGACGCCCCGGGGAGGCTCCGCGGCCCTGGGAAGCGGGTAGGAAATACCCGGTATCGGAGGGGAACGGGGGCTTCGCCGCCGGGAACTTGCCCCGACCGGAGGCCGGTAAACACCCAGCCGGTGTTTGGGGGAGCTGGGCCGGGCGGCGCCGCGTAGGGAGCCCGGGTTCATTTGCATGGGGAAGGCAATTAAGAGAAATTAGTTCAATGGCATCTGGAAGCCTGAAGTTCTTTTTTGTTGTTGTGGCGGTGTTCGGTTGTCGGTTGCGTTGTTTTATTTCTTTATTTTTATTTATTTATTTTTTTTTTCTTTACCGTGCAATTGAGTTTAAAATAATTAAACAAAGGCAGAGGGAAATGACATCAACCTGGTAATTGCCCGTCCACCCTCCAAGCACGGCTTCCCCGGAGGCCGCTCTGCCTCCCCTGGATGCAGCCGGAAGGGCCGGCAGGGGCTGCCTGTCAGTTCAGCGCCCACCCTGCTCCGGAAGGAGCTGCCAGCACCTGCCCGCCCCACCGGCAGCGGGAGCCGCGGCCTCGCTGGCGCCGGGGCCCGGGGCGGCCTTTGCCCGTGCCGGCGGAGGGAAACGGCGAGGCGGTTGTGGGGAGATGATTGACAGCCGGGGCGGCCAATGGGAGAGCGCGGGGGGGCGGGCCCGGCGCTGGCACGTGAGGCGGCGGGCCAGACGCATGCAGGGATAAACAGAGGGGAATTGGGGCGGGGGGGAATGGCGGCCCGGGCAGGGGGGGGCAGAGGAACCCGAAGCTTGCAAGCGGCTGAACCGCAATTACCCCTTAATTGAGCTGATTAAAGAGGGGGGGGTTGTGTGGGGATAAGTGTGCCGCGGCCCCCGAACGAGGGGCAGAGCTGCTGCACCCCTCAGGTGTGTGGGGGGGTGGCTGTGGGCTGCCTGTCGGTCACCTTTGTCATTGTTAAGAGAATTTTAAGCCTGGGATCAGAGAAGGCTTTGGAAAAGTAGGGATCGATACACCTGTTGTTGCGATACATATTTATATTGGGAGCATCTGTTTTATCTGCACTTCCCCACAAACACGAAATGTTCATATCAGACCTACTTTGCTTTGAATAAACTAAGAAATACCTTCAGAAAAATACAGTAAAACAGGTTTTGATGTGTATGCTGTTTTGTTTGGTTTTTTTCTTTTAACAGATATATCTGTTTCCACAAATGTGTAGAAAATTGTATTACTGAACATGCAGCTTCACAGATGGGTATTTGCTTTGTAACTAGGGTAGCAGATCTTCTGGGTTTTCATTTGATTTCTGGGGCTTACTTTCTTAATCTAGATTTCACCACAATAGGTAACTAATTCAAAATTCAAGGGATTAAGAAATACCTGCGGTATTTGTCTGGCTTAAATACAAAGATGTGCAAGTGTTGACTGGTAATTGTATTGTATCTTGCATTTTTTTTTTTCATTCTAGAGCAGGTCTCGTAATTGGGAATTTATCAACATTTCCACTGGGGTAATTTTACAGGATTATCCGCCCTCTGTTCTTCCTGCTGGTTCATCTGGACTCTGTGGAGTTTGCTGCTAGCAATGAAGCCTTCTGTGGGGGTTTACTCATGCTATTACTGAAATGGAGTCCTTCGCATTTGGATTAACTCTTTATTCACTGTTCACCTGAATCTCTTGGATCAGTACTTTTATAAAAAGGATACTACCATGCATCTCTTTTCTGTTTGCATTTTGAAGTTGAACTCTGAATACATGCCTGATGTGTTCAGGCTGTTTACTTTGCTTGAATTTTAGAGGAAGAACTGAAATAAAAAGATAGATGAGACTGTAATACTGCATGAGCAGGTAAATACTTCTGACATTTTATATCTGAAGACTGGAAAATGTTTTACAAAGAGCCACAGGTTGAATTAGGCAAAACAAAGTAAAAATCATTAAGATCAGGCTTTACTAGATGTTAGCTAAGCAAGTGGATTGCTTATGATAGAAACCACTGGTTTTAAAATGGGGTTATATGATCCCAAGGTTGAGCAAACCAAACAAATCTTTCCCATAGTGCATATCCTTGGCCAAAATAGCAACACATTAAGTGAAGGTTGTACACAAATAGTATCTTTGTGAATGAAGATGCCTTTCAATCTTCAGAACTGAAAGAATACACAAGAATTGCCACTTATTTCCGCAGTTTTTTTTTTTTTTCTAGAAGAATTACACGATATTCAAAGGTTAAAATTGTGCATAATGAGTTTGAAGTGACCTTAAAACCCCACAGGAATAATCTCAAGAGACCCTACCCCTCGATTTTAATTCTAGTTGTGTGAGATGGAGGTTGACCATTTCCCTGTTGCATACAATTTAACTGTTTTTTTCTTTTTAATATGTATATCGAGACTTTTATACTACTTATGGTGTCAGAATACTGGTGTTACTGAATCTGGTCTAAATTTAGACTTCTTCATGGTGTAATTTTAAAAGCTTTATACATGAATTGCTCAAACTGAGTCACTGCAGGGTTTCATCTATTTTGTGTTTCCTCTTCAGTGTTGGTGCTTCACACTTGGAAGTGTCATTATTGTACAGTATCCTACAAGATTATTATCATTGTAGTAAGTGATGTAGTTTATGCTTCTGCATTGAAATTGGGTTGTAGAAGTCCACTCAACAGGGGAGCTTGGCATAAGTTTGAGGACCTGCCCTCAGTTCTACATTGAGTGGTTTCTGCAGTTAAGTCTTGGAAGAGTTTACAAATGCTCAGGCAGATCCCATAGAAGAAGGTGCTTAAATGCTTAATGTGCTTTTTTGAGCCACTAATTACACTTCCAAGATGATGCTTATTTAAAAAAAAAAAACAACCCTAAAGTTGGCAAGAACTCAATTTTTTCTTTTGTAAGACTGCAACATGAATCCTTTTGTGAATGCCTCAGAGGGCTTTTTTTAAGGGAAGGAATCAAGGAGGGGGAAGGAATCGAGGAGGGATGAGGAGCAGAAAATGTATACATAGCTGTTTACTTTAGAACTAAAATACTTGCTGTTAGTATTCCAATTTATGGTATAATGGAGCTCTGCAGGAAGACTTTAAGACTGGGAAAGCCTCCAGGTGTGTTATGGAGGCTGCTCTCCAGCTGTGATCACAGCCTGGATATTGTGGTGGCTCTTGTCTGAGATAATGTTTCTGAGGTGCAGCCTTAATTTTGCAAGTTAAGTGCCCTCCTACCTTAAGACTTTCCTAAAGATGTTGTATACCATTTTATACAATCAGTATCTTCAAGGCCTCCTTTCAGGTCTTCTGCAAGGCAGCAGTTCCAGTTTGAGGACTGGGGGTTTCTAGAACATGCTAAAGCAAACTGAGTGATAGCTCATGTCATTAGGGTGCATCATCTTGGTGTAGTTAGGAGACTATGGAGTATATCCTAATTGAGAATACTGCATAGTACAAATAATCTCTGCAGCTTGACCGCTTGAGTTATTTTGGAGCTTATTGCTGAGTGATCTGACTGCAGCGGTGCTCCAAAGAGCATAGATCCGTTTGCAGAGTTAGGGATCAGAAAAAAAGTTTGAAGCACTGGCTGCACTTCACAGACAGATCCTTTTGTGTGCTTTTTGGAACAAAACCAACACATGGTACTGACACCTAGAGAGATAGGAAGGCTCCAAACTAATGGACAGCTAGGTCTGAGTGTGCACAGTCTGGTGTGTATCACCTGTCAGCACAAGCAGAGAGCATTGCGAGGGCTAAACAAAAGTATTAACGTGTTTTGTGCAAAACTGACCATTCACACTTTTTAATATGCTTTTAAAGAATTTAAATAATGTTGTACACCCAACAGTTCTGTGAACTCAGATTAATTTCAGTGCTGCCTTAACCACAGTTGATCTGTAAATGTATGGGTACTTTCAGGGACAAGAGTTTTTAGGAACAAGTGATCTGTGTGAAGAATAATTAAAACTAGGAAGGAAACCTTGCTTTGCTGAAGAACATAATGGGGGATCCACCTCTGGATATCTGAGAATTGATCATAGAGTAATTGCCAGTCATGTAAGATGCTTTCTGTGTAGGAAGCAGCAGGCTAGCTCACTCACCCCATGGTTTATTCTGCTGTAGTCTGTCAGGACTTCTTGCCAGTGGCAGAACTTGGAAAGCTGCTGCTCTGGTAGCTCATTAACTCCACATCATCTACGTCAGTACAACTGTTGTTGGAGTAATGTTGAAAACAGTGACATGGCTGGAGTAGTGATCCTTTATTTTTTCTTAAAAACACCAACAATAAATAAACCCCACTCTCTTAGCTGGGTGTCATTTTTGGGTTTAAGCCTTGTCTTGCAAACGGTGGCACCAACACGACAGAGGGGGGTGATGAAGTGGAACATGGGAACAAGAAAGAAATGTTGAGTTGGCTTTGCCACACAAGAGCAAAGTCGTGGAACAACATTGTCAGGCTTGTTGGTTTAATTTGAAGTAAAAACAATCTATGAATACTCTGGTTGCTTTTGTCAGGATGTGGCTAGATGGGTAGAGCGTGAACTGCATGAACAATTTCTGTAATACCTTGAACTTCAGTGAGCTTAGCAACTAATATTAAACAGGCACTTATCTATCTAGAAATGGTTTTCTTTAGGAAGGCAAAGATTTTGGGATTTAGATACTGACAGCTCTTGTTAAGGCTTGTTCAGATCTATAGCAGGCATGCTGAAAGTGAGCTTGTATCCAAACTTAATTTAAAAGAGCTTACTCCTAATTTCTGATGCAGGGCTAAGAATAACGTTTTGTGCAGGGACTTCATGTTTTCATCCACAAAACGACAGAAACATGTCAAGTATTCTTAAGATGCATAAAGGAAAATGTGGTAAGAAACGTTGTGGTATAGATGCCAGTATTTAGAATAGCTTACTGAGTTTCACCACGATGAGTTGTGCAGTAGTTACTCTAAAAAAGAATTAGTGTTCCATGTATCGTTAAGAATTCTAACTAAATTGTCAAACACACTTGTTGGACACAACTCATGGAGGGAGAGTTGGCATTGTATTAATGTTTTGGAGTGTAAAACTATTCTCATTAGATTGCTGAAGATGTTTGTAGGTGACACAGGGCTTTTAAGCCTTGGTCTTACTGCCTGTCTGCATTTTAAAAACATTTAGCTTCACATTTTATGATGGAACTCTTCCTCTTAATGTTCATCTTTTAGATTCCATCTTATTCAAATAGTATATAATTATTTAATGCAAGTAAATTCTTAAAGTCATTAGTGAACCTGACTAATCTTTTAATGTATTGGCATTTCAGAACATGCTAAAATAGAAAATGCAAAATTCTGAATGTTGTGCAGTACTCATTAGCTAGTCCAAGTGTTTCTAGGGATAGCAGTTAAAGGTCAGGCTTTGCTTTGCAATTTGGTTTTGCATTAATGTTTGTTTTGTATACAGCAGCCTTTTACTATGGGCATAATTACACACAGTTGCTGGTAATTAATAACTACTCTAATAGTCTGGACTGTGTCTTTGCTACACTGAGAACATTTGGGCATAGTATTTCTAATCATAAGACGTGAAGTGTAAGGGGTGGGAATTTGAATCCTTTACCATGGCAGATAAAATGGATCTAAGATCTTCTAGAAGATAAAGCAGTCAGGGACCTCTGCTCAAGTGTCTCTTGTTTTCTGAACATGTTAAGAGTTCTCTTTTGAACATGAACTGGTCTTCATAGCAACTGAACTTGGAAGTGAAAATTGCTTCTTTGCACTAGTGAATCTGTGGTAGAACAGTTTTTCACACCTTCCAAGGTTTAGGTTTTACATGGACAGCAGTAAAATGCTGGGCTGCAGGAAATTGTGCTTGCAAGTGGAGTGGAGGGCTGGCAGCTTGGGCAGGAGGAGAAATTGGAAAATGGCCACTTCCTACTTCTTCCACACACCCAGGAATCAGGCTGTTTCCATTTCTATAAACAAGTAGTTAAGGACAAAGAAGTCTTAAATATAAAATACCTAGAGGTCAATACTTAATTATATAATTTCTTAAAAATATGAATATACTGGAGTTCTGGGCTTAAAATGTAAAGCCTGGTCTAATTGGTGCTATACAGCTCTGTAGTTTACTCAAGCCTTCCTGGTTTGAAACCAGCAAAAACACCCTTTGGCTTTTATGGCCCAGTTGGTCTGAGCTTGAATGCTTTGCTTTTTTAAGTTTCAGGAGGTTTATGTCTCATTTTAGTCAGCTTCAGCTAGATAGAGGGTTTTGCACAACTTTTACATCTTTGTAGATTTTTAAAAAAGAATAGTAAAGCATTTGCAACTTCTGAGTTTTCTGTAGTAGAATTTATATATGCAAAATCAAATTATTTATCTGGTTAGTCATATTCCAGATACACTCATATGAACTGATGTGTATTGACTTAATCAGCCCCTTGTATTTATTATTATGTAGATAATTCACTGGGATGTGAACATGCATTACAACTGATTCTGAAAAAGAGGAAGGGTAACTTGTGGTTTTGTATTGGCAGCCATGTAAAATTCTAGTTTTGGAAGTCCTCAAAATATGTTGAAGAAGTAGTACATACCCTGATGAAGCCATTTAATCTTAATATACTAACAGCCCATAAACTGATCCTACCAAGTGAAAAAGCACTTGGAATGAATCAATCGACTTAATGTTGACTCAACAACATTTTTATTTTTTTAAATTTATATTATTCCAACATGAAGCTATAAATTGGGTTAAAGGGATCTTGACACTTTCCCTTACTTTATAGTTGCATCTCTTGGGGGTAAGGATTGTTTCAGGGTTTGTTCTGCTGCTGCTTCATTTCTGCCTGTGCACAAGCTGTTATGTGCCATCTTTCCACATACCAGGTAAAAGGAAATCCTTAATTCACAGCATGTATTCTGAACAATCCAGGTGTTACCCTTTAGCTAATTTCCCAATTGGGTTTTTCCTAGTCTTTATTTTTTTCAATACTGTATACTTACCTTAAAACTAAAAGTAGTCAACAATATTTTGTAAATAAAATTCCAAGAATGTTTGCACTAACCAACAAATAATAGGTGTTTACACAACAGAATTGATATTTATTTAAAAAATATTGATAGGAAAAAATACTTTCTTGCAACACTGATGTTTTCTTTGTGTATATTTGAATAGAACAATCCTGTTCACACCTACTAGGTTAAATGTAAGGTTGTATTTCAGTAGATAGGCAAGTCCTCACATTTCTGTTTATTCAGCATTAAAATACTGTCATTTTGGTACTAATGTGCATCAGTATGGATTCCTCTACTTGAAGCTTCATTTCTTCCAAAGTTATTTTCTTTTATGTGGTGGCTTCCACTTGCATTTTTGAACTTCGGTTTATACACTTGCATGGTTATGTATTGTAGCAAGATCTAACCAGAAGCAATATTTCATAGCAGGATGAGGTGTTCTTTCATATGATGTTGTATACCTGCTTGTGTGGGGGAAATCCAGAACTAGGTGTATGTTAAGATTTATTTTTATAAACATTCAAATTTAAGTTTAATATGTTTTGACTTAAGACACTGATAGAAATGAGTGACATGAAATTTCAAATGTTTCATAGGAACACTCTGGGCATACAGAAAAAACGTTTAATTCTATAGTTTGTTTTATGTCAGGGTGGAGGGTGCCCAAATAACTTTTTTATAAAAACTTATCTAAAGTACATTGAATTCTCATGATGCTTGAGATTTTGCTGGGGTATGTTGGATACTTGCTTCCTCTCCTCATTGTGGTATCTTGCCTGTGAATATTTTTTCCATCATTTTTCAGTATTCAGATCACTGTCTAGGTTGTTGCCTATACATGATGCAGACTGGGGATACATACAGTTATTGTCTCATTTCATCAGTTCAGGAGTGAAAATTCTATAGGGACTGTTGAAGTTTCTGTTGCCTGTTGAAAATTTTGTTGCTTTTCTGTGAGGAGAAGACAGAGCTGCACCTTGTCATCTGGAGCAATCATGTTTACACAGGATTGTTGCTTTATTTGCCTGTACTGTAAGCTGAAATGGAATTAAGTTCCTGTAGAAATTTGTATCTTGCTGAGTAAAGTGGCACCAGTGAAAGGAAGGTGTAAAAGCAGTAGGCTTGATTCATCTTGGAAAGGCACTTGTTTAAAGAAAGGGTAGTGTGTTTTTGAGTGGGAAAGAGCAAATCTTAAGTTTTATGGTAAAAACTGAAATAGAGCTCTGTGAAATTAGCGAAAGGAATTTTTTCCAAAGCATAGTAGTTTTTAGATATATTTCTCTTCCCTTTGAAGAGGGTCTCTGGAGTCTAAAGTGGTAATTTCTGTTCATTCTAATGAAGCTGAACAGTAGAGATTAACTCTGTAAGTACAGGGCAACATTTCTGACTAGCGTGTACATTCCTAGAACTGCTACAACTTGAAGTTATCTAAAAACCAGTGTACTTTGCCTTCAGTTAGGATTTCAGACTTTGTTCAATGTTACTATTTAACTGATGCATGGGTGAGGGTTGCAAGATCTGCTTCCTGCTGTGCAAGAAGAGATTTGGGGTAGGTGCCACCAGAAGGACAATAATATTGTTGTCCTGGTTTCAGTCCTGTAAACAGCTGTGCTGCAAATCCACGCTTTCAGTGCTATTATACAGGAATAAGAATGCAGGAATCAGATTTTAATTTTTTTCCCCCCTCCTTCTCCAGCTCAGTTTTTGGACAGTTTAATTCTCTTCACCAGCTCCTTTTGTTGTCAGACAGAAGTTGGTGCTGGTGGAAAAGTGGAGTGGAAATGGATGGTCCTGGGGAGGAAGGGACTGCAGTAGGTCCAGCTTAGTTCTGCTTCACACATTGGAACCAAGTTCAAGTGGCTGGGGTTGGGGTGTGAGGGGGATCCTACATTAACTTGGGATTCAAGACATAGCAGTCCATTTAAGAAACGTTTAGATTTGTGGGTAAAGTGATTGGAACCCATTTTCCAAAAGCAAAATGAAACTTTGAATTACATGGAAAAGAGCATCAAGGTCAAAGTCATTAAGTTACACAGGAGTGATCTGTTTTTCTAGTGTTAGGGTTTGGGGGTAGGTAATAAAACATATGTTCTATAATTTTCTCAGTAAATCTTTGAGCAACTTAATGGTTCATAATTAATAGGGAGTACTTAAAGATTGTGTTTTCTTCTGCCGTGCAGAAGTTATTTATTTGGTATGTAACACTATACTGTTTTGATAAGTGGAAAATTATATAAAGTTCCTTGATAGTTAAGACTTTGAGGTCTGGGTTTATATAATTTGTTCACTGTTCCTAATAGAGATAGCAAGAAGCTTATGTAGTTTGGTACGTGATCGAGGTGATTCTACTTTACTTCCACCTTCTAGTTACCTTCTGAGCTACATCAGTTTATTACTGTTTCCACGTGAAGGGGAAAAAAAGTAAACAGAAGTCATCAATATCTGTCAGGAAGTTTCAGAAGGAGCTTTGTAACATGATCTTGAGGTATTTCTAAAAGTATTGCGTATCTGTAAATGGGATTTGTAGATGCTGCTTGTTAAGTGTTGAAATAGTTATTTCAGAATTGTTGATTAGATCAAAGTTGTATCTGAACATTAACCCATGCTGCTCTCATTTGTTTCTTGTTTACTATGAAGTTTTAGAAGGCAAGTTTTCATTGCCCCTTTTTTTTTTTTTTTTTTAATAAAAGCATCAGATGTTTAAGAGGGTTTATAGCAAATTTGGTATTGGTATTTGTATTGAGGTTAATGCTATCAAGGATTGGTGGTAAGCTTAGCATAGAGAGCTTGTCTAATACATTTGGTTTTGAAATAGTTAATTTGTCTGTGGTATTCTAGAAAGCGTTTCAGGAAACAAAGAACAGTAGTATTTTCTGTTGGTGGCTGGGTTTTGTTTGGTTTGGGTTTTTTGCTTTTCCTTTTTTTTTTTTCCAAAAGAGCCACGAACTCCTTATTGCTTGCTCACACAGCTATTTTGATTAAATTGTTCTACCCACCATCTTCCAGTTTCATTGAAATGGCAGAAGAGAAGGACAGGAAAGAAGTCAGTCATTCTTACCCTGTGAGTCAAAGCAGTTTCCCCAGACTGTCCTCTCCCTACTGTAGAGACTTTATTTATTGGTAGTTCACAGTCACCTGGAGCATGAACTGACAGTCTGGCTACCACCCTACAGGTGCCTGTAGTCTGGGACATTTACCACTTCAGTGTCTTGTTGGCTTGAGTCCTTTTGGTTTGAGTCCTTTTCCTTCTTCTACAACTAACAGTGTAGCTAAAATGTTGCCTCCAGGCAACTCCCCAACTCTTCTTAATCTAGATCACTGGGTCTGCCTGACTCCATACCCACTGGGGCTATGGGTGCCAGGGCTATAGGTGCCAGAGCTATAGGTGCCAGAGCTATAGGTGCCAGAGCTATAGGCTCTCCTGTGGATCTCCCAGTCCCTTGTCCAGGCCAGTTCTCCAAAGCAAGCCCTGCCTGGGCTGTGGATCACTTGACAGCAATCATTTTGCAAGACTTGGCTTTGCCTCCAAGTGATCTGCTCTGAGGGAAGCCAGAACCAGTACTCCATCATCCACCTGCTCTGTTAGCTGGTTTTGTTAGCTCTTCTTTTAACAGGTTGTCCTCCCTTGACTTTACAGCCTTCAGGCTTTTTATTCTCTTTCTAATCCTCATCATCCTCGCCCTGTGCCTTTCTCTGAAGACTTTCTTCTGCTCCAGCTCTCCCTTGCTGTGCCCTCCTGCCTTTCTCTTGGTACCTTCTCTGCAAACAAGGCCTTAAAGCTTCTACACTGAAGATTCAGAGTCTAATTCCTTATGTCAGAACTTTTGCAGTGTTGACCTCATCAGCCTTGTTCAGCTCAGTTTCTTTGGGGGAAGTGGCATTAATTCTGTGTTGGGACTAAGTGAGCTTGAGTGGGAATGGGCAGCCATGCTCCTCTTGAACTCTGAAGCTCTTCTGCTTTTACAGCTGTTTAAATAAAAATTTTAATACCCTTGGTACAAGATAGTAAACAATTTCATTTGCATTCAATCATATTTAAATGTCCTCTTCATTAAATTTATATAGTCTGGGGTGAGTTCCAGGCATCCATATCTTACCTTTGTTTACAAAGATTTTCTCTTTTACCTGGTATTTTATTGCATAAGATAACAGCCTAATATTCTGTGGTACTTTCCCACATCTGTGTTGGTGCAGCTGAAAATTACAAAATTACAGGTGGTGTAAGAGCATTTGAAAATTATCATCATGATAGTTTAAAGCTGGAGCTATCACTGGCTTTAAGGTTATTCAGCACCATTTTATGACTTTTATTTAAAATTGCTTTGGGATAACAAAACTGTATCACTTAATCTCAGGTTTACCTCAGCTTTTATGGCTAGCTCTAGCAGCTCAGCAGTCTCCTGGTTTGGATTTGTGGAGGTGGAGACAGGAGGAGAGACAGTAATTTGTAAAAGAAGCTGGTGTTCTTGGGCTACTCCAAGCTGTGAAGTTTGGAAATGCAGTTCAAGGTGTTGCATTTGTGCGTTATGATGGTCTGTGAAATATGTCTCAAATTTAGCCATGCTGTCAGATCCTGAGAAATCTTGATGGATAAAGCACTTAGGGTCACAGAATCCTTGGTGTTCTGGTGTGGACGGTGTCAGTGATGCTCCTGGTGAGCAGCAGCTCCTTCAGCTCTCAAGCTTTTAATGTTTGTTTTGGGGGTTTTGTGTGTGTTTGTTGGCTTTGTTTGTTCTTCTCCTGGTAATCATAAACGGTGGAGAATTGTACATGGGGAAATGCAGCAGTGAGAAAGGGAAACCCATGAAGAGCGGGAATTTTAACGAGGTGCCACAGATGGACTGGGAGTGTGGGATCACCAGGATCCAGTGTTAAAACCTCAAAATCTTAAATCACTGGTTGTTTTAGCACACGTTAACAAAACCCACTGGAAAACTGTGTCATCCTGGCCTGGTAGTGAGGAGCACTGTGCTGCTGGTACCAGCAAGGCTGTTAATTAGTGCGTGTGATTGAGAGTGCTCTGGGGAGCAGTCCTGTTCCTGTGCTGAATGAGATTTCTGTCTCTAGCATACCTGCTTCATTTATTGAAAAATTGGAACCTATTTATTAATTCAGAGAGCTGCAGGAAGCAAAAACATCAAATGGCTGAGGAAGGTAAATGTTTCCTCACAAACTGAAGCATTCCTGCATGGCATTGGTCTTTGTGACTTACATATAATTAAATACAGGCAATTGTATTATAGATGCTCTATACACTGCTTTGCCATGTATTACTGCACTAGTTGCATTGTTATAAGAGTGCCAAGTTTTTACCTTTCTCTAGGTTTTAATCCAGTCTCACCTCCTCTAGTTAGCTTAGTTTGAAGAAGAAAGTGTTACACTAGGTGATTCCAGTACCCTGGGTATTCAAGTTCTTTTGTTCTTTAAGGAGCTCCCCCCCAGCTGCTATTTATAATCTCATTCCTTTACCCACAATTCACTTTTTAAAGGGGAATTTCTTTCCACTGCAGAAATCTGGTTTTGACCAGTAGTAGGGGTGGGAAAGGGAAGGAGGAGCATGGATTACTAAAGAGCTGTTGCATTAAAGTAAGCATGTGGTGCCTCAAAGCTTTATTTTAATTAAGATGCACAATTAGCTAAAAGTTTGTGAGGCTTTTCTGTTGCTTGTTTAATGTGTGGAGTAAACATTTTCCTGTAAATTCAATAAACAGATAATAAGTATAGTTGATAGTCAAATTTGCTAACAGTTATTCCTTCTTTATTCTCTAAATAATTACAACACTTCTCTTTCTTTTCACTTTGTCCAGAAACATGAAAAAAATTAGCCTTAAAGAGCTGGTAGGTGTGCTGATGATTTCAAGTATAGCTTCTTTAATGTGTGTTTTTTGGGTAGTATTCTATTATAGTTGTAACAAATTTTGCTTAATAATTGCATAATATTGTGTGTAACATGTTTGTACATGTGATTTGAGCCAGCATTGTATGATTTCTCTGTTCCATACAAATAATTTCATACCTTATTTATGTATTTTGACACTTTTAAGACAGTCAAATCATTGCTATAAAAGCTCTTAGCTATGTGTTGGTTCATGCAAAAACAATCTTATTTGTGATAAATGTGTTTTATATTGGAAGTCCTATGTAAATTGAAAACATGGAGCCACTTTGCAAATTAATATAGTTTTGATTTATTTAAAATATATATAAGCTGATTTTCCTCTTAAACTTACTGAAGCCAAGATGTATTTCTCCTGGAACAGAATACAGGGAGGGTTATGGCACAGGGCTTAGTGTGGAGCCAGGAATGTGTTGGATTTATTTTTTTCTTCCTCTTCTTTTTAGTGAATAGTATGTTGGAAGTACAGGAAAGCTGGAAGGAGGTTTTTTTGGAGGGGAATTTTTGACACTACTCTTTCTCATGGCCCATAATTTGTTATGGTAAAAAGAGATAAGAAATTAAGAAATGTTTCTGGTAAAATTGTCAGGAATGCCATGAAAAAAAGAGAAATGGAGTTAAATTTCAGCATTAAATGCCTAGCTGAAGAAAGTGATAGAAATGTCTACCTCACCTACAATATATTGAGATGGAAGAATCTAGGATAAGATTTGGCCTAAAAGGAGAGTTTCTTATGTGAAGGAACTGATAGATGGTCAGGGTTATAAGAAAACAGTTTCTTTATAGTTTGTATGAGGGGGAACTTGGTAGTGGTGATGATTCTTTTTTAAGGGTTCATTGTTGAAGAACCATGAGTCTGCAGTAGGGTGGATTGATTTTGAAAGAGACAGACTTGGAAGGCTGTTTTCTGCCCTGCTATGAGCATCAGGAATCCGTCTTCTATTTCATAGCAGTCTCTCTCACTCAGTGAAGTTTGTGAATGGACACAGGTTATCTTTATCTGAAGACTTGAAAAGTATTTGGAGAGAACGTTCAATACAAAGTTCAACTGAAACAGAAATTACCTTTTAAAGACTTTTCAGTATATATATCTTAATTACTTGGCTTTTTGTTTCAACAGGAATGCCCAAGGAAAAGTACGATCCACCTGATCCACGGAGGATGTACACAATTATGTCCTCAGAGGAGGCAGCCAACGGGAAGAAATCACACTGGGCAGAGTTGGAAATAAGTGGTAAGACACTGAGGAGTGGTCCTGAGTTTTGAACTCATTGTAAGTTAAGAGTAATCTACATAGTTTGTGCTTGAACAAGAAATCCGGAGTGGAGTTGCCTGTCTTGAAGTGAGCCAGCAGCAGTGTCAGGCAGGGGTGTTGGGTTGTGATAACACAGGGAGCTGTACAGAGGTAAGTTGAGGCATGTGGGGAATCCTAACATGTAATAAAGTTGGGAAGATGAGGACATGGATGTGAGCTCTTTGTGTTTTAAGAAGATAGGGCGAGTGAGACTTTGGATTTAAGGTCAAATTTTCAACAAGAAGGGGGTGAAGTTGGGATTATATGATATGACATATGCTGTTACTTTGAGTAATATTACAGTCATGTATTCATCCATGACACTATAGTTTCTATTGAAGTAGAAGCTTAGAGTTTAAAAACAGTTGTAAATCTTCAGTATGCTCTTGAGATTTAAAAAAAAAATAAATCCAGGAACTGTGGAACTGCAGCTTTGAGGTACTCTTTGATTTTTGGATCTTTTATTGAAAATAAGAAAATGCTCAGAATTCAGAAACATTAATTTCAACTGGTGTGGGACACTGGTCTCTTGTGATTTGTAGAGTGAATTCTTATTTTGCTACATGAAGTGTGTTTATAAGGAAGTTCAAGCCAAATATTTTAAGAATTTAAGATGAGAATAAGAATTTAAGATGAGATAAGAATTTAGGATGAATATTTGCTTAAATATAAAGTTTCTTTAAGAGATTGCAAAAACTGTTAAGGGGATATTTCTACAGGGCTACAATAGAGAAATTGATGGAAGGACAAATACGAATAGAGTTCTTTCAATTGTTAAGTCTTTCCATCCAGATCAGTGGATCTGTGTCTTGCTTCAAGTGCCACATGCCTTAGCATGTGCATAGCATCCTTTACTTGAAGGTTACAGATGCAGAAACCTAGTTAAGTGCTGCTTCAGGAATCAGCATTATGTATCAGCATTAGGCTTGGATATCCACTGGACATCTGCTGCCTCTGCATAGAAAATGCATTAAGTGATGGCTCTTTCATGTCTGGTAATCTCACTAGAGACTGATTCCAGCCAAGAGAGGTGCAGGGAGGGAAGGGAGTGGATGAGGGACCTTGATGGGAAATCCTTGAAGCAGCCACAAGAGATTCTTTGATCACAGTCACCTGTTTTCGATGGGCAGTAGAGGAAGAGGTGTTAATTCAGTGTTAAAATTGCAAAGAACTATTGATTTGTATTTAAAACCTTTCAGAAGATTTCTTAATGAGCATTACAGTAACATGAATTCTTTAAGATCTGTTAGCATTTGCCTTGCAAAATAAAATGTGACTGGTTTTGTTTTATTAATGTTCACGCTGTCATTTCCTCATGAAATACTTGGTCAGCTAATACAGAAAACCATGAAAAGCAGTTTCAGCTGCTGTCATTTAAATCACTGAGCTTTTTCATTGCTTTTCTATGACACTCACTTTCTTACAACTCACTGGAAATATACATTTATTAAGCCTTTTGTGTAATATTAATGAGATTGTACTTAATATTGATGAGTCATGGTGGGGTTTTAAAAGGCTGTCACAAGTAACTTTTTTGCCTTGGAGAAGCTGGTGTGGGTATTCTTCTAATGCTTTTGGAGCAGTGAGATGATGACTTTAAATGGAAAAGCAGCCTGGAGGGAAAAAAAGATCTTGGAGAGAAAAAATGTTTTGAGACCTTCTGATGATATCTCACATTCTTTGCATGCAGCAGTGTAAAAATCTTGATTGTGTCACACAAATCCATGTTTCCACCCTTCAGTTTATACAAAAATCATACAGTTTTTTTAAATATCTAGCAATAGTTTATGCAGCTTTTAGTTGAAAGCCAGATGGAAATCTGTGTTTTCAACTAAGCATTTTAGTCATCCTAAATATAGTGCTTCTATCTGTTCTTGGCTGGATAAATGCCATAGAATAAAGATTTTTGGTTTGAAAGATGTTGCAGAGAAAGAAGGGAAAAACCAAAGAAGCATCTTTCATCTCAGGATTGTTTCTTACACCTTGGTTAGTTATTGAATTCATGGTCAGTTAGTAAATGTCTTGTATGGAACTTGAGAAAGACAGATGGTGAAACCTTAAGTATGGATTGGAAAAAACAATCATCATCCCTGGCAATGCCTTACATTCTTTCATGCATTGATGGAATTTTTTGATCTATAGAATCAGTGATTAATGGAATTTTAATTTAATAATAATAAAAGCCCTAACAAAAACCAAACTAAACTCCCCCTAAAGTCCTACACACACACACTTATAAAATGAGTAAGTACTGCCAAACCTTTTTGTTTTAAATCTTCTGTTTTCTTTTGTGCCTTCCTTTCACAGGGAAAGTAAGAAGCTTGAGTTCATCATTGTGGACACTGACCCATTTGACAGCTTTGCATCTCAGTGACAATTCCTTATCCCGTATTCCTTCAGACATTGCCAAGCTTCACAATCTGGTATATCTGGACCTGTCCTCTAATAAAATTCGCAGTTTACCAGCAGAGCTCGGAAACATGGTGTCACTCAGGTGTGTGAATTTCAACAGGAGTTAAAATTGTTCTCATTATCTTTGTAGCCACAATTTAAATTTCAACGAAATCCTTATGTTCTAGTAAATTAAAAGCATAAAGGAATTCCCAGTTCCTCACAGCTTTTTATCTGTCTAGCTGAATACTTGGTATGGTCTGTGCAGATATGGCAGTGATGGCTTTTCTGTGATCTCCTGTTTGAGGTATGACAGTACAGAATGAGCTTCAGAAGTGCTTTGCTTGATAGCAGTCGCCCATTTTATATTTTTCCAAGTCTGGTTTCGTCTCTTACACATCCCCTTCCACACCCTATTACAAATCTGTATGGGGTGTTGTCTTTTAAGAAGTAATGATAAACAAAAAGTTGCTTTTAACACCTAGTAAGGTAGGAAAAAGGTAAAATTAAACATTCATAATAATGCTAACTTCATTTTTTCCTCTTAATTCACTTTAGTGATTATTCTTAACGGTAGTTCTTTTAATGCTAATTTTACAAAAACTACAACTTTTCTAATATCACATCCCCCCTTTTGGTATCTTATAACTGAATTCCTGTGCAAAATGGGAAGGAGAAAAAAATGTTCTAAACGCACCTTTTTTTCCCTCAGTTTTAGAGTAACAATGTGTGCAAAGTTTACGTGGAATGATTCTTCCTTTTGCAAGTGAAACATGAATAGTGATGCTTATTTAGATTATAATTAAGACTGCAGCATTTCACTTTGTAACACCACTTACATAAACCATGATGTATTCGTGTAAGAGTAGATATTTAGAGGCAATATTCTTTTACTCTTAACCCAAAGGAAGAGCCTTGTCTTAGATTTATTAGACAGTAACTGCCAGTAACTGCCTTCATTGCTTTTAATTTTTAAGACCTTTATGGACAGCTTTCTCAAATCCAAAAAATACTGAGTCTAAAAAGAATGTTATTAAAATTAAAGAAGACAATAGAGAAATGGAGTGCCAGCACAGCTTTAATGAAACTAGAAGCAAAGGAAGTTTGCACATAGAAATACCAGTCCTTGCATTTTCTGCTGCATTTTCTGCACTCCACTCTGTTGTGGAGGATTAATGTAACTGATTAAAGGTACTAGTAGCTCAAATTCCAAAGCAGTTGAAGTCTCAACCTCTCCAAGACTGAGCAAAGGGACCTTGATTTTTAGAGCATAATTGGCAGCTCTGTTTCATTGTGTGTTGTATGGTTGTTTTCCACTGTGAAGTAGTCTGTTCTAAAGAAATTTTAATTTCTGAAATAATATTTCAGTTACAAGCAGTTATTAGTAACAGGCTTCTTCCTTTATCCACTCCTCAGGTATTGTGAGCTGGCAATCCTAAATTTAATGGCACAATCTCATCTTTTGTATTCATTAGCATCCTTTTGTTTTCATCCGTGTTTTTCATTTTTAAATATTGCTGTAAAGGTGGTATTCATGACAGGAGTTTTGATGACTGAGTAGTCATGAAAAAGAGTGTCAGAACCTATTATGCCTTGTTTCTAACACTTTTCCCAATTAATTCTGGCTGTTTCTATGAAGTTTCAGTACTTCCAAGCCCTAAATCTCTTCTGAATAGAGAAGGCTAAATCTTGTAAATCTGAAATGTGTAGTCAAGGTCTAGGATCACACTAGTTTTCTATTTATAACTTAAACATAACACATGAATTCAGATCTCTAGGCATGAAAAGCTAGTGCATTAATCCACTGTGTGCTTTCTGACCTCAATAATTGCAGCTCATCCATAATTTCTTTCTATGGGGGTTAAAGTGAAGAAAAACCCCTAAGTGCATCATATATTATAACAGTCTGCAGGTCTCAGCTGTTCTGGAGTTTCATGTTGCAGGCTGGCTCTGGCTGCAGACACTTCCCATAGCTTCTGGGAAGCTGTTCAGACTAACAGGAATTCAGCACTGGGCATTGCTGATAGCCTGAGCCACAGGAATCATTTGTGCTCACACACTTGAGAATTGATAACAGGTCTTTCAGCTCCCACATCTGGAGCTCTGGCTTTGGTCTGTATAGCAAAGCTTGCCTGAGGCTCCTTGCAGCTCCTTTTTTACTGCAGGTACTTGAAGAAGAAGGTGTCAGAGCAATAAGAGTTCTGATCTTTGTGGAAAGAGGAGAAAAAAACCAAATGCTGTAACATGTTGTCTTGGAAAGCTCTGCTGTAAAACAGATTCTCTTGATTTGCTTGACAGAACTGGTGGGATTTGCTGTGATCCACTTTGCTGTGTAGAGGGGGTAGGTTCTGCAGAGGCAAGGATCATCAGAGAAAGTAATTCTTTCATCCAAGAGAGAAAATGTACTGCTGAGCCATTCTTCCAGCTCAGCGTTTTTTCTCTATAAGAATTCTGTATATTTTTTTTGTAAATAACACAGTAAAATGCATAGAATTTCTCAGGAAGGCCTTGTTAGGGAAGGACCAGGCAAAGCGTACTTCTGAAATGCAAGGCTAGAAGAAGAGACAGGCTCTTAGCTAAGGTAATTCTTGGTATCCAGGTTTCCTTTCTCTTTTTTTTTTTTCCCCCTTTTTTTGTTCCCCCAAAATACTTTTCAGTTCTCAAGACACCAAGCTCTAAACACTCTGAAATAGTAACTTTACAATGAATATGGTGAGAAAAGTGAAAAGCTCCTAACCAGTCCATTTTCTCTGCCCAGTTTGTAGGAATATCAGAATTCAGGACACTAATTTTGTTTTGTAAGGTAAAAAGCTCATATTTTACATTAACACTCAAATTATGAAAACAAACAACAAAATTACTATTGTAAATTAGTATGACACGATAATGGCACAGCAGTAATTGTACTGCCTTGGTCCTGGACTTTTTGTTTATTTGTATTCTGGGAAATAATTTCCCTTTTTCTGGGCTTTACTTGTAACTGACCTGTTTCATGGTCTGGTTTGTCAGAGCTGTTATTGTTTTGTCTATGAAAGTATTATTGCTAACATTTACAAAAATTACTTTTTAAGATAAACTTGCTAAATAGCTACTTTCCTCTGTACTTTAACATAATATGTATTCTGTCTGTTCCTGTGCATTTCAGACCTGCAGGATTTCCCTAACTATTCCTGTTTAGTCTTTGAGTTTTTCAATATTGTGGTTCACTGGTATGTTGTTTCTCTTTTAGTTAAACTTCACATACTGTACTTCTGAAGACAAATCTTGCCATTTTCAGCTGCATATGATTCTTGCTCTTTCTACAGGGAACTACATTTAAATAACAACCTGTTACGAGTTTTACCTTTTGAGCTGGGAAAACTGTTCCAGTTACAGACTTTGGGTCTGAAAGGTATTACTACTTTTTTTTTTTGGCATCTGTGCTTTGTTTAATGATACTTCTTCAGAGATGTAGTGGCTGTAGACTGCTATTATAAGATATTGCTGAATCCCAGATGTAGCTACTTAATCTACGTTTATAAATATTCTTATTTAGGGTTTATTTCAACAAAAACAAAAACCCAAAACCAACAACAAAAAACAACCCAAGTTGGGAGCACTCCACATATAAAAAGGTTTGCTTGTCTTTCTGCAGCATGAGTGGAAGCTTTATATTGTTTGAGCTTGGATACAGAGCTGCTTTAACTAAGAAATGGTCTGTAGGTAACTCTAGATATTTAACCAGAAAGGGAATGTGCTCTGTACTGCTCTAGGGTACTGCATTGTTTATGCAAGCAGCAATTTAAATATCTTTCCATATTTTTTTTAATCTTAACAGCATGGATTCTAGCTATAAAATTGTGGAGCTTGGGGGAGCCATTGTCACAAAATGAGGAGCACAGAGTGATGCTATACCTCTCAGTAGTGTTGAGCATCAGAAGTTTTTCTCCCTTTAAAACTGGGTGATTTCAGTGTGTGTTGTCCATGAGAACTTCCAGAACTTGCTTATGCATTTGGCTGATCATAGGCTTGCAGGTAGATATGACTGCAAATAAATGGGTGGTGGATGTTCCACTCTTGTCAAGTAAAGCAAGCAGAGGTGGCTTCTGTGTTTGGCCTCATGGGCTCTGCCTCCCTGTCCATCACTCTTGGATCCAACGACAGCCCCTGGAGTGGCCACTGAGAAAACAGACCCTGGAGGGAATGGGGTTAACTTCACTAGAGCTATTCACACAATTAGTGCTTTGTGGGATTGAAGACCTGAGATCTGAAACCTTGAAGTAGTTTGCATTATCTTTTCTCAGAGATGTCAGCTCTGAACACTGATGTGTAAGTTGATAATGGTTCTGTATGTTTTATTCAGTACTTCTGAAAATCTGTTTGCAGGAAATCCGCTAACACAGGATATTCTGAACCTTTACCAGGAACCAGATGGGACTCGAAGGCTACTGAACTATTTGCTTGATAATTTGGCAGGTACTGCAAAAAGAAGTAAGTGATCATTCTTAAAACATACATTTCTGCTGTGTAAAATAAATTTGATTATCACTTTTTGTATCTCTTCTTTAATATGTTCACATAGTTTCAACAGAACAACCACCTCCAAGGTCTTGGATTATGTTGCAAGAACCAGACCGTACAAGACCAACAGGTACTGTAACAATTTCAGAGTCTTTGTTTTGTTTTTTTTTTCCCCTCTTCTGGAAGCTGTTGATCTTTACTATTGACTAGAGAAAATGCTTAAATTAACCAATCATCTATACAGTGCTGACCAGCTGGCTGAAGTAATTCTATCTGAGTTGAAGCACATGTTCCAGAATTACCCATCTTTTACTAGGAAGTAATTTTTTTTTAATTAATGTGCTCTTCAGAGGAATTGAAACTGTTGTCCACAGTTAGTTAAACAGGAATCATAACAGGCTTAATTGATAATTTGTTGAAAATAAAAACAGGAAGGTCCATGAGTGTAATTCCAAAAAAAATGTCTCTCCTTTTTTTTCGTTCTGAGTAATCAGTTTAAAAAACAAACCAAAAAATCCCAAGAAAACAAAATTCTAAATCCATGCTGCTGGATTACCTGCCAAGTTGCCCCAAACTGTCTCATTGCCACTCCTGTTCCAAATTCATAGAGAACAGATGTTGTCTTCAAAACAGTTATTACCCATGGTAATAATTAAGGTAGATTTGAAATAATCTGTTTGAAAAGCTTTTGAACCTTTTTTTGTATAACTAGCAAATGCAAGCATACAAATACACTTACCTTGTTCTGGGCTTTTCAGAGCAGAGCACGGTTTAGCATAAAGTAAATTTATCTGCTGCAGTAAACTGACCCTATAAAGAAAGGGGGGTTGTTTTTTGTTTTCTAACTAAATACTAGAAGATGAAAGTGAAGAACATGATTGTATATATATTTTGCTGTAAATATATCAGTGTGTAAATAAAATTACTGTTCTGCAGCGTTGTTTTCTGTCATGTGTTACAACGTGCTCTGTGATAAATACGCTACCCGGCAGCTGTATGGCTACTGTCCATCTTGGGCACTGAACTGGGAATACAGAAAAAAAGCCATTATGCAGGAAATCCTAAGCTGCAATGCTGACATCATAAGTCTTCAGGTAAAAGATACACTTATTTTTCTGTTCCCATCTGCTGGTTTCTAAGTATTAAATGTATTTACAGTAAACGGTCTGTTTTCAAAACCTTCCCAAAACAAAAGCAAAAAGAGGTGTTTAGAACATTATTGGTTGCTTGACATCAAAAGAATGCTTTTTAGCCTACACAGTTGGAATGTGAACCAGCAGCTGCTGATCAAAGAAATGTAAGTGAGGCTGTCTTTGTGCCTGTGTGTGTATGTGGGGCTATAATTGACACGTTTTCAAATAAAAAGCTTGAGATAATCATAACTCTAGGGATTACAGAAATTAATTTATATTTTCTTCAAGTAGGAATATCACTCAAATTTGCATTCTATGATGTACTTAATTCTTACTTTTTTTTTTTCCCTAAATCTAATTTGAAAGTGATTTACACTTCTGAAGAGTCTAAATAATACCAGCCTTGTGTATTTTGCTAACTGTACATTCATGCTGTGCTGTCTTACAACTTTATAGGAGGTTGAAACGGAACAGTACTACAGTTTTTTCCTGGTAGAATTGAAGGAACGTGGCTACAATGGATTCTTCAGTCCAAAATCTAGAGCTAGGACAATGTCAGAACAGGAAAGAAAACATGTCGATGGTTGTGCAATATTTTTCAAAACAGAAAAGTAAGTTAATGTGCTTTGCAAAGCCTTCTGCTGTGTTCTGTTCTCTCTCACATCGTTTCTCAGGTCAGTCTGTTGCTCTAACAGTTTGGCATTAGTTGCCCTTTTTGTAGCCATTCAGTGTTTCTGATGGATCATTCCTATCATCAGGAAGAGTGGTCTGGACAAGAGGAATCATTGTGTGTAACTAGCAATAGAAAATTTTATCATGAAGTTTTGTTGAAGTTGAAATTTCATTCCATTAAAGCAGTGTATGTTTAGGAGATCACTAAATTATAATGCAGTTGCTGATTGTTTGTGTCCTAACCATTAGTGTTTAATAATGAAAAATGAAACAAATGTCTTATTTTTTTCTTTGATTGAAAGAATTGATAAGCCTCAAAACTGCTGAAATCAGATCTCAAATAATGACTTTCTGATATATCAGCTTTCTGGTAAGGCAGAAGATAAGGCACTTAATATCACTGCTCACTTCTAAAGAAACCTCAGTATTTAAGAGCTGCAGCACTTGCTGATTGTGTCATATTGTACAACTCTAAGGGTAATAATTTCCCCTCCTTCTCGTGCTTCCACTCCTTTGTGTCCACACAGGACACCTGTGCAAGATTTGTTTTGGCTCAGAAATATGATTTAGTTTCTTTTAAACCTGTGCATTTGATGTAGACACTGGTGCAGAATTAAAAGCGAGCACAACTTTTCTATAGTTTCTCTCTCTCTGGAAATAATAACTTATACTAATTTATAAAATATATTAAAAGTGTTAGGAGAACTATCCTTTGAGTTCAGCCTGGGCCTTTATGAAATTATGTGATTGGCTGAGATTTTCACATCATAAACATGTTTGAGCTCTAATGAAAAGGAGAACTGCCTACAAAGTTTGTGTCTGGCTGCTGAAAAAAAACATGTATGATATTCCTCTTTCAGATTTACTTTGGTTCAAAAACATACTGTTGAGTTCAATCAACTAGCTATGGCAAACTCAGAAGGTTCAGAAGCGATGCTGAACAGAGTTATGACAAAAGACAACATTGGAGTTGCAGTATTGTTAGAACTGCGAAAGGAATTGATAGAAATGTCATGTAAGTCCTATTTAGATGAATTTTTTAATCGATTGCAGATTGTAAGTGGGAAAAATTGATTTTTATTATTGTAAACCAGAAGAATTGGTTCTACAGATGAATGTAGCTTTGCATAATATATTCTCAGACATCAGAAGAGTTTGGGGAAGAGTCATATTGCTTAAATGATAAATTTTTTATCTATTTATATCTTACTTAGAAAATACAAAGACTTGAGCTTAAGTGATTTGTGCTTGAAGTTAGATACAGGTATCAAAGAGTCGGCCTTAGTCACGTGTTTCTGAGTCACAATGTATTGGTATTATTTTAACTTGTTTTCTTCACTGTCATCCTTATCTTTTATTTATGTTAATTTACAGTATTCTTAGATACGATAGCATTAATTGTAACAAGATAATCAGTTTGTTAATTCATATAAAGCATTCAAAACCATCAACTAAGATACTTAGTAGATGTAAGAGAGGTTGTATACCCCTCTTAAACAAAATGGCATCAAATCTCTTCAAATTACACTGGTATCTTATTTTTTCCTTCCCTCAAACATCTCGTTTTTAAAATTCAATAACAGTGGGTTTTGTTGCTGGCTGTGTAAGGTAAAGAACTGATTTTTAATTTTAGCTGGAAAGCCACATCTTGGGATGGAAAAGCAGCTGGTTCTTGTAGCTAATGCACATATGCATTGGGACCCAGATTATTCTGATGTGAAGCTGGTTCAGACTATGATGTTCCTGTCTGAGGTAAAGAACATTATTGATAAAGCTTCTCGTAGTCTCAAACCTGGTGTTTCGGGAGAACTTGGAACCATTCCACTTGTACTGTGTGCAGATCTCAATTCTCTACCAGACTCTGGTAAGAGTTTTTTGGTTTTTTTGTTGTTTTTTTTTTTAAGACTATTTGGAGTGTGTAATGATTTAAATTTTAAGGTCTCACTTTTCTAAAGCAGTTTTAAACGTGGGGATTATCTTTATCACTTACAATACCAAAACAATATACTAAAAATATTTAAGGAGAAAAGAGCTAGAACCGTTTCTTTTGTGAGTGAAATTATTGCCTATGCAGTAGTGTAGCTATGTCTGATCTTTCAAAAGAATTTTCACTGTTACTATTATAGGAATGAAAAGGAAGAAAGTATCTTCCAAAAATAACTTGTCAATTTGGCTTTGCAGCCTTTTTAGTTAACTTTATCTACAGTAGTGTCACAAAAGTTGGCTTTTTCTGAAATATTTTAACTGAAGAACATTGAAAGCCTGGAGAGGAGGAAGCTGCAGCCTACAGAATTTTACTTGCACTTCTTTCATCTCCCCACAGTCAGACTGTTCCTAACTAACCTTCTAGTTTTTTCTAGTCAAAGACTGTCTCACTTTGTTCTAGGTGACATTTGCTCTTGATGTTCATATACATTGTATATATTGTATTGGAATAAAAAGTACTTTGCTTTTATAATGCATAAGGCTGTGTGTATGACTCAGAAGTCCTCTGCTGAATCCATGTTAATTCCTTCTTGTGTGCATGTGCCTCCCTTGTAGGTGTTGTTGAGTACTTGAGCACTGGTGGAGTGGAAACAAACCACAAAGATTTTAAGGAACTGAGGTACAATGAAAGTCTTACTAACTTCAGCTGTAATGGGAAAAATGGAACAACAAATGGAAGAATTACACACGGTTTTAAGTTGAAGAGTGCCTATGAGAATGGTCTAATGCCTTATACAAATTACACATTTGACTTCAAGGTAATGAATTGACTGAAGTTCCGTCAAACTTCTCCATTTTGATGTTATTTAATTAGCACATTATTTAATGTAATTAGCTGTATGAAATTGTTGAACAAATTAATCTGTTTGGGTAGCTAACTGCAAATTCGCAAAGTTTCTTTTTAAAACAGCAAACTAGAGTGCCCAACACTTCAATCTCCTAGAAAGAAATTTTTTCTTGTTCGTAACTTGTAATAGATTTGCAAGAGTTGGGATTCTGTTAACCTTCCCTGTAAATAGGGAGGTATTTTAATACTCCAAGCTAAAAGAAACAGTACAACAGGGGCACTTAAGCTGTCAACTGTGAGGAAATAATCTATGTTGCTACTGGAAAACTCTCAGTGCTTTGTTGGCAACGGGCAACAAAGAGCTCTTTTCCTCTCCAAAAGCAGAGGAATGTGATTTGAAGCTTTTGTAGGAGGCTGGAAATTAGAACCCATGAAAGCAGAGCAGAAGTGATACTTTTTCTTTCATTTTCCTAATCTATATTGAGCAGCATACGGGAATAGAGCAAGCTGAATGCTCCTAAATCAATGATGTGCTGTGGAAGAGGTGGTACCAGTTCACTTAATACTGAGCTTGCCTTTTGTTTGGAAGAGTACCTCAAGTCAACAGTATATACTAATTATTGATTTTTTTTTTTCTCTTTGTTTTAGGGTATTATTGACTACATCTTCTACTCTAAACCTCAGCTAAACATACTTGGCATTCTTGGACCTTTGGATCATCATTGGTTAATAGAGAACAATATAAGTGGTTGTCCACATCCACTCATCCCTTCTGACCACTTCTCACTTTTTGCACAACTGGAGCTCTTGCTGCCTTTCCTGCCTCCTGTAAATGGAATCCATCTCCCTGGCAGGAGGTAGTCAAGTACATTTTAGAGGGCAACCTCAATCTAACTTGTACAATTGTAAAATCTGAATATAGAGGAGTGAGGTATGGCCAACAGGGATTTTTTTTCATAATAATCTTAATCTTAAATCTAATTATTTGCTAAAGACATAGTAAAAGCCAGGTGCTATCAACAGACACAATTCTGAGCCCAATATACTTTGTATACTGTTTGACAGTGATTGGTGCATTTGCACCTTTCTTTAGTACGTTACAATTAACCTTCCTGTTTCTTTTCTCCAACCTGACATTTTCATGCCTTGAAATAGGGAATTGTTATACAGTGTATTCTCTTTGCACAGTTACCTGTAGCACTACTTTTTTGAGGCCAGTAGGAACATCCACAGAACATTTTTCCGTACTTCACTCCCTCCTTTTTCAGACTTGTTTGTAAAATATAGAATTTGAATTTAGCCTTTATTGATTGTATATGAACAACAGAAAACCTGATTTATGAGATTTTGTACTTTAAAAAAAAAAAGAAAAATCAGATTTGGAAAATGATTGTATTGTAAACTAAGGCTAAATTTTTATCTGTTTTCATGTGTTATAAAGGCCAGCTTGTAAAAGAGGTTGTCACAGGTTTTCTCTGCTAATGATTTGCACTGTTAGGGTTTCGTTAGCCCTTTTGTACTACTTTTTATGTTCAATTGAGGACGTTGCTTTTAAAATCCAAACTTACAGAATCTTAGTATCATACAGAGATAACTAAATACGGTCTGTTTCTGATTAAAAAAAAAAAAAAAAGAGTAAAGCATCAAGTTCTCATAGAACAGATAAGCTAAGCAGTGAATATAAGTAGACCTGTATGGATTGAAAGTTATTGCTGATGTGTATACACTCAGATATTTTTTTCATCTCTTAACTTTTGAAGTAAAATTTAGAGATACTTGTATACAGCTTCTCCATTCTGTTTTAAATACTTGTCCTATCTCCACTGTGCCTGCTTAAATTTGTTCTCAACTAGCACTGCCTGTGCATGCAGAGAGATCCTGTGCATCCTCTTTTATTTTTTTTAAATAATGTTAACACTTGTGAAAATTTTATGAAGATACTTTTGTATAAGCTGTGGCATCTTTTTCTTTCCTTTGTGAAGCATTGAATATCACACTATTTGAACATGTTCAGGTTATGGGTACACAGTTTCTAGCTTTTAATACCCATGCACTGCTTCTTTCAGTGTCATTGCACAGTGCTGTTTTTCCCACTCAAAATTACTATCATGTGAATTCTCTTTTGTTTAAGTGTGTTCCTCAGTTTCAGAAAGTATAATTCCTTGAAGAAAAAACCCCCAACCTTACATTTTCTATTGATGAAGCAGTGTAAAGTAAATGCATTTTCAGTACAGGTCCCAAAGACAATTCTTCAGATCATTTTTTTAAAGTGACCAAGTCTTATTTTAAAGTGTCAAGAAAGACTAAAGTTATAGTGTACCCTCAGTGCCATTTGTGTCATGAAGCCAAGTATATGACAGCTTACAAATTTAACTTGTCTATTTGTATCTGAAACAGGAGAATTTATCATCTCCTTAAACTAAAACAATTTGAATAATTGATTAAAAAAAAGAGGTAGAGAGCTTGGTCTTAACAGCTTTTGTTTCAGCTGCGGGCAGGGAAGCAAAAGGACACTGAGCATTAAAAAAAAAAACTTTCTAAATATTGTGAATTTTTTTATATAGGAGAGTAGATTGGTAATAATGATTCAAAATTTTTTATTGAAAATAGTCAGCACAGAAGTGTGCTCAAAACTATTCTGTTTTAAGCTAAAAGTAAAAATTGCAAACAGCTCGGTTATGTCAAATACACATTTTAAAATTTCAATAGGAGAAATTTTGATCTTGAATCCTTGTCTGGGACCTGATCTCTTGGGGTTATTTTGTTTTGGTTTTAGTTGTGTAAACACCAAACATGTCCAGTTTATAATCAGTACATTGAAATGCTGGTAGTATTGCTGTAGTAGACTTAATGCGTAGTGTTATTTTTTTCTGTTTGGGTTTTTTTGGGATTTTTTTGTAAAGTGTGAATAAAAGGTGTTTTACTCATGTTTCCTTAATGATGTCTTGGTAATGTACATCATGACAATTTCCAGTGATGATGAGCCAGTTTAGCTTGTCAAACTGAGCAAACTTATTTTTCTTTTCTGATTATCTGGATTGCATAGAGTCCAGAAAGCTTTACAGAAGGGGAAGGGAAGCACTTACTCATTTTGTATTTCTTAGAGGGGGATAATTTACTTTAATAGATGCTGGAGCTTGAGTGCACTTGTTAGATTCTAAAGGTTTGAGCTTTATCCACTGTGTTCTCCTGTATTTCTTAGTCTTAAAAACATTTGAATTTATGACAACATGTTGAAATGTGGCCCCTTGTGCTTTTGGAGACACAACTGTTCCTTCTTAGTCACCGTACAGTCTAAGGATCCATTAAAATAACTCTTTCCTCCAGCTTTTGTACTAGTCCATTGGGTCCCAACTGAAAACCCTAGAACACATTGAAGACACTCCTTTGACTTTACTGGGTTTTAACTGGACTGCAGCTATGACTGGGGGGCTGAAGGAAGGAGAAATACTTTGAATATAGGGAAAGACCAGATGATACCTAAACAGAGCTGAGCTAAACTTCGTCAAACAATCTGTCAGAGAAAATACAGTCCTGTGTCAAACAAATCTAACTCAAAAGTCTCAGTTTCCAGCTATAACATAGAATAAGGCAATAAACTGTGTCTTCACAAAATCAAAATGTTTGCTTCATAGTTTTCAACATTAAAATGGTTATTTGCAATATTTTTATTCGAGGTAGTTTTGGGTGTTGCCATAATGTACCTTCAGTGTTCTTGTTGTAAAAGCACATATAGCAAAAGTCACAGAGCATCCTTAGGGGTTGAAAGGATTTATTTAGGTTAGACAATGTTTTTTTTCTCTCACTTGAAGTACAGACAGTCACATCTTGTCTAGTTTTATTTACATTTACCAAGAATTCTGGGTGTCAAAGTGTAAATTGAAATGTACCTTTAACTGAAATAATTGATTAGAGTACAAGACTAATAACCACAAGTTACTGCTTTTAACATAACACAAGTAGGGGAGGGAAGAGTATGTAAGTTGGTGCATGTTGTAATTATTTTGTCCTTTTAGCAGCTTTTTAAAAAAGAAAATGTAAATTTGGCTAAATTTGGCAAAAGTTACTTTAAGAACATTGTGTATTTGCATCTTTGCTATAACTTTAGCAAGTAGCTAAATATTGTTTCAGTTTTGGGTTGGGTTTTTTGTTTTTGTTTTTTTTTCAGAGTACACACAGAGTATGGTTTGCTCTCTCAGTGACACAAAGCCTGTATGAAAGACAAAATAATTATGCCACCATTGGGGAAAAAACCCAAAACTAATTACACTGTAAAACTTTTTAAAAGTTCATTTAACCGCTTAGGTAGCAAGCCTTTTTCATCCAGCCAGACACAGTATTTTTTAGTATGTTAACTGCTCTTCTTTTCTTTTGGTTGCATAAATCTGTAATACTTAAGTGTCTTGGTATGTTTAAGTAGTGTCTAAAATAGAGTATCTTAGTCTTTATTCACAGTACTTCTGTATAACGTGTAATGCACTGGACTAACTCTTGTTTACCATTCATGTAACAAAAAACCAGCACATTATCTGCACTAAGCTCAAAGAATGTTGCATTTGTCTATAGGCAGCTCTTCAATAAGATAAATGGGAAACTGAATATGGTCTGATGGTAAACAAGGGCTTTTACTGTTCTCTTCAGTGGAACTTTCTTCTTGGTCAAATTTTAACTAGTTAGTATTATATTTATATACAGGGTCTTCTTTTTCTTTACCAATGTATTTTCCTACTCATAGCTGACCAATAAATCCAATATCTGTTTCAAACGTTCTTGAAGTCTAATTCATATTTTAACTTAATTCCTAAAGCTTTTGTGAAGAGTTACACCTGCAGCCAAAGTGAATGAAGTGTGTTGAGGGTAAAAATGGAACCACATAAGAAACTTGATAATCCCAGAAAGGCTTGCCTGTACTTTTTGTAGCTTTGTAGCTCTCCAGACCAAAGCTCCTTCAATTAGTTGGGTTTGGATTGCATAGGGAAACCCGGTCAGTAATTCCTCCAGAGTTTGTCAAAAACCTGTGTCCTCATATCTGGGCGTTTTCTGACCTCAGGTCAGGCAGTAAGGTCAGGTGCTCACTGTAGGGTCTGCAGGTTGTGTCTGAGCTTAGTAGACCTCACTCCTTCCTTCCTCTTCCCTTCCCACACCAGAAAGTCCAAGGTAAGCTTGGAGTCTGGCGCTGGGGAGAGATTAAAAGATTCCATTAATTTACTATAGAAGGAGAACAAAGTGAATCTTAATTGCACCTCTTCAGGAATGAGATATGGCTAACTCTTGTCCTTAATTTATTTTAATGTTTTTTTCTGGGACTATTTCTTCTGTATCGGAGTGCATATGTAACTATGCAGATGCTTACTCATGATGTTCCCATCACTGGCAGCAGAAAGGTGAAACAGCTGAGTATGATTTCTGTGCAAAGCACTGAAGAAGATGTCTCACTGGCTTGGCACCCCTGCCTCTCCAGAATTTTCCTCCAGTGTGTTGGCACTTTGCTTTCAAATGAGTTACCTAGTTCAGTGTTTCCATGAATACCAAATGCCCCAGAGTGTTGAGCTTGTTTGTGTTTTTAAATTTGCTGTCTTAAAGCAGCTGTAAGTGCCCAGCAGAGTGGTAAATCCCATCATTTATGGGAATTTTAATTCCCATCATCACGTTTTCAGTCTTGCCACTAGATGGTGTGTTCAACACGGCCTTGGTCTCACTGAGGGGGAAGAGAGACTGGAGAGTGTTATCCACAAAGCAGGGCTTGTAGAGTGATTTTTTAAAGAGTATTAGTGGAAATCTAGGCTGAAGAATGAACCATTTCCAGTAGATGCAGTTGTTTTGGTATCATCCATGTCAATTAAGTACTGGCTTTATTAATCCAACAGTCATGGTGGGAATAAAAATGACCTATTTTTTGTGTCAAAATCATTTTATAGAGCCGTTTCCTGCTCTGTTTAATCTACGTAGTGTTGTTTTAAGATAAATTACAGTTGTGTCATAGTTCTAAACTGGAGTTTTTGGGCTCCTAAGGAATATCTACTAACCTGGCATGTAGGTTTTGGGCTATCTCTCCATAGCAAAACTGCCAGAATTAATGGAGAGCCTGGATTCCTGTCCAGAGAGTGTATGTGGACACAAGCATCTCTCAGTCAAAGGACTGATCTGAGTTTGTCTGGTGGTCCTAAGCCATGTAGGAGAAAGTATGTCTTTCTTCAACTTGCAGTAAAATAACTGCAGCATTATATACTTGGATGCAAAATCACTCTGGCCCAAATCCTAGTTACACTGGTCCATCATACCCTGTGTCCAGTGGCTCCTCAGTGATAGCACAAAGTTGGGTTTGTGCCCGAGGAGATGGGAATGTCCCAAATGGGTGCAAGTGATTGTGTGGCTTTGCTTTTCTACTGACCTGGGTTGAACAGAGAAGCCTTAAAGCATCTGGAACTGGGCTGGGAGAGAGAGAGGGAAGGAAGAGAAACAGAAGAAGTGGGAACAACAAGAATACACAAGGTACATGGGGCAACCTTTTGGGAGAAGCTGGACTTCATTCAAGGTGAGTGTTCTGGTTACTTTCTTGCCTCTCATCTTCCCCTCCTAACCCAGAACCACTACTTGTTCTCTTAAGTGTTCATGAACTCTGCATGGAAAGCAGTAAATAAGCTATAGGGACCTCTGATGAATATTCTCTTACTCCAAATTAAGCCTGGTGTTCTCCCAGGCTGTCTGTTTAGGTAAGAAGGAATGTTGTGGTTAAATCTCCTCAGTGTGTCAGTGGACAGTATCCATCTCTTAAAAATGCCTGATGTTTGTTACAAAAAAATAATATACTACAGAAAAAAACCCCATATATACACTCCTGCTGGGTTTTAATGACCCACAAAGATTTAAGCTTCAGCTAGTTGTTCAGAGCACAGTATTTTTTTTCCTTATTATTTTTTAGTAAGTTTAGTTTTCTAGTTCAAGGCACAAACTGTTCTCTTTGGGTGCCAATAGTTAATTAATAAACTGGCTGATGGTATTGATTGCTCTTCAGAGGCTGGACTTACTGATTTTCAAAAAATAGCATAGCAGCTCATAGTCTGGTTTTTGGCCAAGAGAGCTATGACCTATGATACCTAGACCTGAACCAAGCAATGCTCTGGTTTTGCTGACCCTGGCATCTGCAGATTGGATGGAGGGAACTCTAGAGATGCACAAGGATTTCTTTTAACCACCTTCTCCCATCCCACCTCTCCCAGCTCAAGCAGTGGGAGAGGGGAGTGTTAGGAATTGTGTGTGTTTACCAATGTGGTATCCCCCAGGACATGACTGCTGCTTCTAACACCTCAGTTGCTTGATGAGCCTGGACCTCTTCTTGTTTTGCTGTTCTCTGCAGTTTTCTGGGCTCTCTGGGGACATGAGCCAGGCTGCAGTGACACACCAGGGTGCTACACACTCGGGGTGGTTGTGTGTTGAGATGCTGGGAACCCAGTGCTTGTTGTCCAGACACAGGTCATGGGACACCACCTGCCATTTGGGGAGGAGAAGCTGCTAACTTCTCATACATGAGTTCCAGGCTACTGCACAAAGGAACTGGATAGAAATACATAGCTATCTTGGTTAACACCCCAGAAGATGGAGGTTTCTTTGCCTTGGAGCAGTTGTGAGTTTTCCAGTCAATAAAAGCAATTATATTCAGTTAGAAGTCTAAGTGCATTGCCCAGAGAGAAAGGAGCTAGCCAAACATGCTTATCTTTCCAACTGCATATTGATTTTCAGATTCTCCACACATGAGTTTATGAATTTTTATTCCTTTTGCAATGTTTTAAGGTGAACTGTAAAACAGCTGAAGGCTTATATTTCCTTAGCTGCTCTCTGAGAGGCTGTACCTCTGTAGTAGTGTGGACTGTCCCTGCAAGCACTTGCATTTATTAAACTAGAAGAATTTCTGGTTTAAGGTTGGGTAATATATTGATGGAAGTCCTGGGATTACTCTTGGTAATGTTTTCTCCCATAGGTGGAATCTCTCATGCAGGGGCCAGTGAGGGAGGAAGGAGATCACAGAAAGGTAGAAATTTGTGGCTTGGCCCAAGACAGCCAACAAGAAATTTTCCATTAACTCCACCAGCCTTTCACTGGGGAAAAAAGAAATTTCAGGAGTACAAAAAAATGAATTTACCAGATGTGTGTGTAGAGCAGACTGTCTCCCCTGAGATCTGTCCTAATCCCCCAAACCACTGCAGGCAGGAGGCAAGTGTCTGACCTGCAGCACCAAGCATGGGAACTCACATTCACCTTTCTGGGTCCAGTCCCGAGCCTTAGGTATGGCTGTAAAATTTAATTAAGCTTTCACATCATACAATGTGAAAACTGCTGTTTCATCTGGTTATATTGCTTCACAGCAGGATGAGCCACATGCTGCCAGTCGGTCCAGGGAGTTAGATCACTCCTCTGTCCCCAGCAGGAGAAATGCCTGTGGTGCAGTGCTTGCTTTTCATAGTGATTTTAAAAATACTCCAAGATTCTGACTGCAGTGGCTCCTTACATATGTCTGCAAAGGCCCTGATCCATAAAGATACAGTTGGTGCTGTCTGTTGAAGTACAACTTTGCTGAGATAGCTTGGGAGCTAGTGTGGGTCAGGATGAGAGTGCTTGGAACAGGAAAATCTTACAGTCCTACTGCTTTAATATGATCCACACAAGAAACACTTCTCCAGGAAAAAAAACAAACAAACAAACAAAAAAAGTTGTGACAAACTGCCATGTAAGTGCTGCCCTTGATACTGTTAATGAGAAAGGAGAGAATTCTAATAAATGCTAATTAGAGAGTTCTGTCTGATAGCTGGGTCCTTATGGCCCCACCGTGTCTCAGTCTGACAAAGCTGTGACAGATTGGATGAAGTGTTGCTGTGCCTGGAAGAGCAGGAAAATAGAAAACACAATTTTGCAAAACAGTTTGAAATTCATTTTGAAATGAAATTGCTAGAATTGATCAAACAGCATGGGATGCTACAGAACTTGGTAGGGAGGTCTGGGAAAGGTTTGGTTCCTTGGCAATTTTGGCAGCAGCTGTTACTGCACCAATTTTCAAATACCAAATTTTCAAAGGAAACAGACATCCCAATTTTCTGCCAAGCCTAATGAGATGCTACTTAAATGTTTACTTTTTTTTTTTTCTATCCTATATCATTTGTACTGATCCATAGGAATAAGGTTTTGTATTTGGCCACAGAGTCCAAAGATTTCCACTGCAGGACTGAGATTACCAGGTAATTTTCTTTTGCTAGCATTAGTTTTAGAAAGACATTTATCTCAGAATCCTTTGGTTGAAGACAGTGAAATTTAATCAAGTGAACTGATGAGTTTGGAGTGGGTTTGACTGTCCTTGCCATCACAGACAGTGCTCTATGCCTTCTGGCACATTGTGCCAAGAGTATTTTTACCATGTCAGAAAAATGTGCAAAGACTACAGACTTTTGTCAGCATCTTTCTAATGAGAAAGGCAATTTTGGAAAAGATTATACTGGATGCCCCAGCTGCTACCTCCATGGAGCAGCTGGTGTGTATTTGTTCACCTGAAGAGTGAAGTCCACATTTCACTGGGGTTTTTGCTTTGCTGACCTTTCAGTGGTAGAAACCATTGCCCCCTGGTACTTCCTTGCCATGCTGCTAGTGTTGGCTTCTGAATTAAGCTGTTACCCACATCATATTCTACTTGATGCTATCATATAGTTCAATAATTAGTTTGGTTACTTATGCTTAGAAAAGGGTTTCAGGGTGGAGACCCAACAGGCTCATCTGAAGCTGGTTTACTGTGGAGTCCATTCATTTCTTGAAAATGATTTGATCCGAAGCATAGAGGCAGCAGAGAAGTTAAAGCTTCCATTTTCTAGCTTTAAAATTACAAGGAAAGGGTTTCACCACATTCTGCAGCATGGATCAGTCATCATGGGGCTCTCGGGGACTTCCTAAAACAGGCAATGTTTTATTGTTCCAAGGAAAGAGAAGACCCTTTGTAATAGATTCTTCTATTTCCTTGCTGCTATAAAAAGATTGGGCAGGGGAGGTGGGAAGGAGTGTGTTTTAAATCCAGCTGGTACCAGCTCAGCCCTTCAGGGAAGCACAATGCTTAATTTCTCTTGTATTTCTTTGACCCAGTTAGCATTGCACAAGTGTTCCTGATCACAGGACTTCTAATCCTCTCTTGAATCCTGCTAAATTTTATCTTGTTGACATCCTGCAGTGATTAATTCCAGGAGCTGACCCTGCACAGCAAGGAGTCCTCATGCTTTCTCTCTGCATTGTCTCCTTTTCATTTTCCATCCACATAACCTCACTCCAACAGCCTGGGCACTCGAGATGTGGCATCTGCCTTTCCCAAAAGGCCACAAGCCAGGTTAGCTCCACCCAGTGTTCCATAGAATGAGCTGGGAAGATATAAAACTTGCAACCCAGCACCTCTGGTATAAACCAGAAGCCATTTTCTCTCCTATATACATGTGACCAAGGGAAAAATAACAAAGGATTCATCAAAACTCAGCTGACTTGTAGGTGTCATATTCCACCATCAGTTGAGATGTGGCAGTCTCCCTTCTGTCTGCTTCTGTTTCCACCTTGCATGACCACCTCACTTTGTGGAACAGAGACTTGCTGATCACAGAGGGGAAAAGTCACTGTAAGTCGTGTGAAGTGCAGCAGATAAAACTGTGGTTAACATAGAGTTGTTGCTAAGATCACAGCAGGCTGATGGGCTTTCAGCAAGATTAATTTAAAGGCAATGACAAGAAACAGTTGACAAAAAGCTAATACAAATAAACAAAATGAATGATCTGCTTTCCTTCATCAGCTGCTATTGGAAATCTGTGCTTTGAATGTTGCAGAAAAATATTCCCTCTGCAAGCCCATTCCAAAGCACTTAGGAGCTCCCTTTGATTTTAAATGGCATTTGGTCAAACATTATGTAGCAACTAGATGGTATTCCAAAAATGCCCAGTTTTTCTACAGCTCCTCCCAAGAGTCCTTGGAAGTGTTGCCTCCAGGAGCATTAATTCCAGGAAGGCTGTGATTGCCAGGGACATTATTTCTCTATTTACACAGTGTGGATTTTTCATCAGTGCTGGCTCATGCCAGGCAGATTATGCTTGAGAATCCCAGAGCATGAGAAAAGGCCATGAGCCCATGATGTGGCTCTTCAGAGGTCATCACTGGTGTCAACTGTGACCCACAGAAGTGATGCCAGCCACAAAAACACACGTGGGCTCTGGGGAGCAGGGCAGAGAGCTGTGCTTGAATGATCTGACTCTTCAAATAGAAGCAGGAAAGCTTTCAGCCATGGTTTTGGATCTCCCTTCTGTCCACAGTTACAGCTGCAAATACAAAGCACTTTCCCATTAATCACGTTGCTGATGAGACATACAAGGTTTGCATTGAAAGCAAAGGGATTCCTGCTTAGTCACTCTGTGCAGTTTAGTTTCATTGTGCACTGTTTGTCATTGCTCTCCACCTAGGAAGGCTCAAAGTTAATTAAAATATGCCCTCAGTGAATGATCCAATTGCAGGCATTTCAGGGCATGAGGAAATCCTGATGCACAAAGCCTCGGCTTTAAGTGGAGGAACCCTGTGTTCTGCTTTGGGTCTGATCCCCTTAAATTACACACCATGTTTTCTCTTGGAGCTTTAAGAGTTAGATTTTTTTTCTTAAAACAAAAGTAGCTGCCTTTATCCTAACTTCGGAGTTCACAGTTAAAGATCTTTTTTATCAACTGCTTTTCCTGACCTCCCTCTTGAATCTCCTTGCATCTCCCTGTTCTTGTGTGCCCCTTAAATCTGCTTTAACTTGTTTCTGGTCATTATGTTTCCACCCTACGACCCATTTTTTACTTATCCCAGTCTGTAATCACAGTGCACTGGCTTATATTTTATTTTCTGATCAACATTTGTCTCCCTGGCTGTCCATGCTGGCACAGAGAGGCTTTTGGGGTGGACAAAAGTCTCTGTGCTGTAGCTGCTGGAAGAGTTTCTGAGCTGCTTTGTGTTTTACAGGTCTGGTTGCATCCTTGCTATTGCTTTGAGCTGGTAAGTATCTTTGTCATTTAAAATGCAAGCATTTGAGGAAAGAGTGGGACGAGTTTCTTTCTACTTGGCCATCTCTTGTTTGTAAATTTTGTTTCTGATTTTCTGTGTCCAAACGCATTTACTCTTTGTGGCAGTAATAAGCTGCATGACCATGCAAGCAAAATTGCACATTAGCCCATGGATTGCTTGTGAAGGCTGAGACTGAATCTGCCAGTGGGATTTGGATACCAATTCCCCACTCAATCCAAATCCCTTTAGCAGTTCTGATGATCTCACTAAATGAGGTTTTTCTGCCAGTGACTTCAAATGCAGAAGCTACCATGAGATTGGCCATGGAAGCAGCATGGCTTTTCTCTCACTCCATGTCCTAAAATCCTAGATAAGGTTTTCTTTTTTATCTTGGAGCATTCTGAACAGGGTGTGATTTCTGCAGGCTTATCCCAACTGGTGAGTCCTCAGCATCTCTTTTGCATGGAGGAAAAGAGGGAGAGCTTTTCCTGGTGGCCTCAGGAGTTACATTTGTGGGGTAGTGTCTTGAGGAGAACCTCAATTTTCCCTAAAGAAAAAATATACTCCAGGAATAGCCAATCTCCTCTAAAGCTTCATGCCTCCAAGTCTTGCTGCACCAAACCTGAACCACCGACTGCTCAATGGGCACACAGCAGCCTGCTGCTGAGCAAACCCAGAGCTCCTGACATTTTTACCAATGTCCCCAGGAGTCACAGTGTTGAATCAGGGCATCAGCTACCCAAGGGGTGAGGTGGGGAAGGCCCTTCCATGCCTCAGCCACAGGGATGAGTATTTTTCCTACAGCTACAGGATCCTGCTGGTGCACAGCCTGGCTGGTTTAGGGACAGCAATTGCCTGGGTCCTGGGAATGGAAGGCCTGACCCTGACAAATCTAAAAAGCTTTGCAAGGCATCGAATGTGTGGGGAAAGGGCCCGGGAGCTGGCTCTGTCAGTGACCTGCTGGGGTGAGAGGCTGTTGGGGTGGCAAGTCATAAGTTCATGAGCTATGGCCCATCCCTGCACTGAAAAAAGTCACTTGTGGTTATGCAGTAATGGGAACAGCAGCTTGATTTAACCATTTTATTTGTTTTCTCTGTCAAAAGCAGTGATACATGCAGTTGGCACAAGACTTGCTAGGCATCAGTGTCATAAATATTCACATGGACAGAATATGTCAGCAGGGCAATGAGGACAAGCATCACCTAAAGCCCAGTGTTCACCTGAGAAGGAAGGGAAGGATGTGGTGGAGGCAGGGCAGGCTGGCACCTTCCGTGATGCAGCTCTCCATCAGCTCTAATTGAAGCTGGAGCAGCTTTCACTTTTATTCTTCCTATGTGTTTACTTCAGAAACAGCAATGAGAAGCAGTTCACCTCCTTAGTGCTGATGTGTTTCAACAGGAGAAAAAATATTTGAGGTAAGAGATGAGAAGATTGAGAAGGAGAAGCTCAAACATGCTCAGCTTTTGATCCTCGAGTGCATTTACACTCATGTTGGTACTGAGCAGAGGTTTCTTTCTGATTCAGTCTGTTCAAGGGTGGTTTAGAAATTGCTTGTGAGCATTTTCCTAATTGCAGCTTTCCACTGGTGTTTCCTGTCTTAGCTGAAGTTGAACCAACAGTCTGGTCTGCTCTCTTCTGTGCCAGAAGTTTTACTCCTAGTAGTAACAGCAGTTTCATAGGTGTTATGTGCTGGATGGCTGTAACATGCATGTGTGGGGTTTTGTTTCTTCATGTTTCTGTTTCATAGTACCAAGAAAAAACTGTCAGCATGGTCAGGCAGGTGAGAACACAGAAGCACAGGTATGAACAGAAACCCAGAAATGATTATTTCCCATTCAGATAAATACCAGCGTGGTGTGTAGGTTTTTCAGCTGGCATCACAGGTTGTTCCAACTCCAGGCCAGGCACAGCACTGCCCACCCAGGCTCCTGGCTCTCCTCCTACCCCAGGTAAATCAAGGAGCAAAGGTAACAGCGTAGTGCCAGGGTAAGCAAGAGGAAAATCCCCACCCAGAGGAGCTGCAGTAGTCTCCAGGTTGCCCTCTAGCAAATCCTCACGAAAGACTTCTTATGATTTTAAAAAATATTTCTTTCTGCTGCTGCACTGACAGATGACCTCTCCAGGGGAGTCCTGGTGTTGCCACAGGGATCTACAGTGAGTGTCATGGCAAATGTGTCTGTCAGGGAGCACATTTTGGTACTGTCCAATCATCCATCTAAATGTTCCTTTCAGAGTAACTGTACCCAGGTGTGAGCAGCATCTGCCTGCTTGGCACTTGCTGGACACCACCAGTGGTTTGCAGTTCCTGCAGATCTCTCCTCCTCCTGAGCAGATGGGGTTTGTACTCTCTCCAGGTTTTTTGTCTGTTCTCAGGGCTGTCCTAGGCAGTACATGGGGGCAGCTGCTCTATGAACTCTTCCCTTTCCAAAATGAGAACTAATTGCTATTTCCATAGTGGATGAGACTCTGAATTTTCTCTCTGCCCACTAATGAGAGAGATGATGGGTCACAAAGCTTTGCCTGAGTTGCATGCACATCCAAGCCATGGTTTTTGTGTAAGGGCTCCAAGGAGAGCTTGTAGGGCACAGGGTGGTTGTATCTTGTGAATAGAATTATTCTGAGCAGCTACTTCTTCACACTTCAGCAATGGCTGGGAGCAAACAAGCTTTTATTTTTGCTTCTTTCCAGATAGATCTGTGCTCTGAAATCCAACTATGGATTATGGATTTTTTAGCTGCCTGTAAGCACTGGGAGTAATTCTGCTTAGTGAGGACATCACCCATTACATTCTTGTCATGGTGAGAATTTTGTTTCCCTTCTTTTTCATCAGGTCCTGCTGCATTAAACAAACAACTCTGGCTCCTTCCAGAGCAGTGCAGGGCTGGGCTTCCCAGCAGCTTCCCTCTGGATGAGCACAGTGCTGGCTCTGCAATGGTTAGGAGCACGGGGCTGTTTTCTTTCTGACCATGGTAACTCCCTAAAACTTCTTCCTCATCTCTTCTAAGATACTTCAGCTCTGAGCAGACTGCTTCTTTCTGCAGTGGTCTCGGGGAGGGAAGCCTTGGAAAACTGAACACGGGTGGCAAATTGGGTTTCCCTGTGGCTTTTTCATTTGTGGCTGGGGGCTGAAGGTCACTGTTGGAGGAGGAAGAGCTGCACTGAGAGTAATCTGTGCTGGAGCTTTTACTGGACAAAGAAGCCTTGGAGGAGCAGAGCTTTCCTGTGCAGGCATAGATCTGAGACAGGGGATCATCTCTGGACCAGCAGTCAGCGTCTGCAGGCATAACTTTTCCCAGGGGCACCGCATTTGAGATGAAATTGGTCAATTTACATTTTGACTTCTCCTGCTGTGTCCCCCCAAGGGATGAAGACCACGACACACCTTCAATGGTCTTCAAGGTCTTTCTGCCCTGAACCCTATGGTTGTTTTCAGGAAGACCTGGGAAGGTGGGTCTGGCAAGGTGGCAAATGGATTGAATGTAATCATCACTGGAATGCAGGTCTGGGCTGGCTGCAGTGCTTCCAGTGTGCTTCAGGTTGCTGGTGGAATCTTCCATAACTTCCTCGTGGGTTTCACGTATGGTTGGGAGAGGCTTTGAGAGGCTCAGTCTTATCCGGGGTGCCATGGCTGCAAAGAAGAGACCAGATATGATCAGCATGTGAAAGGCAGGTAAAGAAATTCTGGGCTTGTTTCTGTAAAGTCCATGCTACCTGAGCCACCTCCTGTTTTCTTAAGCTGTATTTTTAAAGTTTGCTGGCAGTAGTTTTATATTCCTGGCTTCATAAGGAGCCTGTATGTACAAAAGAAGACAAGTGATTAAATGCAGTAAAAAATAACGGGTTCATTAAGGAAATCAGCTCCTTTCTGAAGCAAGGTGAGGGGGTGGTGGCTGAGCAGTGGGTGCAGGTGCACTGCCTGGGTTGTGGCAGCAAGGGACAAACTGCTCCAAAATACTCTCTTTACTTAACACTCTGCTGGGCTGTTCATTGCAGCAGGACTCTGACTTTTGGACTTGTGTTCAAACTGGCGAGAGCTGATCTCAACAGGAAAGGAGCTGATCTACCCCATGGCAAGCAACACATAAATTGTGACTTTACAGCTGAACTCTTCTAGAAATCATAGGTGATAATGTACAAACATGCATTTTTCTCTCTGTTAGTGGTTTTTAAGTGTAGTTACAGAGTGGCAGGTCCTTCCCTGAATGCTTATGTAGAGCCAAAGGATTTATCTCCTGTCCTTTATATTCAAATAGGTATCCTCAACTCTTTTAATGATGGATTTCCATCAAACTGCTCCTACTAGTTAGATAAGCCTTCATGTTGTGGTGTTTGCTGACTGTACTGATTTTTTTTTTTTTTTTCCAAAATATTCTTCCCTGTACTTTGTCCATATCTACCCTTCTGGCAGAAATTACCACATAGCCCAGATCCTTGTTTTGTTTGTTTGGGTTTTTTTGGTACAATCTTCCCCTCCCCAGTGAAGTTTGTATGTGAATAATCTGCCGACACAGTATGGCTTTGTTGTGTGATTAAACACAAAAGTGCTCTGCCAGCTATTTTAATGTCTTGCTTGTCATTGCTTGAAACAAATCTGGTTTAGTTGCACCTCTCTGTGAAGCTCTGTATCAGGTATGGAGAGCAAATGAGGGGCTCAAACTGAGCCCAGGGCAGAGCTTGTGGGGTGTCCATCCCTCCCCCAGCTGATGCTGGTTTTCACTGGTTCTTATCTCAGGTAAAGTCAGCCACGCTGGGATTTGCTGAACTGAGAGCAGCAGATGTTTGTTTTAAACCTTATGGTTTTTTCATTTCCCTTTCTTATACTGCCTGCTCCTTTCTTCTCATCCCTTTATGCATTAAGAAGGTGGCTCACTCCCCTGCCTTATCCCCCAGCCCTTGCCCCAGCTCAGCAGTGTCAGGATGAGGGCCTGCTCTGACCCTGTATCACAGGGCAGACAGATGCTTCAGAGAACCAGCACGGGCACACCGTGTTATCTTAAAATAGTGCTAATCGTTAACTAAGTCCTGTCAGCGTGCCCTTCCTCCAGGGGGAAATTAAATTACCTATTTACTGTAAAACTCTTCCGATGGGGTGGATCAGTTCCAACCCAGACGTGATCCCCTTCACCTGGGGCACCACACTGGCATGGCCCTGCTCTGTGCCGAGGTCACCTTCTCGCTGTCACCCACCATCCCACCAGCACCCACCTTCTCACTGTCACCCACCATCCCACCAGCACCCACCTTCTCACTGTCACCCACAATCCCACCAGCACCCACCTTCTCACCAGCACCCACAATCCCACCAGCACCCACCTTCTCACCAGCACCCACAATCCCACCAGCACCCACCTTCTCACTGTCACCCACCATCCCACCAGAACCCACCTTCTCACTGTCACCCACCATCCTACACCACCAGCACTCACCTTCTTGCTGTCACCCACCATCCCACCAGCACCCACCTTCTCACCAGCACCCACCATCCCACCAGCACCCACCTTCTCACCAGCACCCACAATCCCAACAGAAACCACCTTCTCACTGTCACCCACCATCCCACCAGAACCCACCTTCTGTCACCCACCATCCCACTAGCACCCCCCTTTTCACTGTCACCCACCACCCCACCAGCACCCACCTTCTCACCAGCACCCACCATCCCACCAGAACCCACCTTCTCACTGTCACCCACCTTCTCACTGTCACCCACCATCCCACCAGCACCCACCATCCCATGCTGCCAGCACCCAGCAGCCCCCAGACAACACGAAGCCTCCTTCCCAGCCACACCAGGAGCATCCCCAGCTGCCTTTCTCCTGGGTCCTTCCCAGCAATTTCGGGCACACAGCCCTTGCTCAAACCCCAGCTTTTGGGGCACCCTGCCCTTACCTGTGCTGCTGCCCAGTGTGGGGACGGGTGGCTCTCAGCTCCTGCAGCTCTGCCTCCCTGTTCTCGGTACAGTGTATGCTGCCTTAACACCAGGCTCCTGCCTCCCGTCAGCTGATCTGCCTGCCTGTTTTGTTGCTGTTGCTAAATATAGCCGGCTGGCTGCCTGCCCTGCCCGAGAGCCCGCATCTGACAGCTTCTCTGTAGCACTGGGACAGCTCACGGGTACCCGGCCCCAGGGATGCTGAACAACATCCCTGCTGCTCCATTGCCTGCCTGAAACACCAGTACCATGGGGTGGTGGTGCCGCTGAGCTGGGGTGTATCTGTGTGAAAAGAGGAGCCCTAGTACCATCGTATTGCATTGATGAATGGCAAATCCTTAGATTTATTTTGGTTTTTTTTCCCAGCTGCTTTTTGCTCCTTCTCTGCCTTATTTCATGAGCAGCTTCATGCCATGTCGCCAGGTTTGCTCGAGAGAGACAGGGATGCTTGCAGCATCCTTACCTGCTCTCCCCCTTCCCCTGTCCCTGACGTGTCCACTGTGGAGGCACTGCAGCTGCCTTGTATCTCTCCCCCATTCCTCTGATCCCTCCTCCCCACTGCTCCCAGTAGCAGCCCAGTTGGTGTCTGGGTGAGCAGAACCAGAGCAGCCCCACACACGGCTCTGCTGGGAGCAGCCTCTGACCTTGTGGGGTTCTGGGCAGTGGGGATTTGCCTTTGGCTTCTGGCTTATTAACAACATGCTGCAAACTGATAGCAGCTCCAGGAGAACTCCTGTATCCCTCTGATAGCCTCTCCTGCAGCATCACCTTGGGTGGGGAGGAGAATAGTCATTTGGCAGCTGAATCTTCCTGCTGCTGTTATTTCCTCACTGCTGTCCTTGGAGGGAGCTTTGAAAGCTCTGTGTCTGAACCTTGCTGCTGCTCACACCACCTGCCCTGAGCCTCTGGGAGGGATGGAGAGAAAAACAAAAATCTTAGATCAAAAATCCCCGCTTTAGTGTTACTGCAGATCACCTCAGTGTTACCGGAGTTCAGGCTGGAACCGGCTTTGGCTGCTGATTTGGTTGCCCAAGCCCACGCCCATCACCCAGGTTCTTTCTGTTATCTCCAGTGGAAAGTAATAAACAGCTCAAAAGTCTTGTGTATCCCCTCAGGCTATGGTTCAAAGCAGAAATTATTTGCTTTCTGGGGCTGTCATTTAGCATTTAAATAGAAAAGGTGTGCAAGGTTAAGCTGTTTGTCTGAACTTCTGATGCCAAACAGCTGAAGTTAGCTGGAATGACTCCTCAGCCTTCATGCATTAAGTTTGCTAATAACAATGATTAGCTGAGTTCCTGCAGGATTAAGAACCAACCACTTAAATTTGTGTCTCTTGCTTGCAGGCACCATAATTACCATCTAATAGAAAAAAACCCCCTCAGACTCCAGCTACTCTAAGCAGCTTCAGTATAAAGCTTGTGAAGACCACTTCATGAGGAAAATCACTGATCTAGCAAAAAAAAATCCCCATGTGCAGATGTGCATAGACACATTGTCTTTATATAAGTCTTTGAAACCACTCCTTTCCCCTGGAAAGTCCCTTCTCTTGGCTGGAAATATCTCCTCAAAGGCTGTGTGCTCTGATGGAGCCAGTAGAACCAGGGCTGTGGGAGGCACCAGGCTGGCTGTGGCCACCCCACCTGGCATGGCACTGGCTCTGAGAGCACCCGAACTAAGAAAACATCATCTCCAGGGGAATTTCAACCTCAGGGTTGTGTATGACAAGGACAGAGCCCCTGCTAAAACTTTCCTCCATCCATCATCCCTCTGTGTGGTTTCAGCAGTGTCTGGGGGGACATGGCAGCCTCCCCAGGGGGGACAGGGCTGCCAAGATCTCAGGCCCCATGACAAAAAGCTGCTCAAGAGCCTCCAAAGTGACCAAAATATGGGTAGGTAAGGTGCTTCTTTATGAAACTACACTAAAAATATGGGTTTGCAATACAAATCCGTTTATCTATTGAAATCAGTTTCTTCCAGATGTCTGGTGTTACCAGACACAGACCACATTTAGTCAAGTCCTTTTTACTAGAATTACTCAGATAACCCCCCCATATTAATTCCTTGTTCTCTGTAATATTTTTTACATTCTTGAAGATATGAAGATTAAATTGTAAGTTTAAAAATACCAGACACAAGCTAAAAAGTACTTATAATTAACTCAATATAATTTACAGCAATCTCTCTTTTTTTACCTTAACCATGGCAGTTCAGTTTCCTTTTCATCAAGTGGCTGCTCAAAAAATGTTAATTATAAAAAAAAAAAAAAGAAAAAAAGAAAAAAAAGCATTTTTGAATGCTTATTTATCTCTTCACAAAACTGCTGTCGGCATTTTCCAAGTGCTTCTGAAGATGTTTCTGTTTCTCCTATGTTTATCCTCCCCCAGGAGCGTGGTGAATCAGAATTCCTAAGTGCATGAAAACCACAACCCAAGGGGATTAATAGTAGAAGAAAACAGCAAGTGCCATGGTGCTCAAGCTGCTGAAGAGAACACCAGGTATTAGCTCTGCAAGGCTTGGTTGAGTGTCTAAGATCCAAATGCTGTAGAGGTTTGTTTGTTTTTCTGTTTGAGAGCTTTTTTTTTTTTTTTAACTATACCAGTCCGGGAGAAATCCTCAAATTGAAACAGTTTTACAGAGGTGCAAAAGTGTAAGAGGCAGCTCTCCTCTGGTCATTTTTAAAGCTTGTTGATGTTCAGATAAACATATAAATTAATCTTTGTGAGCCCTAAACAGATACCCCAGTTTAGATTATTCTGCTACCCAAAGCCAGCAGCTACCAGACAGGCACCAGCACTGCTGAGGCTGCTTCAGAAATAAATTTTGCTTTCCAAAGTAATGACTTTGTAAAGAAAAGGTCAAAGAGTAAAAGCTCCTCCAGCCTGGTTTGGCAAACTCCATACCCCTGTGGGTGGTGGGGAGCTGGAGAGCTGTGCTGAGCTCAGCAGCTGGATGCAGGTCTGACCTGGTGGCACCCCTGGGACAGCTCCATGATGCCACATTGCTGCTCTGCTCATGCCTGTGGTGACACAGCTGGGCCTTGGGCTGCAGTAGCAACATCCCAGTTTGAGAGAAATCCCAGTTTTCAAGCTCCTATGCTGGGAGGCTCTGCCAAAATAGGCTCAAAAAGGCGCTAAATTGATGTCCATTCCCTTCATTTTGCTGATCACAAGGTCTCCACGGGACAGTTAGGATGCCAGGATCAAGCTTTTCCAGTAACTGGTAGAACTGTGAATTCACCAATTTTTAACCATTTTTTTCTTTCTATTTGGCAGTTTGACCCTGCTTGCATCTCCCCACCACTCAGCTCTGCCCTCTCCTTCTCCAGAGCAGCTGCAGCACCCAAAGCCACCAACACAGCTAAGGGACAGCCACCAGCCCACGGTCCTGCTGCACCCCTGCTCCCAGAAACAAGTTTTTTTGGTAAACTGGAAATATGGTGACTGGAAATATGGGGCAGGCCTGGGGCATGCTGCTCCCCTGCTGCCAGCTGGTATTTAAAATCATGTCAGTGGGGTGTCAGGAAGGGAGCTGTGATGATGCCATTGTGTTGGCTTTGCTGGGCTTTAGCTCTTGCCAGGGATAGGATCAGCACGACCCTAAGCACCTCCACCCCTTGCTGCAGAGAGCTGCTTCTCTCTTCCATGTTTGTCATTAAAAGCCCAGGAAAGGAAAACACCTGAAGCCACTTTGTGCCAGATTATTGGTGTTCTCTATGTCCCCCAACCCATGAACTTCCTGCCCAGCAGCCGCTACCATACCCAAAGTGGATACTCCTGTGAAACATTCACAAACTGATTTCGTATTAACTGGGGGGAGCTGGGTTAGCAATGGAGCCCCCACAGCTGTTGCCTTGACTGCAGCTCACACAGGTAACTGGTGGTGGCTCTTTGGACAGCCAGTGTAATTGATGAACACAGATTTTTCTGGAAATTACTGGGTGTTTCTTGGCTTTTGCAAGCAAGGAACCGGTTGCTGTGAGGGCTGGGTTACTGGGCACAGGGCTTGTTTGCAGGAGCTGAGCTCCCCATCCTGCTGGGAACAGGGGTAGAGTCCTTTTGGGAAGCTTTGAAGCAGCTCAGAGTGACTTGGGCACTCAGTTTCCTTGAGATTTCAATTAAGCTCAGAAAAGGACTTCAGGGAGGCTTCACTGGGAGTTTCTAGACCATGACACTGTCATGGGTTTGGCAGCCTGGCAAAGAGCTCAGTGCTCAGGCTGCAGCCTTCTTTTAAAGTAGTTTGAAGTCACAGAAAGTGCAAGCCATGGTGGCTGCTTGGTGGTGACTTCCCCTGTGAATCCAGCCCAGAATATTTTTTTGAAATAATATTTTTATGTTTTTATTCTTACAGTTTTGCAAAAGGTTACCTTGCATCTTTGTGCACATTAATTTTTCCATGTCATTTTTAGATTGCAGAAATGTCCATCCAGGCTCCAACAAAGCACCTGACCCTCCTGAAGCACCCAAAGGCTGATGCAGAATTGTCCCTTTTGGATGCACCCATGAAGGGACTGGTGAGCTGGGTGCTGCTGATCCTGGCAGAGCTCAGGGAAGACCCTGTGCCTCCATCACAAAAATCCCATGAAAAGCCCCGTGTCATCAGCAGCCCAGGATGCCAATCTGACTCCAGTGGCTACCTGAATCATGAAGCCAGCAGAGTGGCCCAGGGACACTGGCAGTGGACAGAAAATCTGAGGCCTCTGTACCATGGGAAGCAGTAAAGCCTGCAGATGCTGATACGTATTACAAACCTTGCAGGAGAGCTGCACTTGGTTACCTCTTTCCCCAACTCTCTTGCTTGGCTGGCTGTGGAAAGGGTTCTAAACTTACTGTGCTACTGACCCCTCTTCTCATCATACTGATCCAACTCTCTGCCTGCTCAAAGTAAGCTGACAGCCCAAGTTAGAGGACAAAACTGCTGTGCTGAAGAGTGGGTGAGTGCTTGGCTCCCAGGAAAGCCACATCTCCCTCCTTTGCTCTGCAGACTTCCAGCTTTCATTTTTCATTTTAGATCCAGAGATCAAAGATTCTGAAAACTGTCCTGGTCTGTCCCACAGATCCCCACTTTGAGTAAACCTGCTGTAAATGACTTGTATGGAATGAGAGATTATTTAATCATGAGCAGCTGCAGAACATCCCAGTCACTTGCAAACAGAAAGGGAACTCTTTCCACTGCATAAATGATTTATTACAAACTGCTGACTCACCCGAGGTATGTCCGTCTTCTGTAGCTGTTGCATATTTTTAACTAATTTTATTAATCAGGCAAAGCTATTTTATTAATGACACCCATCAGTGGAAACCCCTGCAGTGTTACTATCCTCTAAGTTTTACGCTATTGGCTGAAGTTGGACTGTGTTTAGATGCCCTAAGAAAGAGCAGTCTCAGAGAAGAACTTTATTGATGAACTCTTTCCAGTGGTTTGGGTGGAGAGTCTGATCACAGCTGTATTTCTCCACTCCTGCTGCTGTCTGTGTTTCTCTCTTGCAGGTTTCATTCTGGTGCTTTGTGCCTCAGCTGCTGGTATGGCCAGGCTGGCTGTACAACAGCATCTTTGAATACACCCATGCTGTGCTGGGGACTGAGCTGAGCAACTTTTACTCCACCAAGTCCTTTCTGCAACCCCAGGATGCAGAGAGCCCTTCTCACCGACTTGAGGGATTTTTCACCCCAGTTCAGTGGCTGTTTCATAATTGTACTTGTTGTGCCCTGCCACCATCTAGTGGTAACTCAACCAGAAACATCCAGAGAGGCGAAGCAGCCTGAGCAAACCCTCCATCACTGGCCTGATGGTAAAGCCAAGCTCTGCTCAGGGTAGGATGGATGCAAGATGTAATTTAATCTGCCAAGGCACATGCTGAGTCAGCAGTGCCAGTCCACCAGCAGGGCCCAGAGGACAACTCACAATATGCCCTCCTAGAGATGAGATAGATTTTTAAGTAAAAAAACTCTGCTGCTCCCCTTTCTGTTTGGCATCACGCCCAGGGAAATGATGCTCAGGAGCTTTGACCCCTGGAGGAGCCAGAGCCACCCCTGTGGGGACATGGACCTGTCTGTACATCTGTCTGGGCTCCCACGTGGGTACCAGGTTTTGGCCAGGTGAGAAGAACAGAATCAAAGGGGATAAAAAGCTGATGTAGGCCAGGAGAAGAAGAGCTGGCCTGCTGTAACTGGCATCTTCAGGCATTTCAGACATGAAGAGGATGATCAGGGGGAGGCAGGGGCATACGTTTGATCCCACCATGGATGTTTCTCATGTCTGGAGTATGGCTGTGAGACCCTCTCCTATGGTCACTCTAAAAATCTGCAAATTCTTTATGTTGGGAAAGCAAAATTAACTACACCCCTTGTCACAGCTTAAAATCAGCTACGAATTGTCACAGTAAATGGAGCCCAGGTTTTGACTTGGCCATGGTCTTGTCTGGGCATTTTAGAAAGCAAATGTCTTTGTTATACTGAAAATGCTGAAATGGTTTGTTAAAGAGTTAAAGAGTTAAACCAGAGTTTAAAGAGTTAACCAGTTAAAGAGCAGTTTGGATTTGAATGCAGTGCATGCTGCTAAGTGAATAATCAAGGCAAGCAGGCTTTTTAAAATCCTCAAGCAACAAAACTGAATTAGATGGAAGAGATTCAGTTGTGCTTTAAAGGGAACCGGGCTACAAGTAAGCAGGATATGGCAGGAAAAAATATGCAAAAGAATTGAATGGAAAGGAGCCATTATTTTATCAATAGAACATGCAAAATGAAAGTTGCTCATCAGTCCTGAATAGAAGCCCAAATAACTGAGCCTTGTAAGGAGATGATACATGAACCAGGATGGATTCCATCTGAGCATAAAGGATGAGAGCCTCAAGGAAGTTTAAGTTATTTTGATTAAATATCTATGTAGTTATCAACTGAGGTTTTGGTCCAATGGCTTCATGATATTTGTCCTTGGATAATGGATGTTGTAACCAGGATGTAGGGCTTTGGCAGCAAGTGTTTCCCAATTCATTAAGATAAAGTTTTCAACATTAAATTGTTTTTGAGTCAGCAGGTGCTAGTTCTTTCTCCCCCAGCATCTCTAGATAACATTACTCCAATGAAAAAAAGCACAGGGAAAAGTCAGACACTTTGCAAAAGAACACAGACATTTGAATTTAATAAATTATAAAATTAAAGATTCTAATTTGTATATACATTTTTAATATACAGGAAATGGCTATTTATTGCAATTTCTGTTAAGGCATATGTAAGTGAACGGAAGTTGCATATAGATATACAGATGAACATGGCTAATACTGTGCATTGTAGGTGAGTAAATAAGACATTAAATGCATTATGTAATAAAATAAAACATAAAACCCTTTGAGGACTGGTAAAGCACCATTTCTAGAATTCTCAAGATATCTGAAAGCATCCTATGGAATGTTGTGAGACTCTAAATATTGAATGGATATATGATATAAAAAAGTGATGCATTCATAATAGACTACAGAATTTTTAAAGGAATGTTGGTGAAAAAAATGGCAGTAGATTGGAACCAATGTAACCCCGATTGGTTTGGGATATTTTTAGTTTTTTTTTTTCTCCATGAGGGGCTGTCACTCGTCTTTTAAATTTAGACCAACAGAAAAATGACAATTTAGAAAGCTGTGTATTGGCATGGTTAGATTACAAAATTCATTACTTAATGGGACCACATTGCTTTAGCTCTCAGGTCTCTGAGCTGGTCTCTGCAGGAATGTGTTTACCTATAAATCTGCTTGCTTATTTTCTGGGGATTAAGTGATATTAAAATACCACTTTCTGCTTAGTGTGTTTCAAAATGCAGTACCTGGGCAACAGCAAAACAGTTAACAGAAGACACATTACAATGATGCTCTTGCCCAGTTACAGTATTTTAGAAAAGAGGAAACATTAGTCCAAGTTGAACCAGCCAAAAAATGAGCAAAATTTCCACTGCAAAGCAAGAAATGAAGATCAGCTGAGAGCAAAACCCTACCAATTGCCTTGGTCTGCTTTTTCTTTATGAATAGAGCTCTGCTCTGTGTTTTCACATAGCAGTGAGGTGTACCTGTGCTTAGGAAATCACCATCAGGGGTAACTGCTGGAAGAAAAAACAAACCTTCTGAAGAACTCATGCCAGCTTGAAAAGAAGGCATCTTTCCTCATCTGAAGAGTTGTTTGGGGGTTTTTTCCCTCATACAGCAAGACTGCAAAGAGAAGGTAGCAGTTGGCTGTGCTCCATAAGGAGATGGAGCAGGCTGTGTCCAACAGCATCTCACTGGTTAGAACAATTTAAACTGAAGCTGCTCCTTCAAATACCATTTCAGTGCTCCCCAAATAATGGCTAAAGAAATATTCAATACAATTAAACCCAGTGAAAAATGAATTAAATTAAATCTCCCAAAAGGTGAGACTGAGAAGGGAGCAAGCCCTTCCTAAACACAGATGCTACTAAGCATTGCATTGGGTCCCTAATGAACACCAGATCTTGTGTAGCACCACACCAGCCTTCCAGAGGCTGCTCCTGCTCCAAGATGCAGCAGAAGTTTGCACCTTATCTAGAAAAATGCTTTTGTTTTTTTTGATTGCAAACTGACTGAAGAAAGAATGAAGCAGTCAAATTTGTCTCCTTTGAACAAATTTTGCAAGTTCAGCCAAAGTGCCCATGCCACCCATTAGCAAAAGAGCCCTTGTGAGAAATGACCTTGCCCAGCTTACAGCATTCCTGGCCACTGGAATGGACACAGCTGGAAATGCTCAGCATAGGCCCACCAAGACCTTCTTAGATGTTGGGTGCCTGCACTGGAACAGGCCTTTCCTCATGATGTTTTGCAGAAAGTTCACTAGAAGTTGCACCAAATGAATTCCTGCTCCACTTGCTACTGGGGCATCACTTCTAAGTCCTTTGGACAGAAGAGGCTGTGTGTAAGACAGGACTTGAGCTGTGGGCATCTCCTCCTGTGGTATTTCTTCACTTTGCCTGGTTGACTAAAGCTATTCCTGAAGCTAAGGAAGCACAGAAATTATTTGATGCTTTATCTCAGGCTCCTGGAAGTCAGAGTCCCAGAGAATAAGACTGGTACCATTCAGGCAGCATAATTCTACCTCCTCACTTGCATAACTTCAAGCCCCAACCCCCCCCCACCCATGTGTTTTAAGGGTTTTTCCTAAGTTTGTCGTTGCTTGGATGCACTTCTAGGCTATGAAATAGCTGAGGGTTGTGGTTTATTTTTATTATCCACAGAGCTAAAAGCAGGATACTAATGTGAAGGGGAAAAAAAAGAGACTTACACTGACCACATCTATGCAGAGGAAATGTGGAAGGCAAGAAATACTCACTGAGTCTACAGACTAGGAGCCCAGCTACAGCTTGTGTCTCCTGTGGCACAGGCAGCTGGAATGATGCTGATTTAGACACGTCTTCCTTGCTTATAAATAGCATGGTGGGTTTCTTTTCCCTACAGTGCTCATTACTACACTGCTCTGCTCTGCACAGATGTGTCCTGACCCTGCACTACTGCTAAAACATGTCCTGTCTGTTGGCAGCCACAAGTCCCTCGTCACGATGCTCATGGGGCAGCACCAGGCTACTGGCTTTGAAAGGGCAACCAGGCCATGGGCTGGGGCAAGCAAAGGTCACCTTGTAGGCAGCTAAAGCCAACAGCCCCCATCTGCAGGAAAACACTCAGTGTTTCACGAGTTAAAGTCTGAGGCGAGGCTCCTGCCACTGCCCCAGCCAACTGCTGCTCAATGCTGCCAAACTGCAGAACTTTAGTTTTCCTTTTCAAAACCAGAACAGATTACTTTGTTCCTTGTGCTGGCTGCTGCTTTCCCATCTGCAGCCACATCTGCTTGGTCTGGGAGATGTTTTCATAGAATCATAGAATCATAGAATCATAGAATTAGCCGGGTTGGAAGGGACCTCAGAGATCATCAAGTCCAACCCTTGACCCACCGGAGCACAGTTGCTAGACCATGGCACTGAGTGCCACATCCAGTCTTTTTTTAAATGTCTCCAGGGACGGAGAATCCACCACCTCACCGGGCAGACCATTCCATTGCCTGACCACCCTCTCCGTGAAGAAATTCTTTCTAATATCCAACCTAAATCTCCCCTGAGTTTTGTAGTGCTCTGGACTTCTACCAGGATCACTACAGTTCTCAGACTTCATGGTCTTCAACGCAACTCCCACCTAACTGAGCAGCTCCAAAATACTCACCCAAATGTATCAACTCAGTCCTCTGTAAGAAGGGATGTTTGGTGCCCTCACACCACCTGAAAACATTCTTTCTCTACTTCATCTAATATCTCCAGAAAGTGTTTTCCTTAAAGCAGATCTTGTCCTTCAAACACTGCCTGCCACAGCTCGGGCCAGGGTTGTTCATCATGGCAGGGCTGCAGCCACTTCAGGCTCTTGCTTCCTTTTACTCAGCACTGGCTTGTTTGGGAAGCTCATTCTACTCTGGTGGTTGAGGACAGAAGACAGGGTCACCTTGCAATACTTCTGAAGCTCTTTGCCAGCAGCCAGGCCACAGAATTCCTTAAACATTGCTGGAAACTCAGCACATGGGTAATAATTATGTGACTACACACAGGCTTTTTACTGGCACTGCATGAAATTAAGACCAGCTCAGGCTGGAGGAAGAGATTTTACTCTCAGACTGGAAAAGCTGAACTAGGAGCCATCAGACCTACCTAGTGGTAAAAGTATTTCAGGGAAGCCCTGGCCTCTGCAGAAGGTTTACCAGCAAGAAGGAAACAAATGGTAGAGTCCAAGCCAGGAGAAGAACTTCTCGGATGCCACCCGCAGCAAGAGCCAGCCCACAATCCCTGACTCTGTGGTGCTAGAGCCAAGATGAATTAATTTTCTGATCTGCAACCAGGAATTCAAAATGACCTATGAAAACCATGATGAGCCTGAGGGTAAAGGAAGTACTCAAAGGGCTGTCAGGTTACATACCTTAAAGTTTCTAGCAGACCTAGTACCATGAGTACACGTGTGTGTGTCGATGTGCATCAGTATGTCAGGGCACAGCAAACAGTTGTTCACTTCTGCACCCATAAAACTCTCCTAAGGAAAGGAAAATAATACAAAACTATTTCCTCCAAAATAACATCATCCTATGGGAGAAAAAAACCTACATTTTCCTAACAAAGCACCAAAGAAGCACCAAGAATTGAGTCATCTTTACCTTAAACAGTATGAGGGTAGAAAAAATAATTAGACCAATAAAAAAAAGCACCAACAAAGATCACGGAGGCTGTTGCATTACAGGAACTTAGTCTATCAAAAATATGGATAGTTGTAAACAGAAAGACTAGGATGTTGTCAGTCCAAGTTGGCCAGATCTACCCCACTAATGTCTTGCATCTGTTAAAAAATTTAGGAGAATCCTTTGAAATTATTTATGGACATATGTAAACTATCGTTTGCCAGCTTTTAATTTACACATAAATATATGGCTACAGAATTTTCTATTTTCTTATGCAGCCCTGGTTCAGAAAGCTGTGTAAGCACATGCCTGGCTGTAACCACAGGAGCAGCTCTACCAAAGGCAGCTGAGCTTAGGCTGGCATGTCCCCGAGCACCTTACTGAGCCAGGGGCTGTGTTAGTGCCTGGGTGGATGCAACACCCAGAAGGATCACAGGATTGCTGACCACCTGCTTCTCAGTGTGAAAGGGGTTTATTTTCTCCTGGGACTGTTTTCCTCCATGCTAAGTGTAACTCTTATAACTATTCCCAAGCAGTTTTATACAGGTATAGGAAACTTAAAAGAGCCCATAAACAAGAAACCTAACCTGGCCTAGGTGTTACGGCTTGTTTGGATTCAGTGAAACACTGTAATGATATTGCACTAATACTCTACCCTGTAAACCTGCCCGTGAAAGTGTTCAGATTAGCACTGACGAAACGATCTGTCATTTCCATTTGTAGTAGGCTTTAGAATTTGGCATCTCCACCATAGCACCACTTTGATTTCTCCCCATTTTTAGTCTCTATGACATGGGCAATACTATGATGTTGGTAACATCTCTATAAGAGAAAAATGTTGTTTGTGCCGTATTTCCATTTTTAGTTTATTTTCCTCAGAGTCTCTTTTTTCCTTTTCTCTGCAATCAGCTCCTGAATTCTTTGATTCCTTGTCCTTTCATATGGTATCCTCCTCCGTGTAATGATGTTGTGCTGCGAGACTTCGTTATCCAGCCCCTCAATTTTATAGGGAACATCCACGGCATTGATCTCTGGGTGCTCCTCAGTTGCATTGGAAAGAGGTGCACGTGTTTTGGAGACAAGAGGAGGGGTGGTGGCAGCCTGTGTGGTGGACACTCCCATAGGAGGGGTGAGGGTTGTCAGGAGCTCCTCCTCAATGGCATTATTCTTATTTAGGTTCGGATTGGTTGCATTGTTGTCCCCTGTTATGTTGCTGTACATATTACAGGACTTGCAACACAGCCTATTGTAACCAGGAATGGAGCAGTAACGAGAGAGAACCTCCATGCGACAAAACATTGACTTGTCTCCTTGACAATGATCTTCTGAAAGAGAGAAAAGATACAGATAAATAAAGAGCACCTTCACCTTAAGCAGAAAAAGAAACACAGCTGAAGCTTTGGTAGTGGGCAGAGGATTTGGTATTTAAACTAGGATGGAAAACTGGCAAATGAGTCTTCTTTAGGCAGAAGCAAGCTTAATATTAAACCTAAGACTCAGCTCATTTGAAGGGATGCGAAAACCCATCTGAACTCCTTGTACCAGCTCCATCCACAATACAGACCATAACACTAATTTTTGGCTTCACATTCTTGAAGTGGTACCCTGAATACTGTGCAGCCACAATGATTTTACATTTCTATTTCTATTTATTTATCTAGACTGTCTCAATAAAGGTAAGTCTATTTCTATGTGTACCATCTAACACTTGGAATTAATCCATTTCCCATTGGAGCTATTTTTTCAGCTAGGTACCTCTGCAGCAGCATTGCCTGAGCATGTCCCTCCCTTGAAAGAAAAGAAATGCACTCAGCTAAGGCTTTTCAGGGAGCTGATATTGTCAGAAAAACAAATGCCAGTGCCACTGGGAGTGACTGGGAGTGACTGGGAGACCACAAGCCCTGTTTTTTGTGTCACTGACTGGAAAACTGTACTAAACAAAAGAGCAATAATGGATAGGTTTTAAGCTGATGATAGATGTAACAATCATCTGCATTATCATATCAGTGCAACAACAGATCCTGATCTTGCTGAAATACAGGTGACAAAGTGTAGGCTAAGCCATTGAAGGAGAGCTGGTCACACAGTTTTTACTGTCCAAATAGTATTGTCAGGCATCTAATCACAGATTGTGCAAGCCCGTGCGATTTCTGCTCAGAGGAAGCAGAGAACCATCTGAATTGATGGATGGTGAGGGGTTAGCAGGCTCCTTGGGGAGAAAGCTGCCTGACCTCCATCCTATGTACACAGTCTACATATCTCCTGTGCCTTCAGGCTGTAGTGATGGAGCCAGGAACTATCAGGAACTGCAGTGAAGAACAAACCCCAACACACAGCCCATGCTGAAAGAAAGAGGAGCCAGAGGGCTGAGGAGAAGGGCAGACTGACCAACACTTGGCAGGAACAAAACCTTGAGTCTCTGACCAGAGTTCCAAGACAGAGATGACATCACTTCTGCCTCTCTCCTTGCTCTTACTACATTTCCACCTACTCTTACAGTAAAGGATGAGTAACTCCAATTACTCGCCTTTATTTAGAGCCTGCCCGATGACAGAGGTCGTGCTCAAGTCAGCATCTTGCTGGAGCACTTATTTCACCATCCTGCTATGAGCACTGACTTACCCGGCCAGCAACCTTCCAGCAAAGTAGAGAACAGAGCAGATTCAGAGATACCAAGTGAACTCAGAAAGTGCAGGTGTTGCCGCTCCACTCATCCTCAGTTAATAAAATAAGGCATTATAGGTGTTTAATTGGCAAACATATCAGTCTCAGAGAAATAAATAACTCTTGCTGTTGCTTTCAAATGCTAGTGCTGCCTGAGGAAGATGGAAACACCTTCCTTGCGTTGTATTTATGCCCCAATTGTTGCAGAAAAGCAACAATTTTTCAAATGTGTCAATTCATTTACATATTTTCCAAATGCTAAACTGAGAAACTGCTGAAAATAAACAACTCCTTCCTTAGGAACCTAAGAATAGTACCTTGGTTTTGGAGACATTTTCAAACCAGTATTTAAGAGCTGTGACTGTTCATCTGTGCATGCACAGCTCTATACAAATGACTGCATGTGCATATATAGAGATTTTTACATACCATGTAGAGTCCCCTTTGAACATTTTACTGTGCACTGCATGGCTTTAATGCAAACTGCCCCTAATGGCTTGCAAAATAAAAGCCAACAGGTATAACATTTAAATGTCATTTCAACAAGGCAGATCTTTTCTTGGCTTTATAACAATCACTAAAAAGCACCTTTAGAAAAATGCCTTTTTTCCCTATAAAAAACATGTAACGCCAAGCTTAAAAATACATGAAAATAATACTACATTATGTAATAATATTTAGTGGCAGCTGATAAGTTATATAAATAAACTCTGCGACTTATGGATGTCAGAATGAAATTTTTGTCCTCTATCAAAACCAAAGTATCCAGATTTGCTGAACTTTTATTTATTTTCACTTGCAGTATGCATGACAGACTGGAAGTATATCTTCAAAACATCAGTAAGAAAAAAATAAATCAGTTTCACAGTCACTTTGGTACACATTAGTCTCATAAAAAAATATTGAAAAGCAAACTGAATTGGCACATCTTTAATATTATGTTAAATACATACAAAACACTAATAAAATATCCCTGATAAACCAAAGTGCATATAGACATAGTGCACAATGCCCAGATACCTTATTGCACCATTCTCTATAGCCACCCATCTCTTGTAACATCACTAAACATTGTCTATTTAAAGGTAACAGTCATGAATATATTTATACAGTTAAACACCAATTATTTTACATAACAGTATTCAGTGCCAGATATGTGTCTTTGCTTTTTCACCTTGTCATGTAAATTGTTAACATGTTTCAGGAAATTATCATATTAACAGCAAAATTTAAATATGTGATCACATGATAATGACAAGTTTGAAGTGCTACACTATTGACAACCCAAAGATTCAAAAATGCCACTTTTCCAAAGAATATGATCAATGCAATAAGGTAGTAATTTGCTCCAAGACTGCAGTTTTAAAGTCGATACGTTTCTACTATTGGTACTGACTGTCACAAACAGTTTTATGACTTGTAAATGCCAAATCTCCAACACAAACACAGAAGGTGAAGCAAGAATGCAGTTAAATTTCAGGAAGTCAGGTCAAAATCCTGTGTTGATGAGGATATGGATATGCACTGTGCAAATTAACCTCAGATTAAATTTACTACCTCCTAATAGTTATCATTCAAGTAAAAACACTCCATATGAAGATTAACTCAAGGTACCAGTGTACTGTTTATCTTTAAAGCTGGAACTGGTAAATTAATGCCATTGACATTTCAACATTAAGGCATTTTTCTAAAATTCTTCTAAGCAAAAAAAAAAAAAAAAAAAAAAGCAATAAAAATTGAGGTAATTCTGTAGTAGTTCACACTGTTATGTTTGCCAGTTGACACATCTATAGAGCATACACACACACACACACATACAACCATACCAGTCAAGTCAGACATGCACATGGTGAAAAAAGACCAAAGATGTAATGAGTATAAACAGCTCCATGCTGAGCAGCTGGAGACATTGTAGTCGATGAAAACATCATATTGCCTCTGCCAGGTTAAGAAAAACACCACCATGCAACCTTCAGCATGGCCCACGCCTGTTCTGCTTCGGTTTTGCTTCTAAAGTGAAAGGACACAAAACCGGCAAAAATTGTGTGACGGGAAAAGGAAGGCAGCATTTCTCAAGGAAAAATATTTCCAACCACCACCAGGAGTTTGGCGAGAGCAGGCAGCTTCGTAGCAGCAGAAAGTACTGACAGAAACCGAGTTGCTTTTTCCTGGTGAGCCCTCCACAAGTTGCAAACATAAATGTGAGGGTCAGGAATAAAAAATGAGGAGCAAGGGTGAGTAAAGCAATGGCAATGCAAAAGAATATGGAATGAAAAAATTCTTTTACTCAACAGACTAGCCTGCCAGTGAACTGAACCTAGAGAATTATGAGATTAGGGGTTTTAGATAAAGGAGAACTTTAGCACTACAAGGTGTCATTATTGTGATGTGATCACACTCACAATAAGTTCTCAGTTTTCCTATCAAACTGAACATCATGAACCAGTAAGAGCCTTTTTTCACCATCACCAAGCAACAAGCAAACCGATCCCAGCTCCCTTTCAGAGGACTGCAACATACTGTGGAGATCCAACTTCACACATCCAACACTTCAAGACCTCCACCACCAGTGCTACGCAAGCTCCAGAGAAGAAAGACACCGAGCACCAAGTGCCTGGTGTGAAAAAAAGATTCAGCCCAAGATTTAAACTTGGCAAAGTCAAGGGAACTTTCCGCATAGAGAGAAGAAGAGAGCAAAAGGCAAAGTCCACGTTTGATGTGGCATGCATTTAAGGGCAAAGGCAGAGTTATAAATGGGTCTTTTACTTGAAGATATTTTCTGGATGGGGTAGTCTGGATCAGGTCTTGACAGCCACTGTATCATGTAGGTTTTCTTTGAAGGATCAGAAACGTTTCCTTGAATAGAGGGGGAAAAAAAAAAAAAAGATGTAACACAACAAATGTTATCATCAAGTAGCTGACCTGTCAGATGTGGGTGAGCTAGGAGACTGAGAGGGTTCTGATGGTGAAGAAGCCATGGGAAGGCTTATGACCAGGCTGTGCAGTTTTGAGCAGAAGGTGCTGGAGTGCCAGGTTCTACAACTTTTGCCCAGCACTAACAGCCAGCATTGAAGGCAGCCTGAGGGCCAGTTCTCCAGCAGTACATCTCACAGCAGTATTAGGACATTACAGATGTCCTAAGATCCATTCAGACTGGCTTAGTTACACTGCCTCTTTCAAATCTTTGTACTGAAGAGCATGATTGACAGCTTGGTTCTAATTAAGAATCAAAAGCTACCCTGAGAAATATACCAAGAATGAAAGAAAAAATAGGAATTACAATAATAGGAATATGTAAAATGATCTTACAAATATCATTTGCTAACAGCTGAAAAGCTAACAAGAATAGAGGCATCATGTGCTGGATTCAGGAGGAGAAAATTTAATGTATCTTAAAAAAACTGAATCAGAAAACCCTTGAAGACAATTTGTGCTCAGCAGAATGAAAAAGGAGCTTGGAACTGTCATGGGAGATGGCGAAAGCAAAAGAGGCATCTTTGTACATCTTGCCCTTGATGAGCCCCAACACAGCAGCCTCTTGCCAAGCCCAGCATGGGACACAGGGCTGAAATCAGGCTGGACTTCTCATCCAAGGGAGCTGAGGGAGCTGTCATCTGCTGGGCAGATCCAGCCACCACCACTGTGATGATGGCTGCCACAGCCTCTCATGCTGTCCTGGGGCATCTAGTGCTACCCACCATGAGAAGAGAACATCCACAGGCCAGACAACAGCTCCACATTTGGAAAGTCTGCTCAAAACTGGGCTATGGAGAACTGCCACCCTGGGCAGATGTAGTACGCAAACATAAATTCAACGAAGGCATTACAAATAAATACAATCAACATAACTTTTTTTCAGCAAGTAATACCTGCTAAGAAGAAAAGACAAGCACTTACTTGGACATGGAGGTAGTCTGCAAACCCTTACAGTCTCTGGTTTGTTTTCTTTACAAAGGCCAATAGCATTGTCCCTGGTCCGGCAGAGGACCGAGCGGTCCTGTGTGCCATTGCCACAGCTGACAGAGCACTGAAAAGAGATGCAGCAATTAGACCCTCAGCCACACTTTGGAAACAATGGATTAGAAATTTGATTTTGAATTTCAAACCACTGCCCTTGATTTGAACTGACAGAGTGAAGTATTTGAACCATCACTGTCCTGACAGGAGCAAAGCAAGAAGGAGAACCACTGCTTTTTGTGGTATACCAGTCACTGTGAAACACTGCAAGAAAGAGCTTATGGTATGAGCATTACAGAAACAACAATAAATGCATTCTGAAAATAAAAGACAGTTAATGTTCATCTGTTCACAATGTGCGTTGGTTGTAAAACCTATTCAACTCAGTGAAGATAAAAATTGTGCTACTGTGCATGACACAGTGCCAAAATAAAAATGTTATATCACCAAACATAGCCATGCTTTTGAAACAATTTAATGCAGGAATGCTGAGACAAACTGCAAGGATCCCATGTATCATTCCATGAGTGTTGGAGCCTAACTTGCTTAAGTGCCCTTAATCACAGTGTCAGAAGGTTTAAAGGTCTTTTTTACTTGAAAGAATATAAAGCAGTGGATAAAGAATTATTGAATAGAAAGCAAACTACAAACACCAAGATTTTACTCCCTACATTATAAGAAATGAATTGCTTGAGACCTGCAGAAAGAGACTGACCTGTGACCAGGGTCCTATTCTCCACTGTGCTGGGCAAAGCTCCCTGTTGCATGGCCTCCTGCCTTCTGGGCGGTCGCTGTTGCAGTACTTGGTATGAACAGAGCGGTTTGTGTTATCCTGGAGGGGCTGGATACATCGCACAGATCGGACTTGATATCCTGTTTTCCCACAGCTTCTACTGCAAGGCTCCCACTCTCCTGTAACCCATCTGGGTGAGTGAAAAGAGAGGAGGTTGAGGAAAATTCCCTCTTTCCTAAATCAGGTGAGTTCAAACTGTCTGTTGAACTGTAACTCTTAAGCACAGGTTTAACAGGATGTTAATAATATTCTGCTATGGAAAAAGAAGATTGAAAAGACATAAGCAGTTATCATAGAATCATAGAATTGTCTGGGTTGGAAGGGACCTCAGAGATCATCAAGTCCAACCCTTGACCACTACCGCTGCAGTTCCCAGCCCATGGCACTGAGTGCCACATCCAGGCTCTTTTTAAATATCTCCAGGGATGGAGAATCCACTACTTCCCTGGGCAGCCCATTCCAATGTCTGAATGGGCTATATGAATAGCCCATTCTGAATGGTTATATGAAGGGTTATTTGACCATGTCCCTGAAAAATCAGAATAGGACCCAGATCTTTAAAACCCAGCTGCACTGTTCATGCTGTGTGCTGAGCTAAGGCAAATCAGGGCCCTCAGCACCATCCGTGGTAGGTTTTGGAGAAGTCAGCACTCCACTGAAGATCAGCGGCTCTGAGTTCAGAATGTGCATATCAGTTTGGCCACTGAAAAATGAAACCTATGGTTTGTTCTGTGGCATAGTTGAAATTTCACTAGTCATCCAAACTGACTTAAGAATTACAGCCACAAATTGCTAGGAACTTAAGGGCAACAAGGACAGACAGGACCAGAGGGGATTTTTGTAGCCTACTGGTAAAATCAAGTAAGTGAAGCTATACAGCACCCTATAAATATTTACAGACTTCAGGGAGCTGCAAGAAGGAAATGTTGTTCAATGTAAACAGTATTCATAGAATAAACTTTAACAAGAATATATATAGTCTGAAGAAATATCCTGAGTCTGAAGCCGTTGTTCAAAAGTACTCATAAAATCCTGGGTTTAGAAGTGGTCAAGAAATATCCTGGGCATAAGGCAATACACTAACTAATGCTTGAGTTAAACAAAAAGCAAAGTGGTAATTTAACCCAATTTACTCTTTGTTGTCTATCGAAATTTAAGAGCTGGAGGAAGGTGAGTGCTGTGGAGCACAAAGCCATGAAGCCCCCAGTGATTTCAGAGACAAAGATGATTTTTTTCCCAGCAGTGAAGCAGTGGCATGTTAGTGTAATGGGTGCCACAGAGCTTCATAAAATTTCCTAAATAATTGCCTCTCCTCTGTACAAGTGCAAAAAACTCTGCTGACATTCTATGGAAACAGAAGTGACTGAAACATTCAGGAATTGAAGTATGATTTAGGATCCTATTGAGTCTTTGTGGTACCTGGGTCCAATTATATTTGCAGCTGAAAGAATACAGTACTTTCCAGACACCGTGATACAGTTAGGTCATTGCTTCAGTTTTCCAATAAATAAATGTTAAACCCTGACCCATGCTGAGTTTATGGGGCAGAGTTTCTTGACTTTTTTCTCCTTCAAACCATTTTTGAAAGGAAGTTAGGAAATATCGTGTGGTATGTTCTACTTATTTGCTGTGTTTCCTGGAATCTAGACTTGGTCCCCAGAGAGAAAATCTGGGATCACCATACTCTGTTTCTGCTGCAGTAGCTACACAAGGAACACATGAGTCCTACATGTGACAGGAATAACCTGCTGCCAGTCAAAAAAACACCTGTAAAATGCCAATTAAAATACTTATAACACTTAAAAATATAAATTATGTTTAGCAAAGATGAGGGTGCAACAGGCATACCATGATGTATATGGGCAGCCAGGGTGAAATATTTTTCACTTTGTTTAAATGTCCAAACATATTCTGGAATATATCCAAATCTTCAGGAAGATTTGGATTTGAGACACTGTATGACATTGCTTTTCTTGTATAGCACTCTGCAAATTTGTTCCTACATGGTTAATTTGCATTGTGTAAAATCAAATGCTATAAATTGAATTTATGTCTATTTTTTATTACCTCAAGATGGCCTGAACACAAATGTCTGGAACAAGAGAGTGCTTCTTTTCTAATCCAACTTTTTTCTGAAATAATAGGAACCAGCAGTTCCAGAAATGGTATTTCTACAAGCAGAATACAGCATCACATCCTCACAGTCCTGGGTATCTGTAAGGATGCAACCTTAAGTCACCTTCCTTCAGGTGACAAGTGCTGGGTGTAGTGGCTTCTGCAGCCAAGGGGTGTGGGTGGCAGTGATGCTTACATGGGCTGGGAGCACTCCTGAAGGTTGCACACCCTCCGGATGGGTTTAGGCTTTTGGATCATCTCACAGTAACTCCGATGAACCATCTTGTTGTCCGTCTTCCTCCGGCAGCCGTATTTTGTGAACTGGTAGCCTGAAGAAAGACACTTCTCTTATTTTCAGTACTGGTGGATTTTACACAGGACTCAGGTTTCAAACCAACTGCACATATACTGTCAAAGGTCATGGTTTGAACACAGGTGAACACGTTACAGTAGGAACTGTAAGTTGGACTGAATAAACACTTATTCATGTAGATTTAGCACCCAGAGCTGCTGCTCCTCCCCTTTCTTTTTCACTGCCGGCCATAATGAGAAAAACATCTGGCATTTAAGTTTGATTTTTAACTCTATTTGCTATTTTCTATTTATTAACCCTCCCATACTCCTGGTCTCCCTAATGACTTGTGGCAATGAACTCCACACATAGTGTTAATTCTTTCAGTTTTTCCCTTAATCAATTTTGAATGCTTGGGGTTTTGTTTTTACCTCCGCCACAAGGTTTTGAACACTGGGACCATTTTTTCAGAGCCCATTCATATGATACTGAGTCCTCTTCCAAAACATTATTGTTATCTACATTCAAGGAATCTTCATGGATCATGTACTTGTAAGTCAGAGATATCTTGGCACCACCATGAGGAATCACCTAGTAAGCAAAACAGATGTAAGCAAAAATAGATTTGTAAGACTGATACCAGAAGCTATGCGAGATGACATGAAATAGCAATCATCATGGCTCAGATATAAAAACATCCCCAGAAGGGTTTAAACCTTTTTGCTGTGCTCAACACATTTTTTTCTCCCTGATGAAAAAGTATCTCTATCCTTATGACACCGAGTTTCTAAATGGCAAATTAAGAAAGACTGTTGTTTAGACTGATTTTTCTTGCCAGCACTGGACTGATTTCATGATACTAAATTTTTTCCATATCCCATCATAAAGGAAGGAAATGTTGTACTAGAATGATAACAGATAGTTCCACTGAAAGACAAAGCAAATTCAAATCCACAGAAAGCTGAAAGTGGTAAAGAAAGTTGCTTATATTTCTGATAAAATACAAATATTTTTATGATAATCCTGGGACTTCTGTGCAGCTTGTTACTTACTGACAGAAATATAAACTATTTAGATAGAGTTTTCACTATCAAACTGCACTAAGACAAATGCAAGAAAACAACTGCATGTGAGGAAAGTGCAAAATATTAGTCCTTTGAAAACATATTTATTTCTTCTCTAACATTCAGCTATTGTAGATCAACACACTTCGGCTGCTTTCAGAGGGATTCTGAAGCAGCCTACCCCTATTCATTGTAGCTTATTGATTGCTGGTTTGAAATGAAAAAAATTAATATAGTTGGGTGGGTTTGGGAACCACAGAACAGGCTGAGTAAGCCTGGAAGCAAAAGAATCCTGCTTCTGCCTTTGCAGGATACATTTCAAAACATGGACAGGAGGAGGAGCTATCAGATCTATCTGATATGAACCATTTTGACCTTTCTTTAACTAATGCTGATGTGTCAGATGTGTTAAATAAACAGGAGAGCTTCTCCACCATGGCCATTTGCTAGTCCATCCACAGGAACTGATGAGGAGAGCTGGTTGCTCAACACATAACCCTGAGCTATAACAGCTCTTGAACAGAGCAATGAATTAGGAGAAAGGAATCAAAATACATCTTCTATTGTCTTTTAATTGAAGCAGCTCTTTTGTTGCAACTCACAGGAGGAATCTAAAATATATTATAGCACGTTATGGCTCTGTAACCCTGACACTGTGTTCCATGGAAGATAGTTTTCATTTGACTTACCAGAATAACTATTCCATTACGCAGTGGCCCCATGGTCTGCACGGTTTCTCTATCATCATCATTCCGATATTCCCACTCCACACCCATGTCAATAAATACTTTAGAGTCTGGGACATAGTTGTCTTCGCTTAGAATGAATTTCCCCGTTTCACGATTTTTAATTGCTAGGAATAAGAAAAGAAATTCACGTCTGAGTTTGGTTCTCCTCTTGTCCCACTGATAGAAGCAGAAGAAGCCTGTGTGGATTTTCCTTCACAGGCCTGAAAAGACTTTTTCAGGTGTTTTGCTGAACTTCCAGCGCTTTCCTGCTCAGCCCCAGGAACATCAATCATCTTTTTTTTTTTTTTCTTTTTCATAGTCTTCTTTGCCAGAAAAACGAGGCCAGCGCGACTGCACCGCATGTGTCCGTCTCTCTGCTCCCGACTAACAACATCTGAATCCAGTGGCCAAATCTGAGCCAATTTGACAGACAGTGGGGGGTCCCACGGCCAGTCAGCTTTCTGACAGGTTGTAAGGCAGCTCAGGAGGCTCTTACTGCTCCAGGAGAGCAAGGCTACAGGGCTAATCCTCAGCGGGTCCCCACAGCAAGAGAGAGACACTAGATACTGTACTAGTTCTCCTGTTCAGATCCAGCCCTGACACTGACACAGCTCTTGCTGCTCCACAGGCACCTGCCATCACACCCAGCCCCGATTCCTATGGTTTCACTGTTATCAACACCCCATCTTTCACCCAGAGAGACTTCAGCTACCATTTGTATTAGGCTTTTCTCCTGCGGTGGAAAATTTGGTCTCCTAGTTAGAAGAATCAGGGACTGCTTGTTATTTACCACCAGATTTTAAGTCTCTTTTCCCTCTAGCAGCTACCTGAGCACCCAGCTCCTTCAGCACTGCAAGGAAACTATTGGTGTCTCCTGTGTATCCTTCCCACCCCACTTGCACAGAAGAACCTTGTCTGACTGGGTGAGCTTCCCACAGGGCAGCAAGGGAAGTGTTTGCTGGTGAGGAGCTGGAATCACTCAAGGTACCATTAGCAGGCCAGTCGCTGGGGAATCTGCTTCCAATTAATAACAGCCTACCAGATGCTGTTGCATTGATCTGAGGGCACTGTGAGGAGCAGATTTCAATTACTTTCTAAGCCACGCGATTGATCAGGCAACCTTGTGTCAATGCTATTAGCAACAGGGCAGAACCTGAAACTGTTTTGGATGTGTCTGGAAAATGACTAAGGGTAGGAAGCATGTTATGCTTCCCCATGTTATGCTTCCCCATGTTATGCTAAGAGATGCACATGAAGATACTGCATTGCACCCCATATTGTAATTCCCCTCCTCTTCCAGCAGCTTTTCCACATGCATATGCCAACATAGGGCTCTCCTGGCTAGGACACCAGGGAATACATTGCAGGGAAATCAATGTTTCTTAATTTAACATGTTTAAAGGAGGTATGTGGTGTGGGAGGATAATGGGTAAACAAATGCATAAACACATTGTGAAGTTCCAGAGACAAAAATAAACAGCAGAAAAAATAATCTGACTGAAAATTTTCCTCCTTGTTACTTACCAAGATTATGGCTGGTAGCATCTGTTTCCTGTATAAGTAAGTGTCTCGCGCCAACAGGAATTTCAAACATCTTAATGTGCCCTTTATTGTAGTATTTGAAAAGATAGTAACTGGTTAGTATGCCATGAACAGGAAGAGTCTGTCTTTGGTTTTTAAATAAGTCTTGGTTTCTAAAAGCAGGGTGTATTACATCTTGCTGAACCTAATCCAGCACCACTCCCATCCCTATTTCTGTGCCAGGTTATAGCACATAACTGGGAGAAAGGGTTTTGGGGCAGCAGAAAAATGCCTTAAGTGTCATCAATAAACTGACTTTACCAAATGTGACTGCCAAATGCAGTCACAGTCACCATGCAAGCTCCTGTCTGACAGTAATGCCAACTTATTGCAGCACTCCAATAATTCCAATGGAGCAGCTGAGTGGCACCAACTCTTCAATATGTCCACAGCTCTCCAACATGGAGCACTGAAGCCCTCCTCTATGCATGCACAGGTCCTGATGTCAGTAGACTTAACCAATCACCGGAAAAAAGTATTTTTTTCAAATCCTGAACGCATCATAAAATAAAATCCAGATGCTTATTTGCATTAGTAATGTTGTAAGTGATTTGGGATTGCTCTGGTACTTTCCATGAAACAGAAGAGATTGAACAAAAGTACCCTGTATTCCCCAGGACAAATCAGACTGAATGCACTGACCTTGTTTCTTTGGCACTCTTGAAAATGTTCCTTTCACCACTTTGCAGTGGGAATTATCTCCTCCACAAACACCACACTTATCTTCCTGCTTTGTGGAACCTATGACCCTGTCACACCCGACTTTCTGTGCACAAAAGAGAAGAACAGTCATTCTTATTTATCAATGATTCAGTTTAAATGACCCTTCACTTCAGAGATCAAAGCCCAGACTCCAACTTCAGCAAAGTATGAATTGTAGTATTTTCCTGGAAGATCAACATCTAAACTGATTTTAATACTTCTAGTTCTTATAATAGCTGTCAATCATTTTTACATTATGCTTCACAGTGGTCCTCTTACTGAAGGAAACAGGCCGGTTAAAGAAAAGCTCTTAAGCCTCAGCTTATCGTAAGCAGATGCTTAAATTCCAGGAGAATCAAGGCATCTGTGAGGATAAGCACCTTCACCAGTGCTTTGCTAAGTCAGAGCCTCTAATTCTGCCAGATGATGACCTGCAGCAGATCCCAACTTACAGAAACTGTCATTGATTTTTTAAAAATAGAATGATCAAATATTGGGAGAAAGCACATCAGCTGTATCTTAACGCTGCTTTCCTTGAAAGCTGCTGCATGTTCCTGTTCCATTGTACATTACACCCCCACTAAACCTCAGCAGGAAAGGCTTTCATTGAAGGGAATAGATGTAATAGATCTTCTTAAAATACTGCATTAAAGATTACTTGTGTAGGTAGTTGCTGGAACTGAGTCACATGCAATGTGATGGCAACTGTGAATATCACACACAATATTGTGACAATAATCCTAATGAAATCTCCTCCTTGCCCAAGGCATTATTATAATTAGTCATTCTTGGAGAGAAACTCAAGCTACCATTTTAATTGTTTACACAATACTAAGCTCTGAAACTATCCACTCACCAAGCAGTCTCCTCGCACGCAGATGCTGTAAGCGTCTTTGTAGGAGCAGCGGGTCCCATCATGCACCATCCTTTTCATGTACACCACATCCCCTGTTTCCTTTGATTCACAATACAGGTGGCACCTTTCTTTAGCTGAAAAATGACCCAAATTGTGTGTGTTCAGCAATAAGATTTCAGTTGCTGACTTTGTGAACAGCACTTTCCATAGTGTTAGCAATCACTTCTTCCTTGCACACATCAGAGAGCACTCCATAAATCATTGGTGTTGATTCCCCTTTGAAGGCTGGGTGATCAGCTGCAAACTGCTGAGTCACAAAGCACCCATGTATCATCATTAGGAGGCAATCTTAAAAATAACATCTCATTTACTTGAGGGGGCCTCTATTTAATCCTTCGTCGCATGATGCAAGCTGGCAGAGGTTTTGCAGTCTGCTACTGCCTGCTCCCCGAGTGTTTCCTTCTCATTTAATTGAGGCTGGGAGCTAACAGCCAATGTCACTCTATGCTGCCTCAGCAGATGCACAGCAGAGGTGTGGAGATGGGGTGCTCAGGGGTCTGGGAGCAGCAGAGGAGCCATAGCTCAGCATAGCACAGGCTTGCTCAAGCACACCATGGGCTACGCTCCAGCCCGGCAACTTTTTCCCAGCCACAGGATGAGATGCTGCTCCTCTCTGTCCCCATCACATACACAATGTGTCAGACACATCCAGCTGAGCTGTGTGTGAAGTGTAGGGATTTATGTTGCCTTTGAGCCACAACTGCATTATCTGCACAAAGTATGTCACTGATATGCCTTATCTTTACAAAAGGGACTTTTAAATATATTAGAGTTCAAGCATCAGCCACCCTCTGGCCTTGTTTTCACACAAAAGCTGTTCTCTCTAATAACCCTGAAAAGATAAATGTAACTCTAAAGGTGGCTGCAGTTATACCATAGTTATAAGGGAAGCCAGCAGTGCCCAGTGATCAGTGCTCAGACATCAGTAAGCTGCTTTCTGACCCAGAAGGCATTGAATTTAATAGAAAAATATCTGATTCATTTCAGTGTTCTTTGCAGCAGACTGCTCCAAGGGCCAAAGCAGAAGCAAAGGTCTGTGGGCCACAGCATTCATCCCCTCTCCCTGTGCTAGCAAAGCTATTTCATGGAACTGAGCTGTGAGGCTGTGTCTGTGCCTCTGAAAATCCCACCTTGCACAAGATGGCATGAAAAGAATGAAGGAACCCTGAGAACTGTCCAGGAAGAAAGGCAAATTAATTACAAGGAATTTGCTCTTAACTTCTGGCAGAGTATCCTCTCACTGGAATGCAGAATGATTCACCCAAAGTGATCCTTCCCCTCTCCAAGATTGGTGCCTGGCTGAGGACAGTTTAGGAGCCCAGTACCTGCCCCTTTTCATCCCAAACCTGCCCAGGAGCACCCTTCATTCAAAAGAGGTGACCAGGTTTAAAAACAGCCCATGCTGCTTGTCAAACAGCTTGTGAATCATTGCCACCTACTTTTTTACTTGGCAAAACCTCTTATGTTTTCAACAAAATATGGTAAAAGCAGAGCAACAGCCATCAAGGTCTCAGTCAACCTGCTGCCCTTACACTGACAGTTAAGCTGAGGAGTTAACAGAAAAATGAACATTTTTGTTGTAAGAGGTGATCTCTGCTGAGATGCCAGACCATCAGTCTGAGTGTACTGGTTCAGACCCATCCACCCCAACACCTGCCAGCAGTCTTTGAAGGAAGATGTGAGAACAAACCTGATATTTTCTCAGAAGTTCTTCATAAACTGCATCTTAAGAACTTCCTAAGTCATGGCTGTAGCTTGGTGTTTAATGCTCTTGATGGATTATAGAACTTTTTGGCACCTGCAGCTTCCTTTGGCAATGAGTTCCAGTCTAATTATTTGCTGCGTGGAAAATACTTCCACATACTTGCTTTAAATCTGCCACCTGATTATTTTATTTGATGTTCTCAGGCTTGCGTTATGAGAAACAGTGAATAATAATCCCATGTTCAGTCTCTTCATGTCACTCACAATTCTGTAACTCAATCTTTTTAACCTAAATCATTTTTTTCAGGGTGAAAAGTCCTAGTTTATCTGGACTCTCATTCAGAAGTCGCTGTTTGTTTCTTTATTTGGGCCTGAGTTCAGCTGTGGACTTTCCAGCAACAGGGTGAGCAGTGAGACGGGCACAATCTGCTCTACACTGGAAGAGTATTTAAAATTGCCTCATGCAGACACACTGAGGCAGAGCAGTGCTCTCCATCATTTGCTGAACCGATATTTTCCAAAAAGCCATTCCCAGCACCTACACCTTTCCCTTCACAGTCCACCTTGTGCACAGACACACGCTCACATGCACACTCACCATTTTTAAGACATTATTGTTGTTCACCAACACCAAACTTCATTTACCACATTCAGTTATTTAGTATTGAAGTCCTAGTGCACCTCTCTTGTGGGCTGCCTTATTTTAATTCACTTGAGTGATTTTCTATCCCGAGAAAATTTTCTCACCTTGTTCTCTCCCTTTCCTTGCTCACTGCTGTGTGGGCACAGCACTACCCGTGCTCCCAGCAGCCATGTCTGGGACACACACCCCCAGGCAAGATTCCCTTTTATCTCATGATAACACAGATTAAGAGCACTTATTGGGGAACAGGGTCCAAAGCTTTAAATCAAAGCACAATATATTAATCAGATCACTCATACACTCTTTGCTAAAGCAAGGTTTCCCCAGAAATGGTTTTACTTCTCCTTGTGTAACTTTTACTCCTCTTTGCAGCTGATTTTACTTTTCATGGGGAAAAGGGACCGCTCACCATCAACGTGTTCATAGGGGAGCCAGTGGTGTTTGGTGTTCTGGTACTCAAAGTAAGGATCCCACTGCCGGCACTGCTCCTCTCTGAAATCTTCCAGCTCCTTAGGACACTCCTGAGTGTTGCACAGCTGGAACTCGTAGCTTGGCCCCACGCACGTGCGGCCTCCATTGGCTGGACTGAGGAAGGAGGAAGAAACCCACACTTAGCTTTGCCATTAATGCACAAATCAAGCATTTATCAAATTCTTTGAGGAATAATTTAATTCCCGGTCATGTCAGTAGGCATTGGGTAAAGCCAGAGATCTATTTCTGAAATGGAAAATATGCATTTTTAAAAAAAGCAACCTGTTGTCGCTATTTAGCTTTCAAAAAAGGAATTTCTGCAAGCAAAGCCTCGAATCACTTGACCAAGGCAAGAAAAGACATTCTTTGGTGTGGCCCAGGACAGAAAAGCACAAGCAGATGAAGTGACTCATTCACCCCTAAGCCAGCAGCAAACCCAGAACCAGCTCTGGGCTGTACTCCCAGGGAAATGAGCATTGGATCCCTCTTGGGTCTGGCAGCACAGAGCTCAGGACTTGTAACTGGGTTTGCACCCTCTTGCAGGAAGACAGAAAACATTTTAAATGGTACAGTAAGCTTTCTGACATGAAAATAGATTTTACAAATAAAATGGTGCCCACAATTATAAAGGCTACATTCATGTTGCCAATATAATAAAGGCTGAAATTAGGACTGGTAAATTTTTTCTTAGCAGAAAAATTTCCATCAGAAAATTCTGCTTCATAGAACTTGGCGTTATTTTTTTAATCAGTGATCAGTTTTACCACTAGTAAGTTAAATCACTTTATCAGTTGAAAATGAGAAAGTCAATGTTAAAAATATATTCTGTCTGGTAAAATTATTTAATTCTGCCTGTTGTTTCAGTTCTGGATGTTGCGATCTTGACAGTTTGTGACATCGCAGTAAGATAGCAATAATTGTACATTTCAAATCCTTTGCCCATACCAATCTATATTAAGTCTCTTATACTTCCAGTGTTACTGAAATTAAAACATTCTAGATTATCTAGATGAGCCATATTTAAGATACCGAAGCAAACCAATTCAATATTATTAATATGAACTTGGGGGAGGTTCTGATCTCTGGATCTTTTTTCCAGACTGGAATGAAAGCAGTTTGAAAGTATTTTAAGACCCTCTTCTTGAACTACCAAAAAAAAGATGGATTAAACAAAATTTTTTTTTAAAAGGTGTATTCATTTTAAAAATATAATCCAGAAAATCATTGATGTTCTTTGAAACTCATGCAAAAAAAGACATAGGTAGGACCCTAAACTTTCATTTATGCTTTAAGAAATAGTGTACTAGCACTTTCAAGATCCTTGTAACTGGATAACCAGCTGAATGGATGGATAAACTGAGAAACAAACAAGATTCATGACTTGTTAAGGGCCAAAAATAGAACTTCTGACAACACGTACTGTAGGTCAGTTTAACAGCTGCCTCTCCAAATCGTTTCGTGCTTTACTGCACCAGAAGTTTAGCAAAGCTTCTCACCACTCATTCCCTCCACACCAGAACTATGAGTACTTACTGGGGGTTGTCACACTGCCGTGTCCTGTACTTCACCCCGGTGCCACAGGTGCGGGAACAAGAGCCAAACTTACTCCATGCCCCCCAATGGCCATCCTGCTTCAAGATGTCTGGGGTTAGCCAGATGCAGTGACCCTTAAAGCAATGCTGAAAGAGAAAATCAGAAGTCAAAATGATTAGGTGGTAAATTATATTATACGAAAAGCCATGGTACTACAGATTTCATTGTATACACAAATTCTGGATTTTTTTTTGCCAGGAGACTCACTGTCAGACCCTGCCCAGTATCCCAAACTCACTCAGGTTTTATGAACTTGCACTTAGTAAATAAGCATGTATATGCTTGCAGGATTCCAGTGTACCAAGTTTTGGAAGCTGTTCTCTGCATTGCATGTCTTCATTGCTTGTCTGCACTGGTGATTTCAAGGGAAATGGCAGAGTCACAAATCTTGAAGGCAAAAGGTAAAATTTCTGCCTCTGTCTTTGCAAGTAGCCCCTTCAGACAGTAAGGGCAAGAGCATCAGCATATGTGCACCAAATGTGGTCAGCAAAGTGGCACGACATAAAGCTAGCTCAAATTATGGACATCATTGCTATTAAATATAGAACTCTTGCAGTCTCCCTGGAGATTTTGTAATAAAACTGACCAACATCCAAGAGAGAAACCCTGGACAGTCCCACTTCTATGCAATTAATCATACTCTCCTAGGCTTTCTCCTGTCTTTTACCTGATTTTTAATAGACTCATTCTACAGAGGTTGAAACATAAAATTTCCTACATTCTCCAAGCCCAAAAAGTATTTATACATTTTTTTAAAGAGCCTGTGTAGCTCCAGTACCAAAACTCTCCACTGTCTCCTTTTGTTACAGCAACCCAACAAGGCCTTACCACCTATTTCTGAATTTCTTATTTCTTACCACCTATAGCTGAATTCAAGATGAATTTTTCTCAAGAATCACAAATTCGTGGTACTATTTCTGCTTTCATAAAGGTCTATTGATGAAGTGTGGGCAGTGGAAAAACATTTCCAGCCCAACAAATGACTTTGCATTAGACTGTGGCAGTTTGTCTGAGTTAATGGTTACTGTTGGGAAAAGAGCTCTGGCTCAGACACACAGATGGCTATGGCAGCAAGTGCAATCAGTCACTTACTTTCCTTAACATTCAAGTCAACAACAACATTTTACACAGCTTAACAAGCCCTGGAACGCAGGAGTTTGGCAGGCGGCACAAGCTGAGCATATGGCTAAATGCATGCTGCCAGCAAAAACAAAATCAGAAGATATATAACAGAAGAGCCTTCTTAAGCATAGAGCGATTAGGGAGCTGCATGAAAAATTTAGAAGTGATGATAATCATTAATAATGCTGAATTTGAACAGAGAATCATTAGCAAAATGGTGGCACAACACAGTTTACTGATTTGCTAATGTAATCACTGGCTCTTTATTCATGTGATTTATTTTGGTGCTGATTTGGTTGCACAAGGAGTAGAAAAGAGAGCTGAAATTAGGTTTCAACTATTCTCTATTTCTTGTGACTTCAAAGTTAAAACCTATGAAATAGATGAGTTGCCACAAAGCCCATTACACCAATCCTGCCCTGGAGCTGAAATGGGCAGATTTTTCTTAGGTGTTTGACAGAACAAGAGATAATTCAGCAAAGCATGGAAGAAATGTAGAATGCCAATATGTCCTTTGCTTTCTTCAGTTTTGAAACTCAGCATTGTACCCTTCAGGGACTGTTTACTTATGGCTTCAGAAGGGTTTGTTTGAACAGTCTGAGTTGTTGGGCCTGTGCAGCAATGGGACCATTCAGAGATGCTGGGGAAGCTGGCAGTGCATCAGGTTGCCAATATAAATTTCATCTGGGCTTGGAAGCAGATGAGATGTGACAGCTCCTGATCTGTTCTTGCTTAAACATCCTTTTATCAGGGTTCTGCATCCCTCAGGTGTGAGTTCCACAGCAACCACTGAATCCATTTCAAGAGCCACATAGTGGTGACCCAGGGTCCAGCCCTTGGACTCCATGGTGGAGAAAGAGAGACATGATGTTTTCTAGTCTCTTTCTTGTTTTAGCCAGGAACAAGGGGATGTGGGTATGCAACGATCACCTATTTGACACTGACTGGTCCTTGAACTGGAAGGCCAGCATGAAAAAGTGTTACTGACTTTGCTGTGTAAAGGAAAGAGCAGCACTGACTTTTTTATTGGAGAAGCCAGTCACCCACCAATTGTGGGGAAGCTGAGATAGAGCTATTAGGAGACAGCATTTGTGTAAAATGACTCATCCCCAGCTCTGCCTTTTTGTTTATGGATTAAAAGAAAGGAGGGTACATAAAACAAAACGATTCATAGCCAAGTCTTACTCTGTGCAAACCCATGCAAGAAAATACACAAGGAGGTAAAACCAGAGATGTAGCAATCTTAAGTGTAATAAAGCAAGCTAGAGACAACCCTTCCTATTGCTACTACACTAACTACATAATGAGGTGAAAAAGAGCCAGTTTCAACCACTATTTTCTTCATAAACTGGGGGGTTCCTTTAAGGAGTGAAACATATTAAATCAGCGTATTTTTTTAATGAAAAGAAAAAACCCAAACAAACTTGGGTAAATGCAAATTGTTTTCTAAGTGGAAGACAAGATGACTTTTTGCAGTCTTGCCTGTTTTTCTGGCAAACAGGAGAGTCCAAAACAAGTGCAATTTCCAGGAGAGGAAGCTTCAACTTCTTGCAGTAAAACATTCCACTGCTGTTTTCAGCAGTTCTTTGAAACAGCTGCTGTGGATGCCAGAAAAAGCCACTGTGTTCCTGTGGGCTTAACGCATCTGCAAGTTAATTTTTCAAGAAAAGGCTTGCAGCTCTTCTGTGGGTATCTCTACTTATTTTCTATTGTGTAGTAACTGGCAATTCTCCTTTCTCCTCACTTGACACCCCAGTTATCTGCCAGGCAGCCCCTCTGACTCCAGCATGGCTGGTGGCTTCAGCTCTCCCCATTCTCCTGAGACTCTATCAGGAGAGGATTACTTATTTATTTGTATTTCCCATCACATACAGGCTGGCCTGCTCTGCTCCATCTGTTTGAGAATAATTAGTTGCAAGGGATAAACTGAAAGCTCTAACACTAAAGTGTACCCTGAGCCAGTAAAAGTTTCTTCAGTGGAGAGTAAAGTATTCTCACTGTTTCTGTGGTGACTAACACAGCATACACTTACCCATCTGTCTCCTGTCTCCAAGAGAAGCTGAGGTCAGCTTTCTCAGTGGGAAATTATCTGGATCGCTTTGAGCACACATTCGTGTTTTCAGAAACCTTTCTCCTTGGTCCATTTTTCTTCACAATAATATCTATTTATTTCAACATTTAATCCTTCCCTTCTTTTCCTGATGGACTGAAAAATCATTCCAAGTTTGACTCAGACCATCTTATTAGCACTGTGCAAGGGAGAAGACCTGCAAGGTTTGTGCAGGATGCTTGGCATGAAAGTCAAATCCAGGAGTAACATCAGCTCAGCTGGCAGGGGCAGGTACCAGGCTCTTCCTTCTCTCCATTGAAAGAAAACAAAGGAGGCTGAGGTGGTGCAAACCCTTGTGTTAGTTGCTGCAGCAAGCAGATGGACTCAAGCACATGATTGCCTTGCATGAATGACTTTGGGTTTTATTTCTATCCTGTGGAGAGCAGTTAGTTACTTCAACTGATATAAATGTCTCCCCAGAAGAGTAACCGCTTAGAATAATGGAACAACCAGAACTGATGATACATTTCTGAAGGTTGCCTGGCTTCAGAAGCCAGAGGCTAATGGTGGAGCTGACAGAATTGTATACAAGTAAATAAATCATCAGCTGAAAGCATATGTTGGTTGAGTTTTTTTTTAATCCTATGCAGAGTTAAGATTTGCACAGTTGTGCCTCATCTGCATGGTTTACTAGAGCAATTTACAGTGTCTTTGACTTCATATTAAGACTCTGACTCTCCATGTGCTTAACTTTACACACCAGAGTTATTTTATGGAAGTTAATGTGACCAGTAAGGCACGGAAATAATTGCAAGTTGCTGCATGATTGAAGCTTACAAAATTGACAGAATCTTCCCTCTTGGACTGAAAACTCAATCTAGTTGTTTAAAAAAACAACCAAACAAAAAACAAACCAACAACAACAACAAAAAAAGCAAACCAAAACCAAAACCAAAACCAAAAAACCAAACAAAAAAAAAAACCAAAAAAACCACCAAACAACAGAGGCTGCGATATAAAATATTCTATTTCCTTGAGTAATATGTAAAAATAGTTGTTTTCTCCTCTGTCTGGGAAGCTCAAAGAGAATATTTTATTTTTCTGTCCCTAAGCCCAGCAAATGATTAGTTGGTTGCCAATTAACATAATGGTTGCTCAATGCCTCCATTTGCACAAGGAGACTTAAATGGTTTTTAAAATGTTAGAACCTTACTCTTTTGGCTACTTATTTCAAATAACCACAGGCACAAAAAAGCTTACATACATTTACATATATTTGCTTAAATATACATCCATACAGACAGCATTAGAAAGTCTCATCTTCCTTCCATTTCTAAGGGTCAGTGCCTAGGTCCAAGGTGCAGCCTGGGCATGCAGAGCCATTGCCCTTCTCAGTGTGCTTGCTGAAAATGTGATACAAATCTCCTGTCTCACCCAGGAGTTCCTGCCCCTTGATCACCATTTAGGAAGGAGGCAGCTGCACTGGATGCTCCTCAATGGCATCTGCAAATCTTGGGAAAGTGAAGAGATGAGTTACCACTCATCTGCACACCAGGTTAGGTGAGAACTTCTACGCACCATCCACCGTGTTATTCTCCCCAATGTGGCTTCAGTTTCTGGCATTCAGTCCCCACAGCTGCTACAAAGCCAGGATGTTTCTTTGACACATCAGCAGAGTTGTGATTGGTTTGAACTTAAAATAGGCCCTGGGAATTAGTGGTATGAAATCATAAAAACTGGAAGTTGCTAAAGTGAGAAACAAATGGATCTTTTTCAATAACATCTTTAATTGCTAATGTTTCTGGGTTTTTCTCTTTTGGAATCATTCCAAAGAAAATAGTGGATGAAGTTAGAAGTTATTTTTCTCTTTCTCCTTTGCTGATGAAGTATCATGGGAGATGCAGCTCAAAGGAGGCTGCCAGTCTGCAGCTGAGTCCCAGCTTTGGGCAATGTGTGCATCTCACAGTCCTCATCCTTTCAGGTAATACCTCTCGTATTGTCCAAATAAATAAGGAAGGTTAACAGGGAAAGGTGCAATCAAAGGCAAGGATGAAAAGGAACAGATGGAAAAGGACTGATCTGATGTGCCTATATTAAAACCACCAACAACTAATAAATACACCAGTCAAATGCTGAGCTCAGATATACAAAGTTAGTTGTATACCTTTCAAACTCATGCTATTAAAAAAAAAAAAAAAAAAAAAAAAAAAAAAGTTTAGCTCAGGCTGCTATGCCTTTTCTAATAAAATGGTTTTCACTTTATATCATTTTCTCAGGTTCTCCTGGAAGGTTGCAATAAGTTTATTTATCAAAAAAAACTGGGACAGTTCCTCTGGGAACATAACAGTCATAGTCCTATCATCTACTGAAACTTCATAATGTGCACATACTCTCTTGCATCTCACTGAACTAAAACGCCTGGCTTTCTGCACAGTTTGATGAAGCCTTGGATCCCAAGTTCCAGTCCAGAGAAAATTTTTACAGCTGAGTTGCATAATATCCTGACAAACTGTTTATAATGGAAGCACTGACAATTCCTTAACTGTATGGTTAAAAGTGCTTTTTTTTTGTCTCCTTTCTGTTCAAAGACTAATATGAATGAATGGCTTGAGAAAGAGGGTGATGCAACAAGTGAAAACTGAATCCAAAGAAACTGTCTAACATTTTGAAATGTAATTAAAGTGTGTGTATACGTATATTTAAACAAGAAACAAAGCTGTTACAACAGGAATAATCTAACAAAGATAAAACCAGAAGGGAGTGGTTTATATAAAGCGTGACTTGCTAGGGAATTAATTTAGCATTACATTATGTTTTCATAAAAAAGACATCTTGAACCATAACAGCAGCTGCTAATATGGTTCATTTATCACATAAATGATGTCATCCATTGGGTTTTACAAAACATCTTTCCGAGTAGTGACATCTTCCTCTCCCCCTCAGTCACTGAGTCCAAAACCCAGGGAAGCAAGACTTTTTCAGCAAACTTCAAAAGACTTGGAATTCAGATCCACTATGAGCACAGTGTGACCTCCACAGAAGGACAACTAAGGCCTGGAGTGGCTCCAGCATGGAGGCTGAGGGTCAGAGCTGTCTGAGCCCTTGCCACCTGGCACCTACCCTCCACAGTTCCTCAGCAGCCTTATTTTGGCTGCCATCTCCAGGACTTCGCTGCTTCCTATGCCCCCAGCATCAGGGAAGCCAGTCAGCATCACAGCAATATCAACAACACAAACACAACCCCCCTGACCTCACACAAGTCATGGGGCGAGTGGAAATTTCCCCACTTTTATCTCTGCCACAAAGACTTGCAAAGAAGCACAGGAAAATCTGCAGATACTTTCATGAGTTGCAGGAGGACAGAGTTTGATGTCCGCAGAGCTGCCAGGTAGAGGACAGCAGCCCTGGCTCCTTCCTCCTCACCTCACACTGCTCAGTTTTACTTGCACTCATGACTTTGCCCCACATCTTAGCAGACTTCAAGTCCTCCAGATAGGTTCTTCTCTCCCCTTAAAACCAAGGGGAACATCTCCAGCTGCACACAAATACACATATGGGTACACACTATAAATCCTCTCACCTTTCCTGGTGCACACATGGTCCCGTCCAGCGGGGGCCCTTTTTTTGTTTTGCAGAAGTAGGGGTTCTCAGGGTGGCTACACCACAGCTGCTTGCAGGGATCAAATGTACGGAACTGAAAGGCAAGGAAAAAAAAAAAAATCAGAGTGGACAATGGTTCGAGAGTTCCCACTGCCAACAAAAGCTACAGCCTGGTGGGGTTTCTCCTTTCCTAGCTCTAAGATGCCAGCTGCCATCAGTGATTCCTGAGGAACACAGGGGTGTCTGTGTGTTGAGCATACCTGAATTTTGATGTGAAATCACTGGTGACTCTGAAGCAAGATCCTAACTGTATTTGGTAGAATACGGTTGAGCAAAAAGAGTTTTACAGTAGTGACCAAAGGCAGACTGGTCAAAGGAGAAACAAGCTGCTCCAGATGGCAAGACACAAGCTGCCTTTTCCTACAGATTCCCCAAATGTTGCTGCTTCATTTGGCAAACAAACAAACAAAAAAATCTTTGAGTTCTCTTGGAAGAGGGAAATGAGCTGCTCAGACTGTAGCTCAGGTGCTTCACTCACCTTCTTAGGAGGATGAAAGTCTGAGCTCTGGACCCTGAGCCAATGAGTAAGTCAGCATTGTACATAAAATAGAGAACTTTTATAGGAGAGGATGAGAACCACCCACCACACAATATACTAAAACATGTCTGGATGTGCTTTTGGCTAGTCTGAAGAAGAATTAAGCCTCTGTCTCACATGGTCTGTAGAATGGCTGCAAGAAAAGACTCTCTTTGGCTACAACATTCTCCAAAGCAGCATCAGTGTGAACTGTGTCAAGACACAATGCTACAGCTGATGCTTTAAAGGTTTTCATCCATTATCTGGAGACACCACTCAGCACACATACTCCTGCAAATGGGAATCAAAGCAGAAATGTTGTGTGCTAGAAGCTGCCACACCAGCTGAAATCATCTCTTTCAATCTAATGTTTTGACCTACTTGAGAAGCTGGAGGGCAGGAGGCACAGCCCTGCTGCAGAAGACTCTGCTTTCTAAGGCCAGTCCACTGAGAAATGCATTAATCTTGCCTTGCTTTAATTTAGACTTTGTCTCTAGTTTTCCTGGTACAAGAGAGTCAACCATGTCACCAAGGGTCCTTGCAAGTTGCTCTACTCACTGTCATGCTTATTTTCTCATGCTAGGCATCAAAATGCATCACACTTTCCATAAAATTGGATCATAAAATGATACTGCACTATGTCAGCACTACAAGATGTGACACCAAATCCATCTCGTTCACATCTGGGTGGGATTTTTGCAGCAAAATAACTGTTTGCCAGCAACAGGAGGCTCAGCAACACTGCAATCTTCTTTGCTTGAATTCTACACCTATTTATGAAGCTACAGAATCATTATTTCTGTAACTGCAGTTTAAAAAAACAAAACAAAAAAAAGACGAAGATACTTAAAATAGCTTTGTCAACATTCAGTTGTTACTCCTTGCTTACAGCTAAGTGGGCACATCTTTTCTTGTGGGCTTCACTACACTATCCCTATTAAGGACGTTTCAGAGACATTTCCAACACTTCTGGATGAGAAATAGCAGAAGCCAAACTTAAGTACTCACAGCTGTGCACATCATGTAGCCCAAACCAAAATCAAACCGACACTGCTCATTCATGGAGTAGTGAATTCCTGGCAGCTGGGGAAGGGAAGGCCAGTCATGTTCGAAGGGATCATCACGCAGACAGTCATAGGAACTGCAACAGGCAAAAATTACAGTAACAGATGGGGCTGTGAGACTTGCACAGTGTTTGTGGTTTCGTTGCCTTTTTGTTCCAAACAAAATAGAGCTTATGATCTCTCAGATGCTGGTCATGAAGAGCAGCTTATATTGCAATTACACACACATTAACTTTCCCATGTTCTATCCACCTTTCATGGATTCTATATAATTATTTTTTTTTTTTAAGCCCTTCCATTGTAATTTCCATTTAGCTTCCAGGTAAATTCCTATCAGTCTCCACACTCCCTATGTGAAAGGAATCAAAGGAAGAATCCATGTGAGACCAAGAAGAAAAGAAAGTTTTATTAATTTTCCATTTGTGGAATTTCTTGCTGCCTACAATTGTCTTTCAAGTGAAGTTTCAGAAGCAGAAGCCAGGGAAACCCTCTGAGATTACCACTAAGATCACAGTCTTCCTGTGACCTTGTTGAGCAGCCATGACTCGTGTATCTGTACTTTCCTGACTGCATCAAACACTCAGGTTTGCTCCCACTCTGTTGCTGCTCTCAGCTCCATCCATGTTTTGTACAAAGCTCCTGTTCTACATGACCAATTCCTCCTCTCTTCCTAAACAGTGAGGATAGCTTATTATACACTAGCATCACAGGGAACTGATGCTCTAACATCACTGAATGCTTAACAGGGTATAATCACTGGTTAATTCATAGGACCAGCATGGTAGACAGTATTTCTGAAATGCCTCCAAGTTATTTAACAGACACGAGGACACCATGCACAAGTCTATTCTGGCAATCATTCAGGTTGCCTTGAAGATACTAAGAGTTGAAAGCAGAATTATGAGGTTAGATTTACTTCAAAGAAAACCATCATTCTGCTTTGTTATAAGATACTTAAAAATAACTGTATTTAAAATAATGTAAAGCAGCCTTCCAGGCCAGATGATTTTATTTAATGGCTAAAGCTACAAAGGATCTTGTTAATTGAAACAATCACACTTCCCTCACAATAATTTTACTCCTTACTGCCACATCTAAAATATCAAGAGATAATAAAAATATTGCTTGACAAAAAGACTGGCTCTTGTTTACTTCGTGTCTTTTGCTGCAGTTTTTCCTCCTCATTTTAATTTTTTTCCTAGGTATCCAAGTAGTTTTTCCAATTTTTTCATGCAACTTGCACATAACAACAAAGGGAAAGTTTTTCTATGAGAGGCAAATATATGGTCATAAACATCCATTTGTCAGGGAACTCCAGCACAGATCTAGTGCCCAAAGTGTCAGGTTCAAAGGGAAGGCAAGGGACATGGATGAAGCTGTTTAAATATCTTGTGAATTTAGGGTACTTTTTGTACTGTAAGTATTGACTGAAGAATTAATTCTAGAACCACACTCTTTCTTTAGCTATCTATTGAAGTCAAGAAAAGCCCCGATCACTTAAGGGGCAGAATTTCCTCTTTAGGCAGCACCATCTTATCACTGACAGCTATCATGAGCAGCAAACGGCCCTTGAAGCAAATTTGGTGTCTGTAAGATAAACACCACACTGATGGGTAGTCTATGTACTCCTCCACCTAGAAGTTAGGTTATGGAGGGAGGAATGTTATCAGCGAGATAATAGTGTCTTCCCATGACCCCTGACAGGACATCACGCATACTACCAGTGTCCAGAAAATAAATAGCTGTAAATCGAATGAGAACTATTTTAAATGGGCTGAAAGCAGACTGGAAATTTGCATTATTATTATTTGCAATCGAAGGGAAAACATCTCATTCCTCATGGCACGGGGACTATCCATCCTTTGTTTTATTTAACCCCATTTGAATAACTACCAAAAGAAGAAAGCACAAATGCTAGATGCAGAAATGTTGTTACATGCTCTAATCAAAGGAGAGAATCTGCTTAACTGCTACTCACTGGAGATACCGGTTCAGCTCTTGCTGGCTGCAGCGAGACCAGTGGAAGCGGTGAAACGCGGCTTGCACAAGAGGGGCCATGATGCTCCCCAAGCGGACTTCATCCCCACATCTGTTCCCTTGCCCATCGTGCTCCATGCCTAAACTGCCCAGCACAGGAGAGAGACAGCACAGCTTCATTCGAGGTGAACTTTGAGCACCCAAGAGATTCCACATCCCAAATGTCACCAGTGGTTGATCTCAACAAGGTTCTGAAGTCTCAAAGTCATGAGAAGTTAGGTAGGGTGAGAGCAAAGGCTAAGGAGCTACTCTCTAGTAGGTCCCACAAAGAAATATTGACTCTTGAGTACTTTCGGGTGATAAGCTTAATCCTCTTCCAAAAGAGACTAAAAATGACTTCTGTGCACATCCCCATTGGTGAATTGCTATGGATAGCTAAAGTCATCTTTTTCTGCATTGAGGATCTAGTTTACTCTCCAGGAGTATTAACAGAAATTTATTCATACTCCGAATCTGGAGTTATCCAGGAGTTTAATTTTTGACATATCACAACTTAGTTTAATACTAAGTTATTTGAAATTGTAAACAAGTTTTTAACAGGAAAATAAATAAATAAATAAATAAATAAATAAATATGCCACATTACAAGCTGGTTGATAGAAGCTACTACTTTTGTGGTTTTGCCCAGTAGAAGTTGCACATTGTTTAACCATGAAACAGCTTGGAAATTATTGGATGCTTTCTAGAAAATTACCTCAACTTATGTTTCAAATTTTCTTTTTTTCTTTATAATGAATACATTTTCTCCTTCTCTTTATTAGGATCTTATGTTGAATGAGCACTGTTTGACTAATGTGGGCAATATCTGTCTATAATTTAAACAAAATTAACAGATTGGGGCTGACTGCTATTTGGGGGATTACAAACGTAATTCAGTGGTCTCTCTCAAAGCTCACTGTGTATTCTTTTTAATCCTAATTCAAAAATTCTGAAATCAAACACCATCTGGGTACCAATTCTACGTCTCTATCTCATTAAGATACGTTTACAGTAAGATTCAATAAATTTTGGCATTTTTTTGTTTAAAGCCTTTAATAATTCTGCTACAAAAAAAAAGAAAAGGCCCGGCAGGTTTTCTTAGGGAAAACAAAATAGATTGAAACTGTTCAGAAAAAGCCTTCTGGGAACTGTTGTTCTACCAAAGAGAAAATGGGAAATCAGTGGGTGTTCTCTGCAAGCAGGGAAACTAAAATGCTCTGGGAAAAACCAAAGCTCTGACAACTGCTGCCCAGCCATTGGTTCTAATCACATCAGTTAGTAAAATGAAAGCATTTTTTATATGAAAAAACTAGAAAAGTCATAACCTTGGTGCTTGGTACCTCACATCTATACAGTGTTCTATCATTTACCAGCAGTAACACATGCAGATGATGTGCTTATTTAATATGGATTATTTTCATGAATCGTATATTACACAGACTCTAAAATTTCATATTTCGTCATTATGAGTACTCTACATATCCACCAGGAGACTATAATGCATCATCCAATCTAATCTTACAGCAGTCCTGGAAGGTATTTTGGTATTTGTCGCTTTTTTGATTTGAAAATACTAAAACACAGAGATTATTTAAGACTATAAAAGGGCCTTGAGAGAGATGGGAACTGAAGGCTCTTAACATAAAATGTCATGGATATTTGTCAGTACTGATGACATTATCAGATAGGACAAAATATGTTTGTAGTTCTACTCACACATGTCCAGTTTCATGAGCCACCACAAAAGCAGATGAAAAACCATCTTCATGGTTGAGAGTGCAGCTTCGAACAGGATGACACATGCCAGTGACTGGAGCATAGCCTGTGAGAAACACCCAGAAAATAGCAAGTATGGAAAGGCAATGTGCTGAGAAGCTCTAGGATAAACATCTGTCTTCTGCTGTGACAAAAAGACAGTTGAAATGGTCCTCTCAAGAGACCTCTGCCCCCAAACATCTAATAATGTTCTCCCTCATCTGCATCCCTCAGCCTATTGGACAAATTAAAACTGTATTCCTGGCTCATTGAGAAAGCTCTCAATGAGTTGCCACCTCTAGGACCACCCTGCAATTGCCTTCTCCAAGTGGAAATAAGACAGCACACAGTGCTGGGTCCCATCTCACCAGGAGATCTGTGCAGCTCCACCCCTCTAGGAACAAAGCCCCAGCCCTGTGCTGATGGCAGATCTGGCCAGCCCAAGAGGAAAAGAGAAAGCTCTGAGATATATCCCCTCCTGTGAACATCTTACCTTGCATTCCAGATGGACCAAAATCCTGCCTCGTGAGAAAGATTGCATGGTCGTGGTATTCTGCATGCCCAGTGTCAGGTTTCTGTTGCAAGTAGGCCCAGCGACACACATTTTCCAGACTTTGTGAAGGGTTCCCAATCTCTATGAGACTCATGGACTGCATGTGCCCAGAAAAAAAAAAGATGCCAGTAATAATTTATTAAAAGCTTGGGTAATTCTTTCCCAGCTTGTTCAAGCACTTGACTAGACGTGTCATTTTTATTAAAAGTCTGTTTTTAATAAAGAAACAATTACACTTCAGAAACAATTTTTAGTAGATCAAGAAAGGAAGAAAATAGATTAAGTTCTTGGTTAGATTTAATGCCATTTCCACGTTTAGTAAGATCTAAGGTATAACAAGAGAAAAATAAAAAGATATCACAGAAGAAAACAATGGGTATTTTAATGACAAAACTGGTACTCTACTGTGCACTGTGTATTAGTATTTCTATGCCATCCTGGCACCAGCTTGCACCATTGTGTTCCATCTGGATATAGATGCTGATGGAGCCCATGCCCCTGTTGACCAGCAGAGAGTGATCCAGCAAGGGAAGGGTGATACCTTGTGGCCAAGGAAAGAAAATGGCATCGATGGCAGATAGCCAGCACCCAGCCCTGATTTATCATCTGATTTTGTGATGAAACTGAGCTCTCAGGGCTGTTTTATTAGACCTTTGAACACTACTGGATGTTCTATTATGCATAAACACTAAGTGTACTTTTTTCAGCTGTATACTTTCAGAAATTGACTTTCCCAATGACTGTCGTTTGAAGCAAATCTTTATTAACTCATCTCATGTCTGAGGAACATTCAGAAAGTAGCACAGAACTTCCCACTGTGCCATTTTCCCTGCAACTTAGACAAGTGATATGCTGGCAATGAGCAAACACGTGTTAGCTGCAGTGCAAAGGACAAGTCTTTGGAACAAGAAAGTGAAAGATATTTTAAAATCAAGCTACTACCTTTGCCTTTTTTCAAGAGAGTTCTTTCTTAAGAATATCCAGCTAATTCCACTTGATACTGTGCATTGCTAAGCCTTAAGAAAGGTATGTGGGGTGCTATAAAACATATGACTAACTGACCCAGCCCAGGCCTTGCAGGATTTGTAAAAAAATACATATATGAACCCTGGCTTTTCATTTGCAAAAACTGTATTACCATGACAACGCTGTAATCATAACACAAACCACCACAATTTAGAAGCTCTACTGTACTGTAAGCATTTACCATTCCAAAATATTTAAACTAGAGGAAAACCTAGCCTGGGACAAAAACAAGATAGAAGAACTATAATTTGTTTTTAAATCGAGAGGTATTTGACTTGTCCTCTAATTGAGTGCATGATGCAGTTCACAGAGTATTGAATACATGAAAAAGAAAATCCTCAAAGGGTTGTGGGAGAACAACTGGAATTGATAAAACGAAAATCTGGCAGACTGAGGTCTGATTCTGGCAAAACTGGGATATTACAATTCTGTAAATGTTCAGAAAAACAAATTAATAAACCGAATAGAGACACAGTTTGGATTCTGATACCACCATGCAATTAAAAAGTTGTAATATAATCTCACACTGGATCATACTGCTTCCAGCCATAATAACCCCATTAAAATGATGGGACAGTTGTGGTGCCTTTATTGCATCCTTGTATATTTATAAAAGCAGATTTAAACAAACTTGGAGCGACTATTACAGGGTAAAATCCTAGCTCTTCAAGCAAAAATCCTATTCATTTAAACAAGGTTTGAGCATTGCTGAGGCCTTTAATAATACCTATCACTGGTAAAATAAAAACAAATAAGCAAACAAAAAACCCCCCCATCTACATCATCTCCAACCTGTTGTCATTTCTCCATAGCTTCACAAAAGAAATTAATTCCTTCCAGAAGCTCAGTGAAAAATCTTATTGCAAGATACAAAAAGCAAAGAATGCTGTAAAATGAAGTTGAAATTTCATTTGTAACATTTGCTAATAGTTAATTTTCTCATAATGACCTCCTCTGTACATTCTACCAAATGAAAATCATCACATCCAATAAGATGCATCGATCAGAAAACAAACAAAAAGTATATGCTATCAGCATGTGTTTTGCTTAAGGGTATGCAAATATTTGCAAAGAAGTCTTTGCATCATCATCAAACAAGCACAGAATATTTTAAAAATCCAGTAAAATTCTAAATACCCACAGCTGTCCTCTGTCATGTGTCACCTTTTCCTTGTTCCCTTAAAGTGAAACTTTTGCAGTGGCCCCAGCACAGAACCAAGACTCATCTTCAAATGAACTAACCCAGCAGCTTGCAAGGCTTCTCTGATGAATGTTGAGTCTATCAGGGACCAGATCACTCTGCACAGCACATCCAGCAGCTCCCACAGCCCTGCATTGGCATCTGGCACGAGTTGAGAGCTATTTGCAGTGTACACTGAAGCCCACTCTAAGAGCAAAACCACTGGTTCAGTCCAAAAGCATCTCAACGCTTATTAATCAAAAAAGCAATTTTAGAATTTGACTTCAAGCAAACAAAAGGAGAACCAGTTAGGTGATGTGGAGCATTGTGGGGGGTTTGCATCCAACACAATAGAAAAAATTAAGAAAATCCCTTCAACATAAGAGGAGAAAGTGAGAGCACACCAGTCTATAAAACATGCTTCAGCTGACAGCCCAACTTCTTTGCCAATGACAATTCTACATCAAAAATGTGGGCCATAGAAAATTGAGCCTTGCTGGCCTTTAAATCAGAAAACAAGGCATCCAGTATGAAGTAAATTAGTTTAATTGCCCATATGTTATAGATACAATAGCAAGTTGAGGTCCTGTGTAAGTGAGGCATTCCAAAAAGTAAGAGGAAAGACTCAGTCCACCTGCTGAGTACTAAAAGCCCAGTGAGCACTAAAATCCTCTGGCCACTAATCCCTTGCCTTTCTTCACTGAATTTCTTTACTTTTATCACTCTCATCCTGAAAAGAGAAATCTCCTTGATTCCTGGCAAATCAGAAAGGCTCCAACAGTACTAATAGTAAATATTTCATGGCCAGGGAACTGCTAACCTGGGGTCTGAGTCAACCTCACCATTCAACACAACCAGCCTGGTTCAGACCAAAGAGCCCTGTAAGCCATGGTCCTCTCCTGATAGCAGACAACAGGATGCCTAGGGAAAGAGATTTAGAGGAGTACAAGTAATAACCTCCAAGGCTGCAGTGGATCAGAGATTTCCTGAGCCAGACATATCTTTATATTGCATTTTTATTTACTTTTAGATAAATGCTGCTGTCCTGCAAGAGCTCAAAAAATCATGGGACCAGGCACGGCTTGCTACTAGACAGGGTAGATGTAATATGTTTTGGAAGGATGTTGTCCAAAAGAAATTACTCTTTTAGAGATACCAGATAACATGTTAATATTTTCTTTTGGAAGTAAATTTCACCAGCCACAGAGAAGCCCCAGCCCTCATTAAATGGTCAAAGCAAAAGGAGAAAGAGGAAAAGTTATGCATGTGGACAGTAACAAGGACTGCAAGTAAAGGTAAAATCCCTTTTTTTCAGACTGCAAACAGAGAAAATTTGGGGGCTAGTAGGCTGCATATGGAGGTGTAGGTGTTACTGTTGGCCAGCAAAGGGCTCACATTGCCAGGAACACGCAGGTCCTGCAGCTGGCTGGGAAGGACCTCTTTCCAAAGAGGACAGCAGGCATGTGGAGAGCATTACTCAGCTGATCAGCAGGAAAACTGCCAATGGAAAGAGAAACTTTCCTTCTCACAGCAAGAAAAGCAAAAAATCTGGGGGCATTTCAGAGAACTGCTGATGGAAACAGATGGAGATGCTGGCCAAGAAGTGGAAAGGCCTCAGATAGCAGAACATCCTCTGGGAGAGAAGATGCTGCTGAGGGTTATGGGGACAGTCTGCCCTAGAGAACCAAGCAAGATCCTTGCTCTGAAAAACTCAGCACTACCAGGGCCTTCCTTTTCCTTGTTTGTTGATTCTGTGTTCATTTCTTCACTACTCCATTCCTTTTTAGATGGAAGCAGCAGAAAAAAAATTAAAGAAAAATAGAAGACAACTGAGCTGCAGCTACCATTTGTGCAAAGAGTAAAGGCAGGGTCATAAGAAATGGTTGAAAGTCATTACTACATGGATTCAGAGTCCTTCAAGCCTTCTTTGCTGCTTGTCTTTTGGGAAGTTACTAATGCCATGTTCACTTCTCTGTTACGAAGACACTGAAGAACAAGTAAATTATAAAACTGATCAGAAGGTCCTTCAGATACTCCTGGAGATTGGAAAGTAAGTATGGTTGGTTTTGTTGTTCTTTTGGGTTTTTTTCTGTAACAATTTCAAATACAAGCTTATCTTCGAAGAAAAATGCAAATTTAGCCTACAAGCTACCCAAAATTTTAAAGAAATTTCACGTTACCAGTACATGTAAAAGACACACTGGTACCACATATAAGAATGGCAAGTTTCCTCAAACAACTTTTATTTATCTGCCATTGGACACAAGGGGGTACAATTTTGCAATGTTGTGGATGATGGGGTACTTGATGGTCAGAACCCAAGACCTTCAGGCTGGTGAGCAGCTTGCCAGAACAGAACCATTCCTAACTCATCCATTAGGTGGTGCTCCAAGAGAACCAACAGAGGAAGCTTTGCTGCTCCTCAGAATCTCCAGAAGGAGCAGAAATATGCTTAGCTTGATAGGCTCCAAACTATGGTAGCAGAAGTTGGACCCTGGCTCGCACACGTTTGGGAAACAATTTAATGTATGAATTTCCCCTCTTGAATGGGTAAAGTCTCTGAAAAGCACAATGTTTACATTGCTTCTCCTTAGCACTTCTGTTGTTCATTAGGTACTGGATTAGAACTTCAATATTCCTCTCTCATTCTGAACAAGACAAGCAAGAGTAAATAAATACAACAATTGTGTATCTGTGGTAACCAAATTAGCAAAAATTTCATTCAGCATACTGTCATTTTGCATTCAAAGGTTTTGTAAAGCTTTCTTATGGCAGCAGTTTGTAAACATCTTTCATTCTCTAATTCTGTACAAATGTAAGCAGATAAGGAATAAAAGTACTGTTTATGCTGTCAGCCAGCTCTACACTGTTCAAGGTCCCCCCAAAATACTACACTGGGAAATCATAAGCTAGGAGTCTAACATATAAATAAGGCATTCCAACAATTTACCCAGACAGAATAATAAGAGGGACAATATCTCCTCTCATCTTTATCCCCACCAGAAACATATGAAAACCATGCAAAAAATATTAACAGCAGCCAATAAGCTGCATAATATGTAGGCTCTGGCCTTGCAACTCAGGGTGTGCAGAACTGGTTACTGGAGATGGCCAAAGACTGGGATCACAAACTCCATCTTCAGACATGTTTTTATAGCACACCTCAAGATTAGGGCTTGATTCCTGCTGGTACTTTGAGGTCTTCTACATCTACCAATGTCAGTGAAAAACTAGGATACTCAGCTCACATTAGTGACATTCTAATACAAGGAGAGACTGGAGAAGAGGCTGGGGAGTACTCATCCCTTTTCCTCCAACCAGGGTCAACAACAAAATGGTAAGGACAAACAGCAGATTTAAGGGAAAAACCTGTCTTGTCCTTCCATGTCACCTGTGTCACCTCTGACACCCTCTGGCAAATGGAGAGAAGAACCTGGTACAGACTGAATCATTGCTCTCCATCCTGGCTGAACCAAGGACATCTTCCTCGCTTGCATCAAGCTTGGATGTGAAAAGGTCAAATGGCAGAGATATTAAAAACTCAAAGGTAAAATATTATCCTAAAAGAAGACAGCACGAGCTCTGCTAACATGTCAGAGATGTGCAATTGAAAAATCCTTCTCATATGAACAGTCCTGTCCTATGAGATTGTAGCCACTCACTCTGTATTACTTTCTTCCTGAAGTGCTATCCTGAAACTATTTGGGTTTTCTTTCCTCCCCTAACCTTTTCAGAAGGCTCTCTGCTTTGGTAGTCAGGTTCCTCTTTCAATTTGACCAAGTTAACACATGGAGAGAGTACAACCACTTGTCCTGGGGCCAAGATTGGTTTACAGCTAACATGGGGTTTCTCTCCTTACTGGTTGCCATCCCAGATGAGCACAGAGCAGACACAGCACCTCTCAGCCTATCTCACCCTGTTCCACTTTCAATACAGGTGCCTCAGGCTGTGTATATTGCTCCCAAGGAGAGCTCAGGGCTGTCCTGAACTGCCATGTTCTCATTTCCCAAGAAATAACTCTTGCAAATCCTCAGGTGGCTACATTTATTGAAACCCTTACACTTCCTGCAAGTCTTTTGGAGTTTTTCTCATTAATAATTGTCTTAATTACAGACATGCCAGCTAATATGTGTGCTTTTCTCTCCTGCTCTGCAAGGGCAGCTCATCTGCACACAAAGTCACCATTGTTGATGGACAGAGAGTGAGGTTGGAGCCAGGAATTTATGAGGTCTTATCCCCAGCCTGCCAGTGGCCTTCCGTGTGGCCTTGGAAGAGAAGACTAAATGTCTTTGTTTTTTTAGCTGTAAAATGGGAAAAATAATCTTTATTCATGCACCCCAAAGAGGCGATGAGAGGATTTTATGCAGTGCTCAGGGTTTAAATGTTTCCAAACAACTTTTATAATAACCAGTCAGGGTTTTTAAATGCATTCTCAGCTCATCTCTTGCCACCTCCTCTGCACTTGGTGAGAGTGGTTGCTTTGCTTATTCCTCTGAGCATTCTTCAGCTAGCTGGATTACAGAGCAGTTAAACCAAAATAGATCTAAACTGAATAATTTGCTCAAATGTTGAATTAGATTCATCTCAAATGTATCTGCAGTTTCCAAAATTTGGAACCACTCTTCCTACAACTGAAGTCAGAAAGGCAGAAGTGAGCCAGCCCATCTTTTTCCCATTTGAAGAAAAATGCACAGCACATACCCTGTTTACTAATTTGCAGTATCCCATTGCATCAAAAAGCCTGGGACTTTGGGAGTCAATGTAAAGAAAACACAGAGAAATATACGATAGCTTCCAAAGCCACCACGGATACGGAGCAGCCTTTGCAGGATGCATTTTTCTATCCTACTGATGGAATACGCAATGAGCAGTCAGCAACCAGACATGGGTGAAGCCTTCACATCAGCCCCTCTCGTACATCAGATAACATAGGTCATTTGTCTGAATCACTAAGAGAAAACCAGGGAGTCAGGAAAGAGCTAGTGGCTTCAGCACACCTTCCTCAGACACACATTGCCCTCTCCTTGAACCCCCCAGCCAGCCAGCACCTAAGCTTGATGTTCCTTAGCAGGTCTCGACCTGCCATGCCCTCGGTCAAAGTTCAGAGGTAATTACACAAAGTGTTAATTCAGTAAAATTCTTTTGAATTTGCCCCTGAAGTAATTTCAACATATGATCACCAAGGAACCTCTTCTATCTTAACAGGACAACTAATGCAACTATTGGAATTATTGAAACATCTGAACATACAGTTGTCTATGTTGGAAAAGAATAAAAAGTAAGTACATTTCAAGGAATGGAGTACCTTCAAGTAAGAATCAATGGAAGGCTGGTTGCTCTGCAGCTCTAGTATTGTCCATGTTATTCTTATCAACAGATGACATATTGTATAAAACAATATAATCCTCTTTAAAAACAAAACCACAATAAAATAGAAGGCTGCTCAGGGGTGGAGAATTTGCAATGGTTCAGAGTGCTGTCATAAACCTGATGCTGATTGTACATCCTCCATCAGTTACAGAACCATAATGTAATAATTTTGATTATTTAAATTACACCCCTGATAAAATATATAAATTGCCTACAATGAAGCAAATGAATCTAAAGATATTAGCTTCATGCTTTCAAAAGAAATGCTTACTCAAACAAGACTGGGATTTTCACATCATGAAGCCAACCAGGCTGCTTCATTCATGCACTGCCTTAACTTGTACACATGCCTTTCCTTTTATTATGTACTTTGAATGCATATTTGTAAAAATTGTTAGGGCTAGTGTAAAATATTGAAGTGGCACAGTAAAATATTGAAGGCTTTGTTCTAATTTCTCAGGTTCAGAAAGAAAGAACCATACACCTTTTTTCTCTGCTTTTCTACTGTTAAATAATCCCAACCTGCTGCAGAGAAACCTACTCACCTTCTACACCCCGATACTACTCCTCTGAACAGAAGCTTTAAAAATGTGAACATTAAAAAATTTATTCTTATACAGCCAGGGCATGCAAGGCTCCACACAGCCAGGTAGAGGAGCTCTGAAATGACACCTTTTATATTCATCTTTTTTCAGAAAGCCCTAAATTGCCATTCGTGTAAGTAAGAATCAGATAGAGAAATGCAAGAAAAATTATCATCATTGTCATTTAGGAAAAGCTTGTGATACTAGAATTCTTACATTTTTATGCCCTGCTGAAGCCAGCAGGATAACTCAAGAATTAAAATATCACCCACTGCAGATTAGGGATCCAGAATCCAGAAGTATCCACAAGCAGATTACACACTGCTACCTGCAATGGTGATTTTTGTGATGTGGTCAAAGACCCAACAAGAAGTGAAGGCTTCCTTGCTCAGTCCCACTCTCCTCTCTAAAGAAGATTAATATGAAATGAGTAACTTCCAAGTTATCAATGGACAACACTTTATTCTTCATAAGAAAATCAGGATTGTGAAGCTCTACCATAGCTACTCTGACATCAGAAAATAGCAGAAGTTAGAGTTCAGACTACTGGTACAGATCTATAGAGCTAAGGATGGACACACATAACAATTACAAAATATTTATGAGGGAAGGACAGCAAAGAAGTGACTGGCCCATGAGTTAATTCTGCTGGCTTCTACCATGACTGCAATATCAGAATTCTTTGAGAATTATTAGTCAATCTGCAATCCTTCAAATTGCTGTCATTAAAACAATCACATGGATATTTCATTTATTTTGTAACTTAATGTTAACTACACACACTGTGGACTTTGGATCACAAAATGGCAAATGTGACCAGAGCATTAAAATCATATGTCCTCAACTGAAGTCTTTATCACCATAGTTGAAATGCTTTTCTCTTTCCATGGAATTTGATGTTGACTTGGCAAAACCAGGACACAGATACTGAGCACTTCAATACTTTTGAAAACCATTTAGCAATTCATTCCTCTTTACCTGAGCTTTGCCTGGAGACTAAACCCTTCCATAGAAATAGCAAAAGAACACTTGGTATTCTTGATTATGGATTTGCTCTGCAGAGCTCTTGTCTTCTGACCCCTGTCCCACAGAACTTGCACTTAACTTTAAGCACATGTGTAATCTCACTGATGCTAAGCCCAAGTTTAAATGAGTTCTTGGAAGGAGGCTCTTGCCTTCAGCATCTTGCAGAACTGATCTTGTGTTCATTGCTACTCACATACAATTCTAGCAGACCACCTCATGTTTCCTTTAGGAACTAACATGTTCAGTCTGTTTCATGGGTTGTTCCAAACAAATTGGTAAAGATAGACTGCCACAGCTAAGCAGCAACTTAAAAAGACACATAGAAAACCCGTAAGAAATTGAAATAATTTGAAATGTGAACTCCAAATGATAAACAAATACATAGAAACATAAAAGTTTTTTATATTCATAGACTGGTAAGGACAACATATGAATTAAATAAAAACCCGATAAATGTCACCAGTAATTATGCTATTCATAAAAGAATATATCCTCCATTTAAATTAACCTTTACTTACCTTGCCATAGCTCAGCAGAATTATCCTCACCAAGACAACGTTAATGTGAGCACCCAGGGACTCATCATGATAAATTTCATTAACCTGCAAAAGAGTTCAGCATTTTAACCATGGTGTTGGCAACATGTAGCTATGAAAGCAGTGATGCAGCCGTTTCTTACATTTTTTTATGTACTGTCATTAAGTCAAAGATTACTTTGTGATCATATGGAAAATGGGGGAAATTCCACCAATGCAAGAGGGGATGTTTTCTCTTCTGAAGTCTGCTGTATACTCTCAACAGGCCATAATCCAGGATATCATTTAAAACCAACACATCATCAGAGAACTCAAGACTGTGCATAAGAAAGGGAACAAGTGAGTAGTGGGACAAGACATCACTCCTGAAAATAATTTGTGAGATCAGCTCCATCTGGGACCCATCACTTCATACTGACATGAGGATATCCCTCCCACAAAAAGCATGGCTGGCCACATGGTCTGGCTTTATTGTGTGTCAAAACTAATCAGTGTTGAACTTTGCAAGCAGAACAAAAGTTACAAAAAGCCAGCAAAATAAAAACTGACATCTTTTTTTATACTAGAGCTACATAACTGAACATGTACATGGGCAAATCACCCTAGAAACACTAAAAAGAGCACTGTAAATATTTAGAGTGGAGAACTAAATGTGAATGTATAAGGATTACTTAGGAAACACTGCTACAAGAAAGGTAGGCAAATATTAACTGTTAAAGAGGTTGATTTTGGTATTTGGTGATGAAAGACTACATGAGACGCAGCCAAGTGGCAGAAGTTTAGCTTTACAAATTAGAAAAGGCAGATGAGATTCCCTGAAAGGCACATGTCTTTCCCAACACCTCTTTCCCTTGGTAAAGGTTGTACCAAACTGAACTGCTGTGCTGGCTGTTTTATTGCTACAAAACAGATTCACTACTACAAGCGAATAAGTAACTTTCAGAAATCCATTCATTAAAAATATAGTAAATAATGCCCTGTTTAGTCAACCAGCCCTAGTTTCAATGGCGACCCTTAATGTCTGTAAAAATCATTAAACCGAAATACATTTGTGTAGGTTTTGCTGAGCAATGCCCACTGGCATATAAAGTGAATTTTAATTCTTTTTATCATCATTTTTGGAAATAAGTGCCTCACTTTATGCCTGGTAGAGGTCCAAGTTTTCAAAAGTCCTGGACATCCTGTACTGATGAATACCAAACACGTGGCTGAACCACAGCTCCAGGAACACACCCTGCAGGGCATCTGCCTGGGCACCTGGGGAACATGCTGTGGGATGCCCGGGATCCAGGCTCATTACTGGCTGATGAGCAGATCCTTGACTGGAAAAAGATGGTGAGGAGCCTGTGGCTATGACTGGCTTCAGGGGCCACTATTTTCATTGCAGTGTGAAGCAGCTAATCTGCTCAGATCTGCTTTGTAAACAATACACCACTGGAAATTAGATCAGCTCTAAATAAGGCTTTAGAAGACTAACTTCATATTCCTGTATTTAAAAGAAATCTTTTACTTTGAGGACCACTACTTAACACAGATTATAAAGAGGTAAGATATAAACACACATTTTGCTTTGCAAAAAATTTTTCAACCAGGATAAAGACTCTTGTGTGTTAATTTGCCTCACCCTTTGTGTAGTGGGAAGAGAGCACACACACCAAGGATATGAGGCTGAAATAAGCTGTAAATTACATATACATGAAATGAGCACTGAACAAAACCTCCTGTGTATAGAGGACAATAAACACAGCCTGTAAATAAGTATTTAATTAGTTGATAAAGCATAATCCAAATTGCTGCACACCGCTCTCTCATTAACTTCCAGAATTTAAGCTAAGCCTCTTTTAACAATAGTTGGGTAACAGAACAACCATATCGCTGTTGCATGCCAGAACAAAACTTGGCATGAAAACGTTGATGGAACAGAATTGAAACACTGGTTGACTGTTCATGCAAATGACATCTAACAAACAAACTGTGAATGAACAGAAAAGCACAAGCACTGTAAAAAGCTGCCTGGTTCTCTTGGGATACTGGGTTTTCTGCAAGACAGTGGGTCAATTCAAAGCTCTGGGTCTTGGTTTCATTAATAAGGATGAGTCCAGCCCCTCTTCACACAGCAGCTGAATTGAATCCTTTGCGCCTTTCTCTAAGCTAAACTGTGGCTTTCCTGGTAGTGTCTCACTGCACAGAGATAATACACTGAAAGAGATGCCTCTTTTTTTTTAAAGCGTGGCCTAAATTGCACCTATTTGTTTCTGGAAGTTATTAAAGATCCAAGATCCAAGGGACTGAGTTCTGTACTCTCATGAAAAGTGCACACACCAAAAGTTCACACACGCCTCCACAATCCCTAGCTCAGATTCTCCATATTTCCACCTGCTCCTTCAATAGGAAAGCAGATTTAAATTCATTGTATGGGACACGAATTGTCCAATGAACCTGTGGAATCAGAGAGCTCCAGGCTGTCATTCAACACAGCTGCTGAAATGTTTGTTTCAAAGCAAAAAGAATCAGACAATGGATATATATATTCAGAAGTCTGCATAACAAATATACACAGATGTGAAAACCTTTACATGATACTTTTCCATGCTGCATCTCCAGGTATTTCAGTAGGACATCCCATTTGCATTTCTATTTAAAGTTTCTCTTTAGAAGTCAGGCTGGCACAAATTGGTGCTACATAAGAAAAACAAAGACTTGTTTTTGTTTCTGTTTTTTTATTTCTGTCCCTCTCTGCTTATTTTATTATACTTCTGCCCTGAGCATATTTCACGTCAGCACAGTAAGCATGTAGAATACATTAAAAAAAATAAATAACTAAAGACAAGCTAAGCATCTGTGAGATGTGTAACGAGTCATAAAAGAAGCATTGCAGTTTTTATTATTGAGCAAAGTGAGGCCGAGTCCTAGAAGGGAAATTTAAAAGCTGCTCTAACACAAGAAATAATAAGCTGTTTAAGTAATAAGCAGTAATAAACTAGCCCGTAGTTTTGCTAGTCTTGGTGTAGAGTGGGTTACCTGCTGGTACAGCTGGCAGGATTTTTAGGGAAAGTCAGGTGATCCCCTGAATCTCTAATTAAACCAATGAGCAATAGGAGAAAGAAGCATCTGCATATTCTGCCAAGTTGTCGTCAAACTCATTCATGCAGTTTGAAGGGGCTCCCAGCCTTGCAAAGTCTGTTAGAATCAAAAGCCAGCCCACTTCATCACAGCACAGCTCCATCCCACTGAACCATAAATCCTGAGAGCTCATCCCAAGGCTCAGCCTCTGCAGCTCCGGGCAGGGCAGTGAGTGGCTGGGTGAGCACAGCTCCTGTGGGCTGCCCGAGCACATCCCCCCCCAGCAGACATCTCAGTGTTTCAACCTCTGGCTACCATCAACTTCAGACACATCTGACCCAGCTCCAGCAGCCATCAGAGAGCATCTCTAACCACTCGGAGAGGGCACAATATGAAAAGCAGTTTATGCATCTGGCTTTTCAGCCGCCACAAATTGCTGATCCATTCAACCCAATTAGACTGCTCTTTGATCACCCAGCACCCTTACGTAACTCCTGTTGCAGAACTCCTGATGGCTACGTGCTCCCGGGCAAAGGACTATGTGTGGATTTTGCCAGAGTGATAGCAGAGGAGCTGGAGAACATCAAGGCCTTCCCCATGGGATGGCAGAGCTCATGGCAAGCCATTGTTTGAGCCCAGCCCGAGATGCAGCTCATTCAACAGATTGTAATTATCTGCAGCAAAGCCTCAGTGCCTAGTGGGCACCCAGTGACTGTCTATTTCTGTAAGAAACTTCTGGTTTAAATTACAGAATAAGAACCAGAAATGTCATGGTGGATACTAAGCACAAACTTTTGTGATCTGACCCTCCTAAAAATGTTCCCCTCTCACTATTTCTCTGGGTTCCCGCTTCAAACAACGCTATCCTCTTCAATTTTCATCACCTCCTTTATGCTTCTGAAGATCCCAAACTAACATTTCTAACATTCCCAAAGCTTCATCTTAATCCCCCAGGGATAACTTTACATCAGTTCCTTGGGTGGATAAACTATGGTCACATAGAAAGTCATCAAGCAAAATTCAGGGCTCCCAGTCTCCCTTTTTACTCCTTACAAGGCATTTCCTCAATATTTTAGAGGGGAACTCTTTTCTCTGAAATCTTTGTTGAGTGTCACAAGGAAAAAAAGAAACCACACAACACACATGAACTTAAAGTTCATACTGTGATCTCAGATTTGGAAAACATCTATCATGCTGCCCAAAACCACAGGCAACAGGCAGTTTTAGAAGAGCTTGGCAATGTATGTTGCAAAATGGAGATAAGAATCTGGCATTTTGCATGCAAACACAATTCTGAGTCCTGATTTACCTTCCCTCGTGTGAGAGGCAGTAGATGTTACCAAGTCCAAGTTAGCTGCTTCTGATCAAAATGAAAAACATTCCCCAGAGCAGATGTGTTGGCAAGGCACTAGGCAGCTTCGTGTTACAGGTCTCTATCTCATCTTTGACTGTAACGTTGGCTTTAGAAAGGTCGTAGACTTTGTTTTCTGACTTCATGACTAATTTATTTTTCTTAGTTCCTCCCTCAGGCTCTTGGAACTCCTCATTCTTGCTCCCAAACCACTGCTCTGAGATTTTTCTCTAAACACTGTAAATTACCTTTGCAGCAAAAGACTCAGTATTTTTCTGAATTACTGTCTCGAGATTACTTTAATAAAATCAACTATAGTGTCATAAAATAATAAAGCAAATTCATTTATTATAATAATACAAGGGATAGGGGTGTGGTGTCAATGCAATAAATATGGTGATCTCTTAAAATCCAAATGGTTTGGTTAAGAGAAGCAGCCAAAATTTGAAAGCTGATACCAATTATCCACAGTCCATCACACAAACCACACTGCCACAACTCAAAAGACCCTGACTGCAAGCTTCACAGATAAAGTTCATGTAAGCGTTTGAAGTAGGGGAAAATTTTTAAAACTTTTGACAGTAACTACCCTCTGCCTCAAGGATGGTACCAAGATTTGTGTGATGCTCTATGCTATGTCCAAGAGGGCAGCAAGACAGAATCCAGTTAACAACAATGAACAATACTCACCTAATTGACACTGAGAACAATACTCATGTGAAAGTGAATAAAACCTGCAAGATTTCAGAGAGGGTATTTCCTTTGGGACCTCCTGACTGCCCCTCCACATGTACAACTTCAATTGTAACATGGCAATCAAGATAAAGAATAAAAATTATCTCCTGAGGCTTCATCCATCACAAACTGTTCTTCTCACTAGTCACAGCTACTGGTTTCTAAAGAACAGTCTAAACATGGAGTTAACTCACATACATATATTTAAATTTTCAAACAAGTTGTGATTCAGCTACTGACAGCTGAAGTCTAGAGTTAGTTTCCTAGAGTTAGGTCAGATTTGAAGTACACATATGAGAAATAATGACTCTTGGTTCTTATGAATTACTTAATTTTTAAAAAATCCAGTCAATTCTCTCTTACTGAAATATCCTTCCTGTCTTAAAAAAAAAAAAAAGCAAGCTTTCTAGTTTAAAAAGCATGATTCTCAATATGGGATGAACCATTATTTCTAAGCATTCAATCATCACTTTCTTTTTAACAGCTGGAATTAGACATGCTCTTGGGTTTTCATCCAGCTGCCAGTTAGGAACCAATGGCATTTCTGCCCTTTCCTCTCATTAGGGACTTGCTGTTCTGTACCTGCAGATCTTCAGCCCTCATCAGACAGAGAAATGAAAGCAGAAATCTCATCTATAATAGTAATATCATGTACATCCAATTAAAGAGGACAGATAACATATTCAAAAGTACCTCAGGGCCACAATTTCAAAGACATGTGTAGAGCTGAAAGATACAGGTGAAAGACTCCAGGGACTTTCCAAAGCCCCCAGCTGCAAAACTCCCATTGATTTCAGTTATTCAATTGAGAAGTTGTTTAATGGATTTGTTCTGGAGCTGAAGTTTCACTTAAAGTCTGGGAGAGAAATAATCCCATGGGCTTATTAGTAAAACTGAGTCTCACTGATTTCAAAGGCAGGTAAATGACTAAATACTTAAGTAAATCTACCCCAGAATGAGGCATAAAATCCTATATTGGGTTTATCTGCCTTTGAAATAATGGAATTTATCAACCTCGAGGGGATAGCTTTTAGCATCATAAACATTTTGGCCATACATCCACCACACAGATTTCATATAGGCTAACCCCAATATACTTCAATATCACATCTTTTACAGTAAAGGAATTGAAAGGACTTTTGACCCCTTTTTGCCCATGGAATCAAAACCTGTATATACTCTGCAGACAAATTATTGCAAAAAATATACAAGGATGACAATTGCCAGTACTAGAAAATTAAGTAATTGAGGAACTGGGGACTAATGAGGAAGAAGAAAGACCAAGGATACAAGAAGCAACTAAAACAGGGGCCTCACTGGGGAAAAAAGCCAAACTAAACAAAACCACAAACAAACAAACAAAACCCACAAAAAACCTCAAACCAAACAAACAAAAAAAAACCCCAAACCAAAACAACCTCAAACCAAAAAACCCCAACACACTATTTGAAGAGAAGAACATGAAAGTTGAAGACTTGAAGTCAAGACAGTCAAAACCAATACATTTAAAACCACTTGAAATTGAGTTTATTTCATCCGACTTCGCTATTTGGAATGGCTGAAATGTAAGATAACATATTCTACCTCTGCCTCTTTGGGAAGTCGGTTTTGAAGAGATTCATCCTGGATGTAGCCTTAAACACAGGACTGCAGAGGCTGAAATATTCACCAGAATCACTCCTTCATGCCCAGCCAGTCAACTGTACTGGTGAGCCCCAGCTCTGCTGCTTTTCCACAGCAGGCAGCAAATGTCCTGCTAAATCCTGGAAACTATTTTTAAGAGGATTATGAAATGATCAGAGAATTTCAGCCCTGGGGCTGTCTACCACCAATGCTCACTATTTTAGCTCAATAACGTCCATTCAGTACCCTGCTCTTCTTCCCAGAGGATCCTGCAGGGAACATCATTTGTTTCCCAAATAATTCTCAAATGTCATTTCTAGCCCTGCAGTTTTCGAGTATTTCCCAAACACTTGTATGAGGAGATGCGAGATACCCTGTTTCTTTTAGCTTTCTTCTTACTGAAATTAAATTACCTTCAATGTTCTTGAGTAAATTACAGAGCTGCATGATACTGCTCAAGTATCTCTCCTCTATTGCAATGCTCCTGCTTGCTATAAATATGAAGTTGATTTCTGCAATGTGGGGGCTCATGCTTGGAAATGCAGAGGACTGTGCAAGCTAATATCCTTCCCAAGAGAAAACACAGCATGACATACAAAAGAAAATGGTGCAAGCAAGAGGCAGCTGAGGGTGTCTAAGGCAAAAACAATAGCATGTTTTCCAGAGATGGACTGAATGTCCCACTGGTGCCAAGAAGAGAAAAGAGAAGATGTCAAGAGAAACCACAGTTTTTTGTATGAGGACATGACTGGAGGATGAAAAGAGGTGGCAAGAGGCCGAGCTCACTGCAGTGCAAGGGCTGGAGTACAGTCAGGAGATGCCTGGCTACAGCCCAAAGCGTTAAAAGTCCTCTGGCGTCTGTCACCATTTGTTTGGGAGTGATTTCATTTCAAATCTTTGGGATAAATATTAGCATTGCTATTCAAAATAGCCAGGACACCCAGCCCCTATTTTTTTTCTCACTTTATTGCTTTTAGGTGTGGACTGTAACACATCACTTAAGCAGCACAAAACAGATTAACTGAGTAAGTCATGGCACTAGGCTTGAAAAACTGTATTGTTTTGATTGGGTTGGTGGTAGGGTTCCACCCAGGATCCCTGGGAAAAGTTAATTAAGGACAACTGCTCACATGATCACACACAGTGAAATCAAGTAAAGTTAGGAGAAACAGCCATGCTGGGGCTTACTTCTGGGAAAGTGATTTCATGCCTCTAGGAGCTTGGGTATAATGGAGGATTCACCTGGGATTTATGACATTTTTGGAAACACAGAAATGCAATTATTTGATCACCCTCTTATCTCCAGAAAATACTTCCACTATTTAAAAAATTTACTTATTGTGCATTCTTTGATGTTATGCTTACTGCCTTGTTACTGTATGAAGCAAATTGATTACATCCATGACAGCAGCAGGGTACCCACAATCTGATGGTTATGGTAGGATCAGATTTATAAGACAGCTGGAATTTTTTGTAGCTCTCCTATTTCAGCTGCCCCCAGACCTACATATCCAATTAGAAACATACTGTCTCTAGAAGCTAGAGACCACAAGGCTTTTATATTGGGCCTATTTTCTACCAAAAAACCCCAACCAATCAACCAACCAAACCAAACAAAACAAAGCAAAGCAAAGCAAAAAGCTACTCACTGAGGTAGGAGAGAGGACAACTGGGAGTCACTGTAGGAATTTCAGTAAAGGACACCAAAGCAATGGTCTAGAGAGAAATACTCCTTATCTAGTGAAAAGAGGAAAAGCTGGAGGAGCTGCCAGCTGGAGTTACACTGCCAAGGGTTAGGAGAAATTCTGCATTGCAATGTCCCTCATCACAACATCTCCAGCATTGCCTGGTATCTGCAATAAAAAACTCCTCTTGCCTGCCTGTACAGGAGTAACACTTGGACAGCTGGAGAAAGGACTGGTTCCCATCATCCAGCCCTCTGCTGAAATAGAGACTCTAAACAGCAGCTGACTTTTGAAGGAGGAAAGAACAGGACAGCACTTACGACTGCCAAAGACTGTCCTGAACCTCTTTCAGAGGCCTTGGGGATTTTGATCTCCTCACATTTTGGACACAAAGCAAGGGATACATCTTCAGTCCTCAAAAGACATATTTCTACCTCAAATCTCTCAAAAGAACAACCAGTGCCTATGCCAGTAATTGCCTATGCTACAGCCCTGTGGGTACAGTTACACAGGCTGCACTTTCTAAACCACTTGCAGAGACAGCATGCATAAGAGTTGTTATTTCTTACAACTTGTGTCTTGGATGGTTTGCTAAAATTAGGAAAAAGTATATTCCAGAGCTGGAACATTTATAGCTTCTTTACCATTACTATATATTTTAATTCTTAAAAATAGAGTTAAGTGAAGTGATAAGTAAAGAGTCCTGTTTAATCTATTTCAGCCTGTTTGCCACATTCCAGGTTTGGCCTGCTTGGCTTGTTAATTTAGAGATGTATATAAACATCTGTTTCACTGTAGACTTTGCTTTAAGCCACAGAGGAAACAAACCACACAAATAAATGAAATTCACTATGTCATTTTTGTTAGAATACATGTATATCCAGTCATCAGAACAGACACCAAATACCCTATAATGCTAATGTTAGTGCAGATTTTTAACTATTTACAATACTGTTATAAAAAGTCAATGCAACTGAATTTATATCATACCAGGGATTTTCTTAACTTGTACTCCACCTCATATTTAAAGTAAAAAAACCCCGTGACATTCTGCACATTGTTTAAAAATGTAGAAAAGAAAATAACAAATTTCGTAACCTCAAAAATACATCTTGCAAAAAATTAATCCCAGACAAATGTACTTCATAGCCTGGATTTCTGTCCATGTATCTGCCTCTATGGTTTGCAAGGCCAAGAAGTCACCTACAGATGCTCATCCTCTTGACATGACTGTTAAGACTTTAGCAGCCATACTGCACTTGTCAAAACCACAGCAGACCTGTAATTTTTTACTTGACAATATTTCACTAAGGGCACACATTCATTGAAACTAAAGTTTTTACTGAGTGTGTATTATTGGTAAGATAATACTGTTCCAGATGAGAATGGGAAGGAAGAAAGTAGTCCCCAGACGAGTTCCCTATCAAAGGTGCTGCCACTCACTTCCATTTTTTGGTGAGAAGAATAAAATTTATTTTGATTTTGATCTGTAGCAGAGACAAATTTCCAAAACTTTATTTTTTCCCCACAATACAGAGTCCTTGATTGCTGATTGGGGTACTAGAGGGCTGCTGTGACAGCTTTGCTGATGTTTAGTAAGAAAAAGATGGTTCTTTCAAATATAATACTGTCTAGTATCTCTTTTCATTACTGCTGCACTATGTAGTCTGTTGCACAGACAATGGTCCTGAAAATTAAATGTTTAAGCAAGGAAACGTAAAGATGGTAGTCACGGAGTAAATACTAAATCAATTTAAGAAAGTTCAGTGATAGTACTGCATTATATTTTACTGCAGGGTGGAAAAGGAGTAGGTAGGTGGCCTGGGACCTGAAGTCATTGTTGTGGAATCAAAGAATTTAACTGAGTAATTTTAAAAGCGTATAAGCCAATCAAAGTTTCTAATAGAACCTTATTTGAAGAGAGGTCTCCAAACCATGTTTTTCAGCAGGAAGCTTAGGTTAAGGGAATATACACCGAAAACATAATTACTTTCAAGAGACTGAGCCCCTGACCCTGTGCCCCCATCCACCAAAGCACATAAGCAGCATTTAGAAAATGTGAAGAGTCCCACAGACAGCTTCTACCTTGGCCCCTTTTTCTTCTTTTTCTTCTCCTCTTTTGGCTCTCTGAAAGTGGCTTGGATTTTCCTCCTAGAATTATTTTCTCTCATGCCATGAGAAAAATCTGTTACGTCTTACCCAAATGACTAAACCAACCTACATTCAGTGTCCTCTTATGGCCTCCCCGTAGCGCAGTGAGTGGGGTTGTACTCACAATGTTCATCAGGGTCAGCAGGTACTTCTGAACGTGTTCTTTCCCATGGAATTGAACAACTGAATCATCAACCCCCAGAAGGACTTCAATGTTGTAATCATCATCGTCTGCCACGTGCCTTCGGTCCCGCTGCCTCGATCTGTGCACCTGCCCTTCAATCAAGTCCAAAGCGCTGTCGAGACTGTCCAAATTAGTGAGGTTAGCTGCTGAAACCAGACAAACAAATGAGTTATCAGTCAAGAGAGGTCTGGGCAGATCTCAGCTAAGCTGGTATAAATTTAAAGAAGTAGGGTTTGTTATGTTCTGTGTGTTGGTTGAACAGCAATAGTTTCACTTCATGTCAATTTAATATTACCTAAATGAGAGAGCAATCTGACTCGAGAGATTTTTGCTTTGCAGTAAAAGCATTACTTTCTAGAAGGTAATGTTGCATAATAAATACAAGCCCAAAAGTATAGCAAGTCATACCAATATCCTGATGAGCCAAATGATGCTGTTTGCAGCAAAATACTTGTTGCTTTCAAGTACTTGTAACAAAAACACCATTCAGTGGTCTTGTGCTACCAAGGATATCCTCCAATTCACAACCACAATTAAAGACAGACATCACACTTCAAAATCTGATCTTACTGCCCACAGAATCCTATTTCAAGGCAAGTGCAGCTGCCAATATAAACCTTTTAGACCCAGGCAGGGAATAAAAATCCAAGTCCTATTGCTCCAGCACATTAGTGTCTTTCCTAGATACACACATACAATTCAGCAATAGTAACATGGATCCTCTTTGTTGTTACAACTCAGAAACAAATGAGAGATATGAAATGAATTAATTTAAAGCTACATTCAGTAAATTTTTTAAAGCTTTTCATTCGTCATTTACACTTTTTCATGTCACTTTGCTTTACTGTACGTCAAAGACCAAACCACCAGACACGAGAGTAACCAACCTTATTACTAGGGATTTCTAACAGTGATTGTGATGTGAAAAGCACATTTTGTGACAGGATGGCATACAGTTAATGCAGCACATAGGTACTAAAAATTATTGTGCAAATATGGGATCTTCACATTTTAACTCTATAGAATAACAATTATTAGGATTAATATAATAATAATAATTATAGTATTTATTTTTTGCATTGCAAGAGGCATGGAAGCCCAGAGAATCTCTTGATTTTAGAGAATGTCAGGAAAAGACTTTCTCAGAGAGGTGAAGAAAGGCAGTGAGACTGTTGTGGCTAGATTAAAGTGCTTAGTTCATAGAAACATAATAGGAAGCAAAGGGAGGAAGCTAAAGCCATCACCTTCAAAGCAGAAATAAGAAACAACTCTTGGAAATGTTTCAAAAGTGGATCTTCCATCTTCATTTATTGAAGTTTGCACATCAAAACTGACTGCTTGGGAAGGGATGAATGAGTCACCAGACCACTGGGCCCATTACAAGGATGTCTGTGCTTTTACCTTAAGATCACTGCCTCAGGCTGCTGTTTCAGCAGGTCCTGGGCAATGTGCAGCCTGAGCAGACCCCTCCATGGTGACAAGGATGTACCAACCTCCCCAGCCCTCACCTCCATGTTCCTCCCTGTCCCATGCTTTAGGCCATGCCTTGTGTGGTGAGATTCTTATCTCTGTACCTCCTGGATGAGATCTTCAGTGGAAGGACAGTGCTCAAAGACATACTTGCATCACTTCTCCACCAAGCTCAAGCACATGCTTGTCATGAAAGCCAGAGCTGCAGGCCACCACACTGCACTGGTGGAGCTCCCATCACTCACCAGATGGACAGAAGACCCCATGCAGTAGCCCTACATCCCCATGGAGTCACAATGTCCTTCTCCTGGAAGGGCAGCATTTAATACAGTTAATAAACACAACCACCATGTTCTCATTGCCAGCCTCAAGGCTCCCAGCAGCTTCTGCTCCAGGGGCTGCAAGTTTTTAAAAATTAGTTTGGTCAGAATCGATGATGCAGCATGAAAATTCACTCTTCATGCAGAGCCCAGCTGTTGCTCCCAGGTTTACTGGAGAGGAGGGACAGGTTTGGCCTTGAAGTGATGGAGAGAGCTCTTTATCAGGGCTCAAAACCTGCCAAGGAGCCAGCTTCAGCTCTCCCTCATGGTTTGCTCCACTGGGAAAACTTCAGTGTTAGTCCTTGTTGGAGCCCAGAAGTAATTACCACAGCAGCCCCAGGTGATCCACTCTGGGACTGTTGGGTAAACACACATTCATGATCTATAAGGCAAATCACAGTTACTGTAAAATTTGACTATAAATCTTAAAAGCTCTTTAGAAAAGTAAGGCTAGGCTGGCAGGGGCTGCAGATCCTGTCCTCTCTCTGCTGCTCACCCAAACCAGCAGCAATCAGCAGCAAGGCCAATGGTGTCAAAGCTGCTATTGCAGGGCAGGTGGGGAGGGCTGATCCCTGTGGCTGTGGCTGGGCAGCTCTGCTGTTTTGGTGGACATTCAGCTGTCAAGGTGTCTGGAGCTTTTGTGCTTTCTTTTCTTTCCCTTATGTGTCAAACTGAAACTAAACTCCTAGTGCAGCATCTTTATTTCTGCTGTGAGCAAATCAGCCAGAGGTAAAATGAGATCCTACCACTTTGCACTGACCATCGTGTGGTCAGAACTTCCTGGCTTCACCTCTCTTCTTCATGTTTTATCACTGTCATGCTATCAACCCTTACAGTCCTGACAGTTCCTGAGAAAAGTTATCAGGAGGTTTTCTGGGAGTCATTTTGCTGCCAGCAGGTGCCAACCAACTACTTTAAATTTTGCTTGGATCTTAAAAATTCCCCACATCCACATTTACCTTCAGCTTCCAAGTGTCACCCCTTGCAGACAACATGCCCCTTGGGCACTGGTACCTCTGAGGCATGGACCCACTGTTCTTCCCAGCAGAGTGAGAGGCACCAGCTCCAGTTGGTTCTGGAATCATTCAAAGACCAGCAGCACAGCTCAAAACATTTACAACAGTAGCTGTAAGATTTTTGATTCATATCCCAGCTTCCCCCCAAGTGTCCTTTCCCAGGAGGTTCTCTGGGACAAGCAGGGATAGCTACACATGGCCTGACCACATATCCCATGGACTTCTCCTCTGGCACTGCTCTGCCTCTCAGTTTCCTGATCAGCTCTTGGATTTCTTGGTCCCTGCTGTGTTATACCCATGTTAGATTTGCTCCAAATAAAATTAATACCTGTATCTTTCTGCAGAGGAAGTTAAACAGTTGCATCTTCTGTAAATGAGAAATCTGTCATGTTTTGACATGTCTGTTTTCCTGAGTTCACATCAATAACTTTGTTGTATCATTGTATTGCTAACAAAATGAAAAAGCTCAAGAGAAAAACTCAAAGAACCTAGTAAGACACCAAAATTCTCCTTCACATTTTTTACATTACCTTCCTTCTGATCACCCCTGCAGTTTGCAAAATAACATCCCAAAAGTCATCTTAAACTGCAGTGTGCTTTACTAAATCATCCTAAGACCTCTCCATCAGATGTTCATTTTCAGCAGCTTTTGCCAAAGCAGTGCATCAGCCACTAATTATTGGTGCCAACTTTGTTCTCCATCTCCCAAGAGCAGTCTGTTGGCATTTGCAGGGACTAACAATACCCTGTGTTGAAACCTTCTCCTTGCTTCTGCTAGGAAAAAAATCACAGTTGTGAAAATTAACCACTGAGAGACAAGGTTGTATTTTTCTCTAGTGTTGCTCATCCATAATAAATCAGAACAGCAGCACTGTAACTGGTCACTCACAAATCCCTCAAAAAACTTTTTTTTTTTTTTCCTAAGATAACTAGAAACTCATTGATATTTCAGTGATTTTTCTGCTAATGCTTTGGAGCATCTCCCAGAGAAGGAATAAAAAGTGCTTATGTTGGTGATAGAAGGGAAACCTGGCTTAAATATAAAACGCAGAGCCAGGCAGCCTGGCTTGTGCTCCTGCCACTAGCAGACTTTCCCCACAGTGCTGGGAGATGCAGAAGGCAGCTGAGAGCTGGGCAGCAAAACTGCCAAGAGAAAAGCACGTGCACAATTCTGCCTGATGCTGCAGCCTGGGGTTCCTTGGGTGTCCTCCATTTTTGCTTGCAGTTAAATACAAGCAAGTGATCCTAACTGCTACTCAGCTGCAAAGTCCTAGTCCTTTGCTGACTCAAGAAACAGACAATGTCCCCAGCTGTGACAGTCCCAGTGACACATTAATGTATGCATAATGCATCAAAACCTAAGGAGGACAGGTCTTTATACCTCCCAGGTGAAAACTGATTACAACACTATATGTCACACAAGAGCTCTTTTCCTGAGCAATATGCAACATCCCCATCTTTTACCTAATCTGTCCCACTTTTCAATCCAGTATTTCAATTTTTCTATCTGGGTTCTACCTGAGCTTCCGTGTTTGCTGCCTGGCTCCAATCCTCACCTCTAGGACAGGGAAAATTCACACTGACACAATCATCAGTTTTGCCTTTGCAGGTCTTCGGAAGAATTCTCCGTCTGTGACAGTTTGGAATGTCTGCTAAGACCTTGTTTTCTAGGAAATTTTGCCTTGTTCATTATTCTTTGATATCATATCCTTCACAGAAACCTAATTACATGACATCTCCTGATTCTGCCTTACCCATCAAACAGATGCTCTGGGTTACTGAAGCATGAACACGGTGCCTGCCATGGAAACTGCCTCTCCCTGTGTTTTCTGTGACTCCCTTTAGGACATCCACTAAAGGTACAGTCACTGGCTTGTGATCCTGTTTTGTATTTTCATGATCCCTTTCAAAAGGCTCAAGGAAACACAGCTGCACCTACAGTTCTTAAAGAGTCACTTTTGAATCTACTGCATTTTAATAGTACCTGTTTTACAGTTCCCCAATATCACAGTAGCAATATTGTCCTAATAAAGCAGTTTTCTAATTTTTTACCTCCTCTTTCTGGTAGAGGAAAAGGAACTTTCTGGCAAGCCCAGGACAGGCAGCTGGGAGACTGAACCAAAGTCAAGTTCATAGTCATCATCTGCAGCTTTGTCAGCACAGCAACTCACTGGAATTTCTTTTCAAATATGAGTGTGCAGAATTCAGGCCAGCCAGCCACCATTTCAGATGCAGCTTGTTTGCTTTGTGGACACTTCATCTGTCATGGTAGGAGCAGACAAACACCTGAGTCGACTGCTGAACACCCTCTCTGCAGCCTCCCAAGGATGAGCACTTCTGCCTTGCTTTTTTGCCACTGATCTCCTTTCCTGGGACATCATCCTGAAGAGACTCCCAGCTTCCCATTCCTTCATGCGGCACGATGCAAACCACCAGGGGTTTTTTTGTTGCAGGGTTGTTTTTCTTTTTAACACCAGCGCCTCCAACTGAACACCAGCTGGAGCCCATTGGGTTGCATTGGCACAAGTATCTGCTCATCCTGCACTGCGACAGTGTGGAAGGACAGGACACTCACCCTGCTGAGTGGCACTGGTGGCACTGCCACCCCCAGCCAAGGCTTTATGAGCCCAGCTTAGGCGTGAGGCCACGCATCGCTTGGTGCTGGTGACACAGGAGGCACAGGCTGGGTGGCAGGGCAGCAGAAGGAGGGAGGGTGGACATGCTTTAAGCTCTTCAGTTTCCCACTGCTCAAGTACATCTGCACCTCTGGAAAAGTACCAAACGCCCTCGACAGCTTGACAAAGAGCTGCTCTTTTGGGAATCGCACTTTAAATCACAAGTCATCTTTCTGCAACGCTCCCTGCCACTCGTATGCTGTAGGCTTCTGTTGTGTCTGTCCTCTGTGATCAACTGACTCCTCAATTAGCTCCCAATTAGCCTGTTCATGTATTCTACCAAACCCCTCATTTGTCTTCCATGGTAAATTGAAGCCCAATCCGTGGAGATTGGAGGAAACAACAAACAGTCAACAAATCTTTTTTTTTATCCCCTGGCTATTTTTTCTCCCATTTTTAAGTCCCTCAATTTGGGGTTCATTTTTTATTCCAGTTGCATAAAACGCTGATGTGTTTTGTTCATTTGTTATTTATCTGAATTTTTATTTTTATTTTTTAAAGTTAATTCTGATGGGTTTACAGCTCTGCTCACCTTTCTCTTTGCTTTCTATTTTGTTTTCTAAATGTCCTCTATTTGTCTTCTCCCTCCTTAGCCATCCTTCTCAGATACATTCATCTTTCATAATTTATAAATCCCCTTCCCACGCTACTGTCTGCATTTGGACCCTTCTGCTATAGATTATTCACAAGAAAATTGGGTAAATTCAGCAAAGTGTATGAACATGTAAGGGAGCTCCTGTGAAGTGAAAGCAAATTAAAAATGGCCTAAAGAGAAGCAAATGACAGAGCATACACTGGGTACAGGACACAAAAAGTTCACCCTATTTATAAGGCATCTCCAGGAGGGCACTGCCTCAGCACAGTTTTATCTTGGAGGTCAGTGTTCATAGGTAAACCCTTAACCAAGGGCCATTATTGCAGCACAGTTCTCTTTGGGTGTGTGTTCAAATTCCTTTTCTTCTACTTTTTTATATAAACCAAAAAGCAAGACCACACTAGTAGTCTAAAGACCAGGCATGCACCAGGCATCCTTTCCAAGGTTATGTAGTCCTCATCCTGCCCTTGTCTGCAAAGAAGCAGTAACCTAATAAGAAACTTTTGGTCTGCATGCCTTGCTAAACATATGATCTCATTAGGAGCTCCCTGCCTCTTAATTTACAGTAATGCCATTTCTGGTCAAATCACATTTTAACACATGCTCCACCCTTTATCTGTCCAGAAGTGGTGTGGGGGTGGGGGTAAGCTGGGCTGGGTGCTCAAAAATAGGTCTGCAAGAATGTCAGTAGTACAGCAGCTCAGCTCCTGCTGGAATGGTCTGGTCATGGCATTTGAAAACAGGACTTCAAAGTATTAAACAGTATTTCAACTGCTGTATATTTGGGGCATTCTAGAGTAAGTATTGTAAACTTCTTGAAGCAGACCAGTTGTCCCATATTTGCAGAAAGAAAACACGTTCTTGTGAACACTCAGGCACAGTCACTGGTCCCTTTCTTTCAAACAGCACAGTGACTTTGAATCTCAGGACTGCCTGCCTGAATCAGTTACAGGGAATTACCAATATGGCAAAATAGATGAGAACTTTCAAAACAAAACAATACTAATTAAAAAAATTGTCTTTTCCAAAGGATAAACCAATTAGCATGGTGACAATGGCCAGGTGAATGCTGTGGCAAATAGCCAGGCACTAAGAATAACCACAGTTGGATGTTGCCAAGGAGACATTTTCTGGTATGTCACAACAAAGAGAAAAGGTATGACAATACTAAAAAGAAAATTTGAAAACTAAATTGATCTAATTAGGGCACAGTCACACAGTGAATAACATAAAGATGAGCAATAATTGCACTGTTAAAAGAATAAGTGAGAGCAAGGTAATTGGATGTTAGAGGTTAAAACATTATTTTATGGAGTTTTTTGCAAAATGGTGAAACATATTGTGTTATAATTTTAACTTCCATATTACAACATAATAGTCAAAAAAGGGAAATCAAAGGAATGGCAAACCAGCCAGGCAAACCAATCTGTGTGACCTGGTTGGAACAGAGATCTCTGAGAAATGAACATATGAGTTTTTCCAACAGCAAAACTTATGCTTTGGAAAATCTTCAGCTATCAACCTTACTAATGCAAACACAGGTTTCACAATTTAGCACCAAATGAGCAAGATGTAGAAGTAAGCTCAAAAAGTCACAAAAAAGCTACTCTGTAGAGAATTTATTTAAGGGCCAACTTCTAAGTTTCACTAACTTAATTGATTGCATCTGGAAAAATGAGTATTTTGGCAAGTCATTGTACACTGGCTTGTATTGCAGAGCCCGTGACTTGCAAAACATGAAGATAGTGCCTGTTTTACCCCATCCCCACTAGTATAGAGAACCCAGAGCTGCTGCAGGGACACTGCTCCATCCCTTGCAGGCCCCCAAGCACACGTGTGCACCCACACCAAGGAAGTTTTGCTTTACACGACTCCTAAGGGGTTACAAAGCCAGCTCAGTGCTCTCAATCTCATTTGCAGCTAATGCATAATTAATTAAACTGCAGAATTCAGCCACACCTCCACACAGGCATTTGGCATGGAGCCACAGCTCCAAGAGTCCCAGAGATCCCACCTGGGTTCCAAACACAGAATCTCTTCACTTCCCTTTGAGCAGAGGCCCAGAGTCTGACCCACAACTTGCTTTCCCCAAGAAGGTTTTAATGCAGTGTTTATGGGCTATTTGAGGCCACAGAAATACAAAAATGCCCAATCCATATTCCAAGCATGGTTAAATTACAGCAAATTAGCATGTTAACTAAGCTGCCTAGCTGACCCTCTGGCTCTCTAGGTGACAAGTCTAAGAATCCCACTTACATTTTTAGCAGAATGAAATGCCAAACTATGGTACAGGGGCTGAATACAAGCAAGTTACAGGAAATGGCAGTTGTCTTTCCATAAGCCAGCTATTTGCAAGAAGGGGAAGTTAAGTTTAATTACAGTTTAACAAATGTTAAAAAACGCACGGGTTAAAAAAAAAAAAAAAAGGCAAATTCCCCACCAGGACATGTGGGGCAAGAAGAGGGAGAAAAGATAATAAAATACATACAACTACCCATCACTGGAAATACCACTGAAAAACAATGGCTGAAGCAAATATTCATCTTTCAAATGCTATTTTAGCCATAACTGCAGGACAACAAATACTGCCTTTTGTACAAATTCCAAATGGAATTATCCCATCCTTTGAAAATGTGTATACCCTTTTATGAAGTATAAAGTCTCACAAAGTTATAAATGATTCAATTAAATGTTTTCAATGTCAAATATAACAAGCACAGTATAAATCTCATCAGTGTAAATAATCTGTCACGCAAATGACAAAGCTAACAGCTCCTGTTCTATGTAATCATAATGATCTTTTCATTAGACAAAGTAAACAGTCTGCTTGTTTCACTTTGTAAAGAAAAGCATAGGAAGAAAGTTTTCAAACTCTAAGGTGAAAAATATGTGCAATTTGAACTACCTTTAAGTTCAATCAACTTCTTGTACATCTCAGAATATTATGCTAGAGATTAGCAGTCAGTAAGAAAAAGTGTTAATTGGAGATTTGTAAGAAGCAAACATAATCCAGGCAGTCTGAGCAATGGAATGAGATGTAGAATGCCTTGGCTACTTACACTGGTAGGATCTGAATCAGAGCAAAAAGGAGTTATAATTCCACCTATGTTTTGAAAATATCCTTGTTGCTAAATCTGCTTGGACTTTCTGCAATAACAAACCCAGCTGCAGTTGATTAGAGACTGTAAGAAAGACAAAGCTAACTTGGAGGACACAGGAATTTCTTAAATTTCCAAATGACAATAAGAATCCCTGAAAGAGAGAACCAGTCTCTGCTCCAGTGAAAGCACATGAGGTTTGGTCCCAAGGCATTTCAAAAGCAAGGGCAAAGGCTTCTTTTGTCATTTGTACAAGAGCTTTGAAAGTGTCAGGCCCTACAGAAGGCAAACTGCTAAACATTGCCCTTTCTGCTGTGGTGTGTGGGTTGGAGGTGACACGCCAATGACAAGGAATGAAATGAGATGCTTCCAAAATGCAGCCCTTCTGTACCAGGGATGGGGATGAAGGAAGAGAGGGAGGAGAGAAGCCGGACGGACGCACGGATACCAGTACTCTCTGGGGAGAGGGCAAATCAAAAGGCAGAAGTGGGAATAACACAAATGCAAAAGAGGAAAGCGAAAAGAAATCCCAGGCAGTCTTCCTGCTGCAGTTCCCCACTGTCCCTGGGAAGGGGAAGGAAGCCAGGGCTCACTCCCCAGGCCTGAGAGCTGCACTCTGTGAGCAGCCCCCGAGCTTCAGGGAGTGCAGAGATGAGAGCAGAGTTCTGCAAGGCAATCCATCTCCCCAGCACATGTGGGCAGGGCTTTCATGGGTCTGTTTCAAGATAAATATAGCATTAATATCTGTGGGCTTTAGAGGGATTAGAGGCAGGTCAACATGTAGTTGTTTGGTTTTCTGGCAGGTCCAAGATATTTTTAATTCCTTTTGGGTCAAATGGACTTGAATACTGAAAATATTTTAAAGCGAAGAAACAAACAAACCCTTCCCCTTCATCTGAAATCACGTTTTACTCACTTGATATGAAATCAAGCATTACAAGTCTTCATTCAGAGAATGGTTTAAAAACACAAAATATTTACAAGCAAAGAAGGGAAATGGTTTGTTTCAAACTTACTGTCATGAAATCCATCGACATTTTTAGGGTTTTCCTTTCTCCAGCTGTGTGAAGTTCAGTGAAAATTCAGTATCTTTTATGACCCATAAAATATTTCACCCAACCTAACTGCAAGTGCCAAGCCGATAAAGAGTTTTCATTTGCCTCTTGCCACCCCCCATTCCCCTTCCCCCGAGAGAACTATCATCATCTGAGGACCTGTGTATTTTTCTGTTAATATTCACATATTATTGATAAGCAGACTGTACCCAGTGCTGTCTGACTTGTCCTTCAGATTGGCTTCCAGACTAATCAAACTGAGGTCATTTGTGTCCTAGATGTGTTGTAGCTGGTAGGATGTAATGCACCTTGGCAGGCAATAGAGAACTCTTCTATAGAGACAGATCAGACCCACTGCACCTCAAAATAAAAGTCTTTCAAGAATTATGTAGCAAGGAACTTGTCTCCTGAATTAAAGACAGTATATTCTTTGCCTGTGTAAATAAGGCTTTAAGTGGTCCGAAATTACATTTGTATTCTATTTGAGAAATGTTATAAAATTAGTATTAAAGACTACTCTGCTTTTATTCCAGAGAATGAAATCTGACTTTGGAAAGCAAAATACTCAAGAAAGCCTGGGAAGCCTTTTACATATGTACATATGCATATAAGTGCATAAACAAGTATTAGTTGCTAAAATTAAAGTACTATGTCTTTTAACAAGTTATGGTGGTGGTTGGAGGGTTGGTGGACAGCTCATTTGTTAGGTAACATTTCCAGTAGACATCGCTTTAAAAAGAATCAAGTGAACTAAAAAACTATTTTAAAAATAGCAAATTGAGACATTATTTTTCTTTAATTAAAATAAATGAGCTTTAAATGGAATTTTAACTCTTGCTTAGTTAACCCAAACTGATGCTAAAAGAGATAGATAGACAAGTCAATGGCTGTCAGAGAAACAGGAGAAGCTCTTAAGGATAAAACCAGACAGTTGCTCCAAAGGTTCAAGTAGTTTCTGCCTTTTCAACCAGAAGAATGCATAAAGACCATTTAGCCTCTAGGCTGTTACTTTTGCAGAGTAAATGGGAAATGTCAAAGCCAACACCAAAAAAACCCTTTCAAATTGCCTTACAAAGCAGCTCCTAGAGTAATCAAGAAGTTAACTGAGAGCTCTTCTGACATCTTGTATGGGGGAAGCAAGGCTGGAGAGAAAAGTAGTATCTTTTAGAAGCTGAAGATGACACAGTTTGGGTGTCAGGGTCTCTTCAACAGATTGCTGAAACCTAAGAGCACAGCTTCTACCTGTCTTCTCAGCAACATGAAATCACAAACACTGTCTCCTCCAGTTCTAGTATCTGTTCACACAGATCTGAGCCAATAAATCAGTGCTGAAAAGTATTGTTCCTGCAAGTCACACAAAAAACTGTTTACATGTCCAACAAAAGTGCTATTCAATTATGAAATAGGAACAAGACATAAAAGTACCACAACCAATAAAGACTCTGCTTGGCTTTGTGCCCTGGAAGCCCCCAGCAATTATTTTGGACTTGCAGGACTCTGTATTATCTCCAGTGTAGGAGCTGGAAATGTATTTATTGAAGCTGACACTAATCAATATGCATTACTTGCTCACTGGTTTCAATGTTATTAGAAAAATGATGTCAGCAACTGCTACTGTCCCACTAAGCTTCAAAGAAAGCAGAGATTTGGTGGTATCTAAGAGCTCTCATTGCCTGGTTCTCCAGCCTATCTTCATCAGAGCTCCAAGTTGCCATTAGTGCAAAGGTTTTCCTTTTAACCTTTCCTATACTTCTTTTAGCATCAGGGAATTTAATTTTATTACTTTTTCAGTCTTTCCAATGTATAATCATCATGTAAGCAGTTGACAGCAACAAGCCTTTTTTTTTTTTTTTCCTGGAGCCAACTTCGTCCCCAAACTTCTGTAAATCTCTGCCTCCTAACATGAATTTAGCCCAGCTCTGTAATTGTGGATGTAGCATAAGGAGCAGACAAGCTGAATTAAGCTCCCAATTGCATGTCTAATTTATGTACAACTGCAGCAATTATGGATGCAAATTAAATAACTGTGCAGAAAATGGGTTTTATTAGCCATAACTAAAACCCAATAAAACTCAGTAGCTCATGCACATCTCAGCACTAAATGTGCCTCTTTAGAATGCCAATTAGAAATGTGAGAAATGACCGGGATTTTCTGTTTTCTAATCTGAAAAAAACAAAAAAAAAAAAAAAGAAAAAAGGATAAGCTGTCAGAGCACGTCTTTCTTCCACAACAAAACACACAGGAACTCTAATTGGCAATTTCAGAGCAACACATAGTTTTACAGACAGCAGTTATAGGCAGCTTTTCAACATATTATTTATATTCAGTTTTCCATGGCTGACAAAAATCTCATCTAATAAAACCTATGCTAAAGTAATATGCTAAACGTAATTCAGCTTCAGACAAGGCCCACTCTGACTGCCTGGCAGGCTGGGATTTAGAAGTTTAACCTCAAAGCTGAGGAGTACAGTGATAAACTTTGCAGCCTTTCTAACATTTGGGAAACTGGAGGCTTCTTAGCTTCATGTCAACTGGGTCCAGGGCTGTGAAAAGCCTCTCTGGATGGTTTAATGCTGAAACCACTCAAATCTTCTGTCATTCAGACTTAGCATGAGTGCTGCCATGTCTAAGGAGCCAGTGCTAACCTGTCAATTTGTTTAAAAGCAATAATAAAAAAAATTGCTTCCATTGAATCAAGGTTAATCCTCCTGCATAGTTCTGATATGATTCCCTGCTCCATATATATGTAACACAAACAGGTGGATGAAAAGTTGATACATATCACAGTGTGTCCACACTGTCCATTTGTTTCATTCCATCTTTAGAACCAGAGAGGGAATTTTCCTGGCTGGCTGCATCACACACATGTGAGTGACTCCTGGCTCTGAGCAGGAGCAACCATCCTGGTCAGCACAGACACCCTGGGGTGCTCCTGCACAGCCACCTGCATGTCACAGCTCAGAGCACACCCCTGTGCCAGCACTTCCAGCTACAGCACAGGTCGTTCCCACTGTACATCACAACACATCTTTCCTTCCCCATCCAGCTGAAGGCAGAGGCCTGACAAGTGCTCCATACCTCCCTGGCCACCTGTGTACATCCCAGGCAGGGTGGCATTGTCCAGGTAGGTCCCTTCTCCAAGGGGCACTAGCAAATGCCAAGCAGGGCCACCCCTGGGCACCAGGATGAGACAAACACCCATCTGCTCCATGGGGCAGGCAGCAACACCACAAAGAGAGCAGGCAGTGTGCCACAGGAGCAGGTCCCCTTGTCTCCAGGCTCCCTCAAACGTGGCTTCCAGTGATGCCCTCTTCTCCCAGTGACACCCACAGGTGCTTCCCACTTCCTCAGCTGTCCCACTTCATGATGAGTTATTTGCAATGCAGCATCTCCCCCAACACACAGTAGTACAGGTGGAATAAGATTAGCAGGATCATTGTTATTGCTGCTCTGCTTCCCCAGTGGACCTGTGCTTCCTGCCCTGAGCTTCTCCTGCCAAGCTACAGCTTGGACACTCATTCTGGATGCAGAAACCACCTTCAGAATTTAAATATACTACATCTACTGACTTCCCCTTATCTCTTGTGGCACTTGTATCTTCAAACAACTCCAGTAAATTACTTAAGCATGACCTCCCTTGCCTGACTGTCTGCCAGGTAGTCTTAATTAAACTGCATTCCCATCTACACTCTCCACAACACTCAGAGGAGAGGTTTCCAAGATTTGCTCATTTTGTGCATTCCCTTGGATCATCTATCATTAAACAGCAATAATGATAAGCCAAATGAAAGACAAGAATAGTTTTGTATCTGCAGAAAGAGACCGTGACAGTACTCAAAAAATAAATGACTAGAAATCAGTTGCTAGACTTGCCTTTATATCTCTCCCCAAACAGAGATCCTGAGATGCTGAGAACTTCACTACAGCTACTGAAGTAGATTTTCCAACATTATGGTGATGAATATCTGGATAATATCTAAAGTTGTGTTCTGAAAAGGCCTTATCATAGGAACAATTATTTAAAATGCTAAAGTAGAAGTTGGCCCAGAAAGATTGATTCTGCTTAGGATTTAAGTAATAGGAGCACGTACATAGATTCATATCAAAGGCATTATTATAGTTTGAAAATTATTTTTATTATGTTGCAGTTTTCGATTCAGACATCCCAGATCTCATTAAAAGCTTTTAAAAAGCCCACCACTCAATGAGCCCACTCCCCTTTCCAAACTGGTCCCCTCTTTTCAAACCAGTGTCAGATCTACTGTTAGGGACAGGCAGAGGACAACACAGGCTGCCTTGACACTTGAAGGAAACATCTTCTCTTGGAGATGAACTGTTCTGGAAACAGTGATTTTGTAGCACTGAATAGTTAAAGGACAGAGACTGAACTGCATTCTCCAAGCCTCCAGCTGACAGTCACATCAGTGGGGCTGTGACACAGTTCTGGCATTCTTGGGGCCAGTAGCCTGCCACAGAGCATCCACCATATAAAGAAGGTAAGCAAGGTAATGTAAGACACAGGTTTATTAATCCTGTCAAAAAACAGTGTAAGGAGATTTAGGATTTATACTTATCCCATGCCTGATTCGAAAAGATATTTTGTCATGCCTTTGTTTCTAGCTGTGTTTTGTAGCTGACCTATTTCTGTTAATAATTAACACTGGGCTTTTGTTTTACTCCAGATTAGGATAGTTTCAGAAAAACAATCTGGGTTGTATTTGGACTGATGCAACAAGATTGTTACAAATTCGGCATTTAATTCTGAGAACCTGTTGTTGCAAATGAATGAGCAGAAAAGAAACCAACTTGATCTTGTGATCTCAAGTTGATCTCTTGTGAGCTCAACTTTGCATCTCTCAGCACTCAGATATGCTATGTTTCTAACAGCTCAATGAATTCTGGCAGCATTTTCACAACAATGCATATGGAAGTTCACAATTCCATCTCTGGAAATTCAGTTTTCACAAAAGGCCCACAACAGAATCATGCCATCAAAAAAATCCTTCACACCAAACTAGACCAGGGAATGTCAAGCAAACAAAATCCAGCAAATAAAACATGACAGCCATCCTGTTTGTGTAACCCAGGCGTAGCTGAAGAGGAAAAAAAAATATTTTTATTAAAACTAATGTTATCATAATTCAAGAAACTACTTGTACACTCCTAACTTCTCATAGCTCCTGCTGGTGGTGATCAGTTGGCTGAGGACATCAGTGTGGGGCAGGGGGTTAGGACACTGAATGATGGGAGGAGTAACAAATGATGGAAAAATAGGAGGAGGAGACTTATATATGTGGCCAAACTTTACCTACTTAAAATACATCTGAAAAATCAACAATCTGAAAAAAAAAAACATTTTATGGAGCAGTGGGTCTGCAGAAAATAGCTGTAACCATTCTCAGTGCTTTAGAGAGCAGGACACTCTATGTGAGATAAATGAAGTGCAGCACAGTGAATGCATGGGTACATCCATTTTGGATTTGGACCTTGTGCATGAAACTGATGTGAAACCACATACAAGACTTGCTATTGACATCTCTGGATTGTGGGCAGCACTTTCATTACACAGGCAGGATCCAGACTTACTGCAGTCCTAAGACCTATTGAGAACATCTAGCTAGAAGATGTAATTTTCTTACACTGCATATAATGCATCTATGTTAAAAATTGATAAAGATTCAGATGCATATCTCAGTAAGAAGGGACAAAAATAAATACTACATACAAGAGATTTCTGTGCACCTGACTTTCAGTCTTCTGAGCAGAATACCACACACAGTTACTTTGCTAGTGCAGCATCCCCAGAAATCAGTGTATCACCCGATGCCACTGATCTGTGCCAGGTTTTGCAAGGTCTAGAGCACAATTCCTACAGAAACTTGCCAAAATTGAAATCCTTTTAGTCCTTAGCTTGAGATTTTATTAAGATTCACTTAATCTGCCCTCTTAAAGTACATTTACAAAAGAAAAATGATCAATAACTCCACCATTAAATTGCATTACTTTGCGTAAGAGAATTGGGACAATACATTAAGTAAATGAATGCATAATCCTTGAAATCGCCACATAGCAGGACAACAGCTTTAAGAGCAAATCTCTGCTAGAAGGAAAACCAGCAGTTCAGATAACTCAATCTACAAGGCTACTTAGGAAAACCAGAAAACAAACCGTTTCATACTGGAAGCAAATGGCTTAAAAGACACCGGCATAGCCATTTATAGATATTACAATTTTTTTGACAAAATACATTTCCAATTTCAGCATCCAGAGTAGGTGAAGCTTTAAGCACAAAGAACTCACTGATTCAATATGTCTGTACAGTTTAATTCTGAGAAAATCAATCATTGTGCATTTCCTCCAACACTTCTTTTGTAGCATCCTCCTGTACAATGTATTATTGTTTATTGCTAAAATAGAATCAGTGATTCCACCACTCTCACCCCTGATAAATCATTACTTACTGCTGCATGGCTGCCCTCCTTATATAAAGGGATAGCTTGGTTTATTATGAAGAATATTATTGTTAAACACTTCTCAGTTGTGTTTATAGTTGGTGGCTATTATTTTAATAATTCTCTGTTTTCTTTAAATAATTTGCCTTGACCTACCTGTGTCATGTCAAGCTCTTGGAATCACCTCTAAGGCAAAGGGTCATTTTTGGTTTATGGAATATCCCCAGGCAAAAGCCAGAAGCTATAAACATGATTTTTTCATTACATTAATTGTCCCAGTTTAACTATGCACCATGACTCTTCAAGATAACTGATAAAGAATTCTAATTGTGTGTGAAATATTCAGTCTTTATAAGCCCCCTTCCTAACCTTTTTTGTACTGAGGGAGCTTCTGCCAACAAACACTGCTCTTAGCTAATGTACCACTTTCTTTGTAATTCTCTTTCCTGACCTTTTATTTTGACATTTTCACCTTGTATATTAATTTCTGCCTGCCCTGAATACTGTAGCATTATAATTACTTACATATAAAACCTTCATCACATCTTTCTTTGGGCTTTGTTAGAAGATGCTGTATTTCAAATAACAGCAAATTTCACATTAATCAGCTGGCCTTTCAGAAGCACAGGCTGCCAGCAGCTGGCAGATGATCCCAACTAGAGCCTCTGTGCTGCTGAGACTGGGTCTGCTGCTTTGGGAGAGCAACACAAGGAACCCAAAAGCTTCCCAGGCCTCCTCAGCACCTGTAGATGTGACCCTGCCTTGCAGTCCCCCAGCTTTGGGGCAGCTATTAATTAGGCAGGACCAGTGCACCCTGCCTGCACATCCCAGGAGCCCCTCCACACCAGCCAGCCTTCAGACAGGCTTAGGAGTTACCTTTCTCATTCTGCTCTCTATATTAATGGATATAATGGGTCATTTAAACAACATTTTCCAGTGAGTTTATTACCCGTATCAAGGAAAAACCCACATAAAAATATCCCTGAGGGTCTGCCCCAGTAAGCAAACTGTGCTGTGAGCACCCCTGAGAGCACCAAACAGCCATGCCAGAGCCTGAGCTGCCTCACTGGACAAGAGGATACCTGTCCTGTTGGTACCAAGCACCCAGGTTCAGCTGCTGTTCTCCGTGGTATTTCTGATGCTCTGGGACAGAGATGAAAGTCTCCAAAGTACCCAAGTGACTGCAATATCCCACAGTGACTTCCATACACCAGTGTGGATCTCAGCCCCACTCTCTTGCTGGCTCCTATTCCCACAGCACAGTGTGTAAAGTAGCATCTTTCCAGAGGCAGGCAGCTGTTGAGATGACAACCCACAGCAAGCAGGAGAGAGATTTAATTTCTCAAAGTCCCAGCCTAACTTCTTTCTAACCAAGTTCCATAAGATATAATAAAAAGCATTTATTTTTTTTCCACAGCAGCCACCTTCAAAGTTTCTTGGATGCGATTGCTTTAAGTACAATCCCATTCTTTTTGGGTTCTTCATCCTTCAGCTGCACTGAAGGAATTGTAGGACCTTTACAGCTGTCACAAATTTCTGATGCCTAGAGAGAAGAGCTTTTCAAATAGCATGTGGAAGCACTGCAGATGTTTTTGCATTATTCTTCCAGCTTCCAGTCAGCCAGGGCCCTTACTTCTGTTATTTACCATGGAGACTAGAGAAAAACTAATCCAAATATGTGGGTGAATTGAAGCAACCTTGTCAATAGTTCTGAGAAGTGGGTATGTGCTCAATGGAGCAAGAGAGACAGAAAAGCACAGCAAAGCCATTTCAAACATCACACAGTGTGAGCTGCAGTCACACTGAAACTATGCACTGGTGGAAAATTGCCATGATCCTGTTATCCATCCTTTTATTTTAATAGCTAACAAAGATATAACTCAATTGTTTGCAGGCAGGCACAGCTGAGTAGTCTTTATGTAGAGGTCTAAGTCACCATCTAGTACCCTGAATGCTGAAGAGGCTTAGACTCTGAAGTGGTACTTGACATGCAGGATAAAATTACACAAAAAAGAAAAAGAAAGACACAACAGCTGATTATACACATACTACATGTTCTGCAGTAGAAAAGCATATGGATAACATCACAGGGATGCTCATGGGTTTCTCAGCCTTCCCATTTCCCTTAAGATATTTCACATTTCTCCTTTTTCCTCTTCTCTTGTGCCCAGTTTAGTGCTAGTCCTTAAAAAAATCTCCACTCCAACATTTACAAAGACATTTTCAACTCCAAACACTAATAAGAGACCTTTCCCCTAACTCAGAGCCACAGTTTCACCCTAATCTTTGCAAAATAACCAAAATGCAACAAAGAATATAAGCATTACTAAGCAGACATTATCTGTGCCAGAGATAATCCTGTCTCTGAGAGGACTGTGAGGTATTTTGCCCCATATTTTTGCTTTCCAAGACCACCAGAACAGTGTTTTGTTAGTACCCTTGGAGATATCATTAGATCAGCTGACATGCTCCTTTATTGGTCTCAGATTCAAAAGGCAAGTCAGCTCAAAACTCCAACCATGATCTTTGCTTCTGACTTCTTAGGAGGAAGCAGAGAGCTCACAATCAGTTTCCCACTATTTTTTAAATACCAATTCAAATCTCTCTGAGAAGATTATTTCAAAGCTTGATTCCAGCTCACAGCAGAGTGATGCTCTTGTGGAACTCCTGGTAATGGGAAAAGAGCAAGCAACACAATGGCTATTTATCAGAGCACATTGTAGAAGAGAACCTTGTGCCCATAAAAGCACAGCCAGGCCCCTTGGGTCTGTCCAGACACCAGCACTGCTATTAAATTGCTGGAAGCTGGATGAACATTCAGAATCCTGGAATTCAAGTCAGTAAATTAAACAAGTGAAACTTCTCTCTTCTTTAACCATTAAAAGAAATTTTCAGCAAAATTCTGAAACCCAGGCAATGTGGATGCTTTATTCTCAGCACAAGGAAACAGTAACAAACCTTCCCAGGCTTGGCAAAGGACAAATCAATGAATCGTGCTGGGGGTTGCTGTGCATGTTCAGTTCTTACCTGCATAGTCTGGGGGACATTTCCCAAATCTCAGCTGTAATTCCACAGGCTGGGCTGAGCCAAGTCTTACACTTGGAGCAAAGCTCCAGCCATCTTCATAAAAAGTATACAGTATGTCATGCCCAAAGTTATGAAACTAAATTTCTAAGAATTTAGAATAGCATCCTGCCCTAAAAACGGAGAAGCAAATTTATTTTTTCACTTACAATTTTCAATTTATCGAGAAATAAGTCCTCCAAGACTCTTGCCACCAAGTATTGATGACATATTTCTCTTTCTGACTGAACAAACAAGGTGTTCTCTTCAGCCTTCTTACTTACAGAGAACTTACATATTTTTATTCTTTTCATTATCTTTGTATATTTATCTTTTTCAATCATTGCATTAATTTTTATTGTTGCCAATTTTTATTATTTTGTTTAATGGTTATGAAGGGACATCATCCTCTGTTATTCTTCAAAGACAAAGAATCTCCACTTAGAAAAACTAAAGCAAACACTTCTAATCACACCAACCTCCTTTAAATAGCAGCTCAACACAGACTGATTGGCAGCACTATGGATACCATCACTGCTGCTGCTGCTGGAGATGATTCTAAGACAAACCCACCTCTTTAGGAAAGGCTGTGTTCTTCTATGGCTGTCCAGGACAGGTCATCAAGTGCCACAAATTATACCCTGTCCTTAGCCCAACAGTTCATTCCTGTCCAGGACAAAGCCCAGATGCCCAGGACCCCTCCAGATGCCTATCAGGACATCAGCTTTGCTCTGCAGATCTGTCCCACTCTCCTCACCCCTGGGGAATGCTGGAGCAGCAGATGTAAGGGAAGGTGCAGGTGTCACCTCACAAGAGAAATCTCTGCCATATTTTCCAAGTACTGTACTGAGCACAAATACACGATTTATGCTTCCCTTACATTTCTGTGTCTTCACTTGCTTGGATTTCTTTGAATTTAACTTCATGGTCACCTGTACCTCATTTTTGTTACTCCTAATTTAGGGACAATTACATCACCCCTAAAATGTATTGTATTTTTAGATTACTCCCAATTGTAATTTCAACATACACAGCTATTTTTTGCAGTATGTTATTATCAATCAAAAATGCTTTTCTACCAAAGATGGAAGTAACTGGAGTGAGTTAAATGGCTGTTGAGAAAAACCAAGGTTCAGTTACCTAACCTGAAACACAGAAAGATGTTGTCTGCATGGCTAATGAGATGCTATTTAAAATCAGGAATATTACCTGTGCTATCCCAACCCCATATATTAACTAAAAGTTGGCTCAGTAATAATATAGGCATTTTGTTTTGTTTAGTGAAGGAATGGCCTACAGTTAAGTGCAGTAACAGAGATTGTGTTCTGCACAGAGGGTAATGAGCCCAGAGAGAGGCATTTACACAGCCATCACCATAAAGCAAACTGTCTGTGTGAAGGTTCGTTAATCTCTGTTATGAGACATTTCCATTAAAATAGGTTTCATAAAGCCACAGGTTTGTTCTGCCAAAACCAGACAGCTAGACCTCATCAGCAAGCAGAGCCTCAGTGTCTCTTTAACAAACATGTCAATGGAATTGAATTTACCCAAAGACCAGCAGCAATTCATGTTCTGTACCATTTCCCAAGTCAGGTAACTGAATATGAAACTCTGTGCCCACAAACTTTATTTTGCTACAGAAGCAGGGAATGAATTCTTCTAAGACCTGAATAGTCATGAATCAGTTAGAAAAAGCACTCTGAAAGCAAATGACTTTTCTAGTCTCGTCATAATATTTAACAAGATCCTTAACACCGACTTCATAGTAGGAGATGGTATATTTTTAAGATATTTAATTAGGATAAGAATCAAAATGACAGAAGAGAGTAAAGACATATATTACTAATAGAAAAAAGGAATATTCTACCACTTCTAGAAATGACAGATTACTTTTGTTTGAACAGGCCCCGAAGGTGAGTCAATCTGAAGGGATTTGGAAAAAGGGAACACATTAAGTCTGAAGCTGAAAATCCACTGCAGAGAACATCTAGACAGCAAGTCTTAAATCTCACTCCTAAATCAACTGAGCTGCAGCTCAGCTGTCCCTGCCACATCATCATGCTGGGTGAGAGAGAAGGCTCTGTGAGGAGTCCCCGATGAGCTTGTCCCACCCTGGGGCAGAGATGCTCTGGGTAAATGGTACCAGGCCAGGGCTGTTGGGTTAAGGAGCCAGTGATGTTCTGCCTGAGCTTCCAGGTGGATTTCATAAGCACATCTGCAGCAGCAGCAGCAACAAAAGCAGAAGCAGCAGCCAACCTTTTAACCTTTGATCTTAAAATACTTACAAAAGAGACTTGTATTATCACACTGTGGTACAGAGAGAGAGGATGCAGTCCTGGGAGGGGAGCAAGTGGAGAGCAGGCATCCCAGCCCAGTGCCACCAAAATGTCCCCACCTTTGCCACTGCATGTTCTCTGAAAGTGCCTGCTAGCTGTCCTCCACTTTTAATAACAGCAGATCTTCCAGCTCTTATTTGTTTCAGGTATGCTCTGAACACAGTTATAAAATAGATGGAAAAGAACTCCTTTTACTCATTTCTAATTCCACTGGCTTTGCAGACCTCCTGCAAAGACTCAGATACACTTGTGTTGCATTTTACTAGAGGGAAAAGCTACAAATTCTATCACTTTGGGTGCTGTCTTCTTCAAACATGATTTATCAGACCCAGATCACCGTGAGGAATATTATGCAGGGGAAGAAGAGTGATAAATGCCATTAATGGCTGGCCTTAGAACACACAGGATAATGAATAGTGTGGGGCTCCTACCTCCTGGTCATGGCTTTAGATCATTAGACAAAGATATTGTTTTATGCTACAGAAGGTTCAGACACACTCCATTCTTTTGTTTAATTTGTGAAAAATAGATGTAGCAGAGAAATAGACATGCAGTAACTAAAAAATAATTTAATTTCTCCCTTTCATCATCCCTTTAACTTGTTCTTCCCCCTCCCCCCCTGCAAACATATAATTTGGATGTTGGTGAGGTTTTTTCCAAAAATGAAACACAAACAAAAGATGTCATATCATTTCTACTAAGCCTTAATCTTTGCCAGTCCTTGGTTTGACTCTCTCTAATTTCAGGAAAGGTCCCGAAGCTAATAAACAATTAAACCACAGAAGAAAGCCACCGGGAAGATATATTGCAGAAGGAATTAAAGAGTGATTTTTTTTTTATTTTTTTTTTTTTACTAAGCAGCCAGAAAATGCAGAAATATTCTGAGCAGTTTGACAGCTTTGGGACTCACAGGGTAAGACTCACGAATTTGGGGGCAATTGTATGTAAATATCAGTAATTTTGTATAGCTGTTCCAGTGAGGAGAAGAATACATAATGAAAAGAAAAAAATCTTAAAGAACAAATGAAGAAAGAAAGAAAATAAGGGGTGGTGCAGAAATCGAAATGTCAGAGAATGTCGCGGGCGGAGGGTAGGTATGGGAATAACCGATCCAGAGCAAATCTGCTGGAGATGTTAAGAGCTGGCAAAAGATCAAAGTGATAAGAAGCAGGAATGGAAATAACCTTTAATTCTGTGCCTATAAGAGGACATGAAAAAAAAAACCTTGCAAAGGCCAGCCAAGGTAATGTGGAAAGGGGCCTAGTCATGCGCTGGGAGCTCTGTTCATCTCAATCCAAACCTAAGGCTTCTGTCCTATGTTAAAAAGTGCTCTGCTAAAAACATAGCACAGAAAAGCTCTGAAACAAAGCTGAAATACCTCAGGGCTTTCTTAGTAAAGCAAGGCCTTAAGAGCAGTTTTCTAACTCTTCAGACTTCCCAGCCTCTGTGAGGATGCTTTTTCACTCCTCTTCCCGGTATGGAGGTAAGTCTGTCCCACTGTCCATAAGGAAGGCTATTTATGGAACCAGGTGTCATTAGGTGACACAGCAGAGAGAACAAATGGCCAAACCCTGCCTGTCCTCCCACCACCCTGTTCCACCTCTGATGAAATTTAGAAAGTTCCTCATCACTGATGAAAACACCCACCGCTACTGAGGAGCTGTACACAGCCCTGGCTGACCACTATTTGCTCATCAGGAAGACAAGAAACAAGTAGGTTGTCTTTTTATTTGAAATCTGGACATTCCTACACAGCAGGTACAAACCTGCTCAGGTGTTTCACTCATGCTCATCCCACAGCCCAAGACCCCTTCATGGGTGCACATGAGCTGAGCCAAACCCTCAGCCTACTTGGCTTCAAAGAGGAGGAGTGCAGCTTTGCAAATGCTGATCTTCTGAAAATGTGAGCTGAGCTAATATTTCTTGATCTAATACTGATGCAAACATGTGCCTACCTTTGAAACACCTGCTTCTACCTTCCTCTCCCCTGTACCAAAGTGCCATAATATGGCTGAGGTTTTTAAAAGCTCAGCCCCAACCTAGAAATTCCAGAAACTTAACTTTACCAGAGTCACATACCTGGTTTTGAAAAACTTGAGATGCTTCAAAACACTTGGATAAAACCTGGTGAGTCTCAGAGCTTCTGAGCAGGATCTGAACTGAACCACAGGGAAAAACTGAGGCTTGTTCATCACTAATTAAGGGCTTAACTGACATTACCAATACTTAGCATATGTTCCTCCCTATTAGCTTCCAAGAACAACAACAGGCCCACAAGATTATTTTGAGTGTGAGTTGAAATAAGGTGAACCATACCTTAGGCCAACAAAGTTTTCCAGAAGGAACAAACTCTTTGTTTACTCTGAAGTAATTTCTAAGACACAAAGTATTTACTCAACTTCAGCATACACTGCCACTCACCAGCCACATTTCCAGCAAACTGAATTCAGCTTTATTCTTATTTCTTCACTTCAGAAATTCCAATTTTTTCATATAAATATGAATGAAGAGAAAAGATACTAAAAATATACATTAATAGTGCCCATTCCATTAAATAAGCACATATTTTGAAGTTGCAAAGTTTTTCCACAAGATAGTTATATAGAATTCTGATGGTCATAAAAAGGCTGATATCCTGTGTACCCACATGATGATTTCTCTAATGCACAGAGATGCAGTACACAATATGCATTACAATATAGACAATATATATTTGTGATGGGAACTATCTACAGAGAGCTCTATCAAAGACCTCAGAAAGGCTCACATGAGGCTCTGTGGAGCACAGGATACGCTCCACAGGAATAAAAGCTAATCCTTAAGTGGATTTCTTGCCATATAAAGGTCTAAAACTACACAGTGTTCTTATGTCCTTATCTGTAGGCACACATGGAGTTCCAGAGAACATATTATGATGCTTATGTATTTCAAGGTTTATATGGTCAGAGGCTCAGATGTCATTATTCACAAGAAAATAAAATTACAGAACTGTAAGGCGTTATGGAGAATGTCAAATGCAGTTCATCTCACTTTCACATACGCTTTTCTCATAATTTCTTCTTCTTTTCATTTAATATTATTGTTTGGTATACAGGAGAAAAAATATGACCACTGTTTTCAAAATGGAACAAATAGTTAATAAAACACAGTATTCATTAAGTTTTAAAAATCAATCTGGTTTCTACCAAAGTCAGCAGAAAATTTTGTTGATTTACCAGGAAATAGGTCAAACCTTCAAATACAGACCAAAAAAGGAGGATTTCCTACAAATGTAGAACAGGCACCCCACTGAAAAGCTTAAATCCATCAGGTGCCAGCTGTCCTGTGGGTACCAGGCAGTGGAATGGAATGAGAGGTCTCTGGTTCAGGATCACCCAACTCCAGTGCAAGATGAAGGGCTCAGCTGTTTTTGTAACACAGCCCAGATTTGGTTCATGCACTTGAACTGAAAGCAAGTAAAAATCTTGTCATTTTCCTTAGGAATCAAAAATTTAACTGAAAGGTGATGCCATTTATTTTGCAGTGTCCTGCCAGAGACCAATTTATTACACTTACAGCTGAAATTCTGCCATCCCTCCCTACCACCACTCTGATTTCTTTTGCTAGAAAACCAGTATCACTGACATAAATAAATAGTTGGCACCAGACAGGTTTCCGTTCACTGTGAAAAGGTCAGGCAGATCCCAGACTATTTTTAGTGCATATTTAGGGCCCAATGAGGCTTGATTTATGCCTCCTTTTAATTCAGTGAATTAAGAATAGCATAAAGTTATAGTTCTTTAAGACTCACTTAGGAAACATCTAAATGGAAAATCTAATTACCAGCCAGTGACCCAAGATAGATTTAAGTGTGATTAGTAACAGAAATGAAAATATATTTTCTTATTATAAAGAACAATTGGCTTCATCATTATGATATCAATTATATTTATAGCCTTCCTGGTGTCTTACGTGTCTGGTGAAAGTTTTATCTATCAATATCCAAACACAATCTCAGTAGCCAGGGTCTCCTCAGGCAACAAGTACTTTCTGGTGTTTGAGATGCCTTTAGTATGCCTGACTTCTTGAGCAAGTGTGGCTCAGCAGTTTTTTAAAATGAGGCCTTTGCGAAAGTATTTAAAAATGTAATTTCACAGCTACCTTCAAAAACATAGGCCACCTGTTACGTTCAGTGGAAAAATAATCAGGATGCTTGCTCTCAAAACTTCAAGCAAGCCAAACTGGCTACAAAATGAGATTTCCTGTCCACAGACTGCCAAAGTCAACTGTCTGGTGTAAGAGGTGCTCACTTTTGAAGTTGCTTCTGTGAGGAAAGATTATGTGCTGAGAAAGCTCAAGGGCATTCAACAAGTACATCCCAGGACACAGTCCTTCAAGAGAGAAAGACACTCTGCAAAGTTGTCTTGCCTGAATTCAGATTTGAAGAGGCATTCAGCATGATTTCTGGGACTGAGGAGAGAAAGTCCAGGAAAAAAGCTGAAGTGATGCAGCCTGGAATTTTGTGGTGGCAGATGAAACAGAAAATGCAGGACCAGTGTATACACTGATATAGCTTTAAGATTCTGTAATGGAATCCTGCCCTTGTAATCCATAATTCTGTTTATCTCCCCCAGATATTATATATGTTTGCAGTCTGAGAAAGACTTCAGGAACCCTGTACTCTGGGGTTGTTATCCTACTGGAAATCTGGTTGCAGCATGACTCGTGTTTTCTGTATAGGAGATGTATACATAATCAGACCATTTCCAACAGAAGCATTTCAAAGCTATTCTAATGGAGAACTGAGGGAGGAGGGGGAAGCTCAGTTGTTGTACTTTGTAATGGGAAAGGTGGGGAAAGGCTAGAAGAAATCAGATTTAGTCCCCAAATGCAACTCTCACACTAAAAAGTTAGCAGCCACAACTGGCTGTAATAAAGGCAGTCAAAGCAGTCTTTTGTGTCTTCTCCTGGTAGTCAGTTTGTCCATTTACCTCTCTCTGAAGATGTTTTCTTTAATTCAGTATGTATTTATGTATATGTTCAGTAGAGTTTTTCATCCATCTATAGCAACAAATGCCAACGACTGAAAAATCTGCCACTGGTGACTTAATCTGTCTCCCAGAAACTGTAACTGCTTTCCCAGTGTCACTAATGAACTGAAACTCTGTAACTTTCATTCAAGCTGTCAAATCTTGCAGCATACTAATAATACTCACACACACAAAAAAATTGTATCTCCTCTCCCTGCAGACAACATACACTATTTTCACTAATTAAACTACAGAAAAATAGAGGCATTTTATCTGTCTTCTCATTTTTTAGACACATGTTGCTATACTTAAAATATTTTATATTTGGAAAAACTAATTTAACTCTCAGAAAACTAATGCAAAAGCAGGTTGGCAAATTTATATGATGGAACACAGATAAGACCATTATTAAAAATGTCATTTCTAAACAAAAAAATTTCTAGAAACAAATTTTGTTTTCACATATCCACAGGAAACATAGCTGTACTGCCCTCCCATACTGCCAAATGTCCTCTTGCCACTTGCATCACGTGAGTCAAAATGCTTCACTGAAATTTGTAGCAAAACAAGTAAGCCTAGATGGACTTGAATTATTGTCTCACTGAGTTAATGCACACAGGGAAGGACTCAGAACATATATTGCAAATTGATACCACAACATCAGCTCCACTTTTCTAACTAGTGACCCATACAGGTCATCCAGTAGGACAGTCAAGTCAGTCATGAAGAATTTAAAAGTTCTTAGTTTCCATAAGCTCCTTTCCTTCCCAAAACCTGTTGTGTGAAAAAGTTTGTCCTATAAAAACAACACATCTATAGTGGTAGATCTGGAAACACAACATTCTATAGCAGAATTTCCCTGACTCACCCAGTTCCAGTGTTGTTGTTATCCTTACAGCACTCCCTGCATCTCTCACACACCTTCCCCTGCAGACAACGTGAAGTAGGTCACTATCTCTGGACTGAGTCATCCTGCCTAACTTTAGCATCTGATGCAGCTTGCTGTTTAGGAATCCACTCACCTTAGACCCTATAAATAGTCAGCAAAGGAAAAAGGCATCTCCAGACAGAGATTCAGAAAAAGACACCAACGTAGATGCTCTGAGTCCTTTTCCAGAGGAATTTCTCTATGATTGCTGACCATGCTAGATGGAAGCCAAGTGCTGTGTGTCAGAGCTGGGGACTTGGCTGAGTGTTTTCATATCCCAGTGACAGCAAAACCTGAAATTAGCCTCCATTTTAAACTCCTGGGGATAGGCATAAGACTATTTTCCTGTAAAACAAACTCAGTGTCTGTAGATACTAATTATGCTCATGTGCTTGAACTTCAAGGCTCTACATCACTGGTTGATGCTGCCCCTTGATCCCAGCTACTCCAGCAGCTGGAGCTCTGCTGGAACCTCACCCTGGGCACCACTTTGGGCAAAACAGACTCCCACTATTCTCTACTACAGCCTCAACAGCTTCCCCTACACTGCAGAAGTTCCTCTGAGGTCCTCTCCTACCCCCAATAGTTACTCAATGGCATTACTTTATTAATGAACAAGTAAGCCCCCTTTTACACAAGCACTGCACAGTCTAATCGTTGCCCCATTTTTATGCTGAACAAAACAGAAGGTAGAAGGAAATAAAGCTGGCCAGATGATCTCTATCTAGCCCATGTTGCTTTCACTGGATAGATGCTAGTACTTTGCAATTGCTTTCATTCACAGTGGTGACTGGGGGTCTTAAGTTTTGTGTTTGGTTGTAGCATGTCGTATCAGGATACCAAAACCTGTCCTTTTCAAAACAATGAGACTTTTAATTTATGTACCTTTTTAAAAAAAAACACAGAAGATTCAGAAAGATACAATAATTACTTCTTTCCAGTCAGTATCTGTTTCTGCTCAGCAATGTTTCCATAATCAAGTCCAGCAAATTTTTACAACTGCTGCTGCATAACTCGATTGAAACTCCTAATTAGTAGTATGCTATTTAGCTAACAAACATATGTTAATATCCCTCAGTCTGTCCAGCATAACAGACATGATTTACTTTTTCAGCACATTGCATCATGCCACTCAATATGCAGGCTGTAGAGAGCAAGTTCTATCTGATTCCAAATTCTAGTCTCCATTAAAATCATGGAAATTTCATGTAAATTGGCATAGTGCAAATCTCAGAAGATAAATATCTGTCCCTCCCCAGGACCATAGCAGTGACTGTCATCAAAATTTATAGAAACTTTCCAGGGCAAAGAGAAAACTCAACTGAATATTGCATAGTCTCCTGACTTTAAAGAACAACATTTCTTGAAATAAGGAAAATCAGTCAAAGCAGCCTAGACTGGCATTTATTAAATACCACTCACCCATACCATAGGTATAGGTTATTTAAGCCTTCTCCATCAGTATGGTGCTAAAGAATACTAATGATTTCACTGAGCTTTGGATTAACTCCTACTAGAAGTATTTCAGGAATCAATCACTTTCCAAGTACCCATCAGAAAACACTTCAGATTGTACTAAGTCCAGTAGGAAACAGCAGTAGGTGCAGATTCTTTTTCAGCTCTCTAATATAGCAAAATAGAAACCCCACAGTTAAACAGAATTTCTAAAGCAGCAGTGTCAAAGGGCATCTCAGCTTACTTACTAGAAATGCCTTAATTAATGCTTGTGCAACCTTAACCCTGGTCCCCAGTGCTTCTGTGTTATGATACAGATTTTAATGGGATGCTCTCATGCTATTTTTCCTCTGAACCCCTGGCCACACAAAATATAAGCATGTCTAGACACAAATCAGAAGAGGGTCATGGAATTTATTTTATCTCATGTTGCAAAAGATGAGAAGTGTGCTGAAATCTGTTTAGGGGAGGAACACAACACAGCTCTGGAAAACTGATCTCAGCTCGATCACACACACCACAGAGATTTTCCTTCACAGGTACCACTAAGTAAGTGCTCTTTGTTCAGTAGCCAGCTGGCTTCAAACATCAGCCTTTCATTTTCAAAAGCACACAAGCACTTATATCTGCAACTGAGTTTTGCTCAGTGTGTTTTGAATATTTAAATCAGTTTTATAAAAGTGCTTCATATGGGTCAGCCAGAATACAAGGGAAGTTTAAGCTCTAACCCCTGGCTACTTGGTTCCCTCCTCTGTAAGATATGAAAAAAGTGCTCTTTTCTCACAGAGGGCTATGAAAACAGATGCACTGGTGGCTGTGAAACATTCAGGCAGAGAAGTGATTAGTGTCAGGGAAAAACCCTGGAGGAAATGCAGTCATCAGAGTTGGGTCTGAAAAAGGCTAAGGAATAAAGCCCTTACTACACCCTGAGAAGTAAAAAGAGAACGAAGTCCTGAGCAGATGCTCTCCTGAAGAGTCTTGTTTACCCCTTTTGAGTAGGATCTGAACAGCATTGCCAAAACCCAACCTGGCTGACATCTCCGCAGCAACTTGGCCCTGGCAAACACCTGACACACAAAAAATAACTGAGCCCAAAGCAAGACTTTGGCAAATTTCTAGCAAAATTAAATCATATTTCAGTAATAGGAAGCACCATGTAAACTCAGTGATAGCTGATACTACCCACTCTGCTTACAACCCTGCCATTTCTCAAGATAAACTGCCAGCTTCAAACTGCCCACACAGAGATTCATTGAGACACCCAGAGGAAAGAACCGCGTTGCTTTGTTCAAGGAAAGTGTGAAATTTATCATATGCCTTTTTTCCTTTGCTTTCCCTTTCCCCCTTACTTCAGACTGACAAGTGCAAATTAAAATTTCACACCCAGCCTCAAGCAGGGAGCATGAAATTCTGATTTGGTGGATTTAGGTAGATTTCTCCAGGATTGCAGAGAGATAGTAGCTGCCCGAGCCAGAGTCACCGAGCCTGCCCCAGCCAGCCTGCCATGCCCTCAGCAAAAAAACTCTCAAAAGAAAAAGTTTAGTGGGGAGAAAATGCACTAACAGCATTATTGCACACACATTTTTATTTGTACTATTAATAATGCATATTGATACTGTAACATACCCTCGGATCAATCTACTCAGTGCCATAGATGCTACACCAGCACCATCTGGTTCTTGGTGTGGGTGTGATAGGGCCATTTACAGGCTACTCAGAGATAACCAGAAGGTGCTTACATTGAAACTTCTAAAACTTATTTTATTAATAGCACTGAACACCACCTCCATCAGTGCCTTCAGTTTCCTACACAGTTCTGTTGGACAACTCACTGGTCCTTGAGAAATCCCATCTCTTGTGGACACCCAGGGTAATCTCATGGTCATTGGCACTGAAGATCACCAAAGGAGAGACTAGCTTAGCAAAATTCACAAGATGCACTTCTACATGCCAAAAGCATGTAGAAAAAAAACCTAAACTCTATAAGGAGGGAGTCCCTGGGAAAGTTCCCACTAACTTCACTCAGGTTTGATTATCCCAAATTCTCTAATATCTGTTGGGTACAAGCCTACGTTTGGCATGGTGGTACTTCTGATTGTCTTTTTTTTTTACTTTCCAATTTTTTTTATTAAGCAAAAAAAGTTGTTTCCAAAGAACTTAGGTAAATAACATGAACACTCTGAGCTTCACAAAGGTTCTTATCCCAGTTGCCAAAACTGCTGCATAACAGCAGTGCTGGATAAGAGAACACACGTGGATGTTAGCAAGTGCCACTGGCTTCTGGATCTTTCATTACCTTGAACACTGGAGTTCCATTTTTATAACATTTAATTTCCACCAGTTCCTGCTGACATTCATGATTTAACTGGCAAGCCCACAGCAAACTGCTGAGCAATCCATTTAAAGAAATATTAGCCAGGAATTTTCTGGTGCCGGTTCCTACATTTTGGTTAGTATGTACCACAGCACAGTCAGTGATCTATTTTCCTCTTTGCAGAGAACAACATTGTCCGCATTTTGTGAAATTATCTAGCATGTGGAAAATAAAGAGGTGGGACCAGAGTCAACTCTCAGTTGTGCTGGTAAATATTTAATGTAAACTCAATGAAGTAAATGGCTTTGGAGAATTTTGGACCATCACCAGTGTAGCTGGGAGAAGTTGTTGACCACGTAACTCTTCAAAAACCTTCACGTGGCACAGGCCTAGGAATTCGACACCTGCATTATTAAGGTTTTGTTTTTATTTTTTCTCTGAAACTTTTAATTCAAAGTCAGGATATGATGCCACTACAATAGCACATACCCACAGCACTTCTGGTAAAGTATCCCTTAATTAAAATAACTACACCGAAGTCAGAACATCGTTGAGGGATCAACAGCATCCTCCACATTTGACTTTGTCCCAGTTCTGAATCTATAAAAAACAGTCTTGCTTGCTCTCAGGATGCTTTAATCATTAAGACTTATTTGGGAATACAAACATACAAATAAGAGTCATTCCTCCTTCCCAACACCAGCAAACCACAGCAGAACATGAACTCTGTTCAAGGACGCACATTTACTCAGCTGACGACAATGTTGCCAAGCTGCCTACCCATGTTCTTTATTTTTCTGTTTTAAGGGTATGGAAATGTTTGTTCACTTCAAGGCACCCTTCTGGTTTACTGTCCTAGATCACGAACCTTCTGGATGATGATTATCAGTACCAGCAACAGTGTGTGTACTGGGATAAGGCTGCCTTATCCCGAGCAGAGTTTGTCTTCCCGCAGAACTAAGTTACACAACGATACGAGCAGGGTTGCATCATTTTAACTACTGGAGGTTACATTAGTACATTTTTTGTATTTACATAAAGATGAAGATGAAGAAAAAATAATCATCTACAGGAACTAAAAAGTACATCTTGATTGAAAGATAGCTGAGACAACCTGATAACAGCTTCTGTGTCTAGAAAACACTGGCACATGGGAGGGAAGGAATTTTTTAAAAGAAGAAAGTGGGGGAGGGTTAGCTACAAAGGATAGATTGGGAAAATTAATCCTAGACCCAAGAAAACATTTTCAAGCAGTGAGATCATTTGGGCTCCAAGTGCAAAATGTTGAATTTCTTTCCCTGGAAGTCTTTCTAAAAAGTCTGAACAATGCACAGGGAGCAGTGGTACAGAGGCTCGGGGTGTGCTGACGGACCAATGACCAGCAGACAGAGGATACTGATACTGCTGTACAAGTGACCTCAAAGATCTGGAGTATTTGGCATCTGAATCATCAAGGATGATAAACATTCTAACCACATTTCTAAGGTTTTGCTTACACTGAAAAATCATACATCAGATGGTACACGGAGCAGCGTGAGGCAGAGAGACAGACGCCAAGAGTCATTTGTAACCATTGCAAAGCATCCCTCTGCAGGGAATCCTGCCTGCCTCTGGGTTACACAGAAATTATTAAGTACATTTCCTGCCCATTTGGTCAGAGAGAGTGAATATGCAGAATGGAAAGCAACAGCTTCTCAAGACAAGCAAAATTGAGAATACCAACAGTCAAGAAACAGATTGGAAATATCAAGTCTAAATAGGACTTTCGTTTAAATTCAGAAAACCATTATCAAACACTCAAGGCTAGGAGAAAAAAAATACAGCCAAAACCAGTGAACAGCAAGGAAAATGCCTTCAAACAAATGCTCTGACTGAATTCTTCTCCATACTCACATAGAGAAAGGTTGGTATGCATGAGCTTATCCGATCAAGAATTAGAGCCTTCAAAATAAATCATTTGCACCAAATTTTCAACTTCAATATTTTAATTTTTTTTTCTTCAGCTAATTATTTGGAAAAATCAAACTACATTTCACTCCTGTATTGATTGGAAAGCTTGAAAATAAATAAATAAATAAATCATTCAAAGTAGCCTCTGATTTTGCCCAAAACTTATTGTATTTTTCCAGAGCAGAGGAAAAAATAAAATGACACAAAACTAGAAACAGATAAGAAGATATACCTTTGTGGGTGGCCTCCTGCAAAACTGGCAAAAGAAATCCACTGCTTTCCAGTTCTACTTCTATATTCAGATACGTCTGCATAACTTTTGCATTTGGAAAAGATATGTCATATTTCAGAGGAAGATGGTTATAGTAAGAAAAATTCTTTACCTAATAAGTTCCTTTTGAGTTCTTTTATTAGTTTAGCACAGAAAGCTTCACCTTGTTCAACAACACAACCCAAAAAACACTGAAACTTGATTCTTATCAAACACAATCCTAACAAAGCTCTTGAGAGCAGTACATCCTTAAGGCTAAGGTCTTGACACCAGTTAGTTCATCCAGGTTTCCTCCTACTTCTGCTCTTTATTTTCTCTGAAATTTTACCCTGTGGAATTAGAGAACACTGGCTATTTGTCTCCCATTTCTAGATGCACAGATATTTGACCAAGCTACTGGTGTTTTGGACCACTCCTCCATAGAAGAGCACTGGTCATGAGGTAAGTACCTCCAGAAGTGCAGCTGCAATGTACTGGAACCACACACATATCCAGTATAGTTGAGACATCCTGCAGCAGTGTCTCACATATGCAGAGCATGCTCTAAAATGGCCTGAGCACATGCAGCAAGCATGACACAACTGGTATTTCTTGGATTTACACTGAATAGGTGGACCAGTAGTGCAGGACATGCACAACAAGTCCCACACATCTTGTATATTAAGTCCCACACCATTTTGACCAGCAGCAAACTGTAGTGTCCAAGCACACATGGATCCTTGTTGGAAAATCCTGGACAAAATGATGAGGGTCAACAGATTTGCCCAAGCCCTATTAAAATTCCCCAAAAATCAGGTGATGCTGAAATTCTTCCTGAAACTTGATCATTTAGCCATAAGGATACATAAATCTTGCAAGATACAGCTAAATCATCAAAGAACAACACTTCAGATTGGAAGGCAGATTGGAAGAACTGAGTTTTTTTGACACTGCTTAATTAAGCTATGCTGCTTTTCACACCAGGACTGCCAGCAGAAGGCAAAACATATTGCAAGCATACAGTTCTCCCTACAACCAGACACCAAAGGACACTCCTCCTTCACTTGCTTGCTCTTGCTACGTGCTGCCCTGCCCACCAACCATCCTGGCAGGATCCATCCTGCACTGAGTGTGCACCATGGCTGCTTTTCCCCAGGTCTGAGGTGAGTTCTGCTGCTCACCCACTCTGCCCAGGAGCCAACAGAGCCCCTCAGCCAGCAGGGACAAGGCACAACCTGTCTATACTCTAAGCAGGAAAGTTTTCTCCTAGCAAAGGGCGAGGGCACCGAGGAATAGAAGCACCTGCAGCAGTGGTGTGTGTCTTTCGATCCCTCTGCAAAGGGAGAGCAGATCCCAGCCTGGATTTGCACAGCAGCCCCCTCTTCCAGCCCAAGCTCTGCACTTCCAAGGGAAGGAAATTCACCCTGAGCTCTTGGCAGTGTTTCTGGAACATCCTGTTAATCACTTTGTGGTTTTTAAGGGCAAAAAGTGAAATTAGATGAAGTCCAGGGGCTTACCCTGACTCTGCCATTAAGGTGATTGTGAGGGGAGAAAACAGAGGAGAGCAGATAACAGGTATATAGAGGTCAGACCAGGAGCTTCAAAGTGTGTACATGCCTTATTGTTTTCCCCTTCAGATCCTGAAACCAATGAAATTACCTTCTTGAGATCCTTTCTATAGAGGTTGAAGACTGTAATTTCTCCCGGGTATCTAAAGAACTTGAAACTTTTTTTGAAAACTTGGACTGCTTACATTTGTTCTAAAGGAAGTGCAAACAGTATTTACACACAACACTGACTTCTGTAGGAATGGGTAGAAATCAATGCTGCAAGATGCTTTTCATTTTAGCACACAGGGAAGTGTGTTTCTATTCTCATCAAGTATTACAAAACTAAGAGGTGCTTTGCCTGGGTTTTATGAATATTTTAGGATTTGAGGTGCAAGGATTGCCTTTTGGGTTTGTGGTTTGAACTGAATTTACCAATGAATGAGAAATTGTCTTAATTCCTAACACAATTATATCAAATTCTTCCAACAATTTAACTATAAATTGGAAGAAAATAAAATAAGCAAAGACCTCATCTGGCATTACATCTTGTTATACAGTGGTCAAAATATTGAGGGATAGGTAGGACTGGTTTCTTGAAGAATGTTGATAAGAAGCCTGAAAGATACCAGGATATCTGGGAAAGATGGAAACCTAAATTAGTCTTGGTTGTAAAAATAAAGATATGGCTCAACTGAGAGAGAAAGAAAGAGAAAAAGAGAGGAACTGGAAGAACAAACCAGTAACAGAGATGAGGAAGAAAACTTCTCAGTTACGTAACTAAGTTGAAATAGTTTTAGTGACCTGAAGAAACACACAAAAGAACAGCCCAATGTCAGCTCAATCAGCTCTTAAAATCAGTTGAGCAGTTTCCAGAAAACTGGAACAGAGGTATGAGAAGGTACTGCTACATGAAAACAAAACAGATTTTTGGAAAGTACTCTGGGAAACAAAAACACTATGTATGTCCTGCAAATTTGATTTAAAAACTAAGTATTAATAAAATAAAGAGATTAAGCACAGCGAAATACAGATCCCAAAAGAAGGCTGTACAAAGAAAATTCAGGAAATTATTTAATCAGAAAACACCAAGAGGAATGGAAAAGCAACTAGTACTGACAGCTTAACCAAGTTACATCCCAGTTCTGAATGCATCTGTAACAAACACTGGAGGAAGATGTGCCTGACCAGGTGATAGGAAAAAAGACTTTCCTCATTAAATAAAAAAGGAGCAGCTTGCTCTGAAAGCCCAATATATATCACTTGGTCACTTACGATCTGGAAGCTTCTTATCAGATTCATTAACAACAAATTGGCTGAACTACTCAAAACTAATCATGTGTTTCTTGACATGAGCAAGACAGAATGTAAGGGAGGAGTGGGGGGGAAATGGTGGCCAAGCTGCCAAAAGCTACAAAAGAACTCTGTCTGAATGCTATGAAAATTATATGAATGTGTATGGCATAGTCACAAGCCATAGTCACATAGTCACTGGTTAAGTGATAAAAGCACACCAAACATCTGTAAAATAGCACAAAAGTATACAATGTATGCACAGAGCACAGTGGTTAAACAGTAAGAAAATTAAGAATTTTTTCCAAGGGACTCTGATACTTTCAACAATGAAAGATGTTTCTGTCACTCCACAGACACAAAAGAGATGTTAGGGAGTGAGAAACCATGTAGTGGGGCTTCATCAGGAATATGTGGGTCCAGTCCCTCACATCCAGAGGTACACGTCCATCATTGGGAACACAGAAGTCATATTCCTGGTGCTCAATTCTTAACATAACTTCAAGATTAATTTCATTGTGTTCAAATGAATCTTAAAACACAAAACCCAGAAGGTACAAAATTAAACAAAACAGAAGCAAGAAAAGACAATTTGCAATTCAGGCAAATTCAGCAACTCAGTTTCCCACAGCCTTGCACTGTGTCTGCCTCCACTAAACTCACTGGGAACTTTTCCATTAAAATAAGTGTGAACAGCATCAAGTACATGGCTTGGCTGAACCCGATCCACTTGCCAACCAGTAATTTATTATTACAAAAAGCAGTTCCCAGAAAATGCATTCATATAAGGTCTGTGAGAATTAGCTATCGCATAATATGTGTTGCCTATGGGGATTTTGAAAGAGACACTGTAATTTATCTGGTGGTAATACAGTTCCATCTCATATTGCAAAGGCTCTGAGCTCTACTTTAAAAACTAAAAAGACTGAAAAGAAATAATCTTAAGGAAGAAATGTGGCCTTTCAGCAAAGGGACTCTTTCTCACAGAGATTCCTGGAAATGCCCCCACCATCGCTTCACAGACAATCAGGCTTTCTAGTTGTCTGACCTTGAGACCCATAAGGATTGTAAATCCTACTAGATCAATCAATCTGATCTGCTGCAAATCTTCAGAGCTCAGACGCCGTGGTTTTCTTGCAAGGAACTCACTGCCCTTTGCTTGTTTGAAACCAGGGTTTCAGCAGCACAACAGAGCACTTTATTCTCTTCAGGACATCTGGTAAGAGAGTCCCAAATGGAATAGCAGGCAATCAGTTATCATGGATCAGTAAACACCTCTACATATATCCAAGGCTTAACCAATTCAGGCTGAGCATCCCTTCCTACCCACCATTGTTGCCAACAGTAGCATGAAGGCAGCCAGGTGAGGCTCTCCTCAGGTCTGTTAACACCTCTAATAAAAGTGCTACAACATTTTTACCATCATTCCACCTCTATCATACATCCAGCTACAAATACAAACCAGATCCACAGCCAAAAATCAGCAGAAACCCACCCGTCAGGGCTGTCATTTTATGTTACTCACTGTCCGTGGAGTTTTAAGCAAAACTTCCACATAACTTTCAGTCTCGACTTTATTCCCAAACCTGTGTTTCTATATCTGCATTTTATTGCTCTGCTCTTGTCCATACATTTTGCAGCAGATGGATAGATTTTGTGAGTTTTCCAAAAATATTCTGCTTCAGTAATTTATGACCTGCAGGTCAATATCTGAAATGCTACAGTGGGTTGTCATGGAAATGTCAATACCATCCTTTTCTCTGCACACAAGTAATTGGGATATCCAAGAAAAATACCTGGAAATATAGAAATTATATTCAAGTCATCTAACAGTGACTCAAAATCAGATATTCACCGTTTGTTGTATTTTACACTGGAGCTTGAGCAGCAGGGCTGCCTAGGACACTTAATACCCCTACCTAGAGCCTCTGGGCTGCCTTTTTCTAACCGTTTCATAGTTTAATAAGTCTCAAGAGGTTTGGCTTAAGAAAAACAAAGCAAAAAAACTTCAGCTTGCAAGTAGAATATAAAGTTAAAATGCACAGTTTTCAGTCTGCTCTTTAGTCAGCATTTTCTTAACAGGGACTGGGAAAAAAGCTAAGTCAAACTGGCAGGAAGGATGGGCAGTGAGCCTGTGAACAAGGGTCTCAGCCCAGATTTAATCTAAGGCTTCAGCCAATACATCCTTTTAACCTCAGATCCCTGAAAGAACTGATTTTCTAATTCCTGTGAAATCTATTTTTTTATATACTGGAAAAAAACCAACACCCTGCACAAAAGGCCACTTAAGAATACCTAAGATTTGGCATGCCCAACTTCAGTATGAATAAATGGGTATGAGAGCACCAAGATCTCTGTAAAATGGGGACTGAACCTTTGCCCTGCTCCACAGGGAGAAAGACATGAATGGATGCAATATGTTCATTACTATAAATAACAGTATCTCTCTAAAAATGGAAAACCCAAGAAAGAAAGAAACCTAGTAGGATGACTGAACTCCAAACACTATGATGTAGTGACACTCAGCCAGGCAAACAGGTTTGCTGCCCACTCAGCAACACAAAACACAGCTCATAAGATGCAATTCTCAGTGCCTGTTAATTTCATACACATTAAATAGTCATTACAGAAATTTTAATGTCACTAGCTAGTTAGTTTTGCTACCAGTCATACCAGATGCTCTCCTATGATGTGACCTGGGTTTGCTGACTTATGGAAAATAATTTCCAAAATGTCACCACCTCCCCCATCCAAAGACCCATTCAAAACCCTACGTCACTTAAACCACACTGCCAATTTATTTTGAAGATACTTCACCAAAAAAAGACAGAGAAAACAAAACAATGGTTCGTATTTCTTTAAGTTAAAAAAAAAAGGTCTTTGCATCACCAAAGTAAACTTTCTCTGCTGAATTCCTTGCTAAGCTTGGGAGGTGGTTGTTGAAGGGAGGTGCAGGGATGGGCATTTCAGAGGCAGCTTTTTCAGGAATAAAACATTTCTCGTTGTCTCTCCCCATTCACAGCCAGCAAGCAACTTTGTCAACTGTAACATGCCTCCACATGGACAGTAGGAAAAAAGAACTCCTTGACAGGCAAACAGACATGGTCACAAAGTGCACAGATAGCTGACAAGATTATAGGTTTAAAAAATTCCCACAGGTGGCACATCACAGAAACCATTTCTCAAGCTTTTCTTTTCAGGTTACTTTTAGGACTTGAGCATGTCTTATGTGTGACTCAGTCTTTGGATAAAGGAATCTTTCCTCAAATGTTCTGTAAATAATCACTCCAGTTTTTTAAAAGCTACAATTTTTTAAGCAATGTTGAAAATATTAGGGTTACCAGGAAAAACAAACAAACAAACAAACAAAACAAAAACAAAAAACAAAACAAAAAAACACCAACAGCTACCTCTCTCCAAATTTACAGTCTCTTGTGGCCAAACCCTGCAAAATGGAGCAAAGCCCAGGGAAATTAATTTTGTTCCAAGGACAACTATGTGAAGCCCAGCAGTGCTAAAGAAAGTGATTCTTAGCACCATGAGGCTCCTGCAGCATGACAGCCTCCAAGCAGGCCAGCAGCAAGGGACTGGAGAGGCTGAGCTGCCAAGGACCACTGCTCCTGACTCCTCCCTGCCACTTGGTCCTTGGGGATTTCTGGCCACTTTTTCTCACACACCCATCAGGCAATACTGCGATGAGATGCTGAGAAGCCTTTTCTGAAGAATTATCTACCTGTGGAACTGTGAGCTCCAGAGCTGAAATAAAATCAAACCCTAAATCCCTTGCCATCCAGATTGTGATTAATAATTTTTCCCCTTGAAAGCACCACACATCGCCAGGCAGGCAAGCCATGCCAGATGGTCCATGCACACACAGAGAGCTGGAACAAGTAAGTGACTGCACAAAACCTCACAGATAAAAGGAAGAACAAAGATGCATACCAGGCTTTTAATCAAAGAACCTGCTGAAAAACAAAGTATGTGGTATTTAACCCATTAGCAAGCACTGTGGTTCCAAAAGCCACGCAACTTCACGTAGTAGAAGACCAAGAAGTCTCTTGGTCTGCAAGAAACTTTGCATGGGGATGGATAAAGCAGTCACTAAGAGAATGTCACTAAAGGTCTTTCTTTGTGACATTCAGCCAGCAGAGGAGAGGGGCTCTGTGGGCAGTGAGGAAAGGACTGGGATGATTCAGCTGCCTGCCCTACATTGTTGGACCATCCACAAGCCTGCAGCTGGTGACTGCTTCCCCTTCAGTAATGCAGCTCAGACAGCAAAACCTGGCAGAGGGACTGTGTGGCCTGTGGGAGAGAGGACTGGTCTGCCCTTAACACAGAGCTAGACTGGTTTGAACTAATTACCAAACCATGGCCTTGTTCTTATGATGGTAGAGTTTCAGCAAGAGTCTGAGGATGCAGGTCTGTGCAGGCAGCATTGCAGGGATGGAACCAGGCAAGAGCATCCTGCTGGGGCATGATGGTGAGTGAGTGAGGCAGCTAGTGGTTACTGCTCACCTCTGGGCATTTAGCAGAAATGGTTCAAATCCAAGAGGGCACCTCTGTATTAAACAAAATAATCTCTGTTTGGCTTAAAAGTACATCATGATCTAAGTCAGTCCTGCAAACAGAACATTTTATTTCTGACATGCAAATGTTAAGTCAAACAGCTCCTGAAATTTATATTCAAATGAGCAAAGATAACTAAATTCATAATATTAACAGCAAACATGCATAAGTGGGAGGTGTCTAATGGAAGGTGTCCTGGCCAGTGCAGGCAGGTTGGAACTAGATGGTCTTTAAGGGCTCTTCCAACCCAAACCATTCTATGATTCGGTGCACATGAGACATTGTGCCAGACAGCTAGGCACAAGATATTTTGAAAATTATAAATCAGTCATTTATAACATGATCATTTATGAAAACTCAAGAGTTTCATCTCAGTTTGCAGTAACATAGTTTCTGGTACTGCCTTAAAATTATCCCATGATTTCAAAACTGCTTCTGCTTTAGAGAAGGAAACAAATCTTCAAGAAGCAATAAGTTTACTACTTTGTCAAAGTGCAGATTCAGAGCAATTGAAATCAGAATTTTTACTGTCTTTTTCCTAAGCTAAGATCCTTTTCCCTTCTATAATTTCAAGAAAGCACAAGGGAAACGAGACTTACAGTAGCTGAAATGAAAGTTAGGACTGTTGTTGCTTACTTTTCAAGTGAGTTATTTTATCTAAGAAGTCCAAACAGCCCCAAGCATCACTTAGGGAGTTCAGAACACAAATAAATAAGCAAGAATTTCAAAATGGCTCAAGAAAGTTATTACCCAACACAGGTTCTAGTTATAAACAATATAATTCATACCAACCACCGGGTTACTATAGGTGTACTCCCTAGCCCCCTGCAAACCATAACACATGCTTTGCTAAAGTGTAAGCATTGCAGGAGCACATGCTTCCCTACTCATTCCTTGCACACAAGAGAGGAAGAATCAGGCCTAAAGAGCTTCATTCCCCTCTCAACCTATCTACAAAAGGCAGGTGAAGTGCTCTGCATCTTCTGTGTCTGGCCAGCTCACCCAGCAGATAGCGAGAGGTGGTAGTTGCCTGCATTGCCATGCTCCCACAGTGCTGCCACATTGGGGTGACCCAGATGGAACTGGGGATGGCAGCAGGGAGGGGAGGCAGGGCCTGCAGTCAGGGTTATAATGGGAGATGGGTTTAGGGCAGTGGGAATAGTGGCCTTTAAAGGGAACAGTGCATAATGCAGTGATTAACTGCATTATATCATTGATGACCTGCCATATACACAGAATGCTGAAGAAAACTGTCCTTTAGTTCATGTGTTAGCTACCTGGGCTTTAGCTTTGAGCATGCCCAATGGCAACTATCTGTGCTACACCAGCTCTGATGCACTAAAAAGTTCTCCCTTTAACCAGCACTGAGCTCATCAGCAGCACAGCATATGTTTGTAGTCATGTGCTTAGCATACAGTAGCCATCATGAATTAACTTAGTGCAGAGAAATACCAAGTGATTTGTTTCTCATTCTCCAGCTGGGTCTTGCACAGGGACCCTTCCAGTGCCTCTTCTGCAAACACTGAGATATCCACAGCACACAGCATTGCTTCAGTGGACAACCACCAAGGAGCACTTTTCACACAGCTGAGAACAGTCAGGACCAGCTGGAATACATTTTAAATGCTTGGACCACTTCGCAAGGCCTCACATGTGGCTCTTCTATTGCAAGAAATTACATAAATTTAAATGTTTGAAGGATATCCATCTCACTCACAACTCTGGGCTTGCCCATTGCTTTCATTTGATGATGCCTGGAGCTCTTAGCCTGTTGAAATCACTTCATCATCATCATCATGGACAGAAGGCAAGATTTATACTGCTTTTAGTCAGAAGGCATTTTAAGCAGAAAATGTTTATTGGCATTTTCTACTAGAGCTGATTTTAGGGACACATACCAGATGCTATTTTGTGTATTGTTATTAAACAGAGTTTGAATCCCGTGGTAGAAACCAGCAAACACTACACACTACTCTTATTTTTGAATTCTCAGTTCTATATTCCATTTCCTGAATGAGGATAGGGGTTGCAGAACACTTTCAGTTTGTCAGGACAGAATATTAAGGTCTTCCTGTGAACAAGTTCCTCCCCCTTCGTGCCTGGCAGAGACATCAGAACCTGCTGGATCATTGCCATCCTCTGTCTTTCTCAGTAGGTTGGACAACACGAACACAGATTGTAAATAAACAAACCCCAATAGGATGACACTTTGCAGAACAACTTTCCAGTAACTGTGGAACTGAAAAAAAACCATGTGGGTGTGCACATACATTTTCATAAGCAAAAACTCCTCAGGTGCCTGTGGGTGGCTGCACATGCTCACACATGCAAGTGCTCACCTGACCTTTGAGGGCAAGGTCTGACTTCTGAACTGCTCCTCTGACAAACTCTGCTCTGACACTTGGCTCTTACCAGCAAGAAACAGGATCTGCTTTCACTAAAAACAAGGTTTATGTTACTCTCATCCAAAAGGCAAATATTTTGTTCTCTCTTTTCTCCCAGGAGGTTGGAAGGCAAAACACATTAAGGACTGCAAGATCAATGGATATTATAAGGAAGAATAAAAACAAACCTTAATGAAGTCTGTTGTAAAATGTTTTGCTTCTATAAATGTATCTATAAACAAACAAGTGTTAACTAAACATAAACAAGTGATTAATCACACTTAGTTTCACACACCCTAGTGCTGAATTAATTGATAGAAAAATGTGGGAAATCAAAGGAGCTCTTTCCCCATGCTTCATTAGAGCTTCTCACCAAAATTTTTCAGGAGCATTTGAATAGGAACCGGAAACTCTTGTTTTATAGACCCGTCTCAGCTTTATTATTATTTTGTTATATTTAGCAACATTTGGTCATATCCAGCTCCAGCTGTAAACTATTCACAAAAACCACTCAGGAGAGCCTTGTCATAGTATTTGAATTTAGCAGAGAGACTAAAATGAACTCATTAGTTGACAAATACAGACAATCCCGAGCCACTTATCACACTCATATTATGTCCCTGTATATCACCTGCAGCAACAGTTTATTGCAAGGATGTCTGCATATTGTGGAGTGAGGGAGACAGCAGCTCAGGACCAGGAATCCATAGCAGAGTCAGCCCATGGAGCAGCTCTCCAGAGCTCCAGCCTCTCCCTGCTCCCCATCCCAGCCTCAGCACCATGCTCTGCAGGGCTCTGTCCTGCCCCACCACTTTTTATCTACAAGATGATTTCTCTTACCAGCAAAACAAAATAGTGCTGCAATGACTACAGCATTTGATGCCATGAAGAAGTAACAATGAGAATGTGTTTAATGCACATTCAACCATTCTGAAAGGGATTTTTAGCATCTGGGTAAAGATGATGTTTAATTAAAAGCAAAAATCCTTTGAAGAGGCAATATGCTTGCCAAAGCACTCCAAAATTCAAAAAAAGCCCACTGTAGAAGTAGCCCACACAGTTTTCCTGCGGTCCTGATACACATGTGCATCACCACACATCTTCAGTTACATAAGCATTTAAAAAAAAAAAAAACCAAAACCAAACCAAACAACCAAACAAAAAACAACCAGAAAAATCACTAGTATAAAAAAAAAAAAAAAAAAAAAAAAAAAAAAAAAGAAGTTCCACTATCTTCATTATAAGGTTGACTTTTTCCCCAAAGCCACTGTGTGGCCCAGCTAAGGCCACCTGCCGGGGAGATCTATGGTAGAAAATTCCCTCAACCCTGGAAAACAAGGCTGTGCCTTGTATTTCACATCAGGCAGACGTAAGAGCATTGTTCATTAGCATTCACCTAAGCATCCCAGATGATTTATTGCACTGTTATAAAAATAGAAAATGTCAAGATTTATCTAAAAGCTTCAGATTGAAATTGCTGCAAGACTCTTATGCCACCAGAGAACTGCTTCACCAGCTGCAGCTATGGGTGGAAAGGGGAACATCCACTGACCTAACACCTTTCTCTGGAGACTTGTTTTTCCATGAGAGCTTAACCTTACTTCTTATTTAAAAGTTGGGTTGCAACTGAATTCTTAATCTTTTTCTTCCCAGAAAAGCCCCATGAATCTGCAATGTGAAATTTAGAGAAAACCCAAGACAGGAGAAAGACAGATATATTTATCATGCACAGATGATGTAGGAAGGAGACAAAAAATATTGTCATCAGTGACTTACTGACTGCAGAATGAGGGAACAGTAATTAATCAGCCAGAGTCTATGCTGAGAGGAAATATTGATTGAATTTGGGGAAATTTCAGTTTCCTGAAGGAGCTGTTCCCCTGCAAAGGTAACCAGGAAAGTTTCTGTAAATTAGACTGGCAACCAGCCAGCCTGCAGCCAATCTGATGGTTGTTCTAGGCAATTCAGAAAAATATACACCAGATGCATGTTGGTTTCTAAAAAGTCATTTAAATACATTAGCAAATCAATGGCATTGACAGCTTGATGGACTATGATGGAGGAGTCTTCCTCTGAAATATCATCTTTAAAACCTGCAGAGCTCTGGAAACTGAGTTGCTACAACTTTATCTTATTTTTAATTTTATCTTTTCCAATATCTTCTAGTGTTTGGTTATTTCAGATTAAATTCACATGGAATCCTTCTCTGCTAAATTGGTCCTCAACTCTTCAGGACTACTGAACATCCCAGAAGTGTGAGCAGGAGGGAAGACTTTTGTTCTCTTGCATCATGGAGGAGCAGATATCAGTAAGAGGGCTGAGGACCAGCTCTGCTCTGATGAGGTCTGGGTGTCTGTCAGAAAAGCTGGTTGCCTCTATTGAGTGGAAGCAGCAACTTATTACTGCTGTCCTTTTACCTGACTGGAACACATTTTAAGGTTGGGGGGATGCTAGCCACCCTCAACATAAAAAAAGGAAACAGTAGGAGAATTAAAAACCTATAAAAGAAAAGTTGGTGTTTGCCCTAGAAAATATATCATGGGGTCACACAAAATGATCACATCTTTCAGCCCTAAACCAGCACCCTCCAAAGGTCTGACCACAATCAAACCCAGATATTGCCCTGGGAAGGGGTCACGAGTCTCCAGCAGAGGTGGTGACTCTGCCCATCCCATCAACCCAGAGAATATCCATGATGGGACTTGTGTCAGACTGGGTTTGGCCATTCCAAGAGATTTAATTAGCAGTTAAAGCAACAACAATCTTTCTGGTTTAAGCATATTTGGAGTGTTACCTTGCTGCCTTCCTCAGTAATAAACTGTTCCTGGCTAAGGCCATCTTTCATCTGTACAGTAAATAAAACTGTCAACTAAAGCTGAATTTCTGTTTCTCATCAGTTAAGCAATACAATAAAAATAAGAGCAGTGTACTTATACAATGATTTTGAAAGAGAAGACAAACCTTAAGGAAGTTTTAGTAGAATAATTTCCTCTCAGTTGATCAATGTAATAGACACAGTAATTTAGCTGGGGAAATGTGGTATTAAAGCTTACAAGCCCGATAATCAGATTGTCTTTAGAGACAAAAAAAAAAAAAACAAGCTGGTTTTCCAGACCTCACCATAACCATTAACTATTCACCATCTCTTCACTTAACATCTAAAGAACATTTAAGTAAAAACCCAGTACTTTCAAGAAAAAATAAGCTCCTCTAGCTAGCCTATTTAATTCTAGTTCTACTGTGTAGGAAGTTTTACTGCTGTCAACCAACATTTCTCATCTTTGTAGGAAGGAATTCAGCTGGAAATATTAAAATATTTTCGACACGCTGCTTATTTTTATCTAGAGGAAGATAAATTATTACATGCATGCAAGTAGCAGTTGCCAGAAAAAACAGGGTTTGTTCCCACCATACCTGCAATACGTCGATCACTACATGAAAATATTTCTCTTTGCAAAACAGCCTCATTTGTAGTGAGCTTGTGCAGACTTTCACAGTACTGTTCTGCTGCAGATTATTACCTGTCTGAAATACAATGCTTACATTTTTTCTAGTATATTAACAAAGAGTATTTTTTGAAAGGGAAAACACAGGTAGAAACATTACACCCTATACTTGGTGACTCTTGCAAAAACCCGATAAATCCTACAATAGTCAAAATGCAATGATTCAGGCTGCAAACAAGTATTTGCTTTTCCCAATATTCTGATAACATTTTACATAAATGCAGAAGCAAACACAATACAGTTTGAAATCAGACTAGAGCTCTGCCACTCATTTCATACCCGTTCTCTCCTAGCACATTCCATTTCTAAAAACCCAACACGTCAGCAGAGCCTTTATAACAGAAGATACATAACCATGATCTCTCCAGGGCTTAGGAGATTGTGATTTTTGTTTGCTTATATTTTTTCAACAGATGGAATAAAATCTCCATTTCCCTTACTAGAATACAAAAAATAAGAGCATATGGAAAATGCTAGAAGGGCCCTGCTGTCAGAGCCACCTCTCCATACCTGTTGGCACAACATAGACTTTACTTTCATGGTTGGGAAAATGACTTTTTTTTTTTTTTTTTCCCTTTGTGCATGAATCCATCCTCACAACCAGCCAATGGATCTCTCCTTGTTGTCTTTTGGGGAAGATCAGCTGCCCATCAGTTTCAGGCCCTCTCTTCTTCTGCCCTGCAGCTTCATGTTGGAGCTCTCTGCCTGGGCAGCCATGTGGGCATGACTTGGGGTTCTGAGATCTCCAACAAACCACCATCCCAAAGACCACAGAAGAGTAAATCTCAGAGTCCTTGTGCCACCCAACTCTAAATTCAGTGAGCTTTCAACTTCTTCACTTCCTCTTTCACTGGGGAGAGAACAGTTTGTCCTTTTTCTTGTCAAGAGAGAGCCAGAAATAGGAATATTTATAAGGAATTTTTATCTATCTATCCAAACCCAAACATTCAAGAATTGTGACTTACAATCCCCTCCCAAACCATGGGGTAAAATTAATGTATCATGGGATTTTTAAAGATACCATCTTAAAAATGACCGAATACTATATATATATACTTTGTGTTACTCATTAAAGTATTTACGTGATCAGAAACTACAAAATTTTTATCAACAGTTAAAGAGCCAGAAGCTCACCTCAGGGAAAAAAATAATTATCACATATTCATAAGATTCCTGGAGGCTGAACCTTTATAAGTAGTCCAACTGTTACAATTCATCACATGTAAATTTATGGGACTTGGCAACAATGTAGTTGTCTCCAGGGACGGTCAAAGAGGGAAAATGCGCTTGGTTAACCTCTGCTTTTTTTTAGAAAAAAAAGAGCTACAGCATGCTGAAAATGCCCCCCTAAGTATTTCCTAAAGCAGCTCATTGATTAATTCAGAGCACTATGGAACACACAGTGTGCTTATCAGCACCCAGTCACAAAATATTTTGATGTTTTTTAACCAAAACTAGATGCACTCTGGAAAAAGAAAAACTGGGAAAATAAAATAACAATTTTTGAAAGTATGTCAGAGTCATAGAACCATGTCCTTTCCATGCTTGTTGCCTAGAGCACATCAGAGGTGAGAAGTCAGGTTTAATAAAAAGTAGTGAACAGGCCAGCTTTGGAGTGGCCTGTTCACTTTTTTTTTTGTTAAAGGCAAAGAGAATTTCAGGAGGAAAGTGGTTTTTTAGCCAAAGTGTTGAGTGGGTTTTTTTCCCCAGACAAAAACCTAATCTTTAATCAATTTTACAAAACAATATGATGGATGGAAAATTATATTACTACTCTTAGCATTTTTTTTTCCTTATTTTAAAATTTGAAATACAAAAAATGAAAAGTATTCCTACCCCTGACCAGCACCTGCTGTTTCAAACATGGCCCACGCTTGGTCTCAGCCTGGCCTGGAGGAATTCAGCTTTGCTTTTTGATCCCCCTTCCTCTCCCCAGTGCTGCCTGATGGCCATTATTATTTTGTGCCTTTTTACCAGTCAACAAACTTTAGTCCTTAGGCGAGCACACAATGCAGGTGAGGTGACAGACACAGAAGGTTAGTGGCATCACCCCCTGCATGTGGCTTTGCTGGTGTCACAGCAGGCAGCCCAGGAGCTGCCCACAGCAAAGCACTGCATTTCAGAGGTGTTCTCTGATACTGCTCTCAGAGCAGGTACTGCATGCCAGTTACTGGAGCTGATCTACAATTTATGCTCTGCTGTGTACCAGACTCCTACTCCTGAGGAATATTTACCATCCAAAACCAAAAATATTGCCATAAGGTGTGAAAAAAAAATAAAAATAAAATTCAAATGTCTTTTGTTCAAGAGGAAACACAGTAAATGGCTGGTATTTTTCAACACTGCAGTAATTTTATAAACATCTGCTAACAGAGAAACTTCCATCCTATGACTGTGGGATTTTAACAGTCAGAGTCCTGCATTCCCCAGCTCTGCTCCAGAATGAGTATAAAGGTAACAAAAACAGTCCAACACAGAACTGTGACTGACACAAAATTCATGAGTCATTTTGATGGCCAAAGTGGAATTTAAAAAGCCAGTTGAATGCTATTGCTTGCTTTCCATTTTGTCCCTGCTCGAACCTGAACACTGAGTAATCTGTAGTGTCCACTTGGCCCTGATTTCAGTGTCTGACATCTGTGACTCTGTTCCTTGTTTTCTGAGGATTACTATATGCAAGAATAGAGCACAGACTAGAAGTTTTTCTACAGGTACCATACTCTGTCTTTTGCAAATTACTGAGGTAGAATAGTAGAGAGATGGGAATCGGTGTGAAGATTTCTGCAAAGAACAATCTAACATGCTGAATTATACTTGGGAATGTATTACACAGAGATGAGATAATACCAGGGTATGAGTGGCAAGTAACTCTGCCACTTGGTGAACACACTTCGAAAAAAAAAATGTAGCTCTTTTGTTATTTCCACTCAAAGGATCCTGTTAATATCAATGTTAACATCAGCTGTCAAAACATACACTTACCAAATCTGCATCCCTTATTTACCAAGAAAAAGAAGGTGAAATACCTGAGCAGTCACCAGAAAAACAGAAAATACTACATAAAACATTTTTATGTTTCACTTCTGTTACCCCCTCATTACGTACTTAGTATGTTAAATTCCACACTTGGAAACACATAAATAAATCAAGACAATGTTCATTTATCTCTGAATATACCATTATTTCCCTGATGGGATTCAATCCAGCCAGCAAAGACACAGTCAGTGAGAAGCCCATGTCCCATGTCAGCCTTGGTGTCCTTGCTGCAGCCTTGCAGCACAGCTGTTGCAAAGCCAGGACTGCTCCCCATCCCCAGCATGCACAGGAGCTTCTGCTTCATCCACCATGCAGCCCCTTCTGCCCTGACCTGAGGACTCAATATCCAGCATAAAGCTGTGTGTCCTATTTCTGAAGCCACAGAAACTCAAAGCATACACAGTTCCACAATCCTGGAGATAGCTTTGGCTGCTATGATGCTTGCTTACTCCAGTTAAAGCGTTCAACTCCTTCCCTACCTTTTCATCCACAGAGGGAGAAGAACACAATTCTATTTTCCAGGATAAAGAGAAACTAGAGATAGAAGACCACATTGGCTACATGCCTTCAGCTACATTTTACACATCAGCTGGCATTGACATCCCTGCCTTACCTTTATACAGGGTATCCACATTCTCAGTAGGAAGCTGCTTCTTGGCAGCTGCTCTGCGATAGACCACGTGTGTTCTGCCTCCCTCCTCCTCCTCCTCCTGGGCCCCCTTCTCCAGAGGCTCAATGAAGAACTCGTCCTTGTCTGTACGAATCATCCCAGCCTGCAGGGACAGGGCAGAGATCAAACATTTTGCGTTACTGCACGTACAGCAGAAGCTGTGAGTAAACAGTTACAATATGCTTAAGCACACTTTAGTGCTCTCTAGGGAGCAATTAGGATGCAGAGAGGAAATCAGGTGAATTCTTTATTAGAGCAAAATGAAGCATCATTTCCCCAACTTGACAAGAAAGGGCAAAAGGTACAACCTTTAACCAGAAGAACTTCTCCTCAAACCACAAGAGCAAAGTAAAGGTCTACGAATCTGTCTAGGAAGCATACTCCTACTAGAAACCAGCTACAACAAAAGTTACTGACACCTCTGTCAGGCCCAGACTGCTCCAGTGGTTACTATCCCTGCTAAATAAAGCTGGTCCCAACGTGCAGTTCAACAGTCAAACAATGCAGAGTCAGCCTTTCTATTCAGAAACAAGATGGAAAAGTACTACCTCTCACATGCAGAGAACTAAGCTTTGTGATTCTTTCCCCCTCAGCACAAAGGATTCAGCTGTCAAAATACTGTTTCAAGAATTAGCCGCAACTTTTTAAAAAGGTGTCACTAGTGCATTGCTAAGAAATAAAAGCTTATTCAGACTTGGCCAGATACCTTGGCATGAAAAAAAAAAATTTGCAATTCTACTGGGGACCTCAAAGGAACATCACCCAAGCAATTCTCACTGTGATCAGAGGAAACCCTCATAAAGACTGAACACTTTATAAAGCAAAGTCCTTTCATTAACTTTGTGTAGATGAAACAGCTTGGGCACCTGGGTCACCTGCATTTATCTCCTCTTGCAGTCCTTGCCCTGCTGCAGAAGGTCACAGCAGCAAGTAACTGGCTTGCAGAGGTGGTTGGCTTGAATCGATTTCTCTGCATGTTTGTACATCTGTATACTGAGAACTGAAACTATGGAACACATAGCTTGTAAACAGAAGGTCTTGCTACCAACCTGAAAGAAATTGCTTAGATTATTATTAAGAAAAGGCCCAGATTCAACCTTCAGAAGCTCCTTCATCACATTCTTTCCCACTGCCCACTGATGACCCCAGAGACTCTGGGCTTTCAAACCTCTTGACACTGTTCTACGTTTGGTATCTGAGCTTCTGGGAGCCTAAATCCTCTGCTGGATAAGCCCTACCTCAAGCTTCCACTAGTTTGGTTTCTTTGAATCCAGTATCCTCACTGGAAACAAGTATAATCTAAACACTTTTATCATATCCCAGCACTAAAGTTCTCACACAACACATATTTTTCTTCTACAAGCAGCAAACTAAATTCCTACTGCTATAAATACAGTATGTTCTTTGGTTCCCTCCTTGGAAAAATGTCAGGTTCATTTGTCATGTCTTAACTTACATTAGGCAAGATCTTCATTCCCAGATTTCATATATATAATGTATACAAAAACAGATTGAAAGGGAAAGATTAAAGAAGCAAAATTATATCAAAGCAATTTAAACTGGTGCCATTCTGCCTGTATAGGGGAAGCTGAATTTAAAATCCTGTCCTGTGTCTTCTTATCTAATTTAAATTCTACATCAGACACAAAAAAGGTGTGACAGGCTCAGCAGCTCAAGGAAGCTAAGACAACCAAGAAAATAAGTATTGAACCTAGAGAGACAGCACCTGAACTTTTACTGTAAAGAAGAATGCTACTCTCCTTTCAATGTAAATTTTAATTGCTGACACATATACTTCTGTATATTGAATAATACAGTCAGAAATTTTAAAGCCTTTTTGTGAGAAATGCACAACTAAGGATCTGAAGGATCAGGCACTTGCATGCTCAGCTGCACAAAGTACAATGCATATGTCATGTATTTGCCCAGGAGAATCACACAGAGTTAGACTCTCATGTGCAAAAAAATGTTATTTTGCTACATGGCTGCACACATGTTCACACATATTTCTGGATTTATTAAAACTACTATTAACCAAGCAGATCTTGGTGCAAACTGCAGACCACACTTCAGCATCCTGGGGAACACACACTGTGTGCAGGAGCAGGTACTGATGGGGGTTTGGAGAAATGTAGGGCTTCTAAGAACCTTAAAAGATAAGCTGGTTCCACAATCAGTAGCTGAACTGATCAGACAGAAGAACAACTTCTGTAGGTGAACTTTAGCTTCCAGGGCATGGTGGCCTTTTGGAAAAGAAAACATTGGGTCAGAATGAATATGCCCCCCTGTGGAGATAAAGCTGACAGCTTGGACAGACTGCAGGACTAAAGAAATCTTTGTTGTTCCCAAGACATAAAATCCAATAGTCAAATGGTGATGGCTCCTGCAGATTATTGTGCCTCGTGGTGACACTTTTGCATGCAGGAAGATTCGTGTAGCACTGATTGCTGCCAAATAGCAGCCCATCCATCAGGTTCTTCTCAAGTAGACATGACACCACACTGTACATCCCCAGGGCAGTATCCTCCCAAAGTCTGTTGAGTGTAGAAAGGAAGGTATTTAACCTTCAAACATGGATGAATATATCTTTTCTAATTTTAATCTTGGATTAAAATAACTTTGTATCTTACACCAGAATTTCTCTTTTCCTTTGGTCCTGAGAAAAACATCAATAGTCTTTGATCAGAATTCTTAGGAAAGAGTTTGCGTGTTTGACTTTTAGAAGAATTATATGTTTTTATATATTGTATATCCTACACAGTCTTTTATTTAGCCAAGATATTCTCATGAAATAAAATAAGAAAAAAATGGATGTTTAAGACTTAAAGAAAATTCATTGAGACGGCAAGGCAGAGTTCCTACAGCAACCCACAGTTCAAGCCATCTGCCTAATAACATACCCACAGTTATAAATGATTCATTAAGAAATACGTGGGGCTCCTGAATGTCTCCACCACACATTTCCTTGCTGCTTTGAGCAAGACATTTCACCTCTTTACTTCCATTTCTCCACCTCAGAACTAGCATAACAACAGTTTTGCAGGATAATTACAAGGGCTGATTTGTTATTTTTTTGGCCAAGTGCTTTGAACATGAAAAACACAAGATGAATTGCCAAATGCATTTTTTTTCTGATAATACTCAGAACACCCTCAAAAAGCCAGCATGAAAGGGAGACTGCTTTTAGTTTCAACACAACTGTTGTGCAAAGCCAAGCAACATAAAGGCACCACTGACAGCGTGGGTTTGCTCAGGCCTTTCAGCCATCAGTCCTTTACTTATCCATGAGTGTCACCAACCTTGCAGCAGGATGTCATGCCAAGATAGCTGTCAGACAACCACCAAGTTTATGGTGACACCAGAAGGCCTTAAAGTTGGTGTAACTTCTGGGAGAATGGCTCTGGATGACTAAAATGTAAATGCTGCATTGTTTGAGCAAATCTGTGCCTTCTATTAGATTTGGGTTAGATGAGAGACTTAAGGAAATTGTTGGGCTATCCTTTATTGGACTAACGTTTATTCCAGAGGATGTGAAAGCAGAATTAAGCCTTCAAATCACCAGTTTCTTCAAGTTCTAAGCAGAAGAACAGTAGCTGTTCTTATGAATTAAAAGATTAAAAGTAACTGCTAGGAACAACATTTTTCCATCCAACACTGTTCATCACCCATCCTGGGACTGCTGTACTTCCAGGGGTTATGGATCAGCAGTGCCCCCCTGCATGCTGTAGCCACACATACTGTGTAATTCAGAACCAGGTGTGGGATTCAGCATCTCCATGAAAAGGAATCCCATTCTGGGAAAAAAACTGCTGAGCTGTTACCTCCTCCCTTCCTCTTCTCAGACTTTTAACTTGAAACTAAAGTAAATCTGGGAATACTGCTAAATAATGATGGCAGCAGCAACTGTGTCCTGTGACTAGTGAAAATATAAATTAATTGGAAAAGTGTTTGCTTTTGGAATGAATCGAAATCCCACTAGTGCCAAAAGCAGGACATCCCCAGGACTTTCTTCCAAGAGTTTTTAGATGCCCGATGCAAATTACTGAAGTCAAGCAGTGGTTATCACTCATTAATATGCATTAAAGACTAGAGCACTTAATCAAAAAGAAACTGCAGTTCAGAGAATCAAAACCCCTGCTAAGGTTAGCAAGGTAGGTATTTGGAAGTGAAAGTCACCCAGGAAAAATTCTCAAGGCAGGCAGAGAGTGACTGTCCTGCCTAATCCAGACATTGATGAGCCACAAATGAGTCTATTGCAATACAGAGGGCTGGAGTTTAACACTCCCCTCATCTCTTTTGGGGGTAACAGGGCTCCTGCTCATCCCCGAAGACCTCCTTCCAAGACTTTCAAGGACCCCAGGATCTACAGATACTGGCCATGGCAGTGGCCACGTGGACCCTTTTCTACCACTTGAGCTTTACAAGGTCTTGGAGCTTTACACTGTGCCATCAAGTCACCATCTCCACCTGGGGCTTTCTACCCAAGGTTACACCAGTCCCATCCTCCCATCCATCCCGATGGAAACCTCCTCTCCAGCCCAGGAGCCCTGCCAACAGTTTGACAAAGAGTTTGTCACCACACTGCAGAGCTCAGCTGAAAAACAGTTTTCTTCTCCAGTCTCCTCAACATCCCCAACCCCTCTTGCATGTCTAAAGACATTCTTTAGAAGTCTAATTTGACAGAAAAACTGCCTGGCATATTTAGATCTACAGAAAAATCCAAGTTTTGTAGCATTAGCTCCTGCAGATAATTAAATGTCTCACTGGCTCTGCACTTGGTGAGCAACTTAATTGTCTCCTCATTCCCATTCCCATCACAGCTCCCTGTTCTAGGCTGTAATGAAGTAACCCATCTAGCTGCTGCTTCAGGACTCCAGAGCCTCAGCCTACCCTGTAACTGAGAGTTTAATTAATGTTCATTTTCCTGCTCATTAGTACAGCTTTACAAAGTTTCTTACTGCCTTATAAAGGAGATTTACTTCCCAATCTCCAAGCACATGATACAGATAGGAAGCTAAAATTAAATGTGAACAAACCTGAAATTATTATTAAAAAATCTAGGTGTCTACTTAGTTAATTGAATCAGCAACCTACAAAAACAGAGTATTTCAGAAACTCTCAGAAACAGCATTTCTGTGAATAGAGAGAGCTTTTTAAAGTATTTGATTCCAAAAAAGGTAATCAGACACATGGCAAACCTGTGCACTCCTAAATATAGTCCTGAAATGCAGGTGATTTTCTTGAGACTAAAGGGAGGTTCAAACTATACGACATTTAAGCTCAGTGCCTGGGTTAGGAGTCTGCACTCCCTGTGATGCAGAAGGCATCCAGAGCCTCCAGAGGGGAATTTGTAATATGGGATCTTCCCAACAATCAGTTCACAGAGAAGCATTATACCCTATAGATGCCAAAATACTCTGTAGATTACTTCAAAGAGAAAGTATTTACATCTGCAGGGCAGCACACTGTACAAGGTGCCTGGACTGGACATCAATGTGCCTGTACCCTAAGTACACAATTGCTGTCCCTTTGACCACTGGCACTAGAATAGCCAGTTTCAGAGAACCAGAAAGCAAACTCCACATTATTTTTATTTGCAGTCCTTCTGTAGGTCTCAGAAACACAGGAACGTGCTTTTTCCAAACAACAGCTCTGAAGTACAGAAACATTATTAGTTCCATTACATTAGCATGGACCTGAAGCATCAGGAGCTCTGCCAGCAGCAGCACCATCACCCAGTGCAGCCTGCAGCAGAAGAGAGGAGGCAACACAGACCTTCCAAACTCATCCCTGCAACACAGGATCTCTCAACATTTTCAGCTGAGCATTCCCACAGCAGTGTATTCATTCCCAATCTCACAGCACACTGATTCAGGAACAGACAGGTTTTGCATTTTATTTCCGTCCATCTTCATTCATATATAACAATGAAAAAAAAAAAAAAAAAAGTTTCTTATGTCATATTTGCATTTGATTCTTTGAGAATATGCTCCTAACTACTGAAGCATTGCAAAATAATTGTGTGGTGCTGCTATTTTGTTTTTCTTTACAGTAAATGGAGATATTGAAGGAATTGTAGCTAACATTTGGAACATGTTGCTGCTTATTTTGCTGTATGCTGCTGCTGCTCTAAAGCTGCACTGATTTATTCAGTCCCAGGCTGGATGGCTCAGTTTTAACTAAGCATATATATATTTATTGTTGTTAGTCTAAAAAAGTAATTTCCAGCTCTTTTTCAAGTCAGTAGGCAATTCTGTTGCTTTATTTTTACACATTCTCAATAAATTAAGGTCGATATGATTATTTATTCATATAGAAATTACACAGATGGACAGAGAGCCTGCTGGGTAACCCTATGAAAGCTGCATGTGACTTAGGACCCTTGTTTATCCTCTGGAGAATGGGGATAAGGTCATGTTTTTAATGCACTTGGAGATCTACTAATGAAAAGCACCACACAAGAGCTATTCATACCAAGAATGCTTTCATGATAGGCTGCTTTCCTACAGTCCTTGTAGCTCACAGGAGGATGGATATCTATCTATTCATGCATCTATACACTTTCACTGCTACCAAAAATAAAGTTTTGTCCCTGGAGCTCAGCTTAGTCACTACACAATGGCAGGTGTGATTAATAATAGCAGTGGGACAAACCTGCAGCCAGTCTGACCTGAAGTTAAGAGAACTGCAGTAGTTTATAGCAGATGAGAATCTGAACCCAAACCTTGCATTTGTATGATCCTGGTATAACTCATTTTAGAAATGGTTTCCTGTGGTTTTTAGGAGACATGATAGTGAGATAGACTGTCTCATTCTCACTGAACTATCAAGAAAACAAACACAGTGATTTCACAAAGCATTGGCAGTGGATTTCAAGACAAGCATCCTGGCCACAGTCCCTGGCCTTTACCAATGGACAACACCAAAAACATTTCTTCCAGCTCTTCTGCCTTTAGAAGAAAACTACCAAATTCTCATGTCTGTGATTGAGTGCCTGCCCATGGCCAGCAGAAGTTCAGGGGATCAGGCCCATGATCTTTAAGCAAATCTCCTGGCTCTGTTCCCTACAAACTGCCCCATCCTAGCAGCTGCTCACCTCTGAATCCTGGTAGATCAGAAGAGGTAAATCTCATTTTCAAAACGTTTAGGTAATACACAAAAACATGGTTTTCTGCAGAATTTGTGTCTGCAGCAAATAGGGAGCCCTGCTGCAGAAGTGGAACAAGAGACTTCAGAGCAGACTGAGACCTTGCAGCTGCTCCAGGGAAACTGCATCCCACCTTTGCCAGGCTGGCTTCCACCTTTCAGATACCTGCACCACCTAACAGAAGGAACCTCACTTCTCAAGTGTTCAGCTGCAAGAGCTGTTACTGCTCTGTAGGTTTTTCTAAGCAGAGACAAGCAGTTCTTTTAACTAAAACACCTAAAAAAGAACTTTTTGGCTTGATGTCCACAGGTATGTGCAATTCCAAGTGAGAAAGAGGTGAGTTATTAAGTAGCTGTTAAGAATGAAAATGAAAAATGCTGCAGATCTTGCAGAGTCAGGGGACTGTAAACTTGATTGCTGTTGTTGCAAGCAGGGAATTGTAATTGTAGTTCTCTGCAACACAGTTCCTCAATTTTAATCTTTCAGGGAGGAAAAGCATGAATATCAAGTCCATGAATTTGCTAACAGCAAGATCCAAAAGCATTAACTTCCCCAATTTTAACCCAAGGAACCATTTGAAAAAAAAGCATTTCTGAGGTCACTTTGACAAAATTCACAGAGCCTTACCCCCAGCAATAAAAAATAAAAATGAATTGACATTCTGCAAGAAAACAAAGCCAGTCTGGCTGGAAAGCTCTTCAGCTCAAACTCACACAAAATGGGACAGTTGCTACACAAGTTTCTTTTCAAAAAAATATTTGCTTAAGGCACAAATCACCACCCACTGAAGTCAATGGGTGTCACATTCATAAATCTCAAGGCCAGGACTCATAAGTGGATTCATAAATATTAAAGTAGTTTAGTCTGACCTTCTACATAAGACAGGCCAAAGACTTTCACCAAAGCATCGCTGTAACCTCCCAGAAGTCAGTCTTCATTCTGAATTTTGTAGGGCTGGGTAAGGTCCATTAATGGATAGGAAATGGAATTTAGATCTTTGCTATGGTAAACAAGATTAAAAAATCCAAGCCACAAAGTGGAGAAAAATATTTACTGTATTTTGAAAAGTGTAATGTATTAAATTGAGTTGAAATTTAGCATTTAAAGTAATTTTAAATTACATTATAGAAATCCTGAATATTTCCTTTAGAAGATGTCACTGTGCAGCAACATTTCATATTCCTAAGAATAAGAGAGCTGCAGAGCACAAGCTGCAAGGCTGTAGGAGCCAGGTCTGGCCTGGACCATTCCCATCTCCTCCTTCTCAGCAGTGCTCCAGCACCACTGCCCAAACAGCAGCATCAGTGCCCACACAATGAGCAAGCTGAGGAAGCTTACCCCAAAATCACCATCCTAGAAAGCCAGGAACCTCGGCAGAACCCGATCTCCCTGGTCCTCAGTTTCTGAGTTTTTAGCTACTCCAAAGAAAGCAAGATTCCCAAAAAGGTAAAAATTGCCACATATTACACCCACTTCATACTGTTCCGTGCAACAGCTCAAAACCCAAATCCAGCTGCAGGGCCAGAGGTGACCAATGCACTTACTCATGGCTTAGAAATCAGAGAGGGTCCTTCTCTGCTAAATGCAAGTTTCACTTAAACTGAATGTCCATAAGGGGAACAAAAGCACCAAAAGTTTGTTACAGCTGGTGATTGTTTTCCTTTCCACATCCTATAGATGAGCTTATTTTAATCTTCCTTCTCTTATCCTGTGTTGGAGGAATGAACCTGGGAAGGGTTTATCCAAATGCAAACATGAAAAACTAATGAGAGAGGAGCTTTCAATTTTATACTACTCTCAGTTGTAGGCTCTTGGTACAAGATGTCAACAATGTGCAAGATTCAGTACAGAAACTAAAATAATTAATCCCTGGAGGAACAGGCTTATTAAGAAGGATTAAATCAAAGAATTAATGTACACTATTTGTCTATATGACAAAGAGGAAAGGAAGCATATGATAACTCTCCAAGATTTGGAAGCACAGAGAGAAAAATTGCTGATGAGAAAAGCTTGGACATATCAGGAAACAAATGAAAAAAATAAACATAGAATTTTAGCTGCAATGTTGTAGGCAATCTTAGGCAGCTTAAAGAAAACAAACAAACAAAACCAAAATAAAACACACTCAAAGGCCTGTCCTTAAAAATCTTTACATTAACATTCCTTATTCTTTACATTGCACTGGTGTGTACAAAGCTGAGGCATTGCACAAAAAATACATTTTAGCAGACTTCTGTGGAAGAAGCAAAAAAATCAATCAGCTGAGCCCAAACCAGGCTCAAGGAAGTCAGGAGTAGCTGGTGATCAATGTCCTTGGAAAAGCAAATTGAAACATGAGCTGGGCCTTTTCTGTGAGCCCCTTGCTTGAGCCCAGCCTGTCCCAGGGATCTGCTCTGTCCTGACCAAGCCAGCAAGGCAAAGGGGAGTTTCAGGGCAGTGGGAGATGGGGATAGCTGGAAAGAAGCTGAAAGCTCTCCCATCCCAACTTCAGGCCAGCCACAAAAATAGAAGGCAGACAGACCACTCAGAGACACCTGCAGCAACCTCCTCACTGCTACAAGTGACACGAAATGCACTCTGCTATACATGAATGCCACTCTGTAAGGGGAATGTATGCACATCCCTTTGGCAACTTGACTGCTAAAGAAAATGCATCTCACAGCATCTCTAGAGAGAGGTCTCTTAGGACACTGGTCCTCATGGTCAGTGTGGGCATGAGGACAGAGATTCTAGATGTCAAGTTGAAACCAGGAGTTTCATCATGACATTGTTTGAATGCTTCCAGTCTGATAAAAGGACAAGTCAGAGAGACAGCATGTGGCTGAGGATGTGAGCTGTGGATTTAGTGAACACAGAAACAAGAGTTTGGATTCACCAGGCATTGAGAAGAGCTCTGGAATGGATCAAGTCTGTACAGGAAAGACACAAGATACATGGAAACAAGTGGAGCTTATAAAGGATGCACTCCCTGAAAACAATAGAGTAAGGAAAATAAATGTAGAGAAAGAAGCATAAATCAGCCTGTAAATCTTTCAGAACCACCAGAAATCAAACTACAGAGCATACATCAGCAAGCTCATCCATTCACCCCAGTGGAGCCAGGCTAAGGCCACCACACATTCTGGTAAATCTACAAGTGGCATGTGTTTATTTGGACAATACTATTATTACTAGAAAAGATATTATGGAAATTCTTCAGGAGGTGGTTTCCATACCTTACATCTCTTCTATAAAACAATATGGTCATCTTATTTAAAGTTGGCTGTAGATCTCATGAGACTGTTTTATAATTAAAGCATTCTGTACTAATTCATCAGGGAGAGAAGGGAAAAAAAAAAAGACATTTGTAGCTCTTGAGCCAACAACAACACTTAAAAACTCCCCAAAGTCAATTGTCCAAATATAGCTACAAGAGCAACAAGCCAGGAACCTAGATCAAATATTACAGTAAGAAAGCCAGTTACTTCCTCTTATAAATGTAAAACATTTTGGTTTTCAAAATAAATTGTCAGATAATCCGTATTAGCTCCATCACCCAAACCAATGTCAGTTATAGCAAACATGTCTCTAAATCCTGCCTAGATGTGGAAGAAATATCAAGCACAGAGCAAAACAGAGCTACCCTGTGTTTAAGAGCACTCAGGATACCCATCAGTGACATGGGCACCTCGAGTCTGACAGCAAAACATCCCTCATCCAGAAAATAGAGGACACAATCAATTATTGTACATCCCAGACCACACAGGTGAACACACTACTGGCAAGATATGATATGACCAGTGAGCCACTGAGCTTCATTATTAACTTCCAACATTTCTGAAAAATTGACAAAGAACGTCAACAAAGTCCTCACTTCTCCACTTCAAGTTAATTGCTAACTACAAAATTCAGGTTGGAGGTAGCACTATCAGGATCCCAAGAGACACAATCCAGGAAGATCAGGGAATGAACACACAGGAAACTGTCAGTAGCAAAAAAACCTAAGATGCTTGGGCAGGAGCATTTAACCAACCTTCACATCTTAAAATGTTCTACATTAGCTACTTCTAACTCAGGTGAGGTATGGATGACTTGATGATCTCAGAGGTCCTTTCCAACCCGGATGATTCTGTGATTCTGTGTGTGATTCTGTGAAGTAAACCATCATCAAACAGAAAAACAAACAAAAAAATGTTTAAATGGGAGATAAAAAAAGACAAGACAGATGGCATTCTTGTTCTGTTACAAAAGTCAGTGGCACAGTTGCATCAAAAACACTGGATTCAGGATGCCTGTAAATACAACCAAATTGAAATGTTTCCAAAGAAGCCAAATGGCAGTGACCAGGGCCTCAAAACCACTCTCATTTCAGCAATGAAGACATTAAATATTTGCTCTAATATGAAGGAGAAAGACAGAAGAAAACAATTAATGGTGCAATGCAGAATACCTGAAAGTCATATCTCCATTTCATAACAAAGAGCAAGAGTATCAATTAAATAAAAACATTATTTCCCCTACCTCCCTCTGCCTAAAACAAGTCACAGAGTTACTCCACAGTTTTCATTCACCAGCTGACATCTTATAGCAAATTAAAGACCTTTAATACAAACAGTGAGGAAGCCTCAGAAGCTCCAGAGTGCCCCAGAAAGAACAGAAGCAAGTCTGGACTTCTTGTCTTGGACTCCTGCCAGACCAAAAGACTTTATCAAATGAAATTCCCAGTGGATTCTAAAGGGAAAAATCCCTTATTTGCTTAACTAGTGGTATTACTTCATATTTACAGGTTGAGTTTCTACTGGTTTTCTACTGTTTGTTTTTACAAGTCTATATATTCCATCTGACCCTTTTCACAGTACTTACACCTACTGTGACAGTTTTACAACTTGTTGTGGCTGCCCCACACAACACGGGCAAAGCTGAGCTGTTCTTTTGGTAACACCATCAGTTTTCATAGCACTCCTTCAACAGGTCTCAAATTCTACTACATACCTCATCTCTATGGTAACTGCCAACTCTATGGAGCCCCACAGCACCATGTGGGAAGAAAGCAATTCCCCCTCCCTCACTGGGGACACAGGATGTAGGAAAACCAAGTGACCTGCCCAACAACATGCAGGAACGTTGTGGTAGAGACAGGAAACCAGGTCTCCTGAAGGCCAAGCCCAGAGCATGACCCACAAGCACCCTTTCCTCTCCTACCAGCAAAATCTCATGCTCCAGGTGGCTCGCAGCATCAGAGTCACTTCCTATCATAACCCAGCTCTCAGTTTACAAAGCAGGAGCCTTAAGGATCCATCACTACATGCTCCATCCCTCTGCTGCAAAGACTTGGTCACCCAACAAACCTCTCTTCCAGCCTCATGCCACCAGCACAGCCACTAGCCTGGGTCACTCACTCCAGTGTCATGAGGAGCTTAACACAATTAGACTTTCACGGGATTCATCTGAACTCCAGGAAAGCAGGAATCTCACAAAGCTCTAAAGGTTGTTTTAAAAACTTTTCCAGATTTTATCATTTTTCACACAGTCTGCAGTTCTCTCTCCTGGCTTTTGAAAAATGACACACAGCTGCACTTTGGATCCCAGCTGTGCCTTTTGGCAGCAGGCAGAGGAGGCCCAATGCTCAGCCAGGGTAGCCAGCATTACCCCGAGCTGCCTGGCATTTCTCAGCTGGGAGGAGGGACCAATTCTTTGCACCAGCATGGCAGGGTGTGGGCTCCTGCTGTATCACACCATTTCTGAACCATTGCATTTGGATCTGTTCTCCTGAATAGGAACGATGTGAAAAAACGAACATACACATAAAAGGCAATGAGGAAGATAAAAGAGAAATATCTAATGAGTGTTGGATTTCCTCCCATTTTGTAAACAGTTTTCTTTCTAGTATTTTCTACTTCAAGTTTTTTGTCTTTGTTGGGTTTTTGTTTTGTTTGTTTGGGGGGGGGGGGTTGTTGTTTTTTTTTAGTCCGTCCTGGTGCTATGCAGCCTCCTACCAAATCTCAGCATCTTAGTTTCACATCCATCCTTTCCATAGGTTCTGAAAATATTTTCTGCCTTTTCCAAAAGAGCTCACTGGGCTTCACGTAGTTGCAGAACAGATGGCACACCACTTAGATTTGCTTTAGTAAATGGACAAATGCAGTTGCTTTGTTCTCTCTGCCCAGTGCAGATGTAAGGAGAATTCTGCCTCTCTGAGCCAGGCAGCCAAGGACAGTGATGCTGCAGCCCCCAGGCAGCTGCAGGGCAGGACCTGGTGCTCACTGAATCTCCCAGAGCCAAACAAACACTTGGGCAGCACTGGTGGGTGCAGAACCAACATCTCTCAGTCAGCAAGCAGCACAAGAACCAAATGCAAACCACCAGCTTTGCCCCAGGTCCGCTAGAATAACAAAGCTTAGGAAAGCTTTCAAGTGGAAGGGGAGGTAGGGAGGATGAGAAGCAGAGAAGAACAGGATGCACTGAGTCTCCCAGAAGAGCCTGAGGGCAAGTCCTGTCATTTTTAGCCATATTTCAACCTCTCAAGCAGTTTTCCATCAGTCAGAATTACAGTACATAGAAGGAACCTGTTCCATCTTGGAAAGCCAGAGGCCACTCAGTCTCATGACAGCGGAGTGTGATCAGACCCAGCTTCTTGCACAGAGTACAAAGCCATAGGAATTAACCCCTGCTCTGCTGAGAGCTCTCCTGTGGTGGCAGAGATGTGAAACAAGTCATACCACAGCAAGGATGAAACAGGTTTTCTTTTGAAAATCCAGAAATGGATAGATCATATCAGGCTTATATAGAGAACTCCTCTCATTCTTCTGGCAAGCTGTGCCCACAATGCATAAACACATTGAGCCCACTGTGGCATCTCTGGGGGTGTCCATCTGTTAGTGGTTGAGATTTCTTCGGGGCAAAAGTGCCCCATAAGAGAGAAGACAATGATGAGTTCCTATTTCCAAATGATCACATCAGCAACCAGACCTGCATTTGAAAGAGCTCTGGGCTACGAGAACAATTCAGGGCACTCCTGCTGTGTCTTTCTATGAAGGTTTGAAATTAAATGACAGTCCTTCTAGCCTTCAGATGTGATGCTTGTTTTACTCTTACTCCAGGCTACCAGCCTCTCCTCCTCTACAAAATCACCATCCCATTTCAGAAGTGCCAAAGGGAAGTACTTCAGCCCACTTTGACTCATTACAGATTTTCAGTTACCTGTTCAGAAAGACAGTAAATTACCATGAGAAGTCATTTTTCAACCCATGAGAATAATTTCAAAGGAGGAAGAGAGGAAGTACAAGCAAAGAGAATAATCCCTGAGGTCTTGCTTTTGGAAAAAAAGTTACATGAAAAGAGGGATTATTAAAACACCTGTGTGCCCTCAGAGCTCAGATTACTCGTGGTTATACATTGGGCTCTTGATACTCAATGTACTATGTTTGGAATGTCTTTGCTTTATCATCCAACACCAATACAGACAGAATTTTAAATGTACTAATGCATCCTTGGTTATGAATATATCTGTATGTTCATAGGAACCAAATGATTTTAGCATGAACCAATTAATTCACTTGATAACTTGTACATTCACACTCATGTTGTACAGTGGTGTAATGACATTTAACCACAGCTCTGACAGAAACAATCTTTGGTGGCTGCTTCCTACCTTGGGCAATGAGGAGGAAGGAAAGAGTGGAGTAGTAAAGTTCAGGATTTTTCTATTGACTTTTTAAAGGGTTTTCTTACAGACTTTCCATTGAAATTTTATAGTTTGTTGAAGGAAAAGAAAAATAATTTTAGTTCCATCTCACAGGAATTGAAAACTTTTCTTTTTATTTGACTCCCTCCCTTCTCGCACAAAATTTTTTTCCCACATCTTAGAGGATTTTTCAAAATTAGCACAATGCTTTAAAATTATTTTTATTTTTAATATAAAAATTACTTCAGCTTTCTCGCAAACAGCTACTGAAGTGATTCCCATGATGATGCAAGCTACAACCAATCGTCTGGTGCCAAAAATACAGCTCAGAGAGATGTACAAATATTGGCCAAACCTTGGAAAATAAGGGTTACAGAACCAGATCACAGAACTCTCCTTTCAACAGCTATTCAAATTTCCTTCCTTTTTAACTTCCTTGAAAAGGAATCAATTAAGAAAAAACATTTCTTCGACTTCAGCAACCTTTTTTATGGCTTCTGTCTCTTGGGTGAAACTAAATCTCCTCCTTAAAATTCTCCTAACATTTCTTTTCAGAAAGCAAAGACACTCACTGTGGCCAGAGCTCAGTTTCTGTGCGTCAGCAGTTGTGGGGTTATAAACACAAAATTTCTAGAACTACAAATTTCAGGTAGCAACAATTGGTCTTTGGGGCTCTGTTCCTCTGCAAGATTTGCATGTGACTATGCAGCAATCAAGACACTTGGCACAGGTACAAGCTGTGTGCAAAGGGTTTTCCAATTTTACAAGTGATCCATGGGGGAAAAATTATCCATTTACTTTCTAACTCCTTTTTCTTCTCTGTCAAGACAAACTTGAACACTTGCACGTTTCTGTTCACTGCTCTTAGAAATGTTATAGAGGGCTAAAATTGATATACAGGGACCCTTAACTACACCTCATTTTAAAAGTGTTGAAATAATAAAGTAAAAAAGTAAGTAAACTTGCTTTTCAAACCTGGGCCTAATCTTTCCTGAGTGAACCACATATGCAAAGAACAGCCAGATATCTGACATGTACATGTACAGCTGGATTCCTGGCTGTAAAATGACAGCATGATATTAGGAGGCCCCTGGGAATTCAGTGGGGAAAAAAAAAAACAAAAAACAATCATTATATTAGAATATCAGTACCACAGAGCAACTTTGCAGTGCAAATACATAAACAGACCAGCACAGGCCATGTGATCACACTACAATATGTTTTAAAGCATTTGATTCATATGGAAAACATGAGGATAGAGAAGCCTAGAAATAAAATATCCCATTTGCCACCTTTATCCTCCTGCAACTCCTGTCTCACTCACTAGTCACGCGAAGCATACAACTCTTCTTAGCAAGGAAAGGATTAACCATGCCTTTAATCCTTGCTGGAGATGCCTAAACCAGAAGAGCCACCATTCCTAGTATCAGGACACATGGCTGTACCAAAGACCTTGGGCACTGTGCTTAACAAAGCACTCCCCTTCATGCACCACACACCTATGGGTCTGCAACCTCGTTCTACTGCTATACAGAAGAGGATGAATGAGTTAATTGTTTGTTTGTTTGTTTTTTCTATTTGTTTTCCACTGATCTGTTTCGCATCTTTTCAGTTGAGCAATGCAGATCAGTCTTGAGTCTTCTTGAATGAGCTAATGCTCATTAATAATACACATCAGTTTATTGAAATTTGCTCTTCCTCTTTCTTTTGGCCTGAGTGTAAGGAACTGTGCACTGGAAAAAAAGTGTTGTTATTCATATTTGTCTTTTTGTGCATTTCACAGTACAATGTGCCTCCACCACACAACTCATTTGAGAGTGCATAATGTCCAACCAAAACAGGTTATGCTCATCTCATCATCTATTATTAAGCAAGAATCTTCTCTACAGACTTGAGTATATGTTTACTCTGTGAAAACCTACATATTGCAGTCTAGTTAAGAGCAATACTAGACACCTACATAAACAGAGAAAAAGCAGAAAGAAGTCTACAAAGCAAATGAGCAAATGCTAAATAGATCCTATTATCTTGCTCTGACTCTGTTGCAATGGAAAAGGGAGAATAAATATTGATCATGCAATATTTTTTATATTTGCTGGAGTAGCTCAGGAGTAGTTAGGCATTGCATAAATATATAACCCACAAATTGCTTTTGATAAAACTATAACCCACACAGAGGACTAGATACAAAAATAAACCAGGAGCAAGGTAAACAGCAGGTAATCAGAGAGAATCACAATCTGCCAGTGCCAAGAAGCTGGAGAACTTGAGTGTGGGCAACACCAGTGTGGTTCCCTGGGTGCAGGAGCAGGGGCTGCAGCACTCTGCCAGGAGCTGCTTCATGACCCAAGCACCTGCCTCCCACCTGCTGCAGTCTAAATCCAGAATGATAGAATTATTTAGGTTGGAAAAGACCTTTCAGATCATCAAGTCCAACTGTTATATGCATGACCCAGGGCCCAGAGACCCTGGAGGCAGATTCCATATGGGAGGCACATGTCAGACTGAGGGCATAACCATCCAAGAAATGATGAAAAAGCAACACGGGTTACAAGAGATTGCCAGTTATGAATTCAAATGTGACAAATGATCCCTGTGGGCAATGCTATTTCAAGAAGTGTCTATCTGGCAGGGCAGCAGCTGAGTCCAGGGGAACAGGCTGCCAGTCTGTGCTTTCCTGAGGTTGCAATTTCTGTGCTCATCCAGCAACAGACGATGCAGTTGGGGTAAATTACACACATTTCTTGAAGTTCCTATGGGATTTTAATTTGCATTTATGATGACAACCAGATCACAGAGACAGATTAGAAAGTCAGGGGCAACAAAACAAGCTTTTTCATAAGGCCAGCATCACTTCTTTCCCAGCTTGCAGGAGTCCCCAGTCTCAGTCCAATGTAAAAAGCCTGCAGAGCAATTCCACTCAGCAGACCTGGCAGGGGTAACATGCAGCATCTTGTCAAATAAGCAGCAGTACACATGTCTAATGCTTTTAATTTTGTGCCTTGCAATCTGCTGCATTAATAAAGACTATTATAATGGCTAAAAGAAAGACTGGAGCAATTTCTAGAGATCGATGTGTTTGGAAGTATTACATTAGCTTCCACTTTTTCAAAAGTGCAAATATAGATGATTCTCATTAGCTGATAAGCTTTGTGAAAATCATGGGAAAGATATTTGTAGGTAACTAACTATTGCTACTGTGAGACTGAGTCAATGTTGTTTAAAAACAGCTTACAAGCCAGCAATCTATTGATGTAAAATTTTATAATCTCTGGGCATGACATGGACTTTTTCTGACACATTATTAGGACCAGAGAAACAGACAAAAGAAGTCAGAGTTCCTCTTCATTCACTCTGCAAGCTTAGTCGTGAAGAAGTCAATGCTAGATTCTGGTATCATTGCCATGATGGAGACTGCCTTTGTACATTGGTTACTATGAAAATCAGAAGTTTCAGAGAAGGTAAAAGACAGGAATAAATTTGATAGGGGTTTTTTTTTGTTTTTTTTTTTAATGAAGTTGCTACATCTGCCTTCTAACAAAGTATGGTTTTGGCAGAATAGCTGTCCAGAACATGAAATTCTGGCAAATATTTCCATATTCTCATATACTCATGAATGAGAATACTCTGGAAACCTCATCAACTCTTTCAACAAAGCAAAAATCAGTGAGTTTCAATAATTTAATCAAAATGTGGAAAAATAAATCTTGTCATTTCTGTGTCCAGTCTGACAGCTGAGCTTCTGGCCATCAGCTGCTCACAGCAAAGTGTTTTCGATTGAGCTACAAAGTGAGGATTGCTGACAAAAATTATTTGGTGCATAATTTTAATTAACAACTAAATTCAAACAAGTCATTCTTTATTCCCAGGAAAGTCAAAATAGAAAAAGGTGACATTCATAAAATAAATTATTCCTTATGAATTATTCACCCCATTCTAATATATTTTTCAGAATCATTCTAATATATTTTTCAGACTTTTCAATCTGTTCACTAAACTCTACTGTGAGAAGTTCAATACAATATTCATTAAAATAAACTTAATGCAACTGAATCCTAAAAGAAAGAATACAGGAAACAGTCATTACAACAGACTGTTCTGCATCTGAAATTCCTGTTTTACACAAATGCAGAACGTGCCATCCTACCTGTGGTTTAAAAGACATATCAACCCCTGGATGACCAGTGCTATCATTCAAAAGAAACTAAAGATATCTGGGCATGACCTACTGACCTAATTCAAGACAGTCACCAGCAGGCTTAAAAGATGCCTCCTCTCTCCTGGATGTCTGTCATAAATCTCAGGATGAAGACCTGAGCACAGACCTTTCTGCTTGCAATGAGAAAGAACACGCCTAAGATAAGGGAGTCACAGGCTACAAGGGAGTGAACTTTCCACATCCTGACCCTCCCCTTGCTCATAACCTCCATCATACTCCAAGAAGAGCAGCAAAGAGGCTCTTTGAAACATCAGCTCTCTCAGCCCAGACTGCCAGGGTGCAATCACAGCCCCACTGGTGATTCATGAATGTGAATCCCACAGTGGAGGCAAGCAAACCAAATATCCACAGGCCTTTGCTTGGGGGAGAGGAGTACAGTGATGAATGAAGAGGAACTGGAGCTGCTATCTGTATTACTCACTGTGGAGAGTTCACTTCTGCCCCATTAGTAAATACAAAAATATGTAGTTTTATTGGCAGCCAAATAGCCAGGCTGTGGTCCTGAGAGGATAATCTGGCAGTCATTGCTGCAAAGTTTCTCCATTTGGTTTGGTATTAAGTTAAATAAGATGTCTCAGATCTCTCTCATAACAGTCATCTGGTGTGTTATCTCCCATGTCTATTAGGAGGACTGTTTTCCCGAAACCTCATGTCTCATTGTAACTCACATATGTCAGGGAATTGCAAATCAGCACATTACAGAGCATCACTGGAGTCCCAGCTCTGAGAACAAAATACAGTACTGCACCAGAGGACAGGACTGTACGTCAGCTCTGCTGGGAAGCTGAGCACATCGGGATCCCAAAGGGCAGGCAGCACTGAAGGAATTCTATCATAGCTTGTGATAGAAATCTAATATTTTGATTCTTACCCGGAATCTTAGCCAGATCGTCAGTGGTTTGTTGGCAGCTCAAGAAAACCCATAGAAGTACATAAAAGCATGGGAAGAAAAACAACTCTGCACTAGGTGCAAATAAAGAGGGCCCAGAACAGGTAGTGATGTACCTGAAAGCAACTTCTGTCCCCCTAGGTCACCAGGAGAGAGGAGGAAGCCTGTGCTCAGAGAAGAGGTGAGTGGCATTGCTGGGCTCAATGCTCCTGGGCACAGGGGCTGGAGAAACAGAAGAGGGCAGAGCAGAGAGGAAAGGTGGCTCTCTAAAACTCTGTAAAGGGGATGCCCATCCACTTCCTCCGAAATCCATCAGCATAAATGAACTTGGTTCCCAATTAAAGAAAAATACTTTCAATATCTGAGTTCTGAACAAATATTAAAAAATGTTGCTGTTTCTCTTTTTTAAAGAAAAAAATCTAGATTTTAGAAAGAAATTTCAGAACAAATTTAGAGTTTGCTCTGTGAAAAAGGATTATTCTCAGAGGGAAAACTGACAAAAAGCTTCCATCTAACCCTAGTGGATCCACAGCTGTGTTCCCTCTGCTACGTCACTGCCTCAGCTCCATGCAGTCCCAGCCTTTGGTTTGCATCCAAGAAACATGACTAACATGCTGGAAGATTAAGCTGATGATTCAAAATTCTGGACAGTGACCTCTCAGGACAGCATGGTGTGACCTGAACACAACACATGCTCTGACTTTGCAACAGTTGATGCACTTCTTGGACAAGGACAGATTGCAGAGGTAATTAGAAAAGCAAAAGGAAAACAGACCCCAGAATTTGCTGAGCTCCTCTCTGCCACTCTGTCTACTCCATGCCAGGCTAACACTTCAGAAAACATTTTTTTTTGGAGTCTCAAAAGACCTGCAGATGAAAATTGTTTAAGATAAACGTGCCACTGGCTGAGAGCAGGAGGGGAGATGAAATGGGAAAGCTCGTGACTCAAAACACCAAGGGGAGGAGACAAGAGAAAGAAGAGATGGGAAAGGCAGAATGAGGGTGAGCAAAACCTACACCAAGAAACAGAATGTTCCAACAGAAAAGGCTTGAGTGGTGAGGAGGATAACAGGGTTTTAACTCAAGTGTCATAAGTAGCGTGGCTACTCAGCTGTTACCATTGCATTTTTAGGAATAGGAAATTTATATGACAGGAAACATAAGAACATGAAAAACTGCATGTAAGGGCAAGAACATCATTCCAAGTTTCTTCCACGCCACATTTATACCTGAAATTACTACTAATTCTTTTCACCTTTTTTAAGGAGACTGAGAAACAAGCTAATTGCACTGATCTCTGAGACAGTTAGCATTGCCCCAGTGCAGCAATTCAACACATTCAGCAAGAATGACCCATGGCAAGTGAACACTCGTGTGCAGTTCAACAGCTGCACATTGTTTTAAAGATGAACAGAAACTGATAAAGTACACTTCATGTTATTTTAATATCTACATACATTAATATATCTAGTAGGTAAAGGAAATAAAAATTCAAAGTGCTAGCAGACTGCCAAAAGCAAAAAAACCAAAAACAGCAGTATTGTTTTTGGCTCCAAAGAGAATGGTTTGTCTACTTTCTCCCAGAACTTTAAAAGATAGTGATGGAAAGTAAATGGAGAGGAGAACAGAATACATATAAAATGAAGAAAATTGCCATGTAAATTGAAACCATACACAGGATGCCACATGTGTATCACATACTCCAGATCATGGTATGTATCAGTCCTATAACTCACAACTGCAGGGCAATACTCTCTGCTGTCACCCTTCTCCCTCTAACACATCTCTCTGGACATTATTACACTCCATGGCTTAGCTGCTCATGTAGAGACAGTACAAAAGACCACCTGTAAGTAACAGTCAACTTACATTATTAGCAATACAAAACAAGTTTCCCTGGGAAGCTTCACACATCAGAGATGAAGTTCTGATCTCCCCTCTGGCCATGAGTTTTGTGCTATCTGAAGGAGCAGGTGAGGAAGGCTTCTAACCCAGAGGAGAGGTAAGGAGCTGATGTGATCCCATTCACTGCCACTTGTCCCATCTGGGCAAGTCCACAGCATTTTTTGTAAAACAGATTATTTAGGGAAAAAAAAAAATAGTAAAAAAAAAATAAATAGTATTGTGTGTTCTAATTTGTGATTGACCTCATTCCTCCAGGCTAACCAGGCTCTGAGCCTCAACAACCCATGAGAAGAGGGAGAGAATGCAGGGCAGCGTGGAGGCACTGCAAGAGGACCACTCCACTCCACTCCACTCCTCTCCACCATTTAAGTGTTGCTGCAACTGGCTTCAGAATGGGGCTTTGGGTGCCAACCCTGAAAGGAGATCTCAAAATACATGTAATGGGAAAATTTATGTGAGAGATGTTTCAGGTGCTTGGAGTAGTTTGGGGGAAAAGTCGTAGTTTAGCAGCTATGCCACAAAATTGATGCATATAAATTAAAGCTCATTAAGCCCTGGGGAACATGCTCATGTGGAACAGGTATTTGTTCAACATAACTTAATCCTACCCAGAAGATGAACATACAGCAATTACACCCACTTTACTGCCAGAAAAGACTATTCTGACAGATGCTTGATATGCTCTAGCTAAGTCCCGATGACTTCACCATTTTAGTGAGTTTGGATCAAGTATTTTTGTCCTTCAAATAAACAACTCTGAAGCACTGTTAAAGAAATCTAAGGCTACTACACCAGGTGTATAAATCAAAAGACTTCAGGGCAAAAAGCAAACAGGCACAGCTTCAAATTGGGATGAAATTGGGATGACTTTATGCCTTTTATTCATCTTCATATTAATACAAATGGGACATTTGACCTTGGCCGAAAAACTGACTAATGGGGAAACAGGTGATAAAGTGATATAATGAAGCACTTACTCCTGATGTAGGAAACAACACAATCTCATTTGCACACAGTGCAACCCCACTCCCCCTGTGATCCATGGCCACAGCTCCTGCTCTGCAGCTGTGTTTCCTCAAGGAAGAGGAGAAGGATCAAGAATGTGAACACACAGAATTCCTGGTGGCAGAGAGGCAACAAAAACAAGATTGTGCAGTCTGTGATTTCAGAAAATCTTAAGTTTTTGCCACCACTTTTCCTATCATTGCACTGCTAAAATTACATGAACCTGGAGCCAGCCTAAATTGGCCTTCACAAAAACAGGAAATTTTTTTTCAGATTTTTTTGAGATATGTGAAATCTGCAGCCTTTGTGCTTTAAGGGATATTAATTCAAATGAATACAGTAGCATACCACTACCATACATTACCCTTTGTTTTTACAGATGTACATAGTTTTCAAAATGAAAGACAAAATAATGCAAACCTAGGCAGGAGATAAATTGATATACAGGTATGAAATATAAAGTAGGACTGGCATGCTGACAGTACTCTGCTGTTCTCCAGGGAAGGGAAAAGTAACATTATAAGAGGGTAGAGTATGCAGCTTGAGAACATCTGAAATCCTGAACAGAGTTTCCTGTTTACATAAAGTACTAGAAGATTAGTCTTTTCCAAGGTTTGAGTTTAGCAAGTGACATATAAATTCCATGTGACTCACAAATCCTTTGCATATGACCCAAGCACATAGGATTTTCCATCCCAGATCAGAACTTGGGTCCAGCAGTTTCCTGTAATGGTGATTTCAGGGAAGGAGGGTAGAAACTCTTCAAACATTGCAATTTTTTTTTTCAATCCATCCTTCTAAATACATGTGGGATTGGTCTGCCTTGGTAACTTTGTTTCACAGAAAAAAGCCCCAGAAAAATGCAGACCAGATGGAGACCTATAGCCATTGTGAACATCCTAAGACACAGCATCTTCCCAGGCTGAGATCACTGTTCCTGCAATATAGTACCTGGTAATTCTCTGGCAGAATGGGCTTAAGAGTATATTTGGGAGGACTCCTCTACAGATGGTACATAGTCTATGGTGCAGGCACAAGATGGTGAGAAAGTTGGGAAGCAAACTTGTTGAAAATTGCATCTAGAAGTCTGTATTCCTTGAGGAAAATATTAATATCTAAATCCACTGCATTTTCAAGCCTCATATGTGCAACAAGAGGTAATATTAGACAACGTGCATGGCTTTATTTTCCAGTGAGGCCAAGAGCTGTGTACTACACACAGAGACTCTTTGATGATTGCTCCCCTGGCAGAGTGGGGAAGGCAGACTCCCAGCAAGGATGGGCATCACACTGGTGCTATGCTAACTGGAGGAATCCTTTGCTGGCTGGGTCAGTTGGCCTTGCAACCTCTTTACACACACACAGTCCAAACACTCCTCGTGGGAAAACTGGCAAAAGCCCCAGAGAACTACAAAATAATGAATTTTGCTTGGACAAGAGAGATTGCCAGAGTTAATTATGAAGCATTATTTAGATGTATTGGTGAGGAAGACGTAACAATCCTCAGACTTATTATCAGGCCTGCCAAGTTCATGCCTCTGGGTACAACACTGCATGTAGACCAGGAAATTTCTTCAGAAATTGGCATTGATGAAATTTTATGAATAAGCAAAACATCCCACTAGCAAGGGATCTCTGAACAACCATTAGTCAGAACAGCAACAAAAGCATGGGATGCAGCAGCCTATATAGTCACTTCTTGTCCTGTCCCAGTGACATGGATCATGAGAAACAGTTTTCCAGCCACAGAAAGACTTCAGAATGTTGATAGCTTGGGAATAAGCTGAAATTTTGCTCTGTTAACCAGAGGGACCAGAGAAATGATTCTGCACATTGCCAAGATATTAAACCAAACTGTATTTCTCATCTCAGGATTTTTTTGTCTTCTCAAATTAATGCAAATCATTCATTATGCCAAGAAAATATCTTAAAAATATCACCACAAACACAAACCCCATAGTGCTAAAGAAAATGGTGAGTTAGAAAAGGCAAACATTTTCTCCAGTGTTTGAAAAGCTTTGATGCCAGCTAACAGAAGAGAGAAGATTGCATAATGAGGACTGAGAGAGGTTAATACATGGAGAGTTAGGAGATATTTGAACAATATAATACAGGAAAGTGACTGAGAACTGCATTAACAGCAAAGCTCCAAGCCACTCCTAGAAGCAACAATGGGTTGGATTGATGGGACTGTGGGGGGAAAGGCTATTTTTTTCATACTATTTGATGAATAAGATCAAAGGTCTGTGCTTACTGGGCCAGAGACAGACACAGAATTTGCAGGTATGCCCATCTATACAGAGGATGCTGTAGAAAGATAGGACAGCAGTGTCTGATAGCCTCCCAATCACCTGTGAAGCTCCAAATATCCTCAGTTGAAGTAACATAACAAATATTCTAAGTGCTTTGAGACTCCAAGATAAAAGCTTTTTTTTTTTTTTTCAGCATTCCTCAACTGACCTAAAAGGAGACAGGTACATGGTAGTCCCCACCACACTCCCAGGGTCTAAGAACACAGTTTCTCTTAGTTTCTGTACTGCTGTACAAACAGTCCAACCTTCCAGAGGGTCTGAGAAGGACGAGTTTTGTGGAAATGATCCATATTATCACAGTGACTCACTAGCTGTTTCTCTCTAAATTCAGTAATAGTGCTGCATTTCATAATTTTGTTTTCTACTAATTGGTATTATGCATCATACATGCTGCAAACTTCTGCAAAGAACCCATCTACTTGTTTAGTCTCAATTCCAGGTTATACTCCAATCTGAATACATGATTTGCAAGTTGTAATTCAAGGTGACAAAACACTATAGTTGATGAAAAGTGACAGACAGCAAAATTAGTGGATTATTCTACACAACCACAGTCTCTTCTATCCCAGTGAAGTCTTTTTTCTACCACTATAAAGTCTGACTAATTCATACTTAGAGGAAGGAACTCATTACACAATTTTATCACTGTTGTTACGATACCAGCAGGGGTTTCTTATAAAGCCACTGGCAGGAGCACAGCCCCCTGTGATTCTCTCCCTGCTTTTAAAACAAAACAGCTCTTGCTGCTGTGGTTGCAAATAAATGTTTTAACTTTAATGCAATCACAGAAGCCCAGAGGAGGCGGCAGATATAAACCCAGACATGATGAGGAATTAAACAACAAATCTGAGGATTTTTAACTGAATCTCATTTTCTGAAAAATTGGATTTAATGCCTGAACCTCTCTCTGCACTCTATGGATTATCTATCTGCTTTCAAATGTTGCGCCTACACCTCATGCAGGCTAAAATTAAGTTGAAGACAGGCTCTTTGGATGAAGCTCAGCTCAGGCTTTTCACCTTTTTTGGAAGGGGGGAGGTTGCAGTTACAAGTTTTTTAGGGGAAGTTGCAGCCTCTCCATCAAGCCTCAGCAACACTATTACCAGTACTTTCAAAGCCAGTGCATGTAGTCTATACAAGCTGCAATCACACCTTTAATTTAAGGATCTAAGTTGAGATCAGGACTCCAGGTTGGAGTCCATCAGCAGCTCAGAGCTTCCCTGCACTGCTTTCCATGGGACAGAGTACAGCTGAAGCATCTTTGGCATTCTGTCCAACAAACCAAGTTACAAAATAAATTTACACATCTTCTGAAATTCATGTTGTAGTTTCTATTCAACTTCCACGTATTTGTGCCTGTTTGTAGGAATTATTGCATATTTAAGGCTTTATATAAGATGAGAACCTATAAATGGTAAGAGCTGCTCTAGGAAATGCATATTCACTTACAGTTTTACACTTGATTCAGAACTTATCTGAAGTTTTACGAATTATTATTAGCAGCTTTTAAACAATATTGAAAACATGCAGATCATTTTACAAATAATATCAAGAACATTCTTTGTCCTGAAAACTTAATCATGGGCTGAGTTAGGTTGGAGCATTATAAAACTGATCTACAATTGTTGTTGGCAGTGTCAGTGGCACATTCACCAGCTACATTTTGCACCCAGCTCTGGTAACTGATCCTCCCCACCTCCCTTAATTTGTTTTTAGTTTGTGACTTGGCAAACTCTGAGCCTGTTGCTTACTTTCAAGAGCACTGACACGCTTTCCCCAGCACCACTTTCAGGCCTCAGTGGTTTCCAGTCACGTCTGAACATATTCACTAACACCACTGGGAAATTCCTTCTGATATTTCCAGGTAGCTGTCTAAGGAAATACTCCAGCTCTGAGATAGCAGTTTTTATTTATTTAAAATACAGATCACAAAATTGTTCCCACATCACTTTTTTTAATTTTCTGGCTTCTCTAGATACACTGTGACTGGTATACAGATACCTCTGCCAGGTTCCTATTCTCACACCAAAATTACATCTTATCTGTTCCACTAAAAGCAAAGACTTGTTTGTTGTTTGTTTTGGGGTTTTTGCCCTTTTGTTAAACACTGTGTATTTGAATTCACAACACTGCTCTTCAAGACAGGCTAGGCTCAAAAAAGCCATGATGGAACCACAGGCTACAAACAGCTCTCTAAGCTGTGCATAAAATTTGCATCCCACCTCTGGCTCACCTGGAAAAGCCACAAAATGTTCAACACATAAGACTGAATTAAAAAAAAAAAACAAAAACAAACCAACAAAAGACCACACACACCACCTAGAAACCTTTTTTATGATATCTTTCCCACTATTTGATGAAGACTGCTTTATTTTTTGTATTATAACCTAAAGTCTTCAGGTACACATACTCACAGGTAGGATGGTGAAATAGAAGCTGGATTGGCAGTTGACTGTAACTTCTTCAGGAAAAAAAAAAAAAAAAAAAAAAAGGCATGAAATATCATTAAAGCAAGTAAGGTGATGAGTGGGGTCAGAGATGGCATTAAATGCCATGTCTACAAATTGTTCAAATTTGGTTCTTCATAAAGTAAAGTCACAGACAGTGCACCACCATACTTAATCAGGTCCTGTGATTGCTAGAGAATCACATGTGCTTCTAAATATTCAGAAGCAGGGGAATCCCAGCTGAACAGAGCACCTTCAAGGAAATGGGACCACCAAACCACCCTAGCTGAATAGACAAATGCTACCCTCAGACTGATATACCATGGCCAAACTCATACCACCATAGACTCTTGAAAACTGCAAAGCTACGCCATACAACACTTACTCAGTCAAACAGATTTAATTTGGACATTCTCCAGAAGAGTGGAGAGTGAAGTTTCAGCATTTCACATCTGCTCCTTACATCCAATCCCAGAGCTCATCGGAAGCAGGCATTTGGAAAGGGAAGTTCACTTCCCCTTTTAAAACCTGTTTGGTCCTTCTGAAGGAGAATGTCACGTTCATGGAGCTGCTAGATAGGAGAGGATAAGGGAAAGAATATATTTTGCTTCTGTTGTGACTTTCCAAATGGACCAGAGGAAGTTTTCCCACCCACCCTCTGCAAAAGGCCAGCACTGACACTCCAGTGGATTTACTGTTCTGGGGTGTCTGTGCATCATCACCCAGATACTCTTAGGAGCTGCATAAGCTGCAGTCAAATCAATCCAGACATCTGTCCTGAGTGGCCAGATATGACTTATGATCCCTGACAGTTTCTATTCGTTTACATGAAAGACTGTAAGTAAGAAGAAAGAAAAATAAAGCAAAATGCCTTAGGAACTGCACAAAAATCCAGGGCAGGCAGAACCCCATTTATCTGGAGAATCTGACATCTCCTGACATGTCAAGTTGGACCTTCTAATCTAGTTCTTTTGTAGAACAACAGGAATTCATTCCAATGCTACACAACAAGCACACTCCAGCAGAAAATTAATTCCAGCATACAAAAGACTGTGGAAAGCATAGAATACTTATTCTAGTGTTTGATGAAGGCTACAGTGGTTATTATTTTTTTTTTACCATTGTTATCAATTTATTTTCCAATGCATGCATCTAAAAAATTCCCAAGAAAACAGGGGAGGAGATGACACAGAAATAACCTTTCTGCTGGTTTGCTGGTTTTAGTATCTTTGTGATCCTCTTCAGGACAGGCCACAGATTCTAATGGATGGTGGACTGGAGAGAGAAAGTTCTTTTTCTTCTAGAATTCTCTAGGCAAAATCTTTCTAGAAACAGAGCCTAGCTCTTAATTCCCCTCCTAAGTACTCAAAATGTTTTTTTATTTTGGCAACACTTAATAGTATCTAAAAAAAAAAAAAAACAAACACGTGTTCCAGTTCCTATTTATAAGACAGGTAAACATATGAAGCCATTTCTTCCTCACACCTTATATCTTGAAGGCAATCAAAATCCTAAATCAGACTGGGCTGTCAACTGGAGTGCACAGTGTGAACAAAAACATTTATCTTCAAAAGCAGATTGTTTTCTCTAGTTCATTAAGTATTTAAATAACATATTATGATGGAACATTTTGTGTATTGTCCAGCCACAGCAAGCAAAAAAAGAACTCGGGGAAAAATCCTACCACATCCCAAATATTTGCTGGCAGGCTGAGGAATACCCCTGTCCATCAACACGCCCTGCAAAAAGCAGGGACTGGGACACTTGACAAAATCACTGTGTCAGGGAAAAACTCCTCCTGCAAGGATCTTTCCTGCAGGGTCAAGCACGGAGCACTCTGAGCTGTGTTTGGCAGTCCATGGTGGGAGAATACCCTCCAGATGACTTTGAAGGAATTTTTCTATAACCCTTATTTCTTATTCAAATAACAACAGTATCTGAGGAACTGAGCAGCAACCAGAGTGCCTGCTCCTCCTGGGACCAGGATATGATACAGAAGGAATATAAGGGACTCCCTGACCTGAAATCAAATTCTAACTATTCAAAACTACTGAAATCTATTGTCTTTTTGATTCTAAACAACAATATGTTTACTCTCCTGGTTTTATTAGAAGCCTAAGATGATCAAGTTTCAGTCACTGTCTCTAAATATATAAGTACATGTTCATATAGTGGGCTTTTACACAAATTTAAACACAGAAACAATCCCAACATGTAAACAACAACTCGAAAAATACAATAGGAAAAGTATGCTCAAGGTCATGAAACAAAAAGAGAATGTGAATAACTAAGGTGTTGGGTTTGGGGGGTTTTTTCACATGATCCTGTAAAAGGACTAAGCCAAAGTGCTTTAAGTTGGCTTTACTGCCATCCATCTCCAGGAGCATTCAAACATAGCAAATGAGAGCAGAAGATTTGGTGGTGTTCAGCCCAAGAGCTCTCTGGATCAAAGGCCACATAAGCATTTCTGCTTTACCATGTGGGACCTCTTCTATACCAGGTACTGCCCAAATGCTCAAGAATAACTGTTAACAGTAATGATATCTATAAAATGCGTTCAAATTTAATAATATGGTAGGGTTTTTTGAGTTCTTCAAGGGGATTAGCAAATTTCACACTCTGCCAGAAATGCACAGTTCTCTTAATCTTTCCATTTGTTATGCAACTAAATAATAGCTCTTTATGCATGTTGTTTTCCTCTGTGCTTTACTTGAGTACTGGAATATCTTATGCACATGAAATTTGCTCGTGTCTGCGACCCCTGCTACTCTATGGAAACTGTATATTTTAAAAGGACATTTAATTATAAATCAATAATACCAGCATGCCACAATGATCTTATTTCCCAACACCCTTTTTTGTTGCCATTTTGATCGGTTGTATTTCACCCCTACTTGGCAACAAGGCTATGGCACAAAGAACTCCATTAAATACACCTGCCAGAGCACGACAAACTACAGGCAGCAAGAAAACATTAAACATCCTCCTTACAGCACTAAGTATATGTTTAATGGAGCTAGAGCCTAAGTGGCAAAGTATGATGTCTTCCACATCCTTCCCCATAAAGTTTGGCAAGGCTAGAAGCAGCTTGCTCACCTGGAAGGGAAACACACATTTTTCTATGGCTGCTTGTCTTGAATTCAAGATTTCAACCTTAAGGGGTAAATAGTGTGAGGATTTAAAAATAAATCTCAGTGAAACACACAGAAGATTTACTACAGACTATTTGAAAAAGAGGAAGGAAATATTGATAGAAAATTACTTAGGTCACCAGGTTAATTCATTGTACATGCCCCAGAATTTACAATGCCACTTGCTTACTACATACATACATTAACAGTTATATTACACTCTTAGATCATACCTCTGACACAAGTACTTGACAAACACTTTTATATTCAAACAAACATCTCATACTGACACAACCACATTTACTTTTTACCCTCTGAGCACAACCACCTCTCAGGAAAGCTGTCCCTAATTTTTACCCTAGATCTGAAATAAATTATCACACCCTTCATTTTATATATTGCTTTTACTGAGCTGAAGAGTTGTGTGTGGGTTACACGGACAGCATCTGGTAATTTTTTTAATATTGTTTTGCTTGTCCTGAAGAGTTTCTCAGTAGCACCTAGGAAAATTAAAAGTCTATATACTGTTTTGTAAATCATGTTGATACACTGAGAAATGAGAGCTTGGCTATCAGCTAAACAGCAGCAAGAAAGTCACATCACAATGTTTTTTTTCCCCTATCATCTGTACCACTGATGAATGAAACCAGAACAGTTTCAAACCACTCTGAAAATTAGCTGCATACACCTTCTACAAAGAAAAGGGCAAACACCCTCCATAGATTTTAATTCTCCTCATACCTCCCTACCTGCTGACCACACAAAACACTCATTCCTTAGTACCACTTGCATCTTATCTAAGTGGATTTTAAGACCAATGGTTTTCATCTGATCTTTACCCTTATACCAGGTGAGCAAGAAAACATGCCACAGTGCCACCTGAAAAGGTGTATTTCTACAAATATAAGAATCCTGGAGAATTAACACACTGCTCTCTCTCCTGGTCCCACTTGCAGTCATCTCCATGCACTTCTAGCAGAGAGGCACTGTCTGCAGGAAGAAATTTTGTTCCATACTTTTTCCATTAACATCCATGGGGTTTTAGAGTGCTTCACATTTCCTAAAATCAGGTCCAATGTCAACATTCATACCTTTGGAGACTAAGGAATTTCCTCTGGCCTGCTCCATGTTACTCGAGTGTTGTACTGAAAGGTCAGCAATCCCACTTAAAGTCACAAATCAGGGTGATAAACCTTCAGTTCTACTAATGGTTACGTATGCTGTTAAAGGAGGATCTACATACTGGCAAACTAGCTTCAAATAAAGAGGCTGATCAGAGAAATTACTTACTAAATGTTTTGCAAAAATTTATCATCGTCTTACGTTTTCCAAAAGATCTAGAATAAATGAACTACAAAATATTACCTCCCTCTTTTGCACTCAGATTTGCTGCCTCCAGACCAAGAAGCAGTCTCCTAAGAAGTAATTATTTTAGCTGTGTACCCTCCCCTGCTACCAAAACCCTGACACACTGACCCAAGGCAAGGCACCAGGCACTGATTAATATTGCACCTTCATTCTCCGCAGCTTTCCATAACATTTGTAAGCACTTCCTTTGCCTCTGGATATTTATGCTTTCCTATTGTCTCTGCTATGAATTACCTGTAAGGAGAATGCCACACTACTTTTTAATTTATTTTCTCTTTCTGTTAGACTCATGCAATGCACAGAGTCTGCAAAGTCAACAGCACTGGAAATAGTGGGGTTTAGTTACTGCAGATTCTGAAGGAGCAGGAAGCTCATAATGATTTGTGGCTCACGACTACAAGACAGAACTCTATCCTCAAACTTGCCGGGTTTGCTAAACAGACACAAGATCATAAAATGGGCTCTTGGGCTCTTTATGTACTTGTAACAGTTTCACAGACCACACCAGAATTACTGCCTATTTTCATTGGGGCAGTCAGGCAGTTATACCTTCCAATGGCTTCAACCTAAAAGACTGTCTTTTCAGATTTAAATTGTTAAGGACTGTATCATAAATTATTCCAATTGCTTCAGAAATACAAAGTAAGAAAAATTATTGGCAAAATTAAATCCTATGCTATTTGTAATCTCCACGGTCAAAACACACTTGATTATAAAAGCTGGCAGAACTACTATGGAGACTTCTATAGGTGGTGAATATCCTGTCCAAAGGGCAATGTAGTGTAACTGCAACACAAAAACCTGGCTTTGTCCTAGCTCTGCCACTGACCCTTCTACATAATTGCCACAGATTGCTGGTTTGTGAAATGGAGATCCCAAAAGGGTGCTGCAAAGAAAGGGATCGTGTAACATGACCACCCACACCAGCAGCAGAAAGCATGCATTGTCTTAAAAATGTAATTTGTGTAAAGTTCTTTGGGATGCTGAAATTAAAAAACATTATTTAATTGAAGCTCTTTTTATAGGGCATTTTGCATCAGTTCCCTGCGAAGCATAAAGGAGAAGGAAATACTTTTTGGAAGCATTAAGAATAATATAATCTGATTAATGTTCTTACTATTTCAACCTCATCCAAATTTACCTTATTCAAAGCAGGCCAGTAAAATACATATTCTGTTGCAGTGGAAAAGTGTAGGCATACAGAATAAACTGTAACTACAAAGTTAAGTTCTAAAAAAACCTACCCAAACCCAAGATGGATATATCTGCAGCCTATCATTACTCCAGGCACCATTTCCAGCCTATTCACAAGCTATTCCTGACATCAGGAGTTTTCAGTGGAGTTCCAACACAGCAAACTGAGCACCACAGAGAAGCTGAAATTTAGAGCAAGTGGTAAACACTGTCCTTCAGCTGCTTCCCTAGAAAAGGCAGGGCTAGCTTCAGTTTTGGCTAATCCAGTTTCAGAAGGTCTTGCAGTTTACAAAGAAACTTCCTTTGAGCAGACAAAGCCAAGCTCTGTTCATCAGGCTGGAGGATAACACCAAACACAAGAGTGCATTCTGTACAGGGCAAGTAATCCACACAGACTGGATGCCAGCATTGATTTGCAGTATTTGGCCATAGCAGTGGTTATTTCAAAATTCAGAAGCAATGGAGAATGTCTTGAAATAAAAGGAAAGCCTTAGCAGGTACAATAAAACAGGCAACAGTGGAGGTCATGAAATCTCATTTTGTGTTTCTTACAGAGAGATTAAGTTCTTATGATTAGATTTCAAATAAGCATTTTTTAAAATGGCTCTTTAGGTTGTTGGTTTGTTGGGTTTTTAAAATTTTTTGGGGGGGGGAGGATCAAGGATGAGAAACTGCCTGCAAATATTGGTGCAAAAAGAAAGGAAACAAAGAAAAAAGAAATTCACACATAAAGCCAAGAAACAAATGGGTAACTGGCAAGACATTAATCCCTCCCTCTTTCGTCATCTTCTCCTAAGTTTTAGGCAGACTTTCTCTTAAATGGTAGACTAGGACAGTGAAGAAAAAGATGCTGCATTTGTAATGATGATGGAAGCAACAGAATATATCAAAACAAATGCCTAAACATACTACCACAACTCCTTTCCTGGACATAATCAGTCTTAACATAATGGGCTTTCAGTTCTCATGCTCCTCCCACACTCCTGGGCATCCCATTTTTGTATACTCATATCTGCAGGGTATGCAAACCCATTTATGGAACAAATGACTTTCATCCACTTGTGACTTTGACAGTGGGAAGCATCATCATCACAGAAGAGGCAGACCATGTCTCTGCAAGCCAGATAAAAAATACACCAAGTGAAGAAAAAATTCCAGCACGAATTTCCAGTGATGCTCTGCTCCTTGCATCCCATGCAGGTCATCAGGCTGGGGTTCTCCTGCTCCTGGTGCTAACAGTACAGCTGCTCCAAGCTGCCCCAGGCAACGGGAGGGACACACGGATTTGGAATTGCCTCACTGTGGCCTTTTTACTATGGTTTATAAAAAGCCTTCTCTGAAATCTCCTTTGAAACTACAGCAGAGCAAGGGAAGGATAATTAAAAAATAAAAGGGAGTTTTCATCTGTTTCATCATGATCAAAGGAGAAGGTAAAGGAGCGTGCGAGTCCTGAGGGACCCATGTTCCCCACTGCTGCACACTCAGCTATTGTCATAAAACCAGGATCTGTATTTTATTCAGGCAGTTTTGCTTAACAGGATATTCTAAGATGCAACATCTCATTTTCACGAGGGACCTCAGGGGACAGGGTAAGAACACCCATCCTGAACAAGTAAAAGCATTTAAATATCAAAGCAAGAGGAAAAAAGGGTGGAGCAGAAAGCTTTGTCCAGCTACAGAGACTAATGAAGGATGACCCAGGGTCATTTACCATCAGCTAACTGAACTTCCTTAGTGTAAGCAGGGCTTGGGATAAATTGGGACATTTATTCCAGCTGACAGGTCTAGAGTAAACAAATAGATGCTTTTTAATTTCCCCTTTTACTTACAGGGCCATAAAAATTCAATAGCAAAGGGACCGCACAGGAGAAGACATAGAAGATTTAGAGTAGCACAAAAAATACAACATTGCCATCTGAGCAAATATTTGCCTTTAGGAACAAAAAGGAGCTTCTTAAATCCAGAAGGGCTCATCCTTAGAGCTAAAGACTTGTACCCTGAACACTACCCTTGTACACATCCCTGCTCACCTCTCTTTCTGGCAGCATCCTCAGCATCCCTTAGTCCTTTCTTCACAAAAGCAGCAATGGTTTAAAAAAACCTCCTGCATCTTGTGAGGAGAACAAAATAAACATCATCATCCCTGCTTAAACTGAAACTGGAACACTCAACTGTGTGTGTAAGTTTGGCTCTTCAAATCCCTATTTGAGCACTTAAAACTGACCTAAATTTAAAAGCTGCTTGAACACACAACTTGCTTTCATTCCATTGAAGCTGTGCAGCTGGATTAGCTGTGCCACTGACTGCAGCTACCTGTACCACAACCCCAGAGATTACAGCCTCATGTCTCATCTGAAGCAGAACTTCCAATTCAAAGACAAAAAAGAATACCTTAGATACTTTATCCTCAAGTAAAACACCACCACCCTATCTCACACAGCAAAGCATACACCAAGCAAAAGCAGTTACTGGGATGCTATGTATGAATGTATCTGCCTGGTAGGACCACCAAGATACCACAGAAAGCTCTATCCCACCATCATTTAAGAACAAGAAAAAATTAGCAACACAGGGATGCGTGTAACAAGGATTTTACACACAGAACATCAGGTTGTGCTGTCTATAGGAACTGATTCCTTCATTAAGGATAACACCTTGTTTAGTATATGGTCTCAACAGTTACATCATTTTTTCATAAAATTTTATGTCACTTCTTATTACTTTGTTTTAATCCTTAGAAATCAAAATTTTTCCAAAACATTTCCCAAATTCAGAAAAAAAGCAGGAAGTCTTAGAAGTCCTATCCTTTCATTGCAGCTATCTCTTATGAAGGCTTTTGTAATTAAAAAAGGAAAATGGTTTTTGGAGGGCATGGGAGTGGTTCAGCAAATTACTGCCTAGAGCACAGAACAAAACCCAATGCCAGCAAAGGGGGACATTCAGAATTTTGGTCTCAAAGGTCAGAAATACCAACTGTAATGAAAGATGGTTTGATTTCAAAGTGCTAAGTGATGGCTGTGGTCCAGGGATTTTTGCCAGATGTGTAGGAAGACAGACTCCAGAAGAGGATAAATTGTGGTAGAACAGCATCCAGTAATTTACTACAGGCATAATAGGGCCTTAGACTTTAAGGCAATATAATTGGACATGTTTGGCCATGATTTTAAAAGGCAGCTTTCAAAAATGCCCAGAAAATGGGTATCATACATATGAAACCTCTGTATATAGCTAAGAAATTCACTGTCTTGTTTTTGAATTTGGTTCAAAGCCTGGGGACAACTGTGGAAAGCCTCACTTAACATCCATGATCAAGGTCTGAAGAGCTACAGTCTAGTGGGAGAGAATAAGAAGTCTGCAGGGAGCAATCCTTCAGATACATACTTCATTTGTCTTATGGGAGGAGAGAGAAGAGCTCAATCACTCTGGAATAACTTAAGCCATTAAAAGTAATGATAATGCTATAATAATATGACTGACCCTGTAGAATTCTAGTCCTCACAAAAATAAGGAAAAAAAAAATAGATAGTGGAGACTCAGGAACTTTACAGTATAACTTTTGCTTTGCAGATTTTTATTCTGATCATTTCTGATGATGACCAGATGTATGAAGCACCTCTGACAAATGCAAAGAGATTTTTTCAAATTAAAAGTGATAGTTTTATTCTAGATCCAACTCAGCATTCATTTTCTGTTAAGAAATGCTGCCAAATTTCGTAACTTAATTTGAAAAAATTATCTTTTTCTTTAATGTACAAGTTGCTGCATTCCAAGCACATCCTACACAGCCCAGACAAATTAACATAGTCTAATAAAGCTTAGTAGATACCATTTTCACTTGTCCTGGCAAGTCAATACAGCCAGGATGAATGTTGCATATTATGCTATGAGAAATATTTAGAAATGAAGGTACAAAACATGGGCATGAATAATTCAGTGTAAATAAACTCAATAACATGGGACATATCTATTTTTTCCCCCTAAAATCTTCTTCTTAGCCATCATTCCTTAATGGCAGAGCCTGTTATTCAACAGATCATCTGTAATTTGGGCATTTTAATTGCAAGCTCATCCCTTTTGCATTTTAAGTCTATACTATTTCAGAGAGTTCTGCTCCAGTCTTTCCTCATCCTGGTTTACACACTTGCATAATGCAACCTTATTAAAGATTACAATCTGCTGTACAAGGCTTTCTTCTGCTTGGAACTACAGAGGGAACTGAACTGAGGCTGGCATAATTTCAGCAATAAGTCAGAATATTTCCAGCAAGGCAAACTAAATAATTTTCTGTCCTAATTACTTTGGATAATCTTGAATTTAGCCTTATGCCATCTCTCTATGTAGTATTTAGCCATGACCTGGAGATTTACTAAAGCATGCTGACCTGCTTAATTGGAAGCTGAATCATAATTGATATCAAAACAGATATCAGAGAAAAACGTTAGCCAGTTCACCACATTTCCCATCCCTTCCCATGCCTGAAAAAGCTTCAACTGACTCATTAAGAAACTTCAAGAAACGAGATATGGAAGAGCAGAGACATCCTAATTAACAGAACAGGAAACACATAATCAGAGGGAGAACCATTTTGTGAAGCAGGGGCACTGTCAGATTTTTAAAGTAAACAGCAAAGGCTGTGTTCATACTCAGGGTTCCTTGCCTTGACAGTAGCTTCCTCAACACCACATACTACTGTGAGTTTAAATTAATCTACCCAGAAGTCAGTCCCTAGTAATCTGTCAATCAAAAGTAGATCATCTTAAAAGATGTTAAAAACCTTCATCTCATCTCTTGAGAATATAACCTCCTCCTGTCTGTTTCGAGGTATTTTAAAAAGCTACTTTTCCTCCATTGCAGCAAATGTATTTTAACCCAAAATAGGCCACTATTAAAACACTTCTTCCAAGTCCTGAACAATTCAGGTGGGGCTCCCATCCAAATATGCTTTGGATGCAAGTCAGACCCAAAGCTTGAGAAAAACTGTTTTCCTGTTCCAGTTCAAATATGGACAAAATCTCAAAATCTGTCTTAAGACTATGAACATAAGACTCAGATGAAACATGATTAAAAAATCCTGTTCTCCATCTCTTGCTTTAATTCTGAGTAGATGGTCCCACTTTGCCCTCTTGCAGCATTACACCCAGCTCTGCTGTCAGTCCTCATGACACAGGAGCAAAGTAATCTCCTTTGGCCAGCTACAGACTTGCCACCACTTTCTCCTATTCCAAGCCAGATTTAACATTTTTATGAAATTTGGTTTAGTCCCTTCTATTTCCTAGTAGATTCCCACAGATTAATACCCATGAATTTATTAATCAACACATAGGAAATTTAACTCAAGAAGTTCCTCCATTTGGCCTCTCTTTCTGGAACTGCACTGCATATTCTCAGCTACAGCAACTACATTATAACAGAATCCCTTCCAAATTCATTAATTAACACCTTAATCCATCCCACAGGAAACTAGCAGAGGATTCTTCCTCTGCAAAGCCCTGCTGGTTAGGAAGGCTAGATCTACACTTATCACAGATTTAAAATCAGCATCTCTTCCTCCTCCTTTACCTGTCACTCATTTTCACTTCCATCTCCTAAATATAGGTCTCAAAAAAACCCATAAAAATATAAAATCTTTAAAAAGATGCAAATCAGACTTTTCCAAGATGTCTTACATGGTGACCACCTTTCTCACACCAGCAGCTGAGTCGAAGCAGTCCAGATCACCTGTGGGTGATGTCAAAACCTTCCCTGCCTCCCTCAGTGAGCCCTTCAAACACAACCAAGCAAAATTCTGAGAACTGGGCAGGTAAAGAGGCAAAGACCTAAGTTATTCTCACCCAGATATATTTGCTGTACTCAGACACCAGCAAGCAACTTGATATTTGGGTGCCAACTACATTCTCCTTTAGTGTCATAAGGAAAACAGGTTAGCCCAGTTTCTTAGAAGCTGAAGAGTTCAGCATAACATAAGAAACACTTTTTTTCCTACAACAATCTGCTCTTTGGCATAGCCTCAGAATACTTTACTGCCACGTCTTACTTTGGAATGGGAGGGTGCCAAGAATGAGATAAGTGCACACATCCATGACTGGGAAACACAAGTAAAAGGCCTTCTCCAGAGCCAATTACAACCATAAAAAAAAAAACAAAAAACAAACAAACAAACAAAAACCTAAAACAACAACATAAAAAAAACCAAAAACAAAAAAACCCCCTCAAAACTAAACAAATAAAGAAAAGTAAATTTGTCTCTATTCAGGTCGAAACACAGCATTTCTTTCTTTAGATTGAAAGGCTCTCTTTTTTTATTACAGAACTCCATAACATCCAGCCAAATTGAAATAAAGTCTTTGTTTCTTCAGAACTTGAGTCTAAATTCTCATGAAAAGATAAATGCCCACATTATTACATTAAATAGGAGATCATTCTTTATCTGCTGTTACCCATTCAATTAATGGAAATCTAAATTACAGTAGAGACTTGCCCTGAGATATAACTGCTCCAGTGGCCAGATTTGTTTCCTGCCAACTCCATTTAGCTTTTGTCTTCTTTAAAAGCCTCATAGTGTTTTATCATGTAGCTTTATATGCAGTTTTTCCACTACAAAACATTGTAATCAATATGAGGCAAAAATGCAGAATAATTTTAAACGGCAGATACTGGTGTATTTCTTTTTGGAAAAGGAAGAGTTAAGTCAGTTAGCTAAAACATGCTATGAATACCTTAAAAATATTAGGAAACAAAAAATTGAGTTAAATTAAATAAGCCACAGCAAGTAATGAACTATTTAGATTCATCTTCATACACATTTAAGACTATAAAGGTTCCCAGACTTATCCATTCTGCATCCACCATTCTTGCCTGGTTAGAAAAATCCAACTGCATAAAGCCAGGACCCAGGCCAAGGAAAACCAAAAGAAAGGCAAAGGCCAAAAGGTAAACTGCAAAAGTGATTTCTTCTGATGACACAGGATCATTTTGAATCCCCAGGGAAAACCTCAAAGAAGCAAGCAGAAGAAAGACCACACCAAGGTACCCATCACCCAAAGGTGCAACTGGAAACAGCTCTGAAATCTCTGACCTCAAAGAATTTCACAAGTGAATATGTTTCAACCAAGTTAATCATAATGAAACCGAATATCACCTTTAGACATCATTAGAAACATACTTCACTCCTCTTCAGCTGCCTGACCAGTTCACATTGACTTATGCAGTTCTGGCCACTTCAAAGTCCTTGGCTCCACATTCCCCTCTTTGCTAGAACGCTGGTTGCTCAGGAGAGATAACAATTTTTTTTTTTTTTTTTTCTATTTAAAGCATTGAAACAACTCCAGAGAATTTTTAAAGGATTTGGCGAGGACAATGAAAGAGGACATCACATTCTAACACACCACCACCTCAAGCTACAATACTGATCCAACAAAACCCACCAACCCAGACACTCAGCTGTGTGAGGTTACATATCTAAAGGTATTTTCAGGACAAAAGAAGCAATTAGCAGAAAATTCAAAGCCCTCCCTGCCTACCCCAACCCCACCCATTCCCCCTCTGCCCAGTGACTTAGACACCTGAAAGTCTTTGGAGGTCAAGCAAGTTAAGACTACAGCTCACTTGCATGCAGAAGCTGAGCTCTTCCCTAGGTGCCATCTCTTTCAGTTCCCTGCTTAACACTACTAAAATATGCCCTTTGGAATGGATTATAGAGAAGGTAGATACATATGCAGTAGTTCAAAAAATCCATCGAAGCATTTGATATCAGTGGAAATTTCAAGATCTTATTTTTCTAAACGGGTTGTTTTGGGTCTCAGACACGTTATTAGGCAGGCCACAGGCATGGCAGGGCATTTGCAGTTTGTGTCATGTAAAAAATCAGTCATCAGCATTATAAACGTTTTTGATGATATTAAAAGGGAAAGGACTATAGGGACATTTTTAAGAACGTGCAAAAACATTCACTGCTGACAATTTAAACTACTCAGTGAAGTTCAGCTGATGTGAACACTACTACACTACTAACCTCAGCTGTTGTAGCATTCACACAGTGCTGGTGAAGTGGCAGAAGCACTGATGAGAGGGAGAATACAAAAAATTATTGAATCAGTTCTGTTGAAAACTTCCACGTTGAGTAGAATTTAACTCTGGCCAAAGACCAGGAATGAAAAACTCTCAGTCCAAAAAGAATGCTTTGGCCGAGCTGCATGCAGCTTGAAAAAGGGGCTTCTCGTGAGAGCGTGAGTGCTGTGGTTAGTCTGGCATCTGCTATCACATGTTTTACATTTTCTTTTCTTAATGATATTATGCTCTCTTTAAGTACTGAAAGTAAGAAAGATTTGCTTATTTTACCCATTTTTTCCCATGTACTGTAGCAATGAGAAAAATTTTGCAATTTGGCCCATTTTTTTATTATTATTTGAGGGATATTTTATTTACAATATTTTAAATGATTGAGCCCAAATATCATTTAATCAATATTTTATGTTCAGTTTCTGCGTGTTCCACAAAAAGGATTAAATGCCTTTTGCAGAAGGTGGTACTTGGAATATTTTGAAAATACAATATAATATTACAAGTATAAGTGGAATATAATTATATACACAGACTACTCCAGGAAACCTATCTTTTCCAGTAGTTTCCATAAATCTTAATCCAGAAACTAAAAGGATTATTATTTTTTTCCAAAGAAAAAAGCAATATGTACTTGGTAGAGTAACTATGCAGAGAATTAAAGTAAAGTATGCACACAAATATATTGCTGAATTGGAGCTTTTATGCCTTCTTAAGCCCTACTCAGTTTGTTTTTATGTGAAATTATTCCAACGGCATTCTCTGAAAAGCAATTGAGTAGTAGTGACCCAAGGCAACTAGAAATGCAAGAAGACATAGACTTGAAAGCTGATGAAAAGAAAATTATTGTTACATTCACTTTCATCTGTTAGTTTTTAATTGTACTCATTCAAATAATTGAGCCGTTCTCAATTTCAGAATTGATGCAACTGCTGTTTTCTGTAAGCAAACTAATGCTCCAGTCCCTTAGTGCTGAACTCAGCCAGGCTAAGCAATTCTGAGCCAGCACTGCATTGCCACTGATTTTCTACAAATGGGAAACAGAGAGATGCTTTACCTACCTCTTCCTCAAACAACTCACATCTGCAGTCTGGGGAAGCTTAAAAGAGGGAGATAAGACACTGCCACTGAGGGAGAAGGGTCTGCACCCTGCATTTGGAGCCCTTTCCCTTTATGACCCAATAATTCCCTCTCCAATACCTCCAACTTTATCCCCTCTTCAGGTGGGGAGGTTGAACAGACACTTTGAGGGTGGGAAGAAGGAACCTGGGCCAGTGCAGCTGATTATCAGGTGACAGTGGCAGTGAGAAAGAAGGGTGACAGACACAAATGCTGGGACACATAAATCCTTTGGAAGAGGCACTGTGCCTTCTTCACTTGGTGGCAGTGCATGGGGAGGATAATGTTATATTTAGTTTGGGACTCGGTATGCAAAAGAGGCATCTATGAAACAAGGAGATGAATCAAAGGGGCAAATACTTTAAAGAGTTCATATAAGGACAGCTCTGAAGAGTGGGCAACATTTCTAACAAACCAGGGGCAAAAAAGGGTGTGCTGAAACTTGGTAATTCCCTCAGCAGCAACAGAACACAACTTTCCCAGCCCTACAAAGAGGATTTGAAGGTGGTATTTACTGGATTACACCTCAGTGAGCACAAAATGCAGAAAACTAATAGAAGAGAGCAATTTACACACCTTGAATTTCAAGAGAACCAGCTGTATTTTGGAAGGAACAAAAGGCCACTCTCTTGTCTAAAACTGGATTTAAGGAACACATTAAACACAAAGCTTTATTTTATTTGTATTAAATGTTTGGTTGGTTCAGAGGCAAAAGAGAAATTCTTTATCTGAAAATTAATGTTTCCAAAGTGACCAGAAGGCTTTCCTTCTTTTTCTTCCAAAAAGGGGTTTTTTTTACAAATTATCTCATTTTCTGATTAACAAACTAAAAGTAGGAAATTATTTTCCCCCTGGCTGTATCCCAGCTGGATCAAAGCACTGGCCCAAGAACATACTGTACCAGTTTAGTTATTGAGAATGTGCAGAAGAAATTCAAGCATCTACTTCTCATCTCTCCTGATAAACTTAGCAATCCCAGAATGTAAACATAAGGCTGGGTATGTAATATATGGCCAGATAATTGCCCAGATGGTTTCATACCTGTTTTATACCTCTTTGTATTCCTTCAGCACAAACAGTTCATGCTCTGCTTTAGGAGCACAGCCCATGTCCAGTCCTAGATGACAAATCAGCAAATTTCATTACACCATCACTTCTCTTCACAGGTGTCAAAGGGAAAGGTTGGTTCCATACCTGGAAGTGCCATCACCTCTGATGAGGACCAGAGGGCTAAAGCTTACACAGAAGTTGGGGAGTGCTGTGCAGCTCATGACCCAAGAACACCCTGTAAGGAGCAGTGTTGAGGTGGGATGTTTAAGGACAATTCCTACTAGTTCAATATCACTGTGGTATCTATTTTCAGTAAATTCAGGGGAAAGAATCCACACCCACATCTTCTGAATGACCAGAGTCATCTATTATAGGAGTCTCCTGCTCCAAGCCCTGAAGTCACAAAATAAGACAAAGCAAGCAGTTAACCTGTTTTATTTTAATGCAGCTATATATCATTGGAGTAAGGTTTTAGGCCATGACAAGTACTGCTGGGAACTTCTCAGTTCTCTCCCATGTGATAATGTGAAAGATTAATTCAAATACACACCAACACCCAAAAGAGGAGAGCAATACTCCTCTCTCTTGGAAAAAATAGAGCTATCCTTCAGTAAGGTATCTGTATAAGTATTATAATAAATGAGAACTGATTACTATCTTCCAAGAGCAATATTAAGATAAGCTTTAAATATAGATCAATAGGCGTCTTTTTATTAGTAATATTTTTGGCAGCTTGCCCATATCTGCAAATATATATTTTAGAAGTCCAAATCAGCAGCCAAACCATGCTACATACAGAAAAAGGAAGACAATAAAAGTGCATTTCATAGAATTATATTAGTGTTCCTTCCTACTTACAAGAGAAAGCTTTACAGTTGTGTCTGGCCAGGCAAGCTAATTCCTCTCTACAGCTCTCTGTAATACCATCCCTCCTATTCCCTCCTAGCCAACCAGGTCTTTTACGTTCCCCTTCCTTACTCTTTTATTTCATAAATGTTTTGCAAGTACATTGTCAGTTGAGCTAGAATGCACTTAACCTGAAAAGGGTTCACCATTCACTGAGAGAGACCATTCAGAGAAAGACCAGGTGTACATTGCTGTGTGTCCATGGTCAAGAACAGCTCTTGGACATGGTAAAGCTTGAGAAGCAGGTGTCCATATGAAAGGTCAGGGAGACAGCCCCAAAACAGTGCAGAGAATCAGACACTAAACCCAAAGAAAAATGGGCCTAGAAAAAACCCCAGACATCCAGTTAGATGATGAGTGGAGCAGCCTTTGAGCTGGGAGCAGGAATCTGCATCCCATTGCTTGATTTGTTTTGTGTTCAGTAAAACAAGACTTCTTATATCCTTTGTAAACAAGTAGGAGGTAGGAAGGATATCTGACTCCAGCACCTTTCCCTAACTTCTGCTGTCTACCAGAGCTCAGGTTTTGGCACATCTCACTCAGGTCCAAAGAGGTAGCAGTATGTGTAAATGCTTTCTAGTTTAAAATGTCATACGTTGATGCTGACAAGTTCAAGACACTGGAAGAGGTTGCTATGGAAACACACGCTGTATTGCCTGGAACAGAAGGCAACATTTTACAGTAAAAAAGAAAAAAAAAACCTTGGACCAGCGGTTGCCAAGTTAAGTTTTGGGTGGGGAAAAATTAGTTTGTCATTTGTTCTCAGAGCAACTATTTTATTTGGAAACAATGAAGCTACTTGTGAAGAAAACATTTACATTGTATTTTGGATTGTTTCTCTCCTCTCAGAACAAAAAGTAATTTTATATGGAAAGACTTTCTTTTGCAGCCCATACACAGCAAATCCATCTCTATATTCCCACGTGCTGGAGTCTCCATGTAATTTTTCTTCATCATTAAAACACTTTAATGGATGGTCACGATCTTTGAAGAGTTAATCCTTTAACAGAACTAGTGTAGGAATAGAATTGGCCAGAAATGCACAGAACTGCATCCCGGACAGTCAAGCTACTCCTAGTTGCTTCATGAAGCCACTTTATAACCTGTCACTGTTGCAAGGTGATGCCTGTCCTCCCGGGGTATTGCTGTGTAGTGGTATCCTTCCTTGACAATCTCTTCTGCTTCATTCCCCTGCCCTGATTTAAGACAAGGTGTTTTGTTTTGATGGGTTTTTGTTTTGTTTAGTTTTGGTTTTTTACTAATTAAAAAAATAATAATAATAATAATTTTTTTTAAAGGGCGGGGGGGAGAGGGGGGGTAGGGTTCTACTTCAGCCACTTTATTTTTGTACTTTTGGAAGCACTGAAGATCATTTGAGTTCCAAAACCTGATTCCTTTATCCTTTCCTGTTTTGATTATTCTAGGAAATTTAATTTTACTAGGGCATTAATTTGTTTTGGATTTCTGTCTGTCACAGAAGTGACAAACCTGCAAGTTCAGCTTAAATTTCTCCAGTGTGCAGCTGATGAGACCTTCATGATTTTTTGCAAACAGGAGACCAAGATATCCTTACAAACACAGAACATTGCATCATGGTATCATCATCAGTATGTTTTTCTTTATAATTTTAATAAATACCTAACACACTTTGCAGACAGTATTTCTTGACACCTGATCTCCTCAAAACTTCAGCTTGCACCATTACAATTGCAATCCACATCCCACTGGACTAAAATATGAGGGTTTTTACAACCATCCCACTGTCTTAAGGAAACTCCTGTCCATGGTTTTTGTGCATGCTGCCCCTGGAGTCTCACCAGTGCTGTAGGCTGCTGAATTCAAGGGCTACTGCTGCCACCCTGGCAAAATGGGTCACAGCAAAAGGAACAAGGAACAGCATTTCTGAGCTTCAAATGCCAGGTCATTTTTGCATCCACCCAGCAGTGCATATAAATTCATTTCTTACTACATTTTTAATCTATCTGTACAGGACTGATTTTCTAGCTAGTTCCATAGGTATAACCCACGTTTCATGTATACTTTCCAGATGTGTAGAGTCTTAAATTCTCCCCTTACCTTCTACTCATTGCACCAGTAGCACTGAAAAACTGTTTCTCTTTTCTTTGGAATCTAGAAACTGTGTCCCTTAAGACTTTACAATATTGAAGTAAATGTAAATTATTAGTGCCTAACTTCAATATTGTTTAAATCCTATTTTTTGTTTCTGTCACACCTCACTTCTCAGTTTTTTTCTTATTCTTGCTTTCATTGAATAAATGTCCCTACAAAAACTTGTGAATAGGTGGGACAAATGTAAGGATCTCTATAAGTTTGGTTCTCTCAAAAATCCACAGTTGTATCTATTTTGAAAGAAAGGTGGCAGAGAAATATGGAAAGGTTTATCTGTAAAGATATTGAGACCTTGGGTGCAGTTCATTCAGCTTCATATCAGTATTTGGCTCTTCTGTTTTCTGCACTGCTAATGGATACTTTACTATATAATTAGTGCAGCATGATCCAAATCCCATCAAAGTCAATAAAACTCTTTTCAGTTATGTTAATGAGTTTGGACCAACTCCTGAGTTAGTACCAGAATCAAATAAAACACCCTGAGGAAAAGAAGAGATACACTAAACTTACACTTTAAAGTGCAATCTTAAAACCTTTCTATGGTTTTACTTGCTTTAAAGTAAATCTCATTATTGAACATCTCATAAAAACAGCTGGACAACCCTTTTCTGTCAGTCTGATTAAAGTGTCAGAAGGAATCTAAATGTATGGAATGCTTCTCCATGAAAAACCTTCCCACAATTAGGACAGCAAAAGGCAACCTCTTCCTGAAGCTGTTCCTGTGGTTTGTACATTGTGTAAGTACCTGAGGGTTAACCCTGAGGGAAGATAAATTTGGCAATGCAACTGGATTTAAAGGGTCCTGACACTTGTTGTTTCTCTGGCACCACCTTAGTCTGCCAGCACAGCTACCTGTGGGGCTGCTCTGAACAAAACTTCAACAACTAACACCTTGAGGCTGCTTGGCAGGACAACATCCAAACCCTACAAAGTGGCATTAAAACACTCAGTGCTGAGCTGAAGAAGGCTCTGCTCAGTGGAGCAGCCAGTTCTACACATAACAGAGATGAATTTCCATAATTAGCAGGAGAAAGCAGCAGTTATTTTTATTGTACAGAGTACTGAGAAAGTTTTTGCTCTTAGACTATCCTCCAGTGTCTGCAGAAATTAATGAACCACAAAGCAAGCAAAATGATACAACATAAACAGGGATATTAACCTTCCTTCTGATACTTTTGACCCATTTTGGCAACACCAATCAAGCTGTCCATGGTTCCTTACATAGCAACATGCTTTAATTGACTGACACATTAAGCAAAGTTTGACCACAGAAATCACATTCAGAAATCACATCCCAGCAGTGCTGAGTCAGCAGCAGAGCCACAGAACACTTTCTTAAATTCCCAAAAGCCCAAAGAGAAGAACCAAACCCATGCTGTTGGGTTGGATGGGAGTTTTTATTTCACACTGGTCCAGCCTGGCAGCACCGTAGGCTGGCAGACAACTTCATCTGAAAACAACTTTGACAGAATGTTAATCGAGAAAGTAGAAAATTCAGGACAAGGATGAGAGGTGCTTCAGTCCCTTCTGGGCTAGAGCTGTGAACCCTTCCCACGAAATCAATCACAGCAGCTCTGGAGGGGACTGTCCTGCAGTGCATAGGACTCATTGGTGATGTGTACACGTGGCTTCAGCTCTCTGTCCCCATCTGCCCGGTGCCTCTGGGCAATCCGGACTCACCTTGTACCATCACCTGTACTGGTTTGTGAGTCCAGGAAGTTCAGGTTGCTCTCAAATGGAGACAATATTCCAGACGTGCCCTGCAGACCAGAGCTGAGGATAAGGGGAGACATCATTTTGCTTTATTCTCACTTCTGGGGGTACTTGTTAAAGAAGAATATTCATGGAACAAGGATTTTGTTTTCAAGAGCCAAGAATTACTGTGTTTTCTGCGCATTCTGGCTTCATGGGCTGCTCATAAACTGTTCTCATCACCTCAGCACCTCAGAGCCAGGGCTCAGCATCTTGCCCTGCTGACACTGACCAGATGTCCCTAACTGCTCTTTCTTTTGGCCTTTTTTCTGACCCATCCCTCCCTCTCCCCCAAAACACACAGAGACAGTGATCTTCCTGCTCCAAACACTGCACTAATCCACAGGAACCACAGTGCATTTTTCTCCAGTGAAGGAAGTATTTCTAGCTTGTGAGAAGGAGAGTGGTGCTGCCCACCAGCCCAGCAGCAGCCCTTGAGGAGGTAGACATTCAAACAATCTGTGTAGTTTTGGAATGTAAACTCACTGATTGTGGTGGAGCACATTAACCACCTCTTGGCAGCCCTTTCAAAGAAGGCCATTTGCTCCACATTGCTTAGCAAAGGAGTGATGCTGAGAAGGTCTTGGGTCTGTGAAGGTGAGGAGTGAGAATCTACAGGCTTGGCCATCACCTAGAACCAGTTCTAGGGAGGATACCATCAGCTTCATCCACAGAGACCAGAAAACCCAAGAGTTAGGGCCAATCTAGCCAGTGCAGAGTGCTGCCTTCTGGCACTGCCTCGTGCTCTCATGTTTCAAGAAGCAGCAAAAGCTATAGACAGTATAGTTGATAACCTGTGATAGTATATTTTGATTACCTTATCAAAGTAAATCTATTACTAGAATCAACCTTATTGTTCTCTGTAGCTTTCCTCTGAAGCTGTGGCTAAATGCAGCAGATAAAGTAGCCCAGGAAGGCAAAAAAAAAAAAAAATCACTTTATTAGGGATCAAGCCAGGTTCCTAGTGATATTTGATATATAGTCAATACCTGAAAGATTTGGAGCAAAGGTAGATGCCTTCCCACTTTTGTGTCTCTGCCTTGCCCTCACTGACACTGCTATACAAGGCTGAGAAGCACAGAGAAGACCAACTTGCATGGATGCTAAAGAAGCTTATGGAGACCACCTACTGAATAGCAGGAGGACTCTGCATCAAACTTCAGGCAATCTGCAGTCCTCCTATGGGCAATGCCAGTGGTCATGGATATTTTTCTGATCAGTGTGACAGAATATTCCCCTGTAATATTCATTAGGTGGTTCACCAAAAGATGAAGTTTAACAGAACTTTGTTTAGAGCTTTTTTAAAAGGTACTTATTAAATATAAATGAAAAGAGAAAAACCAACAGTTTCCCACAGTGGCATAACTAGAATATACTGTGGTACTTGCTAGCAGTGACTCAGTATTCCAAAATTATATCCTTGGTTTAAAGACTGCATGAAGTTCATTCTGGAAGTGCACTATAAAAACGTTACCTAGGCACAAACATTTCTTAAATCCACAAGTCAAAGCAAATATCTCTTTCCATCACCCTGAAGGAACATAAAATTGCCAGAAGCAGCTAAACACTTCAAAAACCTATGTATATCCATCACAGAGGAATTTCGCATTACTAACATCATATTTATTCAATAGTTTTGACAGTAGTGTCATGATTTCAACAGGCCTGCATAATAACATGAAAATGTCACCAAAATTACGTCAGAATGGTAACTCAGAGACAGGAAGCCTTCAGTCAGCCTATGCTTTTGTGTGAGAAAAAACAGTGCTTACAGCTGGTTTTAACCCATCTGCTCATTCATGACTAAGGATTCTGAGAACCTTCAAAGATGCCCAGATCCCTGGTCTCCTCTTCCAATGGATTTTGCTGTTTCCAAATATGTAAACAAATCCTGATTCTATTACTTAACAAAATCTTTTGTTAATAGTGCATATCCATTCCTGCTGCCTCCCAAGAACTATTGCATCTCTTTGCAAACCATGGTAGCCTGCAATCCAGTCTGCCAGAGGAGGGTATATCACCAGAAGAGTGTAAAAACATCTAATTACATAAGGCCAGGTCCTCATCTAATGCAAAGTGACAGAGCTCCCAGAAACCCACAGAGACACGATGCAGATCAGCAGAGGTTTGACTCACTATAATTGCATAAAACCAACTTTTAATTTTCCTATCTACTGACAGATCATTGGAATCCTGACCACCAAAATCTCAGAGGGCAATGGGGAGTTGAAATAAGATTGCATCAGAGGAAGTAAACTCCAGTTTGACTAGAAGCATCTTTACAGTCCAGGAGTTTCAATTAGCTGTTGCTGACTTATCACAAAAGTCTGCTGAACAGATGTGCAATGAGGGTTTTTCTCGTGTTGCTCTCTCTCATTACTTTGGGGACTTTTTAGTTGGGGGGGTTGTATTTGGCATTTTTTTTTTTTGTTGTTATTGGGGCTTTTTCTTTGTTTGGGGTTTTTTTAAGTGATGCTGGTTTTATTGAGGTCAGAGCTATTACTCTCAGATAGGCAGAGAGAGCTCTTCCCACCATAGCACCTCCAGCAGTGCAGAATCAAAGAAGGGCAGTCTGACCAAGCAGGAAAATCTTTCTCCCTTCTGGCCTCATCCTCATAGGAAGAGAGAGACAGAAGGGCTCTCAGAATGAGCCTGCAAATTCAAGGCAGCTGGAATTGCCTCATCCTCCTGGCATGGACAAGAGAAGGGTTTCTCCTGATCCCTCCCCCTTGCTTAATGCATCACCTCTTCTGTGGTGGGGATGTGGTGTGAGGCAGAAGGGGAAGAAGGTTTAGCAGAGCTATTTCAGTTTCAGAAGAATGCAGTTCTGTTCCTTCCAGTGCACGGGATATAAACAGCAATGGGAAAAGCTGCTCTTGAACCTCTCCTGCTCACCTCCCTCCCCACCACCACTGCACCAGGGAACAGAGAACAAGGTGAAAGACAAGGTTATAATGTGGAATACTCCATGGCCTGCTTTTTGTCCCAAATTCTTTGCTAATCAGTCTGCCCATATGAAGCCAAATGAAGGCAGTGGAACCGAACACATTCACTTCAGCAGCTTGGGAACAAACCAACTGATCAACTACTTGCCATGGCACCTCCTGGGCCTTCATGCCTAATGGGTGGACCATATATAAAAATGTGGACCAATAAAAATTTACATAGAGTTATCTTTTCTACATGAATCTCTGTTTAGATAAATACAAGATTATACTATGTTTTCACAGGTTCAACTTTTCATTTTCTTTAATAAGACATGTATGAATATTGTTGGTCTTAATTTGACTGCAGTGAACTAACAACTTTATTTGCATAGTAAATTCATCATCATTTCCTGCTGAGGAGTTTATATTCATTCAAAACATCTTGTAAATTGTCTTGTCCTTTGCTTGCCTATTACTTATCCAGACTGAACTTAATACTCTTCTGTCAGAGTCCTAAATCATCCTTTGATTGATCACATTTTTACATTTACTGCTTATGTTAGCCTTAATGTGCCATAACTTTGAAAATAAATATAATATTGATGGACACCTCTAGTGCTTATTTGGGGATTAAATATTTTGGTTCACTGGGTGATCTGGTTCAATGGTGGATCTGCCATTTTCAAAATGAAAGCTAAAACAATCAGGAAACTCTATTTCAAGCTTTGTTATACATCCGAAATCAATCCAAATTCATCCCTAAAACTTCTTTATCCTTAAGCTCATTATTGTTATTGATCTGAGGTGGTGTGAAATTTGTGCTTCTGGGATTTGCTTGTTGTTGTTGTTCCCAACAGGAAAAAGATTGTGACCTTGGAAAGTTCACACTGTTCTACAGACAGGTGTTTTGAGAAGTTTCAAGGACATATTTTTATCTAGCTATTGCTTACTTTGTTTAAGTATATGACAATTTTTAGACATTTTCAGCCTTGTGAGCTTCAAAGCCTGCCAGCTTTCAATATAACTCCTGTCACATGAGAGAGTGTTGGCACGTGAAAGACTATTGGCCCAGCTTAGCTGTCATCATCATCAGGTAGTGATTTATTTCTCAAAGACTGTTTTTCAAATACATTCTGGTTTGCAGAATGCTTTCCAAACAACATCTCTTACATTCCTTCCACAGCACCTCTGCTTGGGAAAAGAAATAAGCCTAGCAATTTTCACACTCTAAAGAATCAAGAAGTATATTCTTCTGCAAGTGAAGCAGATGAGCATCATTTACCCAATAACTTAACCATAACTTAAAACATAACCCCATCACTTAAAACAAATAAAACCACCATTAAAACAGTAACAAGAGCCTGTGCTGCCACCTATCCTTGGTTAAACTCTGCATTGTCTGCAGGCTTTTTTTCCAGTTGTGATCTATGGACTCTGACCTACAAACAGGTCTCCCCCTCAACTGATGTAATGGAAATGGACAGTGGCCCTTGGATCCATCTTGGAAGCCACACACTTGACCATGGAAGAACATGCAAGATGCATCTGCTCTGAGCAGGTAATGGATGTTAGTTCTGTATTTTCATGGGGGGAAATAGCAGAAAAATTAGCATGTCTTTAGAATAAAATTCATTCTTTCCCCTCTTCCCTTTTAAATTCTATCATTTTACTGTACTTACATTGAATTTTAAATTGTTTATTATTGTGTTTAGCTCTTGAAATAATTTTACTTCCAAGACAATAAACCTTTTCTGTTGGACATGCTGTATCATTTTGACTTTATCCCATACTGAGTCCAATGTTCATAATATGGCAAAAAGCACGTTTGGAAGCTGAAAGAGAAACTCACCCTACAGACCAAATTGTGCAAGGGTAGCACTGAATCTGCAGGTCCTGTCCTTCTGGGAGTGTGCTGTGAAGGTACCTTGGGGTGGGTTTGCCTAAGGTGGCTGATACCCACCCAGGGAAGTGCTGGGAGCTGAGGCTGCAGCCCCCAGGGCACAGAGAGAGGAGGCTTGGAAGAAAAAGGGACTGCCCAGTACCAGTGGGAAGCAGGCACAAGATCAGGCTGAGAGACTTAACATTCCAGGCTCCTGTAGAAACATGTTGTATTGGATACAAAATTCAATCACTCTTGACATTTCATGAGCTGCTTCTTTTAATTATTGCAAGTGACGGGGGAAAAGAAAAGAGGTCAGGAACAGCTGCTGGTCAGCCTGCTTGTTAGCCACGCAGGTTCTTCTCCACATGTCAACTTCATTATTCTTACAGTGCTAATAAATCAGAACTCACATTAATAAGGGCTTAAAGACTCAGGGCCTACATCAAGATGTGGCATTGTGCCGTTCTAAAACCTCAGAAAGATATTTTGCTTTTGTGTCTTTTAAAGATCAGTTTAAATGTTAGCCATATGCCAGGCATTTCCTCCTAGTTTTCTTGCTTCAAAAATCTTGTAGAAATAGTTCACCTTCATTAAATGGCAATAACAGCAGCTACCTACAGCCAATACAGCTAGTGAGGAGAAATAACTTAAATGAATTAAATTAGCTATATCTAGTTGCAGGTAGAAGGAGCTCTTCTTATCTACAAAGATACCTGTGCTGTTCACGGACTTTTTCTCATTACTGGATTAGTAGGTTTCATGTTTAATTTCAGTAGAAAATGGATTGTAATATGTCCCCTGAGGCCCACTGGACTAGACACTAAATGCTGGGGAAAAGTGATCTGGCCATGTAATGAAATTCAAACAAAGAGTTGGCAACTACACAAAATGTTAAAAGGAATGACAGTTGGAAGGAAGTTAAAGTAGCTTTATTTATAGGTTACAGTAACCAAAGAAAAATGATAATATTGTAATTTGCAGGTGTGAGGGGCAGGAAGTACAACAGACCCTGAGCAATTTCAGCCTCTGAATTCTCTGTGGGGAGACGCACAAGTGCAGAATTAAGTGTATTTATTTGTTTTGAAGATAAAGGTCATGGGTGCAACAATGAAGAGGCAAAAGATTCAATTTGACATACACCCATAGAAATAGAAACATAAACCTGAAGGGAATGCTGGTAAAGTGTAACACACTTCAGTTACCAAGATCAAAGCATAAAGCAAGTTGTATCAGGCAAAGTTTTGGAAAGCAAACACTGTTCTACAAGAGACTTGAAGCAAAAAACCCAAAATGCAGGTATATAAATTGGTGGTGAGGGCAGGTTCTTCGTGTGGCACCAGAAGGGCTAATATGATACCAAAGTTACCACATTCAGTGACTGAATCTCCTCCACTTGAGGGGCAGGCAGTCCACATAACACATGACAGTGGACAAACTCTCTCAGAAGTAAATGCAAGACAGGAGAAATCCCATCTCTTGTTCTTACCACTCAGCAATTTGTCCTTTCCTTCCAATTGCTTTTCCCACTCTTCCTTCTGCCATCAGAATGACTCTTCTCCCCACAGCAGCAAACTCCACCCCTTTTCTCTGATCCTATAGCACTCCTCTCCAATGGAGGGGGGATTTTATTGCAAAGTTTAAAAAAAAAAACACTTTTTAAAACAGCATTTCCACATTCATCCTTGAGCCTATATATCCATCTCACCCCCCCAGAGAACCAGTTCAAGCAGCTAAACTGGCAGGCAGCAATTCACTGGTTTGGCCACTTACTTAATATATGGTGGAATAAGATGAGCAGGGTTCTGGAGCAGGGGAGCACAGCACAGGGAGCAGCCAGGGGAACAGGATTACCCCTCTCAATAGCTATGAGATATTAAGAGACTCATCTGTACTGTAGAATGACACCTTCAAAACAATATATTTGGGATAATTTTCACTGGCCTGGTAATTATTGAGACTTCAAGAAACACAACTTGTGTCTGTCTGTCTTTCCCTTGAGAGACACTCTTATTTAAAAACACTCCTGTAAACAGAAAACAGTTACTTAGACAAAAAGTAAAAAATCTAATGCTGAGATTCATACTTATGACTCCAGAAACTCCAGATTTGAAGAAAGTACCAGACACTTTGAGAGCTGGGGATAACTCAGGAGATCTATAGCAAAGACTGTGATTTAGATGTGAGGAAGCAACGTGCTCCTCAGCACTTGAAGAAGACACTCTTCTTTTCAATGTTACAGTTTAATAGAACAGTGCTGAAAATAGCATGTGAAATGTGGGCCTTTCATTTCACAGACTATTAAAACTGGGAACCCGCTGTGTCAAAACTCTGCAAACAAAGATGAACTTAAAACACGCACAGATAAAGAGGCTAGAGAAACCAGATGTGATGTGTCAAAGAACTTCCTGAAACTTGGGAAGAAGGAAAGCAATAAAGGGAGAAGGTGATCTGAAAAAGGATGTGCACAGAGCTGTTCACAGGAAGCAAACACAAGGTTGTGCAACCCCGTACTGAAGACCTGCTCCCTGGTTCTCTGTTTTAATCAGACCCAGTATGACAGAAGTCCTAGTGTGCAATTAAGTAACAGCCTGACCTGCTTACAAAGCAACAGTCACCATTACTAAAAGTGCTCAGAAATAGGTCAAATAAAATACAAGCGTGATCTGTGAAGAAAAGGTCTTGCTCTCTGCAACAGCTAGAATTATGGTTGATTCAAAATTATATTTTCCAACCTTCTGTAGCAAAAGATAAACATGTAATTAACTCAAAGTGTGGGCCTGTCTTGCCATTTGCAGGAGTCTGTATGGTTAAATTCCCAGAGAATACTGGAACCCCTTGTGCCAGGAGGAAGAACTGAGCTGGTAGCTAAGTAAGCTAATAGTGTTTTTTGAGGAACACACCTCTGGATGCTGAAGAGGGACAGACTTCTCAAAATAGATGTTCTGCTTACCCCAGAAAGTAATTACGACCTTAACAAAATGAGTTCCTATACTTGGATCTTTCAAGATGCAATGTAGAAGGAGCCATTAGGCACATTTTCTTGGACATACATGGTTAATACTCCAGTAGGGAAATTAGTTCTTGTGTGGTTATAAAAAATAGCACCCCTGAGATTCCACCACAATGAGGACAATGCAACACAAGGTCAAATAAGACATAAGGAAATACCTATGTTTTATCCAAAGGCCTACAACATACCACAAAGATACCAGTTTTGATTGCCTGAGGATGTTCAGTCCAGATGGTGCCCACCTGTATGATGTATGAAAATCACTTACTCTGCTCTCAGATAAAGAGGAGGTGAGATGAACCATGCATAGAAGATGGAAAAAAAAAAAATAGTACTTACTGGTGATAGTCTCTTTTAAGGACAGCAAAATGGGGCTAATTTACTCCAGTTAGAGGCTGAATCACAGTGTTTACACTCTCTGTGTTTCAGACTGTAACATTTAAAAGGGAAAATCTCTGCAATTTACACAGCAGAAGGGGCTGTCCAGCTAGGCTAGTGTTGGCCAGGGACAGGAACAGCAGAAACCCAGAGAATGGGATATGAGGCAAAGTCTCTGTCCTGTGGCCTGCTTTCTGTCAGGCTGTGTAGGTCTTTTATGTCGTGTGTAGATGTGGATGTACAGTCAGGCTCTGATTGTGCTAAAATTGACATACATGCTTGGTTTAAACATGGAGAGACCCCAGCTGAATTCAAAAGACCACGTGGGTTAATGGAGATCCCCTCTGATCACCTGCAGAGGAAGGGCTGCTGTTTTCTTAAAGAGAATGGGTTTTTAACTTTGTTCTATACTTTAACAGGAAATATTTGCAGTTCTTCTGCCACTGTATTATAGTCCTACTCATCCAAAATGAAAAAATCCCACAGTGAGCTTTGCTGTTACACAAAAAACAGATGGCAACTTTGGTTTGTTTTTTTCTTTTTTTTTAACTTAAAGAGAAAATGCTCCAAAATGAAGATATTATGTATGCCAATTTTTAATCCACTGAAAATTGATGCAACCCAATCGTAATGTGAATGCTAAGAAAATAGAACACAAAAAATAATTACTGGAATTCTTTGTAGCAAGCATCTGTTTTAGCTGTCAGGCACTCAACCTGACCAGGCTTTGAAGACAATATTGTGCTACCTTGAGTTCTGCTTTTTTGCTACATCACAAACCAGTGTAATCCAAAAACCAGATAAAACAGAAACTAAACTAAATTGTAAATCCATATGAAAGCAGGAGATGGATGTCTAAGAGGAACAAATAAGAGAGTTATATAAGGATGTTTGTGTCTCCTTCATACTGTATTCATTGTGAGCAGATCCTTCACTTTCTTATCCAGGTGAATTGCATGCTCTGCCTAAGGTGAGTTAGGTTCAGCTGTGGCCAGTTCCAGGAAAGCATCTGTCAGGAAGGTATTTGAGAAGATAACCTTAAAACTCACTGACTTCACAGAGCTCAAACTCATGCTCAAAATGAAGCAGGATTATACTCAACAAGGACAGATTTCACAAGGTGTTTAAATGTCTTCAGGAATGCAGGGAATGTGGTAGGAAGGAGGGGAGGGAATATTCCTTCAGGAAGGAGAAAGATGGGCATTTCCCATGGGTAGTTGGAATTTTTCTCAAGAAACATCACTGACTGAATCTGGAACCTGGGCTCCTACATCCACAATACACATGATGTGCCCAAACTTAGATTATATGAATACTGTAAAATAAAGACTGCCAAAAATAAAAATATTTCATTATTTGATTTCAAAACATTGAGGAAAATACCAACAATACCAATAATATGTAACAGAGTTTTGGGGCAACTGACAGACAGTAACATTAACAGTAGTCAAAGCACCAGTAAATCCTTGAAGCTTCATGACTGACTAGAAAGTGAGTGGATCACCACAAACCCACCCAGGCCAGCCCAGTACTACAGTTACTGTTAGTATTGGGCATGAGTCTAAAAAGCATTGCTGGCTTCCCAAGTATTTCTAGAAGAAATAGCTTCTGGGCAAGCAGCCAGCCAAAAGGCTTCTCTCAAATGGTTTGCAAGGTTTATTACAGCACAAAGCAAAGACTGAAATGTTGTAGAGCAAACCCTGCCTATTTCACCACATAAGAAGAAACACTTATATGAGTTATACTAGGAAGATAATGATGGTTTGGTACCCTAAGACATGCAATGCTTACAGTCCCATAAGGAAACACACAACTATAAAAGCCCTATAGAGCTTACTTACTCTATGTCCACTTCTAAGAGCTTCCCATTTTAATGAAAATATAGTGACATTTTTGGACAGCTCATATTTCAAGTTCTAAAAAAAGGAAGAGGATTATAGTAAGGATGCAGAGCTCTGTGCTACTGAAACTGATGTTCCTCTGTTTGCTTCAGTGGGTGCTAAATCACAGTGTTTTATTCAACCTGAAGCTGTGATCCTCAGCCTTTTAGGACATTGCCAGGAAGTTTAACTCTGCACTGCAGCCTAATTTAATCATGTGCTCGTTATCTGTACCAGATGTGGTGTTTGTATTGTGTTTCTCCTGTATCTGCTTGTGTTTAAGCACACATTGTAGCCCACAGATTATGAATGTTATGAGGAGACTAGGAGAGAGTTTATGTTTCTACATTTCCACAGCCAAACATTGCCATCCTGTCAGCCTGAAGAAGAGGGCTTTGGCACCTTAGCCCCAAGCATTGCCAAAATATTTATCAAAAGAAGTAATCCAGGTGCATAAAGAGTTCATCTACAATGGCATGTTCATCTGCTGGGGTGAAGAAAGGGAGTTCCCACAGTTTATACAATAATATAGAAGGTCTGCCATAATTCTAACTCTTTATTGGCTTATGGCATTTTTACAGCCTCTAAGCACTTCTTCACAGCTCACCCCTGCAGAGGACAGCCAGCTCCTTCAGCCTCCAGCTGCATCCACAACTAAGGAGCTGGCCAAGGACCAAGAACATACTCAAAGTGCAATATCTTCCACAACAGTCTGCAGGCCATGGACAGCTGACCACGTTGGTTCTGCCTATTAAATGGAAAATTGGTTTGAGTACTATCGTGACAACCAAGATGACACCAAGTTGTCCATAGTAATTTTATCTTACGTGGGAAAGTTTACACAAAACATTTGTATATGGTAAAAATCACATCTGTAACTGAGAAAGCTGTTAAAAAAGCTATTGATTAGCTCTAACTTTCCAATGACTCACAAAGATACACTTCAGCTCTGAAAACATACCTAGATTCCATACTTCAGAAATTCTCTTCAACTGCTCCTGGTTTGATTTTTAGGTCAATAAAACTAATTACTGACTTCTGTTACAGAAAACCGGGAGGATCCAAAATAAGTGTATACCTCCTCAGCCAGGTAGCAGGTAATTCTATATATGAATTCACTGTACCTTTTCATTTTTTAGAATGATCACAGATTAAAAATCTTCATCATTTCTAGTACAGTTAAAAAATCTGTTCACAGATCTAGTATTTTCATGTAAACCTCTCCAACAACTACTGGTTTTGGCAATACCAACAGCACCAGGCAGATTCTTCTCAGACAAACTGCAAAAATAAGGCACAGTTGGCAGTGAAGTGCAAGCCAAAGGGGATGTTCAGAGGAGATAACATCAGAAGTTGGCAAGGTAGCAGATGCATTCACTGACTTGAACCAGATTCAAGCAACAAAAGTTTGCAATATAAAGATCAAACTACAAAACTTCAATTCAAATATCATTTCAGTCCTAATGTCTGGATTCAAAAGCTGGAAGCTCACTAGAAGCATAGGCAGATGTCAAACCACCTTCAAAAGCAAGCAGTTCAAGAAAATACTAGGAGTTAAATGAAGCAAGTTTATAACAAACAACTCCAACACTTGTCAGATGACAACTAAGTTGTCAGAGAGCTCCACCATCCCTATTTCCAGAATAATCTAGAAATGGAGGTGGAAACTCTTGGGGTATATTAGGAGCATTGGCTATAACATGGTTAGCATCAGGCAACTGAAAGAAAATCCAAGATACTGTGGAATGTCTCCACTGAAGTAAAGTGAAATAAAAAATGAACACAGAAAACCAATTCTTCCCTTGTGCATTCACATCTGAAATACCAATAAACCTGAGAATAATGTACAGCCCAGTGGTGTCTAAGACTGCATTTCTGGCAATCCACTGCTCCAGAGATTCTTCAGTACTCCTTGCAAACAAAGAAATAAGAAGGCAAAATGAGAGACAGTTAAGTGCAGTATTAACTTCAGTGGGTTATGGCTCCTTATTTCTGTCCATGGACCAGTGACTTTTGAGGAACCACCAATAAAGTTTCTTGGAGTTTGTGTAATTCTATTGATACCTGTTTTAAATTCTCCCCTAAACAAGAAGCGAAGAAACTGAGATGGAAGGAAAGGGTAGAAATGGAACATAGTACCCAAGGGACTGGAGTTCACTTTGTAGTTCCACAATAGATTTACTGCACAATCTCAAGGAAATCATTACAGCCAGATGCTTAAAGATATTGAGGTAATACTTCCTAGGCTTCAGTGACCTAGGTGAAAACAAACATGGTCTCTGCCCTGAAACATTTACAATGTAGATACACACTGGAGGAAACAGTAAGCCATTTCCAAATATATTAACAAAATTGCTAATGCCATGCAAAAACCAGCATGGCATCCAGATTAGAATGTGGCAGCTCCAACACTAGACCAACTCTCCTGTTTCTTCTGATGAAAACAAGAACGCTTAAAATGAGCACACAGGCTGTGGATGCAGGTTGAAAACTAAAATTCTTTAGGTAGCTTTCTGGGTTCTAGCTATTTATGAGTGTAATTGAATTGAGAGTTGGATTAATTCTCTGCATTTGAGAAGTTACTTATAAATGCAAAAAGAGAAGCGTTTTATAAATACTTTGAAAATCTACACATGCAACAGGAGGCCTTGGACCCTTGGAGTATTATCTATACTTTGTATTTAACTCCTTTTACATTTTATTGTAACTCTCTTCCCCAAACAGAAGTTAAACTCTGGCTAAGACTGGGAGGAGGGAGGAATGAGCTCCCCCAGTGCCCTTAGAGTCACCAACTGTGCTGATGAGAGGAGCCAGCAGGAGGCAAGCAACAGCTGCTCACAGATCTTCCTGCACCTTTCAGCACAGCTAAACATGGAAGAGCTGCTTTGGTTCCATTCTGCAACGCCCAGAGCAAGTAAATTTTCCCTTACACAACATTATCTGTGCTAGGTATGAGAAGGGCAAAGAACTTCTGCTTCCCCAGCAGAGGGAGGCCTACAGGCTCATAATCTGCTTTCTAAATTGCTCATCTTGCCAAGTCCTGGTGTTCCTCTTGCCTTCAGACAGCTGCCCACATCAAACAATCGTAACATTAAAACCTACTCCTCAAAACAGGAATGCACACAGCTAGGAGAAACCACAGGAAAGGAAGGAGTAAGGGGAAAAGTATTTGACTGCTTTCCATTCTCAGATAGTCAACATACTATCTCCATACATGTTATCTCCTTGGCGCAGCAAAAGAACAACTTTCTATGATTAAATAAACAGAAATACAACTGACTCATACCCGCTTTTTGTGCACTGAACAGAACACATTCAAATTAAGTAACCTCCAAGCTGAGAATTCTAAAGGATATAGCAAGAAAATACTGATTGAATAAACTTGTTATAAAAAACGTAGCCCTTTTCTCACTCAACATAATGCTGTGCAGTAATTACTGTTCAAATGCTAATATGACAGCTTAGGACATCAGGGACAAACACTTATAATTTGAGTGCCTGCTGAACATGCACTCGAGAACAGAAAGCTGCAGCAAGTTTTAATACAGAGTCTTGCAAGGTGATTCACAGGGAGCTCTTTTGCTTGTAGAACTCAAACTCTTTTGTGACTTTCCATCAGCCACTTGATTAGGCATTGAAACTCACCAAGGGAAAGAGCCATGAAAACAGACTCTGAATAAATTAAAATTTTCCAGGGCAAAACCATATTTTACCTATTGTATCTGCTTCTAGGCAGTCCTACCTGTCATCTGGGACGAACTGTCCTAAACTTTCCTTTCACAAGCTGGAAGTGAAAAGGAGAAGAGGATACTGAGAATATGCCACTTCATCTTCTGTTCGAAACTGTCAGACCCCTCAAGCAACTTTACCACAAATCAACAGAAATCCTGCTTTCAGCTGCACTGTTCCAGAGTAGCTACCACAGAGCATGTGCTCAAACTTCTAGTGCCACTGTCTGTAAAGACATGCCTGGTGCAGCACAGCTATTCCCACACAAGAGAACATTAGTTAATTTGCATTCACAGTTACCATATGAGGTGTGAGTTTCTGACAGTCCACACATTTTATATTTAAAGACTGTAGGAAATTAATGTAATAATCCTTGATATAATAACAAAAGTAACTTACCAGCCCATCACAATTGCTGATAGCAACTGAAGCATTTGGCACATCAGTGATATCCCCAACGTAGAGGCAATTTCCATAGAGAGGTTCAATGTGAGTCTCCTCAGAGTCCTCCTGCCATTCAACTGTTGCTCCAGGGGCCACAAGCCTGGAGTTTGGCCTCAACCTGAAGTGAAACTCCTTTCCAAAAACAGTGACATTGTAAAATATTTGCTCATTTGCTGCTTGGTGTTGCAAGTCCTCTGCAGCCCTCCTGAAGCGTGCTTTTGGCGGTCCAGACACCAAGTGGGATAAGAACCTGCCCTCTGAATCTGTGCTGGTGGGTATGACAAGGTTGTACTCCTCTATATTCCTCAGAGTTGGATCTTTACAGGGAGAAAGCAAAAGAGGAGAGAGATATTAGGACTAAACGTTTCCTGATGCCACGGGATTTTTATTCCATTATTCATTAGCACAGCAGACACTTACATAAGGCAGATGGACACTGCACTCTGTACAGACACTCGATTCACTAGCATGAAGTGCACAGAGTTCATTCAAACTTGGCTTTTGCTTCCCGAAACACCAAGCGGCAGCCCCAGCGCCCCCACCCAGCTGGGACCCGCACCCCCGCCCACCCGGGTCACCTCGGGGGCTTTGGAACCACCCGGGTGGGCGGCGATGATCAGAGGGCACCGATCCTCTCCGGCATCCCTCGGAGGGACAGTGGAAGGAGCTTGGTGAGCAGGAGGCAAGGCTGCAAGGGGAAGGCAACGTCCCTCAAAGTGCCCCCGGGGCTGAGAGGAGCGGTGATGGGGACACCAGGGTCAGTGGGGTGAGAGGGAGCCCCGGGACGGTGGCGATGGCCGGGGCAGGAGAAGGAGGAGGCAGCCGGGCTGCCATGTGCTTCACCCCTCACGGTGAACTCCGGGCACCGAGCCCTGCCCGCCGGGGTTCTCCCCCTCCGCGGGGCAGGCAGGGGGCGGCCGCGGGGTCACGGGCACCGGCGCAGAGTCCGCACGGCCGGAGGGGCTCCCGCGTTCCTTCCGCGCCGGCTGTTTGGGTACCCCCGTCCCCATCCCCAGCCTGCCGCTCGCAGGAAGCGACTGGAAACCCGGCAAAAGTAAACGCAGAAGTTCAAGGGGAGCAGAAAACCGCGGGGCGAGGAGCCGCGACTTGGAAGGGGCTGCAAGGCACCGGCGGGCGGCGGGGCAAGGCGAGCAGCCCCGAGGTGTCCCGGCTCAGACCTACCTCTGTCCCCGGGGCGCCTCAGGGCTCCGGCGGGCAGGGAGAGCGCGCAGCAGAGCAGGACGCAGGCGATGCCCGCGGGAGGCTCCATGGCGGCGACCCCGGCCCGAAGAGGGGGCCGGAGCCCGGGCTGCCCGCAGCCGGGGCGGGCAAGGCGGCAGCCCCGCTCCGCGCCTCTCAGCGCCGCTCAGCGCTGCCCCGCCGCCCGCGCATTCGCCCAGCCGCAGCCGCAGCGGCAGTGGCGGCCGCGCTCCCGGCTCGCAGAGAAGCAGAGACACCAGGAGGCGGCGGGGGTATAATACTGGGAACACAGGGCGTGCAGGAGTGAAGTCAGGCTGATTGGCAGAGGAGCTGCCACACGGCGCAGCCGGGCCGAGGGGAACGGGGACCGCCCGCCCGCTCCGCAACCCCGCCGGGCAGCCCCGAGCACCGCCCGGCCCCGCACCGCGCACCGCACCGCGCACCGCACCGCGCCCCTCCGCCGGGCTGCCCCGCAGGGACCCTGAGGCTCCCCGGGGGTTCGCAGACGGGACCCGGAGCGGGGGTGGGAGTTGGGTCACAGAGAAAAGAACCAGGGGCAGAGGCCGGGCTCGGTAGCGTCCCCTCCCCTGGGTCCCCTCTCCCGGCTGCTATGGAGGCCCCTGGGCTGCGTGGTGCCCGGCTCCGGTGGGTGAATTCACATGGAAACCAACCTGATATTCAAAAGGAAACCAGAGCCAGACTGGGCAAACTTAAAGCACCTTGGCGTGACTTTTCTTGGAGTCTTGGGTTTGCCCAAGCAAGGAGCCAAATGGAAAAAGTGCCCCCAATATTAGCATAGCCTGATCAGAGATTTTGATCTGATCCAGTATGGATCCTCCAAGCATCCATTTCACGGGAGAAAAAATGTTTAAACGATTTGCTACTAAGACTGAAATTACTTCCTGCGTTGCCATCTTATATTAGATATCTGCAAATGGAGAGACAGACCCTAAAAGCATTCAGAAATACTATAAATACAACAAATAAGAAGATTTAAAAAAAAAAAAATACAAGCAAGGGCCTTTATGGGGAAAAAACAAGTTGTATTATTTTCCATATGGCCAGGATAAATGCCACACTGCTTATTCCTTACAGATAATGTATATATTTATTCAGCTGTTACATTATGAGGATCATTTGCTACTTTTCCCACTTTAACCTTGCAGAATCCTAATGGCCCTTCCAGTGCTCTCACTGTCCTCTCCAGCCCATGTCCTGACATACCACAGGCTGTCCCTGCATGTATTATAATATATTAATTAAGGATAAGAAGGGAAAGATTAGTCTGAATGTTGGAGTAGATCAATTTGCACATTACATTCAGACATCTTTTCAAATGACCTCTGCTTGGGATTGCTGTCTGCACCAGGCTTCTTCCAGTTCCTCCTTTTGGTTTGTTTTTCTCTTGGCTCCTTTTTTGTTTTGTTTTTGAGTCCATATTGAGCAGCTTCTCTTACTTAAAATCTCATATACTTTCATCAGTACACAGCTGGTAAACTTCCAACTTTGTTTTTATTGGACTTGTATTTTAAGCTGATGATGTGGCTTTTTTATGTTCCATCCATCCTATCCTGCTCAAATTGAAATAACTTCTGCTCATAAAACTTGAAAGGGAGTCAGGTTGGCCCTGTGTTTGAAATCAAAGTTCTTATTTGTACATGATGAATTCAGAAAAATAAAGGAGACGGGATATATTATAGAAATACAAAAACACCCCATTGAACAGTTCCACCAATTAAGATTGATTTTTATTCTTGAAAATATTAGAGGTTAGAAAATATGCTTTAATATGGCTAACAGCTGTATTGCAGAGTAATGATCTAAATAAAAAAGAATCAGTAATTGCCTTCATGTAGATGCTTATTTCTTTGCAGAAACCAAATTCTATGTGCACATGTTATTAACTTATCACATAGGGCCAAGACCCAAAAGCTCCATGGGCTTCAGGGGTTGGTGGAGGTCTTTTACAACTTTATTTTTAAATTGACTCTTAAACAAAACCAAGCAGAGAACAAGTGCAAAACAATGGAGCCACCTCTGCAGCTGGTGAAAACTGTGCTTCCTCTGAACCTGCTGGAATAAATCCTGATCCCCCACTGAAGTCAGTGAGAGTTTTGCCATTGACTTGAAAAGAGCCAAGATTTTCTGCAATAGATTCATGATGACAATTTAGACCAACTGAGGATGTGCCACATGGCACAGTGACGGGCCTGTTATCCTTCCAGAGAAAAATGAATCCATGTTTGACCCTGAGGAGGTTGCCCAAAGCAAGCCAGCCACCCACCACAGAGCCTGAATGAGTGCAATTCAAGTCAAGAGGTTCTTCCATCCCTGCTCTTGCACCACTAGAGAACAGAAATTCAGGGGAGTGCCCTCCTCAAAACCAGTTCTTTCCCAATCCCTAAGCTATTTGCCCAGGATTCTTGACACATGGAGCTAAGGTCACTGCCTGGGTTTTTATGCTAGGGCCTTGCTATGGCTGTCTCCAGCAGGATGCATCAGATTTTGAGAATGAACTGGAAAAACTCAATATGAAATGTATGTATTGCTGTGTTACTCATACTCCACAAACCTCTGAATTAATTGGTGCAAAGTCATGTTATGTTTATCTCACAGCAATGAAGGGAGGAGGATTAGATACCACAACTGTGCTACGATAGTTTCATCTGAGGATAAGACTGTTCTGCTGCCACACATGACTACAATCACACAGATGTTTGCCTTTACTGGAGGTAGGCATAGAGAAAGGAGAAAATTAGACTTTGTATCCTGAAAAAACACCCAGGAAAGGTGTTCTAGAAGCTTATGCTGAAAGATCCAAAGTAGCTTCTCACAAGCTAGCTGAGCTACAAGCAGCATTGTGACTGAACCAATATGGAGTGCAGCACAGACTGCCTGAGTATTTACTTGGATTTACAGATCTTCTTGTCTGCACCAAGTTTCTGTTATCAGTTCCTGATCTAGCTAGGATGCATCTCTATAAACTGAAGCCAGACCTTCCCTGTGGTGATGTTCTCTCAACATTTAATTTTGCTTAGTAAAATGAAAGTGCTACTGCTATGAAAGTGTTCAAATGACACATAGCTGCACATCGCAATGAGAAACCTTGTGTCTGAGATTTCAAAGATCTCTTGCTGTTTTCAAGAGGAAATCAATCCTTTCCCTATATTAGTTGGGCTGGGAGGGGAGGTGCTGGACTGCAGCACCGTGCCTTCTCCTAAGGGCAGGGCATCACTTGAGGAGGTAACTTACTGTCTGCTCATAGTCCTCATGATGCAAACTGGTCCAAACCCAGGTTCAAATTTCTTCTGCTCAGGGCCCAAAGCTCCTACCTGACCGCAGACTTGGAGCTGAACTGCACACACAGGTGAATTTACACTCAGGGAAGCAAGTAACACAACTAGGGGAATGGATCCAAGTTTCCTTCACCGCCTTCTGTGTTCTGTGGTTCAGCCACTTGTCCTGATTTTGTGGCCCACAGTAAATGCTCCACCTTAATTCCCCTTTACATTTTCTCTGTCAGCGTAACACATCAAATTTCATTATTACCACTTCTTTCCCTAACCATCTGTATTTAACTGCTTGTATAATTGACTTTTGATAAATAGTACAATCCCTCCCCTCCGTTTTCACCTTGATTCTTTCTGTGCAGATTTATTGCCTCGCTATTAATATTCCAAGCATGTGATTTATCCCAGCATGTTCCCGGAATACTTGCCTTCCCTATATAAATATTTGAATGATCTTAATTTCAACTAATTAGTACTGGGACATTTGATTTCCCTCTTGAAGGATTCTCATTTGTTACTAACCAGTTCCTTTCCAATTTATGAAATATCTATTTTGAGGGAAGAAAACGGAGTCACTGAACTAACCAAACCTCTTTCAACACTTGTTCTACCCTTCTTCATATTGTTCATGTCAATCTGGTGTCAAAATGACTCTCCTAGGTCTGACATCTCAGAAACATCAAGTACACAGGCAGTAGTAACAATAAAACATTCCTACCATGTCTAGCAGCATGCTTCAGTCCTTACAGAGAGGCAGAGCTTACTTACCATCTTATTATGCCACAGATTCGGGCAAGTCACCAAGTTCAGATTTGTGACTCAGAACAAAAGTTAAATGGCCATAAGATCTGTCACCCTCTGGGACATCCCTTTCACTGTCAGCTTTACCTGTAAAAAAATCTTAAGGTAACTAGGCCCCAATCAAGGGTGTGGGATTTTTCCCCCTGTGCAAATCTATCTATGCATAATTTTCTCTGAAAAACATTTAGTAAGTTTGCCAGAAATATTTTGGCTTTGTGCACCATGACTTTTTAAAAAGAGAAGAATCACTATCTTCCAGAAGAAGCATTTCTGGAGGAAAAACATGTTTCTAGTCAACATATTAATTTATTGTTGAGAAATAATTTTGATGGAGCAGTTTCAACCAGCCATGTTTACAAATTGCTCAGCTAGAAAGAAACCATCTCAGAAGCATTTCAGCCATGCAGATTTCTTCACCCTCCAGAAAAAACACACCAAACATTTTCACTGATTCACCCAGTGCTGACAGCATTTATCTGTTGTTCAGTCTAGGCATTGTTTTAGTGAGTAAGTATACACATAAAGAGTATATATTAATACATTGGAAGTATTCTTTACAACTACCAGAAAATGCATCTGAAATATTTCTTTATAAATCTAATGGCATACAGACAAAAAGTAAGATTTTTGCACAAAATAGAGGAGTTAAGAAACATAAGTAGTTTTTTTAATTAAGCTTTATCAAGACCTTTATATTCAGTCATCTCTCTAAATAAAACAAATTGTACTTTCCTGTTGCCTGTTTTGCAGCTGCAACTCTGATAATAGGACTTCTTAGTAATTTCTATCTTCACTAAAAACAAATACCCATTTAAAATAGACCGGGAGTTTTTCCAGCCTCAGAAACATTATTTGTATATTTTTATTGAAGTGATGCCTAGAAGGCTCAGTGGAGACTGAGGTCTATTGAGTTAGTAAGACAGTGAAGAAAGTGACCTGCCTAACTACAAAGTTCACTATGGCATTTCAGTGAAACAAGTAGAAAAATAAGGATTTCCATCCCAAAATCTTAACAGCTGCTATTATCTTCCAAATACCATCCCTGCCATCTTTATCTATTACTTGTAGGCACACTTTTCAAATAGTATTTATTCTTTACATTTACAAACAACTTATCTGAATAATTATTTCCTTTAACAACAGAAGTCTCAAGCTATTTCCCTTCTTCCTTCTCACCGCCCACACTACCACCTCGAGAGATGCTGGATATTTGCAACTTAGCTGTTTTCTTTATCCTTAATAATGCTTTCTGGGAGCCATAAAGCTGAAAGGGAGAAAACCGTAAATAATTGCATCTTCAGAGATGAGTTTAAGCTTTAAGCAATGGCAGAAACACTTAGTTCATATGCTAGCACTGTGCTTGATCAGAAATGTCCTTACAAATTAGGTTTAGAAAAATTTACTGCTATCCAGGATCCTACATTCTAAGATGGTTCTTCATCAGCCACAGAAATTGTCTCATTTCTGTGGCTGCTCTTTATGTATATAAGTAAGACAGAAGGAAAAGCACAGCAGATTACTGGGATCTTGTCCAATATGGAATATCTGCAGCCTCAAGTCAAACAAGCTCAGAAGGTTCATGTAATTTGACTCAGTGAGAACTGCCAAATCAGGGGGGAGGTCACCAGTGCCTAAAAGATAAAGGAAAACACTTCTCAGGCAGTCAAGAGGAGGAAAACTTTTGGGAATGCCCATTTTCCACCTTACAAAAAGAGATATATCTTGAATTTTGCATTTTCTTTAGCTCCAGTCTTTAAGCTTGCCAATTTATGAGACATTGTACATGGAAGCTCTACCTAATCCTTTATTCATTCAGATGAAGGAATGAGGACAGGGATCCTTCAGAAATATTTGAAAGCAAGCTTCTTGCACTATTTTTCACTAAGAAAACCCAAGACAAGGACTAAAAATACAATAATTCCAATTCACCTTTGTAGCACAGAAAGTGAATCCTAACTCTATTTTCTTTTTAATCCCAGAACAGAAGCTATTTGAGTGTGAACTGGCACTCCTAACTGTACTATAAATTGTGTCACACTAGCATCAAAGGAAAATAGCATGGAAAATCTCTAGTAAGCCCGGGGCTATTATTGAAACACATGCAGTAAAAAATCTAAATGTTTCTGGCTCTTCTTTGTCTTATTCACCAAAAGACATGTTAGGGTCTTGCCTGTAATATGAATTGCTCTAACTTGGGTAAACACACTGTATGTTTGCATTATAAAATAATAAAACCTGGGTTCTGCAAAAATTGTTGCAGCTTAAGAAAGTCCAGTTTAGTGGAAATAATAAAGCAAGTTTGTAGAAGTGGAAATTTAAGGAAACATAATAATAATTTAAAAAGCATAATAAGGAACATTTTACATCTGAAAATCCAAAGCTGTAGAAAGCTGGCTTGGTGCAGCAAATATAAATCAAACAGGAGACATTTCACTTCCCCAAGGGAACAAAGGGGAAATCTGGATGTTTCTAATGACCTTCTTCATTTCACAAATGTAATAAAATCATTTTCAGACAGGTAACTAATGTTTCACAAATTTATAGCTGGTTTTTGCTCCACTTTCAACCAATGGCTAACAAGTAGACTGCAGTGCTCAGTCCATGACCTGAAAGCTTGTTAGCAGCTTTCCTTGTTCTTTGGTTCTTTGTATTGATTTCAGAGTATCACGGGGAACATCTTATGATTGTTCCTGTCCTTTATAGACACATAAATCAAGAGTAAATTCACTGAACTCAGAGCTGTGACCCTCATGTGAAATGGATGTTAATACAATCAGAATCACCTACTGGCAACACATTTTTGAATTATTTCAGCCTGCTGTGCTTATAGTGTCCCAGTCTCTAACATGTAGTTGTTAACAATTATTTAAAGTGCATTTCATAGCTGGGTAGCAGAGAAACCCTAAACACAGGAGCAACTGAAAAATATGAAACATGCGTACTAAATGCAGTATAGTTTATTTCCTCACCCTTTGTGTCGTAATTTGGGGCTTTGGGGACTGCTTGAGTTTCAAAATAGTTAACCAACTGCAGTGTGGTATTTCATCGATCTGTTTTCATGCTCACAGTAATGATGTGATACTACACCAGGGATACTCTATCAATGATCAAAGTACATATGCTTTGCATTCCTCGACAACCATTTCCACCTATAACAACTTCTGATTCTCTCTTCTTTAGGCAGTGCTCTATGTGAATTACTTTACTTCAAAAGCATCTATCTGTCTTCTATGTCAAAGATGAATTCTTTAAAAGCAGGGAATACTCTTTAGTTTCTGATCTGTCTGTGTTCACAAGTGCAAGGCCTGTCCATTTCTCCAAAGCACTTCTGAAACCAGCCCAGCAGACCTGCAGGGCTCCATGCAGCTTTCTCTAGCTAGAAGGCATGTTTTGGTTGAGTGGACAGAGCCATCAGCCACCAGAAATAGCTGTGCCTTTCACTTTGCATATGTGCTTCCAGCATTCCTGTTTAGAAATGTTGAAGATGATTGCTACATGCAGTTCTGATAGGGCAATTCCTGAGTACAACCATGTTCAAAGTTTTCCAATAAAACAGGAGGCAAAATGACATCTGCCTCTTGATTACAACTGATGCAATTATTGACAGAACATGTCTGCTTAATGTTTCACATTTTAATATAACTAAATGATCCATCATCGTTAGGTGGCACATTACTAGAGGATTTAAATAGGACCAAATTAAAAATAATCATTCTATACTGAGCTTCAAGTGAGTTCTGTAGAGACTGAGAACACAACTTCCACTGAATAGAGTACAGAATAAAGCATCTGTCTAAACATGGCTGGTCTTTCATTGCTTGTCCAAAAATAGGTCTGTGCATCCATCAGTCAGGCTCTATCAGTTCTGTAGACTCCAGGCTTTTGGCCTTCTCTGGAAACATTCCATTCACTACAGAAGAGAATTAAGTTGTTTTCCTTTTTAAATCAAACCTACACAGGCTCATAATCTATCAGACAACTTCACAGAATATACACATCTGCATAATCCTCCTGAAGTTGCATAACTGTCCAGCTGTCCTCATAAGAGGGATTTCATTCTGTGCCTGGCAGGTTTTGCAAGAAGTACATGTTCTGCAGAATATGCATGTACCAATGTGCGTGATACTGGGGAGGATTCTTGAAACTAATCAGTTTCTAATCTCTGTACCTTGCTTTTGTAAAACCTCCTTTCATTAGAGTTGTGTACACACAAAAGCAAAGGCACAAAATAAGGAACAGAATCAACTCCTTTGGTTCTAAAAATGATGCCAGTTAAGTATTTTAAGAGGAGCCAAATATTCTTCTGAATCATATCCTCTCTTAGAGAAATATTATAAATATGTCATATTTATCATGTCAACTCTCAGGAGTTAAATTAATAATTTAGTATGATGGTAATTGTGGGATTTCTCATGTACATATACAGTGCTAAAATGTATGCAGGATCTTTATAGCTTTCAGTATTACGGCCATTTCCTAACAATAGTAAAACCAAAACTCTATTCTATTTTACGGAAACTAAACAAAAGCACACAATTACAAGTCTTCTCCCTGGTTTATTGTAGTCCAGGGATCTCACAGACCACTCAGGCACTAATGCTAGTAGCAATTCTTAACCTAAGAGCCATACTACAGGTAGTCTCTGAATAGGTTTTTTTTTATATATTTCTAGCCACTGCCTTAACAAGAAGGAGTTCTGTAAATTATGCTGATTATGCACTGCAGAGCAAAAGGGGAAATGTAGCTGTAGCAAAAGCCATACATAAATCTGATTTTGTTCACATGGAAAAAGGATCTCTTCCTAGTGAGCAACAAATACCATCTCCATTATTCCATCTTTTTATTCTAAGTCATTATTCAAACATTATTTGCCACTGGATCTGTAAGTATCAGAAATATGAGCAATCCCGGTTTTGAGGAACAAAGGGAAAAGCAGAGAGATTTTATTGTTTTCATGAAATCTGCAGTATTGCTTCCTTCAGCTGGCATTGTATCATAGATAATAGCAGCTGTGTTCCATGGGAGAGGAAAGAAATTGCTCCTTATAACCAAACTATTTCTAAAATGCCATCTTTTCCAAGGTTACAAACATGAAGAATTGCTTCATTCTTTTACAAGTTTGAAATTTCCCTATTCCAATGCTACACTGGTCTTGCTTATGGGTGGTGTTCCACCTGACTTGGTCCTTTAAATGTAATTTTAGCACAGACATTGCTATGCTATGGTAAAAAGTTGAAGTTTCTCATGAAGTTGATATTCTCCTGTTTTTAATTGGGCACTGCAACCAGAAGGGAAAAAGGGAAATAATTTTCAGAACAAAATACACATCTAATGGAAACTAAAAAGTGGTAAATATTTGCAAGTTCTTAAAAATTCTACCCTCAAACTAAAAGGAGTACTGAAGTGCTACCAGAAATACTGGTTACAAGTGTTACTACAGAAACTGATATTCCCATTCCTCTGACCTTTACAAAGGCCTAAACGAAGTAGCTCTCAAGACTTTCTGAGGCCATTAAATAACTAGATTTGAATTTTGCAGTTCAATCCCTTGCAACTTTAATATCATTAAAAGAATACCAGTATAAGAGAGGATTAATACAGAGATTCCCTAAAAAAATGTGCATTGGCAACTGCAGTGAAATAAGAGCCATGATTATAAGCAATTATTTGAATCACTATAATGCCAAGCAGATTCAAACAAGACCAGATCATATTGTGCTAAAACCTGTTAAATACAGTAAATTACTCACTCTTTTGTAAGCATCTTACTGTTTATATAAACACCACATGATAAACAGTAAGAGAATCACTGTCAGAGGGTAAGGGTATAACTTGCCTACGTTCATGCAGCAGGTCAGCTGAAAAACCAGGAATAGAACCCAAGTCTGGATGGACCATGGAACCATTTCCTCAAAACATAATCTACCACCACCATATTGAATCTGCATTACACTTGGATAAACATTTGTTCACTCTTACTACGTTTGGTAATTTTGTATGTCAGAACAGTGAAAGAACACGCAACTTAGATTAAATACCTACAATCAGTCCTTTCTTATATCTTACTTCACATTAGATGTTGATCAAATAGTATTTTTAATGATGCGAGAAACAAAAAAGGGAAAATGTTCCTATAGCATGCTAAATATTCATATGCTCAAGCAAAAAAAATATTGATTCTTGTTTCAAGGTCACCCATGCTCATGTCTTAACTCCAATGAAGCTAATTACAAAAGAAAAGTTAGTTTCTGCTTTCATAATCACTAAATGCAGTTTAGACAAATTGCCACTTATGTCATAATGAAAAGGAACTACTTTGTTCAGGTTTTATATTTAAGTTATCCTAAAATATCCAAATACTACCACTTTGTTTCTCTTCAAACAAAAGAGAAGTTGAGCCTCAGGGACCTGCACTCAGAAACTATGGGATCTCTCATTATGCTAACTTGACACTGGATTTTAAGGCTCAGGTTTTCTCCTTTTCAGTACCATCCCCATATCAGGCTTTTGAATCCACAATTTCAGTCTTCTTGCAAGGAACTCTTTTTAGCTGTGCAGTGATTAATATTTTTTCATTCCTGACATGGTATTTTAAATTGTTTAAACTGAGTGACCAGAGAGACTGTTGCTGTAACCAATCTGCAGAGATTGAGACCTCTCACATACACACTGCATGACTGCTTGGAACATCATGGCAACAGCAGTAATAGAAGGCTGGGTAAAACTAATAAAAAAACACTGTCTATTTATTTTAAAACATGGCATCAAGAGACATTAAGATTGAGCTAAAAGTTCAGCAAGCAATTTGGGTTTGAATAAAAGGCTGTCCAAAGGCTCTTTCCCTTTCTGTTCTGCAAACTGCTCTTGGATTTCCCTGTTTCCTCTCTTTGCACGTTGTTATGGCTGTGGAGAGAACGATACAGCTTACCATGACCAATAGTCTAGGATGTGCACTCCTTCCTTTTCAAAAGAACTGGAAGATAATGTCGGGGTTTTTAAAATTAAGACAGAGCAGACATTTCCGACTGAGACACAGCAGATGGCTGCCAGAAAATGGTAAAGAATTCAGGAAGATGAAGGGCGAGGCAGCCTGTGGGCTTTGGAAAAGAGACAAGAACCCAAGAGAAAATAAAGTGCTCTGTGTATGTGGGGTAGGAAGGTTTTGAGTGGCAAAGGCTGTGGGAGTCTCTCTTCATGCACTTTTGCTGGTCCTGCTCCAGTAAGCTTCCCATTGCAAATTCAATTGTAAACACAAGTGTTGCACATCAGAAGTAATTTAGCATTCCACATATGACAAGGAAATGTGTCTATAAGTGCTCTGCTCTGGCCTTTTTGGCCTTTTTTCAATACAACTGTAACTGGAGCTGTATTTCCTGGGAAAGGTGGCCTTATTCTGGTACAGAAGTTCTGCAAATACTTTTCTTAATATTGAAAACAGTTAGCATTGGAAGGGTTTAGACAATTCCACAGGAAACCCATCTAGCTGTGGAGCTTAAGAAACATTTTATTAGCAGTACTAACAACCTTTATAATAATAGTAGGCAAAGTCAGTATTTCCGTTCATTTATGTCAGAAGGTGTTGATACAGATGCTTTCTTTTGCCATATATGTTATTGTAATGCTCACATTTCAGGAGGGTGGGAGAGGAATTTCTCCTGTAACTACCTAAAAATTTTTTTGAGGTATCCCCAATATAATTATTTTTAGCTTTTCATTCAGAACTGCTCTGCAATTGCTTATCTAAAGCCTCAAACTGAAATGTAATCAGACACAGTAGCACAGGGACTGAACATAACAGTTCAGAAGTGTAAGATTTGATCATGGCCAGGGCTCAGTGTGTTGTGGTTAGAACATGTTCCCATTCTGGAGAGGTTTGGGGCACTAATTTCCATATCATCTACCAAGGGAGTTAGATTTTAAGCATGGCTTCAGCTCCTGTTTCAGAGCTTCAGTGAAATAGCCATGTTTTCTGAAGAGTCCAACACCCTGATGTTCTCAGGGTTCTCCAAGGCAATGGCAAGCTGCTTTCTTATCCAATTAGAAAATACCCATTCAAAGGATATGACTGTATGAAAAGCATTTTTTCCTCCCTAATCTATTTGAATATCTAAGATTATTATCTCAGAATTAAGAAGAAATGCTATGAATGCAAAAGACAAAATTCAACAGCTCTGTGAGCTATTTATTAAACAAGTCCCTAACTTACTGTACAACAAATGCAAAGAAGAGTTATACCAGGGGGCAATATTCACCACTTGTGAAATAAAAAGGCATGAGGTTTGAGTTTCCCTCAGGAACCACAAGGCCCCATCAGGATTTACTATTCAAGATAATTTTGAACATCTCTTTCAGCACACACAAACACACACAAATAAAAACACCTTTTTTACATATTCTGGATATAATTTAGTAACTGAAACCATGCTATATGGTCAGTCATCTCTTTGAAGACAGCTTGTATGTACTATATCAAGCCTTTTCAAGACCCATGGCCTTGCACAGGGTAGATTAAAGGCAACTCAGCAGTGTGCCTGCTTTTGTATATGAACTAGGGGAAATTCTCCTTCAGCTCAAGGGAAATACATACAATGGTTGGAGGATAAGAACAGCCACTTCCTCCATCAAGTGTTAGCAATGGCATCCAACCAAGCTTATTTCACTTTATCTATCCAAAGTGCACTACTGTCAGGAAAGCAAGAGAGAGAACCAGAATAAACTCATGTAAGGGTAAAGGATACTGGAGGCTCACAAACAGCAGGAATCAAGTGTTCCAGCAAACCTGGGCTTCATTACACTGGAGGCTGGTGGAACAACAGCACTAGACACAGCTCTCACTAACTTCATAAAGTAATACAAAGAAAACTTCCACAAAAACATTCTGGTCCTGTCTCCTACTGTTGTAGAAACAGCCTGATTCTGTACTCTTGTTTTTATTGGCAACTTGATTAATTCTATAGAGCAATCAATGTAATTTGTTCCAACTGTTTTCTTCCAAAACAACTCACATTGACTGCCACACCTTTAACAAAATCCCAAATTGTTAACAAATGGATGAGGTCTCAGTCACAATTAAAACAGCAATTGTGAAGCAGAAATAATAATAACACAAACACAGCCCCATCCAGTTCTTGCTGGGGTAAGATTCCTGCAGAGACATGGAATTGTAACTCAAGGGTATGAAATGACATTTTGTTATTTGGCTTTGTGATCTCTCACGATCTAAGCAGCATTAGTACAGAGTAGCAATGCTGGTATTAATTAGCAATGGTGCACTCTAATAGCTGGTGTACAGAGTAAATGGTATAATATTTTTCCTGAGGATTCCTACCTTAAAACCACAAGCTTCTCCTGTTTAATTTAGAACATGTATGACATACAGTAATTGCTTATCTTGATTGCAACATATGGTTACTGGTGAGCATTTCCCAACAGCTGGCATGATCAGCTTGTGGCAAAAGAGTTTAAATCAGACATGCATGTGTTTCAAATACTGGTATGCACTTCCCAAAAATATGTTGTTTGCATCATCCACACTGAGACCCAGCCAAGTGTCAAACAAAAAGTTTGGGAATAAACATGCTGCCTTTCTGACAATGAGATTAGCTGCCACTCTATGCACCTCCAGAACAGATGCTCAGCTTCCTAGTCACCTAAAATCATCCTCCAAGAATGCATAATTTATATATAGCTGAGTTTATTTTAACATCGTGAATGGACAGGGGAATCATTGACAGATTCATATAGCAGTGTTTCCCCTGGCTTCTTCCACCTGAGTTCAGTCAGTTCCTATCCTTCCTACCCTTTGAGTTGTCCTCATTACCTGTTCATCTGAAGAGTAATTATACTATTTATTGGGATGAGAATAGGAACAGATTCTGAAATAACTTGATCCCCTCATATTAGCTGAGTAAGAGCTATAGGACTGCCCACTTAGTGCTATTCTTCTTTCTGCAGAAGCCACTCCATCTTGCTTCCTATTCATTCTCGTTGGTCATCTCTGAATCCCTTTCACATTTCTGCTACTGAACTCGTCAGAACAAAATTTATTATTTCCTCCGGATATATTAGCTCAAACTTCTCCAGTTCGAATCTCATTTGCTTCCTGCATGCATTTCTGAGCTCTTTAGATCCCTTTTTATTATTTCTCCTTGCTCGCTTACATTTGCACCACCTGTCAGTTTAGAGCATGACTGCACCATTAGACAGCAGGGCAGCTGCAGGGCAGGCAATGCTGCAGTGCCCTGGGGAAACCAAGCAGTGCTGGCTCATACACTCTTGGAAATTTACCCATGGCAGAGAGGAAGTGTTGGGAACAGGTGCTTAAAATAATCTGCCTGCAGAGTAAGGGTCTTGCTTCAGAGAGACACAAAGTGTCTGTTGCCATCATTTTGGCTGAAAAAGCTGCTGTTGCCTGAGTATGACTTTACCTGGGTGTAAGGGATCTGGAGGCTCTTCACTACCCCAGGCACATGGCCAGGTGTTGGCATATGCCCAGAACATAGGTGTGCCTCTGTCTCCTCCCACTGCCTCCTCTCTGGGGGGCACTGAACTAAAAGGCAGTTCCTTGAAGAAGCCATGATTCAAGCACACTCTTTTTTTTTTTTTTTTTTTTTTTTTTTTTTTTTTTTTTTTTTAATTCTCTGTAGGCATTCAAACCTTTGAGGACACTCCGGACTTAAAGAATTGGAGCAGCCTGTAAGTTTGGTATTGATATTCTGAATTTCAGTGCTATTTCACTCTGAAATGGAAAGCACAGGGATTAAAAGTTTGGGAGATTATGTTCACACTGAGTACAGACATTCTTTTCACTTTGTGAATTTTTAACTTTTATCTGCAGCCTCATGTTCATTTTTTCCATGACATTTTACATAGAATGAACTATTCTCCTCATGTCTTATCATTTCCCATAGCAGATCCCAGGGTGATTAAATTATAATACTGACAGCTACCTCCAGAGAGCACTGAGTTTCTATACATATGACTGAGTACTTCATCTGAACGTCTGCAAGCAGCAGCCCACCTGGCTGTGCAGTGATTTTGCTTACCTTTGAGGAAAGTCAGACAGTTTAAAACACAATCATTTGCTCTCTCTGAAGTGAGGTGGCTTTTCAGTGAATTCACTACACTGCCTTGAACAAATGTCTCCCCCCAAATTTAAAGTTGTCCGTTTTATTCAGAATATGATCAGTGGTTTTTTTAATGCAACTTTTATATGTTTTATGAATCCAAAGAGGAATATCAATTACTGAATCAATTTTCTAATCAATTGTAATTTCAGCTGTCATTTCTTCTGTTATAAAACCTTAGATTTATCAAAAGCAAACTTCAGGGTAGGAATTTGCTATGAGTAATGCCTGTCAGAAGCTTTTTTTGGAACCATGTAATTGTGAGGGACAAGGCTGAGCCCTGCACTTTCTCAGCCCTGCAATAAAAAATCAGGACCTCTCCCTTACTCTTTACACTGGCTGCAATTATGGTCTGCACAAATTAGTCAAAGATGTTGATTTACAACAAGAAACTTAGAATCAGACTGTTAAAGAACTGAGTCCAATGGGTAGAATGTCTACTTTAATAACAAAATAAAGGAAATAACACCAAAGCCTTAACAGCAGAGTCCTCATTTTAAAATAGAGCATTTAAGGAAGAGCTAAGAGGAGCTCTAATTGTTCCTGGTTTTGCTTTTTTCATATTTTGAATAACAGCTTTTATAAATAAATTATCTGACTGATGACTTAACAGAATCACCTACCCCAGTTAAAGTACAGTAAACAGTATGGCATACTTATACATAAAGATAATGAATAAAGTTCAACTTCTAAAATTATCCATCTTTAATAAATTTATTTATTTATATAGTAGAGTAAATATCTTTGTAGTATTAAAGAGGCTTTCCCTGAGATTCCTTCACAGCATTTGTACTTAATAATGAGCTGTGGTAATTACGTTTAATTTGAAATTAATTATTTTCTCATCAGCTCCTCCAAAACATGCTGAGTAGAAACCTATTTCATTTCAAGGCTTCACCTCTTCTTCTCTTCAGAGAGCCAGATAACAACTTCCACATTCTCCATGACTTCACTTTAGGCAACAAGCTAACACAAGCAGTATGGACACCCAATATAGTCAGTGGAGCCTGGAGAAGGCAGTCAGAGCATCCACAGAACTAAGCTCTCTTTCACAGTGTCATTTTACTGATTATATACAGACTCAGAGGTCCTCTTGCAGGCAACTGAATTAAATATCTAAATTAGAATGGTATGAGCAAGTTAATCTTAATCCCTTGGGTTTGCCATATAAGAAACTGAAGGAGACATGAATTTTATTGCAAAATTGGCATCTTCATAAAACCATAAATGCCCAGCAATCTATAGCTGAAGAAGTCTGGCTTAATTCAGAGTAAATATAGTGTTGTTTAAGAGAGTCAGAAGATCTGGCTTAAATTCTTGTTCTGCCACAGACTTCCCCTGTGACCTTAGGCAAGTCACTCGGGGCAAGATTTTTATGGGCACCTGGACATCTGACTCCATGGAATTTTCACAAACTGATTTCAAATCTAGCTATCAAGCTCTATTCTTTAATTTTCCATATAGAAAATGTAGATGTTACTTCCTCTCTTACCTACAAAAGCTTCTAGGCAAAATTCCCTGTTAAAAGAATAATGCAAGGCTGAGAGGCCATGCATCATGGTAAAAAATTCTATTGCTTAAAAATATTCTCTAACACAGTATTTGTAAGTTTTGGGGATACTTCTTCAGATTCCCTAAAGCTGAATAATTGAGGTTTCTTTACAAGAATTTGCTGTCACCACCTGAAAAGGAGCACAGCCTAAAGCAGTCAGAGACATTTATATACTATTGTTTCAGTTCCCAAAATCAAGTGCAAGTATTTGCAATTCAAGCCCTTTTAAATTTAAAATCATTTTCTGATATCTGCCACCTGATGTGACCTGAGTGTGACCCTCACACCAAGATTCTCACATAGTTTGGGCAACTCCAAGCAATGACACTGAAGCTTCTCTCCCTCCCTCTGATCCTATGGCTTTGGCTGCCAGCAGTGGTTGCATCCAGGCTCACAAAGCAGGCAAGGGGACACAGCACTGAACCTGGCACAGCTTCTATTGACTCAGCTTCTTCAAATGGTCTTGCTAAATGGCACAGAGTGCTCATGCCACAGCATTACACCCACTCCCATGTCATGTATCATGACATTTCTGATATGCTTCCTTTGGCACGGCTCAAGGCTGCACTGTTGCAGAAGCCAAAGGAAACTCAGAAGGTTTCCATTAATGATTGCCTATGCCACTTGGATTCACTTGCTGCAGAAATTTTGCTAATAAACCACAACACAAGCCAGATTTCCTCTTGCCATGTTTTCTAACAAGCAGATGACCTGTGGATATGTTGTTCAGTGGGTTTGCACCTGGAAGGAAGCAGCACACTGCCTCCACTGAAGTGACTTCCTAGTAGCTTTAATTGGCACATACTTATTTTTGCATCACTCTGTGCTCATAGGCATGTCTTGGCTGAATCTGATGGAATATATTTTACATGTATTAGCATTTTCAACATGCTGAAAGCTGGCTATGCATATGCTGGGCACCACTCCAAATATATATGACCTCATAAGGTTTCATGAATTTTGGGCATTAACTTGCTTTGCAGTTATTCTTGGTGTATAGAAACAGGAGGTTTGAATAACAGTACCTATGCTAGCAAAGCAATAGTCATATTTGTATTACACCAAGGGGATCATAGAAGCTCTACATAAAGAATGAAGCTTGAAAACCAGAAGGATTTGAAATAAATTTATGTAAAAGATGTTTCATTCACTGTGTTATTTGTCATCAAAACTTGCAGAAGTTTAACAGGTCCCCAGAAACTGCTTTTAATGTATTTTAGCAAGCTACTGCATTATGGTGAACAGTACCTTGCCCTTTGAATAGTCCTATTGATTTTAGTTCAGAGTAAGGTTGGCAGAATGGAGATTTAGCAGCTGCAGATGGACAGAATTCCTCTCAATTTATATTCACTGTTTCATGTTTGACACCTTTTTTTTTTTTTTTAAAGGCACCTGCCTTTTCTCTGAGCAAATGTAAATCTCATAAGTGCATCTAATCTGGACATTTTGCCTAGTTCTGTCCCACTGACTTTTGTAGAAGATCTTGCTGCATTCACTGTCAAATCCTTTGATTAGATTTGATTTCCAGTAATAATTCATAGGTCAACATATACATCTTACATACTGCATTTAACATGCTAGCATAGATACTGTCTCCCTTAATCTGACCATAGCAATGAGTTACAGCAGCCACTGTACCCCATAATACCTCATCATTTTCAGAAGAGGTAAACTGTAAGTCTACCTCCTTGACAGCACATGAAGGAAGTCATGGAATTTTTTAATTGCCTTAGCATATTCCTTCCCATGTGAAGGTTCTCATCTCTTTCAGTGTAATCTCCACTACTAAAAAGTGAACTTTTCTTTCACCATTACATAAGTACCAACAACAACAAAAAGCAAATAAACAACAGAAGGAAAGTTTCTGTAACATTCTAGGTCAGTTTGTCCCTTAGAAGATCATAAAGATCTGTATCATTGGAGTGGATATCTAAAATTAAAGTTTATACTCCCTACAGATCTCTGCTGGTTTTATTCCAAACACAGCAACAAACATATTGACTCTTACTCCCTGTAGATCCTACATTAGTTGGGGGAAACTCAGAGGGAAAAAAAAGGAAATCTCAGCTGCCTCTAACCCCAAAAAGTTATTTGCCATTTTATACTGGGCTCTGTCATTAAGAAATAAGGTTTCTTTTTTTGTCTAGCCTCTAGGGAATATAAATCCTACACCCTCATACAGGGTGTTTCAGTCTTTTAGGCAAATTTATCTAGCTTTTTTAATCTGAAGGACCTTGATTCAGCCCACAGCAAGATGCCAGCCATTTTACATATATTTATTCTTAAAGAAAATTCTTGTATTCTTTATCTCTTTCTGTCTTCTTTTTAAAAATGCTTGTTCCATTAGCACAATCGTGATGTACCCAACACTACACCCTTCTCTTGCCAACCTAAATAGTTTCCAGTACAGCTTCTGTCCCTCTTTTTTATCCTTTTTAAAAAAAAACTTATTTATGCACCTGTAGCATCTGAAGACTCTGTCTGGAATGATGGCCAAGATGCTTTCTTGGCAATCTTCTCATAAAAATCTGAGGTCCTCCATCCCAAGTAAAAAATGTAAATAGTAACTAGCTACATAATTGTCTTGCTCTTGGAACACATGCAGCATTTTCTTCCCTAATATTATGGCAATAATATAACAATCCATTTGAAATCTAACTGCATTGTGCTTTGACCACACTCTAACTTTGTTAGATAGCCAAGGACCTCTTTCCTCGAACAGTCTATTGATAGACTGCTCCAGGTACATATTAATAGGAAAAACAGGGAAATCTTGTTAAAAACAAAAGGGAACATCACCATTTCCACATGCTGCTTCCACCTGCCACATTTTACTTGTGTCTCTCTCTCAGTTTCCCAGCAACAGCATGTTCACTCAATCCCCCAGCCAACACACAGCACTGAGCCCTGCAAGGAATTACTTCAGATGCTTCAACCACAAGTCTAGAAAACTGTAAAGCTACTGAAGTGACAACTATCACTTTTATAAAATAACAAATCCTTGCACAGGATTACATGTTATAAAGCTTTGACACCACAAATTACCTCCTGTCTTTTTTGTCTGTCTGCTAAGCACATTTGACAGAGTTTAATACCATATAATCATACTGGAGATAAGTTGACCCAGGAGGATTTTTACAGAAAGTATCACAGCAGAGAGAGTCACACCCAAGTAAAACTGTATTTGTATTTTGGCCCTGAGCAAAAACTCAATAAATGAGATAAATCCTAATTGCATTTTCAAAGTGACTTTTAGAATAGATTTTTCCTGCCTGATTTTCAAAGTTGCAATATGGCCCATATTTTACATATTTTACATATTTTATGTGCTATTGCATTCCTTTTCATCTAGGGCAACTGGTTGTGCAGACACTTTTCACTGCTACAAATCAACATCTATCAAGCCTAGAGAAGTGCTGCAAAATTCTACTCCCATCTCCAGCCACAGCAACAAAAAGCTGTATGGATAACATACATTTTCCTTAAGGAAAATCTACGAATTTCAGTAGCTGGATGAGAACCTATGATCTGTGAGTCCTGAACTCAAATTGCCAGTGAAAAATTTCAGAACATGTGTAAGTACTAAACTGATTATGTCAGGAATAGGGTCTAGCTCCCTCAGACAGAAGATCTTTAAAGACTGGAGTGGTAGCTTTTAAAGCTACTTGAGGCCTTCAGTCTGACAGCCACCATCAGAGAGAGCCTTTAGAATTTAATGCTGTTATTCCTGCCTTGGAATTCAACAGTTCTGCTACAGGTTTCAGCTACCAGAAAGATTGCATTGCAAACCCATTTTGTTCTGTTGATTAAGCAACCAAAGATTTTTAAGTAGGATGAATTAACAAGGTTTCATGGAAATTTTATTGGGATCTGTAGAATATGGTGGGGTAACTAGTGATTTTGGCAGTAAATTTTGCCAAAACCCTACAAAGACTGGCTTTTCACTGGAAGTGGCAAAATGATTCCGTAAGAAAAGAGATACATCATTTTTTTCATTTAAGCCAGCTATAATTCAGAGTCTTTATTTCTGTCAGTACTATATTTCAAGCAGTATAAACATCCTCTCCAGGACAGATCTACTTAAGTGTTTTGTGATACCCGATGAAACATTATATTTGTATAAGGCTAGATCCAAAATTTAATGAAATTCAACTGAAAGACTCCTATTATTTGCTTGGTTTAGTGAGAAGTGACAGAATTCCTATGGAATTAGTCTTATCCTTATTCTTTCTTCTCAAACCCAGTCAGTTTCTCAGTGAGGTTTCTGGAAATTTTGCTGACCGTGGCCAGTGACTTTTTCCTCCAGCCTCCAAAGTGTGATGGGATCAACAGAAGAGATTTCTTAGTTCTGTGGCAATTTCTCTTCTTGACAGGGCATGAATTGCACTGGCAAATTGATTGGAAATGTTTCATTTCAGTCTATAATTTATTTTTTTTTATTAACTTTACAAGGGATGAAAAGGATAGCTGGGTTCAGTTGGATTCATGTGATTTAAATTATCTCCCCAATGCTTTTTGTGAAGTCCAATGAAAATGAGCATTGCTCATTTGTTCCTGGCTGGAGCTAATCATAATCCCATCTTAGACAGACAGCAGCATCGATCTGTTTAAAAGAACTGTGTTTTGCCCCATTCCACTGTAATAATCACTATTTTTTTTTTACCTTATACTCATTTTACTTCAGATTTTAACCTGGTATTTGTGACTCTCAGTCAGGGGGATGTTATTGGTGTGATTGGCTATTTGATTGCAATATGAATTAAAACATCCTTGTTATGCCCACAGAAAGTCTTCAATTTTATTATATTTGTGTAGAGTGACTTTTATAATCTTATGTAAAACCTTAATCAGGTCTGAGTGTACAATGAGACCTTTCTTTTTTACCATATTTCCCTTTCTTTTCGTGACCAAAGTAGTTCTGATAGATACAGATAACTTGATTTAGCTGCTACCTTTTTATTATATTGAAAGTTCTCTGCAAGGATAAACATACTCTTCTGGAACCTTCTTTTTTGTTTTTTTAATTAAAAATTAATAATAAAGTAGAATGATCTGATAATGATTTGGACATAAATTCACACTCCTGTGAAATCTATATGAAGTCATGTAACAAAAGTTTGATGAAGTCCAGCCCATTCTTCCATCTTCCTACTTCAGTCTGTATGAATCCTGCATCACTACACTCATTCTTTTTAACTGCATTTTCCCCCCTTTCTTTATGCTCTGAAGTATTAGAATCTTTCTTCATTACTATTGTGCAAATACATGAAAGCAGTAGTTGGAGTACAAGGAAAGATTACCCTGTGCTGTGCAAACATGGAATAAAAAAGTCTTGCCTCTAAAGGTTTTAGTGTCAACAGTGTGAACAGAGAAGCAGCTACAAGGTGACAGCATGCAGGCAAAGGAACAGCATGAGTGTATTTGTAAGACGTTTGCTTCTTGTTCTGCTCAGTTTTGCTTCATTAATAGAGATGTATTACAAATAGCTGGCACAGAGAATTGGGTGATAGCATGAGGTAAAATTAAAAGTAGGCAAAAAATAAATAGGACAGCCAAAGTTCATGAGTTGTCTCTGGAGATCCAGACAATACATCAAGGCTGAAAAGAACCTCGGAGAGATTTAAGAAAGATAAAACACAAACTGTAATAGTGTGGCTTTGTTTTTTTCTATAGCACTTTTTAAATCACATCAGGTATATGAGAGAACATCATGTCTTTAAAGAGCATCACCTACAACATCACATATTCTAGCAGGGGATTTGAAGATTCACATATATAAGCTGAAAACAGAGAAAACCTTCTGGCTTTTCCATGTCAGCATAGTTATCTTGACTAGGATAAATACAGATGAACAAGTATCATATCCTAAGTATTGTCATGTATCTCCTTTCTGCAGACATTCTCTTTTAGAATAAAGGACTTAAAAGCTTGTTCTGGAACAGAGCATCCCCACAGGAAAGCAGAGGCACCCTGGCATCATTGCAGAGAAATACTAACACCCTGTAAACACGATGTATGTTTTACCCCACCTTATTTTGTCAAGGCATTCAAATTCCCTGAAGCAATATATTCACTGGAAACTCTATGAAAAAAATTATGTTTATAGCAGAAATCCTTGTCAGCTTCCTGCCATTCTCAAGCTATGCACAGAAAAAGGTGGGACAATAAAATGCATGGTGCAAACAAGGAAAAGTGAGAAAAGTTAACGGAAAACTGCTTCAAAGATGCTCAAACTAACTTCAGCAAAACTGTTCTGTTACACATTTGTTTAATTTTGTATATCTAGCTTAAATTCACTAAGGATCCCATCTTTTCTTGACTTTATTTTTTTAAATTGTTAAATTCTAGACATTACCCACTGCTGTTATACTGAGTCTTAAACCTGACATATCACTTACCATGTCCCATTAAACACAGCATCATACTGGAAACAGTGAAAACTTGATGCTGATGGTTTTTTGGTTTGTTTTTTTTTTACCTGAATCACTACACTTTGATTCTAATTATTGTGATTACACTCCTGTGAGAGAAGAATTAGGTTTTTACATTTGTAGAAATAGTTTTCACTTCATTCATGGTCACTTCTGGTCTTTAAGGTCAAGTTGTCAATTAGTAGTTTCTACTTCTGTTTTACTTTTATCATCCAGAGTTCTACTAGAGAAAAACATTTGCAATGGAGAAAACCATCACAGGCAGGACAACCAGCCAAGTCATAAAATAAGGCCTTTTATTCTTCCCTCTGTGCAACAAGAACACTATGTACAGACTGAGTCCCAAATCATCAAGCTCTAATTTCTACAAATCTTCCCAAATAGAATTAAAAGTGACAAATTCATTATGTAACTCAGATGATGTATCTGCCACTGTGGCTGGGGTCCAGCCTATTTGAGTCCAAAGCAAAAATAACCACATACCACTCTGATGAATTGTCAGTGCCCACTTTCCCTTTTAGATTAATCTTCATAAAATTTAATTTGCAAAATGTTCACAGTCAGTTAGACAGCACATACTGACCACTGTCTGAAGTCTGACTCCTCACTTCTAAATGAGCAGTTCTTTAAAACCATACAGAAACTGACAAATAACGAGAGTATTTGTGCACACTGAAAATAAAGACATCCAAATTATCTTACCACAGCCAACAAAAATTAAAGAAAATTGTACCCACAAATGGAAAAACTTAGAAGTAATTAGGGATTCTGTGAGGGAACCTAGACTTACTAGTCGGAGTGAGGAGCTGGAAGAAAAGGATTACTTAAGGTTAAAGCTTATTTTTCAGGGTCAGATATTGAAGTCTTTTGGGTAAAGAACAAGTTTTATTACACATCCATACAGCCCAGGATGTGAGGAATGTTGCTGCAGCTGTACTATGGTGAACAGTAGATTACAGGGCATGGAAAGACATGTGCTAGACCAGAGAGAAATTTGGTGTCTTTGGTGAATAAAATATTTTTCTCATTCATATGAGAGTGCAATAAATTGCTTTCTACATCCCTATTGCACTGTCATTGCTGTGTAAGGATGTAGCTCCATATAAAATTTAATCCAATTTAGAAACAAGTTGTCACTGAAAAAGTCTGTCCCACCTTCTGCCCTGGGCTGGCTGAAAAATCAAACAGATCAGTGGCAATTCATCATACATCAGCTCAATCTGGTGATGAAATTTCATCCTGAGAGAAACATTGGGTTCACCAACATCAGTAGTATACACTAACTTCAACAGGTCCTGAATCATCCTCTCAACTTGTTGTATTGTGGTCCTTATTATGTGTTTGATCATAAAATGTGTTTTCATGAGTGCACATAGGAAAAAAGTTTCTGAACCAGCTGTGGGCAGATCAGTGTCAGTCTTTATGATGCTGCTTAACCTGTTTTTCTTTATGAAGGAGCAAGCTTGATCTCTGATGCTACAAATCTGATGCTGTTACAGGCAATGTTTAATAATCCTCAACTAATTTTAGATCTTTGGGCACAGAGGAAAATTGTGCTGCTGTCTCACATTTAGAAAAACTTCAAACACTATAGATTCACCATAAATCTATGCACAAACTAGAGAAAGAACATCTTTTTCCCAGACTAACTCTGCCCAATCATATTCTTGGGATGTTCCCAAGCTGCCATGTACTACTTCAACTTGTCCATGGTGCATTTTGAACAGTAATCTGCACAGAGAAACCAAAAATAGTGGTTTGGGGATATGAAACAGCTAATTTCTGTCAAACACACTGTCTGGGAGGTTAGCTGTAAAGTTTTTAGCAGCAGTTGGATATTGAAATACTTCATTCCCTAGCCTGTATTTATTACAGAATAAATCAGTGTATAAAAGGAAATGCTGTTCTTTACTCTGTCTCCTGTATGGTGTGCTTTTCAACTACAGCTGTCTACCAGATGCAAGAAAATTAAGACATTTAATTTCCTCTCTATGTGCATACCTCCCATTAATGTTAATGGCAGCTAGGTATGAAGGTAGGAAGAGAGGTGCTGTGAACAGATTGACTATAATAACTTGCCCATTTCAACTAAATCTGATTGTTTCAAGCAGGAGGCAGAAAATGGTCACATCACACTTATCCCTCAGCATGACACCTACAAATTTGTACTTGATTAACTTCAGAGCTGCAGTGGACAGTCTTCAAACACACCACCTCAAAATTCCATAAAATGTTAAGGTATATAAAAATGCAATTTTTTACTACATGTATGTTAAACTGCAGCTCCTATGATAGTTTCCTAGAAATCATTTTAAAAGTTTTCCCTGTTTTGTCAGCTGTAGCTTTTAGTCTACTTGGAATACCAGGTGTTCTGTTCCCTTTGTTTTGTCAAGGGGGCTTTCAGAGGTACAAATAGATGGAACAGATTGGAAGCAATGTATTAGGGTTTGCTGCACATCTGTGCTTTTTACTAAAAGGCCTAATTTGCCAACTATGGGTGTAACTCCACCAGTTAGACCTTTGAGGGAACTGATAGAAAAACTTTGCCTTTTGTACTCAAGTTGTAACACCTTACTTCAGATTGCCTTATCTGAACCACTCAGCCTTATTCCAGAAATGCACAGGAAGACTATTTGGGACGTCTCTATTAGCACTTTATTTCAGGCAGAATGCTTCTATTTACTCTTGTGCTTTGTGTTTAATACTTTATCCTTGCTAGGTGGCACCAAGATGTCAATAATGAAAAACTGTAAACTTTGTTCTGTTAGTCTCATCATTCTCTGCACACTTATATAAAAAAAAATTTTTACATCACAGAATGGCAGCAATGAGGATGGCCCTTCCGAATGTCCTCAGTCATCATTCCTGAATTCCTGTTACTATAAGGAATAAAACAATTATTTTCTCCTTTGTAAATCAGTGCTAATTTTCTGAAGAATTACTAAAGTGGGGACAACATGATGTGTCATTATTCTGTGGTACAACAAATCAAGTTTCTTTTTCAATTGTATCTGAAATTCTGCAATACAACCAACAAAAAAATTAAGATTTTTTTGACAAATTTGACAGTTCTTCTAACTCATCAGTGACTTTGATAACCAGTGATTATCATATTGCCTTCTTGTTCCATAGTGTTAGTTAGGTCAGTTAGGTTAAAAGTGTTTCTAAAAAATATATAGTTGTCAGACAAGACATTTCTGTCCATCTTCTTTGCTATGGGATTTGAACAGATGAAGAATTTCTTGAGGATGATATACTACAACCTGGAGATTCAGGTTTGTGACATAGAAGAATTACAGGATTTAAATTCCTGTTACAGATACACTAAGAATCCAACTCATTGCTATGATGAAATCTCCTGTTCTTTTTTCCAATGCAGTATATTGCTTGTTCATGGTTGATTGAGATAAAACCGATTAATCTGCAGTTCTACAGAGGCAGATTTTAAGGTTAATTGCAGAATTTTGTTGTATGTAGACTGTTTAAGCCTCCAAGTGGTTACTGTCCTAAATTTGAACTCTCTTGCTTTTCATGCACAGAGCATATGCTGTCGTCAGAATCTGTGCTACAATGTATAACCTACACAAAATTTTATCACAGATTAATTTTCTCTGTCTTTTAAATAGTCCATATGGATGCTTGCATTATAGAAGACTTCTAAGAACTTAGAAGACGAAGTCATGTTGCCTAAATAATCTTGTGTGACTGATCTGTGTCTTTGGGTATTGTATAATTTTATGGCTGCAAATACATTTTTAAAGTCACAACTTTTCTTTGTGGTTTTTAAAGGGAAGGGAAGGGAAGGGAAGGGAAGGGAAGGGAAGGGAAGGGAAGGGAAGGGAAGGGAAGGGAAGGGAAGGGAAGGGAAGGGAAAAGGGAAGAGAAAAGAGAAGAGAAGAGAAGAGAAGAGAAGAGAAGAGAAGAGAAGAGAAGAGAAGAGAAGAGAAGAGAAGAGAAGAGAAGAGAAGAGAGGAAAAGAAAAGAAAAGAAAAGAAAAGAAAAGAAAAGAAAAGAAAAGAAAAGAAAAGAAAAGAAAAGAAAAGAAAAGAAAAGAAAAGAAAAGAAAAGAAAAGAAAAGAAAAGAAAAGAAAAGAAAAGAAAAGAAAAGAAAAGAAAAGAAAAGAAAAGAAAAGAAAAGAAAAGAAAAGAAAAGAAAAGAAAAGAAAAGAAAAGAAAAGAAAAGAAAAGAAAAGAAAAGAAAAGAAAAGAAAAGAAACAAGGGGAAAAAAAAAAAATGAAAGAAAGAAAGAAAAGAAAAAAATTCCTGAAAGCGAGTTTAAGTTTCACCAAAGAAGTTGAGGACCAGAGCAGCTCTGTTCAGGGTGTTCTGGGTAATTTTCTGGTCAAACTTTTTCCAGTTTCCCTTGCAGCTAAAAGTGAAAAATTCAAACTCTGTTGCCCAGAAAGCTAAGGATCAGATTGGGCAATGTAATGTGATGGTTTACTTTGATCCAATTCCACCCTGACAAATGTTTCTCATCTTGACCTGATGATTATGCTCCAAAAGTGCAAAACAGACACCATGTTAGTGTTGGCACTGCTGAATACTCTCTGCACCAGATTGCAATTGATGCTGAAAGATCCAGATGTAGTACATCTGCATGTCATCTGCCCACATGCATTTTCTGCATTATCCCTGTTCAAATAGTATTATGAAGGCTAAAGGGAATATTATATAGAAAGTTCAAAATTGTCATCAAGCTGTTATTTCTGTATATTAGATTCAGAGTTGAATTTGTGCTCGTAAAGATTTTACATAGAGAAATGCAGAAAGTTTGCCATGTTTAAGTAGAAAAAGAAAAGGTTATCAGAGGGTTTTTTCCCAACTTTACTGTCTCTGGCATCAAGCAGATCAATGCCTGTCTCACATTTCTCAGCTGTAGTCTAGACAGGACCTGTACCTGTAAAGCATTCACAGTGCTTCTTTAGTAAAGATAAAACTGGTCCAGGGCTTCTCAGCACAGGAACAGAAGCAAGAAATCCTGGCATCTGAAAGGACAGTGCCTGAGTCACACCTTTCCCAGAAGAGGAAGAAAGGAGGGGAAAACTGGCCAGAGATCTGGAAAGAGAGTAACATTGGGCTGCCTCTGGCACCATTCAAAGGGATGAGATAGCATAACATGGGGCAACAGATTTTTCTAAGGGTTTTCCTGCACTCCCACCTGAAGTGACAATCTTTTATACCCTGGCTTCTCCTTAGGGAGCAGCAAGAGTTTGTCAGTGCTCTGGCAGCAGTCACTCCTGGTTTTTGCTGCCTCTACCTAATTGTCTTACTGCCTTAGGTGACTATTTCTCTGCCTATGCCTACTGTGGGCCCTGAGGAAAAGTAGAAAAAATAAAGTTTCACTCCAATTATAATGGGAAAAGTCTTAGCGATTCATCATGTGAGTTGCTGATTTGCCATTAGAGGTCACTGTCCTGCTTATGACACAACCTTAAGCTAGATTTCAGTTTATGAAGCACTTTAAAGCCTAACAAACAGTAAGGATGCAAACCGTTCTTTAAATCAACATTTAGAAAACCTTGTTGATATACAAGTCCTGTAGAAAACTGTAGAAAAATAATTAATATCTATCAGAATATAATTCTCTGTTCTTAAGGGTCCGATAATATATTAAATATATGTTCTTACAATTACAGATAAGAAATCTACTTGGCAAAAGAAATTGTCTTCACAATTCTTCTCTTTTTAACACTAAGTTTTAATTCTTGGGTAATTATCAATTCTTCTTTTTCCCAATGACTCTATGATCCCACTGAAGCAGAAAAGCAGGCTTGTATGAACCAGCTGCTTGAGAACTTAAGAAGCAGTAATTAAGAAGGAAATCAGTGAGTTGCTGAGCATTTTGCAGCTCTTAAATACAGAAGTTGCCATACTTTCAGGAAGAGATCTGAATCTGATAACAATAGCTTAAACACATACAGACGATGGAACTAAAATCAAGATTGTGACTTTAAGTTCTGGGTTCCTAATTCAGTAAGAGCCCACATGAAACTGCAAATATGAAAGCAAATGTCAAACCAAACAGGAGCACAATAATTACTGTGTCAAGGATATTTCCCTTCTGGAGATGGTAACTTTCACATCTCTAAACTGACTTTTCTTGTGAGCAAAGAGCAATTAGATCAGAAAAAGACACATGTGTAAACTTGTGATCAGTAACTCCCATTAGTGCACTGTAATGCCTTGAGAAGAGGACTCTGGTTACTTTGGCTGTATACAGTATCTCACATGTACAATAACATGGAGAAAACTCAGTATTTGTTAGTATAAAGAACCTTTCCATGCCTTATGATACTCTTTGGATTAAACTCCAAGGTACTGAAAGGAGTCTTCTGAAATTCATTGTAACTACTGTAAAATATTGCCATGGGTTTATAATCCAATGATTACCATTTCTGCAATTTTTAAGTTATTGGGTCCTTTACTGAAGCATAAATGCAGATATAGGTTAAGAGCATGAGAACATGAAGATGCCAAATAAGGCATTCACTTGCTTCTCAGGTTTAATTAGGCCAACTGGGAGTATTGCAGCAGAAGAGATTTCCGGTGTGAAAAATACCTCCTTTGGAGATGTACATCCCCAGCTTGGCATTTGCAATATTTTATCATCATGTTCAGGATTGTTTCTTAGCAGTGAACACTTCATCACTAGAAAGAAACTCAGTAACAGTTTTTAAAGCAAAGGTCATGAGCCCTGCACAGTAAATCCTTATTACAGGCTGATGATCTGTGTAAAATGAAGTAACAAGTCTCAGTCTAGTAAGAAGTAAAACTTAGAGGAGAAACAGCCATCTCCTCTGCACACAATAGCCCTCCCTTCTTTTAATATTCTGATGCCTCAGCATATTCTATAAGATTCCCTGTGTGAAATACACTTTCATCACATCTGCACAGATGTTGGGCTGGTCACAGGAAAGACATTCATGTCACACAATAACACAGATTTTAACATAATCTTCAAAAAGTGATATTGCCCGGTGGTACTTGGGAAAAGAGAAGCAGGAACTGCCACACTGGTCCTGATTAAGTGTTCTTGGAATATGGAAATTGCAGTTCTAGGAAGATAAAAAGTTAACTTTTTCATTAGTCATCAAGCCCTACTGATGAATTCATCCTCACATACTAATTAAATAATACTCTTATTTTAATAATAAAAATTAAGAAGTGTAGCTCTCACTACTTAAACCACTATTTTCCCCCTGGAATGGAGACTGAGCTATAAAGAGGTTGGCAAACTTGCTACAAAACTTAGATACTTAAATCACAGTTACAGACAATAGATTTTTTTTCCAGGACACTTTGGGCAGACCTGGGTATTAATCATAGATTTCCACTGAAGATCTCTAGTTTAAACATCTGTTCAAAAAACTATCATCAATGAATACTGATGTGATTCTGCAGAGAATTCAAGAAACCAAAAAATAAATATCACCATCACATTAACAAGTCCCTAAAAGTGAGGAGAGAGGATAGATTTAACTTTTTTCTTCTTTGATGTTGTTCTTTGAATAAAACTAGACTCTTTCAGGAGAAAGAGAAGAAGAAAAAAAACATTTGGAAGTTGCACCCTTTGTTTATCTTTTTTTTGCAATGTACAAATACTTGCCAGACTTTAGTCTGATTACTCATACTAGGAGGAATTTAAAATGTCCTTCCAGTTTAAGAAAACTTTGAAAAATGAGAGCCTTTTGAGGGTAGGCCAAAGCATTTAGATAAGTCAAGTATGTAAAGATCATGCACTTTATTTTTGATAGCTAATAGATACGTATGATGTTTTTTAAAAGTATTTAAGAAAAATAAGTGATTAGGAAATCTGAGGGCCAGTTCTTCTGAGGGAATTTTGCACTGATGACAGCAGGTAAAAACCCAGGTCCAGAAAAAGTACCTCCTCCATGTAATTTTGATTCTCCACATATTGGAAACTGTGTGTGTCAATGTGCTAGGAACTTCATCTTCCATTTACCCAGAGAGATACAGAAATTAAACAGGCAGCTTTTCACTTTTTACACAGTTTAAACTCCCTCCTACTTTATGAGGGGAGCATGATTAACAGGCATACTCTAAATGTAAATTAGCAGTTCTAAAACTAACAAAGATTCCACAGTTTCTAAACACAAGCATGAGGAAAAAAAGAGACAAAATCTGGAAGCCTTCCTCAGGACATTTACTTTGCCAGTTTAAGATGAGTTGATGTATCAGGGAGAACTCTTCACAAATAAGAGTATGAGAATTTGGGGCCCTGAAATCTAAGTTTGAGCCTTTGACTGTCCAGTGCAATACTCAGTGGGTATGAGCTGACTCACTTGCAAGAACTCACAGTGTGAAGTTGAGCTGTTAGTACAGGTTTACTACTAAGCAGTTGATGAAATGTGAACAAATACATACACATCCCAGGCAGGGCCATGGAATGTGATGTTGCTAGGGAAGCAACATGACTGACATATTTCAACCTGCCTCTCTGTGATCTGGTGCTGTTTTGAGTTATATAAACATTAAGATGAAACTAATTCAAGGAGAAATTTTATATTTTAAAGCCTTTGTTATTATTTCTCACGCTCCCTTCCAACTATTAATACTGTATATTTTTACAATGTGTTCAAGTTATACTTACATCTGAACAAGATCAGTCCAGGTGTTGCAGGGAGTCCTTGGCAGATCATTAAGGCAAAAGGAGAAGGGGAGGCAGAATACATTTGTCCTAACAGTTTTGTCTATAAGAACTGTACACCTCATTTTAAAAAATTCATTGTTCAGTGCTAGCAGAAGGAAACTCTGTATGTACTTCATTATTATGAAGGGAAATGTAGAAGAAATATCTGCATTTAATGAGATTTTGGAAAATAAATATACATCTTGTTTTGTCTGTGTGGTGGTGCTTTTTAATGAGTTTAACTTTTGGTGTATAAATAAATATCTTTTTAGATACCATCTGAATAATGTGCAAATTAAGAGTCATGAGGCAAGCACTTCAGTGCAAAATTTCATTCTTTCTACAGTACAATATTTGTTGTTTGTTATCTTCTGTAGGCAGCAACTGATCATTATTTCCAGGATGTGCTCAGGGAAATCATGAAGTTTTTGTTCTAGATAATGATGTGCGGCATTCATAGCTACTTGTGACTTTCAAAAACTGAAATTAAAGATTCTGAAATATCAAGCATATCATTAAAAAATCCTTCATCACTCGAGACTTTCTCTAGCTTCATTTTCATGTAATTGGGAGAAAAATATTTTCTTGAATGCTCTGCAATATGTTTTACATTAAGCCTAAGTTCACTTAGCTGAGTGGATGCAATTTGATTTCATAAGAGTTGAAACGCACTAGACAAAATTTGTGACCTACTCTTCTGACCTGCTGAAGGTTGCACATCAGTATGCCAGAAGCTTCAAATCCCTTAAGCAATCAAGTAAAGAACAATAGCCTCATTTATCAGAAAACTCTTCCTCCACTTTCAGTTAACTGTTCCAGTTACTAAATTGATAATTAACTGGCCATGGTCTGTCTTTAAGACTTGGTACACTGATAATGTGAAAATGTAAACAAATGACACGAAGAAAATTTTCAGCTTTTGAAAAGTGTTGACTGAGATATTGGCCAAATGTAGTACCTTCAGTGCTCCAGTAAGTACAGTTTGGCTGATAAAGCCTTCTTTAGAACACAGAGAGTACTCTAAACTTTGTTTTTCATCCAGAGGAACATGACTAATGTCACTTCTCAGGTCCACTGCACGGATTTATGCTTTTTTTTTCTTTCTTTCAAGATGCTATGACCCAGCAAAGCACGTAGCATTTGCTTGGGTTTAACATCTTATAAAGAGATTGCCTTTACAAAACCTTAGATATTTTTTTTTCAGTAATAAACACTGAGTTCTATTCATTTGCTTTAATGCTTTTTGAGTCTTGATGGCTCACTTTTTAGCCTACTTCTTTTCTCCAACTTGCTGTTCAACTTAATGGAATTACTGTCACTCCATTTGATAAATTGGGTCAGTGAAGGTCAGGAATCCAAAGCAGCCAAACACATGACTTGTGTAGCAACACAGAATCAAAAAATACCTCTATCCAAAGAAAGCTTAACGCCCATGCAGAGTCAAGAGACAGGTGGAGAGAAATCACAACAAGGAGACCACAGCTAAGCAAGCACATAGAGATACTACCTGTTAGTGTCATAAACTGTGGTGTACATAGACCAGTAACCTAATTGCAGCCATTACGGTTTTTTTACTGGAAATGAGATTCTTAAAGAGAAATCATAGTTCTATTTGAGAATATCCTTCTGAGACCTGAGTAATAAAAAGACTTCTCACAACTATATTAGAATTACAGAATTTTAAATTTTTTTCTCTCCTTGGAGAGCTTTCAAAGTGCTTTTCAAAAGGAGGATCATCTCCCATAAATTCATAATGGAACATCTGGACTTAAAATATCCTTTCATCCTTTTCACATCACTTTTCACATCATTTTAACACTTTTCCCTGATACTGTTGTCTTCCTTCTTGGATTTATTAGCTCCTAAGTAATTACCACCTTTTGTTTCTCTTCAGTTTAATCACTGTTTGGGTCAACATTTTCAAGGAGCTCTCAGAGATTTAAAAGTGTGGTAATCAACATTTTTTAATCATTATTTTCTGTGCTCTTCTTCCTTGCCTCTTCTGCAATGACTGCCAAAGCTTCTCTTCTAGCCTTCTGTGTTCTGGACATGCATTCAAGCACTTCCTTATTTTTATCTTTCAGGGGGTTAATTTTCTCTCCTTTTAGTTTAAAATTGGTGTCTAATCATTATATGGACTTGACCACACAAGAAGTGATTCAATAAGAAGGAAGCTGTGATGGAGAATAGGCAAGATTCTTCTACATGAATGTTCAGCTGACAACTGAACTACTGGTTTATGCAAATGTTTCTCCTCAGAACTCCCTCTTCTCTTATCATACAAACAACAAAAAAGTCCCATAAACCTCCAGAAGTTCACACACAAGGCTCTTGCAACACTATTCCTTTGCAAAGCAGGTATTTACAAGCTTTGCAGAAAAGCACAGAGAAGACCTGTAAAATCCTTTAGCTATCCTATGAGATCTGTGGCCATGGTTACACAGCTGCTTTAATCCAGCATAAATCCAGTCTGCCAGTGAAATGGGGGACTTCTAAATTCCCCTCTTGATGAAACTACTTCTTCTCACTGCCTCACTAATGCTGGCTTTAGTTCTCTCAAGGCTGCACAGCAAGTCTGATAAGGGAACTTATGCAACTGGAAACTCACCCAGCAAACCCCCTCCAAATATTCATTTTTAGTCAAATTGCAAAGCTCTACAAGCACTAACATTGGAAAAGAGTGGACATATGCAGCTGAGAGTGAAGTGCATGGGCTGAAGATAACTGCTCTGCTTAGTAACAGTGAGCTGAAAATCAACTGAAAGGAAGTGTGAAGCTGCAGCCTTGTCTCTTCCTTTCTGTGCCTGAAACACAGCTCCATTTCCAAGCTTACTGGCACTGCTTTGTTCTCTCAGCTCCTGTACTAGTGAGTTAAACTCATGCAAACAAGACTTGTTGCTGAACACAGGAAAGGACATTGATCAAAGAGACTCAGCTCCTGGTAAACAGCTCTCTAGCAATGTGCAAGCATGGCAGGCTCCTCCAGACTCCTCTCCCCACAGCACTCCCATGTGTTTAGGCATGCAACAAGAGCAGGAAGGCACACACAGCCCTCTCCCCCCTCTTGAGCCCAAGGTTTGTAGTTTTCACTTGAGATTCCACGCCAAGTCCTATAAAAACTTAGGTTCACTTATTTAAGCAGAGCCTCCTTTTTTGCATATGCCTGCTTCTATAGAAATGTTCAAGTTGATCTCAGAATCTCAAGGCTCAGCCATGAATGAAAGGCTCAGAGAACACTTTTCACCATATGTGCAAATCTTACACACACATTTTATCACGGTGCTAGTAATGGTCATATTGTTCACAGGATTGATTAAATAAAGTACATATTACAAGTGAAAGGTTTTGCCATTGTCATTTAAAATTGACACTGAAGAATAAAATATTTGTGATTTGCATGGTCCTATGGTCAAGGTTTAAAATTCCAGCCCATGGTGAAATAATTAAAAGTACTTTATCTACAGGAAAATAATTCCTACAGCACTCAGTTATAAGGTCAAAAGAAACATTTTGCCAATTTTTGTGATATCTAGACAGTTGAGGGGTAGCAGGATAGAGAAGAAGGGTAAATTATCTCAAAGTTCCAACTATAAATAATCCACACACAGACACCATTCAGAAAGCAGAAATAAATGTGTTAAGAAAAAAAATCAATTAAAAATCCCTATAAGAAGAACTTTCCTAAATATTTGCATGGTTTTTTTTTTCTCTCTTCTTGAACTTATATCTAAGGAGTTAATGTATATTATACAAGTACAGTTATATAATTACAAAAAACTCTGTAGCAGCATTAAAAAATTATGTGAAACTATTTTTTTAAAACACATAGCCACATAGCCATGTGTCATGGCCCAAATGCAAGACATGTTAATAAATAGTTTGAACAAAAATTGCACGTATTTTTAAAGCATTAAAACATATTACTGCTTCCCTGCTGCACCAACTCACAAAGCTGGCAAAAGAAACCTGGATAATTTTAAAGAGCAAATCTGATGTTGCTCAGCAACAGCACACCCTGATAGAAAGGATGCAGGATGTTGGGAGATTTAATATTAGGGAACTGTGCTTGCAAGAAGAAGAAGAACAAATAAAATTTACTTATACAATGTCTATAAAATTGCGACATCTTAAAAAATAATAATCAGATAAAGCAATCATGCTAATATTAATCTTTGTATAGCAGAGCTAAGTAAAATGTCATTGCCTGGAACCAATGAGCTGGCATCACAGTTCATTAAATGGCATTGATGTTTACACTGTCTTGATATGATATGTTATGATATGATATGATGAGAGAAAAAAAGCAGTGTATTTTATGAGAATTTGAGAACAATGTCATGGTTGAAGGCTTTAGTTCTGCCACTAGTTTGGATGAGTATTTGCCAAAGTGAAGACTAAAAAGAACCCAGACCTCTACACTTTCTCCTGAGTAAGAGAAAATCCATTGGATTTCTCAGAGAAGAAAATGTCTTAGACAATACATGCCTCCCCTTTGCTTTGGTCTCACAGAAGCATCTCTCTCATTTTGTTATTCCTGAACAGAGCAGCAAGCTCTTCTTTGGTTTAAAGATGAGTACTGTGATTTTTCATTTTGGAATCACTCTGTCTAAATGTTCCATAATGTTCTTTCCTACTGAACATTTTTTTAAAATTCACAGAAAATTAATTTTCTGTTTCTCTTTACTCAGCCTTTCCTTCTACTACTGTCGGACATTAGTGAGAATAATCCAAGAAAGATGGAAACTGCTTAGATGATAGAAGGCATGAAAGGTTCAGGAAGCAGCAAAAGATATATGACAGAATCAGACTTAATACTTTGAAAAAAAGAGGAACTCTCAGAAATAAACCCTGCAAGACTCTGAAAAGGACATCTGAGCAGAAGCACATTAGCTTCTGCTCACCCATGTGATGTTGAAGCAGAATTATTTGGACAGAGTACAAAACCTGTTGCTATACTGTTTGATTCTTAAAGAACTGGTGATAACAACACAAATGTTGGGCAAGTGCATTACACTTCTCTCTGTGCTAAAAGTAGATGCAAATACTGCAAGATTCTTTGTTGCTTCTCGAGTGTAACACTTATTTTATTAAACAAGAGTGATACCATCTTGCCTACTAAATGATTGGCTGCAAGGGAAACGAGAATGACAGCACTTCCCAGAGAAACTGTCCTCTGGGTGACTACCTTTGGCATGACCCAGCTATACCCTTAGCTTGTCAGAATCTATTTACATCAAATAACATCAAACTTTCATTGAAAATACAAAATAAAAGCCCTTCAAGCACCTGCTGGACCAAAATGACAAAGAATGATGTAGACTAGAATGAAACAGGATAAATATTTCATAAAAATAAGCATTTCATTAAAATTTCATACTTATAATTTCCCTTCTGTTCTGAAAAAGGTGTTTTAATTAAAATCTACAAGGCACAAGTGTAAGGTGAAAGGCAGAACTAATATCCTCTGGAGAAAAAAAAATTGAAGGAAGAAATAATTTCCAAGGGAAAATCTATGATCAAAGTAACACCATGCTGAAGATATGACCACACAGATTTTTCCATTAATGATATTCCCACATTCAAAAGGCACAAGGATTGTCACACATTCCTCTAAGTGATATTTGCTGAATCTTCATTTTCAAAATGTTGGGATGTGTTTCCTCCAATCTTCAGAGCAACTTGAAGTCATATTTATGCCAGAGCAATGCCAGGCCTGTGACTGAGCTCATAGCTACATATGTGAAAAGCAAATGGCACTTTACTGAATGGTTATCAGTGATGATATTTACAAAAGGAATTGTGAGGATGTGCATATGTTAGAACTCAGAAGAAAATGGATGGAGTGAAGTGGGGGAACTACAAAATAATAATGTTGGAAAATAAGTAAGGTTCTGTAACTAGAGCTTTTCTTTCTATCTTTTTCTTAGCCCTGACTTTGCAGTGTGTTTTTATTTAGTGGAAATGTGTTAAAAAGAACATTTATTCTGGAATTCTTGTTTTGCTTCTCAGATATGCAGTCCTGGGAAGGTAATTGTTTGGTGCCTTTATGACCATGTTTTTCTGACCCTTGTGGCCCCCAGTTCAGAGAAACAATAACTCTTCAATCCTGAAGAGGATGTGAGGCTGTTCCACAGATGCTACCTTGTTCATTTCCAGTGGTTCATGATCTAGAGCTGTCTCTTATGTAAAATGAACAGTTATTTTTTGGAAGAGAAAACACTCCTTTAAAAATGTAGAACAGAGTTGGTGCAGATTATATAAACCACAAGATAAACAAATGGCCTAAGCCTATTCCATAATGGTATTTCTTACTAGAAAGATTCTGAACAATCATGATCTCTTTGAAAATATCACTAAATCAAAGACTTGGAAGTCTATCCAGGACAAAGTATCTTAACCAGTAGCATGTGAACTATAGTTTAGAAATCCATATAATAATAATAAATTATGGAAGCTCCTTTCCAGCTTAATTTTGTCTGCAAAGGTAGAATATACCTCATCTTCTGTAAGTAAAAAAAAAAAAAAAAAAAAAAAAAGAAAAATATTAGATGTGTTCTGCAACATACTGATCAGAGAGGTAGAAATAGTCAATCTAGAATCTCTTCCTTGAAGAGAGAAAAGGGTTTGGGCATGAAACAGATGGGGCAGATTTTGATAAAAAGAAATCATAAAGCATTAAGAAGTCCTGTTTCAAAGTAATTATCAAAGAATGCATCAAACTTGCAGGTATTTCATTGTGCAGCATCTTTTGAAAAAAAGGCTGTTTTGCCAACTTGATTCTGCAAATTTTTTCTTATACCATGGAGTCAATTGTGACTTGCCAATGCTTCCTTCAAATTTTATACCAACAATACTTCCATGCTTGCCATGAGATAAGGAATTCAGAATTTGACTGTGCCAACACTAGATTATGGTTAATAGGTGTTTTTCATGTTCATAACCTTCAACCATGCAGAACATGAGACTAACTTTTGTCAGGTAGCATATAACTTATGTTTCCAGAGAAAATTACCAATATCAATTATCTGCTCCCAGAGCCAATCTTTGTAATTGTAAAACTGAATCCAGCAAGAACTTTCAAGATAGTTTGCCAAAACATATCCCAAAAACTCAGCAAGTATTGCCCAACAGGGTAACTTGCATTCTTCAGATCTCTCAGCAGTGACTAGGATGCTTTACTTTCAATTCTGAACACATTCTAGATTGTAATCTGTTTTGGAAAGATCTGTGATGAAAAAGGAGCTTGTTGCCCTTTTCAGTTTATAATGTCACCAGAAATTAAGTCTATTTAACAGATGTGAAATTCATCATTTCAGCCTTTAACTTGCATTAGAAAGTCACCTTTTTGATAGCTGATCTCACTGTGTGTGGTATATGCTGCAAGTATCAAAGGAATTCACAGAGAAACAAGATTTCTTCAAATAAAAAACATGCACTCCCTATATTATAACAAAAGAAACAAGTTTCTTAAAACCACTTTTTTAAAGCGGTTTATCAAAGTAAAATATTTGCAAACAAAATAAAGTGAAATAAAAAATAGTTGCACTTCAAAATCTGGATTTTGCACTTCAAAATCTGGATTTTCAACTGATCACAGTAACCCTGTTTTATCTGACCCACCACAGCTCACTATATTTAACAGTAATAAGCCACGTCTCACAACCCAACATCATTTCAAAAGCCCGTTTAAACATTTTAAGAGAGATGCATAATAAATATCTAAGTCTTTTTCTCATTAATCAAATTACTTCTACTCTGAGAGAGGACACATCAGATGACCTAGCAGAAGAAACCTGAATTCACAGTTTCCTGATAAGCAGGTACATCACAAATTAACTCCTGTCATTTCTCTGTCTCAGTTTCCCTCCTATGAATTAGAAAAAAAAAAAAAAAAAAAAAAAAGTAGGAAGAAAAATTAATTATGTACAGTATCCTCAAATATTCAGGACTTTGATCCATGTATACCTCATTTTTTTCAGTAAAAATATACTTAATACCTTTTTATTATATACAGCTCACCTCTATGAAGAGTACCAGTCTTACTTAAACCTGCTCTTAATGTTACTGAATTTCATCTGTGTGTAGGTAGTTTCTCTCTTAAAATGACACAATTCCAAATGCAGGATTGCCTCATGAATAATCTCTGTTCACTGTTTCTTGCTACTTATTCCCAATATAATAAAAGAACTGCTGAAAATTCTTTAAGAGGGACTATATGTTTCTCTGCAGACGAAGAAAGGTCTGGACTAGATGATAACTCAAATTTTGCTGTAGAGAGGAGTCTTAAAACATCCAGGCATCATGCACTGGCAGCAAGGACACAATTGTTTCCCTGGATTCCTTCAATATAAGGTGAACTTACATTACACTTTTTGCAACTGAAAATATTGCAGTAGCATATAAGGTGACTGTGATTAAACTAATGTTGGTGTTCCAAATCAATTTCCCCTTCACAAATTTACAGTACAAGAATTCATTAAGACAAGAAGGAAGTAGGTCTGATATATGAAATAATATTTGCCTAGAAGCTTTGGCCAGGGTAACTTATCCTTGATTTCCAATACAAATTAGTTTCTTTCTCCTACTCCACTGCATTTCATTTACATGTATACCAGCACCTTTCATAGTAATCATAACAATTCCCTCAGCTTACTGAAATAAACATTAATTCAGAAAGAGTGCATCAACATGCAGATCCTCAAACTGAACAGGGAAAAGAACAAAAATTAGTGCACATCAATTCCCACACACTGATAAATTTCCATATTTGTGAAACTACAATTAGTCATGAAAAGAAACAAAAAACAAAAACTGTAGAGTTTTGTAATAAGACAGAAGGCCATTTCAAGAAAGTACTCGTGACTTTTCCAGACAAATGAGAATACTACTTACCTGACTTTTCACCATTCCTTTTTATCTTTTCTGAAAAAATGAAACACAATCAGGAAAAGGCTTGATCCTACTCTCATTTACATTCTTTTTAGAGTACTGTGTGAACTGTCTTCAGTGGAGGGACATCAACAGCATCACAGGACTGTGGCATATGTCTAGCAGAGCTTCAGTCAGATAATTCATCTGCTTACAGTTAGGGACAAACCTAAGAGCTGGGGATCTGTAGCAAGGGGGAAGCAAGAATAGGTTCTGAACCTAAAGATCTGTTCATCTAAAGGAAACCTGATGACATTGATCAACGTATCAAGTTCACAGTTTTTTTCTTCTGTGTCCTATAATCTCTTTTTTTTTTTTTTTTTAACCAAGTTGAAAGAGAGTAGTGGGAGTTAGGCAGCTCTCCACCTGGAGCAAGCTGGACAGATCCACTGAAATCAGTGCCTGAGACCTCTGGATAACAGAGATTGCTCTGGGGCTGCTAAAGATAATCATGAGCCACCAGCTGGAGTAAATTCATACACACCTACTGCAAACAATGGCATTACTTACAGGGACTTACAGCCACTGAAGAAGTGACATCATGTTATATACAAAACAACATATATATATGTAAATATATACAATACATATATTTTATATATTTGTAAGAAATTACTGGGAGGGGAGCTATAGGACTTTGGGGTATTTTAACATGGAGAATCTGAAACTGCTGTAGCTGTTGGAAATACAGGATGGGCTTCATTTTGATTCTGTCTTTTTCCCAGGCTCAAAGACCATTGAAGTGATGGAGCTTTTTGCCTAAAACTGTCTCCAAAGTCAAAACTTGTATAACATGAAGATAATATATGTATTCACATCACTTCTGTACTAAGGTGTACAGCTGGGAGGCTGGGAGCACAAAATCCTGAGGGTGATTCAGAGCAGGAGTGTGGTACTAACCAGGCTTTAACCTACTGGAGTAGGAAATGTCCTTCTCTCACCCCGCTCCCTTTTGCTCTGTGACTGTGTGATTGTAAGAAGGTGTGAAAGCTTTTGGGTGTACACTTTTGTGCCCGTTCTGCTTACCCCACCCTCCTGTCAGGAGTTATAAAATAGTGGTGACAGAGACTCTATCATACCAGTCTAAAGCATGTATTAGAGAGCTTATTAATTTTTTTTTTCATAGCCCAGTAATTCAGGAAGACAGGAAAATAATTGTAGCTTTCCTTCCCAGACAAGTTAAGTGTGAAAGCATCTCTTATAAAAATTAAGCTCTACTTGAACCTTTTTTCTAGAATAACAGAGAGGTTTGTATATACATATTACTGCAATAATGCCAAAGTTCAATAGTACACAGTTCGTTAGATTTTGTTTTATTCTTTTCCTTGAATTATTCATTGACTCTCTATAATTTTCCAAAGAATAATTTCATCAAGCACTGCAGCAATAAACCTCTTCATATATAGCACACCAATGTGGATGGGTTTTATCATGTACTCAAAAAAAGATCAGCCTGTTAAATTAATCATGTAAAAGTACTGAAAAATTGTATTTAATAATTTCTACTTGAAAATGAAACCTACTCAGAGCTTTAAAACCTACATAAAATCTAGAATTAAATTTTATACATTTCCTGCAACAATATACATAATTATTCAATACTTCCAGGTTTGTCTGGTGTCAGGTAATCTCTCGTCTCATTTTCTCTGAACTGTGGGTTGTATTCAATAATTTTTACTTAGTAGTTTGTGCTTAAAACATTCCAGATTTAATGATCAGAAACAGTAAGATATGTAAAGCCCTGTCCTTGGTCCAGACAAGCTGAACAGCAAGACACCTCTTTCCTGAAAACCAGGAAACCACCAGGACACCATTTTGAGCACCTTTTGCATATTCCAGCCTCCACAACAAGAAGTTCCCTTAGAGCATTTGTGCTGGCATGCTGGGGTGGGAACACAGTGTGTTCTTACAAAGTGCCATAGATTTCCTTCAAAACCATGTGTAAAGATGACTGTCCACTCAGAACCTGCATGAAGGAAGCTGAAATGTGGCCTACTAGAGTTTAGCACTAAAAATGTAGTGACACTGGAATTGTAAGCAGCATTGTTGGGACTGGTAAATTCTTTTGAGTGCCAATTAAGTAAAGAATGAATTTTTCCTTGTGTTTGACTTCTGAGAGAACCAAACCACACCATCTTTCAATTTGATCTGTCTGACAATTAAACTATACTCCACCTGTACAAAATCAAGAGAAAGTCAAGTCTGAAGACACAGCCTGCTCTTCAGAAGGCCAAAAAGCAGAAGCCAAACCATCCTGACATCTTTCAGATGTTTGAAAAACTAAATACACTACAGCAATACACCTAGTTTGTGGCATATGAAAAATAAGTGAGCATGATTCCTAATGAATCTGACTATATTGTCATAGAGCTTTACCTGTGTCAGGACTGCAGGAACATTCTATAAAGTCAGTTCTTCAAAAGGTGGAATCTGCAAATAAATTAACAGGTATTTAGTAAATTTATGAAAATATAATAATGGCTTTATGAACTCTAGCAAGCAAAATGTCTCTGTGTGTGTGTACAGGAAATATAAAGCTATATCTAAATGCATGAAACCTTTTCTCTGAATTTTAGGGTCTCTGCAGAGGAAGTAAAGAATAAACAATTGGTATAATAATAATAAGGTCAGCTTTTAGCTTTGAACGTTAATAACTTATTTGAAATAGCTCAGCCTACTGTATATGAGCTGCCCTGTAGCATTTCAGTTGATTTTGATTCTCTTCATGTAGAAACCTTTTAGCTAATCATTTTCATCTCTATGTGTCAATAAATCCTGCATCTCTAGGGCAATGACTTTTACTCAGCAAATGTTAAGCAGAAATAAAACCACCCAGAACAGTTTAAGCATGAGAATTTCAATAAGAATTTAGCAATATATTGATCCACTTCTCCCCCTTCTGTCTTTTCATTACTATATCACTTTCACCTCCTGAATTGGATAAGATAAAAATCTAAAATAGCATGTGACTTACAGGCTTTAGCCTACCCTGCCAGAATTATTTTTAATGGCTCCTTCAACAGCAGCAAACTCACAAAAAAAAAGGTTTTATAATAATAGAGGTGCTAGAAAAGGGTCAATAATCTATTCTTGTAGTGAAGAGTTGGCAGTCACAGACTACAAGTGAATGACCCCTCCTGCATGAAAAGTGAAAATTAGAAAATAAAAAAGGAATAGTGGGAAAACAAAGCCTGCAATGAAAATCCATGTTTCTGTGGATTTATAAATGTAACATATTATTACATGCCCTACATTTCCTCTTCCTTAGAATCCAGTTCACAAGTATTTATATTTTACATTGTTTTCAAAAAAAGTAAAAGTAAGTTAATATAATTCTGGCATAGTTATTTATAAGCATCTACCACCTAAGAGTCACTCAGCTGTGCCACCTCCAGTAGCCATAAGTACAGATACACATTCTCATCTGATAATCACCCTCAGTTACAGATTTAGATTACCAGTTCCTTTTCAAGCTTTTTTCTAGCTTCCTTATCCATGTACTTGACCTCTTTTCTTCTCTTCTTCGTTGTTATCTCATACTGTCACCCCTCTTACTGACCCCCCTTACCACTATTAACACTCCAATATCTATTTTTAGAATGATTTTCAGCTTATTTCCATCTATAGAAACCTTTCACAAAGGAGGTGTAGACTCCAATAGAACAAGTTCAAGCATAGCTACAACAGGGTGTTAATTCTTAAAGTATTTCACAAAAAAACAAGAGTCCCCATACTACCAAGTGAAACTACTGAGCTATAATACTGACACAGAAAGTTTTTATCACACAATTTCATTTTTTGAACCAATTGTCTTCTCTTCCTATCTTCTCTGCTTGCCTCTTCCCCTGACAATGGAAATGGCTGAGGTCTGCAGACACAGAGTGGGACTTCTTACCTTCACTCAGAATATCCTGGACTCAGTTAACCACAAAACAATTAACAAAGCTTTCTGTAAATCATTGAATATTATATTAAACTTCTCTAGAGATAAAACCTTAGAAGTAAGATTAACAGAATTCAAGATGTCCTGTATCTCTTGTGACATTGGTATTAATTTCTTTCTCAAAGGACCTGTAGGTATGTATCTAAAGATGGCCAGAATACACTAGAATGAAGTTTTACAAAGCAAAGCAGCCACTAGAAAAACTACATTGCATGATCATAGACCATTTTTTTCATCCATGTGTCAACTTAAACAAAGCTGGATTAAGAACTTGCTTTTGAAAGTGCATTGATTCCTATCCTGAGATGAAAATAACATACAGAATACAAAACTTCCTGCAATCTGAAAAATATCAGCTCCATTCTGCATAAATTCAGCACTAACTGAAATCTTCTAGTCCTGTTCCTGCATCAGCATAAAAATAAGCTTCAGTAACACCAAATAAGTTTTGTGTGCTCCAGGCAACCAGAATGTTGACTAATCAACTTTATGATGAAAAGTTGACCTCACCCTCTCCAAGCATCACTTTCACCATCCAACAAATGTTAATCACATTTGTTGTTAATCACACAACTTTTTAATACAATGCATGCCAAGAGGGCATGGGAGTTACCTTCTGTAAGTACATGATGACACTTACCATGGCTGTCTCAAGAAAAAGCTAAACTCACCCAAGAGTTCTGAGTGCCTTAAATATTTTTCAAGGTGACACTGTAAATTCATAAGATTTACCATAAGAGAAGTCCAAGGAATCTGAAGTTCATTGCAGAGTCTTTCACAGATTGCTCCCATAACAGAGGGAAATTGTTTAATAAGTCGTGACAATGGACTTCTTAAAAATTTAAATTTAGCCACAGTTTCAGCAAGAATTTGCACTTTATTAGCTGCAGCTCAGATGCATGAGCTGCTTGTTCACTGACCGTGTGTGTCCCTCCTAAGATTAGGAAAAGGAACAATCTAATTAGAAATAATCCTGCAAAGAACAAATATCAAAGAAGAAAAGCCAGAAGACAAAGTTCTTTTCTTTTTTTTTTTTTTCCCAGATGCCAGATGGGTCTGTTAACTATGATGTGGGCTGTGGTCTTATCTCAAACAAAGGATAGTGCATTGGTCCATTTCCCAGCTATTTGTTTATTGCATCTATTAAAAAATTGTAATATTTTCTAAAGATAATAAGGCCTGCACAAAACCTGTTGATTGTTTAAAAAAAAAAAATAGTTTCAATGCACAGAATGTATATTTAACACCAAGCTCACTGAGCTGCAGAGAAGAAAGCAGCTTTGTGTTATATAATGTTGTTGTCTAAGCTCTTACTCTCACAATGGGAAATAAAGTGCCTCTTATGAGGTGATATTCCCTCCAGAGTTATTTGGTAATAATGATTTAACAGACAAAGTTTGAAAGCAAACCCATTTTTATGACAGCCAGACTCAGAGCTCTTTGCAGATCATCACTGGAGATCAGAGTCAGCACCAAATAACCAAAGACAACCAGAGAATGCCAGGGTTGTTTTCTTAGTTCAGAGAAACCTCTGAGTTTCATATGGTCTCCTTGCTAATTAAGATTCAATATAGCAGTTAGCTGTGATCTTTGGTGGCTTCCACACTTGAATAATATTTTCTGACATTTAAGTCAAGCTAAATCTGAGTGTCTTAGTGACAATAATGAACTCTAGACTCAGAACTATATTAAAATAAGGTTTCCTAAAGTTTGATTTCCTAAGTTTCTTTGCAAATGCAGAGGTGGCAGCACACTGAGCTCTTTTTTAGGTAATTCCATGCCTTGCTACAACGTTTCAAAATAAGGATAAAAATTGATTGTATCAGGGTAAACCAGAATGTCAAAAGACATTAAATCTCTATTTTATTTCCTATTTTACAATGTACCTTTTCTGCAAATAGTACAAAATATTTTGCCCTTTTTAAGACTGCAAGATCTGGGAATTTTGAGAGACACAAGTTCAGCCCACCAAAAGCTGCTAATTATATAAAAGCATAGTTCTTTTTTCCTAATATTTCCTATTATCATCATCAAAAAACATAACATCAGCTTTGTTATTTTGTCCTTAATAGTTCAGTGGATTAGTCAGAAGACACAGATGTATGAGAGATTGTCAAATACTAAAAAAGAAACCACTGTTTTTAATATTTCTATTAGGCTGGTACTAAAAGAAAGATGTTAGGTGGGAGAAATATGCCAGGTAAAAAGAAGCCACAAAGCTGTATTATCACATCACTGTATTAATTTTTCCAACCAAATGAATTGAATTGCCATTGAATTGCAGACTCAGGAATAACAGCTTACACAGCAAATGCATAGGGCTACCTGCCAGCTATTGAGTCATAGCTGATTGTTGGTACCACATGTTTCTCACAGCAGCTGAATTTCCATTAAGAAAAAAAAGGTCAGTCTTATGCTAAAACTGTGGCAATGCTATATCAGGAATCAAGCTGGTTTTTTCTGTAATTGTTTTTTATATAATATGGGCACAAGGGTGAGAAAACGTATTAAGTCAGTCATATAAGGGGAAAAGATTAGACCTTTCTTCTGTTATCATACAGTCCTAGTTCTCTACATTTTGAAACAGCACTTTACTATTTTTTTTTAATACAGCAGCATTAAATGTACATCTGCTTACCCAAACCACATTTAGCTCTGATTGTGTCAGGCATAATATATGCATTTAGTAATACAGTAAGATGTCCCTGTTCCAAAAAGCATGAAGTCTAAGCAGACAAAATGAAGATAGTGACAATTTTGTGGAAAGAATACTAAGGCAAAGTTCTGAACTGTAAACAATGTAAGCATGGCAAGATAAATAAACTACAACAGATCTAGGAAGAGAACAATGATATTCCAAGTCCCACTGCAGTGTCTTAGCCATAAAGCTTCTCCTTATGATTAAAATGCAGTATGACTTAGCACTGAACTGTGAAGTATTTTAATCAAGTAATATTTGTCCTATGTATAAACACATTTTTTCAAAAAAAGTAAAGAACAACTGTATTTCTGACCCATGCATCTCTTCAACGATTTTTCAATTCACAACTAAAAGGAAATCAGCTGTGACTGCCTTTATATCCCATATACTCACCCTTCTCAGCAGCATACTCAGATTTTCTCCTTTACCTGAAACTACTTGTCAGTTTTTCAGAAACAAATAAAACATTAGTGGTAAAACTGAGATTTGCTTATCCTGGAAGCAGATGCCTGGCTGGCAAGAACCACCATATCTGGAACATTTGGAGATGCACCAGAAACGCCAGGCTTTTTCAAAAGTTCTAAGACAGCATTACAATACTGTGAAACAAGAGAGGTATTTTCCTTCATTATTTTCAGGTTTTTCATATAGAACCCTGAAACAGTTAAAGGCTAAAGTAGGGCCTCAGGATTCTGTGAAAGTTCACACCTTGGGTGGCCTTGTGCCCTAAACCATTCTGAAGCATTGACTCAAGGGAGATCAATACCAACATATCCTGGCAGTACTGGAGTTTGGAGTTTATGAAATCTGACAAGATCACAACCTGAAACTGTAACTTGTGGAGAATGACAGGATTCTTTATTGCTCTTATTATACTTTTAGAAAAAAACATTTATGTTTCTTGGAAAATAAAAAGACTGTTTAACTTTAGCTTATATGATTATTTCAGCACCTTACGTTTTTTCTCCCTGCCTCAGTCAATAGGGGCAGCCACAGACATGGTCTGGGAGTGTTCTTCTGTTTTTTAGAAGAGGAAGATCATTCAAATACAAGACTAGAAATTTTTTCTACACTTACTCATACCATATTTCCAAGCAAAAATTCAGGGCAATGTGTAAAATCTTCTGGAATTAATAGAACAAAGAGGAAAAGGAAAGATAATAGCTGGATGCCAATTACTACTGTCTGTTAACAAAACACAGCCATCCACCAGAGGTGTCTTTGACTCCCCGTGTGCACAAAGTGGCAATTCAATTAGAGGTCTCTTCCTTTCACACAACTCAAAATGTTATAAAAGTTTCACCTAAAAAAGATTCATGTTCTCCACTTGATTTCATTAAAGCCATTATTATACTTTTTTTATTGCCACCCTGGTTATTATAAATTATGTTTCTTTCATCATTTGATAAATGCTGTAACTTTCATCTTTGTGAGCTTTTAAAGTCCAACCCTAAGGAGGAGCTCTTCTGTATAAAAAGGAACTCTCTTGATCACAGGAGATAATTCAAAGAGATCTCCATTACATTAGGCTGGGTGTCAACAGAACTTTGCTGTGGTATAAACTTCTTTTAATCCCACCTGTAGGACACAAAACCTGCTTAGCATTATGACCTTTCCAAGTTTTGCTAACTGAAAAATTTGTAATGCTTCCTTGGGTTCTGTTTGTCAGTATGTAAGGAAACAAGTTGCATATGTCCATATGATAACATCAGCACCATTAAAGGTTAAAAGGTTAACAGTATCAACTCAGAAACAGTATAAACTGGGGGTCTAAATAGAATAAACTTGAAAGAATAATAATTTGTGACTCAGTTATAAGACTTCAGTTGTTTGTGGAATCACCTTACAATTTTCTGTAGCCATGTTACAGCAAAACATGCCATGTTATTGGAAGGAAAAATCCTCTCTTAAGTAGATATCTGAATTTTTCTCAGCTTCCTTGGATAACAGATTACATTTTTAATTAACTTCTGATATTGTCTCTTAAAATATATGACTAAACTAAGTAGCACTGGTTTTGTGTAGCATGTGTTTTTCTCGACTTTTCTAGGAGTACATAATGGTATTTCATTGGCTTATAACATCCAACAATGATTTGTTCTGCAATTTGCAACATTTCTATTAAAATAGAACAACATGAGCCCACGACTTCAGCTAATTAAGTAATTTGTAAGTGTTCTCATGTATGTCAGTGAAAACTGCATTACATATGGCAGCACATTCCAAAGATACTGCATTCGTATCTTACTAGAATTCAGCTTGTAATCACATCTATAATTCCCTCAGTCCAGTTAGTTTACACCACTTTTATAAAATCTTCAGATTATACTCAATCCAAAATTATCTGCATGCAATACTAGAAAACAGTCAAGGTAGTAAGAGCCAAAAGGGAAAAAAACCACAACCAACACAACCAAAAACACCAAAAAAAAAAAACAAAAAAAAAAAAAACCAAAACCAAGCAAACAACAACAAAAACCAAACAAACAAAAAAACCAAACAACAAAACAACCCACACACATACACACACAAAAAAAATTAAAAGAGACACAAAGAAACACAACAAAAAAACCCCAGACAGGTAAGCCATGAAAAATGTTCCCCAAAATGCCACATGTCATGAAATCTATAAATTACACTGTTCAAATAGATGGTTTCCAATATGGTCCAGAGATCAGACCAAATTAGTCCATTCATCCAAACTTCCTGACTTTTGCCAAGTGCTTGGAACATTATGCAGCAACTTTGAAGAGATCAATATTTTTTGTAAAATCCTCATCCTTTCACCACTTACGTGAAACACTAGAACTGACAAATGACCCTGAATTCATTAACAGCTCGGCTTACATTAGAGAATCTTCCTGGCCACATACTCAACAGCCACAAGCTGAACCTTCCCCAAAAACTAACCAAGCAACTACTTTTTCCCCAGATGTTTCCCCTTAGCACAGCTCATACCACAGAGCACTCCAGCTTCAGGGGTTGCTCAGGTGAATGTCTTAGCTTGTTTCTTTTCCTATTTTAAAAACTTTGTTCCCAGAAAAATACACGAGGTATTTTAGGGCTAGTACAAACACCTGACATGTAGAGCACCTGCTGGGAAGGTGACACTTTCGGACAGATTTGGTTATTCCTAGGTAGCTTCACAACACGGGATTTGCTCTCGGTGTATGTTAGGTGCTGATCTGTGAATAAAGTAGAACAGGAGTGTCACCTAGTGGGAAGTTTTCTACCTGCTGCCTCCCTTTTGACACTGCCAACAAACGTGTTAAATAACAGAAAGAAAAATCGGTGTGTTGTTTTTACTTCCTAATGCTCCATATTCCAGTCCATTATACTCCTCTTAAAAGCTGATTTTTTTTCTTTCTCAAAAGCATGCAATATTTCGGAGTAGAACAATATATGCACTACACTTTTCCTTAGATTGTCATTTAATAAATATCTGGTATTTGGTCTTAACTGACACTGAGTTCTATTGCTGTTCTTTTCATTCCATGCCAATATCTAATGCAAGTTCCTCTTCAATATTCTAGTCTACCTCTTCCTCTATTTAATACAATGACACATATTTCCACCTAATATTATTTCTATTTCCTCCTAGGGACTCTAATGACCTTTGAACTGAGCTTCCAAAAGTTGATTCTTTCACTGGTAACAAGGAGTTTATTTTTTGTTCCTCAAGAATGGCACTAGCTCATACATTCAGATCAGGGAGCAAAAATTTATGCTTGTTTAAAAAAAAAAAAAAAGTAAAAGAAAAGAGTACTTATTGCTTTGACTCAGCATAGGTGTGCTGACAGAATGAACTGGAAATAATATTAAAAAATAAAATAAAATTAACTGCACTAGAGGTAGAACAAGAGCTAAACATGTTAAGAAGATCAGGGGGGACGAAGACATGACCCAGTAAAGCCAAACAAGGCCCTGCAAGATCTGCATTAGAAAGGAACAAAAATTCACCTAGCTCAGCTTCATGATTATGCTTTTCCTTTAGAACCATCTTCTTGAGTTCTAAGGTTAGAAAAAGCAAAGAGTAGTAAGTGGGTCACTTAGTTTCCTAATTAACTTTTCAGTGAGCTCTAACAATTTTAAATCTCAAAAATTCTATTTTGTCATTACATAGAACTGACATTTATGTATTCTGGCAGACCTAGACAAGCCATAGAGCAGGCTTTCAAAAGAAAACACTGCTCATCATCATGCAAGTTAACAAGAGCTGGACTAGTGATCTGTCAAGAGACCACAGCAGTGAAATATCACCTGCAGAAGACAGAAATAAAAATGAGCACCCCCTCAGAGCTAAAATGAATAGTGTTATTCATGCTTAGGGCCCCTCTTTGATAAATTTGTGAATCCAAAGTTACACACACCCCTTTTTTCTTTCAACATGCTTAAAACTGTATCCTCTATAAATTACACCCTCCTTGGTTGCCCCAAACTACTCCTCAGAAAATTGTACTTTGTAAACAAATTGCTTTACCTTTGGGCACACTTAGAATGTTACAAGACTTCTTGCTTATTCAGGAGTGAAGCCTCATTTGCCTGTGTAGCAAAGAAAAAAACCAAACAACCAACCAAAGACAAAACAAAAAAACAACAAAACACCACAGCAAAATGTTTTTTATTTGATCTCAGCCAGCACCTGAAAGAAAATGATCAAATGTTTCTTTCACAGTAACATAAGGAAAAACAATGACAGACTATGTATCAGTTTCACTTCATATTTTTACAAAGTAGCTAATTGCAAGGCTGTACCGGGGAGTCCACACTGAGAGATAAACAGGAGTCTCCCCTTGCTTTTCTTTTCACAACCACAAAACCATGATGCCTTATTATCCAGATATGTTGAAACAGAAAAGTTATTTCAATGCTTAGAATTCTGCTTTGCTTCTATAGCAAATATTTCCCTAATATTGCATAGATAGTAAAAGGCAGAAAATCAATATCAAGTTTTACTCAAGTCAAACAGAGGTATACCTGAATAATCCCCTGCAAGATAGCAACAACTTACAGAGCTGCTCCATACTTCCTTATAAACACAGGCAAACACTGCTGGAGTCCACCAGATGGAGTAAAACCTCTGTAACTTTCCAGCAAAAGTAGCTTAAAGCCTATACTTAGCTCACATGAATCATGAGTGAATAAGAGGCTGCTGATCTCTGAATTCAACAAAAATGTAAGAACTTCCATGTACTTTTTTGTCATGAAAGCTGATAAATTTTCAGTGTCTGAGAAACCAAGAGGATATAATGAATCTTAAAGTAGCTTGTAGTAAGAAAATAAATGATATATAGACCTAAAGATTTATTTTGCTGCAAGACTACTGAAACTGATCCTATTCCCTCCTGCTCTTACAAAACAGGACAAACAAATAAACAAAACTTTGTTCTGGGTAGCAACAAAAGTTAATATGCATCATCTGCTATCTGATGGCTGAGTGATATATGTCAAGTGCCTACAGTTTCTGAATGGAAAAAAATGGTTAATGAGCCATGCATTAGTAGGCTACATCAATATTTGGAGATATTCAGTAAGGTAAAATTTTCATATTAGGGTAATTTCTGTTCCCCATCACTTTTTTCTATCAAACACAGCTCAAATACATTAATGAAGTAGCCTTATTGACTACAACTATTTTGTAATGTCAGTGATGCAAGCAAATAATTTTCACAACAGGGAACCTGCCACCATTTGGATCAAGCCATGATGACTTGAATTATTGGCAGAGTAATAAAGATCTCTTCAAGTCATCACATGTTAAGTGTGAAAATCTGGGATTTCCAAAGATACTGTAAATTATCTAATTGAAATTTTGTTTGGGAACACAGCAACAAAAACCTGTAAAGGGTGTATCTGTTCCTCTCTTAGCTTGTTGAAAAGTAAACTCTTTGGTCGTTTTTCACCCCTGAGTCTTTAAGTGAGGAAACTGCTCAGTTCTGGAAATGCTGGACCCATGGTCCGTGCAGCTGCTCGAAAATGGTTCGGCTGGCTCTTGGGTACCTGCAGGGAAGCAGGCAGGGAAGCAGGCAGGGAAGGAGGCAGGAAGGAAGGGAAGCAGGCAGAGAAGCGGGGAAGCAGCAGGAAGGCAGGGAAGCAGGCAGGGAAGGAGGCAGGGAAGCAGGGAAGCAGGCAGGGAAGGAGGCAGGGAAGGAGGCAGGAAGGCAGGGAAGCAGGAAGAGAAGTAGGCAGGGAAGGAGGCAGGGAAGGAGGCAGGGAAGGAGGCAGGGAAGCAGGCAGGGAAGGAGGCAGGGAAGCAGATAGGGAGGCAGGGAAGCAGGCAGGGAAGCAGCAGGAAGGCAGGGAAGCAGGGAAGCAGGCAGGGAAGGAGGCAGGAACAGGTCTGTCTGCTCGATTGCTCATGACTGGTGTCATATGACAAGTCAAAGATGGCTGAAGGGGAGAGCTGCCCAGCAACTGCCGCGGAAGTGAAGGAAGACTTTGAGATTATTGACAAAACCCAGATCCCTGCTGCGGCTGAGCTGAAAAACGAGGAAAAAGAGAAAACGGAGGAAGGGAGGTGGTCTGCTCCCATCCTGTCGCTGGCCAAGAAAGCCTCGGAAAACTTGGCGCTGAGCTATGGCAACGCTCTGAAGTCTGCATCTTTGGTAGGACTCATACCCAAACCAGTCAGCACTGACAGCACAGCAAAAACAAGTATGGTCATGTTTATTTAGTAAACTTGCTTTTATGGTGCACAAATAAGCTTGCTCCGTAAGTGCTGTTGATGAGTGCCAGCCATGCGTGTTTAGGACTTTAGGTTTTTAAAATCCGATGCTGCAACTTTTTATTTAAGCAAAATGATACAAACAACACCGATGTAGAACTGGGCAAAATTTATTAGAATCAGAAGAATCCTAAACTTTTTTATATGTTTGGGAAATTTTGCTTCAGTTCTGTGCTGTAGGTTTTAATTTGATTCGTTTTCTCCCTCTCCCTTAAAAGTTTACCTCAGCAGCAGCTGGACTGGGATCCAGTCCTTTTGTTTTCCTTCTTAGGTGGGTTCAGAGACAGAACCAGGCTCCACTTCTCATAAAGGCTTCTTGTCAGAAAGTGGACAAGTGAACTAAGATACAAATTAGTTATAAATTACTTTTAACTATGCTAAAAAGCCTTCTGTTTATCCACAGCTTGCTTTATGTGACATCAGTATTCACAGAGATCTATGAACAGGTCTCTTAGAATGGAATGTAAAGGTTGAATTCTGATGAAAATCTTTAGTTGAATTCTTATGGAAATTAAATCTCAGTGATAGTGGAAATAAGACTGGTCCAAAGTAGCAGAAATTGGGCCTGGAGTCCTGTACCCCAGGCTCTTGGATAAGTGCTTGATCATTTTGCTAACAGATGGTGACCTTTTTATCTTTATGGTACTAAGTATTCAAGCTGGAGTTCTGTGGGGATGAATTGTGACTGCATGGTGAAGTAAGTTACAGCTGATGGACTTTTTTTTATATATAAAAATTCCTCAGTGTTGCATAGTCAAGAGTTTAAGATTGTCTGTCCAGAAAGACCTAGATTCTTCTCTTTCCCTGCTTCTAGAAGTCTCACACCAAACATCTCACAAATTTGTTTTTTTAAATTCCCATCTTGAACAACTGGGATCTGACCTGTCTAAGGGCAGAATATCCCATTTTCTTCAGTTGTATTTGGAATAATGCTGTGAGCAGATGTAATTTGAAACAACTTACAGTATTTGGTGAAGGGTGGGGAACAAAATGTTCTCTTGCTTGTAATGGAGCTATCACACTTAATGGAACTTTTACCAGCAACTTTCAGATTATTGTAAGGGAATACAACACTACCTTCCCAAATTGTTCAAAGCATTTGGATAATAAATTGATGAATTATATGGAAAATTACATATGAAAAATATGCTCATAACTTAGATATGAAATATGAACAGTCACTAAATCACCTGTTCTACCTATTCTTTATTACCTTTGACCAAGTGCTTTGACCAAGCACTATAAATACAGGTATTTTTAAGAAATAAGCTGAGGCCAGCAAGACCACTTGTGGAAAACTTGCAACTTGTTCCCTACTGCCATGTTTTTCCAGAAGTTTTTGTAACCTCTGCCTGATCATCTCTGTTGATCTTATGTAAACTGTTCAGCACATTGTGCATTCAGTTGGATGTTCAGAAAGGCACATCATAAAACCAGTGTCTCCTGCCTTGAAGAGGAGGCAAGGAGCTACAAATCTGAAGAATACAAATCAAGACAGTCTTTCAGTCTTAAAGACCATGACATGACGAGCTGATAGCTTTTCTCTATGCTTCAGTGGTTTATGATTTTTGTGGTGAATAATTATGGTAAAGATACAAGACAGCGTGACTGCATTCTTTTAATGTTTGTGATCTTTAGCACTTAGCTAACTCAGTTCCTAATCCTTGAGGCTGGGCTTTAATAATGTGTCTAATACTTGCCTATTCCATATGTACCAACTTGCCCAGAGGTCTGCAAAAGATGTGCTTGACTGTGTAAATTTTCACCAGTCTAAAAAATAGTGTTCAAGTGATTATTTAACTTAATACAAACTCTTATTATGTTTAAATTACAGTTCATAAAGAACCTTTTATTCACAGTATTTTAAAATTCAAGAATATAAGTTGGTGTTGCTACTGAAACACCCCAATACCCAAAGAAACTAAGATTTTCTGCTTCGGCAGTCAGTGTATTTCCTGTTCCTGATGTGTAACCTGACAATGTTGACATTTAAAATAGAAAATGTGACAGCCCTTTTAACCTTGTCTCAAGACATCATACTCAGTTTTGAGGCATCCACTGCACTGACTGATACAATTGGATACTGAGGGGACTATGTGCTTTGTAATTAAGAGTTGATTTCCTGTTTTCACTCCTCTAGAGGTGGGGTTTTTTTTCGGTTTTAATCCTAAATTAACATTATGAGCACAAAAAGGAAAATAATGGAAAATTAGTACCCAAAGAGACTTTTGCATGGTGTTAGAAATACTGTTAACAGTCTTGCTTATAACTGACACGGGGACTACCTGTTGGCCTTCTGCAGCTGCTATTACTGCAAGGGGGTATGACCACGTTTGGGCCCTCAGCAGGTGATTTAGGTCACCACGGGTCTGCAATTGGCAGCCTCTGTCAGAGCCTATTGGTGACCGGCGTTAAAAAGCGGTCGCCGGCAGCTTCTTTTTGTCTCGCCCTCCTGCAGGTTTAAAGAAAAGCCTTTGCGGGCTGGGCAGGGAGGAGCAGCGCTGCCTTCCTAGCAGGAAGGCTGAAGGGATACGCTGCCCATGCTCAACCCCCCCACCACAAACTCTTTATAAAATGGCGCCCGGCGCGGAACGGCGCGGTGCGGTGCGCGGGAAGTTTTGCTCTCGCGAGAGTGGCGGCGGGGCGGGGGGATGCGTGTGCCGTTGCTGCGGTAACGCGGGCGGGGCGGGGCGGGGTCTCCTCAGCCGGCGGTGATGGTGCCCGCCCCGCCGCACAGGTACGGGACCCCTGCCGGGGAGGGGACAAATCCTGTCGGGGGGAAGAGGAGGGGTTGTGTCGTGTCCCCCCGCGGGCAAAGGGTGCTGGGGACGGCAGGGCCGGAACAGCGGGGCTCCCCCGCCCCCCCGTGTGGGTTCTTGACGGCGCGTTAGGGAGGGGGGGGGGGTCCCCCAAACCGGGTCCTGCGCCCGGCTCTGCTCCAGCTGTTCAGCCCCGCAAGATGGAGACCCAGGCGGGGCGGCCCCGCTCCTGTCAGTGTTGTCAGGGCTCGGGAGAGCGTTTCTAAAAACAGCGTTACTAAAAACAGCGTTTCTGCCGTGTGTTTGTATGTCTGTCTGTCTGTCTGTGTGTGCCGTGTGTCCCCCTCCCCAGGTGCCCGATACCACAGCATGGAGGAGCGCGCCAACCTCATGAACATGATGAAGCTCAGCATCAAAATTCTCATCCAGTCGGCCCTGAGCCTGGGCCGGACCCTGGACTCTGACTTCCCTCCCTTGCAGCAGTTCTTCGTGGTGCTGGAGCATTGCCTCAAGCACGGGCTGAAAGGTGGGCACCCACTCCCTGGAGCTGCCATGCAGGAGAGGCAGATAAATAGAGTTTATTTATCTCACCGGGCCTCCTGTTCAACTTCTATGTGACTAATATTAAAGTTAATCACATCCACCTTAGGATGCTAATTGCTATTACAGATACAACTGTGTTGTCACCTCCAATACACCCTGTATTTTGTGCCTCCTAAACCATCAGGGTGTTTTAATGCCCCCTTTTCATTCACGTTATAGGGGTTGGTAAGAGAAAGGAAAAATCAGGATAAAATTTGTGATTCGGGAGTTGGAAGGCTGTCACTATTCCTCACAAACTTCTCTGTATACTTCCTTTAGTGAAGAAGACTTTTATTGGACAGAACAAATCGTTTTTCGGTCCTTTGGAGCTAGTGGAAAAACTTTGTCCTGAAGCATCGGATATAGCAACTAGTGTTAAAAATTTGCCAGAGCTGAAGTAAGTTGATTGTTGTGGCTGATGCATTTCACTTATATTGCTGCTAAAGGGAGTCCTTCACATAGCCTTTCCCCTTGCTTAAGGAGATTTAGAAAGAAAAATAGCATATATAGGAGACGTTGGCTTCTCCAAGAGCTGAGGAGGACAAAGATGTTGGATTAAAAAACAACACTTTGAAATGTCTGTAAGCTTGCTAAAATAGCTGTAGAGTCTTCATAGATATTTTCTTTCTTCTTCTTTCTTTTGCTTTTATGGCTTTGTCTAATTTGTGCATGTGCTAGTAGTATTTCATCTGGATAATTCAGGACCATGAAAAGTCTAGGATGTATCCTAGTGCTAGGATGCATCAGTATTTGTGTTATGGTAGTAGCCGAAAATATGTATGTCATTCCAGATTAGGAACATTTTACAATATACTTTCTGTTCACAGAAGCAGTGGAATTTACTCATACACTTCTAGAGAGAACACAATGTAAAGGGAGGATTGATTGAATTGTAAAAATCTAGTTACCAATCCTTTTTTGTTTTACCAAAACGTGTTTTTTTCATTGTAGGACTGCTGTAGGAAGAGGGAGGGCTTGGCTTTATCTTGCACTCATGCAAAAGAAGCTGGCAGATTATCTCAAAGTACTCTTGGACCATAAGCATCTATTAAGGTAACAGTACAGACATGAGTAGATTGTATTCACTGAATCACTGAAACCTTGCATTGCTGGGGGTCATAAGTTGACCAGTTATTAACTGACCAGTTTAACTTTAAACTTTTTCTTGCAGCCTACAGAGGTGCAAATTGTTCACTGTTTTTGCAGGCAGCCTACAGAGAAACCAGTATTTTCTGTGAGAGTTCTGCATCTTCCATCTTGTGCAGTAAATAAGAAAAGAGGGGGAGCTTTATATGGACTACTTCACTATTTATATGATTTCAGTTATGGCAGCATCATTAGAATTGTTATGGTGTGCAGTGATCCTATGTTATATTTCTTCTAGTGAATTTTATGAACCTGATGCATTGATGATGGAGGAGGAAGGAGCAGTCATTGTGGGTCTGCTAGTTGGACTGAATGTGATTGATGCAAACCTTTGCTTGAAAGGAGAAGACTTGGACTCCCAGGTGAAGGTTAAAGCTTAAATAAGGTCAATCTGTATAAGATTCCAGTAGATATAAGCACATCCATAAATACTTTACTGAGATGGATCTGGAATTCTTAAATGGGGTATGCAGCCTGGGTTTGCCATAGTTTACATATGAAGACATTTGAATGGCTAATGATAAATCAAAATTGGATGAACTAAGCTAATGGCAAGAGATACTTTGTCAAGACCAATCTTCTAGGGACAGAAATATATGTTGACATTGTGCTGCCTGTTCTACAAATTATGAACATGGCTAACTATTAATGTATTTATAAGAACTCAAAGAATTGCTTAAATTATATATATCCATAAGATTCTATGTTTGGGTTTAGAAAGTGTGAGTGAGGTTCTTTTTTTTTTCTGGGGGCAAGGGAGGGCAAGAATGTCATGCGTGGAATCTTCTCACGTTTCTCACTTTGAACTGAAAAAAAGTACTTAAGGATCCACCTCCTTAAGTATCAGTTTCTGGAAATACATTCAAAAGTAATAACTGCTAGAAACTGAACATGCTCAGTCTGGTTATTTCAATGTTTTCATGACAAAGAGTAGCTTGTACATTTGCTGGGAAGCAATGGGTATTATCTGACTTTCTGAACTTAAACTTCAGATGTTTAGCATTTTCTAAATATAAAATAATGCCTGCTGCAACACTGAATTGCACTGTGAAGGTGTGTTAATGCCTTCAATATATTTTTCAGGTTGGAGTGATTGATTTTTCCTTGTACCTTAAGGAAACGCAGGACAGTGATGGCAAACAGTATGTTTGGTGAATTATTAATTCTAAATCTTTATATTTTTGTAGAGCAAACCTGTTCTTCTGTGGGAGCACATGAGTGCTAGAGATCTTAAACTCTGTTAATCATCAAAAAAAGATAATCCAAAGTACATTTTGTTAGCTGAACAAAAGTAATAACTTTCAAAGTTTGAGCTCATGGTAGTTTTAACAGCACAGTGTGGTGAGTTTGTGTCTTAACCTGGGACCAAATCAGAAGGACCCAGAATTCTAGGTTGTGTTGTTACTGTGATCTAGCAAGTCACTCACTACCAGATCACTGCTTTTCTTTTAAGCAGTTTCAGAAAGGCTCTCACATAAGTAGACGAATTTGTGGAAGAGATCAGTTGTAAAAGAAAAAACATACTTGAAGGTAAAATGTTAGGTAAATTGCAGACTGCATCACTGTAGTGAATGGGGAGGACTTGATAGTTCTGTGCTTTCTGAACTTCAGAGCACTTTACTGTTCAGCTGCTTCATTTCCCCAGTGCTTCTGGTCTAGCTCAGGCACAAGTATCTTTATAAGAAAAGTTTTCAACTCAGTTTGCAAATCTATGTCAAAAACCATAGTACAAATTAACACTTTAGAATTAAGGAGTTTCTTCTCAATCAATACATTCTGTCTTTTACAACTAGAGATGGAGGGATTACAGCTGTCCTTGACCAGAAGCATTATGTGGAAGAACTTAACCGACATCTAAGGTGGGGTTTTAATCTCCTTTAATGTACAAACACTTGTCCTGTTTAGCCTTTGCAGTATGACTTTGACTGTCTCTGCTGTCAATCTTGTAGATTATTGTCGATAATGAAATGTGTTTTCTTATTATTTCCCAAAATCTTAGTTTTACTTTGTAGTCTTACTCTTCTGATGGCATATGCAATTCAGAAAACAGTAATAGTTGACTTTTAGTGAGACTTATTATTGGTTAACAAAAGATTTTGGAGCTACTTTTTCAAGATGAAATTATTACAAGTGAATCTGGACATTCATTCTTTAGAGGAAGAGTGTACCAAAGTATTTCATTGTGCACAAATATAAGATAGTAAAAATCTGATTGAAGGTAGGATAAATGGCGCTTCTTTGACTGTTTTTATGCTGCTCTTTTTCTTGCTGCAGTTGCACAGTTGCAGATCTTCAGAACAAGATAGACTGTTTAGAAAAGACGAATTCAAAACTCCAGGAAGAGGTTTGTGCCTGGTCTGTTAAATGTTTCTTGTAGTTGTTTTCTATCAGAGGCAAAACTCACTAAGAATACACCTTAGACCTAATATTTGAGTTGATACTAGTGAATGATGTGGGATTGGTAGGACTGGCATGTGGAGGAAGCTCTGTGGAAAGCTTCTACACTTTGTTAGCTGTTAAAAAGCTTTTGGGCACCTATTTATTGGACGGGTTTCCTTAATCAAGTTCTTATCTTGCAGTAGTGTCTCCACCTAAAAGTAATCATACCACTGTAATGAACATGACTTGTCCCTCTTTCCTTCTGCACGTACATGTGTATTTGCCATGACTTAAGCAGAGCTCAGAAAAAGAATCACACTTCAATTAGGAAACCTTTCCTAGGCAGGAACTGGAATAGAACCCAGCAGCACATATGATAATGGGTTTTTTGGTTTTGTTGTGGTGGTAGTTTATGATTTGTTTATATTACAGTGTATGTGAGGTCAGAATATATATCTGTAGTCCAACTTCCAGTACTTTTTGGGGTATCTCCACATGAAAATGCCATAAGGTTCCACCAGTGAATCTCAACCCTGACTTTTTCTTATATGACTTCTGGTTCATACCAGAACGAATACTGCCGATCATAGATCTGTGGTAGATTTTAGCCTTTTACACAAGGTTGTGTTTCTTTACACAGTTAATATTTAAAAATAATTGGTGCAGGCATGAAGCAGAAGTCAACTGAACAAATGTAGTGGGTTTATTAATTTGGGCTGTACTGTGAGTGTGGCTTCAAAAGGGTCAGGCGGCTTCCGGGGAAAATGGAAGTGTCAAAAGGGGAAGTGAGCAGCACACCTGCTACAAAGGCTGAGATGCTAACCTTAGAGTTCTTTGGAATGATGTGTTAATATAATAAATATGTTCTCTTTGTAAACAGCTTGCAGCAGCAACTGACCGAATTGGATCACTTCAGGAAGAGCAGCAGCAGTTAAAACAACAAAATGAATTAATTCGTGAACGGAGTGAAAAAAGTGTAGAGGTGGGCAACCTGTTTAAAGATGATGAGGATTCTTAAAATAAATAATCTCTTTTGATCATCTGTAGTTCGTGCTCTCAAAAGGACTTTGAACTGGAATGCTAAGGAAAGTTTAGCATGTTACTGTGTAGATCACTGCTCTGTTCTATAGTATGCACAGGTGTTAGATTTTGTTGTTCTGTACTACACACTTAAACCTATATTTACAGAAGGGAGAAAGCATCAGAAGTATTAGAATGGTTTATTTTTATTTTCACTGTATTTTTTGGAATGTCAGCTTATTAACATTTACCCACTCATTTATTGTGAAATAATAGGATTTTACTTGAAATAGCATTTAGGAATGCTGAGACACGCCCAAGATCTTAAGGTTTACTTCAAATACATAGCTTTGTGATCTCATGGCTTTTCTGCTGATGTTGTTTTGTAGGTAACAAAAGAGGATACACAAGTGGAATTGGATACTTATAAGCAGTCACGACAGGGTCTTGATGAAATGTACAGTGATGTCTGGAAGCAGCTGAAAGAAGAAAAAAAAATCAGGCTGGTAAGGCAACTTAAAAAAAGATAAAAGATTCTGTCTCTGTTAAGGTAGCATTACAAATACAAGACCTTTGCTGACCCTATCAGTGTTGTAATAGCAGAGACTTAGAACTGTGGCTCTAAGTCAACCCCAACTCCGGCTGCCAGGACAAATGTTTCATTTGACAGGTCCCTAAATTACACACTGAACTCTACACTTTTTTCCAGTAGATCTGCACGCTTCCTCTGGTCTGGAGGGCTGAACTAGCATTTGGTCTTACTGACTGTATGTATTATTTGAGACTGAATGTATTATTTGAGATTGCATCCTCTGTAAAATCAGGCTTTGGTATTATCTCAGGGGTGATACACAGTTTATGTACGGATTGCATGGATTTTGGAAATGCTTATCCCTGACATCTGACTACATAGCATTAACTAGGAAATCTCTTTGTAAGGAACTAGAGAAGGAGTTGGAGCTCCAAATTGGAATGAAGACAGAAATGGAAATTGCAATGAAACTTCTGGAGAAAGATACTCATGAAAAACAAGACACTTTAGTTGCACTTCGCCAACAATTAGAAGAAGTGAAGGCCATTAATTTGCAGATGTTTCACAAGTCCCAGGTATGTACATAGTGCAGAAGAGAAAGAGCAGCTGGACAAAAAATATACTAGTAGGCATTTCTTTGGGGAACTTGTTTCTGCTGATGACATAGGAATTTAACTAGACTGGCCCTCCCATTCCTGGTGCCAGAAATCTAGAGGGGATTTCTCTCAGTTTTTATGGACTGATTTTTTTATTTATTTTTTTTTTTAGCTCCCTGGTTCTGTGCCCACTGAGCACAGTTGTATTAAAATCATAGTAGTAACAATACACATTCTTACACTGTTTGATTTAATCTGGTAATTTAATTCTTCAAGGTTTCTGAAGAAAAGATTTCTGGCTTGTAGCTGACCACATCATGGGTGAAAGCTTATTACCATGAAGTTTTTTTCTGAGCTCTTAAAAAGCTGAAGAATGTCTGCTCTGGTATTATCAGCATTTTGTTTGTACATTCCAGTCAGACCCAGGCATGGCCTGTAACAACTAAACTTTCCTTATCTATGGTCAGCTTTTCATTAAACACCAACACTTTGTGTTTTAGAAAACTCAAATGTATTACCTGGAATATCTATTCACTTATTCCTACAGAACGCAGAGTGTTCATTACAACAGAAAACAGAAGCAATATCCTCATTTGAAGGAAAAACAAATGAGATGATCTCCTCTATGAAACAAATGGAAGAGAGGTAATAATCACAAGCTCAAGAAGTCAACACTGAACCCAGTGAAGTCAGAAAGTTTCCCACTAAAACCTTTACAGGATGACCTTCCATACACCCTTGCAGACATTTGGGCATGTGTGCTGGCATGATGTTCTTTTTATTTCTCGTCCTGATCACCCTCTGCTCTTGCCTGTTCTCTTTTCCCAGACAAACATACCCATAATTGACCCATTTGAAAACCATAGCTCTTTCCATAGGCAAGCTGTTTAAAATCACATCCAGTTTAGTTTAGGAGCGAGTATGCCTCACGCTTTTGGGTTTTGTTTTGGTTTTTTTCTTGCAGAAACAGTTGCTTTCAAAAGTGTTGTCTTTTTCTCCACTGCCATTTTCAGTTCAATCTTTTAATAAGTTCTGTATGGTAAATCTAAAAAAAAAAAAAACAGAATGAGAGGGTGTGAGTAAGCAGCATGTGAATTGACAACTCATGTGCCTGTTCCTTACTCTGTAGATTGCAGCATGCGGAAAAGGCAAAGCAGGCTGCAGAAGAAAGATGCAACAAGATGAAGGAAGAGCTTGCTGGCAGGCTTGACACTTGTAGGCAACAGATGTCCCAGATGGACAGCAAATGGTATTTAATCTAATCAAGTTTTTTCCTTCCCTTCTGCCATTTCATTAAGAAATGCTTTCTTCTTTTGTGCTAAGGTCTAAAGAGGGGTGAGGTTTGAATTATATTGGTTTCAGCAAGCATTGACAGCAGTATGAGAGCACTAGGAAGGCCCAACACTTCTCTGTAGAGAAGAGTTAAAATGATAATTTTGAATTGCTTTTTCCAGCTTTTTTTTTTTTAAACTCTGTGACCTAAAAATGCTAATATAGTTTTTTATGTCTGTTGCCATAACATCCCTGTTCTTTCCTTTCCCAGAACACCACTCTAGCTTTAGTCCTGGTTTGGACAAGGTTTCTTTTGATACCAGAGGTCTCCTTAAGCAGTATAGGATATATTTCTGCTATAAGGTTTTTTAGGGTGAATTATTTTTAAACAGCTCAACTCTGGAAAAGGAGTTAAAATCTGAAAAGGAACAGAGACAAACTTTGCAAAGAGAACTACACCAAGAGAAGGATGCTACGACTCTGCTTAAAACAGAATTGCAACAAATGGAAGGACTGAAAAAGGTACACACAGTGCAAACATGCCCAGTGTTCAGCAGGATTAAAACTGACTTAGAACCAGTGCAGTGTTTGTATCTGTAGTAGAGTATTTCTTCTGTACTACTTTCCTCTGGGTGGTTTCAAACTTGGCTGATATAACACAAGCTTGCACATGAAATGCCAGTACAGGGCTCAGGCAATGAAAACAGCATAGCCAGAGGTATCCCAGGAGGTTTCTCTCTGCCCTGCCTTATCTGCACCAGCATCTGAGACATTTCTCAGAAGCCAAGGTGGGGTAGCTGGGGACAAAAAGCTGATCAGCTGTCCCATCAGGTGGTTTCTCACAGGTGAGATACCCCTGCTAAGGTAGGAAGTGGCAAGTTCAGAGCTTTCAGTCACAGTATGAGGTCTTTCAGTTTTATGTCGTAAGGACACATTTTCCAGCACTGCAAAGAACAGTTTACTTTTTGAGCACAAATATTCTTGTTAACCAGAAGAGGTTTTGCTCCTGTGTGTCAAGCAGTTTAGATTTTGAAGGCACAATTGTACACCAGTATCTGTCTGTGCTTGTGTGTGGGCATAGGAGTGCTGCATTCTAGTTATGCTCAAAGATGTTTAAAGCCTGAAAATCCTCCTCTCTTTCTGGAAAATAATATTAAATTAGTTTATCCTTTGTGCTCTACAAGAATGCCTGAGTAGTTCACCTACATGATTCTAAAAATCAAACCTTAGAAATAGGTGGCCTTGTAAAGGAGCTTGTTCTTGTGAAATTCCTGGGTAGTTTGGGTAGACTTCCAGATCCAGGTTATAAACCAAACCTAGCACAAAAAAAAAAAAAGTCCTTGGTTTTGTTCTTCATTTTTTAGGAACTGAGAAAACTTCAAGATGAGAAACAGCAGTTAGAGAAAGTCTGTGAGGAGCAGGAGCAAGCTCTTCAAGAAATGGGACTTCACCTCAGCCAGTAAGTTTTAGGAGTTGAACTCCTGTAAGTGACTTAACCTGGAGGATGGGGTATCAAACTAATATAAATAATTTTACAATGCATCCAGTTATAAAAATCAATAAACATGAGAATTTTAGGAGACAGATACTATACATGGGAACAGCCATAAAATAAAAGTGAGGAAAGATCCTTGCATGAGTAAGATGGCTGAGATAAGAAACAATACAGTAAATACATAGTTCTTAGACTGGAACTGTACTTTTGCCACATTCTTCTGAATATACTGAAAAGGGGGCAAACCCCAAGGTGACAAAGCTTCCTGGTGCCACTGAGTGGTTCAGAGTTGTAAGAGGGAGCTGGCTGTAGAATTAGATTTTAAATTCAGTGGCTGCACAGTGAAATGGGAGGTAAAATTCAATAAAATTGAGTGCAAAGTCCTGCAGAGGGAATATTTTTTTTTCCAGATCAAAGTTGAAGATGGAAGACATTAAAGAAGTAAATAAAGCACTAAAGGTATTCTGAATCTCACGGATAGTTTGACTAAACGTACGCATTTCATGTAACACCTTCAAATTTCATCATGATCATCCTACTTTAAAAAATGGCTTTTCAAAAGTACCAACAATGCTGGTAAGCTGCCTTTGAATTTTGTTTGATAAATTTGTGTGTACAGTGAGGTTTTTATTATGTTCTAGGGCCATACCTGGCTAAAGGATGATGAAGCAACACACTGCAAGCAATGTGAAAAGGAATTCTCTATCTCAAGAAGGAAGGTATTGTTCAGTGTTTAGTTTTTTTCCTTTTGTCACAGGAAACAAAACTTGTGCTATTGCCCAGTTTGCTAGGGAAGGCTGACACTATTCCAGATTTTGTTGGCATGGTAACTATGTACAGGTCATTTCGTATTTCCCATCCTAAAAATAACGTTCTGCTTTGCCCCTTTCCTTGGTAGGTAACTGTCATGGGCTGTGTTCTCTCCTTGTGTTTCACCTCCCTACCCTCTTGTACCATGTGTGATGAGGACTGGGTGCTCACAGGCCCATGCTCAGGGCCTTTCCCTCAGTGGCAGGGAACTGCTTCTGGGGCCCTGCTCCAGTGTTTGGGACAACTCAGCATGTCTGCACAGGAGCCTGGCAGCCCTGGCACCAGATCTCCCCAGTGCTGAGCTGGCAATCCATGCAGGCTGTGCCAGGGAGCTGCAAAATGGCAGCAGAGCAGCTGCCCCAGCCCCAGCCCTGCTCAGCTCTTGGTAGCAGAGGGAAGCCAGGCTGTGCAGGGATCAGTCCTCTGCACAGGAGGAACCACTGCTAGGAGGGCTGGACCTCCTGGGAAGCAGAGAGTGATGTCAGTGCACTTCCAAAAGCTTTAAGATCTCATTTATCTCCTCAATGATGCTCAGTTTTTAGGCAGATGTGCTTATTCTAACTTTTTGTTTTGTAGCATCACTGCAGAAACTGTGGGGACATCTTCTGCAACACGTGTTCCAGTAATGAACTTGCACTGCCATCCTACCCAAAACCTGTCCGTGTTTGTGATACTTGTCACACTTTACTCCTTCAACGGTGTTCATCTAATTCTTCCTAAGGTTTTCATAACCTTGACTGGACCACTTTAACATTGGAGAAGTAGCCATTATTTTGTTAATTCTGAGTTCCAGGCATTTTCTGTGCAGCAGGCTGTCTGGTCTCTAATATTTCCAGTGTAGGACAGAGCAGTCTAAAATAATTTTTAGGGATTATGCAAGCTAATGTTTCTCCAACTGAAATAAAACTGTTATGTTGACTGTAATTTCCCTTTAAGTTCTGTTTGAAACTAAAATGCAGATTTACTTTTTCTGATTTTTATAGATATTTGTATTAAAATTTGTATATGGCATTTCTAAATTTATTTGATCCATCTGTTCTTTAATGTCTTGTCTACACAGTAACTTCAGTCCCTCTATGTTGTCACTGTAGGTGCTCCTGTGAGTTTCACTGGCTCGTGTACAGTTTTGTATTTGCTCTAAGTACAGAGAAGAAAAGTCAATTTATGAATTGTCTATATAGAAAGAGCTTTATGAGGAGTGTCAATGAATGTGCCTTCAGTTCACTGTGGAGTCAAAAACCTACACCTTGTTGTTCTGAAAGTCGCTGTGACCACAGTGCAGTAGTTACACAATAAAACCTTTTGCAAAAACTGACAGCAAGAGTGAAGTTCTGATTTTTAACAGCTGCCCATCACAAGGCCCAGAAGAGAATGTTCCTGTGCTGCTATGCAGGTTGAGGGCAACTGATCCACCTCCAGAATAACTGACCAGCACACACACACTCAGGGTGTTCTCCCAGAAGGTGCTCAGGTAACTGTTTCCCTATTTTCCCAGGAACATGGGAAGTGACAACTGGCTCTGACAGGCTCTGGGACACAAGAGGGCTGTGGAAGGTGTTGCTGAGCTGTTCTTGATAAAGATGCTTATAGCCTAAGCAAGGCCACTCTGGGGCTCAGGCAGGAGAGGGCAGAAAGCAGCTTGTCACACCAGGTGTCAAGGGAGGGAGGTGACACACACACACATGTATCAGTAACACACCAAAGTGAGCACACCATTGCACACAGGCTGTTCCCTTTCAAAGGCTTCCCTGAGAACAGCTCAAGGCCAGGTGAGATCCCTGTGCAGCCATGGGGCTGTTTAGTTCCCCCCCAGGCCTGCGGGGAGCTCAGCAGGGACAGAGCCCTGTGCTGTGACCCAGGTAATGAAGCAGTTTAACAGCCCACAGACACCAGTGGCTGCAGTACAAAGTGATCAGGATTTAACCCTTTCCGAAGCCCCACTGCTGTAAAAAGTGGTGGGGTTTTCTTCACTGTAAAAAGGGACTTCAAAGGAATGATTACATGGAAAGAGCTAATAAATTCAGTGCAGCAAATGCACGGAAGCTGATGCAGAAGTTTCACTGCTCAGGAATCATAACTAAACTGCTTATAAAACCACATCTTTAAGCATGAGGGTTGACAAGGTGAATTTATTGAAACATGGTTGCACTAAGCTGCAACATTAATGCAGCACACTGGCTCCAAGGAGCCACCTACAAGTTAAGTACAGAATCACCCCTCAGCCCCCCTTTGCCAATCATTAACCCTGGTCACATTGCAGCCTTGTGGCACTTTCAAACCCCCACACCCCCAGCACCCAGAGGTGCTTGTTTTCATCACCACCCTCCCCCGGCTGAGAAATAATTGTCACTTTAACATCATTTAGGTGAGAATGCTTGTTAGGAGCAGTCACAATGCTATGGGCAGGCGCGCATTAGAGTACTACAATCACTGAGGACAGAGGAACACAGTGACACTTCTGCACATGTAACTAACACCACAGAAGTTGGAAGTCAATAAGGAGTGAGTTCCAGTTTTTAAAAGGAAGATTTATTTAACAAGTTTCACTTAGCGCAATACACCTAAAAAGGAAATCACAATACAATGAAAGATTAAATCAAGGCCTCAGAATTTTATACGAACACCAAGACCAAAATCCTAAAGTAGCCGTATTGCGTCTCAACACGTTTCCCCCATTAACTTAAAAAAAAAAAGCTTTAACGTGCCTTACAGGATATTAAAAGAAAGAAACTAGAACTAACATGCCAAATGTTCACTTTGAATTTCAGACACAGCTCCTATATTGTTTCTTTACAAAAAAGCATGTCTCTTTCAACATGTATTCAAAACAGTGTTGGATGTAATATGGTATAAGAGCAACATTTAACGTAATTCAAACAGCTTTAACCTAAATACGCTTACTGCTTAAATACACTCCTACAACAAAACTAACTTGAGAAACGCTCAAAATTGTTTAACAGTTATAGTCTTTACTCAACTTGGTTATTACATCCTAGATGAAAGTTCATTTCTGTATGTTCAAAAATACTGAACCTGAAAGGTTTTTAAAATAACAATCCTGAATTCACTTACAGTAAAGCATAAATCACAAGCTTGTATTGCAAAACTGTTAAACTTAAGTTTTTTGTTTTTTTGTTTTTTAAAAAAAGATTTGACCAAAAGTCAGCGATTGGTTACATTCCCCAGCCACCACTCATGTTGGACATGTTGGACATGCCGCCCATGCCGTTCACTCCCATGGAGGCGCGGTTCCCGCTGCTGTAATAACTGCTGTTCATGGCGCCCTGGCTCCCGGGGTCTGAGGGGGAAAACCGACAGCGGGTTCACAGCTGGCTCAGGCCGACTCGTAGCAGCATTCCCCCAACGCCTGTCCTTGCTGGGCCACCGCGTAAACACCATCTACTGTGCCCAATACTGCAAAGTGTCAGTTTACAGCGCCGTACCCAAAAAGAAGTTCAGTGATTGTTCAAATCAAAGAGACAGGTCTGTCCTGCCCCCCTTTTCTGAAGCCTCTGCTTGGTCACTGTTCAGTGGCAGTGACGAGCACCCAGCCTCCCACACGCCTTCCCCACTTTGTACTTAAGGTAGTTAAAACTAGGTTTGTCTCCAGCTTCTGTACAAAGCAGTGCAAGCTCGGAGACTGGCATTTCCTCCCCCTTTCAGAATAAATCTCCCACATTTTCCCCCTCAGCTCCAAGTTCCCACTTTAAAACCCTTCCCCCCCCCTCCATCCCCCCCCCATTTTCCATTAGTTTTAATATTTACAACAGTCAAGTCTTAAAACTTTCAGGGCTTATGTTGCCCGTCTGTACCACAGCCCTTCAACAGGGGCAAAGAGTACCGTAAGGCATGCTAAACCAGCCACCCCTCACCCACCTAAAAATGGTGAAGAAATGCTCTTACCATATCCACTCATGCTGCTTTGGCCACCATATCCTCCTCCATAACCCCCACTCAATTGCTGGCTAGCTGGACCACCATAACTGGATTGGCTTCCTTTTAAGTTAAGGATAAAAACATTCAGAACTTGCCTGTCAAGCTCTGCTCATGATCAACAAACCCACCCCTCACCTAACCAACAGCCCTCATACTCTGGCACTAGCTGGCTCTCACCCAAGATTCCTTCCCTAATCTATCACCCAGGCAAGCTCAAAGCCCACAGGTTTCTAAAGCCATTCCTATAACTGAGGGGGGAAACCAAGGCTTTTAGAATTACACTCATCACTTGCAACTGTCAAACATTTGCTATAAAGGGTTTGTTTTTAGTTTCTATAGATCAAGCTGCTATTCTATATAATCAGCACCTTTGACAGACTTAAGCTTGGCTCCAAGTGACCTGACACAGGACTGCTGCCCATGGCAGTACCCATCCCTCTGCCCACCCATTAACTGGAGTTACTCATTTGCAGACAAGTCCCCAGAGAGACTAATGGCTGCTCCAAACTGGATGTACACCCCAGCAGTGCTCTAAGAGACCTCTACCTAAGCTTCCACTGCTCTTCACCTCATCACTAGGCTATATTCCCAACAAGAACTTTTCCATAGGTAAATTATCACCATTAGACTTCAAACATTTCATAATAAACTGCTCCTTCTATGGTGTTTTTATCTACATACATCCCACCACCCTCAAGAAATCCCCTCCAAACCAACCTCCACCATAATCTCCAAGAAACCAGGCAAGTCGGGTATCAAGAAGGGTATCTGCTTTACATACACAACAGCAAAAGGTCATTTAGACTTGTGTTGCAAACACACATTTTTAGATCCTTAAGCAACTTTGCAACTTGCTAGAGCAATTCAGTTTCTCCAAATACCAAACAGATTTTCTCCCACCACCAAGATCAGGCTTGAATGGCATATCACATGCAACAGATACACCCTCCATCACCAGACTATGTTCTGGTCTCCAAAAAAAGGGGACTGGGGGGAGAGGGAAAAAATGGACAGGCATCACCTGCTTCACTGCCACACCATCACACTCCCAGGAATCACTCACCCCATCACACACACACACCCTCCCCACATTCAGCACTACAGCTTATTCAACCTATTAATTGTTCAAAGGTATTCCCAAGAAGTTTATATACCTGCCAATGTGCTAGTGTTCCAATCTTGGACTACCCCTTCCGATTCCTTGACTGTGTGATTAAGACAGAATGATGAATTTCAGTTTTTATGCCAGGCATAGAATAAGCAGGAGCTGTATAAAATTATCCAGCTTCGTTAAATAGCAAGTGCTTGCTTAGAAGTGCAGTTACTGCTACACATACCCATTGCTCCCATCATTTGACTGCCATAGGCACCACCAGTTCCTCCTGCTGTAGAATTCAAGAAGAGTTCTACGTATCTGTGTTCTGGAAGAAGAAAATTTGAAAATGAGAGCATTTCACACCAGACCCACGCTCAGTTTGCCTCACTGCAAGTAAGGCTGCAACAAAACCTCTGGCATTCCAGGTACAGCAAATGCACTACACTGCAGTGCTGTTCTTTCTCTCTAAAGCCACGTATCCAACAGTCATACTTACGCATATTTGCTTTGTCTTTGGACATGGCAGCCACTGCATCCTCATGAGTAGCAAATTCAACGTCTGCCTCCCCAGTTACTCTGCCATCTGGTCCAATTTCAATGTGTACTCTTACAGGGTTCAGAGGTGAGAAGAACTACATGCGAAACAGTCACAGAGATTAAAACGCACCAATGCAACAGCTCGGTTCTACAGCAAGCCCCTTTCTCTAACAGGACACTCGTTAGCTGTTGTGCAGCTGACATGTCCAGCAGCCATCACAGGCTCTCAGAGCCATGCACTCAGGGGATGGGCAGATCTGGAACTCACGTTATAGATGTCATTCTCCGTGGCTCTGTAAGGCAGACCTCTCATGTGGACGCAGTGGCCAGTCGTGCTCTGGAAGGTGGACGTCCCGTCGCCGTATCTGTGGTCCGACATTCCTGCAGAGAAAAGAGTCCATTCTAGGTCTTTCAGATGTATTTTAGTTTCTTTTGACACGTGTCGAAAGGTCAGTTACTATTCCTATTAGAGCAATCTTACCTCTTCCAAATCTATCAGAACCAAAACCATAGCCATCATTATACCCATTGTAGTCATCATAACCTCCATAACCTATAAATAGATTGGACAACATGTTCATTTCAACCACAGAGAGATCCAAATATACATGAACACACTGCAGACAGCTACTATTAGAAAGCTCAGATTCTTCTAGAAGAAATAAAGCCAAGGCCATATACAAACCAGCAATTACAAATCAGAGAAGACAATACCAGGTCCAAGTGTTGCTGCTTCTCAGTTAAGCAGCTCCCTCTTGGACATCATATACTTACCTCCTCCGTAAGCTCCACGCCTCATTCTTTCCAAGCTACTTCCTCTACCAAGACTGTTATATCCCCGTGTAAGACCGGGTCTGTCGTAAGGACCGGGTCTCTGCATGGCCAGGAGCTTGCGTGGAGGGTCGTAGTGAGTGCGCACTTCTGCTCGACTGCTCTTGAAGATCTCAATGTACCTAGAAGTGTTTCCACAGGAAGAAGTCAGTCTTCAGTTCCTTCCCCAAAGACCTCACAACTTCAGATTAAACAAGCCACTTAGTCATAGCCTCAAAACTGGCAGGGTTTTTTTAAGCCAGGTTTCTTTACATTATGTAGGCAATGACATATTATTTAAGTTCTACGTTACTTTCAAATCAGTGTATTTTCAAGAAATTACAGCTACTGAAGGGTTTACATGCTCCTCATACTTCAGAGTATCCCAACCTTAAGGGTGGGGGAGCAATATTGATTCCCCACCCTCCTCCCCCCAGTTTCAAGTGTTAGTCAAAAAACAAAAAGGAGGGACTGAGGTCCGCTCAACTCAGCACTTGTGGGAGTGTAAACAGAGGGTTAAAAACCTGATCTCCACCAAGATTTTAACCCACCAGGATGCTACAAAAAGTTCTGCATGTACTTGTGAACCCAGCCTACGCTTCAGTGATTTAGCGCAGGCAAGAAGTGCATGCTTCAATGAAAAATAGTCACAAGTAAAATAGAAAAAAAAAACCAAAAAAAAAAAAAAACAAAAAAAACCACCTCTGTGACAATTTCTTGAAAGCTATGCTTATTACATTGAAGATTAATACAGTAAGAAAATTTGTTACATTTCAACTTATAAAACAAGTTTAGAAAGTTATCACATTTTCTTATGGTAATAAGAGTACTGTGCATGTCTTTAGAGCTAAAGGCAGAATTGGTGCTATTTAAGAAGTTAAAGCCATAGTCTCTCAACTTTGTTGCTCTCAAGCTATCAGTTTTGCACTCCTCCAGCATTATTAGGTTTCCAAAGCAGACTTTAAACTTAGACCAATTTAATCTTCTATTTTGGGTCAATCACAACAGTCTGTGCCATACATGTTAGCAGTACCTTTACTCGTTACAGAGTTACAGACCAAAATACTATTTCTATTCAGAAGTTAACACTTTCAGAAGAGAGAATATGGATTTAATTGTTTACCATAAGAAAAGTGACATAGCCAACCAACCATCCATCCCCACCTGTGCCCTATTCTTTCCTTGTGTTTCTTTAGAGCCTTTTCAGCTATTTCCTGTGAAGCAAACTGCACGAAGGCCTCCCCCGTACTCCTCCCCTGGAAGTCCACCGGCAATGTTATCCCATTTGGCACGATTTCCAACCCTTCAACCCAAGGACAAATAACCCCAGTAGGGGGGCAATATTAACATCACAAGCCCAGTCATGAGTTTTTCTTAAAGCTTTATATACACCAGAATTTCAACACTTGTAAGTGAATGGTATGTTGATTCCAGAACACCAGAAGAAAAAGCATGTCAACAGAAAGATCCACGATCACATACCATTCAGTTAACCTTCTTAACCCACCCTGCAGAGCACAGAAAATTGTGTTCCAAGTGTCAGGGACAACTCCTCAGATAAAGCATCTAGTACAGGGTGCATTAAGAAGTTCACGTATTACAAACCTCTTCAATTCTGTGAAAGTATTCAAGATGAACTTGTAATTGCAATTTGAACAATGCAAATCAGACAGCTTTATATGCAGTGTATTTTTACTAGGAATCACTCAGGTAAACTTTAGTCTTATGTAAACATTGGGTTTGAGCATTAATTTTTTTAACTTTAGAAGTGCTTAAGTAAGAAAAAATCATGAAGTAATTTCAGAAATATTAGTTTCTGAACAGAAGAGGCACATTTTGTACATTAAGCACATTAACAGTTTTTAAAGCTTGAATCAACCATGTAAGAAACAAGTTAAAATGCACATGCTTGCTCTTGTTCACAACATATCAATTAAAAAAAAAAAAAAAAAAACAAGTTCTGAAGTTGTAAAATTGGAAGTATTTCTACTGTATTTTAAAGTAAAACAGTAAGCTCAATTACACCTTGTTATGGCAAAATATTCCAAGCTGATTTTAACACTTGCATTTAGAAATCTACTACTATGTTAAATCCTAGATAAAACAGATTTGGTTCTTAGGCATTTGTAATAGTATTCCAGTTCCTAAAATATGCAACAGCTGCAAAAAAAGTGAGAATGAGTCAACACAAAACAGTATCTCTTCATCCACAAAAATTGCAAGCTATACAACATCAAGGGGCTTTTTTTGCCCCCTAGGCAGGGGAATGGGGAGAGGAGAAATCTGTACTTGGGTAGAGTTCAGCAGGCTGTTCATGTTGGGATTTTCTGGTTTGTTTTTTTTTGTGGTGGCAGTGTTTTTGGGTTTTTTTTCTCCTGGAATCTTGTTTTATGCTAGTTCTACACATATAAAACATCACAGGCACAATGCATGCCCATCCTCAGATCCTGCTCCTTGTGCTGAGCCCAGCAGTAAGCATGTTCTACATCCTTCACTGCACAGGGTGAAGCAGCCAGGACTGTGGATGGCAATATGCTCCAACTCAATTATTCACTTTTAATTTAGATAGCAAAACACTCATTTTCTGCTGTCCTCCTTACTTGGAACAGCATATCCCACTACGTGTAAATTTAAGCAGGTTTTTTGGAGTTTCCTCAACTATTTAATGACCAAGTACTTCAGGAACTGATGTCTCAAACCCAGGTAACTAATGAAGAAATGCCTTTTTTTAATACCTATTAGTATCCTGTTGGAGGTACTGCTGGGCAATCCATGGCGAGTTGTTGTGGTTTTTTAGCATAGACCAGTAGTGCTACAGCTACAACTTTTACCTCACATACCTGAAAAAAACTGTACAATTTCTTCTTTACTACAGCCAAATGGGAGTCCTCTAAGACGTACAAAACCATCATTAGCCGTATCAGGGCTGTTGGGACCAGTATGCTTCAGAACCCAATCCATTTCAACGTTGTTTGACTTGAAAACTGTAAAAGGCACTCAGAATTAATGCATTCCGGAATACACAAGGGTTTTAAAAAGTAATTTGCCTTGAAATTAGTCAGCTTAGGATATACAAGCCCATTTGTCCTTTCACGTGCATTTTAAAAAGAGACAAACGTAATTAACCAAAACCCCAAACACACATTTAATCAGTTACTAGATGAACTGAGTCAAACCTTCAACGTATCTGTGTCCCATTGTCTCTCTGTCTTTTTTCAGCGCCAATTTCACATCCTCCTCTGATTCAAGTTCAGCAAATGCTTCTCCACTTGGTCTGCCCTCCCTGGTGTAGATGAAACGGATGCCCAAAGCGCCATTCAGAATTTTGCAATCTGAAAATGAAACAGAAGGGACAGATTTAATTACTACAGGAACACGGTGACTTTACAAGTTTCAGATATGCTAAAAGGTAAAAACTAACAACTACTGAGTCACATTAAGAAGCCAAAACCTGTGGTATTCTTCTTACAACTTTTACACTGAACAATAAACTAAAGGACTAACTAAGCTCAAATTACCCTGTAAGTCTGAAAAGTAGCAAAATATGGAGGTGCCTCGTGCTGCCACTCAAGAGGGACCTGGACAGACTAGAGAGCTGGGCAGGGAGAAACTTAATATCAAGGGCAAGTCTAGAGTCCTGCATCTGGGAAAGAACAACCCCAGGCACCAGTATGGCTGTGGACTGAGCTGTTAGAGGAGAGCAGCACAGGTGAAAGAGACCTGGGGGTGCTGGCAGATGGAAGGATGACCATGAGCCAACAATGTGCCTTTGTGGCCAAGAAGACCAATGGCATCCTGGGGTGCATGAGAAAGGGGGTGGCTGTAGGCCAAGAGAGGTTCTCCTCCCCCTCTACTCTGCCCTGGTAAGTCCACATCTGGAATGTTGTGTCCAGTTCAGGGCCCCTCAGTTCAAGAAGGGCAGGGAACTACTTGAAAAGAGTCCAGCGCAGAGCAACCAAGATGATGGAGTGGAACATCTCCCTTGTGAGGAAAGGATGAGGGATCTGGGCCTCTTCAGCTTGCAGAAGAGGAGAATGAGGGGTGACCTCATCAATGTTTACAAACACGTAAGGGGCAAGTGCCAGGAGGACACAGTAAATATTTTCTAAGGGGTGACTAACAATAGGACAAGGGGCAATGGTTATACACTGGAGCACAGGCAGTTCCATGTAAATATTAGGCAGAATTTTTTCACTGTGAGGGTGACAGAGCACTGGAACAGGCTGTCCATGGAGGTTCTTGTGTATCCTTCCCTGCAGACATTCAAAGCCCACTTGGACATGTTCCTGTGCAGGGGTTGGACTAGGTTATCTTTTGAGATCCCTTCCCTCCTAACTTTCTAGATTCTGTGAATTTAAATTGTATATAACAAAGTTCTTCTGACTCGGGACAAGTGACATGTGCTACCTGCTGACATAAACTTTCTCATCAGCACAGAAAGTAGTAACAATCAGTGCAAGAATAATGAACTAAATCAAAACAAAGCCAAATGTGCTGAATTCCTGAAGAAGCCTTAAAATCTCCAGTCATTAAAGAATGTATTTAGCACCACGACTTATTAAAAGACATTAAGCTGGGGGAATGATATGACACAGTAAGTACTTAATGCAATTGAGCCTAGTAGGGCAGCACCAAAAACTGTATTGATCTAGTTTAACCTGAAACATTGATTTTGACATTAAGTTTGAAATGGAAGTTTGTGTCTTCTGGTTGTTAATGAAGCTAAGGAAGTTGTAGTTATCCCAGCCTGTTTAAGCTCCTTTTGTCTAGTTTCTGTCAGCACAAGCCTACCTTTCCACGCTGCATCTTAGCTGAGACACTTGTTGCATTATAAGCTCCACTTGCTAGTCAAGTGCCTCAGCCATAGCGTACCCACACACACAAGGAACCCAGCATTAACAACACACCCAATTCCGCAGCAGTTCTACTTACCAGAAAAAAACCTCTGCACTTCCTCAGTGGAGCAGGACCAAGGCAGCCCCCTGACTTTCACCACATATCCCTCACTGCTCTCCGTGTTGAGCATCACATTGGGGGTGAGACTCTGCTCCGTCTCAGCTTCTGTGGTTGCTGGAGAAGACCAAAGCAAGCCCTTTGAGACGCCGCACAACACGGCCGCCACCCGCACCCCCTCAGAGCGCCCGGCGGCCCCCTCGGCCTGTGCCTGCCTGCCCGCCCGCCCCCGAGCCTCCTCTACCTCGGACCGCTGCCCGCCTCACACACACGGAGCCGCTCCCGGCCCGCCCCCCGGCCCGCGCCCAGCCCCATCCCCGCACGCACACATGGTGGGGCTCCGCGGTGGTTCTAGGGCTCCGAGCCTGATCCGCTGTCCGGAGAGCGCCTAGTCCCAGTCAGGCGGCAGCGAGCGGGCGAGCCTGTGGCGAGAGCGCGCTAGGAAATGGCGGCGGGTACTTCCCGCTTCCGCTGGGCCGGCCCTTCCGCCGCACAAAGAACCCCGGCCCCACACACCGCCTTGGTGGGCCCGACGACTGGCAGTCCCCACCGACGCGCCCAGCACCCGTGGCCGGCAGCGTGTGGCCAGCTTTCGCCGTAAAGCTCGGTCCGCCCGGACACCGTGCGGGATGCGGCGTGGCGGCGGGGAAAGGTGCGGGGCGCCTGCGCGAGGCCCCGGCGGGCTCCAGCCCCGCCCCCGCGCATGCTCTGTAGTACGGCCGCCCGACTCGCTCCCGCCAGGTTGCGCATGCGTCCTCGCTAATCTATGGCCCACCGCACCTCCCCCCCCCACTCTCCTCCTCCCGCCCTCTGCGCATGCGTCCCCTGCTTGCCCCGCTCAACAAAGCCGCGGCGCCGGCTCCCGCGTTCAGGGCGGGGCGGCTCTGCCCGCACTCGCCTCTCTTCACGCCGCCCGTGGCCCGCGTCCCTCCCGCCCTCCCGCCCGGGGCCGCCGGTGTGCGCGGAGAGAGAGGGGGGGGAGCGGTTCCCGGTACCGATACTCGCCCCCCCCCACACCAGCACGGAGAGTGAGTGAGTGAGGAGTGTGGCGGGACAAGGAGAAGCGCGGGAACTGGCACTTACCAGCTTCAAATGCTGAGGCTACCCCACGTGAAACAATCTGCTCGCTTCGGTCACTGAAGCCTGGTGTGTTTGTAGGAGATGGGGAAAGAAGAGACATGGGTCACAATTATGATAAAATTAAGGAAAATATAACTCCCTCCCGTCTCCTCCAAACACACCAGACCTAGCTAGATTTCACCCTGAATCTCATTATTACACAGAAAGTTGCAGAGGAGAAACTGTGGCCACACAGCCTTGGATATTTGCACCCATAAACCCCACCATCTGAGAATTTGTCATCTCCTTTCATGACTTTGGAAAGAACAAGTTTCTACTTGCTGTAGAACCCATGGCAGGAGTTATGAAACTCGGTGAAGCCCCAGGCACTTTGACACAGGAATTGTGGAGCCAAAAAGCATTACCAAACCCTTCACCCATGCGTGGTTCCTTGTCAGGAACTACCAACACTGACAATTTGCATGGCCCCAGCCCTTACATAACTGCAAAGTTTTGTTTAACAGACCAATCCGGACCACTACCTCCCCCCAAAAGCTAGAAACTTTTAGAATTAAAAAAAAAACCAAACAACTCGTTTAATGCAAATCAGATGAGTGAGTTCCGTTTTACGGAACTTCCTGAACAAAGCAACCCTGGCTTGATTTCACTTTTTTCACCCATTTCAAACGCCCTGAAGACAACGGCTGGCAGGGCGGGAGCAGCAGAGGGAGCTCTCCCTCCGCACCCCTCCGCATCCCGCCGCGGCGGGGGAGGGGGCAGCGCCTCCGCCTCCTCCCGGGCTGGCGGGAAGCATCCAGCCCGCCCCCCGCCTGGCGGGAGACTTAAAGTGAGCTGGAGCAGCCGGGAGCTCCGTGTCTTCCCGCTCGGCGCCATGTCCACCCCTGCCAAGCGGCACTGCCACAGCCTCGCCGGTTCCCTCGATTCCAGCTTCCAGAAACGCCTCAGGAAGATTTCCATCGAGGGGAACATCGGTGAGCACGGCGGCGGGGAATGGAATAGGGACCGGGGGTAGGGGGGAGAAGGCAGAAAAGCGCCCGGAGGGGGCTGAGGAGATGCTTTAGGAGAGGAGCGGCTTCTTGCCCCCCACCTCTACGGGAAGATGGGATCTCAATGAGGGAGACGGGGGATTCGCTCCCGGCGATAGTCAGAAACTGAGGCCATCGCCCGGGGTAGGTGACCCCACCGCCTTGCCCGGGGCCCAGATATCCCTGTTGGCGGCTAACCGCTTCTGCGTGTGCTTTCAGAGAACAAACACCCCCTTCCTCCCAGGGCTCACCGGAGCCCCTCCGCCCGCTCGCGGGGCCGTTCCTAACTCCCTGCCTGCTCCGGGACCGGGCTCGGTACCGAGGGTCTCGCCCTGGCAGCGCGAAGCCTCCTTCGGCTCCCCCGGACCCGAACTCCTCCGCCGCTCGCCCCACCCGCAGGCGCCAGCTCGCTCCGCGCACGCGCAGCAGCGTTCCCTCCGCGCCACAGCGCCGCGCATGCGCGGCAGCCCCTCCCCGAACAATGCCGCGCGAGGCCCCGCCCCCCGCCTCACTCAGCTCCTGAAATGGCGGCACAGCCTCCGCCACCCTCCTGCTTTATCGCCGGCTCGGCCTTCTGGCGCCGGAGATAAATATTAAGAGTTGTTTTCTCCGAAGCTGCCCCAGCAGGCAGCCCCACCTGCCCTTTCCCAACGCCCAGCTCTGCTCGCAGCACCCCAAAGCCTGTCCGGGGTCCCGCGCACCTCTAACCCTGCCTCACAACTGGATCGGTCAATCCAGCCGAATCCACACGCTCTGAACCTTTTCCCATCTTGTTCAGCTGCAGGGAAATCAACATTTGTCAGGCTACTAGAGCAACACAGTGATGAGTGGGAGATCATCCCGGAACCCATCGCCAAGTGGTGCAACATCCAAACAGTCGAGGATGAATGTGAGGTGGGTGTGCTGAATTTGGAAAGCTCCAGGAGTAGGGAAGGGGCACAAGAAATGCAGTGATTGGCCAGGGAGCCATCCCAAAAATTCAGCTATAAGGAGTCTGCAGCATCCAGCAATCCTCACCATCACATCAGCTGACACAACTGTAAATGCTATTTAGATAGATCTGGAATGTATGTTACAAACAACAACCCCTCCTCCACAGGAATCACATTAAAGCCTAGAAGTCTAATAAACAACCTATTTTAGAGATCTCATGAAGACTACATTCAGATGAGAAATAAGCCCCTATTCCCATGCTTAAGCATTTCCTGGAAAACAAAAAAACCCAAAATATTCAAAGCCATAAATCTTGCTTCAACATAAGACTTCTGGAGTGATATATAAAAAACAAAACAAAGAAAAAAAATCCTGCAGATGTGCCAGGACTAAATTTTCTCTTTTGTCCCCTAGGAGCTTTCAACATCTCAGAAGAGTGGAGGAAATCTACTTCAAATGCTTTATGATAAACCCTCAAGATGGGCTTACACATTTCAGACTTATGCTTGCTTAAGTAGAGTAAGAGCACAGTTAAAACCTCTCTCAGCCAAGCTACAGGAAGCAGAACATCCAGTGCAATTTTTTGAGAGATCTGTGTACAGTGACAGGTAATTATTCTCAAAACACAAGATTAAAAATTCCAGCCCCTTATGCTTAAAGACAGGGAGCTGGAGAAACACTTCTGGTAAAACTATGTGAGGAACAGGTCTGATTCAGAAGTAAAAGTTGGGTGGTATTGAGAGTACTGTACAGATAAAAGTGAACAGATGTTCTTTCAGTACCATGATTCTGATTTTAACAAAAAGTGATTTATAGTTAACTTAATCTCATGCCAAGAATGACCACTGCCTTTCATTGCAGATACATATTTGCATCTAACCTGTTTGAGTCTGGAAACATTAATGAAACAGAGTGGGCTATTTACCAGGACTGGCACACATGGCTTTTGAATCAATTTGAATCAGATATAGAACTGGATGGCATGATCTACCTAAGAACCACACCTCAGGTATGTTCACAATTTTTAGATCCAACTTTTGTTTCCAGGAGCTTAAGAGGTTTATACTTCAGTGACTAACACTGAATTAGCTCCCATCCACCCTAAATGTAATGGGAATTATGAATTCAGGTTTCATTCAGAGACCAGATTAAATACTCTGACTTCTGAGCTACAATACTTATGACAGAATTGTCACAGTTGGGAAAGGCCTCTAAGATGTCAAATGCAAATGCTACCCTTGCCAATACCTACCACTCCCAGTAAGGATCCAAAGCTGGAAGTGAACTCCTGAATAAAGGTGGACTTCCCTTGCCATACAGTCATGAACTGAAGATTGTATTTTAGTGGATCAAGTTTGGTTTTTAAAAAGAAAAGTTACTAGATTTTACATATATTTAGCCAAGCATTTTAAATTAATATGTGCTGATGTCTATAACTAGTGCTATTAAAGGACTAGTTGAGCTATTTAGCAGATTGAGCCTTCAAAACACTACTAGTGACCAGGGGTTTTTTTTCTCCTTCAGAAATGCATGGAAAGGCTACAAATGAGGGGAAGACAAGAAGAGCAAGGAATTGAACTTGAGTATTTGGAAAATCTACACTACAAACATGAAGCCTGGCTTCATGAAAGGACTATGAGGTATGAATCTTATTTTCTGCAGCAAGTTTAAACTTGGAGGCAACTATCCTTCCTACCGTATGTTCAAGATGATAAGGGATAAAACTAAAGTTTAAGACAGCTTCACACAGAGTTGGAAGGAATTATCTTTATATGCACTCTAGGTTTCTTGGCACAAAGATGATTATGCTACGTTACATGCAGCGAGGTGGTCGTTTTGTCAGGGAAAAAATATTGCCAACAGATGGAACTTCATCTAATTTAAAGCCTTTGCTAAGCATTGGCTTCAACTGGGAAGTTACATGTAACTCCAGCAAGGATATGAATTTTGTTAACTGGAAGTACACAGAACAGGACAGAGCTGAAATAGTGTTCAGTGGCCAATCACATAAGTTACCTAATAAGCAGCTTCCAATTCTGAGTAAGAGAGGGCAAGGTCCCAACTACCTTTCAACCTGGATGACTGCAAGGTTTATACATTAATCTTTCCTTCAAAATAAACAATACTCAAAAGCATTTGGCAGGCACTGTTAAGACACGAGAAACTAGTGAGCAGCTAAGTGATTTCTGCATACCTTCCTTCCATCTTCCTTAACTATTCCTAGCTTTCCTGTCTAAAAAAATCTGTAAATGTGAAAGCAAAGTCTGGATTTTTCTCCTACAAGAGCCTGAAATATTTGAGTACTGCTCTACTGAATGGGAAGCATAACAATTCCAGGAAAAGTATATTATCAGTCACATCTACGTTCCTAGGTTTCATTTAAGATTACCTAAATGCTTAGCACATAGAAGGCACTGCATATTGAAGATCTTGTTTAGAATTTGTACAAATTTGTACAATGTTTACATTGTATACTCTTTCAAAGCTTGTGAGCAAGCATTTCCTGTATTTTTCATAGGAACACTGAAGTCTGTTAACAAAGTGTTCAGTACAGTTCCTGTATTTTAGAAACACTTCTCACACACAGAAAGAAAACCTACTGTTGCCATTTACTCCTAACCTGTAGTAAAAAAGGTATTGCTTATCTCCAGGCCATTTTAAATACCAGTCTTACGGCCTGTTAAAGAGGTCATCACCATGAAAGGAAGCTTTAAAACTGCATCTTAGTAAATGGATTAGCAGTTTACTGGGAAGGGGTGGGTGAGACAGAAGACAAGTGGTAATTTAAAAAAAAAAGTTCCTCATCAAAATCACATTGCTAGTTCATTGATTCTGTACCAAATATAATGATGCAAAGAAATCCAAGGTAAGAAGCATAAACTCTCCCTTACATGTACAAAAGAAAGACAGCTATTATTGTACTCGTACAATAAAAACAATTATGAAAGGCCAGATTTGGGAAATAAATTACAGCTATAGTGACATAATATTGTACTGGGTTATACAAGAGCAATTAAGGACAGACTTGACTTGGGCTTTATATTAATATCATGGGCATCAGCATTAACATCGCAGGCTCGTGTGGTAATCTGTGTAATTCTGCACCCTCAGGATAGTCTGGAAAGCAACTGGAGATCAGGATTGTTTTATACATAGTAATTTGTACCAGTTTTACTGCCATTTTGTTCTTTCATCTAACAGAGTTGATTTTGAGAACCTTAAAGAAATTCCCATTCTAGTTCTGGATGTCAGTGAAGATTTTAAGAATGATAAGATTAAACAGGAGTACTTGATCAGTAAGGTAAGTATTAAATAACATTTCCTCACATCTGCTTTCCTTCTGCAGCAATACCTTTATTACCACTATACATGCTTAAAAATTGTGATGAAATGCTTGCTGGGGCTCCTACAACTAGATTTCTTCACACATTTCAGAAACTAAACCCCTCATCCTCACAGTTCAAGGGAAAACTAGGCACTAACTGCAGCAGATGCAAGTACACCACAGAGTTGCCAGACTACTCTGCCAAGTCTGCACTGCCACACTGCTCATGAAATAGTTCACAGGATTCTGTAGTCCAATTCATGGCAGCCATGATGTCTTCAGAAAAACCATTGTCAGCTCAGTGCTGTTCATGCCCCCTCATGTTCTAGGGATCTTTGCTTTTCCTGGACAGAGCACAACACATCCAACAAATACAGAGTTCTAAATGCATGAAGTGACACTAGCTGGGAGGGAAAGTCAACCTGAGGAAACAAGGTGATAAATAGTTTTTTTGAGTCAAAATGGTGTTTGCCAATTACAAGGGAAGTCAAGACTTAGGAAACTGCCAACATTTCTCCATTTGGAGAAATTTTCTCCACTAAGTGCACAGAAAAAAACAAAAAAACCCAAACTTCCTTAAAGACACAAGGCTCCAACCCTCCAAGCAGAGCTATAACATTATGGGGGCACAAACCAAGACTACTGTAAATTGGAAAGATGTGCCCTCTCAAATCTTGTTCTAGGTTATCAATAGGAGCAACTGCTTCAAGCCATACCTGATTCCCCCAACTAAATGTATCTTTATAAATGGGGAACTGAGCAGAGTGTTCAGTTGTGGAGATTCATGTTTAGTTAAATCCTTACAGAAGCCAGAAATTAACAGCTTAGATACACAAACCAGGCTACACTCATACATGCTATCTTTTAACTTTCCCCACTTCAAATACATCTTCCCATGGTGTCTTTACTCAACTCCCTTCACCACTCAGCACATGGAACAATCAGCTCTGTTGTTATGAAGAAGTTCTATACGGATCTTTGGCTTCATTTTTCAGAAAACTTCATACAAAGGAGCTTGCTAATGAAGCAACATCCTGCAAAACATCCCAGAAGCTACCTTTCATAAGTACTAGTTTTAAGGAATTAAGTTACTCGAGAATAACTTGCAAATATTGGGTTCACAACCTTCTGCTATACCTAGCATTATTTCAAGTGGTAATTTATATGTAGGGTAAGAACAACCCCTACAGCACAGCAACAAGCCATTTGTTTCCCAAGAAAGAAAAAAAAGCCTGGTGATTTAGCTTCTCTTTGACCGTATCAAACATATGCTTTTTGTTTTCACAGGTTAAATCTTTCCTGACTTCTTAAGAAGATGAAAATTAACATGAATTGACAAATCCCTTAATTTCAAGAGTTAAACCTAACAATGTGTGTTCCTGGACAATATTAACTAAGCCTGTATAGCTTTCTAAGGCAAGACTGAAATGCAAAATATGGTTTGGATTAGTTGGTTTGGGGCTTTTTTTGTTTTTTTGCTTTTCTCACCTGTATGGGTTTTGATATAATAAAGTTAAACTGAACGACTATGGGGTTCTTTGGTAACTTTGTGTATATCTCAGCTATTTAATAAAGACTTTAAAATAGTACTTGACTAGCAACTGACTTTACTGACTTAGTAGTTAACCGGTTATCAGCAGCTGACAACCCAGTACACAGCGATAGCAGGCGCTGAGGCCGGGTTGTTTTGCAGAAAGATTTCAGCATTTTAAGACCAAGACTGTTATGGCGTCCAGAAACCTTTACTTTCAACTTCTGCTTTATTGAATGGCTGTTATCACAGGATTTATGCGACTTAATTTGGACAGTAGTGCAGTCGCAAGGGTTACACCTGCAATAAACTGTAATTTAATCGTACCTTGTTTACGGCCTCCCCCCGCCCCTCCCTCCGGTACCAGCAGGCAGCGGGCGCCGAGATAGCCGGCCGGCCCGCAGGCCCAGCGCTGCTCCCCGCCGCCGGGCGCAGCCCCCGCCTCGGGCCCCGCAGCCCCCGCAGCGCCAGGGCCGACACCACGCAGGCGGCGGGGGGGGAGGGGAGCTGCGCATGCGGCCCCGCCGCGAGGCCGCCACCCGTCCGGGCCGGGCCACCGCCACCAGGGCCGCTACCGCCACCAGGGCCGCCCTTCCCCGGAACCGCGACCCCATCGCGGCCCAGACAGAGGGGAGGTCAGCGCCTCCGGGGCCCCGGAACGGGTGGGCCCGGCCGGCCGCCCCTCCCCCACCCGCAGCGGCCTGGCCGTACCGCCCCACCCCCACCTCCCCCACGTTTCCCTCCTCACCGCCGCCCCACCCCCAGCCCTCCCGCGCCGCCGCCTCCGGGCCTTACCCAAACCGGGGATCTCGCCCTCGGTCTCCTCGGTGTGGCAAGGATCCATCTTGGCCGCGCCTTCCCCGCAGAGGCCGGGAGAAGACAAAGCTCAACGGGAGCGCTCGGGCGCTGCGCAAACGGAAACAAAAGCTCAGCGGCCGCCGAAAGGACGCTCCGGCGGATGCAGATCGAGGCTTTTCGGGACGTTTTTCCCCCGTTCTCGGAGGGATGAGGCGCGATAGAAGCCACCGGCCTGTCCGGGCCCGACCCGCCTGCTCGCTCCTTCTGCGCAGCCCCTCCGCCCCTATAAATAGCCGCGGGCCGCGCTACGCAGCGCCCTGACGTCACGCGCCGCCCGCCCCTGCTCCCTCACGGGCCGCCAGCCAATGGCAGCGCGACAAATTGAACCAGCCAGTGACGTCACGCGGCCACGCGGGGGGAGCGCTGAGCGGGAGGGGGGGGGGGGGGAGCAGTGGCTGGGGGAAGGGGGGGAGGGGGGGTGCGTGAGGAGCGCGGTCCCCTCAGGGCCGGGGGTGCCCCGGAACCACCGGGGGTGTGCGGCGAATCCCTGTGCTCCCCCCGCTGCCCGCACACCGGGACGGGCTCCCCCCCCCCCCCTGCTCCCGGTCCCGCCTCGCCTGTTTTTCTACCCAAACATGGCGGCGGCTTTGTCCCTCCCCGCCCGCCGCGCTGATCGCTCGCCCTCCCCGCCTCTCCCCCCTCCTCCCACCCTCGGCACCTCTCCTCACAGCGGGCTGCAGCCGCGGAGCGATCCGGCGGCCAGCTGGGATCGGCGGCTCCGCGCACTGCAGCAGCGCCCGCCGTCGTCAGGTGGGCTGGGCTCCGCCTCCCGCCGCGGAGGGGGGGGACACGGCGGGGAGCGGGCTGGGCGGGCCGGTCCCGTGGGGAAGGGGCCGGGGGCCGCTCCGCTGGGAGGCTTGGGAGGGGTTAGGCCGCGCTGCCAGCCCCGGAGGAGGCGGCGGGGGAAGGAGCGAAGGGCAGCGGGAGGCTGGGTGAGGAGCTGGCGGCTCGGCAGGCCGAGGCCTGGGCTGCCCGGGGGGGCCTCCCCTGGCTGGGCTGGCACCGTTCGGGTGACGCCGTTTGCAGCCCCTGGCGCGGAAATGCAAACAATGTGGATAGTAACGGCTGGGGCTGAAAACCTGCCAGCCCCGAGCGTTCCGGATCGTGCCTTCAGAGTGACTGACTGACTGACTGACCGACTGTTTGTTTGTTTGTTTGTTTGGGCTGAGATGCTCGCAGGTTTCTGGATCTCAGGACGACTGGAGATCTCCGGGTGGCCCGGCGACAAGAATCATAGAATCATAGAATTGGCTGGGTTGGAAGGGACCTCAGAGATCATCATGTCCAACCCTTGACCCACTGCTGCAGTTCCCAGCCCATGGCACTGAGTGCCACATCCAGGCTCTTTTTAAATATCTCCAGGGACGGAGAATCCACTGCTTCCCTGGGCAGCCCATTCCAATGTCTGATCACCCTCTCCGTGAAGAAATTCTTTCTAATATTCAACCTAAACTTCCCCTGGCCACACTCAGGCATAGGCTCCGCACCCTGCAGTCCCTTGGCCCTACAGCTAACCAGACCAGTCCCCTCTGCAAAATACCCTTACGATGAACCATTAGCTAAGACAATTTTAAATTAAAACAGCTGTAAGGGAGCCAGTGCGATGGAACAGATAAGTGGTGACCTTAGGACTGAGGAGGTGTGGCATCTCCTCACAGCTTTAGTGGGAAGCGAATCCATTGCTAATCCTTATTGAAGCCTTTGCCTTTCTAACAGTGAGTTACTGATAATTTTTGTCTTTTATTTCATATTAATAACCGTAGGCCAGGGTACATTTACTACGTATCATTTTATTAGTCTGATCCGTCTTTTTAGTCCCTATTACAGCATTTGAATAATGAGAGAAAATGAATTCTCTATTTTTCACACATTATGTCATGCATTTAAGTCAAGTGACTCAGTGTCTTTGAAGTTGCTGATTTCTTGCTATCTAATTTTCAGTCATAAATAAAGCCTGGTTCACTCAAAATGTTCCTCGTGTGTTTATTGTAGTGAAACATCATTCTGACACACGTTTTCTCTTCAGAGTTCTCAGGAAATTCAAAGCATCCTGTGTTCACACCAGGAAGTTGTTTTGCTACATGCGAATCCGTCCAGTGTTAGGAGAAAGGTCATATGACTTTCTTGCAAATTTGTAACTGCTACTAAGTGTAGGCAAAATACTTGCCTGCCTTGTAACTTGAAACATCCAACAGGAAGCTGGGTACAGCCACTTCCAGGGGAAGAATGTGACTTAAGACAGGCAAAAGGATAAATAGTTATAAGAAGAGCTATAGTTAGCCAAAGCAGATGGGGTATTTAAAAGATTAAAATAACAATTGAAGTGGAGTTATTGTTATCAGCAATTGTTATCCCTTTTCCATAGAGGCCAGCTCTGGTAAGTGCTATTGCAAGTAAAGGTAGTCAACACACTTGCAAAGAGTAAGATAGAGGATAAAAATATTGTTGGAAATGTCTGATGCTGGATTTTATGAGGTTTCTTGAGCAAGGAAACAACTATGTATGTATTCTACACACACAAACTTCCTGGTCTTGCTTCCGTGATTTCAAGATCTCAAACCTCATCGGTTTATCTGCCTTCTTTGTTTCGTGGTGTCAGCTTGACACCTGTAACTTTCTCTCCAGCAGACACAGCTGAACAGTATGGTGTCTGACAGAAACTCAGGCTGCAGCTTCAGGTACTTGTTTTTCTATAAAAGGTCTTTGTTCTACCCCAGAATTTCACTGTCCAAGTAACAATAGTGAAAATCTGTAGCTCTGCTCCAAGAGTTTTAGAGGCATCTAAACATGTGTGGAGGCACTTCACCCGTCTGGAAGTGATGCAGATGCTGATCTCCGGGTAGGTTTTGGACATACAATTGCAATGCAAAAAAATAATTACCAATAGCTGTTTTATGGGTCAGCATTTGCCATTTCAGGGAGAACACTGATCAGAGTTTAAATGTCTGCTCTGAAAAGATGACAGAACTCATTATCTATCAGCCTGACCCCATCCCTGTATGTGCCTTCCCTTTCTTGCTTTTCTAGCTAGATGCTACTTGTTTGTTCTTCTGCCTCCATCATAAGCTTCATCCCTCAGGTCTCAGATACGTGTACTGCATGTTCCTTGTGTTTCCATAATCACGTATAACTCAGGATCTTACAGGTAACCTGCAAACCTGATTAACTCAACAAATACTGCTAGCAGCTGAGTTGCTTCATCGTCTGAGGTCTGAAAACCAGGGAATGTGTGGAAGTCTTTTACTACCAATGCTTTGTAGGTTTCTCTGTATGTGTGACCTCCAGTCAAAAGCCCTAGAATTCAATAATAACCTTTCTGTTGCTACCCATAGCTTTAGAAACAGCCTCTGGCTGTGATGCTGTGACAAATACCAGGTAAAGAATGCTATTAAATATGAATGATGTGTGTACCACATTATTAGATGACATGGCTACATACATCATCTGCTAATGCTGCCAATTTGCAGCTTTGCTAATGCAGCCTCCCTCTTGCTTTTGCTTTGGGCAATTTAAGAGGCTTTTTGGCTATACTTCACCTTTATTTCCTTCCTTTTTACATTTTTGTCTTTATTCGATACTATGAAAATGGTGGTGTGCAGCAGGTGGTGTGCCCAGGAGCTCATGTTCCCCAGCTTTCCTAATCTGTAGTTCATTGAGATGCCAAGCTGGTCTGGAAACCAAGTGGAGACAGAGGTTGATAGTCACAGCTTTAGTGTAAAGCAGATATCCAAGTCCCTCCTTCTCTCTAAGGCCACTGCTGCACTGTCTGAATCTATCACCTTTCCCATTCCCTTCCCCATCTTACCCACAGCTTATGCCCACCATCCTTTGTCACTGCTCAAGGAGAAGGATTGCTTCTGTTCTGCTCCCTCAGTGATGACATCCTGGGAGCTGACTTGTTTGATGCTTTTCTGATCATTAGTGTAACTGACACCTGTTACCATCAGGTTTGCAGCAATATAATTATGGCAGTTGGCAAAATATCTTCTGATCTTTATGGATACAGCTAGCCCCTTGCTGTGAATGCCATTACAGCAGTAGAAGAGGTGTCTTCTCCCATCCTACTAATCTGCATCTTTTGCCTGATTGAATGGGGTGGGCATGAGTCAGCTCTGAGCCAGAAGCCATCTGGCTGTCCAGTGCTGTGCTGAGCTCATCAGGTTCTTCACTCAGGTTTCTTCACTCAGGCAGAACATTTACAGCTCTTTGGCAGTTCAGCCTTGCAGAAGCCAGGAGGCAGATGGGCAAGTGTCCATTTGCATCCGTTTCAAGGAGCCTCGTCCACATTTTGTTATTCCCTCCCAGAAGGAGAATGAGCTGTAAAGCTCAAAGTACTGGGGGGTGACTGAACCCAGTCTGAGAACTGAGTTCCTGGATCAGGACAGATAACACACCGCCTGACCTCTTGTTTTTGCAGCCACCCATGTTCATGAAATGGAGCCTATTTTAGCCACTCACCAAGAGCAGGCTCAGGAGCAGTGACTGCACCAGCTTTCTGATTTCATTCCTGCTGACATGGTGATGCCTGACTTCCACCCTTTGCAGGTAAAGTTGTCTTAGCTGTCTGGCATGACCCAGCTTTCTCTTGTCAAGTATTGCAATGTCAAAGCAACGCAGCTGATGTGCGTGCTGCTGGCACAGATCCTCTTTTATTCTTTCACTCCAGTAGTGCTCTGAATCTTTCTGAATGCTGACTGTACTTTTGCTCTTCCTACCTAACTTTCACCTTCAGTTCTTAGACACTAAAAATCCTTGGAGAGAGAGGCACAGCATCAGGGAGAGCTAGGATGGGGCACACACTCTCTTAACCTACCATAGCAAAAGGCTGTGTTTTCCTGTGCAGGGAGGGCATTCACAAAAGGGGACATTAAGCCCTGTCTGCCTTCTGTGTACTGTGGCTCTAACCTTCACCAGGGGAAAGATGAAGTCTTGGTGCTTTTTTAGTGTTTACAAGTGATAACTACTGGGAAATGTAGAACTGATGAGGATGAGGCAAATTGTAACCTTAGACTGTGGATTTTCACAGTTTCCTGTCTTGATCTGTTAACATACAAAGCAACAAATAGCTTTGTTGCTTCAATTTTATCCCACCATCAAAACCAGGAATGGTTTTTACTGTGTAGAGCCATGGCCTGTGGTAATGTAAAGTGAGTATCTGCCTGAAGACCAGGGTCAGGTCTCACAGACCTCTGGAACACCCTGCACTTCCATCCCCGGCTGTGTCTGTTCTCCAGCAGTGCAGTGTTCAACCCAAACACCATGTTCTTAAAACAAGTATGACACACGTCAGCCAGAGCCACTCTTTTCACCCCAGTCCATCTCTGTCTCTCCAGTGAGGGTTCTCCTCTTGTACCAACAGCCTCCTTGAGCAAAGCACTCCTTCCTCTGATATTGCTTTGTTATGCACCTTGTGGTTCTGTATCCATCTGTTTACGTGAATCAAGAGGGTTCTGGGTCTTACACTGTTCTCCTCAGTTTTGGCACTGATGGATACATCATTCAAAATGGCTGAAGCACTGTAATGTGTACAGTGAGGCCTCTGCAGACTCAGGATGTAAACTGGGTCACTACCACAGTTATGTCAATTACACAACTCCAGTGAGAATGCCTTTCTTTTCCCTTGCCCTTCAAGTCACTTGAATGTAAACAAGTGAAAGTAAGACAAGAGGGAGAGGGGAAAGGAAAATGTCTCACAGTACTGATCTGGAGACTTGCATCCTAGCAGCTCCAGCTCACTGGTTCCCCAGAGCTCTGATCGTGGAACTGCTGGAGAAATAAAGACCCATTGAGAAGCCTGGCTCCAAATTAGCATTTGAATTCCCTTGTAGTCTGTTGTCAGATGGGCAGGAGGTGGGTGCTAGTCTTAGACTCTCAATACTGATACACAAAGGTGGCTTTAAAAGGTCCTTATTTTTCTCAGGGAAAGAAATGCATTGCACGAACTATGAACACTGTGTTTTGCTTTGGGTTTTTTTTATTCTTTTCCTTTTTTTCTTTTTGTTTTTTTTTTTTTCTTTTTCTTTTTTTCCCTCTTCCCTCTCTCCCTTTTGTTTCATTGCCTTTCTCAGATCAGGCTGAGCTGTAGATAGACATGTCTGGGCATTGTTAGCCCAGTCTGACCTACTTCTTTCCCTCCTCTTGGCCCCAAGTTACAGATTCTGGTGCTATGGAAACCTGGGTGACATGCCATTGCCACAAAGCCAGGGCCACCAGCTGTAGCCTCTTCTCCCAGCCCCCTGGGCCCTTCCCCTCCCAAACACATCCTCAAAGAAAGTTACCCGGGCTGCTTCCTAGGGAAATTCCAGGGTCAGTCCCACCAAGCCATGTTCCATGCTCTGTAGGGACTGGATTGCTCTTCCTCAGGACTGGGTGTGTAGGTGGGAATTTTCCCCTGGTCCCAGGGCACAGCGTTTTAGTGCTGTGTAAGCCCGGTGGTGTCTGCACACCAGACCTGTCTGTGCACCAATCCTGCGTGGACCTTCACACGATGGCAAGGACACACGGGCATCTTCGAAGTTTTCAAGATAAAAACAAGCTACAGACTTCTGCAACTCCCTACAAAAGCTTGACATAGGAACCTGGCTAGGGTGGGGACAGGCACGCTGGGTGTCCCTGCAGCAGAGGACAGTTTAATTGTCACTCATTTGCTGGCGTGGGAACAAGCTCCATCAGGGACGGGAACTTGTTTACAAACCCTGCGTTTCTTGCGATAAAAAAATTCTCGCTGGTTCTGCAGGTTTCCTTTTCTCTCTGTTGGCTTAGCTACACCCCAGCTGGCTGCTTTGCCTGGGAGCAAGCGGCTGGATTTCAATTTGCTTCCAACTATCTCATGCCAAACTTTCCCCTCCCCATTGCTGACACTGAACAGGCAGCCGCAGGGAGGGAGGAATCATAGAATCATAGAATTGTCTGGGTTGGAAGGGACCTCAGAGATCATCATGTCCAACCCTTGGCCCACTGCTGCAGTTCCCAGCCCATGGCACTGAGTGCCACATCCAGGCTCTTTTTAAATATCTCCAGGGACGGAGAATCCACTACTTCCCTGGGCAGCCCATTCCAATGTCTGATCACCCTCTCCGTAAAGAAATTCTTTCTAATATTCAACCTAAACTTCCCCTGGCACAACTTAAGTCCATGCCCTCTTGTCTTGTTGAAAGTTGCCTGGGAAAAGAGCCCAACCCCCCCTGGCTCCAGCCTCCTTTCAGGGAGTTGTAGAGAGCGATGAGGTCTCCCCTGAGCCTCCTCTTCTCCAGGCTGAACACCCCCAGCTCCCTCAGCCTCTCCTCACAGGACTTGTGCTGGATCCCTTCACCAGCCTGGTTGCCCTCCTTTGGACCTGCTCCAGGACCTCAATCTCCTTCCTGAACTGAGGGGCCCAGAACTGGACACAGGACTCGAGCTGTGGCCTCACCAGGGCTGAGTACAGGGGCAGAATCCCTTCCCTGGACCTGCTGGCCACGCTGTTCCTGATCCAGGCCAGGATGCCTGTAGGAAGCAGGAAGGAGGACGGGAATCCACAAAGCTCTTACAAGACGCCCTTGTGCCTGTTGTAAGCCCATCCGTGAGGCTCCGGGACTTCCCCACGCCAATAATCTTCATACCACAGCCTGTGTCTGTTCAGATGAAACCTGAAGTAGGTTTGTGCAGGGGTGCTGCCTGTTGTAGCAGCCCTGGGCACCCCTGGGGGTGCAGTGACCCCCATGCCTCTGGCACAGCTCCGGGAGCACCCGGCAGCCGCTCCCCCGAACATCCCCGTCCCTGGAGCCCGGAGGCCTCATCCGTGTGGTACCGGCGCCCTCTCCCGATGGGAGCTGGAGCCGGGCCGGGCCGGAGCCAGGGCCCCGGGAGGTTCCAAAGCAAAGCCCGGAGCTCTGCTTTCGCCTCCAGCTGAGGGAGGGTCCCGGCCCCCAGCTCTCCCCGCATCAGCTGAGCAGCAGAAAAACCAGAGCAGACATCCCCATCGTGAGCTGGCTTCGTGGGTCAGCCCACGGTCGGGTTGCCGTTCAACTCGTCACTCCGGCTGGATGGGGACCCCGGAGAGAGTCCCCTTGGGCTGTATCCCCCCGGCACACATCCTGCCAGCCCAAACCTGGCAGCTCAGCATCTCTGCAGGAGGTGCCGGAGGGCAAAGTGGTTTCATGAAGCATTTTGAATCGGGAAAATCTTAAATACGCCGACTGCGTCGTGGAACCGTGGTCCGGTGCAAAGAGATTTTCTTTGACGACAGTGAGGAAGTAGCAGAGTCATGATCCCTGAGTTTAGGGGGGGAGCTTTCCTTCTGCTAGAGGCACCTGAAAAGACCCCTCTGGGATCTGTTCAAAGGGCCAGATGTGTTGGGCAGGTTTTCCATGGCTGTGCTGCACCAGGAGTTTAATGGTCTGTGCATCCAGGGGGAGAAGCCTCTTGCTACAGCCTCGCTGCTGAATCATTAATTTCCCTCCTCTGACTCATTCTGCAGCCCTGTCACACATAGAGCTGAGACAAGGAGTGCTGAGGTGGGTAGCGAGTGGCTCTGGGCTGATACAGCAGGGGTAGAAAACTGGATGCAGGGTAAAAGGTGGAGGTTGTGCCTGGAGAACCGGTGAGCAGCAGCCTGGGCGAACCTGAGACAGCAGGGTTTTGACATAAAGCACCAGAAGCTGGAGCTGGTCCTTCTGTACAAACCCTCTGGGAGGTGACTGGTCATGCTGGCAAAAAGTTGAGGATGGAGAATAAACTTAAGGAGATGGTGGGATGTGTTAAAATATAAAGGCCAAATAAAATCTCATTGGGGCAGATGTCACATCTCTTCCTCCCTAGCTTTGCTAAGATACAGCCAGAGTTAAATTACACACAACTGTTTCCAAAGCAATTTACCAAAGCTGCCAGAAAAAAAAAAAAAAAAAAAAAAAAAAGGTTTTTTGTTGTTGTTTATCTTGCTGTGACACACTGGGGTTCCTGGGAGGACCAGGTCTTGCTGCAGTGAAACTTTGCAGAGACAAGTGCTATACAGTTATTTTTCTTTGGATTTAAGCTTACCCCTGCAGTGTCTGCCAACTTTACCACAGCAGCACAACTCCAAGGCAGGAGAGCCTAAAAGGGAAATTAACTGGGGGCTTTGCTTGATAAGCCAATTTAAAATGCAAGGAAAGAAATGAAACAATGTGCAAAATTAATCTCTTCAAACCTCCCTCTCCCCCCTCCCCCCCCCCCCCTTCCTTTTGTTCTTACTGTCTAGATGTACAAACTGCTTGGGAAAGGAGGGAAGGATGGCAGGCTTTAAAATGTGGTTAGACTGGCAGCATGTTAATGCAGTTATTTTTGCTCTCCGGGTTTGGCATGAAGTTCCCCTGTGATGATGGCACAGAGCACTGCTGCTCTTTTCTGAGCTGTGTCACTACCCTGAGCAGAACGATGTCTAAAACCATCAGCACTGTGAACACTGGGCTCCCATGAGAATCCAACTCTTCCTGCCACAGGCAGGCCAAGACCAGAGGGGCACCTGAGGCCAGACAAACCACCCCACAGGGATCACTCTTTGTTGCTGAGCAGCTCAGCTCCCAAAAATGCAGCTTCTTCCCACTCAGAGCTCTCCTCCAGCAGGATGCAGGGTCACAGGCTGCATCGCACTGCACAGAGTGGAAACTGAGGCAGATGCCTTGCTCCAAACACCCATGGTTTTGTTTACTGCTAATTGCAGACCCACAAGGAGACACCTAGCACAGCAACATTTGTGCCTTTTTATTTGTGTATATTATTGCTCAGCAGCATTTGAAGTTATAAATGTGGTGGTGGTCATAAGTTTGCACAGGCTGATTTAAAATATGACCCAGAGGCAATGGCTAATGACCATCATGAGGGCACTAACAGACTTCACATGTTGGCTGCTCCTGTTCATTCCCCAACTCTTTTGTTATGCCTTAGCCCACATCTGGTTTCAAACAAATACCTTTCTTAGGTGTTGGCCTTTAAAAACTGTCATGAACCCACGTTTAGTGCCTGGGCTGAAAGCAGAGCTGCTGGAGGAAGGGGAACACATGGCAGTTCCCTCTGTCAGCTGACTGAGAAGTTCAGGTTGAGATAAGTTTGCTTTTATGTGTCCATTTTTTCTAACCTTCTCCTTGTTTTGGAGCAATTTTTTTTTCCACATTAGTCACGAGGGAGTTGGCAGATAGGGAGCACTTGGCACAAAGAATGCTGCAGAGGAAAAACACCTCCCAAAATGCTCAGCAGTTCATGCTGGTGCTGGGCAACAGGGAGGGAGGTGTTAAAAAGTCAGGTGAGGGTGGATTTGTTGATTGTGCTGTGGTAGGTACAGCCAGTCTGTTACTCCGGACAGGAGGGAACAGGACTCGAAGGAGAGGACAACAGTGAGGGACAAGGGAGCAGGTCACACCGGGAGAAGCTGGAGGATGTTCAGCCCCACATAATGAGAGAGGAAGAAATGCAAGATGCCCAGAGCTGATGTTGCAATGAGACTCCAGAGAACTCCACTGCTGACGTATATTGGGACAAGCCTGAAGGGAGAGAAGGATCCTGCTGAGATGAAGCACTGCTGCTCTCACCTGGGAATGGTCCCTTTCTCCCTGGAGAAGCGGGATGGAAAGGCAGCCCTTGGCTGTCCCCTGTCCCTTGTGTGGGGTCCTGTGTCTGGCTCCCATCTTGAGGGAACACACATTCACCCCTAAGGGCTCGGGGCAGCTCCAGCCTTGCCCTATATCTGTGTCTCTGGCCCCAGCCCTGTACCCATGCCTGTGTTTTGCCCACTCAGCACCAAGGCTGAGGCATGCAGGGACCCCAAAGTAGCCAAAAGGGAGCCCTGAGCATCCCTGAAGCACATTATGTCCTCAAATGCAAACACCCAGGGGTTACCATGTATTCCATGCTGGCAGAGGCATTTACCTTTCCAAGGATGATTCCTTGTATCCCATGAAGTAGCAGTAACGGGAGCAGATATAGAGCAGACCCAAGGCTGCAGCCAGACCTGCGGTTGAGAGAGATCACAGTGACCATCTCCAAGGGTTTTTTAGAGTTACTTTGAGCCAAGCAGGTAGCCCAAAGTGAAGGAATAGGGGCTCTGGGTCCTCTGGCTCTATCCTCCCATCAGTGACAGAATTTCTTGTTTGGAAGGTGAGCAGGACTTGAGGACTGAGACAGCACTTTGGGGGACAGATCCAGTGACAAACCAGGTAATGGGTGGTTCTCACCTTGATGGAAGAAGAGTCCAGCTTGCCACAGAACTGCCAGAAAAAGGGGAAAATACTCAGAGGAATTCACCCTGGCAAGAAAGAGGAGGGTTATAAACAAGGGGAAGGAGGAATATCTTCCTTTATTGCTTCCCCTATCAGTTTCCAGAGGCTTTTGCTTTTTAGAGTTGATTTCACCATAAAATAATCCAGGCTTGCACCTTCCCTTGCAGTTCCTGCCCCACCTTTGTTCAAAGGAATCAAACCGTGCAAGGAACAGAGCCTCTAGGGCACAAGAAATTAAGTAAAACATGTCCAAATCAGACTGTACACAGAAAGGTTCCCTGAACCACCCCCACTGCCCCTCCCTGAGTGGTTCCCTCTGTTCCCTCCAACTCTGATGGAGTAGCAGTATTAAACACCAGTCAGGCAGGCTGGCAGCAAAGTCTGGTGTTTTTTGGTTTTTTTTTTCAAAATGATTGGAAATGGAAGTGCTGAGGTACTAACAGGCTGACTCCTGTTCTTACCTCTGCTGTCAGAGTGGCTCCAAAGAATGTTTATCAACATGGTGATAGGCGGTTTATATATATAAATATATATAAATATAAATAAATATATAAAATATATTTATAAGTATAAATAAAATATAAATATAAATATAAATATAAATATAAATATAAATATAAATAAATATAATATTTAAATTTATGCAGTAAAAGCCCCAAAGCTTCACGGAAGGTTTGCTCCATCTTAAGCAGGTACAGCCAGAGCAGCTTGCACTTCATGCAGGAGTGGGAGGGAGCACTTAGCTGTTTGGGTTGTTTGTCCATCATGCCCTGACCACCTAAAGGCAAAGTAGTACCACCAAGAGATGCTGGATAAGGCTGAGTCTAGGCTGGCAAAAGAACAGAGAAGGGGGTGGCTGGGGGGATCCTGCTCCTTCTGCCAGTTTGTTTGGTTTTTTTTTAATGGTCCACTACAGCAAAAGTGGAAACTTTCTCCCTCTCTGCTTCCCTCCCCATCACAGCCCTAGCACAGAAGTCACAGCAGGGATGTTGGATTGTGGCTGCCTCCGTACCAGCCTGAGCAGAGGTGTCTCTGGTACTTTGTCCTTCCCAGCAAGTGGGGTTCAGAGAAGGGCTGAAGCTGCCTGAGGCTTTGACAATGCTTGGCTAAAAATAGCCTAAGACTCAGGCTCACACAATTATGTCTGTATCAGCCCTACATTCCACACTAGAGATTTCTGATTGCTATCAGCAATGGCTGGTGTGTTTAGGACTTACTAGCCAACAGTCTCAGTGCTCACTCCAAAGCCTATAAAATTAACCCCAAGGGAGGTGAATAACTGCTGAATGACAGTCCTGAAGAATAAATGGCAAAGCAGGGGATACAAAGCATGCCATTAGACATGAGATCTGCAAAGCATCTTGTAAGAGGAGGTTCTTACTGTGCTCGAAAGACCCTCTCAAATTCAGGTGGGCCTGAGACCTTTGGTGGAGAAATGCCAAACATCCTCCTGGCATAGATCACCTGGAGAAAGAAGTAGGCTGCAGGAAAAGAGAAGAAAGTAGCAGTTGTTGGTCCTCTGGCTGGGCATGGTGGGAACAGAATACTGCCAGGTGTCAGGGGAAAAGTTCTGTGCTCTCCTTCTAACCTTGCACCCCCTGCAGAGCAGAGAAAGCTGGAGAAAAATCCCAGATTGTTTCAGACTAGGAAAAGGGATGACCTGGTGTAACAGTGAAGTGAGGAGTATGTGCATACCACCAACAAATACCTGCTTTCCCTCTCGCCTAATTAACAGAGCCTCAATCATCTACAGATATTTTTACAGAGTTCAGATACTTTGTTACTGCCAGTTTTAAGGTTTTTTTAATCTTTATTTTTTTCCCCCTTTTAAATCCTGAGTAAGGAGGAAACTCATGCAACAGATAAGACACCCAAACACTGAAATAAATTGTCATGCAATGTGGAACCACAGCTGAGAGATGTTCCATGTAACACACTGCAGCCTGTCCTTCCACCTTTCCCCTTCAATGCTTGTTGTATGCCAAAACCTACAAGAACCTCAGGAACTGCTGCAAGCCTGTTTCTCAAAGAAATAAATTATATATGTTTGCAGAGAAGATCTACCAAGAAATTCAGAACCGAGGCAATGAGTCAGTTCAGAGGAAAGGCTTCCCAGGCACTCATTTTGTTGGATATGTTTCAAAACCCAGACAAGATATCAGTCCACTGTCTGAAAAGCTGAGAAATGCCAAAGCAACAACAGAAATTAAATATGGAAATGAAAGGAAATCAGTGGAGGTACAGTAGACTGAGCTGGCAAGTATTTGTGCATGTGCATCCCATGGTCCCTACCTTGCTCCAGAGCTCCCAGGACTGTCACAGCAGCCAGCAGATAAATCTGATCCAACATATTGGCTCTTCCAGAACCTAGAAAATCTTATTTCTTGATCAGAAGCTCCTCTGGCCAGCTTTAATCCTTGCTGATGTGGCGGTTGGCAGTGGTAGATGGCAGCATAGGTTTGTTCTCATGAACAGGGAAGATCTGTATGTGATTCTTAAAACCAGGAGGAGTCTGGCTTGGCAGTTACCAAATACAAAGCAGCAGAGATGGGCCTGATGAAGTATTTCCGTTCCCACCCTCCCTTTTTTCTGGAATGAGTTATGAGTAAGTGGGAAACTAGCAGAGAGCTAAAGCGTAAGAGATGAGAGAGAGGAACTGGGAGCTGAATGGGGGGACAAATCCCAACAGCCCAGCAATCCACTCCCTCTGGGGTCTCTAGTTTAAAACTGTTCCTAAGGAAGGGCAAGACACATCCCTCTTGCTGATGTTGCATGGGAAACCACAGCTCTGCTTGGGCTGTTCTGCACCACCTCAGCATCAGGACAGCAGCATTTCAGGGCACCTACCCCTGGGTGCAGGGACCCTGGGAAGCAGGTGCTGGGCACACTATGACTGAGACAGCATCAAATAAAGTCCCCAGGCGGAAAATCCACTGCAATGGTAAGACAGGATGTGCTAAAACATAAAAGATATAGATCTGTCTTGCACTCTGATGCTTTATTTGCAATGGGTCCTGCAGAATGACTGCTGGACAACAAAAGAGCTTGGAGTTTCCAGTGTTAAGGAAGCATTAAGGCACTGAAGCATTAAGGCTTCTGAGTAAACCTCAGCCAAATTAACTCTACTTGTAAACACCAGAGAGAATTGTCTGTGTAAAAACCTGCAAAATTCATCAGGACATAGCAAAAGGGAAAAGATGTTTTCACATGTCAAGAGAGACCCACTTGGCTAATTCCTGTCTAAGAGTGCAAAGCTGGCACAACCGTGAGCTGCTGAGCCTGCCAGCTTTGTTTCCTTCCTGTCCCTTCATTTGGAGAATTTTCCCTTCGGACCAGGGAAAAAGAAAATTGGATTAAGACAAAGTGATCATTAAATGTCACTATTACAGAAAATAAAATCAGATCAAAGCAGTTTACAGAAATTACATTGTATGCCTTATGTCCTTGACAGACTTTCTAAGAAGCAGTAAGCTGGTTCCAGTTTTCTGCCTCTATAAGTGATAAAGGCACCCAGGGAAGCAATACCCATGTCCCAGCTTATTATTTCTCCTAATACCAAACATGGAAAACACCATTTTTCAAGCACCAGCTGTGAGATTAATTCTTTCATCTCAGAACTGATTCTTTTTCATTCCAGCAACTGTTTAGAAATATGAGGAACATTGTATTTTGTTTCCTCCCATTCAGCTGTCAAAGAAATGAAAGACTCTACTGTATCAGCTCAAAAAGGGCTGAGGTCTCACAGTGCTTAATGACATTTGATTTCCCTCTGCTCCTGTCTGATTGCAGCCTGCTAGCAAAAGAAAAGATAAAGCAAAGCAACTGAACAAAAAAGTCTGAGCTTCCACCTCCAGTGGATGGAAATGCAGTGTAACCTGCATCAAAAAGCGCAAAAGGCCTGGGCCAGGAAGAGCTGTAAAGGCTTCCATACAGCACTCTCACTCCCCAGATGATCATTTAATGCAAAATACTTCTAGTATCATCTAGTGCAGTCTAAATATAATAAAGGCTAGTGGAAATGTGAATGAATAAATAACACAGATGCCTCTCCCCTCCTCCTTTCTCCCCCATAAGCATAATTTTTCAAGTTGTCTTTACCTCCTGAAGGGCACAATGTTTTTTCTGTCCCTCTTTGTCACCTTTAGAACTTGCCATATCTCCATTCTCACTTGGTGTTTGCAAGGAGCAGACACAAGTGCCCTCCTTCCAGCACTAAATGCTCTTTGTTGATGAGACTGTGAGTGGTAGACAGCCTCATCATCCTGAAGACAGGGTTAAAACATGGCAAAAAGGCCAGTGCATAATTTCATGCCTTTCAGAGACACTCTTGGCCATGTGTGGCCATTCCTAGGAAATCAGGACATCTGGAGACCATCTCTGCCCTGTGGTTCCAACCAGAGCTCCCAGCAGGGCACAAGCTGGCTCAGGTATCCAGGGCATGCCAAAATGTGTCCTGGGTTCTGCATTTTGCAATAACATTAAAAAATTTGTATGACAAGAATTACCATGTGTTCCTAAAATGTGCATCTATAGAGAGGCTCCTCCCTCCAGGCAGTAAAATAGCAGGTGGCCAGTTTTGCCAGCAACATCCAAGCTGGCATTATGCAAAGCATCCCTTGGAGTACAAGCTCAGTATGTATCAGAGATGTGTGTTAAACTGTTGAGCTAGATATTCCTGAGATTCCTATATCTGTAGAGTATCAAAGATGTCATGTAAAGGTTCTCAAATGATAAATTATAGCAAAATTTCTAAGGACCAAGACAGACTCTGGTCTGCTTAAAACCTCTTCTTGAGTGACACCTATGCAAAGGGATCCACTTTAAAGATAAATCAGGGAAAACATTCAAAGCCATTTTCTAAAAAGTATGATGGAAAGCTGAGTTTTTTGGAAACTACATAAATGGGTATATTTACTCAGGGATAATTTGAATAAATCTGTTTTTAAGTTTTCTTCTGAAGGAGTTTGATGAGCTTTATCTGCATTGCATCTTAAATCTGACTAGAGAGCACATCAGTATAAAAGCCATGCCAAAAGTCTCCCCTTAACTCATTAATAAAAGGCACTCATACATGCAAATGAATACCATCCCTTTTTTATAGTCAACATCTGTTAAAAATATTTAAAACAGGCAAATTAAACACATCTCTTGTCCTGCCTTCTGTTATTGTCACAAGAGTAAACTACTTTCCACATGTTTTGCCAATTTTCCTATTCCCTTTTCATCAGAGTGTCAGAAATAGCAAATACAAAAGAACAATGCCAGAAAGGCAACTGCACTTCTTTCTAGCTAAAAGAAGGATGAATCTCTGGAGTGATAAGTGCACATGGCAGGGAGTGGGAGGATTTCCCTTTGCAGAGAGACAAACAAGCCTTTCAAACATCTTTGGTACATCTTCTATTAACATACACTTAGTGTTATCCTATAATGATGTGGGGAAAAAAATTGCAATGCTACGGAGCACATCAAAACACCTCAAAGGCTGAGGAATGGTCACGGACTGCAGCTTGTCTTTCCATAAATTATAGGAGTGAAGAACTAGAGCTATTTAGCTTTTCTATCTGGCTTGAAATAGAAAGCCTGGTGCTGGCCAGCCCTGCCTGGTTATGAGATAGAGCTGGGCAGGGCACTGGGGGGAGAGGCATTTTTTAGGGATCAGGCTGACATTCCTGGTAGGTCCCCTGCAAAGGAGAGACCCTTGGTGTTACGATCCACCCTGTGGTCGATGTAACTTACTATTTAGATCCCAGTATTGAAGGGTTGGGTGCAAGGAAAGTTTTATTTGGTGGGCAGCAAATAGCACAAACAATATGAAGTGACTCGGTGAAGATTTGGCAAGTCTGTAAAGAGAAAGAGAGAGGGAGAGAGAGGGAGATAAGAGTATCAGCACCTGAGGATCCTATGATCCAACGATCAGTCCCAAGCATCCTTCTTCCTCAGGTGGCAGTCTGGTCCCAGGTGGCAAAAATGTACACACTGGTGTTCCTTATATGGTCCTGGAGTTTCCCATCTGTAGATTCAAGCTTCAGGAATATTTCTTCAAGATTTTTTCTGTAAGCACAGGGGATACTATTGTCTGGGGATAGCCCCTATCTAGCCCAATGGTGCTTAGCCAGTCTCTGTTGGAAACAGCTCACTGACAGCTATCTGGCTGGGACCCCTCCTCTGATGCTCCAGGCTTTGTGCTCACCAGGAGACCAATGTCCAACATTCCACTTGCCAATTGTTTTGTGAGGCAAAGAGAATTCTGCTGGATGAAACCTCACACTTGGCTTGCCAGGCACGGGGAAGAGTGGGAGGAATTTGCCTGAACTGAGGAGTGGGCATCAGAAGTGGATGGTTCTGAGTTTTTCTCTCTCTGTGCCCACTCCTGGCTTCTGAAGCTGTGCTAGAGCAATGCTGGAGGTGCCACTGGGACCAGGCATCCATCGTAGCATCAGTCTTTATTCCAGCACCTTCTGATCAACTTCAGCCTCTCCAGCTATGGAGGTGCTGGTCCGGAAGGGGCTGAGTTATGGGAAACCAGGACAGACAGACAGGAGCTCTAAGTTAGAAGATCTTGATCTTCCCAGAGGCCTTTGAGAAGCAGCTGATGAGTTCATCAAAAACAAGGAGCTTTTGTGAAAGGTGAGAAAGTGCTGTCACAGCAGTCACACTGGGACATGGAACTACAATGGAACTACTATAAACCAGCTGGGTTTATTTTTAGGGTGTGAAATGGTTGCCTGATGCAATTGTACAAAAGAATAGAATGTGCTCAATTCCAAACTTGCCTGCACACCCTTCCTTTTAACCACTGGGAAGCTGAAATGGCAATTAAGTGCTGTTCTGTAAATACCAATAAATAATTTGACCAGTTATTTGAGTGGACAAAAGAGCTCTGGTATCCATCTGACAACTAAGCACATGGCAGTAGGAATAACAGCACTAAAAAAATAAAATAAAATAAAATAAAATAAAATAAAATAAATTTTAAAAAATCAATAATAAAAAAAAAAGGAAAAGCACACTATACAAGAGAGAGAATTAAGGGAGCTCAGCCTCAAATTCCTACAATTTCCCAGGATGAGCACTCGCGTCTCACAATCTTTTTATAAGATCTTTCACTGAGCCACATGCCACAGAAAGAGAATTAGCAATAGCCCGTGTGACTGCTCATCACTTGCTGATATAATCCAATGCTGTAAGGATATTGCCTGGACCAAGGAAGCCAAATAGGATTTTAATTCATTGACATCACCAAACCAGTAATTGCTTGTTGTTTACAGCTGCCCATCTGCCAGACTTTTTACTGCAAGTAAGACATGAGAGTTCTGAAGCAACCAGAGAGCTTCTGGGACTGGCTACAGCCAAAAAAAGCAAGCAAAATCCCTTCTGAGATAGGTACCTGCACCAGTGAATACAGACAAGAGAATGGGGACTTCAGCTTGAACCTCCACTTGGAAAAGGGCACCTGGAGGAGAGCACAGAGGCTTACCTACAAAGACATAACTTTAAGGATCAGTCTCTCCCATAACAGACTATGCTGCAAGGAAAAATCTTGTACTGTGTCTGATGGATTGCAGGATGGATGTCAAGCAGACAGTAAGGTCCTTACAGACTTACCCTTAATTCAAGTTTTTGTGAGAGCTTTTATTAGGACACTACTAGTTTCTAAAATTTTTTACTTCTGTCAGAGAAGGATGTGGCTATTCAGGAATATACAATCCAGTCTGTTGGTACAGGACTTATCAGGGACCAGTGTTTAGGCAATTACTATAGGAAACAGAAAAATCTCTACCCATAATTTCCAGAGGTTCAATATTTACAATAGAAAAATGTGCTCAGCTGCTATTTGCTGAACACCCTTTTTTAACAGCAGTGAAAATGAGTTAAAATTCTTCCCAAAGTCCTATAATGATCAACCCTTTCAGTATATTTCTTGTACCAGTGATCTTCTTAACCCTGTATTTGGGTTTCTTATCCAGATATATACAAACATTTTTTAAAATTATATGTATTTTTAGTATATATATATTCTTATCTTACTTATAGATACAGATTTGTTATATATATATAGTTACACAGGTGTGTGTGTATATATATATATATTTAAAAATCTATGAAAATCTGTAAATCAGACCCTGATTTAGTAATTAGTTAAAAATTAGTAAACAAATAGAGAGAGGTTTTATGTTAAATTGAATCTGAGGATTTTTCTGAGTTTGCCTCAGATCTGCATCTTAATATTAACAAACAGAGGAGGATATCTTTGATTTTTTTAGCTGCCTTGTAGAATGGTATCAGAAAACAGCCTCTGACAAAAAGCTATCTAGGATTAGGGGAAGCCTGTAGCTCAGTCCACTTCTGTCTTGGATAGAGGCTGTCCAGTGGGAACAAAAGGAAAGACCCTTGTCACTGAGTTGATGATCAGATTAAAAATGTACCTGTTCACAGGACAAAGCTTTAGATTAAAACATCCCCAAATAAAAAAGGCAGCTAATGATTTGCTTTTATAAAGTGAGGCAGTGGCTGATACCAGTTTCACATATAGACACTTGTAAAAAATCGAGTCTAATGGGGCAAAGGTTTAGAATAAATGAAAGCAATTAACTGTAAATGTAATAGCAAAATAGTGAGCTTGTCTGATATGCACCAGAGAGTTATACTCCAGTTTCTAAGAAAACAAACAAAGGGGCAGCACAGTTGCAAGCCTGCTCACCTCAGCAAGGCTAAAGAATTCCAGCTCTTACCTAGCCTGGTTACTTGATGGAAAACTAAAGCACCATGTTTTTCCCTCTGGAATTTGTGTTTGAAAACAGCAGCATTCCCTGAGGCACAGCTGAGATTCTTGTTAGTCTTAATCAGACCTATCTCTTCATTCCTTCTTCTTCTTTTGAGTTTCCATTGAGATTGGTAGCAGCTTGCCTCTACAGTTTGATCTATTTCTTTCGGTTATAATACTCACCCTATGATTAATTCAAGTCTTGAGTGATAAGATCTAACTCGTAGCTATTTGACTTGAAAATGAGAGCAAAGGTTGTCATGTTTCTCTTGTGTAACCTTAACCATTCCTTTCACTCTTGTGCCAAGCAGACATTTTCTGTGACTGCCTCTAGACTACCTTCATTTTCCTATCAGCCCACATATCAAAGGAGTCCTCTCATCCCCCAGCTTCTGTTTGATTTTTTAATAGCCAGCCAGTTCTGAAATAAACCCCCACCTCCACACTCTCTTGGGTTTCTACATTAGAAAGCCTCTCCATTTTCTAACTCTGCAGAGAATACTGCACCCCTTGTTGCACTTGAACACAGCCACAATGCTGCTTTTCAATCCATGACTCACTATCTTCCCTGGAAACAGTATTATAACAGCCATGTTTAGGGGGTTTTAACAATTTACAGCTTTTCAGCGGGCTTCACTGAAAACTGGGGCAAATTTAACCTCAGGACAGACAAGAACAGTGAGAACATCACATCCTTAGGGCCGTGCTAGTCACAGGAAGAAAACCCAGTGGATTCCAGACTCTTGCTTAAATACATCTTTGGTTCATGTGCTCTTGCCTAGATCTGCTTTAAAAAAAGTTATTTGATTTCTGAAATAATGCTTAGCGCTTTTTCTTTTCACGTCCCCCTAAACAAACAGAAGCCAAACCCAAACTGTTTTTTTTTAGGTAAGCCTAAAAGGGTTTAGGACGGAGGACAGGCTCTGCTATTGCCTTGGTCTGAGTCAGTATAGACAGATGTGTTTGGTGTTAGTACAAGAAGAAACAGAGTCATCAGGTCCCTTGTCCCCATTTTGTCATGCACAAGCAGCTCCACAGCACAGCCCTGGGGAGGGTGGCAGAGCTCTCCTGGGCACGTGCTGGTGACACAGAGAGCCTTGGCTTCCCATCCAAAGGGTTTTCAGATGTCTGTAAAGATGTTACGGACACCAGAGGCTGTGTCTCAAGTTCACCCTTCAGGAAGCTTCTGGGAGCAGTCAGCTCAGGTACAACATTAACACTGATATTCACATGAAAGAAGCCTCCAGTACCTCCCCACAGTGCACACCTTCTGACCATTACCAGACATTTTCGGGCACGAGTTCAGACTGACAGGAACCAGCAAACCCAAGGAAATTTTCCTCTGTAAATATTCAAATGAGGGAAGGACCGCATACAACACAGTAACATCTTAGTACTGTCAGCCACAGCAGTGCAAGAAAACGCAGCATATTCCTACAAAACACTCTGGCAGACCACCAGGTTAGAGCTGCCAAGGTCACCCTGACTGCACACAAATCCACACAATGGGCTGGAAGGGGCTGGCCAAGGTCCTCCTCTTAGTCCTGCTGCTGCATCTTTGCTGACTTCTCTGGCAGCCTGAGTTACAGCACAGCTTGGCAGCCATTTGCTATGGTGATGACAATGTCCTTCAGAGGCCATGCACACACAGGACCACCTCCAGCCCCAGCAGCTGATCCTTTCCTAGGAGATGACTATCACAATTGCAAGCAGCAGCAAATCCTATAAACCCTTCACTCCTGGTTGCTTTGCTCCTGGCAACCAGGGATGGAAATCCATTCATCATTCCCAACCAGCTCACACTGGGCTTCCAGAGCAAGAGAGAGCCCTGGAGGTGCCTGCAGTTCTCAGGGCTGCCAGGAGCCCCTGTGAGGCAGGGAAATGTTGGAAATGTGTTTCATTCCTGGAGGCAGAGCTGGACCCTTACAGACACAGGATTTGCTTATTCCCCACCTTCGTTTCTTGCATGGGATGGAGCCGTTTTCTGAAGAAAAAAACAAAAAACCAAGAGGAGGAATCTCCAAGGGACTCTGCAGGGAGGGGTGTGAGCCGGGGTTCCCAAACTGCACACCCAGCACAAGAGTGTGATGCCTGTTCAGGGGGAAAGCCCGGCTCGGGAGGGAGATTTTAATTCATTTTTACCACCAGAAGGCAGTGGGGAGCTGCAAATGTGAACAGTGGGCGTTCAGCAGGACCTTCCCCTGGGAATAACAGCAGAATGAGCCTCTCCTTCCCTTGTCCTTAGGGAAGCGCGGGGGACTGCAGCCTTCCAAGAGAGCTTTGCTATCATTTTCTTCGAGAAGTAAGTGTACGGGGTTGGTTTTTTTTTGGGTTTTTTTTTTTTTTGTGCTATACAAGACAGGAAAAGGAAAACATCAGAATTAGAAGGTGAGGGTGGTCTCTAAGGGCTGGGATGCAGAAGCAGCCACCGAGCAGCAGACTTGTCAGCAGTGCAGCCCCTGGAGCACAGCAAGCGGTGTCCTGCCTGTGAAAGGAGGGATCCCAGCCTGGGATGAACCTGATGGAGATCTTCTGGCTGCTGCTTGAGGCAAAATGTCTCTGCCTATGCAGGCTACTTTCCCACCAGGAACGACTGGGAACACCCCAAGCAGTGGAAGGAAACAGACACCATGTGAGGTGCAGAGATTTGGAAGCAGCCCTGGCCAAGCAGGCAGGAGGGAGCATCACTGGCCAGGCCAAGGGATGTGCAAGGACTGGAGCTGCTGGTGACTGCAGCTTCTGCAGGGACCTGGGTGAGTTTGTAAACATAGAAACTGGTGTCAGGAAAGGGCTCTTACATATGTAGGGAAATGTTTTCACCCGATTAAGAACAAATTCAAGTTCTAACTGAGACATGGACATAATCAGCCAGCACACACTGAGTTACCTTGCAGAAACCTCCCTGCAGTGACCATAGGCATGGACCACCCCCACATGGACCTTGAGCCAGGACTCTCCAGCACTGCTGTTGTTTTCATAGGGGGAGCTAAATTTGCAAAGTCACTCTGCCCTGCAGCTGGAACATATGACCAAGTGGTTAATAGGGATACAGTGAGTGCACATGAAATCCCTGCTGGCCGCTTGCAGCCACCATGGCTGTGATAATCAGGACCCATGGATTTATGGATGTCCAGATTCATTAACTAAATCCTTAGCCCAGCCCTCATCAACCAAGGCAAACTCACCCTTTATCCTGACTTCCGCAGCAGCCTTAGGGGCCTGGGGTTCTTCCCACAGTTCTGGGCAGCTGTATGGAGTGTCCTGATCTCAGGAACCCCCTGTGCACTGCAATCTCACCATGAGCCCCCGGGGTTACCTCAGGTTTTTGCTGTCACCACCTCTGCTGCTTGCTGAACCAACTGCCAAAGTAACACTTTCACCATGTTTAAATACCCCACAGATTGCCTGGGGTGACACACCATGGCAGGGACACCTGAATAGGACAAATGTCCCACCTTGGCTGCTCTGGCTGATTTCAGCACAAACCTGCCTTCATCAGCAGTTACATTGGGTGTCAGAACAACTTGGATACAAGTTGTATCCTACAAGCATACCTATATCTGCGTTGCTCCTAAAAAAGTCAGTCCTGCTCATCCAGCTGAGACCAAACCATGTGAGACCAAACTCACCATCTTTTTGGTGAGTTTGTTTTCAGCAGGTGCCAACTCCAGCCAATAGAGAAGGCATGAAAGATGAAGGAGGAAGTGACACAGCAGGCAGAAGGCTGCTAATACAAAGAGAAATGGGCTCTGTGCAAAACCACCTGAGATTCTAGTGGAAACAGCACAGGAGTATATAAAAAAAACCCAGCATACTGAGTACCACCTACACCTGTGGTTCTAGCTTCCTTAAAAGAGAATAATGAGAGCTTTTGGTCAGACAGGACAAAGACCCACCAAAATAACTGAAATATTTGTCTTTCGTGACCCAGCCTCTTAAATCCCAGGAGCTGATGGCTGCAAGGGGGAGAGCAGTGTGTCCAGAAAGGTCACTGAGTTAAGTGCTGCTAATTCCCTGTTTATTGACTTGAGCAATTAGGATGGGATTAGAATGAGAAAGGGGTTCGAGGTTGCCTTGTGCTGTTCACACGGGCATTTCAGGAATGCAGCTACTTTGCCACAATTTTTACTTTTTTTTAAGGGGAAGCAGTGGGGGAGGCAGGCAGCTGCCAAGTGGGGGGCACTGTGTTGAAGCCAGCTCAGCTACCTTGGGGCTGCATTTGATGACAGATGCCTGGGTTCTCTTGTGGGGCTGGAGGCATTTGTGTCCCCTGAAGCCAAGGGGTGAGTGGGGTGCTAGAGGAGGGACTCCTGGGGAATGGAAAGTTTCTGTTTCCAGGGGCATTTCCTAGCTTGTGGGAATGGTGTCAGGTGGATGGGTCATGTTCTGCCTCAGTGCTGTGTCTCCCTTGTCTCCTCCCATCCATCTGCTAATGCACTGCTTCTGGTTATCTGTTCCTTTTTCCTTTTTGTACTTATTTGCCTCCTCTTATAACAATTCATTCATAATACTTCTTACATTCACATTTATTAGCTCGAAACAAATATTTCGAAACTGCAGGATTTTATTATTTCCTCTAGACACCCACCCCATTTTCCTAAGATCAGTGTATCCCATTCTTCTCTCGAGTGCTCTCTACAGATGACATTGTAAAGAAATGTGTTTTCAGTGAAAAGTGTACCAGGGCACATGGACATTGCCCCATGCAGAGATGAGAGTTTGTCTTCTCTCCTGCAGTTCAAAGTTTGAAAGAGCAAAAGTCAGTGTTCTGCTGGTGATCTCAGTTGACTGCCTGCTATCTGTCAGTGTGGTGTCACTAATGCACCACAACTCTGACCTGCTTGATTTTCCACTCACTTCTTGCCAGTTTTCCAGAGAAGAGCCTGAAAAGGTCTACTATTATCTCCTTGAAATGCAAGGAGTGCTTTATTGATGTGGCAATGACCTGCAGGGATTAAGGGAGGAGGAATTCTTCAGATTAAGCAAGAACTCTTTGGAGACAGGTTAGAAGGAACTAAGAATGGAAGGTATCAGCTGGAAGAATAGGTGGTTTTTCTGTCTGGTAACAGGGGAGGAAAAGTTTTTTAAAAATAGTTTTTAAAAGCTGTGGTTCACTTATAAACTGAGGATTGCCTCTCACCTCTGACCCAAAATCAGAGGAAGCTTCCCAAGCATTTATCAGTGGAATGTGGGAAGAGGCAAATCTCCTGCAGCAAAGCCTGAAACACCTAAATGGTTTTATTTGACAATGTTTGCCATGTGGTATCTGCCATCCCTCTTTCTTTCATTGCTCTGCCCTGGTGATGGTCTGTAGTCTGGTCTAAAAATATCCCCTTCTCAGCTGCTAAAGCAGTTAAACCTCTGTGCATGTTTCTTCTGTTTCCTTTATCCCTTTCCTCCTATCTCTTTTTTTTTTTTTTTTCTTCTTTTACATCTCTTTTTATTTTCTTTCTGGATTATCTATCTCTCTTGTGTTGATTTTGTATTCCTATTATCTAAATTCAAACATCTCAAAATCAAAGCACAGGATATGCTTTTAGCAGCTTGTTTCAATTTTTATTTTTTTTTTTAAATAAACTGTTGTGCTCCCCTTGATGACAAAGCAGCACAGGCAGGAGCAGGTTTCAGGGCTGCCTGCCTGTGCTATGATTCAGCAGGTTGTAAAAGGAAGGAAGGAATGTCTGCTTTTTTGGGAAAGGGTGGGAGAGAAAGGGAGGCATGTGTGACAGGCACGTGTGTGTGTATTTGACTTCCTGGTGCTTCTGTGATTGCAGCAATAGCATCAAACTATCCTGTGAGTTCTGTTGGAGTTAATAACCTGTTTCAAAAGAGAGGCTTGAAAGATTAAAAAGACCTGGGTGAAAAAGTGGATTTTGCCTAGACTGGGGAGACAGCCTGCTAAATTATACTGCTTTGTTACCCTTTAAAGCATCCTTCTGTGGTGTTTTTACTTTCTTATTTAAAGCACTTGTTATCTCCTGTGCTGCCTGCTGTTCGTGGCTGCCTCCCTGCCAGTCTGTCTGCATCTCCAGTCCCTGGGCGTAGCTCTGTCAGGAGAGAGGTTTAGGAGCCAGCTTGGTGGCTTTCTGGAAATATGTGAGCGCTTGATTCCAAACTTCAGTGTAAACAGGGATTTGCTGTTTTCAATTATGCTGAGCCTTAACGCCAGGGCCCTGCTTGCATTGTCCTAACACAGTGGAATTTTCTCTGTGGGGATATTTATGTTGCTGACTCATTGCATCAACTCAGAACAGATTTATGTTTACAACACCCCCCCCCCTTCTTTCTTCCAGCCACTCCTAGCAATACTGAATTTGTTCTTCCTGTAGAATACCTCCTATCTGCTGCAACAGGCTGCAGCCCCCAGACCACACAGGCGCTTGCTTTAAACTGGTTCCTTCAGATACAGCTTTCCAGTTAACTGCTCTCAGCTGGAACAGCTCAGATACAACTTAAAGCAGTGTTACTGATGAGGTAACAGGACTGACTTTCCTCCTGGAGGGGCCTTGTTCACTGCCAGCCATCCCACAGCAGCAGAAAGGGACTCCTGAAGTTTAACCTTCCTCTGATGGTTCCTTCCTCTGATGCTTCCTTGCCTCCAGTGCCTCCTCCATCCTCTCCTTCCAAACCAGCACAGCAGGGACAGCTGTTCTGCACTTCCCGTAATGCTCCTGTACTTGTTCACATGTGTAAACGTTGAGCATTAACACCATTTCACCTCTACAGAAATACACGTTAATTTTGGAAACACATCACAGTTTCTAACATTAAACAAGGCCTTTAAATAAGTGGCTGTCACAGCAGCACTGTGATGTTCTAGACACACTGGAGCGTGTCAGTTTTTATGATGTTCTTAGGACTTCAGCTTTTAATTAAGCAAAAAACACTTGATATGCTGACTTTTCTGAACAGGCAGGCACATGCAAACACCCTTTCCAAGGAACTAAGAACAGAGAAGACAGAAGCAAGGCTGAATTTACTGTTTAATATCACGGTGCTCAGGCATTGTGCCAGGGAGTGGCCTCCCCGGACAGACCCTCCCGGGGGAGCCTTCTGCAGACCCAGGGCTGCGCTCGGAGAACCTCGCCCGTCTGCTGGGGTCTCACTCAGGGCCTGCAGCAGCAGCGGGATGAGGGTCCCCATCAGCCCCTCCTCATGGCTGCCCTTGCCCTGACAGATGGGGGAGAGGAGGGGATGGGGGTGGGGATGGGGGTGAGGATGGGGACGGGGGTGAGGATGGGGATGGGAATGGGGATGGGGGTTGGAGTGGGGTTAGGGATGGGGATGGGGGTGGGGGTGGGGATGAGGATGGGGGTGAAGATGGGGATGGGGGTTTGGGACGGGGATGGAGGTGGGGTTTGGGGATGGGATGGGGATGAGGGTGGGGGTGGAAATGGGGATGGGGGCTGGAGTGGAGTTGGGGATGGGGGTGGGGGTGAGGAAGGGGGTGAGGATGGGGATGGGCGTAGGGGTATGGGTGAGGGTTGGGGAGGGGGACGGGGATGGGGGTTGGAGTGGAGGTGGGGATGGGGGTGGGGATGGGGGTGGGGGTGAGGGTGGGGGTGAGGGTGGGGGTGGAAATGGGGGTGGGGGTGAAGGTGAGGATGGGGGTGGGGGTGAGGATGGGGGTGAAGGTGAGGGTGGGGGTGAAGGTGAGGATGGGGGTGAAGGTGAGGATGGGGGTGAAGGTGAGGATGGGGGTGGGGGTGAGGGTGGAAATGGGGGTGGGGGTGAAGGTGAGGGTGGGGGTGAAGGTGAGGGTGGGGGTGAAGGTGAGGATGGGGGTGGGGGTGGCACCGCCTCAGCCCCCTGGCGCCGCGCGGCCCTGTCAGCCACCGCAGCGCCCCTGGACTGGGAGCCGTTGAGGCCCCGCCCTGATCTCAACGGCCTTCCCATGGGCGGCCAATCAGCCAACACTTCCTGCAAAGCCGCCAACCAATAAGAGCGCTCCACGAAGGGCAGCGCCGTTGGGGCGGGTTTTGAGGCGGGCAGGCGTTTGAGCGACGGCGGCGAAAACCAATCGGAATGCCGGACGGGAGGCGGGGCGGGAGTCCGGGAGCTCTCTCCTCCAATGGGAGAAGCGCAGCGAGGTGGGCCGGGGGCGGAGCTGTCGCGCGATAGATAGGCGGGCGGCGCTGGGTGCGCGGACACGTGACGGAGGTGAGGGGAGGCCGGGGGCGGCGGACGGGGCTGCGCGGAGCTGCGCGGGGTGAGTGTCCCCTTCTCCTCTCTTCCCCGACACGCCGCGGCCGGGGCACCTCCGCGACCATTGGGGTGGGGGTGGGGGAGCGGGAGCGGGCCTTCCCGTGGGATTGGCGGGGTGAGGCGGCGGGGGAGCCGGGCCTGCCGGGGGGGCGTGCGGTGGGTAGGGCCTGGAGGGTGAGGGGGATGCTGCGAGGCCTCGGGGGTGAGGGGTGACGGGAGGGCCCTGCGTGCGGCAAGGAGGGCGGCGGGTCCCTGGGGGAAGGTGTGGACCCCCGGGAGCAGGGGAGAGGGGAGCGGCCGTAGCTGGGGAGGTTCTGAGGCTGAGGGCGGGCAGGGGGCTGCTGCGGGCCCCGGCGGTTCTCGCTTGGCCCCCGTAGGCCTCTGAGAGGCCTGGCGGGGAGCGACCGGGTCTTCTGGTAAGTTCTGGGAGCTGTGGGCAGGGTCGCGGCTGGAACGGGGCCGATTGAGCCTCTTGGTGCCCCGCTTCCCCGAAGGGGTGGGACGGGGAGCAGCTTTGAGGTGGATGTGGGTTAGCGTGTGATTTGGGTTTTACCAAGCTTCCTGTTCTAATGTCGGCCACTAACGTGTGGAAATAATCCAGAGCTATCTAAAAACGCTTACTGTGAGCCCCTCTGAACTCCAAAGGGGGGGTGGGTGTGGAGCAGAGTGTGTGGCCTGTCTTGGGTTGTGCCAGGGGGGAGTAGAAGTCTCTGGAAATGAAGTGTTCAAAGCTCTGGACTGGAGGCCCAGCAGCTGGGGGAGATGAATGCCAAAGGTGAAGTGCAGACCAGGAATCTGCAGCAGCAAGGTCTGAGAGTTTGGGGGACTTGAAATTACTGTGCTTTGATTTTTCCCGTCTGAATATAATTTACATTGGGTGCCTTGAAAATAATATAGAAACGACATTTCAGTTCTTGTTTTTGGCTGAGGATTGTATTGTGTACTTCTAAAATGGAACCAACCTACACATTGGAATTAAAATGCAAGTAGCCTACTTCTTTCTTGCCTGTACTGATTCTAAGGGTGAACTTTCACATGCAGTTCTGTGGTTAAGAACTTTCTAGGCTGTAGAAAGGGAAACATTGCATGTGATGTGGTTGTGAAGGGAAGCTGACATTAATAGTAGTATTAGTAATGGTAAAGGTCCAGTAAATGACACTTTATTATTATTAGTGTCAATGTAATTAATGCTGCAGTGTTTCTGCAAAGCATCATGGAAAACTCTGGAACTCATTTCAAATGTTAGATGTCTGAAAACTAGTCTGTAGTAGTGTAATGTGTTTCTAAATGTGGTATGCTTGTATGGCTACTGACACATTGGTTTTATGGGACATCTTGCCCACTGATTTGGGTTGTTGCTAGAATACTGCAAGGAGGCAATGGAACTGCACTGATGTATGATGTAATATATATATAACTGCTGGTTAAATACAGGGTGAAATATATTACTTTAGGTTCAAACTGATACACTCTAAATGACTTCAAAAACCTTACTGTTGATTGGCTCATATTATGTGAATTTATCCAAAACGCCTAATGAATCTAGGGAAAGATTTAAGTTAAACTTCATGTTTATATTAAATCTTGGCATTTCTTGGATTTTTAAAACAATGTTATGAAGGGTATACTTTTACAATTCACAGACAATATCACAAGCTGTGTGCAAGATGTAGACTGCTTCCTGGTCTCAGCTGCCCTCCTAGGAAAGGAAGCATAACACAGAACAGTAAGAAAGCTTCCAGCTTCCATTAGATTACCCTCATTTGATGTGCTGCAGCACTTCCCCTTAAGTAAAAGAATAAATCCTTTATGGTGAATATGCTGTGACTTGTACTTAACCTGACTTCTACTTCCTTTTCTGGCCTTTCATTTTTCTGCCTGTAGTAATGATCACAGTGGCAGACTGTTCTTGCTGGCCTCAGTTCTAGAGCAGGACAAACTTGAATTGATTTTTAGGCATGATGGTCTTGATAGATCTTGGGGCACCTTCTGATCTCACCCCCACCTAATGTAATTGTTCGAGCAGCCCATCTGTTTCATGGTCAAAAAGCCTTGCAGTTCTGTCTTTGCCCTCCAAGGACTTCTAGTTCTGCAGGAATGATTGCTTTGCTGACAGTCAGTACATGGTGTTTTCTCCCTTACTGTATCTATGCTGTTGTTGTACATTATTTTTAGAAACTAGCATATTTGGAATGCTTATTAAAAACAAGCTTTGTCGCTGTCACCTTTCACACCTAATCTTTTGCCTGGTTTGTGCTCCTTAAACCCAAACCAGAAGGCAGCTTTTTCTGTGAGACTGTTGAGCTGTCCAGATGAAGTTTGGCTAATCCTTTGCCACATACAGGAGCCTATCCTAACCACACCCTCCTAAAAAAGAAAAAAAAGGAGGGAGGGGACACTTACACAAGCCACCCCCCAGCCTTCTGCCTGTGGCCACTTGTGAGGAACTTGTCTGCCATGCATGGAGTTACAATGTTAAAGGCAGAATCTTCCAAATGCTGAAGTTGCTTTGCTGCAAAAGGAGGCATTGAAGAGGTGTTGGCCTGCGTGACACAAATGGCTGCATATAAGGATGAACATAATGTTATGATCTCCCTGAGGAGTGATGTTGCCTCTGCTGTCAGAGTGGTTCCAAAGAATGTTTATCAGTGTGGTGATAGGTGCTTTATATATAAATATATATAAAATAATGTGCTGGTTGATGAAATTACAGTGTTTGGCTATACAGTTAGTTTTTGAGCTTTGCTATAGATCTCCCAAATCTGCCTAAGGACAGGTCTGTCTTAAACAAGTGTGGATGATAGTACTGCACCTGAAATTATGGCATTAGGCTGACTTTGCTGCCAGCGGCTTAATTTCATTTATCCTTGGCTACTTACTTTGTCTTGTAGTACTTTCCCTTGTCATGCTGCAACGGTTTTTACCTTTGCAGGCTAGATTGGACTGGGGTATTGATTCAGGGTTAAAATAACATGGGAAGAGGACTTCGAGCCATCTTAAACCAGCTGCTAGTTCATCATGAGGCTGTGTAAACAGTTACCCTGGTACCACAGAGGAGCCAGGATATGGAAGGTGGGGAGTATTGTGAGATGTAGGCAAGGTTTCCTCTGCTATTCTGTAGTTCTGACATTATGAAACCAGTGGACATCAAAGCCTTTGCTCAGAAACCATGAAAATGTCATTTGAGAAGGAAGATGGGTGTCTGTCTCAGCCTTACTGTTCTTGGTTTCTTGTTGTGTGGGTTTTGGGGTTTTCTTGTGTATATATTGTGATGAATTTTTTTTACTTTTGTGCCTTTAAGTTTTTGTTCCATAATTCTTGCCTTGCATGAGGACACATTGTGCTTGTTTTTACTGGTGTGCTTCCACTGTAAATACCATACTGAAATCAAGTATTTGGAACACAGGACTTTGTTAACAATTTTTTGCTCTTCTATATTTGAGTCATTCAGCTGTCACTTCAGATGCTGCTGAAATAGAAACCACTGCTCTTCCAGTTAAATTGCTGAGGTGTAGTTCATAGTAACTGATTTTTAATGAGACTTGTTCCATCTGAAAAAAAAAAATTAAGTAGTAAACTAGGAAGCCAGTAGCAATTCCAATGTAGTTATACATTCTGAAATATGCAGTGTTAAGAGCTGGCTTGATGAACCACTCCAATAGATTAGTAACCAAGGAGATGATTAAACTGGTTTTGCAGGCTGTTTGACCTAACAAGGAAGTTACTTTCTGAATAGTATGTTCTAGAAGTATGGTAGAAGGACTTACCCATCCTTTGTGTGGGCCTTTCACTTCCTTTCCCAGGACACGTATGTTAGAGAATGATGACAACTGTCTTCTGTGTGGGTCAAGTGTTTCCAATGTCATGCCAATAATTAAGAGCTTTCCCCTTTATGCCCAATGAAGAGAGTTCTAAATAAAAATAGATCTCTGAAGCTGCGTGACTTCCTTCAAAGCTTTGAAATCCAAAGGTAGCAATCACTTAGCCCTGCATTTTCAGAGTTGCCACTTCTATGTCAAGAAGCTGATCCTCCCTCTGAATCCCACTCGCGTTTGGTTTAGTTTTACTAAGTAAAGCTCCGGGTGTCTGTTTCCACTGCTCATGTAAATTTTTGGGGAAAATGCCTCAGCCTTTTGACAGACAGGTGACTTAATGTTAGCTTAAAAGTTAGGTATAAATTTTCTAGTGTAGAAGCTGGTTTTGCATACAGACAGTCTTCAACTCTCTTCATAGTTAGTGCTTTGGTGTTAGAGTAGTTACCAGTAGAGTAGTTTTTCTGTTGATCCAAGGGGTGTGCTAATGTCTGTCAGTGTCTGAATACCTTAATGGGGAAAAAAAAAAAAAAACAGATGAAGTTTTAGTTATCTCTGACTTGAAACGTTATGGTGAAAATGAGGGTTGTACTGAAGTAGAATGGAGATGTCAGAAGCTCTTGCCTATTATGAAAGGGTTCCTTTGTTAAAGGTTTTCAGCAGTTCCATGATCAGAAACATACTAACCTTCAGAAATATTACACAGTTCAACCTAAAGAAGGGAAGGGAAGGCAGAGTCGAAAATGCCTACTGATAATTGCTTGGAAGTTGGATGCTTCTTCAGGAGAGAAATTTGGTAATAGAGTAGGTAGCATCCGAAGGCTACACTACCTGTTAGGTGACTAATTGAACACTGGTAATTGCTAGCAACTTGAAGCTCCACTGTTTTATATAAAATCTGAGTTTCTCTCCCATTCCCCTCCCCATATGTCTTCTGTTTAGAAATAACCTAATTTACTAGGGTATAGTCAAGTTTATGATGTGTCCCTAAGGACTGTGGGAAGTGAAGCTGAAATTTTCTCCCTTAGCAGTACATCCATTATGGTTAGAGGTAGCTTTTTAAATATCAAAACATGTGCTTCACTTAAATTTGTCTTCTAGAGAACATAATGTCTTTTATTCCTTAGAATTTCATTATTAACCTGTAGCAACATATAAGCTAGAATAAGGTGATTGGCATGACAACTGGTAGTAGCAGGAGATGCTTATCTTTACTCAGTGTGTATGAATGGTAGCTTATGTTGAATTTGAGGCAGGTTTAATGTGCAAGATGTGTCTTAAACAGCTTTCTGTAGGGATACAAACTTGTGAATACTGTTTGCCAATGTCTATAAAGAATCAAGGACATGAAACTGGATTAGCTTCTCTGTTACAAATTTATTTTTTTTTTGGAGAGGGAAGCTTGCTTGGTAACTTGAACAGGTTGTACATCTTGCAGTAAGGCTTCTCAGGCCTCAAAATCAGATAGCATTAGCAGATAAATGTAGACCTACTGAATAGATAGCTGTGGCTGCACAGTTGTGGAGAGTGACATAGCTGCTGCTCCATGCTGGGTGGGTCACTGGTAGAATTGTCTGGTTTCACTGGGATGCTTTGATAGAATTTATAGAGCAGCCTTGTATGAAGGTAGGTGGATTTGCCACTTACCTGCTAGCATTTGCCCAAGTCCATTTGCTGCTGACAAATATTTCCAAAGGATTGCAGTTGAGATGGGCTTGTGAAGTAAGTAATTATGTATGGAGTTGGTACTGGCCTCAAGCAGGGTGATTAAGTTATTTCAACAAAACTTTATTGCGTGCTGGCCAGTGGTGAGATTACTTAAGGGATTACTTGTGTGCTAAATCATTAATATCCTTTGCACAGGCTTGAGAGGAGGTATGGAGAAACACCTTCCTCTTAGAACGAGAGGAAAGTATTGGCTTATCTTTAACCTTGATGTATTTTAAAGATTAATTTCCTTGTATCATGTTCCAGTTCATGAAATGGTGGTTCTATCTGCATAGTTCAATTTGAATGCAGTTCTAAAACTTGGGGTGAAATCTTACTGAATTTCTCTCTGTTAAAAATGTGTGGGAGGCCTTGTTGATAAGGTAAAAACAAAATGCAACCTTTCCTGTCACACAGGACACATCCAGAGCCCTAAAAATCGATTCTTTCAAATGAAGTTTTCTGTACTGGTTTTTATGATGATGGGCATGGGTTTATTATGTGTGCAAGAGGAACTTGAATTTCTAAGGGTACTGATGTTTGCTTGACAATTTTCATTCCTTGTTTTTGTGTTGTGGTTCCCACATTAGTAGTAAGAGCTATGAGCTGCTGTCACATCTGTAACTGTTTTCAATTGTGGCTGTATCCTGTCCATTAAGCAAGCAAGCTTTGCTCATATGTAACAACAATTGCAAGTTTTTTGACAGCTGTTCACTCGGTGTATAGTGTCCTTTTGGCTCAGAGGTGTTTAGGTGCAGTTGCCTGAACCATGAGTATGAATTTAGACCATAATATCAGGGCCATCACTATTGCTAGAAAACTGGCTGCAATTGCATGTTGCTGTAATAACCAACTGGCCAGCACCTCAGCACAAGTCTTTAAAATACAGTTTTGTTGTAGTTATAAAACATCCCCTCTGTCATTAACAGCAAGTTAAAGAGTAATCTAAGAATGGTAGATCTGGTATGCAGCATAGTTTTGGAGTACTGAGTAGTGTTGATAAGCCTTTAAGACTATAGATTCTTTTAGTTGCCTAAACATGCTTTGGAAAGTTGGAAAGTTTGTTTTCTAGTGTGAACTGAGTCCCCTACGGGCACTATTAAATCTGCTCGAGTTATGTTTGTAAGTCTACAGGGCTACAGCCTGAGGCAGGAGTGTAAGGGAAGGAGGGGGTGTTTAGTTTTGTACCTATGTTTGTAAAAGTATTGGTCTCAGCTACAGCCCTGGTATTGGAAGAAAAATTTGGAATATGATTCAAAGGAGAAAAAATGAGCAAGGCACAGGTTGTTCTTGTGGGTTTCTTTTTGGGAGATAAAACTACGAGCAGCATGCTAGAAGTTGTTGCCTTTTTTATCAACCTAAAAGTGCAGTGATCTTGTAGTTTCTCTAGCAAGAAAGTAGAATTGGAACCTATTTTACTTATAAAATCTTTTGAGCTACAGCTTGCCAAGATCTACCATATTTTAGGTGTCACAATGTACTGGGCACTTTATAAATTAGTTGAACTTTGGTATTAATTCTGTAAAGCCTCTGTTAACAGATCCTTATTCTTTGGTCATCCTATTAGAGATCATAAAAAGAGGAATCAAATGAACTGTATGTTAAATAGGAGGAAGTTTTTTCCTGCATCTGCCTCAGTGATCTCAACTGCTTGTAGACATCTGCCTGTAGTATCTATGACTCTTAGTAATTCCAGAATAAAACCTGAAGAAAAGGGACTGATGATTGAAAATGTCAGTGTCCTGCAGATGAAAGCACAAAAAAATACTGGCCAGGAGATGGAGGATTGATTACTCTGTAGATTACTCTGCTTGAAAGAGCTTGCTGGTTGTATTTCAATTCCTGAACCAAATGGAAATTTCAGTTTGACATTGAAGGAATTTAAAGTTCTTCAGAAGCAAGAAACAGTCAGGTTTTTTGTTTGTGTGTTGGTTTTTATTATTACTTATTTAAGCTTTTGTGGTTGTATAGTTTGTGGTGTTGTATACATGTATCTGCTGGCCTACTCATGCAGTCTGGCAGAGCTCTGTAAGACCAAAATTCTGACACTTCTGCAGGACTTGCATGCATGCTCCACGCAGTGTTTGGCTTGTATTAAATACTTGAGTTTTACATTGTACTTCTCTCCACCTTTAGAGCTGTCTCAACCAGCCAAATGCAGTAAATAACAGAACTGGAAAGATAAGTTTGCACTTGTCTTTCAATGGGATGACTAGGCACTTTACATTTTATCTTGCATGCTTGTTCTTTTATCAAGAAGCAATGCTTCATTCTGTGTGAAGTGCTGGCTTGACCTCTTTTCCTTGTCTTATTGAGATCATGGAGCTGAGATGGCTACTCTGTGTGACCCTGCTGGCTCTTGGAACTCTTGCTGTCCAGGCACATGATATGGATGATGATAATGATGGTGATGATGTAGTTGATATTGAAGATGACTTGGATGATGGGATTGAGGAGGCAGAGGAGTTGAAGCCTGAAACAAGCACTCCTCCTCCAACTCCAAAGGTTTGGCATTGAACTTCTTCTGAAAGTTGAATTGATGCTTATACTGTAGTTCCTGTCAGACTGATCAGCCTTCTCTTTACTTCACTAACATTTATTTGATAGCTGGCCCAGCCTCAAACAGTGACATACTTTATGATGTTATTCAAGATGTTATCTGGGAGCAGGGCTTGGAATTAAGCCTAGCTGCTTCACTTCTGCCCTCATGTCCCCCATGTTCTTTCTGCTAACTTAGATCCACTCTTGAAATCTGTGATTTGCTGTGATTATCAGGAGTTAATGTTTCTAGCTAGATGTATACTTAAGTTGTAGTTGCAGATGAGCACATGGGCTTGGCACAAGCAGCAATATTTACTTAACTTCTGTGTTTATACTGCAAGGATGTTCCAGGTAAGTTGTACTTGAGTGTTGGCAGGGCAGAATGTGAGTTCTATATGCCTGTATTTCTTTAGAGTAGAGAATGTGCCTTGAAAGGTGTATTAATGCCTCACTTCTCCCATAGGTTACCTACAGGCCCCCAGTCCCAACTGGGGAGGTGTATTTTGTGGAATCCTTTGATAAAGGAACTCTGGATGGGTGAGTACAATCTGAAGGACAGCAGATAATTTAAAAAAATGGTGAAAGGCAATGAAACCCTCTCTAGAGCCTGGCCTATTCAAAACTGAAAGTGCAGTGGTTGGTGATGATTGCAGCAGTGACTATATTGGACTGGCTGGTAAAAGTGCTGAACTAAAGTAGTATTGCCTTAAATTCTGGTAGCAAAGGGGAGGTGAGTTGCAAGTGTGTAATATTTTAATCCTCGTGTGACTTCAGATCATTTTTTTTCTTGCAAGAGGAAGAGACTGAGGCCATGATGTGAGTTTGGGGGTGGGAAGTGGCAAATGCAGAAAATATTGCAGGTTTGGGGATTGAACATCGGGGGATCAAGAGACTGGGATGTAGTCACTGTATAGCAAGGGTTATCTTAAGGACAAGATTTTCAGTGGGGGGGAAAAAAAAAGTGTTTTTCTGACCATTGGATGTCTGTCTTGTAGATGGATCCTTTCGAAAGCCAAAAAAGATGATACAGATGATGAGATTGCCAAATATGATGGTGAGTCCAACCCAGATTTTGGATACAATCCAAAATTTGGATATCATCTATCAGACACATCTCGCATCTTGTCATATCTCAAGAAGAGGTGCAAATCTTTGTTTTCTGTTTCCCAGTTAAAATTTCGTTCACTAAAAAAAGTGAGAAGAATGTTTATGTACCTGGCTAAGAATTAAGTGTAGTTCTGATTTGGACAAAACACCTACTTGGATATTTTGAAATAGTATCTAGTGAAGATGTTATACCAATACCTTGATAAGGTACTTTATGGGGTGTTACTGCAAAATGCTGACTGTCTTGTTCAAAAATGGGCTAAACAAAGCCTCTCTTGAATAAATTTTAATGATGTTTGGTTAATTTTTCTGTAGGTAAATGGGAAGTCCAAGACATGAAGGACACGAAGCTTCCAGGAGACAAAGGGCTTGTGTTGGTAACCCGAGCCAAGCATCATGCAATTTCATCCAAACTTTCAAAGCCTTTTGTATTTGATACCAAACCCCTTATTATACAGTAAGTAAAAGAGAGATTTGTGTTCTATTAATTCAAGGGTGACATGACAGCAGGCTGAGGTGAATTCTGTAACTGAGGTCTTGCTGACTGGGGGGGTCTGGATGACACAAGATACTGTAACCTATTATTATCCTGTTGGAGTAAGAGTGAAATAGCAACCCAGATTCCCAAAGTGGGAAGCTGTGAACAGTATGGGTTCCCCTGAAGCCTCAAAAAGAAAGAAGTCTATGAAAACTAGACTTGGTAACCTGTCTTGGGGCTTCAGTGCAGTTGATTTAATTGTAACAAGATCAGGCAACTGACTTTTGTATTGCTAATTGTGAAAGTTGTTCTTTTGGACAAAAGCTGGTCTGTATGTAGGTCAATGCATCTGCATCATCTTATGCAGTAAACTGCCTCTCCTGGTTTCAAGGTAGAGTAGACAGAGTGGTAAAGATGCACTTATATCCTCCTTACTTTGTTTTAATTAATTTCTCATGTAAGATGAACAGCTCGTCCAGCTCTATTTGGCCATGACTTGCATGTATCTACTAGCAAGAAGGGGGTGGTGGGAAATCAGTTGAATTGTGGATTATTGCCTACTTTATCTTGTGCAAATATGAATTAGCTTATTCTTTGTTTAACAATGATTAGTCACTTGCTGTGTGTGACTGTTTAGTTTTGACTCAAAATACAAGACTAAAAATAAGTCCCAGTGGTCATTTGCTCCAGCTGCTGGCACTGAGAGAGGATCAAACCTACTTAGCCTATTCCTGACAGAGATGTTTTGCCCTTTTCAGACTCCTTTACATCCCTAAATATACTGTTGTATGCTTATAACCCTAAAGGGGCTTCTAGGATCCAGTTGTTGTTGCTTTGGTGGTCTTGCAAGTTGAGTTGTCTGTCTTCCATTAATCTCTGTTTCAGTGTCTTACGTATTGGGAAGCTTTTTTCTCTATTTCTGTATCATAATCTTCTAGACTAGTACTCAATTTGATCTTTTTTGACAGGTTAAGTCTTCTAAATCCTCAGTTTCTCTCATTTCCTGGGCCCTTATGAAATATTTCTTAGTCCTTAGAGTGCGCTGTGTGTTTTTAATACTCACTGGGCATATGATTTTAAAAAAAAGTCTAATTCACAATAGGTACTTGAAAGTTGTCTTACAGAAGTGATTCTTTCTCATGGTTTTTTCTTTTCTGTCCAAAACTAAAATTAGGTATGAAGTAAATTTCCAAAATGGAATAGAGTGTGGTGGGGCCTATGTGAAATTGCTTTCAAAAACCCCTGAATTGAACCTGGTGAGTAATGCTGCCACTTTGAGTATTAGCCATGAAGGAAAGTTTTTCCATTTTGCATCCTGCAGAAGAAACATCTTCAGTTAAGGCACATTTAGGGCCTGGCCTCCAATGTTCCACTCAGTTTTCAGTTGGAGAGGATAAATAGGGAAATATGGCCTCTTGAGTGAAAACTCCAGGGTTCCTTACTAGCTAAGCATTTCTAGACCTTTGCTAAAGTCTACAGTCTGCAATAAATAAGGTCTGAAGAGGAGGTATCTTAATAGACTAGCCAAAGTATGAGGAGATGTTGGTAATCTTTTGCCCAGAAGGAAGATTGCATATTTTATGTTAAAACTCTGACTGAGACAATACACCAGTTGTGTGTGTGTGCACTAAATACAACTTAGCCTCTCTTTTAATGCTACTTACCACTTTGTGTGAAGGAAACCCACTGGACTAGCTAGTTGGTCATTGTTACTCCTGATACTTCTATGCTGATAGCTTTCAAAACCCTTTATTATAATGTAGAGATACACTGAAACATTGTGGTTGTTACTTATCTTTTTGATAACACCTGAATAGCTGCTCTTTTCCTTCCAGAAAGTAGAGATCAAAGGTGCAAAACCAAGTACCTGGGATAATTCCAGTGTTATCTCAGGAGTCTTGTAATCATGATACAAGCTTTTAGTGTGGGTATTTCTCTGGCTTGATACCCAAGTTGGAGAGTAACTTCTAATGAATTGGGAGTTTTGATAGCAGGCAGTGACTCAAGTTGTATCTCAAAATAATAGAATGAAGTTTTGCATTGTTCTTAAAGGATCAGTTCCATGACAAAACTCCATATACAATCATGTTTGGCCCTGACAAATGTGGAGAGGACTACAAACTGCACTTCATCTTCCGGCACAAAAACCCCAAGACTGGCAAATATGAGGAGAAGCATGCAAAGCGTCCAGATGCAGACCTGAAGACTTACTTTACTGATAAGAAGACCCATCTTTATACTCTGGGTATGGGGACTGTTAACCATGCATGTCAATAACTACTACATTTCCTGAACATAAAACTCACAAAATGAGCCAGTTGAGCAACTAAATATTTGTTTTAACGCAGTGTACAACTGAAAATCACTTGAATGCTCTGAATGAAAAAACTGATCTGGTTATACAAAGGCTTATTCCTTGCAATAAGTCTTGATTCATGTAAGAAAGGTCATGAGACCTTGAACTTCTTAATAAAAGGAGAACTGAATTTCAGGGCAGTCATAAGTAACTTGATACATTAAGTATATTAAAAAAAATTAATAACAGCTATAAACTTCTTCAATGCTGGTCAGTAGTAATTTGGGTTATGCTGGGCTCTAGGCTTAGAGTGATGGTCCTTTTATCTTACTGCTTTCAGAGTACCAGTCAAACTCTTGTCATTTTTGAAGTACAGTGTCTGGTCTTGTATCCCAGCTATGACTATAGTCTTTCAGGGAGTGCTTAGGAGATTCTCTCTTGCTTTTCTTCCTACAGAGGCAGCAGTAGAGAAAGAAGTGAGATTAAAATGCTGTGAGTCAGTAACAGATTCTTGAGCAAAATTCAAACATACACATTCTTACTCTAAAGCAATACTTGAAGTCAACTTGCTGTGGTAACTAGTAATTCACTCTACAAGCTTACTTGTTCTTCTAGCATATATAAAATAGGGTTCCTGCAATGAAATGTTATTCTCACAAGGTGTGACATGGTACATCATCACTAGTTACACTTTGGCATAAGGTGAAAGGCACTTAGTAGTTCTTTGACAGTTGTTGGGTAGCTGGTAGCTTGAATTGCTGAAGTTCTAGTTGTAGGGTGGCAACGAGTGATGCTTTGAATATGCACTTTGTGTCATATTTGTAATGGCTACCTCAACTTTTCTCTTTATAGTCTTGAATCCTGATAATAGTTTTGAAATACTGGTTGATCAAACGGTTGTCAACAGTGGGAATTTGCTGAGTGATATGTCTCCTCCTGTGAATCCACCTCGAGAGATTGAGGACCCAAATGACCAGAAGCCTGAGGATTGGGATGAGAGACCAAAAATCCCAGACCCAGATGCTGTCAAACCAGATGACTGGTAAGCTGGTGGATGGGTGGAATTGAGGGAAACTTTAGCCTCGTAATTTGGTCTTGATCAAAAAAATCTATTTCAGGTGACTTGTAGAAGGCTTAGAGTCTCAACCTTGTAATCAAAACAGTCATTTCAGGCATCTAAGCAGCAGTTTGGTAGAGAAAAGCAGACACGATCCATGTCTCCTGGGAATTACTGTGTTCCTATGCTGGCCACAGATCAAGGTTTTACTGAAAGAGCTGTGCTAGCTGATGCTTTCAGTCTATATGAGATTAAAAAATGATCTACAAAAGGTGTAACTAAGATGTTTGTAGTTGTTTGTGTGATGTATAGTTAGAAGTGACTGAAACATCAGACAGCCTAAATCAGAAACTGATAACTGGGTTTCTGTCTGAACCTGTGCTTTGTGAACCATAGACTCAGTTCCAAACTCAAATGTGTGTTTGCAGTAAGATACGAGATTTCTGTAATACTTCCTTTCTAGGCTGGTTTTAAAAAATAAATATTACTATGGAGTTGGCACCATGACTGTGCCACGAGGCACATGTATTGGTAACAGATTGCAAGGCAGCTGTTATGAAATCACTATGTCATGCTTACCCTATCCAAAACTGGCTGGTTGTCTAGATGTGGAGACTTGTTCAGAGTCTGTAGAATCATGCCTTGGTGTTAAGAACTTCTATGCATTCTGTGTTATTATATAATATTCTGTTTCCCAGGGATGAGGATGCTCCTGCAAAGATAGCAGATGAAAATGCTGTGAAACCTGAGGGCTGGCTGGATGATGAACCAGAATATGTAGCAGACCCTGATGCTGAGAAGCCTGAAGATTGGTATGATTACTGCCTGTTGGTCTGAAGAGTTTTGTCTTCTTGTGTTCACCTGTGTTCTTTTCAACTCTTCTGTGACTGTAAGCTGAACAGGGCAGGGATGGTAATCTTGCAGTTGTACCATGTTTGTAAGGAGCAGCAGGGGGAGGCTGTGCTCAAGGACTGGCTTTTGTTGAGCTGTGCTTTGTAGCTACTTCTAGAAATCTTCATTCCTTCTGTGGTGTCTTTATCTACAGACCTGTGCTATACAAAGTTTCACTATCTCCATTCCATGGTAGGAATCTTAATTTTCTGGAAATCAGACATTGTCTAAGTCTTTTAATCTGTACAAAGACAACTTCAAAAGTGAATTTTCTTTTTCAGGGATGAGGATATGGATGGTGAATGGGAGGCACCTCAGATTGCAAATCCTAAATGTGAGACAGCCCCTGGCTGTGGGACCTGGCAGCGACCAATGATTGACAATCCAAACTACAAAGGCAAATGGAAGCCTCCTATGATTGATAATGCAAACTATCAGGTTAGTGTTTCCATGGCTTAAACTGTTGGCTAATGCAGCATTTCTTTTACAAAAAGCAGAATTATTTAGATTCAGCAGGTGTAATTAAGAAGACAAATACTGCCATGATTTTAGTGTGTTTCAAGTGGACAGATTCAAAGTGCTTTCTTACTTGGCTTTGCTTACAAGTTAGCACAAATGAAAATAGATTCTCAAAACCTGATGAGTTGTACCTGTAGAGGTTGAAACAAAGTGCAATTAATTTGCCTTCCTTCAAAATGGGCTGAAAACTAAAAATTGTACTATAGCAGGCAAGACTAAACGTCTTTGTCTTTGCTAGGGTATATGGAAACCTAGGAAGATCCCAAACCCGGATTTCTTTGAAGACTTGGAACCTTTCAAGATGACTCCTTTCAGTGCTGTGGGACTTGAGTTATGGTCAATGACTTCTGACATCTTTTTTGACAACTTTATCATCTGTACTGAAAGAGCTGTGGCTGATGATTGGGCCAATGATGGATGGGGACTGAAAAAGGCAGCTGATGGGGCTGCAGAGGTGAGAAATAAAGGTTTAATTGTGTCCTGACTAAGGAGCATTGCTGTTCTGTCCCAGTCTTTATCAATATATATCTATATGTACCAAGGCTAGGGGTTATACTAAACCAAATTGGAACCTGAGTTCCTAATAATATGCTATTGGTTGCTGTTAGTAGCAATGAGTACTTTCTGTTCTTTTTTGAGGTTTTTTCCTCTGATGGTTGAACTGTTGACTTTAGCCTATTCCTTAATTTGTAAATGGAATGGAATTTGCTATGGAAAAAGTACTTGTGCAGGTTAACTTTTTTTTGAGGTATGAAATATATTGTTCAAAGTTGCAAAAAGCCCATTTGAAAATTCGGTAGCCTAAAGTAAACTGCTACAGTTGACTGTATGGGATGAAAATTTACTTTTTTTTTTTTTTAAATCTTATAGCCTGGTGTTGTGGGCCAGATGATGGCGGCTGCTGAAGAGCGTCCCTGGCTTTGGGTAGTCTACATCCTCACTGTGGCTTTGCCAGTGTTCCTTGTTGTCCTTTTCTGCTGTTCTGGGAAGGTATGCCTTGCCTCTGATAATAGGTTGTTGCAGTGTTTAAAAACAAATTCAGCAAAATGTGCCTTAATGTCTCAATTGCCTGGTTTTGACAATTCTTTTTTAGAAACAGCCAAGTGCTGCAGAGTACAAAAAGACTGATGCTCCTCAGCCTGATGTGATGGATGAGGAGAAAGAGGAAGAAAAAGACAAAGGAGACAAGGAAGAGGAGGAGGAGGAGGAGGAAGCAAACGAGGAAAAGATAGGTAAAATCTTGAAACAGATTGATAGAGTAAACAAGCAGGATTGGCAGACATGGAGTAAAGCCAATGGTGAACTGAAGGTGTTAGAAATAAGAATGAGTTTGGTTTATTTTTATTTCCCTTAGAAGAGAAGCAGAGAAGTGATGCTGATATAGGAAGTGCTAGTCAAGAGGAGGAGGAAGAGGATGAGGAAGAGGACAGAAAACATGCATCAGAGGTAAGCGTGCTTAAATCTTTGAGGGAAGTCTTGTGAATTTTTTTTCCTTAAGTCATGTAGAACAAGCCTTACTAAAATGTTAAAAGTTAACCTGGCTCAGGTGATACTCCCTTCCAGTGTCACAACTGTGGAAAATTTAATCACTCTGCAGAACAGGAATTGCTGTGGCCACTTTCAGCAGTGCTGGCCACCTTACTAAAGGCACTGCTGTAGAACTGTATTGTCAGATGAGTGGAATTGTGTGCAGTGGGGCAAAAGGCTGTTCTGGCTTTGTATGCAGTCAGGATGTGACCTCTTAAGTGCTCCATGCTGATATAATGGCTGACTTAAAATGGGTGGAGTTAAAGCTTGAACTTAAGGGGATTGTAACAGCAGCAGAAGCTGTGGAGTACACTCAGCAGATAGTGTACATCCACTGTGAAAACAAGAGGGAGGATTTCTGTCCATGTATAGAAGGGAAGGATAGTAACATCATTAGGTCCTTTCAATAATTGGATCCTTAGACTTTATTTCCTTGATGTTTACCCAGATAATTTTCTTTCAGGAGGAGGAAACTGTGAATAGATCACCCAGAAACAGAAAGCCAAGGAAAGATTGAAAAAAGTCGTAAGAACTTGACCTGTGATTTATTATTTTTTTTTCCAAACATGGTTCTGGGAGAGGACCTTGGACACCTTACATTGAAACTTGGATAAACCTCAAGATTTCACCATCCACAGGTTCCAGTCACACTATCCAATGTAATGGAATGTCTAGCAGTAAAATATTTGCAATCATCTGTTTTAAAGAACATCATTCCTGTAGAAAGAATGCATTTAATATAATGGGCTGTGGATTTTGGAATGTAACATAACTAACCTTTTTATTTTTGGTTCTAAATATTCTTTTCTGGTTTTAAGTAGATTGGTAGAGCTTTTCCGATCTCAAACCTTGGCTTAATTTAATATATTAATTAGTGAAAAATAACAATGAATCTTGAAAGTGATAGGTTATAAAAATGCAGTTTTATAACTAGTTTTTTTACAAATACATAAATTCCTAAGTGCACCAATGTCTTTATATCCCCTAAACTTTGTTAATTGTTTGAGAAAAAGTTGTCAATGTATTTGACAACTCCTCTGCCCTCAAAAGAAAACAAAACTGGGGAGGGGGATGAATGGGGAAACCAGTTGTGAAATTTTCAGATCACCTTCATTCTTTTGTGGGGAGGGGAAAGATGAAGAAGGGGTGGAAGGAAGGAGTTAGTCTATAGAATATGCATACTGTGCATGGCTAAAGCCCTGTTAAGTGTTGACAAATGATCTAGGATTTGGAGTGGGTCATCTTAATGTGGCATTTAATCCTTTGGACCTTGAAAATGATGGATTTTGTTAGTTCTTGAACTTTTTTTGTAAAGCTAATGGGTTGTTGCAGGAGGGTGGGGGGGGGTGTGTTATGATACTTCCCCCTTTCCCTCCCTGTTTTCCTTTCTCTGTGACTATAGAGCTTTTTTCTGAGTGCAGCTTTGCCTCAGTTGCTGAAGTGCTTCATGTTCAGCTCCTCATCAAACTGTTTTCATAGCTAGGCCTACTCCTTTCCAGGGTCCAAACACTGGATAGGACAGTGTCCCATTTCCTCTCACTGTTATCACTGTATGTCTACTCCTCTAGAATGGGCAAGGTAGTCAGGTAGACAAGTTGAACTGAGTATTTGTTAAGAAAACAAAAACAAAACAAACAAGCAAACAAAAAAAAAGAAAAAAAAAAAAAGAAAAAAGAAAAGAAAAAAAAAAACCAAAACAAACCACCATGATGTCAGTATTGTAGGTGGGGAAGGAGCATGTGGAATATCTTAACTGGTATGTGAAACTGTTTAAGTCTTTTATCTGCTCTTCATGTAACAAATGCATCCTAAATTATATTGTGAATGTTAGGGAGTTCCAATTCCAGCTGAATAAATTTTTTAAAGCGTTGAGTCTACTATATTATACTGTTTCAAACACTTTTTTTTGTGGAATGCAGGTGATCACTCCAAGAACGTACCTCTGAGGGTGAAATCTATGTAACTTCATTACACTGTACCAAATATGTTGGCTTTTGGGTGTCTAGATAGATAAAATTTTGCCTTTGTTTAGAGTGACATTAAATGTTCTGAAATTTTTCTTCTTGCACTGAATCTAAACACTCCAGTGTTGTTTGGTCATAGCATAGGTATAGTGGGGGAAATAATTCCCTGGGGCTGGGGAGGGAAGTGTGTTCCAGTTACCTTGCAAACAATCCAACCAGTTAATGAAAGACTCTTATTTTGGACTGGGGGTTTGGTTTTCTTTTTGTATGGATTTTTTGGGTTTTTCTTTTTTGGGGGGGGAGGGTTTGTTGTTGGTTTGTTTTGGGTTTTGTGGTGGTTTTTTGTTTTGTTTTGTTTTTTTTGTAAAACATCTCACTGCCTGTCCTCATGTTGTATCCCTTTCTTGTGTTTGAAATCTTAGTGATCATAAATGCACAGCAGGATTTCTTGATCTCTCTGCAGTGTGCAAATAAACTGTTGTAAGCAAGATTCTGGAAGTAATTTCAGACTTCTGTTGGGAGCTATTGCATGTTTAGAATGCCTTTGCCTGTTGAACACCTGGTAAATACAGCTCCTTATTGCAAAAATAGCTTATACTCTGACACTGAAGATGTCATAGCTTAAGCATTGCTACTAGCTTGTTCTCAGGACTGTATTTTTATCAAGGAGCAGCTGCTGTTTATGACTCAGTCCTTTGAGATGGAATATATGTAAATGGTTTCAATTCAGCTAACATTCTGAGCACAACATAAATCTGTTAATCCAATGTTTTTTTTAATCTAATATGCAAATTGCCTTAAATTCCTAAACAGTTTGTTTGCATACATGTTCTTTCAAAGCCTCAAAAGTGAACTTAAGATCATCCATCAGCTTTAACTAGTATTATATTAAAGCTAATTGTGAAACTACATTTGCTTTTGCTCAATCTCCTGACGGTCTCCTGTCTGCATGTTACAGCTTTTTTAATACCTTAGTGTATGCTTCTTAAATAATCACTACAATAAATGAAGACTTTCCAAAATGGATAGACAAGGCCAAAGTTACCTTTTATCCTGCTTTCTGTCTTGGGTGGCTTAGTTTAACCTTGGAATCACTCTCATTTTTAAAGGCTTGGAGGAAAAATTGGCTGTCTGCTTATCCTGAGTACTCTCAAAGCATAGCTGTGGTTTTGATGTATTGAAGGTGTGCTCAGTTGTAACCTATGACCTAGGTCTGAAACTGTTGTTAAAAATACTAAAAGGTGCATTTGGGTGTTTTATATCTCTGCACCTGAGTGTCAGCATCTGAAAGCAATGTTCTACTTAGCTGAGGATGCTGGGTCTGAAGGTAGGGGTGTTGTGTGTATGTGGAGATGACAAATCAAGGCAGAACCATAGGGGAGTACGTGCATACAGGGTCTGAAACACAAGGCAGTAGAAATGCTGAAGCCAGTGGGGTTTTTTTGTTTGGTTGTTGGGTTTTGAGTTTTTTTGCTGTTTTGTGGGTTTTTTCTAATCCTGGGCTTGATGCACAATAAAAGGGAGTTTCAGCTAACTAACCAACCTATTCCAGAAGTGTCCTTGGATGTGATTTATCCCTCCTGGATCTGGCCAGTGATGAAGTGTCACAGCTTGAGGCAGTGACTGATGAAGTGCATTGCCAGGGTATGGTTTTAAGGCTGACTCCTGGGGCTGAGGAGGGCTTGTTGGGAGTGCTAAGTGCAAGTTGGAGGTACATCTCTGGTTGTCTCTTGCTGTCCTCACCCCTTCCTCAGCAGCAGTGCTCTGTTTTAACTCTGGTGATGTTTGTGGGCCTTGTGACCCCTCCCCAGCTGTTCCCCCATTAACACCACTGTTGCCTCCTCCTGTCAAAAAGGGATTTTGAGTTTGTAGTGTTGCTGAATGGGACCTCTACTATCATTCACAGGAAAGACCTGTCCATTTCAAAAAGGTACTTGTAGATTCAACTGGAAAAAAAAATGTAAAAACTAATCAATAAAAAAAAATCACTTCTGTTGGGCTTTTTTTGTCTAAGTCTTCATCTCTGGTCAATTCAAGACAAGAGGGCATGGACTTAAGCTGTGCCAGGGAAAGTTTAGGTTGGATATTAGAATTTCTTCAGGGAGAGGGTGATCAGACATTGGAATGGGCTGCCCAGGGAAGTAGTGGATTCTCCGTCCGTGGAGATATTTAAAAAGAGCCTGGATGTGGCACTCAGTGCCATGGGCTGGGAACCACATGGGGAGTGGATCAAGGGTTGGACTTGATGATCTCTGAGGTCCCTTCCAACCCAGCCCATTCTATGATTCAAAGTGAAGGCAGGGGAAGAGGCGACAAGCTGCCGGCCCTGTGAGGTGATTCCAGTCCCCTTTGACCCAAAACACGAGGATTTCCCCTGCAGCCCCCCTGGCCCCTCCGCCGCCCCTCACCCGGCTCTGCGGCGGGCAGGTGAGCCGCTCTCCCCCTCTCCTGTCAATCACTTCTGGCTCCGCCTTCTCACGCCTCTGATTGGCTCCGCCGCCGTCGCTCCGCCCCCTCTCTGCGCGTGCCTTTTAAACGCGCCGGGGGCCGCCGCTCTGCCCGCACGCGCCGCCACCGCCCGCCTGGCGCTTCCGCCCCTTCCCATTGGCTCACGGGGGTGTCCCTCAGGGCGCGTGACGCGTGACGCGCCCCCCCACCCAGGAAGCTCCGCCTACTTATTCTCAACTCGGCTCTGGAGGGGAAAAACAATTTCAAGATGGCGGCGGCGCGGATAACAATGGGGAGTCGGGGGTTCGGGCCGGCCCGTGCCTGAGAGCCGCGGCCGCCGGGCCCCGCCGGGCCGGGAGAGAGCGGAGCGGGCTCCGACCGGCCCCCGGGGCTGGTGTGCAGCGGCCGCTGGGCAGGGCTGAGGTAGAGAGGGGGGGGGCAGCGAAGCGGCACCGGCCTCCGGGGAGAAGGAGGAAGTGGGGCGGGGGAGAGCGGAGCGGGCGCCGAGCCTGGCCGGGCCGGGGGGGGGAGGAACCGGGGCAGGGGGAGAGCCAAGCGGGGGGAGCCCAGGTAAGGCCCGCGGGAGGGGGGAGGAGCGGCGGAGGTCAGGGGGAGCCCCTGCCATGGCGGGGGCCGGTGTGAGGAGGCGGTGAACGGCGGCGGCCGCCTCCCCTCGCTCTCCGGTCCATGGTGCTGCCCCCCTGCCCCATGGCGGAGTTCGTGGTGCCGCGGCACAGCGCGGTGATGGAGCGGCTCCGCCGGCGCATCGAGCTCTGCCGGCGGCACCACAGCGCCTGCGAGTCCCGCTACCAGGCCGTGTCCCCGGAGCGCCTGGAGCTGGAACGCCAGCAAACCTTCGCCCTGCACCAGCGCTGCCTGCAGGCCAAGGCCAAACGGGCCGGCAAGCACCGCCAGCCGCCCCCGGCGCCTCCGCCGCCCGCTCCCCCTCCACCGGCAGCCGCCGTCGCGGGAAGCGCCGAGAGGAGCGGAGCGAACGGCCTGGAGGCTGAGGCGGCGAGCGGCGAGCAGCACGGCCGGAGCAGCACGTTGATCGCGGTAAGGGGCGGGCGGGTTCCCGGGCGGGGGACGGGGTGGTCGGGGCGGCGAAAGGAGCCGGCGGGGTTGTGGCCGTCTGGTACCGGGACCTTTCCTCTGGAGGGGGAGGAGGGAGAAGGAGCCTTGGGGGTTGGAGCGGGGGCTGTGAGGCAGCGCTGGGGCTGTGTGGGCTCTGCCGCAGCTCAGCAGCTGAGCGGGGACTTTGGTTTCGCTCTTGTCACCTTTGGGCGTTGGAAGAGTGAGTAGAAACTGAGGGGGTTACAGGCATTCAGAGCAGCGTTCTGTGAATTGGTTAATTCCCCTAAAATCCTGCAGAATACGGCGGTGACTTTGGTTTTTTTATTTTTTTTTTCCCCAATTGTTTGCAGTTGTTTAATTTAGGCTGTTATAAGGAGATGCTTATTACCGAGGAGGGATTTTTAAGACAAATAATGTCTGTTCATTCTGGTCCGCATTGGAAAGGCAGCTGCTTATTTGCCTCTTGCTCTAGTGGGTGTGAACACCACGGGAATCCCACTCCACCCATTAAAAACTGGCTTAGTTTCTCTGGCTTCTCTAGCATTTCTGGTTGTCAGGATATATTCATCCAGCCTTGTTTGTATATCAAGATAGTTATTGCTTAACTTACTCTGAGCCCTTTAAATATACTGCTGGGTACTAATGTGTCAGTAATGTAGGTTAGTAGGATAACCTCTTAAATACTGCCTGTCTTAATACCTGTGTTAAAACCGGGTGTTTCTAAATAGTGGCCTGCATGAAAATGATACAGTATGGTTTGAGTGTCTGTAAAAGGGGGTACTGGATTAGCTTGAGACATTTCCAGGTTGATATATAGATTAAACAGTTTTTAAGATGCTCTGTGTGTTCTGTTAGATTAGAAGGGAAGGAGGATGTGATTCTCTGCTGATTTAGACCTCGTTTAGTTGCAGTTTTTAAAACAGAATCAAGGCAGAGCTTACTGTGTACTTGGGTGTGACTGGACACAATGTAAAATAATGAAACATGGAGTGCCTCAATTGTCATCTTTAATGTAAATAATGTGTCTATATAATAATATAGTCTGTACAAATGTATATAATATAGTAATATAATATAGTATAAAAATAAAATAGGCTGTACAAATTGAGTTGAAATGTTATTCAACAGAATCCTTTCTATTCTTGTTAATACATGTGAGAATCTTACTGACTTTTTTGAAGATTATGATACTCATGTCACAGAGCACTTCAGGGGGTTGTTGACAAAGGCTACTTGAGGAAGAAAGAACTTGTGCATTCTTGACAGTGATTCTATTAAACTTTCTGGGCAGTTGTTGATTAGTAGACTGATCTTGAATATCAGCTTCTGTCAAAACAAAAATGACTCAAACTTGTATTTTATTATCCAAAGACGTGATGGGATTCCTATTTATTTCCTGTCTGGGCTCTAAGGCTTTTTGCATATGGGGCTTTATCCATTAATAATGCATATTTTTGTTACACACAGAGCTCCTTAACACATCAAATCCTTTTGCTTAATCTGCCACCACACCGTCTTCATATTGATCTTCTAAAAGAAAGATCTCTCTAATTCATTGGTGTCTTTTATTTTAAATTGCTTTGGATGTGGATTTGATCTAATTAGCAGCCACTATAATGAAGACTCTGAAAACCAGTGAGGTTCTGAAGGACACTGCACATCTGGGGAAGCCCTTCTTGTTCAGGAAGCTGCTGCCAGTGGCCAATTTACACAACAGAAGAGGGTTTTAGTGTATGAATGACTCCTCCTCGTGCTGGCCTGCTGTTTCCTTCCTAGGAGACATGACTGTAAGCTTAATTGCTGCTGCTGATTCATCACCTTGTTACTAGGGTATAAAGTTGGTTTGCTTAGTAATTCAGGTTTTGAAAAACAACAACAAAAAACCTCTGCTGCTAATTTCATTCCTTTGGCACAGAAGACACCTCTCTGGGCTTGGTATTTTACTTCTAGCAATCATGTAGTTGTTATCAAGACCAAGCATGTGCCTTGTATGGGAAGGACATGAGTTTGGTTTACAATATTTGATAAAGTTTGGATGAACACCAAAGTTATCTTGTTTTAAAATATCTTGGACACGTTCCTTTCAAGAGAATGCTGGTAGATCAGTGAAAAACACATTCTGTCAACCATCATTACTGTTACTATGCAGAATTCTTCAGGAAGATGCCTGTTACTCTTCTCCTGGAAGCTGGTACTTCGTGTTGAAGGTTCAGGAAGCTTTTATTTTCATCCTTGAAAGAGAAATCACCTCATGTGAAGCCAGGGGGTTTGTGATCTGGTGTCTGAGGGCTTTTATGGGAAGGATGTGAAGCTGCACTGACACAGGCATGGACAGTGTGATGCTGTGTTTCAAATCATCTTCTGCCAATGCCTAAGAGTCACAGGGAACAGCATAACACCACCACCTCCTTCTTAATGTCTTGTGTGATTTTTAATGTGGCCAAAATCAAGTATTTTCTCGTCCATTAGTCTCTTGCCTGTTTAAGATTCTGAAGCTGGATGCATCTTTCTTGCAAGCAGAAGTAAGAGGTAGAGTCTTTCCTTTGCTTTCTTGCTAAGGAGCTCTAAAATTTGAGCCACAGAAACCAAGAGATTCCAGCGTTGGTACAGAAATACCTTAGATGATTTGTGGCACCATGTAGACCCATTTGAAGAAAAAGATGAAAAAATTGTAAACTTCCAATTTTTTACAAGATTTTAAGACCATTATTTATTAGGAAATTCAGATGTTGACATTTACTTCCTATTCCTGTTGTTTAAGACTGTTCAAAGTGGAAGCTACTTAGTGTTTGGATAATGTGTTGTTTGTTGTATTGATCTTATATTTTTGAGAAACAGGTAATTTCGTAAGAGACAGGACTTGTCTTCTATAACATTTTTTCCTCTTTGCCAGGTTCTGATTTGAGAAAGTTAATTCTAAATAATGCTGTCAATAAAAAAATCAATCTAAATAATGCTGTTTAAATTCTCTGCAGCAGAAAGACATTCTTCCCCGTATTTCTCAGATTATAATGTAGCATATCACTGAGCACAACAGAAAGTGTTTCACTGACATGTGAATGAGAATGGCAAGATCTGGATTTTCATCTCCACTCCTTGTTTTGTGATGTGGTCTCTTGGAAGGAGATCTACTCCCTGTGTCTCACTATCTTTTTTTTTTTTTCCTCACCTGAGAGCAGTTGTGTAGCTGGCTTGCTTTGTCTAGGACTACCACAAAACCACAAACAGTATTTCTGGAATGGGCAGAGAAGGTTTAGTTGGTGGCCTGTTTTGGGAGTGCTTTGTGTTAAAGCTGAAGAGCAGACCAGCATTTGTTTGGGAGCAGTAGGAGTTTCTACATTAGTAATAGGCGAGTTCTTATTCAAGCAAAGTCACCAAGAAAAAAGTTTAAAAAGAAATTTAAGGAGAGCAGTACAGTGTTTCTTGGTTGAAAAGACCTAAAGTAATAAATATAGGGGAATAGATGGATTGTACTGACAAGCATTAATAGCAAACCCTAACAAATCTCAGGCTGGTATACTAACAATTCAGAAGACCCCATTTTTGTGTCAGTTGTGGTGTAGGGGTGCTAAATTGTGAAATTATGTTTTACCACAAAAATAGCAACTTATTTCCACGTTATTTATACATAACTATAGTGCAGTGCAGTCTTGCCACCATTGTTTGTTTTTGCTGACAAGCCTGATAGTTTGTTGCTCAACAACTCAGACAGGTTTTTCTTTGTCTCCTGTTAATTCTGTGTGAGGTATTGTTGTGTGTTTGAAACATTTCCCTTATTAGATTAGTTAGATATGCAGAGATGCTTCCTAAATTGTAAGGCTCTGGGAGTGCCTGATCTGCTGCTGCTGTTTATGTTCATGTGAGGTGGAGGATCCGGCGTTGCAGCTAGAGGCACAGTAGCTTTTTTTTTTTTGGTTTTTTTTGATTCAGCAGAACAATTCCTGTAGCAGAAGCTGCCCCTTGTGACTAATGCAGACTTGGGATATTTATAGCCCTGCATATCCACAGCCCTTCTTCACTCCAGCAGGCAGTCACCCAAATACAAAAGTCTTTTGGAATTAAAGTCAGAAGGAAAATCAGTCCAGCAGTTTGGTTCTGACAACACCATGGAATGCAGGAACACATTGGGTAATAAAATGCTTTCCTTGCAGGAGCAGTGCAATATTGGAAGCTGTGGGTAGATGCACAGTAACTGGGGAGTCATTACTATGTTGTATAGTCAAAATATTATGTTTTCTGTCTGAAATTCATACTCTGCAATTCCTGATAATTGTATTGTTGTTCCAGCTGAAGAAGTTCTCTGTCATCTTTGCTGCTTTTGTCCTTGGCCAGGCAGGAGAGGAGAGTCTGGGTCTGCAGAGGACCTGCTGTAACCTCTGCTTCATGGGAGCTTGACTGTGCTGCAATACTGCCACTTCCATGGCAGAAAAATCAATACTCTGCTTTGGTGTCCCCTGCTAGGTGACAGTGCTGGTGTCTAGCTAGGAGGCATATTAGAACTAGATTTATATTATGTTTCTGGACTAGTATAGCATTTTTCTTTGAAAATGACCAGCAGTATATGTTTCTTTTTGGTATTTCATAACAAATCCTTGTAGACATAACTTGGTTGTGAGACTGAAATTTTAAGATTACTCTGAATAAAAGTCAAAAAATGAAAGTTCTGTTGAATCTGTAAGAATATTTTAATATCTGTAACAGGTGCTTGAAAAAACTAGACCGGACCATTATATGGAGCTAAAAGTGCAGTATAAGAACCAGATTCTTAAGAAGTTTTGTTTCTGCAATGTTCACTATATATTTTTTCAGAAAAAATGAAACTTGCACACAATTTCTATTTTTTCAATGTATATACCATCTTCAGTTAAGGGACTCAAAGTATAACAAAATCTGCATTGGGAAGGATTTCTTACTTTCAGGCAGACAATGTGAACTAAATTTTCGTGTTTGTTACATTCTAACACACTGAAATGTAATTGTTTCCATATTACTTAAAACTAGTTTCGGAAACTGAGTGTTTCACACTAATGTTTTGATTCTTGGAATAATATTTTCCTTTTTAAGTGAAAAAATAAAGGAACAACAAACCCCAAACAACTTAGTACCATTGTGATTCATGCCCCTTTCCTACCAAGGCAGGGCACTGCTTCATACTCAGAATTTTTGAACTCTGCCAGTGCTAACTCAAAAGTTGCAGACGAGGTTTTAAAGCTTTTCCAGTTTCTTGTTGGGCTTTTGTGGTAGTTAGTGGGCAGGTTGTATGAAATCTGACAGCTTGACCCTTCATTGAGACCACAACACAGCTGAGTATTATTGTCCTAAAAATGGTGTGCTTGAGACATAGAATGCATCTTATCAAAATTATTTGAGTGCTGCCCATTTTCTGATGGAATCCCTGTCAGACTCAGCATGGCTCCATCTCTGGCAGTGTGTCCAGGGCAGTATAGCATGAACATACTGTGAGTTACATGATCAGAGGCTGCCCCTGTTGGACACCCCTTTTGTTGTGATGGATGACACCTGGGTTTTACCAGTTTGCTTTCTTCACCAGAGGAGAACTGTAGTTCTCAAAACTGTACTTTTGAGGACTGTCTATTTTGCTCACTTGAATAAAATGCAGCTCTGGTGGTGTGATATAAAGATGTGCAGCCTCTGGCCCTTCAGGGGCTCTTGGAGAAACTTTGGGTCCTGTCTTGGGCCAAAGGGCTGAGATCTGCTTATATTCTTTGCACCCTTCCTATATTGGTTGACATACTTTGGATAAATACTTCTGAGGCAAAAGTTTTAGGAAAGCTAAACAGCAGAGTTCTTGGAGGTTCATCTTTTGTTGCAAAGTTGGGTAGGTTGAGAAAATGGGAATATGTTTCTGTATATCATCTTGGGACAGTGGAATAAATCAAATTGATTGATTCTGCTAAGGAAACCATGAACAGCATACCAGAGGGACACTGTGCCTTGGGAATGATAGTGGACTATAAAATTAAAGCTTAAGTGATTTTGTTAGTAGCAAGGTATGCTTTACTTTGTCAGTGTTTCTTTTTTGGCAGGAGAGAACAGGTTTTTCTTGCCTCCAGAACTCTCTTGGAGCAGCTTGATATGTAGATAGCTTGCAGTCTGACTTGTCACATGCTCCTGTTATTCTTTCTCCCAAACCCAGATTATTTGGATAGACACAGACAAATTATGGAATAACTTAATTATTTTTCTTTTAGGAAACAAGGACCTGAGCTAGCACATAAGAAATGTATATAAGAAAGCAATTTTATAAGAGAAAGTTGCATTATTTGCAGAGTAGTTATCTGAATGTATTTGGTTTGAGAATTTCAGGTTCTGGTACTCAAAGTGAGACATGAGTAGATAGAAGGTATTAGGTTTTATATTTCTAATGGCAGAGGGGAAGGAACCTGTAACTTTTGGCTTCCACAAATTTTTATAGCTCTGTCTCTTCTTGATAAAGGAAAAGAGAGAAAATGGATACACTAGTTTAGTGTTAAGCTGCTTGGCTGGCAGTATTGTAGATAGCTAGAAAGAATCGGGTATCTGAGCATTACAACCATTAAAACCCATGCAGATACAAAAGCTCCTGGGTTTTTTAATTGATGGAAGGAGCCTGTGGTGGAGATCAGAGGTCTACATCTTGTTTAGTTTACAGTAAGTGTAGCCTATATGCATTATTATTTTTTCAAGTTAGTATTTGAAAAATTTATTCTAGAGCTGCTACTCAGAACTGCAGACCTAATGTTCAAATTAAGAGAATTCAAGTTCCAGCCTCTCCAAACGTACATCTCACCCTGTCCTGTGAGGTCTTCTGCTGGTGTCACTGCTCTGCCATCTCCATGAGCCTTCCAGAAGATCACAGTCTCCTGGGAAGCTTCAGTGGATCCCTCAGATAAAAATTGTGCTGCTACCTATGCAAGCATTATACAAAAAGTGTTTTTTTTCAAAGATGAGCTAACTGTAGACTGTTTGGAAAAAAAAATAATCACAACAATTAACTGAATTAGTCCTTCTGCCCTTATACTGAAGAATGCTGTTGCCCAGGCAAGTGCTGTAGAATTCTTTTGATCATTTATGCTGGCTCTACATACAACTTGAGTGCTGAGATCTTGAGGTTTCCCATTTGTTCTTGGATGAGACATTTTTCCCTAAGGGTTAGTGGACTGCATTGTGGACACTGCAAGTAATATTAAAATAAGCATACTTGTCTTGAGGTCTGTTTAATTAGCTGGTTTTTTGCCATCTGAGAGAACTGTTGTGTGAACCACTCCTCAGCTGGGCAGCTTTTGGGGGAGATTCTCCTCATGTGTCCTGCTGAGAATTAGAAGGCATCTTGCAGGGATCAGGGAAGATGGTGACAGCTTTTGCTCTTCAAGCTCCCTGCTCTGGTTGAGCAGTGTCCCTGCCCTACAGGTTTGTGTTGGGGTAGTAGTTCCAGCACAAGCAAAGCACAGCTTTTTTTTTTTTTACAGAATGAATCTGAGGGAAGGAATAGTTCACAGTCATCTTTGTGTGCCTGAATTCTGTTTTCAGATGTTTTTGAGGTCACTAGAAAGAACTTTATATTTGAAATAATGCTGCCAGGAAAGAAGCCAAACAAAGGGCTCTCAGGCACTGGTTGGTTGCTGTACCCACTGTTTGCTTCTAGGTGGCACCACAAGAAAAAGAATACGTGGATTTGTAAGCTCTGTAAGAGACCAAGTGTTGAGCTGGTTGGGGCTCTGCTGGTCTCAGTGCAGTGAGGGGGAACTGGCAGATGCTCCAGGGGAAAGGAGGAAAGAAAGAAACTTGCTCTGCTATGATAGAATTGTCTGAACTCTGCATTTCATTTTACATAGCTGTGAAACAGTGGTTTCTTACTGACAAACTGGTTTTGCTGTAATGCCAAAAATGTGATCGTGTACAAAATTTATATACGTAGTTCTTCTCCAAAAGTTACAATCACAAGAGAAATGGTTGTCTTCTTCTCTAAATATTTAAATGAGAGACTGCTTTGTAAAGCTGTCTTACAGAACAGTTATTCCATATGTACGTGGGCCAGATAAAATACAGGTTTTTACTCCCATCTAAAATTTGAATCTTAACGCTCTTCACAGTTTTTTCATTTTGAATATGAAAAATCATAATATAGTCGATTCACAACCTTTTCTCAACTTTTTGACACTTATCACAGTATAAGGCAGCTTTTGGTTTTGTTGGGAGGTGAGTGCTCTGTTTGATACAGTAAATATTTTTTGAAGTTTACCCTAAGGATTATAGTAAGGAAGTCATCTCATACAAATCTTATCAAAGCAAAGATGTAGCTTTTTTAGTGTTTTATTCAGAGCTTGACAGTGGTCTGATAAGAAATAAAAACCTTAATCTATGAAACATAAAACTAAATAACTAAAACTTTCCTCTTTTTTCCAGCAGCTCCATGAGACTGTGAAAAGAAAACTTGATAGTGCTGCTTCCCCTCAGAATGGAGACCAGCAGAATGGCTATGGTGATGTATTTTCTGTGTCCAAGAAGCTGCGTCGTGATGATGGTCTTGGTGGAGTGAGTGGTTCTTCCAATGGAATGCCTCCTGTGTCTCCACTCCATCATCTTGACAAGAAATCTGGCAGTGGAGATACCTTGCAGCTTAATGGAAAACATCCAATGGGGCTTGATGGCATCAGCAAGAAGTGTCTTCCAGATTCCAGCCTGCAAATGAATGGAGGTGGAGATGCTGAGGACTCATTTCCTCTGAGTTTGAACAAGGAACTGAAGCAGGAGCCTGTAGATGATCTTCCATGTATGATTGCTGGAGCAGGGGGTTCTATATCTCAGAATAACTTGATGCCTGATCTTAATCTTAATGAGCAAGAATGGAAGGAACTTATTGAGGAGCTTAATAGATCAGTGCCCGATGAGGACATGAAGGATCTCTTTAATGAAGACTTTGAAGAGAAAAAAGATGCAGATTCTTCGAATTCAGCTGCACAGACTCCTTTGCCACAAGATATTAACATAAAGACTGAGTTTTCCCCAGCACCCTTTGAACAGGAACAGATGGGATCTCCCCAGGTGAGATCCACTTCATCAGGTCCAGCATTTATTGGTGCTGCTTCTGTCCCTGTGAGTGCCGCTTCTCCAGCGGTCGGTAATTCTCAGGCCATGTTTCAGCCTTCCAATCAGTCAATGACTGAAAATCCAAATCAGCCTATGATGCAGGCATCCAACCACTCTCAGAACGTCCAGAGGCCTCTCCCCAGTGTATTATTACCTGGAAAGGGTGCAGGAAGTGCCAAAGAAATGTCTTCTGCTCATCAACTGCAGCAGATTGCTGCCAAGCAGAAGAGAGACCAGATGTTACAGAACCAGCAGCAAGCTTCCCAAGTCCACCAAACGAATCAGATGTCTACGTGGCAACAGTCTGGACAATCTCATAGTCCATTGGCTGTCCCATATAACATGGAAAATCCTACCAGCCCATCAGTTTACCAGCCTGACTTCAACAATCAGAAAATCATTATGTCTAACATGGGAAATAAAAGCTCACCACGAGCTGCAGGCAATTACCATGTGAACATTTTGGGGCATCAGCAGAACAGCTTGAACCAGAACCCTGTGAACAGTCAAGGCTCTATGCTAGACTATGGAAACACCAAACCTCTTTCACATTACAAAGCAGAATGTGAGCAGGGGGTGACAGTACCTGGTCAGAGCAAGACTCCCATGTTGGCATACATACAGCAACGCCAGCAGGCACCTCTGCCTCATGTGAGTGATGACCAAAATGGGATGATCCTTTTGAAGTCCAAGTCCATTACCTACCGACTGCCACACAGTCAGGTGAATGTTCCTGAGTTTTCTTACCTTAGTTTTGTAGCAGATTTAAGGTTTTGCAAGAGGGTGCTGGATAAATAAGGCTAGAGTACACATTGGTATTGTTTCAAAACAGTTGCCACATGATTGTAAATATAAAAATTATTATATGCAATAAGATAAGGATCAGGAACTCAGTTTTCCAGTTTCTAATACTTTTTTCTAGGTCATGTGTGATTTCCAGCTTACTATATTTTGTGGTCAACAAAGTATGTCATGCTTCATAAAAGCTTCTATTTACAAAGATAAATAGATGCTTTGTAAACTTTGGCCTAAAGTAAAACTGTAGTGTTAAACAGTGTTCTCAAAGAAGCTCTGATTTCTGTACCTTCTTTTTAGTCCCTGCTTGTGTCAGAGTTTATAAAAAAGGCATGCCTTCGGTTGCTGCTTTTTTGAAAAGATGAAAGGGGTGGCTGCATTCCTGGTTTCTGGGGTCTTCCTTGGGGTTTGTCAAATCTAAGTATTTGTTGTTGGATAAATCTGGCTTTGGGGAAGTATGGGTTAAGAGAGAAATCTTTAAAATGAGTAGTAGTGATAATTGGCTGCCTGAAGCAAATGCTTCAAGTTTTCTTGTAAAGGAAAATTCCAGAGAATACTTCTTTGCCTTATATATAACTGTTACCACAGGTATGTTGCAGGTGGAAATTTATGTTGTGAAGGGAGGTATAGCCTTGCTGGGATTCTGTAACATATGCCTTCAATGCACATACTAGAGGGCTTGTTGAAAAAAAAAGAAAAAAAGAAAATAAAAAAAAAAGGTCTTTATTATAAGGATTATTAAAGCTGTTGGGGGTCCAAAGCTTCTAATATGTGCACAAAACAAAACAAACAACCCTTGAGAAAGATCTGATTAGTCTGTGATCAAGACCACACTGTACAAATAAAAATCTCATCTCAATGTATGCTTTATAAGGCACAAAAATAAAATTAAATTCATCTCTTTACAAGCTGGCAAAAGTAACAGTCTAAAGACATTTTGATATCAGAAGGGGGAGGGTAGAGATGATTGTGCATGTCTTGTCTCCCCCTGGGTGAAAGCATGAGGGTGACCTTGCATCTGCACTGATATGCTTGCTCTGAATTAACAGAAATACTGACAAACTCTTCTGGAGAATTTCTCAAAGCTTACATACAAAACAACTTAGCACAGCATTACTTATATTTGGCTTATGATTTCTTATAAAACTGCAGAGGGTGAGAAGCAACAATCAAACCAGCTAGCTGAATTAGAGATGAAGCTGTGCTTAAAAATTATAAGAATTCTCAACTTTCAAATGGGTTTCCTGGTACAAAGAAGGGGGTATTAGATCTTGAATTATGATCATTCTGTATTATTTTTGCTTATTCCAAGTTCCACTTTCAAAAAAAACCCCAGATTTATGAGAAAATAATAATATTAGCAGGGTTTTCTGTTGTAGTGTTGTTCTGTGGGGAATATGGTGATAACTGGATTGCTGGAAAAATATGTAAATATCCATTTTGATCAGTGACAGCCTTCAAATCCTAAAAAAAGAAACTTTAGGAGGGGAGGCATAAACACTTGTTGAGTTTAATGTTGACAGCAGAGGCAGCATTTATTTAATGTTTTGTATGATGAAATGTAGTGTTGGAAAAGCTACCAAAGTTAACTGAAGCTGGTGTGTTTGAAGTGCTGTTTGTGGACTGGCACTGTTCCTCTGGCTGAGCAGAAGTACACAGAGCTGTACTCCCCTATTAGAGCTGGGCTTTGGGAAGTACCTTGAGACAGAAGTTGTGGAGCTTCTGTCCTAGCTGTCACTTATGTGTCTGGTACTTTATAGATGGATTTTTGGCTGTCTTTCATTAGCTGAACTGGAAACTGTATCATACTATCCTGTCAGAAGGTTCACAAGTGAAGAAATTGTTTCAGAAAAATTTCAAAATATAAGGAACTTGAGTAATTTTTATTAAATAGTGTAACTGTACAAATAAGCAATAATTGTCAATTTCTGCTTTTCTGGCATGGGTTATGATTCCCTTTCTGGTGTAGACTTTGTGAAGTCTTTCTTACTATCCTGTAAAATGATCAAAATAATGCAAATCATGATCGCCATCACAAAAGTGATCAAAAGTTTCCTTATCTGTGTGTAACTGTGTAGTTTCTAAGTTCTAGAGGGCCAACCTCTTTCTGTTTCAATGTATTCTGCAGGATCAAAACCCTTCTCCTAATGTTCCTCGTGTTCCTGTGTCTGTCCCGGGCCCTGGGGTGAGTGCCCAGGCTCCCAATGTCTCCATGGCAGGAAACCACAGCAACACACCTTATCTCAGCACTCAGCAGCAAGCAGTAGTGATGAAGCAACACCAAATTCTGATGGACCAGCAGAAGCAGAGGGAGCAGCAACAAAAGCACTTGCTCATGGAGCAACAGAAGCAGCAATTCCTAATGGAGCAGAGACAGCAACATCTTCTGGCTGAGCAGGTGAGAGGGGCCAGCAGTCATTTTCTCCATGTGCTGCTTTACTATGGTGGACTGAAACAAAATTTGAGATCTTGTCAGGTAGTTATCACAAATCAGGTAGTTATCACATCACAAAAGAAGGAAATGTAGACTGCAGGGCACTTTGGAATCATAAGTACAATTAATTGCTGCTTTATGTTTCTATAAAAGTAACTCAAACACATAGTACTTGATTGCTGAGGCTTATTTTTTTGTTGTTACAAGGCTCTGTGGTGAATGAAAAGAATAAAATGAGTAGAATTGAGTAGTGTGCAAATGTGGGACAATACCTACATGGAGGGAAGGTATCGTACCAGTGATGGTGTAGTTCTTGTGAAAGAAAGAAACACAAATGAAATAGGAGCAAAAATAAAGTCAAAGTTTGGAATACTGTTGATGTGTTCTGTAGAGCTTTAAAAAACAAAACAATGAGCAATAAGCTGTAAACTCATTGGGCTTTCTGCCTCTTTTCCCTGTGAGATCCACAGCAGTTCATGTTTCAAATTTTAACACAGCTTTCACTTTTTTATTTGTGGAAAATAAAAACATATCTGCATCCGACTTGCATCTTACCCTGCCAAAAGAATTTAACTTTGCTGTCCATCAGACTGCAGAAAGCTGCTTTAGCGTCTGTCAGGGAAATTAGCTCCTTGTGTGAACCTTCTGAGCTTTAAAACTTCAACAAGTCTTTCAGCTGGGAATCAGCCCAAAGGGTGTCATTTCTGTAATCAGTGCTTTTCTGCATTTTTAAAAGTCCATGCAGGCACGTTCCAGGCACTGGCACTGTGCATGTAGAGAAATTATCAGTGTCTGATATAGAGGAAGGCAAAGTTGAATATTTAAAGATTTGTGAGACCCAAGGAGAACCTGGTATTTGTATCTTTGGGGAAAAAGTGTCATGATCTGAAGTGCTAAAGTTTTTTCTTTGAAGATAATGAAGGGAGGGGCAGGCAAGGAAGAGCTGTAGAAAGTATTGTCTTAGAGGATAATTAGAAAAAAAAAGTCAGTGGCTTAATGAAAAAAAGCCACTGAGAATTAAAAACCAAAATAAATTAAAAATTAAACATTTAAATGCTCAGGAGTCCTTCAACTAATAACAGTTCAGAATATGTCATTTCTTTAATTTTCAGCACTGTTAAAAGGCAATAAATCTCAGTGGTCTCAGCTTCAGAGTTGGGAGTTGTCCTGGTAGACAGGATTTTAGCTTGAATCATAGTTTGGAAAACAGAGATAGTGAAAGAAGGTCCAGTAATGGTCATGTGTGTGGCCATCATAAATTTCATTGCAGCAACTTTCCACCACTTTATTTAAGAAAGAAGGAAATTACACAGTCCCCTCTAAATTAAAATCTTGGTTGGGGAATGTATTTCAAGGGGGAGAGGGTAGTAGAATCTGCCAATATTGTGGAACCCCTTCAGTTCTTGATCCAGCATAGATTAAAACGTAAGAATGTGCCTGGCAATGTTTTAAATTTTTAAAGAAAATTGCCTGAACATCCTGTCATAGAATGGTTTGGCTTGGAAGGGACCATCTGGTTCCAACCCTCTGCCACAGGCAGGGACAGCTCTCTTGCATCTATATGTAGTGATGCTGGGAAGCTCATCCCAAGTTTGGATGGCTGGGGATGAGCTTTGGGGATGAACAAACTTGAATATTGCATTTCCCACATTTTTGCCCTTGCTGCCCAGTCAGGTTAGATCTTGTTAGCATTCTAGTTTGATATTTATTTCTTTGGATACACATGATAGAGGATGTAGCTTTATGAAAAGATTTCTGTATCAGTCCATCTCTCTTTTGCAGGAGAATTAGAGTTTCACGTAGCTTTAATGCCATTTCCTGCAACACTAAAGCTTTCTTTGCATTTGATATTCTGCTTTTTTTTTTTTTTAATCTTTCTGAGGCAGGTTCTGTCATTCTTAATTTCTCTCAGAACTGTGGCATTTCTCCTTGGCTTCTGTGGTCAGCCTCTTTCAGGTCTGACTGGTCCTGCAAGTAGCAGGTCTTTCTGTCAAGCAGCCTGCCCTTTTCATTCCTCTGCATGTCTCAACAGCTTCTTAGTCGTAGACATTTCAAAAGGATGGTAGTAATGCACATCAGTCTATTTGTTATGTTGGACTAGTCCCTTCTTTAAAGTCTTATTGCTTGTGTCTTTACCTCTGTACTCTTGGAAAGGAATTTATGTGCCCTGTACAACTTACGCTAAGTATCACTAAGTAGTATCACGTTAGGTAAGTATCACTACTGTATCACTACTTGGTTAACTCAATTTTAGGCCAGTTGAAGATACATATGGAAGATAGAGCCAGAAAAGCTGTGCCTGGTAGGTTTTGTACTGTAGAAGCAGGCTGTTGGCTGTTCATGCTGCCAAGAGCCAAGTGTACTGTTGGTATGTATACCTACCTACACTCTTGACATTTCCCTCAAGACTTTAAATTTCATTTTCCCCAAAAGTTTCCTAAGGAAAATTTTCTTGTTTTATTTCTCAAATGTTTTTATTGTGTATTAGTTACAGGTTGAGTGTGCTCTTAGAGAGGCAAGGTTATTTTGAATCATTAGTCAGGTTTGTTTGAAGTTGATTGGTTAAAGTGGTTTTGAACAGTGGTAACAGAACTTATAAAGCTTCTGTTAGAAATGTAGTTCTGCAGTTTTCCATAATCTTCTAGGAAGACCTCTGGTATATAAGGCTTGTATAGTGTTTTAAGTTTTGAAATCAAGACCTAGAAAAAGAACTAGCTCCTCTATTGTCTGCTCTAGTCCTTTTGTCTCTGAGTTCCTAGTCTTTTCACTCACCAGATTAAATGGACTGTTTGAACCTGGGGAACAAAGGTCTGTATGACTTTACAGTTGCTGAAGCCCCTTTAATTATCAGCTCTGCATGAAAGCATGCAGATAACTTGTTTTTATCCAAGATAAAAACATCATGCACCCGTGGAAACAGCCTGACTTGTCTTCTAATCATCTTGCACTGGGCCTTTCCTAGGAGAAGCAGCGGCAGCAGCAAGAGCAGCAGCTGCAGAGGCATCTGACTCGACCACCTCCCCAGTATCAGGATCAGCCACAGAATCCCTACCAGCAACAGGTTGGGCAGTTCACAGGTAAATAAATGTGGTAATTGAAATTATGGCAGAAAAATATCAGGATTGAATAACAAGGTGTCTTCAAATTTTCTGAACTGGCTAGCTTTTTTTAAAGCACACATAGGTGTGCCTTAAAACTTGCAGATGTTTACTCTTACTCAGTTGCAAATTAACAGCTTCCCCTCTCCCAGGTATCTGGGACAACTTAGGCTTCTGAGTCTTAATATTGCTCTGGAAATGTGTAGAATTCTTATGTACCTCCATTGTTTTAAAGGCCTTTTTATGCTACCACTTCCCTTTACTCATTGTAAATTACATGTTAGTGTACTGCATGTTTTTGTTTTGTAGGAGAAGCAGTTGGGTATGTCTGCAGTGTATTAGCACTGATAAATAAAAGATGGTTGTTACTGTTCAGGTGGAACAGCTTTATCAATGTGGAAGAACTAGAGAACAGTAAAAACTCATCTCTTTACCTGAACTATCAAGAAGCCACTTGTACATTTTCATAAACCAAAAGTACAAAAAAATGCTTATTCCCTTCATTTTGTTTCCTTACTTGCTGTGTTCCCACAGAAATAAATACTGAAGGGAAAAGATGCAAATAGGAATGTGATGCTCTCATTCTGATGGTGTTCATGGCTATTCAGTGCCTAGTAGAGCTGTGACTGGGTTTAGTTACTGAGCTGCAAAACTTGATACCAGTACGAAAGGATTGTGTGTTAACACAGCATTCTTCAAATATCACACAAACATTTTTTTCTCCTGCCAGTTTTCTACAGAAATACAGTATTATATCTGTTAGAGCATCTTTTTCTATAACGAACATCAGTATTATTAAAACTATTTTTTTCTTGTTATGATGGTTGTAACTATTTTTTTTTGCATCCCAAATCATGGTATGTGTACTGCCTTTTGACTATACTGTTCCAGTAAGATGCTTTCCCCTGCATCCTAGCATTGGTGGATTTATGGTATGCTTTGTTGATAATGAAGTTGATATAATTTGAATTATATTTGAATAAATTTACATTTGAAGAGAAAAGATGGAACTTAGCAATAATGAGCCAATATTCCTCAGCCATCTTAAAATAGCAAAAAATTCTGCAGCTTGCTTTTTTGGTTTGAAAGCAAAGTACTAGGGTAGGTAGGTTTCCCATGGAAAGGGGATGGTTTATATATGCATTACAATTCACAGTGTTTTCTTATCCTTTTTTTAGCTTTAAATAGAAGACTGTTTCTTCTGCAGAAAGAAACTTTTACTCAGAATTTGCAAGAGCAAAGGATGTTTTGTGGTTTGCTAAGAAGACTTGTTTTTGCAGATCATCTTGCTTGTTTTTCAGTATTGTATATTAACATAGTGAATATTTAGTTGTGGAAATCCAGTAGGTACTTGGCCAAAAATTTTTGAAAAGTTATATAAATTGAAGAAATTTCTGAAACTGTGGAAACACAGGACTGGAAGCCCTACAGTTGTACAATATGAGATACATATGCATGGAATCACTGATGTGTGTGTGCAATAAGTGGTGGTTTTTTAGCAGCCTAGCAAATCGTGTATGCACTTCAAAGTCTGTCTGTATACCTTTGTTCACAAAGAAATATCAGAGTCCTGCCTTTAAAGCCTGATTTTTTTTTAATTGGTGATGCTGAACTGTTAGAAGTGGAGTTGAACTTTTTTAGGACATTAGTATATCTGTATTTGAGATCAAGGTGAGGGTGCTAACAGGAGCAACAACTGACACTCTTTAATTAAGTAGTGCTGTTGAGTGTGTGTTGGTTGCATCAGTTGGTTTATACAAATGCAGATAAATCTCCTTTCTGGATTGTAGCATCTACAAGTCTAGCTTGGCTGTGGTTGAACCATGGCGTTTAATATCCAAAATATTTTTTGTATTTCAGGGTCATCTTCAGCCATGCCTGGGGTCAATAATTTAGGACAGTCCAGCTCCAGTAGTCCACGGATGTTTCCTCAGACCCAGAACATGATTCAGATGGGACCTGGACACAGTTCTGTTCCTCCACTCCAGTCGGGCTCCAGTCAGCAGGATCGGGGGGTTACTCAATATAACAACATGCAAAACATTCAGCGAGGGGGATTGTACAGCTTGGCCTCTGGTATGACACAGATGGTTCCCCAGCATGCAACACAAAGTGCCAATGGACAGTCAGCAATGCAGAGACAAGGCAGCTTGGGCCAGGGTGCTGCTGTTCCTGCTGGGTATGGGCAGAATACCTTAGCAAACTCAAGCATTTCTCAGCAGCACAATAAAGGTGCACTGAATCCAACCTTATCTAAGCCACAGATGGCGAGAGTACCAGCTGCTATGGGGGCTCAAAATCCATCTTGGCAACATCAAGGTATCCCTAATATTAACAACCAGACACAAGCCAACAGTGGCTTAGGACCATTTACTGCCAGCTCCTCTTTCCACATGCAGCAAACTCATCTAAAGATGGCCAACCAACAGTTTGCCCAAGGAATGCCTCAGGTAAGCCTAAGCACCAGCAGACCCATGACCTCTATGAATGCAGCTGTCTCGGGGCAGATGCTGTCCTCATCTTTGGGGGCACAGCAGCGGACAAACCCTCCTCCTGCACAGCAGCAGGTACCCTCACAGCAAGTCCTGCCTGGCATGAACCAGACTGTTCCAGATCTGAATGCTTTCAACCAGAATCCAAATCAGCAAATGTCCAACAGAAGTAATCTGCACTGTAGTCAAGGGTACCCAGTGAGGACAACCAGTCAAGAACTACCTTTTGCCTACAGTGGCCAGTCAGGCAATAATGGACTTCAGAACTTATCTGGTGACACAGATCTGATAGACTCTTTGCTGAAAAACAGGACTTCAGAGGAGTGGATGAATGATTTGGATGAGTTGTTAGGGACTCATTAAAATGGGGCCAGGGGTGGGGGTTCTACTTCTCTAATTGTTTCATAAAATACAAGCAACACTTGGACCAAAAAAACCTGTGGCATTGAGACTTGCAGGCATTAGAGGTAAATGGTTGGGAAAGGCACTTCTCAACAACTCACTTCTCAGTGAGTGTTGATACGTGGCAGCAGTGACCACATGGGTCTGCAGGGCACTGAGCTCTGTCTTGGTGTCTCTAAGGAGTCACAGACTTGAACAGGTCAAAAAATACTGTGTGTGTCCTAGCCAGCCTTTCAGGAATCTCACTTGCAGTGTTCTAAAATTAATTCTTTTAATTATTTAAAAGTAAAACAAAATTCCACAGAAATAGTGCAGAAAGAAAGCAGATAGTTGCACACGTTGTTTTTAGGGCCTAGTCTCCTGCAGCTATTATTTGCAATCGTTATTTGTTTGTAGATTGACATGATATTATAGTCCTGTCCATCAAACTTCTGACCTTTTATTTGAGAAGAGGCTTGAGTATGCTTGCAAAATGTTTTGAATTGTTTCTTTTCCCCATTGCTGAAGCATGTGCCTGTACTCTCAATAAGCAAGTGATATTTCACAGTAAATATTTCTAGATGCTGGTAATAGATGAAAGAAAGTATTAAAACCTGGCCAGTTAGTCTAGGTAGTCATCTTAATAGATTGTAGTCTTTTAAGCTGCAGTTTGCACTCTTTTGTAGAGGGGCACAGTTCTTGGCTTATACCCTCCTGTGTTTAAAGGGTGAATTTCTTACAGGACAACATTTAAACTATATAGGTTTAACATGAATTGTAAAGCCATTTACTTTGCACCTGTTTCTTCATAACTTATTTCCAAAGGTAGTTGTATTTAAGTGAAGGCTTTGCTTCATGACAGCTCATCTAGTGTTCTTTGTTGTAAAAAGTAAAATTAACTTTTGAGATCAGTTCATTCCCCAAAGCTGGCAATGACACAACAAGCACAAGACTTTCTCACTTCTGAATAAAAATGAGAAATGAAGATCTTGGCTGAGAGGTGAAAAGTCCTTAGCAGCAATAATAGCACAGGCAGCCTGGGAGAATACTTGGATCAGGGTTGCTCCAATATGGAAGTCTCCCCCTTTAAATACTAGGTGGGATTGGGGTTTTTTTGTTGTGTGTTTGTTTTTTTTTTTTTTCTTTTCGTTTTTTTTTTTTTTGTATACTGGGTTACGAGTTTGATAATCTTTCTATAGACTGGTGGATTTACATCTTTAATAACCCCTGAAGCAGATGCTGGTTCTTCAGGTCAGCCCAAGGAGACCTCTTATCCATATGTTGGGGTCAGTCCCAGAAAGGACAAAAACTGCAGTGGGAACACTCAGTGTTCCAGAGTCCTTACTTTCTACCAAAAAAATACCCTATCCACCACCAAACCACCTTGCCTTAACCTTTATTTTAAAAGTAAAATAAAGTTGAAAGCTTTTGTTTTAAATGCACAAATACCTCTTCCCTTTTAAATCCACTTTTTTGGAAAACTCCTTTGAATTTTCTAATCAAACCCAGCATTATGATTTAAGAGCAATTTCCCTCAGCACAGACTGGATTCTTCAGGAGTTTTCTGCACTGTAGAGATGTATGAAAGAGGGCTTTTTCCAGAGTGGGTGAAGGGAAGTGAAGGATAACATTAATTTCAAAGAAGGAAAATATTTTACTGTATCTGCAGCTCCTTTATGAGACAATTTGCACTTTTTAAAAACTGCTTTTTAACACTAATACTTTAATTCTTTCCAAATATGCATGGAACATGGTTTGTGTCCAGCACACTTACCTGGTGTCGTTGAATTGCTCTCTGTTGAACAGATTTGATGTTGTATCATGTTGAACTGTTGGTGAAAGATGTGTGTTGATCAGTGGATCCCACCATTGAATAGCTGATAGAACTTCATTGAAGCAGATTTAATCCCCTTGTAGAACTTTTGAAAGAATAATGAAAGATTGGCTTTGGATGGGAAGATGAGGCTGTTAGTGACTTTGGTTGTTGACACTTCTGATATTTTCTAGAATAAGTAGTAGAGATGCAAATAACTGATGCTAACTTTTCTTGTACTGGCAATCTAAGAGAAGAGCTAGTGAGTTTGGTTTACTGGTAAGTTAAACCAAAAACTGGTCCAAGGTAAATGTTGTTAGAAGAGTATAGATAAACTAGCAATGGCAGTGGCAGGAGTGTTTGCTGTATTTTTATTTTTAAAGGTTAACTTTGCACCAGTGTGCCTTCCCTTCCTGTTGGGAGTGCTTGGGACCTCATAATTTCAAGTGACATCCTTCAACGTCACGTAGGTTTTTTTTCCCCCTTACAAACACTTGAGAGACATAACAGGGTAGTAGGATTCAGCTTTTCTTTCTTCCCTGTCTAGTTTGTGGTGAAATCTGCTCCATTTTCCAGCAGGTTTTGCACGCAGATGTTGTTCTGAATAAGTCAGAATACAATCCATCCAGTTGTGATTCCTTAATTAGAGGAAAGAACATCTGCTGTTTGCATTATGACTACCAGAAAGGCAATCCAGGAAAATGCAGATGTACTCTTTCCTCCACTGTTTCTGGAAGCTAAGGTGGATATTGCCCTGCTTGACCAGAGGGTTTGTTCAGGAAGGTATCTGAATTTGGTGACAGGGCCTTTTCATGGTACTGTTGAACTAAAATTAAGTGTGATTCTAGGCAATCTGGCTTACAGTGCTCATCAGTCTTCATTCGTGAGCAGGATCCAAACAGCATTTAACCTGATAGAAAAGGCCAGTCCCTCTTTCTGGTTTTGGGCCCTGGCCACATAATGTGATCAGACTGTTGGAAATACGGCATCACTGTAACAATGTTGAGACAGTTCAATGGAAATGAAAATATGGTTTAGATGTACATTAAGTGCATGGGTAGGGCTGAGCTTTGCCTTTATGCCCTTGAACATGTAGCTGTCTATATATGCACTTGGGCTTTCCATTTGCTGCAGCTTCAGAGCAATAAAATGTATCTCCCCTGAACTGGACCTGGCCAGCCGCCCATGGCTTTATTTATAAACTGCGGTGTTGGTTGGGTAGGAAAGGAGAGAGTGTCACTGTGCAACATCCACTGCCTTCCAAAAACCACAATTCAATTGAAAAGGGTGCTCAAAATTTTGTTATACACATTTCCTTTGTGTAAATAAATGTTTACAATTTTATATTAAAGATTTGAATAAGAGTTAGAATCTTCTGACTGTATATTTTTTACTTTTTATAGATTTTAAAACTATAATTCTTTATATATGTGTTTGGGGGGTATTATGGTAAGTTTTATGCTTGTAAATGGAGAACAGTTGAATTTGATGCTAACCTTTATGAATTTTTGTCATTGAAATGTATAAAGAGTCCATTAATCCCCTTATTCTTTTACTACAATTACTGGTGCGCACCAAAAAGAAATCCTTCACTTCTGTTTTATCATTATAAAATAAATATTTTGCTAGTGTATTAAACAGACATGGTGTGACTTTATACATTTGTGTGAGCTGAGCAGAGTTCAGTGTTGTTGTTCATAGTTTTATGACTCCATTCCCACACACAGTTTTGGTCAGCCTGTTGCTGTGGCTCAGACGCTGCTGTGTCTTACCAGTTCTTATGGTTTCAGAAAGTCAATTTAAACAGGCCAGAACTGGACAATGAGGCCTTAAAAGACTTTCCTTTGAAAAGAAGACTTTATGCTACATCCATTGCTTCTGGCTTGTTTTGTGTTTTGGTTTGGTTTTGTTTGTTTTGTTTCTTTTTTAATGCAGGTGTAGGTATTGAAGTAGGACTGCAGAGCTTGTTGTTATTAGTAAAAGAGATGTTATGGACTACTCATGCAAAACTGGGGAGTTACAAAAGTATGTGCAGGTTCCTTCAAAATATCAGGCCTTGAGAGGTTTCAAAAGCCACTGCATAGATGTAATGAGTTGAAGAGACTGTGGAAAATAATGCCAGAATAGGCCTTTCAGTCTCTGCTAGGATTGTTGAGCCTCTTAAGACTCTTAAATGTCTTGGTTAGAAGAGAAGTCAAGCAACGTATTGTGGCTCCATGAGTGCCCAAAGGAGTCTGGCTTTAGTGGTGTGTGTGTTTGGATGTTCTTGTTAACAAGTTATTACTTGATGAATTAGTCTGAGTTGAACATTTCAAAGCAGTTCTCATAATGAATCAGCAGTTGCAGCAGACCCAAGAATTCCGACAGTTAAGCAGTATTCCCTGTTTGTCAAGTGTGCTTTTCATCAAGTGATATCTAGTTCTTAGGTTCTAAACTAACATCACAAATCTCTCCCAGCCACAGATCACAGATGCAGTAGTAGTGATGGCAGAGAATTTGTTGTGACATGTACATTTCTGTTCATTTTACTTGTTACTCTAATTTCAAGCATCCCCTTACATAAAAAGGATTTTAATCAGCTTCAAACATTGAAGGATCGTTCTCCAAGCATTGAAGTTGGCATCTTGCTACATATCTGCTGTGTTGAAGGCCCCAGATTAGAGCCTTCAGATCACAAAGTGGATCCTAACTTAATCTTGAGTATATTTTGAGCATTTTACTACTCCACAAGTTTTGAGTTGCGTCTGGGGGCAGAAGAGACCTCTAACTTCAAAAGCTTATAAGGAACCAAATGTAATAGTGTGTAACAATACCAGGATGAGCTGCTTCTAACCTGTGGGGAATTGGGAAGTATTTACTTTATTTGCTTTATTGTCCCACTAAGAGTGTTGCCTTGTGTATTAACAATGAGTGAAACAGAAAACACTGTCCCTTGTTGAAGTGACATGCACGTTTTTCCAAAGATTTTAAGGACTCACTGGCAGCTTGTAACCAGCCTCTGTTCAGTAACTGGTAATTTTTTTACTTTTCCCTCCTTGGTGTCAGTGTTTTGCCTGAAGCTAATGCAAATCTGGGAGTGCTTTTTAAAGCCTGAATTTTTTGTTGAAGTGGTGTAAGCAGAAGTAGACTCCTGGTGACATTTTTTCACTGACCTATATTGGACAGAAAAAACTGAGAATCCAGTAGCAGAAGTGATATTTCAAAGTTATTTTGGCTGAAGTCTAGAAAATCTTTCTTGTTATCAACTCCGCTACTTGGAACAGGAGCAGAAAGTCAAATCATTAATTCATAAATGCATGTCAATAATTATTACAACCTCAAACATAATTCAGGTATTTTATAGCTGATTTAAGCTAGCAATAAAAGAGCTGGAAAAATGCCCATCATCTTTTCAGTTGCTGGCAATAGGTAATCATGGTAGAAAAATCTGCAAATATCATTAGTAGAATTTTACACGTTGTGCACGAAACTTTTGCTGTTAGGTAGTTCAGCAAAAAACATTTGTCTGGAACAGGCATTTTCTGATGTGAGTGCTTTGGAAAGTGGTGTGGGGAGAGTTGGGGGGTGGTAGAGGGAAGAAGTGTTGCCACAGGGCATTAAGGTGGCTCTGCTGGAGAGCAGCTCTACTCATCCCACCTGTCCACAGTCAGCAACATGAGAAACCAAATAGATCTGCTGGCCACTGTCACAGTTTTGGGAGCCCTGGAGCAAGGTAAAAGTCCTTCATATAATAATATTGAGCTAATTATGTTGAACTTTGTGGAACTTGGTTCCTGTATCTTCCTTGGAGTCTTCATGGAATGAAAGCTGCTGCTTTCCAACATGGTAAAATCATGTTTGGCTGCTTACAGTGTTGGGCCTGAGGGGTTCATTATTTAATGGGGACTAAAATGATTCACAAACCTCAAAGCTAACAGCCTAGTAGGGAATGAAATTTAATTTTTACTTTGAAACTTAAAACAATTTAAACAATAAAATGTCTTTAAAATATTTTCTGTAATTGAATTTTAGCAGGCAATTTGTAACTTGGAGTGGCAGCAGGTAGCCAAAATAAAAGCAGTTTAATAAATAAGCTCAGGAAGAGGTCAGTCTCCAACCATATACTCTGTGTGTATGTGGAAAAGAGCATCACATACATGTGCATTTCTCCTCTGACAAATATTATGTGTTCAGTTCCTATAGCCTGGCAAGAGAGTGGGTGGCAAGGTGAGCTGGTAGCACATAGTAATTTGGAAAAATATACAAGCCCTTCTGGTCAGAAATAGAGACCTCTTCAAGGAAACTTGGCAACATCTACTAATTTAAATAGATGCTTTTTTTTTTAAGACCATTTACAAACAAGCAGAGTGCTGCCAAGCTAAGTCTGCCTCTTGTGTTTAATTGTGGGTCCTTTGGGCATAGGCCTCTCCCCCTGGGTCTTCAGGAGGGTCAAAGAAGGGGATGCTCCCCTGTCTGAGATGTGGATAGAGCCCCCATTTTATCAAAATATTCATATTTCTATAAGGGAAGGGTTCTGTGGGGTTTTTAATTGCTGAATTAATTCACCATAGAGCTGTCACAACGCAGCTTACAAACAGATGTGACTCTCTGAGCAACCTGGTGTATTTTTAGCCATCAGATGATAAATCTCTTAATACAAGCATTATTTAAAACTCAAATGTGCTACTTGGAGACTAGAGTTCGAGAAGTCTGTATCATCAGTAGTTTCCCCTCAAACTATTTACAGGGAAATACCTGCAACTACAAAGGGAAGATCCTTGTGTCTAATGACATCTTACAGTTCTGATGTCAGAACCATAGAGGTGTGAAGCCAACAGATAAATAGTGAACATTATCTACCTCTGATGGGATAAAGTCTCCTGGTTTTATGGTCTCTGCCTGGGAAGCCAAGGAGCAATTTTAAAATACTAAGTGTTTGCTTTCTCCCAGTATGCAGTACGTGTGCTAATGTCATCTGGGCTGCAGAGCTGTGCAGTAGCTCTTGCATATTTGGAAAGAAGGAGTTACAGATCTGAGATCCATCCTGAGAAGGCCAGGGACAGAAGTAGAGATGTGCACTACACATACACGTATTCTTGCATCACATCCAGATGTAGCTGGTGTAGTGTAATGGCAGAGTTTAAGAACAGTGGTGGCTGATTTTTATTTTTGCTTCCTAATTTCTTGGAGGGCCTCAGTTTCTGCATTCTTTCAAGTAACTTTCCCCTTTTAAATTTATTTATGCTCAGTTTAGCAAAGGTCTGACCTCTCTGTAGATCCTCCCCTGCCCTGTGCTGAACTCTGTGCTGGACCAGAACAGAACAATACTACCACGTTTTTCTTTCACAGCCCTTCCCTCTTTTTATGTGGCTTCAAAGGAAGTAAAGCTTATGCACTGTCATTGTCACTCCCCACAGAGCTTGTTTGCTGGGTTCACTCAAATGTGGCAGGTATCAGCTATGATATGGTTTGATGTGTTTGTGTTTGATGTATTTGTGGACATAATCAAATAGAGAAGGAAGGTCTGGCTGATGCTTCCACTGAGGATCAAGGTCCAGGGAGAGCTCAGCCCCTATGAGCCATGTGGGAAACCACAGAAACATTTAACCTTCAGGCAGGAATCACAAAAAATTAGTAGATTGAACTCTTTCCTCTAAAAGTCTGTGCTGAGAAGGCTTGTGCAGAATGATTGTCTTAATACCTCAGTTTGAGAGGTGCCTTGGGTAGCTGATTCTTCAGCCTTAATGCATTGCACCCTGCTGCATCTCAGGGCAGGACAATATCCTCACTCCTGACCATAATCAGCATCCTACATGTGAATCAGAAAGGAAAAAAGCAAACTTGTTCCTCCCAACACTTTCCTCTCCCAGCACTTCTTACTTAGGGCTGGGTCACTGCAGACAGGGTGGAAAATGCTAGAATGTGGGCATCTTCCTGCCTGGATGTTTTTGTATTTAAACTGGTGATTTGCTGTGCAATACATGGGTCACATAGCATCAGATTATTTATATTTCTAATTCTCTTCTACATATGTTCTAATGCTTTTCTGCCATCATGCATGGATCTGTCTTGAACCTTGCAGCATCTGTCCCTACTTTCCTTTCTGTCTCCTCCTATTCTGCCTTTATATTTGTTAGAATAAGACAGTCCACAAGGCAGTCCTTGCAGCCTGGCTCCTTGTTGCTCTGTGTAATGCTCTGGAAAAGTTGCTATGTTAGGAACTTGCTGATCCAAGTGACTCACTTAGCAGCACACTGCCACAGCCACCAAAGTAACTGGTTTTCTAATTTGCATTTCTCCTATATGAAAATTCTCATTTTCAATAAAGGCAGCAGTGTAGTAGTGCACCCAAATATAAACACTTTAAACCTCAGTAATCCTGGGTCTGAGTCCTGTCATCTGAAAGCAGAACAGTCCAGATCTTGTTAACAAGTTTTCATTGTTTTTTGAAGTGACTTTCCATGTCCCTTATAACTGTACAAAGGAGCAGTGTACGTTAGGTCAAAGATTGGCCCAAAGTTTGCAGAGGCTGATAGCTGTCACTGGAGCCTTGGAGTTACCCTGCATGAGATGAGTGGAAGACATAATCACTCCCTTTCTTTTTTTTTGCCACGATTACAAGCATCCTAAGTCAACTTAATATCTTAGTACTTCACAAGTCGGATGCTGCCTGTGCAAACTCTTTGTGCCCACAGGGTTTTTAGCTGGAGGTGCTGTACATGGTTCCCATCAGGCTGGCTGAGAGTGCTCTAATACTCTAAACACAAACCTTAAGATTAAAAAAAAAAAAGAATGAAGGTTCTGAGATGGAGTGTGGACTCATTAAGGTTTCATTGTGTGTTCCGGGCTTCCCTGGGTGTGTTTGATCTGCTGGGAAGCAGCACCAAGGGCTCTGCTGCTGTGTGCTGGGTGTGAGACCATGCAGAGTGCCAGCCAGCATGCTGTGCTAGGATAACCAAATATCCATTTAAAGCACCAGCCTGAAATAAATGGGACGTTTATTCCAAGTTGTGTGTGACAGCCCTGAACTATGAACCTAGGCAATATCAGCTCTTTCCCTCTAACCACTAATTTGAGTCCAAACTAGCTGAAAAAAAAAATGCTGGATTGTTACTGTCCCTGTGGTTTTCTCTTTTTTAGCCTATTCTGTGCTGCAGGTGATCTATGCTTGACAGAAGTACAAGATCTCCCCTCCTGAGACAAGAGGTCACCCTGAATTTGAGCGGATCTTCAGAGCTCAGTAAGATTTTGATTTGTTTGTGGTCACTCCATCTAGACGTGAGTTGAGCAAAGTGTCACTGCCAGGAAAGACTAAAGTCACTTTTAAGTCCCCATTACACTTATTGCTGCTGATTCTAGATATATATATATATCTTTTTTTATTTTTTTTTTTTTAATGCAGGCAGAGGTCTGAGTTTGATTTGGAGCACTTTTCTCTGGCTGGAGTGTTTCTGTCTATCCACAATAATCTTCCTCATGGCATCATGAGAGACAGCCAAATTACAAATTAGTGCCTGTATGGAAGAGGTTCTGAGCATTAATGCATCATAATAATTAAGTTTAATATTGATATTGGCTCCAAATTGTGAGTAGCTGAAGCTATATTAATAGCTTAATATTTGCTTTTAAGGTTTTGCTGTTGAATTGAAGCAAATGCCTTTGCTGGCAGAACCAGCTATAAGAATGATTTTAGTTTTCCTTTTTTTTTTTTTTTTTTAACTTATTGTACTGTGACAGTCAGCACTTGTGGGCCCATCCATATGACCATCGTTGTCTTTTTTTTTTCTCTGTTCCTATGGGGAAAGCAGTGCTGGAGCTAAACTGGAATCATTCTTAATTCCCTTTGGCTCCCAGCAAGCACCAGATCCCATCTTTCACCTCAGTTGTGCTGTTTCGTAAGCAACTGAAAGGACTTGGCTGGAGCTGGTTTGAAGAGTAGCTCAAACACAGCACTAAATCCTAAAAAAAGCAGCTGCTTTTCCTTGTCAGCTTCCAGGCATTTGTGGAGTGGCAAAAACACCAGCTTCAGTCCTTTTGCAATGCAAAAAGCCAGGCTGCATGGGAGGCACCAGCCTTTGCTGTTGATGAGGTTTTTAATTGAATAATGGGCTGTGTGTTAGCCCAGTGATGCTGTGGGTTGCAGCCCGCTGGGAAGCCCTCTGCTACATTCTGCACAGGCAACCTCAAAAAGCTCGGGTTTGAGAAAGTATTTCTTCACTGGGGGCTTTTTCCTCTATTGTTTTCACTGTGGTAAAGGATACAAATGGATAATTTGGTCTGATATATTAAAAAAAAGAAGAAAAAAGGTTTTATTACTCACTCATGGAAACCTGGCAGCCTCCCCTTGTTGAAGCTCAAACTGCATTTGCAGCCTAAGGATCTTCAGACTTTTTCCAGCTTCGGGTCTGGCTCTGTTCCCCAAGCTTGATAAATTTCTGGCCAAATTTAAGATTAAATTGCTTAGGGAGTGGTAAAATGTAGGAAAAAATCAAGAAACAAACCCATTGTCTCCAATAGAACAGCTCCCACTGTCATGTCTTGCAGAAAACCTGTATTTTTGTCACTAATAGAAAAAGACAAAAAACTGGCTGAACATCTGATCACCTTTGCTGAATTTGATCTGGGAGAAGGCTCCCTCATGAAGCATGGCTTGTGTGACACCTAAATTTGGGCTGTGCTCACTCAAGGCCAAGATAACATTCCTTAAATACTGTCAAGGAATCTCCACCCATGCAGCTGTGATGCTGTAGCTGTATTCAGTGTCTGGGAAGGTGCTGGCACCCAGGACAGAACTTGCTCAAGGTTCAGCAAAAACATAGCTTCCTCTCAGCCACAGTTTGTTGTTGCAATGTCCACGTGAATGCAGGTGAGGTGACACTTATGCATTTTTTTTTTGTGCTTTTCTTCTCTAAAATACAGATATTGTATTTTACAGGATTTTGTGGTTACAGGAAAGACTTTTTCTGCACAGCACAGCCCAACACTGTTTCTTCCTAGCCCTTTCTGTTTGTCCCACCGTGTTGTTCCAGCTCAAATCCCTGGCCTTGGCTAACCCATCTCTGAGATACAAGGATGTGGTTTTAATACTCATCTCTGGTTCTCCACAGGGTAAATTGCTCCGAGTACTTCCCAATCTTTGTCTGGGATTGCTGGAATCTTCTTCCATCAAGGTAAGGGGGATGGAGAGGGAACCACGTGCCCTACATGGTCAGCTCTGAATTGGTCAGGGACTTGGACTAGATGATTGTTGTAGGTCCCTTCCACAGCAGTTTATTCTATTTTAAACAAACAAGAAAGCCACTATTAAATCCCACTGCAACTCAGGCACATCCTCTGTACCTGTAAGGCTGTGACTTGGAGAAAGCAAAGTTCCCTTTTGTCTGGATGGATAGAGGAGTGCCCCAGTTCCAGCACGCATGGAACAAAAAGAAAATTTATTTAAACACCTACAGCTGAGTCCATCTGCATTTGGTTCTTGTGACTGTGTCCCCACCTGCAGAGGGAAACAGGGACATGGGTGATGGAGCTGGGCTGCAGCACTGGCAGTGTCCAGAGACCTCTGGCCCCACCAGGACGTGGCTTCTCCCCTCTCCTCACAGGTGTGGCTGCAGTGTGTGGGCGCCTGTACCTCTACACCCGCTCCAAGTACTTCCAGGGACACACCGTGGCTGGATAGGGACAGTCAGTATCTGGCTGGGGCTCTGGGCACTCCAAACCAACCCAGGGGTACAGAATGCATCCCCCGGCACAGATTTCCTTCCCTTTTATCCACATATGCTTGTGGCCACACTGGCTTTTCCCCAGCACCATCTCAGGATGGGGGACACCAAGCCCTGGCTTGGCTGGAGGTGTCTGATGGTTCTTTCTTCCTATGCAGGTTGGGACCTCTGCATGCCAGTGCCTGGCTGCTGGAGGGGCTGCCAGTGGCTGGATTCCTGGCATATTTCCTGCTGCCCTGCTCCTCCCTGAGGATGGCAGAGCTGGCACAGCCCCTACAGCTGCTCAGCACCTGGTGACCACAGCTCTCCCCAAACCACTGCTCCCTCTGTGCATGGCAGCAAGGCCAAGTATGTCCCCAGCTCTGTGCTTACCTTGAAGGAAGGTGGGTTCTGGCATTTCTCTCTTCAGTGATAATTTCCCTCCTAGCAAGCAAACACTGCCCAGCTTCTACTCCTTCTGACAGGCTTCACTGCCAGGTTTTCCAGCACTGTCTTTACTAAACCCTCTAATGCCTTTGGCTCTGCCTTCTGGAGCACCAGTTGACCCACATGCTGTCATCACTGCTCTTTAGTGCTGTAATTATCTATGTTAGAGAATCACACCCAGGATAGATATAAAAAAATAAATTCCTTTTCTCAACAGAGATCACCTGTGATTATCAATGGTTCTCGGGAAGCAGGTGTGAGTGAATTTGAGGGTTAGGGGTCAGGGTTACGTGGGAAAAGATGCTGTGTTTAACTTGAAAGGATGGGTAAACCTGTCTAAAGCTATACACAGATTTTAGGGGAAAAGGCAGCCTGACTGTAGTTCAATGTCTGTGTTGGCCGCTGACTTGACTGACTTTGCCTTGGCCCTGACTTCACCCACCACCAACCCAGCAGCAGAACCTTGTCCCCTATCTGGATTTCACACTCTGTTGTAAACTCAGGGTTCCCAGGTAGCTAAAGGAAGCATCAAGCAGGCAGCTCCTTGCTGAGCTGCATGTGGCTATAAAAAAAAAAAAAAAAAGGGATCATATTTTGTAAGAAAGACAACTGCTCCACAAGTGCATCCTTGGATGTATGGGTGCCCAAGTGCTTTCAATTACTCCTTGCTGAGGAAAAAACCTGACCCATCTTTCTTTTTTTAATAACTGGTGAAGATTCCTGTGGTGCTAGGGCAAAAAATAATCAGCTTCCCACTGGGTGCTCTAAGTGCTTTTCCCAGCATAAGCGATGCTTTGGGAGTATCAGGCAGTGGTGGGTGCTGAGGAATGATTCCATTTGGGGTTGAGGGGCTCTAGCTCGTCCCCAGCCCCCTGGGACACCCACCCAGAGTGGGGTGGGCAAGAGGCAGGCAAAGCCAGAGCAAGGGCCTTCCTGCTGAGAGTGACTCTCATCACCACATCAAAGGTTTAAATTTAGCTTTTATTACAGTGCACATTATTTTATATATTTATATATAGAGATGTACTTGAAAAATCAAATGTATCCAATAATAAAAAATACAGCACATTAAGTAGTATAATGCATTCCAGTGTATAGCTGAAGAGACATTGGGATTTACACTAATCCCTACTGTTTCTTTGAACTGGGCTACTTTTGCTTCCCCCCACCCCCCCCAAAAAAAAAAAAAAAAAGGTCACATCAATTAATAACTGAGATAGTTATTTAAAAAGACGATTTCTGCACTCAATCTCAAGGTGTGAAGACACTGGAGACTTCACCGTGAGTTAAGGGGCTGTGTTTGATGCTGGCAGGCACAGTGTGGCATATTTTATTGTTTTGCTTTCCCTGCCATACTCATAGCTCCAACCCCTTCGGATTCATTTCTCTGCAGCTGGAGGAGGGTCCATCCTCACCCTCGCTCCATCCTCAGCTGTGGCCAGGACCACTGCCTGGGTGAAGGCAAGGCAGACCTTGCTCCCTGGCCATCTCCATCCTCATGCATCCGCCGGGTTGGCTGGCAGGACTCAACGTGACCAAACCCCCCCCCTGGCTCTGTCCCCAGACATTGCCCTGTCCTGGGCTGAAGGTGCTTTTTGTCCCCACGCTCACTAAAGCTCATCCCGACCCCAAACTGTCCCCCGCGGCCTGAGCGACGCGCATGGCAGCCACGTGTCCCCGAGGGCAGCGGAGCCAGCCCTCTGCACAGGGTGCTGGGTGTGCTTTCTGCTCTTCTTCCAGAGAAGATGAGCTCCCGTCCCCGCAGCACTGTCCGGACATGGCGGTGCCAGCCTGGCAGCCGGTGTGCCAAGGCCTCTCAGCCCCTGTGCCCTCCCTGCGCCCGGGCGAGGCGCCGCGGGGAGGAAGGAGCAGGAAGGGAGGGAGCAGGACTGGGGATCCACGCTTCCTCGCGTCTGTGTCACTCTGCTTTTTTGATAAAAATCTGAAAGGAGAGAGGGCTGGGATCAGAGAGAAGCCAGGACAGGCAATGGAGAGCCCCAAGAGAAGCGCTGGGCAGAGCTGTCCCGCTGCCAGGGAAGCTCAGTTTACCTCGCTGAGGATGATCCACACTGGGGAGTCGGTCTGGATGGACAGCCTGATGGCCTCCAGAGGCCCAAAGGATGGGTCCACCTCGCCCTCTGCGACACCCTTGGAGAAGGAGCCTGGTGGGGAGAGCACATGGGTGACATGGGGACAGCAAGCAGGCAGCTGGGATCCCCCCGAGGGAACCTCAAGCCACCATGGCAGCCCCTCCAGCTGCTCCCCAGCATGAGATGGGCTGAAAACCAGCAGCAGCGTGGTTGTCAGTACAAAATACTGCACTTAGGGGAACAAAAAACCCCAAATAGGTAAACAAAACAAAATGGGGAGTATTTGGCTGGACATCACAGCTGTGCAAAAGGAGGGGGACAGAGTGATGGCAGCCTGACACTTCCTGTCAAGGAGGTTTTTAAGACCAGGTTAGGCAAACGGATAATCTGAATAATTTGGTCCTAGGTCTAAGCAGAGGCAGGCAGAACACAGCACTGAGAACTACCTGAAGAAGACACCCAGTCTAAGGGAAAGGGAGAGCAGTGGAGGAGAGGAGATAATGATGATTAAATCCTGCTCTGCCCTGGCTCCTGGGAAGCAGAAAGTACTCTTTGCCAAGCAAGAAGCACTAAGATTATTAATTCATTTGAAGGTGAGGACACACAGGCTGTCTTACCAAACCCAGCAGGCAGCTTGCCAGCCCCCACCCTGCTTGTACCTATCTGGATGTAGCCATCCGGTGTCCGGCGGTATTTGACGACTGTTCCTCTTCCCTCTTGCAAGGCTTCCTTATCTGACTGCAGGCTCTGTGGGGAGGAGAGGAGCTCTGTGCAATGCCAGTGGTAAGAGCTACCCAAAAGCCCCAAGGAACTGCAGCAATCCTGGCACTGCCCTCACCAGCAGCCTGTGACATGTCATCCTCCTGCCTGGCACCTCAAGCCTCATGCCCCAAACCAAAAGGACACTTGCTGCCCCCATGCTGCTGCTTCCACTGCACCAGCCTGGCTCCATCCCCTCCATCTCCTGCTCAGCACAGCATCCCTGCCCCTGAGGTGGTACCACAGCAGGCATGACCCCCTGGCTCCCAGCCAGCACCTCTCCAAGGCACCTGAGTCTTGTTAAGATTTATTTTTTTTCCTGATGGCTTTAAGCAGTTCCCTTCTCTCGAACCTCTTCTGCTTCCCACTCCTGCCCCATCTCACCTCTCAATACAACACTTACGTCAAATGGCAAAACCTCCACAGTTGTATTGAAGAGTTTGTCCTCCGGGTGCTCAATGTTCCCACTGCGGAAGAAGAACCTGTGAGAGAGATCAAAGCCATGGAAACCCACATTGAGTGAAGGGGGACATGATAGCTTTCCCCCTGGCTGCACTGCTAAAAGGCTGACAGGCACCTTCCCACAAGTCCCACGGTTTGAAAGGGCACCTTCTGTTTATGGATTGCTCACAGGGGCAGGGATGTACATGGACCTATCAAAAAGGGGTCAGCTTATCTTCTCCTGGAAGAGCACTGTTCCCTACTCCTGGGCAGCCAAGCATGAGATGAGCAAGAAATTAAACATGAGCCAGAAGAGTAAAAGGAAAGTATCTCCACATGCTCCAGGCAGTCCCCAGGTCATCCCCATGGACTCCCCCCAAGCACTGGCCTTTCAATGCGGAGTGGTTTGAAGAATCTGAATCTGATGAAGTCACCAGCAGTGGGAGTGAAGGCCCAGAAGAAGTCCTCCCGCAGGTAAGCTTTCTCCAAGGTGAAGTGCTGGTAGGTTTTCAGGCTGGTGCTCACCTCTGCTGGAGGGTTGACGTGCTCTTTCCGCAGGGCCTGCTTGCCAAAATCCTTGTCCTTGGTGGATGCAAAGCAAAAGGTCAGAAAAAGGTCATGAGCTGTTTTCACCCATAAGGAAGAGGGGTCACAGCAGTAAGGCACTACACATTTAAAGCTTTTGATTTGCACAGTGAAGAAGGATGAGGGATAGTAGTCTGGGGAAGGCACCAGACAGGGCAATGCTTGGCTGGATCTCAGGAGCACTTAGGCAAGGACCAGTACCAAGGCTTAAAATTGTGCAGTGACTCTTGGTACATTTCACTGCCATACATAGAAGTAGAAGCTACATGAGCTAACTGTAATTCAGAATAAAACACAACCAGTGCACAGAAATCCAGCTGCCACCATACCACCAGCTGCTGTCACTGATGTCCCCAACACAAAAGCAGCCAGTTCCTGGGTGCCTGCAGGCCAGGCCTGGCACAAAGGCTGTCTGCAGCTTGAACAGGCAGCTGGTACCCACCTTCAGCTTCTGTATCTTCCCAGCCAAGGAGGAGTGGGTTCCCACATGCTGGAAGAGCGAGGGCTTGAAGCGGATCCTCAGGTTTGCCTTCTGCCTGTCACAGTGCTTCTGAAAAGAGACAATCCCACAGTGCCCCATGCTGAAACCTCTGCAGTCACAAGAGAAACAGACAAGTGCATGAGGAGGGATAAACCCTGCTTCTCCATCCCTATACCTTCCTGTGTTATTTTGGCTCCAATTTGGCCAGAGGGCTTTTAACCACACTCTGGGAGGAACCTGAGTGACTCTTGGCCAGCCACCCCCCAGGCTCTGCTGGTCAGCTGCAGTGCCCAGCTTTAAGTGCCAAATGTCTCCTTGCCAATCATAGCTTAGCAAATGCTGAGCAAATCTCCCCTGGGTGCTGCCAGCTAGGGACAGGCAGAGAATTTTGTTTCTTTTTTTTTGCCTGGCTTATCGAGAAAGCTTTTTCCCTACAATTCAGAGCTTGAGATCACCAGTGTCTGAAGGTACAGCAAGTCCTGGGATGATTCAGAGCCTGAGGGAGCAGGTAGCAACTGCAGGCTCCCTTCAGCCAGGCAGAGCTTTCAGCTTGTTGGCAGAGGTTGTTAGGCAGATGCATGGCACATGCCACTGTCTGAGCTGTTTGACTGTTTCACACCCATCCCACCTGTAAATAAATTTGAGAGATGCAACTTGGATCCAGCCAGTGTTTTTTCATAGGTTGGAGGGAGAGAGATAATGGAGAAGGGAAAAAGGACAAAGGAGGAAAATACTGAGAGCATTGAGACATTTTAAAAATAGCTCATTCATCTCAGTTTGAGGGAGCAAGACAAAAATACAGGGTTAAAACTTGAGGGAGAGGATATTTGTTTTCCAACCTTTGTTTTCTTCAAGAAAAGAAAGTCATGCACGCCCCTACCACCATCTGCTCTTGCAACCTCCCACACAAAAGCAAAACCAGTAGCAAACCCACTGCCAGGCACTGTCACTGGCTGCCTGGCACCAGGCAGGGCACAGAGGGGAACACCAACCACCCCGAGCCCTGCTGTGGGCTGGCCACATGGGCATCACCCTGCCCAGAGCTGGGAAATTCCAGGCATGACCCCTGAGAGATGCCAAGGAGATAATCCCCTAATCCAGCTCACATTACATTAGAAAATTAAAACTAGCCATGCTAATGAGAGACACCCTTCTCATTGCCAGAAACCTCCAATTGCATCAGGTCTGATCCCAGTCTGGACGGGGAGAGGAGGAGGAAGGCACACAGAGGGAGCTACAGCATCTCCTGATTTTTTTCTTCCTCTTTCCCCTTCTGCTAAAGAAGTATTTGCTGAAAGCTACATTGTCTCAGTCTAACCAGGAGGGGGAAAGGCTCAGTCGGTGGTAACAAGGTCATCCTTTCACACAGCTCTACCCCAGGTAAATCTAAAATGAGTTAAAAAAAGAAGAGTAGAATATGTCCAGAACAGGCAAAGCACTTACCAAAAGCTCAGGTCAAACAAACTTCCAATCAAAAAGACAAATCCTCCCTGCTACCAATTTGATTCTGCACAGTGGGGTTTACCAGGGAAAGTCATGTTTGAAAGGGCAATGTGCAGAGTTAATCATGTAAACAGTGGGGGAAAGGAGCCAGAAATCTACACTGAAAGTAGGTTAATTTTTTAAAAGGCAACACGTTTAAGAGGCTTGCAGCTTCCCCTGGGAAAACCTTGGCTCCACCAGGTAGATGAGCAAAACTGATCTAAGGAGAAGATGATCCTGTGCAGTGGGATCTGTGTTTAATCAATGCTCAAGCTGAAGATTTTAAAGCTGGGGGGCTGGGTGTTGAGCACAAACTGCAGCATTCTTCCCAGCTCCATCCCAGCATCCTACCACTTCAGCTTTGCCTGTGGCTGTGAGGACCCTGGGGGCTGCTAAGAAGGCCTGGGGACTGCTTTGCCACCCATGGTTTGAAGTGCCAGGTGGACACAATGAGTATCAACTGAGATTGGTTTGGCTGCACACAGGGGGCTGGAGCCAACGTCAAAGCCTCAGCCAGCAAGATCAGGACAAATTAAGCCACATCTTTGCCCCAGTTTTGCAGAGCCCTGAGGATGCCCCGTCTCCTCCTGACACATAAGTGGAGTATTTAGCCCTAGAGTAACCTCTTGCTCTGGCATTTGCCACCACAAAGTAGTTGTGGCCACGAGGTCACTCCTAAGTGTCTGGCTTCAAGCTCTGTATGGGGACTCTGCTGCTCGTTCTCTGCCAGGGGAGGAGGGTGAACGAGTGAATGAGTAAATACAATATGTTCAGAGAGGAGATAGGGGACTAACTGGTGCTGAGCTCATCTTACATTTGCTGCCACACACACTCCTCCTCCTCTGCCATTCCCATTTGCTTCAGTCCCTCAACCACCATTGCTGAGGGAGTTCAAACACAACCTCTGCAGGGCATGGAGGCTTCTGTCAGCAAGATTTCATGCAGACGTGGCTCTGCAAACAGATGGCAGCATGGAAACGGAGCCCATTTCACCACTCTGCACACTCCTGGAAACCCCAGCAAGAGCTTTGTGTGCTTTGCCTTCACTGTGACATGCTACACATGGTGGGCTTGCTTTTGGGTCATCTGGGGTGAGCTCTCTGGGCAGCCTGCATGTAAGCTTCAGGCAGGTACTACACATCAGCCCAGAGCCAAAGGGTTATTCTAGGGTTATAGTCAGCAAGCAGAACATGGCTTCAGGGAGAGAAGCTCACTGGAATGAGAAACTATACAGAATAGTGAATGGCTACTCTCCTCAAGGACTGGAGGAGGAATACCCTGTTTGTGCCCAGATGCAGAAATAATGCTTTTTCTGACAGCCACAGGCTACAAAAGCCTGAACTCCCAAGTCTTTGCTTACACAATCTGCCAGGACACCCTGCAGTATGATCCACAGGGACAGCATGGCTCAGTGCAGCCTTTTAGCACCAGAGTTCACAGAAAAAAAAATCTCTGGAACACAGGCCAAGCATACATTTGCCCCTGCACAATAGGTTTCCCTTCAGTGGAGGTTGTTTACATACTGCATCTTTCTCAGGGTTGCAGACTTTCACCCAAAGGATGTGATCCAGCAGCCAGTCGATGGGTTTGTCCTTATAGAACATCAGGATGAACTCCACAATCAAGCTCAGATCCAGAGACTTGAACATTTTTCCTACAGAACAGAGAAAGGGAGAAGAGAGAGCAGCTTCAGTATGAACTGGTCAAGAATAAGAGCCGGGAAGAAAAAACTTGGGAGACTGGGCTGTGGAGGCTGGATGTGTGTCCATCTCTCTACGTAAAGGCAATAGCATGCAGCTCTGTTTCATTACCAGCACTGCTGGCATTGATCATACAGTTCTGGATTTAATATTCATCACAGAATTAGAGCATTAGTATCTCACAGGTCCCAACAGGATCAAAAGGTCTAAAACTCTTCCATTCATCAGGGAGAAATAAGGATGAAAAACATGCAGCCAGCTGCAGGACAAACCATTTCCTGCCCTGAACACTAGAATTTTTAAGCCAGTCAAACCAGCATGCAAAATAATAGAACAAACTGCTACTGCAACCATGTACTGTGATTCCCAAAATAGTTCTGTGCTGAAGTAAACTTCCTTTTGCACACTGTTAGGCAATTCCAGATTCCATCCAGCCTAAAAGCTACTGGTCATGCCTAAGTAGGCTGTCAGCTGGGCCACTGACCAGGTTTATTTTTATTACGAGTGAGTACCAGCTCTCAGGATTTTCTCCCCGTGCAGACACAAGGGGCATTGCAAAACCAGGGAGAGATCAAGTCGAAGTATTTTACCATCTCTTGGAGACAACTTGTTGGATGAAGAGCATAAGTGCTACAAGAACCAGCAGGTACTTGTGCCCACACCTGCCAGGACTGGGGTGAGTGGAGGAGAACGTTACCGATAAACCCAAGCTGAGAAAACTCCAGGATCATCCATTCCTCAGAGGGCTGTTGCAAGGCAAAGTTCTTCATCGTGCTGAGATAGTTTGGTTTGGCCACAATATCATCCTCCAGCTGCAAGAGGAAAGCACACTCAGTGCCAGGCAGCCATGCAGGTTCCAGTAAGAGCCTCTCTGTGCAGAGCAATCACACCATAGACCAGAGGGAAGCTTTGGCACAGACCTAGTTTATTTTGGAAGATGCTTTGAGCAGATTTTTCTCACTCAATCTAACAGGTAAACAAAACAAGGATTCCTACCCCCCATAGGCAGGAGGTCTCCAAGTTTAAAGCATTTCAGAGACACAGCTTTTCAACCTATCTGGTTAAACCCCCCTCCCACTCTGCTGCATCACACAGCTGGACATGCTCTTTGCCCTCTCTCAGCTGGGTACAAGCCACGGTAAACTCACAGGTTCACACATCTTCCCCTCACCCCCAGCACAAACCCACCTGCACATAATAGATGCCTTTGGACTGGGCGTACATCATTAAAAAGCAGTAGTCAAGGTTCTGCTTTGTCCTCCACCTGCAAGAGACAAACTCTCCTGGATGCCAGGCTGCTTGGGGGAGCCAGAAGAAGGTAGGTTTAAACTGGGAAGCCCTGTACTACCCACCCCACCATATCCTTTCAGTTCCTGGATAAAAGCAAGTTTAAGAGCCTCACCTGGCCCTCCAAAAGACCTTCCCTGCTGCAGTCAGGGGCAGATGCTGCAGTTATAAAATTCAGGGATTGCTTGTTTTTAAGGTCACTGATTCTTACCTGACTCTTTCCTTGGGGTCCCCAAAGGATTCCCGCAGGTGGGAGAAATCAGGATAGAAATGTGGAGATGGGGAAATTACCTCTAGGAGACCCGAGTGTATTTCCTTGGGGAATCTGAGGAAGAAAAGCAGCAGTAAACAAATGCTTTCATGTCTGACACACCACATCATAGACCAAACCACTGGGTAAACACTGAGCCACAGAACTAACTCAAAAATAAAGGTTCCAAGATAAAACTCTCCCAGCAGCTATTGCACTTCCAGGCCCTACCAAAGGACACCAGCAGGGACTGAATGTCGCTGAGTTTTAAAGCTGCTCTCTCCCTCCCACAGTCTCTAATAGCCCCATGTTTGCATGCTCCCCCCAAAATCCCTCCTCCCACCTGCACACACACACTGACTGCTGATGAAACACTGGGCTTCCAGCACAGAACTTTGCAGGTGACCTGTAAGTGCTGCACAACAACTGCCCCAAATATCAGCAGAAGAAAATGACTCTTGCCACCATGGGAGAAACTAAATTATTTTTCCCAATCCTCCAAATTACTGAAGTGCTCTAACTTCTGCTCTCTGCAGTCCTACAAAGCTGGTTTGTAAAGAAACCAGGGAAACACGACAAAGCTCCTCACTATGGTTTGCAGAGGACTGGCACTGCCTCAGAGGGGACAGAGTCCCAACACATGCTTTAAAGACAGTCACACAGACATCTTTTGGTCTATGAGGGCATCGAGGACAGATGAGATAGAGGACCATGGGACAGCAAAAGTGGAAACACTGAGAAACCATCTGGATTCACTTCTGTCTGAGCATCTCACAGCTTGTTCCAAAAGGTGCTGCTCAATATTTATCGCACTTAGAAAAAAGATCAGCTTTAAAGACCAGCCATGAGCATCATGTATTCCCTACAAGATTAAACAGACCTGCAGACTGGGACACCAAAGGAAGAACTCTCTGGCATTGCCAGGATTTAGAGAATTTCCAAATGTATTAGTAATTAAAAGCTGTTTTACAGAGATTATGTTATGCATTTCTGGTTAGTTACTTTAAACACTGTGCTATGCCATATTTAGGACAGCCAGTAAGAATTCTACTGAATTCCCTTAAAATCAGCATCTATTTTCCCTATAATGGGGTTAAGAACCCCTTAAAGAACAACAGTCTTGCAAGCAATACCCAGAGATTACTGTAACTGCCAGAGTTACAGAGTTACAGCAGGAAAAAGTTATTTTTACATTGTCCTTTTTAGGAATATTTGGTGCAAGGTTGATTTTCTTTGTGCAAAGCCAGGAGGACGGGAGACGGGGCAGAGGGAGACAAAGCAGTGGGAATGCCAAAAACTCACTTATTTTTTTCCCCTTCCTAATTCCCTTCTTCAGACTGTCAAGATTTCCAGCTAACGTTTTAGACAGTTCCCCTCTTCAGCCAGCAGTGAAACAGAAGCTTCTCACTGAGCTGACAAAACTTGTACTGAAGCAGCAGTGGCTTTCTTCCTCCTGCAATATGAGCTCAGCCTGCCCTGACCCCACATCACCTCAATTCAATTTGGAAGAAAAATAATTTCAGTGAATCAGGGAGGGGCAGGAGGCACTGGAGAGGGGGGACAGCGAGAAATCAAATCATTAAGTCAATTAAAGTTTCAGGCCTTTTACGCAGAAGCACTCTCAGCAGCAGTGCCCAGTAATTTCATCAGGATCCATCGGACAATCAGTCCATTATCCCCCAGTAAGTGTGTCCTCCTGCCAGCAGGCAGAAGGAGGGGAGCTCTGCCAGCTCCACCACAGCAAGATGGAGAGCTTTGTTTCAGCTCTTCTGCAAGTGCCCAGGGACACAACCCTCCCTGCAGACATCCCAGCTTCTCTCCCATCATTGGTTTGGAGACCCGGGGTGCTCGGAGGACGTGCTGCCCATTTGCATCTCCTCCTTACAGAGACTGCCATCCTTTGGAAATATGCAATCACAGGAGCTGGATGGGAGTCCCTGCCTCTTGTCTCACTGCCTTTTTCTTTTGCCTCCAAGCTCTGATGCTGTTAACGCCAGGACCGGCTCATGGTTATTAATCTGTCACTGACTTCTGCCTAAACAGCCACAGACAAAGCTGCAAAAAGCCACTAAGGCTCTGGGACATAAATAGCAGCTAGTGTGAAAGACAAATGTAACTAGCTCCCAGAACAAGGAAAAAACAAACAGGCTGAAGCAGGAAGAGAAACGGATCATGGATTTTAAAGCAGAATAAGGCAGAGGCATTTGGGTGTGCTCACCACACTACCCAGCTGCTCTGACACTGCAGAGCAGGTAGAGGGCTGCACTAGACACCATGTCAATTGCCAGGATCACTGGAAATCTAAACAAACCCTCTTCTTGCAATGCCACAGGACAGAAAGTGCAAAATGAAACGCTCTGAACATGTGTTAAATACTGCAAGCACAAAGCAGCCCAATGCAAGCTACACAGGGGATGTGATTTAGAGCAAGCAGAAAGTGGAAGTGGCAAAATCAAAGGAAGCCCAGAGGTTAAGAACAGAAAAAAAACCAAAAACACAAAAACCAACCCAGACAAAAAAAAAAAAAAATACAAAAGGGAAGCAGAAAAGTGTGTGTTTTCTCCTTAATGAAGCTGTTCCTTGGCCTCGCTACAGGCACAGACCGTTCTGCCGTAGTCATTTGGAAGTGCTTACAAGTTTTTTATACTGTCTGCCACTCCGGCTGTGTACTGTGGATCCGTCTGAAAACAAAACATAAGCAGTGTTAGATCCTTCAGGCCTCAGCCTGTGCCCTCCATGGGTCAGCAATCACCTTCAACATAACCCATGCACCTTTGTACCATCCTCATGTCTCTTTTTATCCAGTTACCCACTCTCCCCATGCTGATGGTCTCCTAGGAGCCCTCCTTTGTGGCCAGTGTTAATAAAAGGCATCAAAAGGACCCCAAAGGACTTGACACACTGCACGTCTTCCCCACGTGCTCTCCTGGCACTTCTGCCCCTGCCAGAACCAAGCATTAGCACAAAGTGTTAACTTCTGGGCTCTTTTCTTTTTCCTCTATACACGCTGGCTTCCAACCAAGCAAATACTCTTGGCAGAAAAGGATCTCTACCTCTCTTGTGAAAAAGAGGGGTCTATTTATAAGAGCGCATTTTTAAATTTCAGGCTCATTTTGATGCTTTTTTTCCTAAAACAACAGCTTGTTCCCACAATCAACCTGACAACCTGTACCAGGAGGGAGACAAAAGTCAGCAGTGCTGCACGCTGCTGTCTGCAGGCAAAATAAGTGCAAACACAGGGACAGGCACCGGACAGAAACCATCTGCGCAGTGACTGGGAAAACAAAATCCAAAGGGCAGGAGCAAAACCTGTGCCTGTTTCCTGGTTCTGGCATTGTTTTCAGAGGTTGAATGGGTCATGGGACTGTGCCGAGCAGATCTGCAGACGAAGTGTCACAGAAACTGTGACCGGCTGCTGCTGTGCCTGGTGCCGGGCAGAGGCGAGAAGTGAGATGCTGGGGATATGTGTCACAAGCTGAGGACAGCACTTCCAAGCTGGAACAGTGACAAGGGAGAGTTTTATCTAAGAGGAAAAAGGTCTCTTTCCCAAAAAGGGCTCAGTCTCTTGGTGCTGGACTCATTGCTTAGTCCAGCGCTGCCAAGAAAATATCAACGGGAAAAACAAAGGCAGGAAAGATGCTCCTGGCTTTGGGAATAAACACACAGCTCTGCTCCAAGCTCCCAGCTGCTGCTGAAACAGCAGGCTCGTGACAGCCAAGCTGATGAGCTCACCCTGGGGCTCCCCTCCAGCAGTTGAGGAGCCCCTAACTCTCCCTGGCAGGCTGGTCACCCTGGGTGACACCAGCAGTGGTTAGTGGTGGCACTTGGAAATGAGAAGTCCCTATCCCCAAAAGGATATTCAGTTGCTCCACTCATCCCGTGTTTCCAAATTACCCAAGCATCTGCTCCAGGTTCAGACCACCTCTCCACTGTTTACTCTTATCCCATGCCTGAAGAGCCCTAATGAGCAACACCAAGTGCAGGTACACCGAGAAACATTTTGGGAAGGGGCAGAGCAGACACAGCAGTGGGTGGCACTGCATGGAAGGAGGATGTTGTGTAGCTGCAAGAGCAAGCTCAGCAAAAGAGGACAGTGATGATGGTAAGCTGCAATAACTACCATCACTGTTACCAGGCTGCACCTCATGGTATCAGAATGAATTTATTTGTTGTTCATTTCTCTTGTCACAGAAAGTCATCTGCTGCCATCACAGTGTGCACCCAATTTTCAAGTCATTTTTAAAAAAAACACCAAAAATTACTGCAGTCCTAAACAGAAGACGGTTTTGGCCAAGCTGCTTAAAACTTCTCATGCTTTAACTCACCCTCTGTGTAAAAAGCCACTAAACCTGTCCTGGCTGAAAGGGAAATGACAGCCACTTTGGGCTGCACCCATCCATACACAATTTCTCCTTCTACAAAATTCCAGACAGAGACCCAAAAACCAAATTCTACTTAAAATGTCAAATTATGGGTAAACAGGCAGCAAACTCAGACAAATATTTATCCTTGTTCTACTCCCAGTAACATACCACTGGGGTTTATCTTTCTCACCAGATTTCTGGAAATTAAGACAAATGCACTTCAGGCTCAAGAAAATAATCCTAAGAGGAAAGCCATGGAGAAAAATAACCATCTAAACCCTTAGATAATAGCAGCTCTTGGGGATTAATGTATCAAGGCTTTTTAGCCCTTGGATTCAGCAACTGATTCTGGGCTCCAGACATGAATACAAAGAGGCATATTAGTCTCATCCCTAAATCAGTGGGCTCTTGGGTCTGGAGAAGGGGTTAGTGCTGTCTGACAGGCACACAAGAGGCATGAAGCAGCTTCAGGAGCTGAGGTCTGAGAGCTGCCTTAGACATGGCCATGGGGCTGCTCCTGCACACGTTGGGAAGAACCATTCAAGCGCCCTGCAAGAGCCATCATGATTTAGACCACAAGGATAAATGCAGATGTTGCACTGGCAGCTGTCCATGTCTGCCTGCTCATATCCTGACCTTTTCTGGCCCAACTGGTGTTTCATTTTGGGCAGGACATACCTAATGATACTAATCAGACAGCAGCCCAAGGTTGGGCTTATCTGCCCCAGCAAGCAGCAGATTTGGCCTCTGGGTGGGCAGCTGTCCTGCTTGACACCAAGTCTGGCAAGCAGCAGGATGGGATGGGATGGGATGGGATGGGATGGGATGGGATGGGATGGGATGGGATGGGGGCCAGAGACATGGAGTAAAGAGGCAGAATTCCATCTTACCTCGGCAATGAGGACAACGATGACAGAGTCCTCCTTCTCCTGCTGAGTCAGCTCAGAGATGAGGGAGTTGAGGGTGTCAGTGAGGTAGGAATGCACCTCCCGCTTCACGCTGGGGATTCCCATCACAACAGACACTGCCCAGAGCCAAGGAGAGATTTTAGAGCAGGGTGTGTGCTGGGACAAGATGCTTTGCTCTGCTCCCACAATTGCCTGGTGGCTCACCAGCTTGGTGCCACGCTCTGTCATTAAAAACCAGTAGTGATCAGCAGCTTGGTAAGTGCTTGGCCCATAGTCCTATCCCCCAGCCCAGTACTGCCCAGCAGCACACCAGTGTGCCAAGCTGGCAGGGCACCCATGGCAGTCAGACAGACTTTTTTTTTCCCCATAAAAACGGATGACAAAGGAAACACCTGAACCAGCCCCTGTCTCCTAAGGGGCTTTACAGCCTTTGAACAGCAACTTCAAGAGCACTTCACTTTGCTCTTCAAACCCCTCCCATGGCTAGAAGCACCTCAGTTTAGGAGGGACAAATCAGGCTTTGGGATGAGATTTGGGAGCAGGGGGGGAATCATCCAGTACTCAAAGTCCTACTCCAGATGAGATTAATCTCCTAAGATTGGTGACAGTCTCCATGAAGCACCCTGCAAACTGTCCTTCCATCTGACCACTTTCCAGGCAAAGCTTAGAGCACTCTGGAGATGGAAGAGAGCAAAAAACATCTAGCAGAAGCATCGGGGACATTTTAGTGCCAGTCAAGAGCAGACAGCACTTCCCCGTAGACTCACAGACGTGACATGGCTTACCCACCCCGTGTGCCACAAAACCAAGGAAGCTTGCATGATGCATGCAGCCGTTCCTCCAGTCCTGCTCATCTCTGTACCACAGCCAGGCTCAGAGGAAAGGGGAAGGACAGGCACCAAAGTGAGGAAGAGCACCAGAAGCAGCACTAATTCCCATTTACCTCCAGTGCGCCCCTGTCCCACATGCACGGCTGGCTGCAGACTGTTCTCCTTTGACAGCAAATGTGGCAAATGATGGAAGATGGTGGGGAGGTGCAGCACATTCTTGTTGGTGATATTCCACAGTTTTAACTTGGTTTCGTCTTAAAAAGGAAAAGGGAATCAATTGCAAGGAATGGCAGGTAGAAAGAGACTGCAAGGCAAAAAGCCTTTTTAGAGCAGCCTGGCCACCTGAGACTACTGCTGGGTTATAAAAAATCAGGCCAATCTTTAGCATGCTACCAGAAACCCAATTAAAGTTCAGGAGCCATGAGGGCCTTAAAGAAGTCTCAAAATATTTGGGAAGGGGGGGGAAGAGAATGAAGATCAAATGAAGGTCAAATCGGATCTTTCAGTAGAGATCCAATTTTCTGCAACTGAGCAACTTAAAAAAAAAAAAAAAAAAAAAAGAACAAATAATGTGGCAAGGGGTGCTCAGGCAGCAGCCTAACTCCTTCCTCCCCCCTCTCATCCAACACCTGTTTTCCATATGGATTCAATACCGCCATAGGAAACGGCACGTATGACTTGCAAGGGGAAAAAAAAAGCTCATAAGCAAGCAAGTTGGCAAATATCCTCAGCAGAGGCAAATCTCATTTAATGATGCATAGGCACCTCCACTTAAAGCAGAATTTAAGAGTTCCCAGGTCCCTCTCAACTCCACAATTTGCTCACGCCAGGGGAGAGAAGAGCACATCCTGCCTGCAGCCCTGCACACACACGCACACCTCTCGACCTCCTCCTTAGCAACTGCTTCCAACCAGCCCCAGATCCTCCACTTGGCTGTTTATTCACCAGATAAGCTGCTCCAGGTCCGGTTTATATCCCGCAGGGCCTGCTTCTCTGAGAGTGCTCTCTTGATCTCCTCCAGGACCAGGTTGAGCTCCTTGGAGCGCTTCAGGCTCTCCTGCTCGGCTGCGTGCAGTCGGTCCCGGAGGGCCAGAAACTCCCTCTGGTAGATGTCCACAACGTCACCTGTGGGTGGAAAAGAGAAAAGTTTTCTTCTCCGAGCTCTGAAGGGTTTCATGCTGCAAAAATGATGCCCATCACTCATACCTGCCCTACCTCCACAATCCTCAGAACAGGGATTTAGGGAGCTGTGGTCTGGCATGCACCCATCGGTTGTGTTGGAGAGAGGGCAGTTTAAGTTGCAAAACAACAATTATAAAGCTACCCCCATTTTTCTCTTTTACTCAGGTTTCTGGGTCATACATGAGAATGACCTGGTTCTCTGTGCCCAAAGCATGCAACAACAACAACAAGTTGCATGGTAGGTCTTCTTCGCTATTTACTCAGAAAAGGGGAGTCAGCTGCTGGCATTAATTTTATGAGCAATATTCTGCATCTCTCCCTAGTTCCAGAAGTTTGGGTGTGTGAGATGGCAACTGCTGAAGCAAAAAGCAGGGAATCAGAATCAAATGGAAAAGAACTGAAAGCACTGATGGTCATCATCATCATCATTGCCTGTTAACGCCACAATAAACTCAAGGAATAACAATATTTTTATATTTTAAATCCTTGCTTTGGTACACAAAGTAAAGAGTTTTAAGAGCACGTGTTGAAGGGTGTTTGAGTGGGTAATTCGGGAGAATTCTTGAAGACTTTGTCCGGATGGCACAGGACATCTCCCAGATGACCCTGAGTGATGAAAAGTGAGATGATAGCAAAGGGGATGTTGCTCTACAGCAAGATGAGGGGAGGCACAGCACCTCCTCCAGCTTTGGCAGAAAATCCCAAATTCTAATGGCAAAAGAGATTTTGGGAGTCAGACCTCTCTGGAACAAGGCAGGCTAAAAAGAGTAACACAGCAATAGCTGCCTGGGTGCTTCTATAAATACAAATGTTTGGACATGGACCTTAAGGTTGCACTGTAAATGTCATATATGAAAAAGAAATATTTGATAGGGCAACACAGCTTTTTATTTTGATTCAACACCTTATCAGCATTCCCTTTTTAAGTAATAAAACTTTGAAGAGCCTTCAGCCAGAACCAACTACAGGATATCTGGAAGACAAATTGGTTACCTATTAATGAACTTTCCCGGCCCATTTTTTACCCTATTATTAATGAAACTACTGTTTAAAAATACACTTTTAGCTGCGGTCACTCAATCGTTTTCCATAAGGCCATAACTCACAGGCCTACACCTAAAATCAGATTTATCCATTGAACAGTAGACCCTTAGTCCAAACACGACCAAGAGAGCTAACGACCAAAAATACTGCATCGGAGCTTCCCGACACCGGGATAAATATAAAACAGAGCCATTGAAAAAAGATACACTGACTGCATCAACAACTTCTATTTTGGGGTCCATAAAGAAGAAAAAGGAATTTTGAAGATGAGACATACACAGCTCAAAGCACAGAGTTTCCAAGACAACAGTGCTTCCCAGTCCAGCTCCTGATAATGCTTTTGCCTAGGAAAAGTTTTCTCCCTGGGGTATTTCCCTCCAAAAGAACTTTCTTCAAGACCCACTGCTGCAACACAAGGGACCTCCCTGAGGCACTTTGTCTCCTATTAACCTTTAACAATTATTTTCAAAGCCAGGGGCACATGGAGCAGAGGAAGTTAAACCCATTTGATTACCCCATCTATCTGACAACATATTATTCAGAGAAAGTCGAGGGATAGACATAAACAAGGCCAGTCCTTCCTTTTCCTTTGCAGTGCTATGGGCTTTCCACTCCCAGCAAGAAAATATTTAAAGATCTGAAGAAAAAACAAGTTAACACCCAGGTCTGTGAGCTGCCAGGGGAACTCACAGTCAAGCTGTAAATTGACTCCATGATGAACTAAGCCTTTACCTGCTGGTACTTCTCACACATTTCAGATTCCCAGTACTCTAGATTATTGGTTTTCCTACTTGGATCTTTTACCAGCTGCATCTGTGAACACCAGCAAGCAGCAAGCCCACCTTCCCTGTTTGCATAAAATGACAGCAGAAACTGTGTTTGTTCCTGGATTAGCACGGGGTTACTATCCTGTGGATGCTATCAAAGCCAAACAACAGCTAAAGGCTGTCATTAGGCCTTGTTCTGCAATACCTGGAGCAGGGTAAAGGCAAGGCTTTGCACTTAACGTTTTTTTCCAGAGCACTGCACTTTGTGTCAGATTTAGAAGGGAAATGCCACTGATTATTCAGTCACTAATGACCTGCCCGCTGCAGCCAAGAGCTCTACTTTTCATTAGACCGCAATGGGGATGTGCAGTCAACCATTTGCTGCTTTCTGGCTAATGGTTGGAAGTGAAATTGTATTTGTTTCCAGTGCTCATGATGTCTTTGTAAGCTTTCCATTCTTTAATTAAAATTTCATGAAATTTAAAAGCTGATCGATCGTGACTGGTTCCGGTGACAGCATCAACAGCCTGAAACAAAGCCCAAGATGGGTGTACAGTTTCCCAAGAATTTCCAGTAATGCCATTTTGCACTCACTGGTCTGCAATGACACATGGATGCAGGTCTGCTGTCCTCATCCTCACAAAAACCCACAGCTGCTCAGCCAGGGAGGGCTCTGAAAAGCCACAACAAGCAGCTGAAGATAAGGGAGGTGGAAATTGGCTCCCACCTCTACAAGCAAGGTTGGACACAAAGTGATTTGCTGCTAATTAGGCTGAACAAATTTTTCACCTAGTGTCAGTTCAGCAGAGATCCTTTCCTTACCTTTCAAAGCTGCAGCACTCTGTACCTCTGTATTTATTGTATTACCTCCCAGTGCAAGACAGCAGAGCTCTTAAAATATCCCCAGACTCAAGCACTGCAGGACGAAAACTCATAGCTATAACTATATTAAAAACAAGACTCAGGTTATTTTTTCTTGAGAGATAACACATTGCTTCAGGCTTAAAACACACTGGCTTAATAAAGAAAGTCAGTGTTATGTGATGGTCCAGCCGACAGACCTGGAAGACCAAAACCCTCTGGAATGGAGACATGCAGTACAGACTGGACACACCCAGTGCCCTGCAAATAGCACATCTCACACCTTGCCATGCCTAATATTAACACACTGTGGTCTTTCACAAGTTGTCTTTAGAAACAGCCTGGCTGCAGGTCTCCAAGCACACATCAAGCAGCTTCATACAGCCAGCTCTCTGAGGGCCCAGAAAGGCAGCACAGGGCACAGCTGAGCACCAACCCCATCTGTCCACCCCAGTTCTTACCAGTGCAGATCTGGGGGGGATTCATCCCTGGGACTGGGAGCAGCCAACAACAAAGGGACAGTGACTGTAGGAAGCATCTGGCTGAGCATGGCTCACCAAAGGATGGCTCCCACCTCCATTCCCTTCTCTCACCTTGGCTGCTCCTGGACACAGCTGCCAAGCTTTGGTTTTTTTACGCTGGGGCCTCCACCTGAGATCTCTGTGCTGGCTTTGCTGAGCAGTAATGTGAAGCAGCAGGCAGGGATGGCTGGAACAGGCTTTTCTCTTGGCAGTCAGGATGCAGCAAAGTGCAATGGACATGGACAGGCTGGTGGGGCACACGGGCTCTGCAGAGCTGATTTCCTGCAGCTTTCCCAAAGGCTTTTGTCCATCTACCATCTATTTAATAAAAAATATTCCTCCATGATGGATAATTCTGTGGCTTCGTTCTTATTTAAGTGACTATTAAGTGCAAACCGTGTTTGCCAACAGAGGTGAGGTCTGGGATGTTTGTGCCCACACTGCTTACCCATTTTCAGTTTTTGAGTGAAAGCAAAACACCTAATCTGATCCTAAACCAGCACAAAATCAGACCAGTGCCAACAGAACCCCAGCCTTGAAATCTCACACAGTCATCCATATCAATATACAGATATTCTGTCTCACACATGCACACACAGTCAGGAATGTTACAATTCTGTATTCTGCATTAGTCTTACAAATCTCTCTCCAGCCTCCCAGGGACCCGGCGCTGCATCTTAAACACATCCAGTATTTCAGGACCAATTACTTTTCGTTTTGTTCTCTGCAGATAACCTCTCCCAGCAGAGCAGACCGATGGCCAAACCAGAGATTTCATTCCAATTCAATCTTTTCAAAAGCAAATGCAGAGTCTTTGCTAGCTGGATTTGCGTCTCATTAGGAAGACTTTCAAGAGTCTTTGTTGAAACACTACAAACAACCCCCAAACCTCTAAACCATTTATCTTTATGAAATCTGGTCTTCAAGGGGAAAACTGAGATTTTTTTTCTTTTTTTTCTTTTTTGGCTACTAGAGTTCCCGGGGCCAAACCAGCAGAAATAAAGTGGAGTCAGTCCCTGGTTCACAATGCAAATGGGGTTAGAGCAGGAAACTAAACCACCCACAGAAAACTTCTCCACAATAACAATGCTCCTTTGTTTTATTTAAAGTGCCCCTTTAATTGATAACAAGTTACCCTCTAGGATTTAAAAAGGCCAGTGAGCACACAAAGAACTCCCCCTGTGCTGTAGCATCAATGTTATCCCAAAATACAACAGGTGAAACACAAGGAACCAAGCTGCAGAGCCATCCCACTCCAGCTCCCCTCTAGCCCCATCCCAGCCACTGACAGAGGCTCTTGGAGCTGGATGACAATTAGGGTTGCTTGGAGGTTTTTTACGTTTTGATGTTTAATGATTTATATAATGCTGGCACCACGCCACACATTACACTCTAGATTGCTCAGATTGAATCACAACATTCATTAGGTGTTCTGCTAACAGAATTTCACTGGACCATTAAAATGGATATTAGCAGTTACTGTGCCATATCAGCGAATTAAATTCAGCTCCTGAGATAAGAAAAGGGATAGTCCTGCTTTACATGGAAATTTGATGGGTAGTGTGGCTTACAGATGTTAGACACCTTGCACATAGACACAGAGGGATTTGGCAGTAACTCCACAATAAACATTTTATACCACTAAAAGCAAAATATTGCCCTCTGCTTATTTGGCTGTAGAAGGAAAAGACAAGCTTTAGACACTCACCATGAACAAAACCCCAAAGCAACCCCCCAGAAGCCACCTGGAAGAGACTCTGGGGGGGTACATGGAGCTACAGGTAAGGTGTGATGTTAAAAATACTCTCTTAAGTCACAGAAAGAAAAAGAGAGGATAGTTCTGCATCCAAAATACCTCTCAAAAAGCCACTGCCCTTGCCATGAAAAGGGAGCAGGTCTTTTCCTTCAAATCTAAAGAAACACCAACTATGCTCCAGTAAGATGAGCAAGGTGGGAGATTACCTCCCCTCCCATGAGCCAGCAGACCATGGTTCACAGTCTTAGATTCATCTTTTAAAATCATAAATTTTTGGCAGCTTCAGATATAAGCAGACACCGAAAACTTGGTTTGCCTTACGGAACTGAGGCACCAAGACAGACCAAGCAACAAATCAAACACAGTCAAGGCCAGATTTCAGGGAGTGGACGTGATCTGAGGGTGAACCTCTCAAAACCCTCCAGCAGTTGCAACTGCCCTGCTGGGAACTGATTCATCCCTGTAGAAAGAAAAAGCATTTCAGCAGTGCCATCACCACACAGCAAACACAGATGCTTTATTCAGTAAATGTTATCTGACATTTACAGCTCCACTGTGTGCTAAACCACCTGGATACTGAGTCAAAAAAGACATTTTCTAGATGCTGCTTATAAAAATATACCCCAGGTTTCTTCATCACAAGATTCTTTATACTTGTTTATCAGGAAAAAAAAAAGTTTTTAAAGCAAAAAAGTTTTTTAAATAAACTTTTTCAAGTTTATCTATTATATTGTGTTATAATTTGTGGTTAACACCACAACAGAAAAGAACATGGAAAGCAGTCTTCAGTACCACTAGAAAGCAAGTCCCACTCCTCCTGCCATGGGCAGGGACACCTTCCCCTAGGTAATGTTGCTCCAAGTCCCATCCATCCTGGCCTTGATCACTTCCAGGGAGGAGGGAAAATGGGCACAAACAGTTAAAGCCATCAAGCATGGCAGCTGTGGTTTAGTCCCTTCTGTTCATCCTCTGACTTTAGTTTACACTTTGCTTCAGCTCAGTCACTACCTACAGCGGGCACTATCCTGACTTGGGGCCCCAAAACATATTTTGATGCCACCACCACCAGCCTAATGCACATTTCAGTGCCAACCCCACGCTCCAACTCAGACCCTGGGTGCAGGCAGCACCGCTCTGCAGCATGGGTCTACCCCATGTAACAAAAACCAGTACTCACCCTCCCTACCCAGTAACAGGCACTGGCTGCCCCAGTGGGTGACAACAGCAAGAGAGACCCTTCTCCAGCACCCACCTGGCACCAAGGAGGCTCTCGTGCTGCCCCTGGGTCTGAGCATCCCCTGCACCACCCTCACACTGAGCCACCACATCAGCTGCCACAAAAGGCTTATTAAAAGCCAGCCTGTCTGAAAAAATAATCCTTAAATAAAGAAGGTGCTCCCACCGGCTGCAATCTGGTGTGTGTGTGTTTGTGGGGCTTTTTAAATATCACTATTTAATAAGTGTCTGTGGTATATTTAACAGCATTCCAACCTTCAACTGCTCCGTGTAGTGACATAGAAATGCAATGCATCTCTCTGCTGATGGTCTCTACCAGGGAATACGTGCACTCTTAAGTCACTGGTTTTTCCTTTTGTAGCAGTAAGTTTTGATCACATTCCCTGTTGCACACCTCCTTGCTGGAGTTTAATGTTAGTCTCAGCACATACATCCTCAGAAGGGAAAATACATATCTCCGGCACTTTATTATTCCAAAGTAGGAGCAACTGTTGGCTTTTAACATCCAGACAGATGTTCAGACAACAGTCACACAGGTCCTTTAAAAAAAAAAAAAAAGCTTTTTTTCTTTTTTTTTTTTTCTTTCCATTCAATATCCTAAGTTATAAGTGTTCAGGGATGGGGATGAGTGTATTTCCCATTATGGGGACACTGAACCACACTGAACATTAGAATTCCCCTTTCAAGGAGGAAAGCAAGTCACAGGGGTGCTGACCCCCAGATGCAAAAAGCTCCTCAGGGGGCTGCAGGAAGGATGCAGGCTCCAAAGCAAGGATGCAGAGACTCAGAAATTCAGAAAGCAGTGATGCCCATCATCTATGGCTAAAATGTCTCAGATCAGGAGACAGCAGAAGCAGTCAGACTGCTCTTTTGGGTACTGGCAGAGCAGGTCTGGGATCTCTTCCTGCAGCCCAGCTCCCTGGCATGAATCACAGACAAGGATACAAAGAGCTCTGAGGTCATGGAGAGTCCCCTGGGTTTTACCCTGCAGCAAACAAGAATGATGTTGGGTGAGGAAATCCCTGGCAGGTATAAACCAGCAGCAGCTCCTACAAAAGGAAAGAGTCCTTCTGATTTTTACTGAGGTTCTACCTGCCCTTTCAAGGGATTTAACCAGACAAATCAGATGGCAATTCATTTTGCTGGCCAACAGCTAAGGAGGAGAAGGGAAGAGGGAGAATGCTGCTCACTGATCAGAAGAGAAAGAAGACGGAAATAAATAGCAAATTTTCATCATAGCAAAAGGTTAACTACCAAGAGGAAGCCATATGGATTGGTATTAAACCCACCATCTAATAGACTTAGTGAGGATCTGGAGTAGGAGATGAAATTCTGAAGTAGCCAGATAGAGAGCTGATATGGAGATAAGTTTGCCAAAGCCAGAATAGAAGCAAACAACCAAGAGAAAAAGCAACAGGATAGCAAATCAACACCAAAGCTGAGAGAGGCAAATTAATCAGGGGGGGAATCAAGCTATGTTTCACATGCTTCTTAATTAAACAATATTAAATAGAAAGGAAGAGCAGAGCATCAGGGTATCTTCATGCTGCTCTGCAGGCAGCAGCAATCCAGGGGAAAAGAAACAGGGTGGGGTGGAGAGGGAGGCAAACAAGATGTTAGTCTGCTTCCTGAATGGGATAGGGAATAATAACATGAAGATTATAACAGTATTAAAATGATGCTGCCTAATCCCAGAACAGTTTTCACCTCATCCAAAAAGGTATTATTACAGACTTAAAAGGGGGGGCTTTAGAGGAGGGTGATGAGAATGATCAAAGGCCTGAAAAAAAACCCCGTTCTGTGAGGAAAGCAAAAAAGTATATGACATTATTCATCTTAGGGTAGGCATAATAGTAGGGCTCATGATGAAAAGCATATAAAATAGAGGGATATAATGAAAATATATCACAGGTTCCCATTCTCCTTGTCTCAAACTATAGGAAGTAACCATTCAATTCAAATATTAATTTGAAACTGATAAAAGGCAATGTGTTGCATAGAGAAAGTGTATTATTTCTCTGAATTCACTGTCATGGAAAAACACTGAAATAAGGAATCTATACTACCTCAAAGAGCTGGAAGGTGTTGCAAGCAGAGAGGCACCATGAGATAGGGCTGAGACTCAGGTAAGTAAATCACTGCCCCATTTGGGTGAGCAGTCCCCTTTTCCCCATTTTTTGGGAGAAAGACTGCAAATATCAGTCTCTCCTCACAACTTAATTAGGAACACTGTAGCTTTCTTCTTCAAAGCAAAGCTAATTCATTAGCAATCTAATTATTTACCTGTGTAGCACAAATACAGCTTTCAAAGCATTTTTCTCTCAAATGGAAAGTGAAGGCTTTGTTCTTGGTGGGTTTTTAATACTCTTTATTTGATTAGGGAATAAAAACATGCTGAAAGTGAACAAAATAAAGCATTACAGAAATCATGGGTCATTAAACCTCGAAATAATTGCAGCTCTACGTGATTTTTAAGGGACAATATCACACAGGGAAACCTGGGCGAGGGTGGAAAGAAAGTGGGAAAAAGGGGAATGGGAAAGGCTGGAAGCCTGTATGTATGGTCAGTCCTGAGCATCTTTTAAAAGAAGATGCACTTGCCTAATGCAACACCTTGCCATGGCACGGGGAGGGAAAAGTGCTCTCAGATACACCTAAGGACACGGGGAACACAATAACAGTAAAAAGCATGTTGCTCTCCTGTACTGAAAATGCACTTGAAGGACTCTGTAGCAGCCTTGCCCATGGATCATGGGGGCCCAAGAGCAGCAGTCTCAGTGCTGGCCTTGCCATGGGCTTTTTCACTTGTCACCCATGGCCATCAGCTTCACACTGGATTGCAAACCATCACATGCAGTAAAAACTCCAGGTGGATTTGCTTGGCTGTCACCACTTGCAAATCTCGCAACTGGATTTCTTTCCCTTTCACCTTGCTCTCATGACAAGTACCGAAGCTTGTGAGTAAAATCTCATGAACTGAAACAACCCTGAAGAAACAGCTGATGTCTGGAGCACACAGAACATAGTTCCCCTGAGTCCTGGCAAGGCCCAACTCTGGAACTTTAAATAAGTAGAAAATCCTGAAGCAGAGCAAATGTCTCACAGGATGACAGGAAACTCCTTTTTATTACAACCTAATTATAGTGAAACAGAGACCTTGTTCCTCCAAACCCCAAAGCACCCACACATCTCACTCTGTGCCCAGTGCTAATGGCTCACAAGTCCACCTGAAAGGAATGGCTCCAAGAAGGGAAGCTGATCTTTGCAAAGGTCACTGTGTTAATCATCACACCCTTTCTCTAGAAGCAGCTATCGCTAATTACCCGTGAAGGAGTCTTGTTAGTTCTCCTCCCAACATTACTAAAATCCAACAGCATCATCATCCCCCACAAATGACCACAAGCCACCAGCACTGATGGATGAGCTCAGCCCATCACAGGAGAGATGCAGGAGAGGCAGGTGGAAAAAGCAGTTCCACTTTACAGCTTAAGGCAAGGTTACTGCTTAGCAGCAGTCAGTGCTGGGACATTTTCCCACCTCCTTGTGCGACTGACCACTGTACTCATCATTCAACTAAAGTTATCACCAGACTGAGAACAGCTGAAATCCTGGAACAGGGATAATTTGTGTAATCAATAACATATGAAGCTTTTGGCATGGCTGAGCATATGAAAGAATTTTACAGCAGCAAAATAAAGCAGTGCTGCATTATAAATCAGACAACACGTACGGAAAAGTTAGAGCCACATACAAAGTCTGAGGGATATAAAGGAAATCACAGAAGTTCTGGCCAGAGTCCTTGGCTCTGCTGATGTTAATAGCTGAGAACTTCAATGTATGTCAGATTTGACTTCTTTTTCCAACAGAGTAACTCATTTGCAATGCTTGCAGCTGTATTAGAGTGTGAGAATATTTAGAGTGTTCCCTTTGCTCCACTGTCTATGTAAATTGTACATCTTTCCTACCTGCAGACCTGCAGCAGCAAACAGATCACAGTTTCCCTGTTGTACCAGTGCCTGACTGGATGCTGATGGGTAGAAGCAGATTTTTAAACCACCACAATGCTGATCATGGGATGAGCTGATCTGAATTGAAGATTTTAGTAGTCTTAAATAATTTGCAGAACACTTAAAAAAATAAATACAGAACCTTTTAAAAATTTCTCAGCATTAATATTTGAAATATTTATCCCCCAGGGTGTAGACTTGTAACATGAGCACTTAATGGGGTACATTTTCTTCTCTCCAGAGAAAAAACAAGACATAGCCATTAAACAGTACACTTAGACCAACTATCACTGTTGCTGCTGTCTGAGGGCTCTTGTTTCATTTTATATGCTAGGATAATTCCTGGGCAGAAACACACACCACTAAGAGAGTAGGCAGACCCTCTTCTCCCTTTCCTCATTCAGCAGCCAAGAAAACAAGAGAAAGGGTTATCAAACAGTGCTGGTACCCCCTCCTCCAAAGCCACACCTGCTTGCTTTAGAGTGCACAGAAACCCCTGATCTCTTCTCCTTGCATAAAACAAAACGTGGCAACTACCAACAAGACAGCTATTTGCCAGCAGCAGCAACCTGCAGCCATTTATTTGACTTCTCCCTATTTGAGAAGGCAGGGACTAACCCAGCCCTGGTTCCAGACCCATCTGGATCCAGCAGTGGAGCTGCCAGCTCTGTGCCAGCAGCAGTGTTATCCCAGCATCCCGGCTCTGCACAGCACAGATGCTGGAGGTGGCACAGCACAAGCTGGGGCTTGCAGGACATTTCAAGGGTAGAAAATAAACAGCTGGGAGAGGAAGAGGATGCTAACTACGTGGGTGTCCTACTGCTAAGACCTTTGGTTGCTGAGCTCCAGGCAGGGTGTCATCAGTGGCTTTTCAGTGACCTCAAGCCAGATGTGCCAAAATGGGCAGGCTGCTCCCCACACTGTACCTCTTCAGATGGCACCAGCACCCACGCAGCTCCGTGGCCCATCATATCCATGGGCTGATCCAGCTGGAAAATTAGGCTTCCTTGATGAGGGCTTAATTTTCAGCCAGATCATCCAACTGACTGAGACAGTGGTTCAAAGGAAGCATATGGGAACCAGGATGTCCTTTTGGACAGCAGCCCAAATGGAGAGCAGTTTAAATGGCTTGTGAAACCACATCCCCAGAGGTTTTGCTTCTTACAGTGTTGGATTTACCTAATAGCTTAAAGACAATGCACCCAGCCTTACAGTATGCTGCTTAACATCTCCAAAAATAGGTATGCTTCCCACAGCCCAGGACCACAAGACCATGCTATTTATGCTTAATTTCACAACTGTTCCTAAAGTGCTGGTTAGTCCTGGCAGAGGACACTCCAGGCTCCCTGTGAGCAGAGATACACAGTTCATGCTTCTCATTTCCTTGGAACACATCTATTTAAATGTATTTGGGTTTTCATTATTTCACACACCATTACCTTTACTGGTGGCATATATAAGGTAATGCTAATTGCTCTGTGGGCTGCTGTGGTTCAGTTTTCCAGAGTTTCCATGTGCAGGATGACATAGAATTGGGCTGCCTGGAGAGCAAAGTACTGCAGCATCCAGCCCTGGCAGCACCTCACAGTCCCCTACCCCTCCAGGGGACATTGATGGATCAGTTGGTTTTATACCAGGACAGGAGGATTTGCTGAGATGCTCAAACCTAGAAAAGAGAGAGCAACAGAGCTTTGGAGGGGTTTTGGCTGCTCAGCAAAGGTGAAGGAGGGAGAGGGCCTTCACACCCTGAGTACAGCTGAGCAGAGCCACAATGGCAATATTAAATGGCACAAAATCCCAGCAAATGACACCTGCAGGAGGAAGAGAGTTCAGAGCCTGACCCTGCTCTCTGAAGTCCATCTGTCTTGGAGGTCAAAACCCAGGGAAAATCCCATGGTGGGGCAGCAAGGAATGGCACAGCACTGGGAACTCAAGAGGCATGACTCAGCCCCATTGAACTGCCCTTAAAACTTGAAGCACAAGTATTTAGAGCTCAATTTGAGGCCCTGTTCCCTCTGTACAAAGAGGTTTACTGTCAGACTGCAGTGCCTGGGGAGATTGTTTCTGTACTTGGGTACTTCAGGTACTCCCAATGCATCTGAACACCTCCTTGGAAATGGTCTCTCACCGGTCACCCAGGCTGCTCAGCACCTCTTCTAGTACTAAAAGCTGTCATTTTAGCACAGGAAGAAACACTTTGCAATCAGTCCTTTGGAGTGCCTTTATAAGACATCTATAAAGCAAATCACCCTGGGTGAGTCCCCTGTTAATAACTTACCCTGGTATCCAGCTTCCCAGGCAGAGATCAGCTTCATTACCCAGGATCACCACTGTGTGCTGCTGCAGAAAACCTAATCCAATTTTCTTCCTCTTTAGGGATAAAACATCAAGAGAGAGCACACAGTCTGTCAGATACAGCAGGAAGAAGTGAAGTCAGAGCTGTGCCATCATCATCTCCATCAACCCATGTCTGAACAAGAGCAAGACAGGCAGGTGAGCTCCATTGCTGCCATGGGTTGAGAGGAGTGGTTCAAGATACACAGTCTCTTTTGGGGAACTAATTATTTAGTTTCATGACCATGGAAAAACCAAAAATGTATGAACTATAAATCATAAATCTGTACGTAGGTATTTTACGAATAAGAAGACACTCCCATGGCCATGTCCAAAGCTTGGTGAGAGCAGTAGTATTCTGAAAGCCTTATAAATTACTACACAGAAGAAATATTTTATGTTTTCCATAACAAACCAGACTAAGCCTTGCCTGTGCAAAGATACTGAAGGGATCCTGGATGATGCCAAACCACCTCTGTTGTCCCTGGCACCACTCATTTGCAACCTGGCTTGTGCATGTTGGCTGTAGCTAATTCTCTGCATATGTTCTCCTGAGGACAAACCCAGAAGCCTTGAGGGGGTGTGTGTGTGTGTGATACCAGATTTTTGGGGGGGAAGTGTTTCTACACCCCTCCCCCAGCACAGATTTGGAAGGTGTTGGGCAGGCAGCTATTCAAGCACCCAGGAACAGGCAGGATGTGAGTGGTAAACCAGCCTTGCACACCTGCAAAGACAAATAAATTCTCTAACATCAGACAGCAGACTGCAAAATGAAGCTATAACCACGGCACATGAAGGGAAAATCATTCTGCTGCTAATGCTGGTAACTTCCCTACTGAGAGTAAGGGATATCAACTGGAGAACAGACATCTGAAAGGCTAAAACGTGCACTGGGTTTTTTCTAAGCTTGTGCTGGGCACACAAGTTGAAATACAAAATTGCTTCTCCTCAACTCACAAGCTGAGGTACATTCCCCACATTCTAACAGTAAGCATGATTAATCATTAGCATAAATCACCAGGGTTATAATGAACTCTCAGAAAACACCTCAATCATTTCCTCAGAGCTATGTTATACACCAAGTTACATTACAGTTTAAATAACAAACAGGTCCTATGATGGATAAGAAGTCAGACTAAATGATGCTGGAGGTCCTTCCCAGCTTTGAAATGCACAGACCTACATGTTATTTATGGTAAGTGTACTGTGGGGACTGGCTGATCATCCAGAACTGAAGAGGAAGAGCCAGATCAGTTTCCAAAGGTGAAGGGAGAAGAGAAAAGCCAGTTAAGTTTCCCAGCCAGGGCAACGATTTATTGACAGGAGTGTTCTCTAACTTTGACTTCTCCAGCAAGGAGACCATACAAACATACATCTTGCTTTTCAAAGGACGTCTTCTGCGTACAAGCAAATTTCTCCAAATGGCTTTGGCTCCAGTCATGGTAGTATGTTTAATACAGTATTTCCAGATGTGTCTTGTATCCCCGTCAGTCCAGCTGCTGCCTCAAGCCAAGAGAGTTATATAAGCTAAAAAGCTTAATTGGATTATTTAGCCCAAATTGTTGGCCAAGAGGCAGCGGCTGGGCAGCCTGGAGAGGACCTGCACCACCTCCAGCCTGGGGGGAAAGGGAGGGAGCAGAAGCTAGTAATTAAATTAAATAATTCATAAAGCAAGACCAGCCTCCCTATCACCCTCAAATGTTTTCTCATGCCTCCCATCCCTTTCACAGGGTATATGAGATGGTATTTTATTAGAGGTATGTTTTCCTATTTCAACAACAACTAAAAAGAATGCAATGAATGTTTAGAGGGCACTAGCATTTCATCTCTGTGCTAACAAGCATTTCCTGAGCAGGCAGCTCCACGATATGCAATAATACATAAAGCAACTCAGTTTTCCCACAATAATATTTTTTCCCAAACTTTGGCTGTTGCAGCAGCTTATTTTCCATTTAAGGGCATAATCCTGCTTGTGGGATAACCTATCCCAGCGGATCTTCACAGATGTAATTATTAGGGCAAAGTCCTAAAAAAGAAAAGTGTTGCAATTATTCTTGGGAACAAATCAGGAAAGAGAAGAGAGAGAAGTTGAAGGGTTTCCAAATGCTGTAGCTATCAAAGTGTGCCAGAATTATTTGCTTCTTTATTTTTAATAAAACTGGATAGTTAAGTCAGAAGTTAAGTATATAAACTCACACTTAACTTTGAACAGGTCACCTACTCCGCTGCCTAAAAAAAGGGTATGTGCATGTTTAAGAGCTACTTAAGCCCTTGCCGTGAGGCCCTGGATGGACTTTGCATGGCTACACTACAAATAATAAAAACAAAAAAGAAGTTTGGCATCCTTCTCTGCCACTGCTGACAACATTCCCACTGCTCTCCACCAGGCAAAGTGCCATGGATAAATTCAACAGATTAAAACCACCAGAAGAGCACAAGAGGCATGGATGTCCTCAGTTCTGCTGGAAATGGCTACACAAACACCGTGAATCACTCACGGAGCTCGGAGAGAGAAATGCCTCTCACCCAGCTCAGCTCTGGTCCCCAAAACACCAGGCACACAACAAACCCCCAAACCCCAGGCTGCAAAGCTCCAGCACCTGCAGCCATGCTGCAATTCATTATGAAGGAGGAGCTTTGATTGCCATGCTGCAGGGAGTGATAGTAAACAGCAGTGGTGAGCAAAAAGCTATTTACAGAAGGGCTCTCTGCTACGATCCCATGATTAGTAGTTATGGCAATTTTTCAAAAGAAGGAATACAGAGAGATTTCCACAGGGCACAGCGAGCCACACGATTTGTGCTGCGCTTGGATTTTGTAAATCAAAATCCGAGTGATGTTTACAGCACTCTAGCTGTTGTTCCTTAAACTTTATTTTTCTTTACTGCATGCATTTTACGCCCCCAGCGAGCTGCAGCTTCGAGCTCCGTGTGACTGATGGGAAGCAGAAAGTTGGTGCAGCCAGATTGTACAAACCAACCTCTCCCCGTCGTTTCCCCCCACATCATCTGCATTAAGCTGCAACAAATTTGTGTAATACCCAGCATTATAGAAATGGATTTCCAACCAGAAGAGCAGTTGGCAGGATTAAACAAGTAGAAAAGCACACGCACATTAAAAATCAGGAGGTCTGTGTGCAAGCTAATGGAGCAAGCAGAAAATAACTGGGCAAGCTCCCTGGGCTGAGGGAGTGTTTCCTTTACGACAGACAGCAATGTGTCATTACAGGAGAAACAAATACAATAAAGATGAATATTCCACCTTCCCCTGGCTAGATTTTGAGTGTTAAACCAATAAAAATTCTCAGGTTATACTTCACAAAAATAGCTACCCAAAAGAAACCTGCTGGCAGCCCAGCAAAGCAGATTTCATTTGAAAGATAAATTCTACATTCTTTATAGGCAGATGTGAAAATAGATCTGACTTTATCATAACAGACCCTCCCAGGGCCAAAAGAAGCGACGGAGCCAATTAATGACCAAAAAGTTGTTTCTTTTGCCCTTCTTCCCTTATCTTCCCTAACTCAACACAGATGAAATTACTAGCAAACCAGCAGGAACTGCATCTTGTAAATAGATACGGTGCTCTGCAAAGTCAATATGGAATCAATCCAGCACTTGGGACCATCAGTAAAACACTTGGATGGTGAAACTACACGGATGCTGCAATTAGTGTCATCACAAAATGACCATTCAGTTCCATTTCTCCACCGAGGCAAGACTGTACCAAGCCTCTGCTAACAAACACAGCCTTGTTGGGGTGCCTGACACCAGCCTGTGCCTGCCAGAGGATTGCTGGCAATTTAAGGACACACTGAAAGCTGAGCTGGACCAGGACACTACAGCATCACCTTTTCTAACTGGTAAAAGGGCAAGCTCAGTCCACCTCCACAGTTTTGTGAAAAGTCCTACAAGCTGACAAATGAAATAGTCTTAACGCTGCCCTTCGGTGCAGCTTTATAAATCTAGATCAGCATTGTCCTCTCTACACTGCAGCAAGAACATGGCACTGAAGAACAATCATCCATCTCCTACCAGGATAGGGCAGGGAGCAGACGAGGAAGCATATTTAATCAATTAAATCCCTGCTTGGTCAGAGATAGCAAAGAATGTCCCTCCAAACAAAACGAAACCTCCCATGTGTACAGAATGTGTTGGAAATGGAGTGCAGGAGTCTCACCCACCACCCACCTGCTGGGAAGAGGAGGGATTCTGGGGAGGGGACCAGGGTGATAGGAACTGGAATTGCCCCAGGCAGCAGCAGCAGGGAAGTGTGGCTTCCAGTCTTGTGCTTCTTGCAATCTCAAGAAGACTTTTCTGGCTTCAAAGTATTTTTAATTAGGGCTAAATCAGTAATTATGATTAATAATTTTAGCTTTAAAAAGAAGTATGGAACAGCCAATCACTTTTACCCCACTGTAACTAGGATAAAAAACATATTTCCAGAAAAAAAACCTCTGCTTGGCAAAGTTTTCCAGCTGCAGGAATGAGATCAGTGATGACTTGAGGTGCCATGGAACTGTGCAAAGGTGACAGCTCTTGAGTTCTGTAGCTTTGGCCAAATCTTGACTGCAAACTTCAGAAATCCTGCTGGGCCAAAGTCCCTTATATTCCCTGCACCAAGAAGCAGCTGTTCCTATGGACCATATCTTGGAAGAGAGCTTAGGCTTCTGGGTTTGCTTGTTTTTTAAAGTTGGCTTAATGTATATTTATTCTGTCTGTAATCTCCCCTTGCTTCCCATCTTCATTTTGAATTATTTATTATCAGGTATCACATTCATTTGCATACTTTATGAGGTGCAAAATAAATGATTAGTCATTACATATTAGACTTTCCCAAAACCATCTGTGCCAGGCTCTGCAGCAGTTTTGTTTTGTTTTGTTTTTTTCTAATAGTTGTGGAGGCAAAAATTTCAAGAGGAGAACTGGATTTGCTGGAAACATGGGCATAAAATAGACCACATGCTTGCTGATAGCAAAGGCTTATTGCTCTGTTATAGCTGTGCTCTGCAAACAATGTGCAGACTATCATCTTCGGTGTAATTTAACCAGTGATACAAATTGCAAGCAGTATTAGTTCAAAGACCTTTATTTATTGATTAGAAACAAAGTCCTTATCCTCTTCCTGCTCCCTTCTTGAGTCGTGCTGATTGCACACAATAGAGAGCTATCACTTAAAGAGCCAATTAAGTCAACTTCTGAAAGGTAATTGAATAGCTGAAATTCTTAGTGCAATATTGTACTGCATTATCTTGATTGTGATGAAGAAAAGCTAAGCACCAGAGCAACGAAAATTAGAGCAGGCATTAGCCATAGGTAGGAACACTGAAATGGATGGTTCCATTACCAAAAGTTAAAAAAAAAAAAACCCACAACAAACCATTACAATTATTTTCTTTCTCTGATTACTATTAAACTCTTGCTAGAGGTGTGAAGAAGAGGAATAAAAATAAGAAAATTAAAAAAACACTTGGTCTTGTCTATTTTCTGAACTTGGCAGGACTTCATGAGGGATGGGCTGAGCTGCTGACCAGCCACAGAGATTGCTCCTGGCCCCACCACAACTCTTCCCAGGTTGGAACCCAGCACCAAGGTGTCCCATACTCTACTGCAAGTTTTTATTAAAGCATTTCTTGTGGCTGGGGCTTTATGAAAAGAATGCTTTTGGTAAAGATTCACCCATGCCTGATGGAGGAGTTCATACTGCCCTCCAGTAGAGTCACTAACACCTTCTCTCTTCTGCCCTCCTGGCTATGTTCAAAAGTATCTGGAGGATTTTAGATCCTCTCTGGGATTTTCATATCACTGCCCAGCTGGGCTAAAGAGAGAGTATGGGTTTGAAACCTGTTGTGAAGAAGGACAGATCTCCAGGCCCTTAGAAAACTGAGCTTAAACCAACAAAGTGAGGAAATGATTGTAAGCTTGCCAATACTCAGAATTTATATAAAATCAATCATTTAAATGCAGTCAAAAACCGAATCTCAAACTAAAAGGATCCTCAGGAACTTGATGACACTGTCTGTACGTGGTCAAAATTCACCATCAATTTCCCAGGAATTACTCAAAGTCACAGCAGTTGTGCTATAAAGCATTTACTCAGGCACATAAAAAGGAAGCTTTTTGCAAAGCAGGAAAAGAGGTGCCACAAAACATAAAAATCTCCCTCTTTCTCCTGCCCTGACAGCAGACTGTGGGGTGACCTATCACCCCTGTCCTCCTGCCCCTTCCCCAGCCTGGGTTTCCAGAGCAGCAGAATCAATCCATCCAGCCTCCAAGAAAATTTTTGCCAGTCACTTCTCAGTTTATTTTGCAAATATGTCTGAAAGACAGGACATGATTTAAAGAACTTGAATTTTTTTTTTTTTCCCCAAACTTGAATGTTTACCCAAAATGAAGCTAGAAAGAAGCTGAAGAACTCAAATACACCCCAAGAGCCCCAGTCCTCAGACAATACTCCATAAAGAAGGAGCTTTAGTTTTTCTTATTTCACCAGACTGAAGGTTAAGCAATTACAGCAAAGCACCAGCCTCTCTCTGGTCAGTCATTATTGAGACTTGTACTATCTTTTCAAAAGCTCTTTTCAGTCACACAATCAAAAAATCTGTGAGGACTGTATCTGTGACAGCTCTCAAAATTGTTCATACCTTCCTTGAGAGTTTACGTCAGCTCACAGGATGGAGGAGCCAAGAGAACAAATATTTCACGGAGCCACCATTGCACATAAATATTGCCCCCTGAAACAGATGCACTGTGAATACAATTACATCCTTACATCAATTACTAATATATCCAGAAACACTGTCAGTAGCATACAAATAAATAAGCAAACCAACGTAAGCTTGCAATAAGGAACTATTTGACATTCTAGCAAGCCGCTTCACCTTATAATCATCATTTCCTGAGACACGTTGTGCTGGTTCATATCCCAGTAACACATTTGTGCAACCGCACAGGTACAAGGGAAGCGTACAAATCATGTCTGGCAAAACAACTGTTGGCAAAGGGCAGGATTTGTGTATTCATTGCTCACTGCTGCACAGTTACATACATTCTAATTCTGACCTCAAACACAATTTGGACAGTGGCAGATGTTTCCTATAGCGCAGGCTTCCTTCGGATGAGAGTTAATTCAGTTTGAACATGGCAGCAGTGAAGAGACAGATTTAAACAAACACTTTCTGCTTCCTCTGTAAGCTTGACCCTGCAGAGGTAAAAATGAGGGACTGAATTAACAGCTAAACCTGCCTCTCCCTGCCTCGGCTCTGAAATCAGACCAGCCCAGTGAGCTTGTGCTTCCCTGCCACCAAAGACCTCCTCTCAGTGACACCAGCCTGTGTCAAAATGAAATTAAATTATATTAACAAGGTTCTTCCAGATGCACACTGATGTAACTGAGAGGAGAATATGCCTTTAGGCTGCTTAAGTTTTGCAAAAAAAAAAAAAAAAAAAGGGGGGGAATGTTCCTCTGCAACCCTCTTCCTCTTCTCCCCTTATTATCCCTCAGTAGCTCCCTCCTGTTACTCTACACTAACAACTGGATCATTATTGCAGAGCTGCAACCAAAACCTTCCATAAGATCCAGCTGCAATTTTACACGCATGTAGTTGCCTACACTGAAGAGCCCCGAGATGCTCTTAACGAGTTGTATGCCCAGGGATCTCCACCTGTCAGTGGAATGGGCTGGGGAAGTGACAGCTGCTTAAATAGCACACACGCAGCCGAGTAATTTAAGGGGAAAAGAAGCACTATAAATAATTGAAATCACACCAAGAAACATAGGCAGAGCAGAGGGAAAAAGGGCAACTCAGAGGAAGCTGGCAGCAGGAGAAGAGATAAGGACTTCTCCTGGAAGCCAAACTAAACAAGAGTGCACATAAATAAATCCATACCTTTCACCTGGGTGCTGCACTACACAGCAGCAGACAAAAGAAGTTCTTGACCTTTTCTGCACTGCTTGGCAATCTGAATTTTACCCACCTATGAGACCTCTCTTGCCAACATTTCCCCTTTTTTCCTCTCTGTCAAATCTGTAAGCCTGATGCAAATGACCCCACAGCCTCAAACCTGGTCACTAAACGATGCCAACGAATAGATGTGTATTTTAAATGGGCAGTTCTGCCACTGATGACTGCCTCACCTACATGGATCCATTTCTTCGAGCTCAGCCTTCAAGCAGAAGCTGTGGAACACATCTCTGTGCACCCAGCACAGGTCAGAACACACTGGAGATGATCCTGCTCTTATCTGGGGCTTCTGAGGACCACAGAGTCACCATCTGGGATAGCTGCAGAAATGACCACCTGCAGTTTGAAGGCTTTAAGAATAATTAACCATCACTCTGAAACAACAGATGAGTGCTTGAAGTTTCAATCCCAGCAAAAAAACACCTCCTTTGATGCCCACAGCTGCTATGAAGGGCTTAACATCATCATTTCACCTGACCTTTAACTATTACAACAATATTTCTTAACCTGCATCTTAGAAGTTATGGAACATACAACAGTGCTCAGGCTAAGTGATCTGTCACTGTCTTGACAGATTTCCAGAGACGGGAATTATTTGCCTTTCATAAGTGACCTGCACAATGCACAAAAAGAGAGCTCTGCAGAAATACAGAAAGAACCCTGCTGTTTCTCTCCAGGTACAGCTCACCCAAGCAGAAGGTAAGTTTGTTATGCTTTGTGGAGGTAATATGTGGCACAAAATCTCCAGGTGCCACTTCACCACAGCCCCAGCATTGAGGAAAGGAGATTTCAACTAGCTACTCAGCTAACCAGGCACCTTTAACCAGGAGCAAGTAATGAGATTTCTTAGTGAATAGTTCATTTAAAGGGCATTCAGTGATACCAAGAACCAGGTAAAAAAAAAACCCCAAACATTAAGATCTATGTGGAAGTCCAGAGCATGTGGGAAAGGTGGTTTCCTCAGAAATAAGATGGGTATCTTGCCTTACACAGCAATCTATAGGAGCTAAATGCCAGACCTCTCCAGACTCCAGGCAAAAGCCTGCACCAGTGACCACTGGTAAAGTTCAGCCCTGCTCCTAGAGCCCCAGGGCTGGTAACTGTGACCAGGAGGCAGAGAAACACTGATGTGTGAGCAATTCAGTTTAAGAGCTGGTGTTCTAGAAGCACATCACCAAGATGAAAGGTGACCATATTTCTCAAATATAATTGATTTCTTAAAGGGTCTTCCAGAGGCAGCAAGGATCTTTGCTATGCACAGCCCTACTAGGCAAATGCCTTATCTGCATGTGCTGTCTAATTGCATATCAGACCCTTCTGTGGGCTACCTGTCCCAAATCCAAGCCTGGCACGAGGGAGCTGGGCTTCATGTGCCTCTAAGGACATCCTCTGGTTCTGACAGGGAAGTGATAGCTCATGGTGGTGTGAACAGCAAATCTGGTGTCAAGAGCAATTACTGGTCCCCAGTGAAAACAGACATGCCAACTCCTTGGAGGGTTGTGCTACATGAAGGAGACTGGAAACCCAAATCCATCTTGGACAGGACAGTCTTGTTTGACTTCTCATTAAAAGCAAGGAAGCCCTTCTGTACTTCCAAAAGACATCTGAACTTTAACTGTACTCCCATGCCAGCAAGAAAAGATGGGAACCTTGTGATCTGAGAGGGCCAGCTGCTGAGGAACTACATTTAGGCACTCTCCACACAGTGAGTGATGGAGCCATTCCCTGACAAGACAGCCATGCACAGCATCTGTCCTCCAGCCTGCTCAACCTCCCCTTCCAGCTGGAGGATGGCTGGTGGGCTGCCATCTCAGCTGAAGTCCCCAGACTGGCTCTGGTGGTTGGCTGCACAGCCTGGCTCACTGAAGGATGCTGCAGCTGGCCCAGCCCTGCTGCAGTTTGCTTGGTGTGGGGCTGGAGAGAAATGACCCTAGAACGGCTGGCAAAGGCAGCTGCCTGCAGCTGATGGGGGATGATGAAGAATCACACGCTTCCTAGAAGAGGATTTCTGTCCCCCAAACCTCCAACCAGCAGATTTCCTACGGCCGGGGGCTCATAGAGAACAGGGACCCCATAGCGCAGAGCTTTGAACCCTGTTAACTGATCTGTCCTCATCCAAATGTCATGGTTGCTGCCAATACAAAACTGTTTCATTTGTCTTTCTGCCATCCTTCACTTCATCCACAGGGCATCCATTAGGTTCAAACACAAAGGCAGCAAAGATCCCACAACAAGAGCCTCATTAACTGTACAACTGGATTTGTTTTGGAGCACAGTGCTGTCCCCCACACTGCAAGGCAGGGCTCTTGCTGGGGAGAAAAAATAGATCAAACTAAAAAATGTCTTGCATACCTTACTATTGCAAGAAGCTCTTCTGTCAGACTTAAAACAACAGCACTGCCAGCTGTAAAAGGGAAAAAAACCCCAGGAAGTCGCCCCAAAAGAGTGGACCAAATGAAAAGAGAAAAGGATGAAGGAGGTTTCACATCCGCCCTGGAGAGAATGTGTGTCACAGCTTTAACCTGCTGCAGGGAGGGAGAAGAAAGGAAACAGGATAGCAGAGACCAGAAATCAGATTTATTAGGACCAACCAGGTAGATAAAAGATAGATGGCCACCAAGCGACGGAAGCTATTTTGGAATCAGCTAACTTCTGAAAATGTCTAGTCAGCTTTAGCATTTCATACACATGAAATTAGAGTCCACACAAGAGTACTCTCCTGAAAGGACAGGATTTAATGCAGCCAAGATAATTATCTAGATCCTTCTTTATCCCATTAGTGGTTTTCATTCGCATCCTGGAACACCATAAGCGGATTGTTCAAGAATTATTTGCCATCCACTGTTTCAATCCCGACTGGAATTATCTTTATACCTTGGTATGAAGAAAAGAGATTACATCCCTGCCAGGGCTTGCTGCAATGCCCTCTTTTCTGAGGCTCCTTTTATCATTTTCATTCTATAAGGTAATGAAAAGAATGAAAAAACAATTGTCACGGATGTGATTTTGCCCTCTCCTCCTCCTACCCTAAGAGTGAATCTGGGAGGAGGAGGATGGGCTCTTCCCACCTCATCCCCTGCAGGAGATGCACCACTGCACCTGCACAGAGATGGAGCTCAGCAAGACTTAGTCACCAAATTACCCAGGACAGGATCCAAACATGTTCCCAGCTTTTCCATGAGCCACTAATAAAAGAACAAGGATGAATCTGTTGAAACCAATTAAATAAATCACTTGATGCAGAGGAAGAAGTGGGACGCAGCGCACCAGAGATCCCAGGGGTGTGTGCTAAACGTCACATTTCATGCTCTCTAGTAATGTATGTGACTCTGCAAGCTCCAAAGGAGTTAAAGCAAACACCATTCCAACAGCCAACACAATCCCTTGCTTCAAGGCCTAAAACAACAAGAAGACAAAATTTCTCTCCCAGCGACTCCAACCATCAGCCGGGTTTTGTATCAATGGAAGAACTGCATCTCCTTCCAGGCATGGTGAGGACATGGCTTGTCTCCTCATAGGCATCTGACAGTCTGCCCAACAGTGAGTAAAAGTGCCTGTATGACACAAAAACTATCCTTCCTCCTTGTCAGAACCTGAGGAGGTAGGTATTTAAACCTGACATGAATCAGAACGCATGTATTTTTTTAAAAAGCAACGCTTTATGGCTGCGTAATGGGATCTGTAGGAGAGTCCTCTTTATAAACAAGTTATTAAAAGCGGGAGGAGGGACACAATAATAGCAGGTGCCAATTACTCAGCTCCCAGCAGAGACTTTTCCAATTTCTCACCTTCCCCCAAAGCAAGATGTGCCACTGTATGGTAGCACATTTCCTTGCAAGTGTAACACCCTTTCGGAGCGCTGCTCCTCTCCCACCAAGCAAAGCTCCTTTGCAGCTGGGCCAGCACCAGAGAGGGGCAGCCCATGGCCCCACCAGCCCTGCACCTGAGCTGAGACCAACAGGGTATGTAATTAATCTGGAAAGAGTGAAATAGTATAAAGGAAATAAACCTAACTTTTTATTTGACTCCAAAACCTGGACAACAGGACAGCAAATTTGTGAGCTAATTGTGAATACCAGGTTTGTGTCTCTGCAAAGATTCTCCTCAGTTTCAGGAACAAAACACCAGTAATGATTTTGTTATTTAAAGCTGGTGGGGTAGTGTCAGAAAGTAAGTATCCACATTGCAACTGGAACCATCCAAGATCCCATCCTTTCAGATCCCATCCTTTGCAACAAGCACACCCAGGGAAATGATTAATACTACAAAAGTAATCTGAACTTTTACAATCATTACTTCCAAAATCAGCAAATAACTACCAGTGCCTTCAGCAATCAATACCCAAGATAAACAGACCATTAAATTTCAAAAGAAACAGAAGAAAGTAGTTAATATTTGCCAAACACAAGCCAAATACATTTTTTCATGGTAACCAAATACTTCCAGTAAATAGATACTTCAGCTCACTGGAGAGGCACTTTCAGAAAGTAATAAATTAATTTAATAAAACAGACAGACAGGGTGGAACCAGACATTAACGAAACACAAACTGATCTATACAGAGCCAACCCACAGTCCATGTCCTAATTATGCTCATCCACCATTCTGTATACTTACCTCCCCCCATCCAGGTCAGCTCTTTAACTCAGGGAAAATACATGTTTCATGTGGACTCACTGGCACGACACAGCAGAAAATTTCAGCCATCAAACAATGAAGTTTGTGCTCAGCTACAATTTGCATTTCCAATTTTTTTGTTTCCTAAATACCTCTTGCTCCTTGAAGTCATCAAATTAATCTGCTTTTAAGCATGATTCATGCTTTGCCCTCAATTTAGCTGAAGCTCCACTAGTGAGGTGCAGGGTGAGCTCTGGCTGCCCATGCCCAAAGCCCATGCAAGCATCCCCATGGCACATGTTGGAACCCAGAGGGTTTGCCTTGCCATCACCCCTGGGACCCAAGAAGATTTGGAGCAACCCTGACACCCGGTGTGAGGACCACCACCAAAACCTCCTCCCCAGGCAGTCCAACCTTTACCAAAATCTATCAACCTTATCCTCAAAATAATTACTTGGAATTAATGAAGCCACAGTTTTAGGTGACAATCTGGTAAAGTTCCTCAAGTGGACCAGACTTGAACTGGACAAAATTAAGAGAGGGAGATGTGTGGGCAGATGGCCATCCTAGTCATTTTCTGACATATCAAAAGAAGAAGGGAAGGAGGAAACAGAGAGAAATGGAAGAGAAAAGATGTCAAAGCCAGCTCCGGAGGGAGCGCAATGAGAGATGGCATGAAAAAGGAATAGTTGAAACATGAAAGGCAAGATCAAATATAAGCAAAAGATCACAGTCTGGGTGCAGAGAGGAGGGAGGGGAGACCACCACACTGCTTTCACCAGCATTAACTGAATAATTCATTTGGCAGCACTTGTCTGCAGCACTGCTTGAGTCTGAGAGTCCAAAACTGTCCAGGTCCACCCATCCACCAGGCAACACATAGGGTCAAATCCTGTTCTTTTTCTTCACATCCAGCATGGGGACACCGCACATTACCTCTGTTCCCTTAAGCACCTGTCTTTTGGGGAGGAATACAGCAATTTAGTACTCACTCAGAAAACTTCTCCAGCTTCTTCTGTGTCAAGTTCTTGTACTGGCAGGGTTAGTCTTGCCAGTATGCTTTCACTTCAAACAGGCTACACAAACATATGGTGCTATTACGCATATATTAAATAGCTCATATCTCAGTTGTGGAAGTGTTTCTTTGATTATTTACAAAGGCTTCTGAAGACTACACAGCTCTTTTGGTACCACAGGCCTCCTATCTAAGCTATGAAATTCCTTGGAGCAGTGACAATACAAAGATGATTTATTGCTGCATTCGTACAAGTAGCAAGTGACAAAAATGAGTCTTCAGGTTAAACCTTATTTCCAGAAAGCTCTTGCCATCACAGGGAGAGAAAAAAAAACAACAAACACCTATGTCCAGTCTTTCCATGGAAAGAACATGCAAAATGTTCACCTGAAACAAACTTTCTCTCCAAATAATTTTAGGCTGTTGCAAAGGTTTGCAGAGTGGTGGGTGGATATAGATGTCTATGTTGAGCCAGGCATCTCAGGACACATATTTTTTGGTGTTTTTTTATACCACAAACTGAGAAATTGGTATTTTGGTGACTGGTTTGGGTTTGTGAACAGGGAGAATGGCAGATAAGCCAAGCCCACCTGCAGCAGCCTGCCAGCAGCCTTGCCCAGACTATTGCTAAAGAGATTTCTCCATCACTTAGCAGGCTTCAAAGCTTTCCAGAGATGACTGGCAGCTTCACTTAAACTAGCCAGCTACAGATGTGTTTTACATTAAACATTAAGTGAATGATCAATGAACATTCAGGATATAAGCAAAAATCAATGATTTACTTTAGATGAATCAAAGGGAATCACAAATGAGAAAGGGGTTTGTTCTGTAACAGAAGTAAAACAAGAGAAGCACTTGATGTAATTGGCTGTGTGTGTGTTAACCTCCTCTGCCTGCTCCTCTCCTACACTCTAACACAGACACTGCTGTCAGCAGCACGGCTGTGTCCTCCAAACCTCTGTGACAAGAGATGTCACTGTCCCCAGAGAGCAGATGGGAACTCAGGCATGAAACCAGCTGCCTGACTTTCCCAAGACCAGCTGGAATACGGCACAGCAAGGATGCAAAGCCATGTCTCCTATGCTGGGAAACACCATCCTGGCTAGGAGAAAGCCCTCATCCACTTCCAGTAACTCCAACTCCCCCATCTACAACCACAGCCTTATTGCTGGAGCAGTGATGGAGGGGACACAAAAAAGAGCATGTGCACTATAGGTCAGGAGCCCCAGTTAAAGACCTCATAAAAACTACAAAGAAATAAAAAAGAAATGCAGACAATGAAAGATTTGATAATGTCTATCAACAGACAGCATGCTGTCCCTCACTCCTGGGATGAATCTGGTTGAATCATACTCAGGAAAATTTTATGAAGTTTGCTGCATTCTAGCCACCAAATCCCCATAATGTCTGCTGAGCACCACACAGGCTAAGTAAAGCCTCTGAGAAATGCTCCATCTTTTCATTGACCATGCATTTTAGTGACAGATTTCTAAACTCTATGGTTGCTCAGCCAGGTCCCTGACTGCACATGCTCAGCCAACAGAAGTAGATGCTGGGTCTGATCCCAGTGACTCCCCTCCTGGCAAATGCTCCCAAGAGTTGCAGTGAAATTATCTCAGCTCAGACCAAGGCTCAGCTCACACCTGTCCATCCTGTGCCCAAGACCTCCAAGAAACTGCAAAAACTGCAGTCAACCTGGTGCAGGTAACGGAAATGGAAAAGCAGAAGGAACAGCTCCATGCTGCAAGATGTGGCTCATATTTAGCAGCATCACAGGCTTTGACTCTGATGTTTCCAGAGCAGATTAGTGTTCAGAGCTTTGACACATTATGTAAGACTTTGTAAATGCGCTCAGAGGAACAGCCCTCTGGGACAAAGTCTGCTTCCCACAGAGGACACCCCAAGCGAGCGGAGCATCCCGCCACGCGCAGGATTTCTCCACGGAGATGCTGCCAGAGATGCACTGGGCACTGGAGCAACATCCACGCTGCAGATGGTGCCCAGAGATCACCAAGACTCCAACATCCCACTCCTCATCCCGTTCACCAGTCAAGAGAGAGATCCCCCAAGCTCAGATCTGCACCAAGATATCCACCCAGGATGCGAGCTCTTGTCACAGATGAGAACTGGAAAGTTTTCATCATTGGAAAGAAGAAGAAGAAAAAAAAAGACAACTCAGTTGCAGGTAGGTTAAACTTTTTCACTATCATCCCATCTGCACTTGTTACTTATCTAAAGTCAGGAAAACGTCCTGCTTTCCTGCAACCTCCACACTGGGAAGGCTAACCTCTTCAGAGGTTTGATCCTCTGACAGCAGGTCACCATCCACAGTTAAATCCTGCAGGTCCACCTGATGACAGCAGGTTACAGAGGAGCTTCTTCTGAGGCAGCTGTTGGCTTTTGAAAGTTAAACCTTACTTAAACCTAAAACCAGTAAAGAGAGAAGAGCATCTAATGTATGTTGAGGGAAAATCGATGGCAGATGGATATCACAGGTGGGAGATGATGCCTGGAAGGACACCATTGCTCTTCCAAAGGACCTGGCACTCAGGGGTTATGGCCTCCAGCTACTGACCTGGATGAAGGACAGAAGAAATAAGATTTACATATTATACTGCTTGTCATTTTGTCTGTTTATTTCACTATGCACTAGGAGGAGATGTAGAGAGATGCTGGGTTCAAAAATGGTGACTCCATTTTCTCAACCTGCTTCAGTTGCTGTTCCTGGGGTCAAACAGAGGTGGCAGCTCCTGTGCCATGAACACAGGTACAGAATTCCTCCAGCAAATGCTGACATTTTCCATTCCCTAGAGCTCTTTCAATGGGTAAGTATTTGTCAGATGAGTAAATATTGTAGGAGTGACCACCAGTGATCAAAGTCTCTTGTTTGAGATGTTTGGATCAATTAGGGAGTGATGTGATGTGAAGTGCATGCCCATACCAGAAGCCAGGGAGGATCACCAGAGCCCCAGCACAGGCTGCTGCACATCCCTGTTTGGGGAATGCTCTGGACACCACTCTTGGGAACATCTCTGCTTCCTGACTTGGATGTTGCAAAGCATCACCCAAGTGACCATGAGCTGCAGAAGGTGAGCCAGCAGCACTCCCTGGGGCTCAGAGTAGTTAAGGTTCCAGGAGAACCTGTCCCAGGTCTGATACCAACTGCTGTATCCATGACTTGGCCAAGGACAGAGAAACTGCAATTACTACCTTTGAAGGCTACACCAAGCTGAGAGGGAGAGCAAGCATGTGGCAGGACAAGATCAGAATTCAAAACAATCCTGACACTTTAGAAGCAAGAGTCTGAAAAAATGAATACAGTTCAACAAGGACAAGCATGAGGTAATGTGATTTGGTAAGAATAATTAGCAAGCAAATACAAGACAAGGAATGAAATGCAGGAAAAGTTCTGGAGAAGAATAGCTGAAGGGTCAATGAGATGAAAAAAAATTAAACACGAATCATCTGTGGCAAAAGTACAAAGCAAACATACCAAGATGTATAAACAGGACCATTGTATGTAAAAGACCTGAAGTAACCCCTTATCCTTCTGAGCAAAAATAAGGCAACTATTTCAGTCCTGAACAGCAGGCTGAGCATCACTCTTTCATGAAGGATGACAGTCCACAAGTGTGTAATAAGGACCACTGCAGACCAAGAATACATGACCTAAAAATCATAGAACCATATAAAAACTAATGAAAAGGAACCAGCATGGTTTATCCTGTATTAGCAGCAAATAAGGGGAGACATGGTAGCAAGTTCCAAAGCAACCTTCATGCCTGTGCCAAATAAATGGGAAAAGAAGAGCAAACACGAAATCAAACTGAAGGAAAAAACATTTCTGTTCAGGTTGTAAGAAAAGTCTAATGGTAAGGCTGCTAAATGTCAAACAGACTGCCCAGGGTGCTTAGGCATCTCTGTCATTGGAGGTTTTTAAGAATTAATACAATAAACATCTGTCAGGAAGGGTTTGGTTACCACTGATCCTGCACAGAGGCAGGAGATGGACTGAACGGCCCCTCAAGGTCTTCTCCAGCTCTGTACTGAATAATGGCCAGATACGTAAATGACCATAATAGCCGGAAACCTGCGGGGCTGACACAGCCTCTCCCGGGTTATTTGTGACCTGTTGTGGTGATTGCTGTTTGCAAGTGACAATCTGTTGCTGACAGAGGAAAAAGCATATCGCAGGGAGGGTCCAAGCGGGAAGGATAGGGACAGTGGTACCCAAGGTTATTATTTTGGCACTTGAATGAGCAGTGGGGGGAAAGTCACTCGTTAAAAAATAAAAGTGAGTCAAAGGACAACACGGTGCAGAGAGCATAGCCTGCCTAGTGTGTTGGCCACCCTGCTTCAGAAACCAGGAGTGGCTGCTGGGAGCCCGAGCAGCACCGCACGCTGCTTTCACTTCATTTATGGGAGGCAGCTACAAGCAAAGCAACTGCTCAGCAGTAACCACAAGAAAGCAGCTCTCAGAGCACTCCTCTACCCCTGCACAACTTACCACCATCTAGCATTTCTGTCTGAAAGCACACACAACACCACCTGGTTGTGCAAACATCTTTTTCCAGTTAAAATCTCTCTGCAGCAGGAGCTGGTGATCCACCCGTGGTACCCCTGCATTATGAGCACCCATCATCCAAACCTCTGTGGGCAAGCAGCTCCAGGCGGATTGAAACCTCATTAGCAGCATGACAGAGGAGCCCTTCAGCTAACAAACAAGGCAGAGGAGTCCAGGCAGCCACCCATGAGATGCCTACAGCTGCCAGGAGAAGATGACATGTCCCAGGCACCCCTGCCCTGCTGCCAGGGAAGGGGCTGGGCTGGACGGGCACCCACACAGATTCCTGTCATCCTGCCCATAAGAGACAAAATAACTTTCCCTGTGTCCATAGGCCCCAGTCCTGATGCCAGCCTTGCACCAGGCACAAGCTGTGCCGTGTGACTGCATGGTATGCCACAGGCTGCAAAGCCAGAGTCACATCTTACACTCAGCAAAAGCTGCTTCTCACCTGTAGCTGGAAAAAAGCTTTTAGAGGTGAGTGGGAAGAGAGGGTCAAGGGCTGGGTGGCTGGGCCACCACCTTTTAACAACCTCTAAAACTGCAGGAACTGGAAGAGCTGAGTGACCAGCACAAGTGTGAGGCTGCACATCCATATGCAAGACACACAGGATTCAGAAGTAATTACCAGAATTGTTCTCCAGGCCAGTACAAACCCAGTGCACTGCTTTAGTGAGAGACAGGACGGGCTAAAGCAACTGCTATGTTGTCAGGAAAAAACAGTAGCAAACATCTCTGTGATACCTGCATGGGATTCCTTGCTGTCAGGACAGGACAGGGCCCTGCACCCCTGTTTTGTAGATGCCAACTGGATGCAAAAGCAGCACTGATATTTAAGAGCTGAAGCCCTTGCACTTGTCGCACACGCACTGAACTTCAGCAGCAGGAGCTGCTTAGGTCTCCTCTCACCCCCAGGCTGCCCACAGACACCCCTCAGCCCGCGGCTCTCCCCACTTGCTGCCATCACCACCTCCCCACGAGGATTTAACCTGCGTGGTGCCCATCACCCACAAAGGTTTTTGATCATAAATGTGAGAGTGCAAACAAGCGCATCACCGAACCGGAGCCCATTGCACCCCTAAGCAGAGAAGAGTCCACCCGGCACCCCACAGCACCCCGACCCTCCGTGGGTGCCCCGGGGAGGAATAGGGACCCCCGGTCCCGGCACCTCCCGCCCTGCTGGGAACGGGCACGCCCGCACCGGGGGTCCCACGGGTCTAGGGGTACGGCGGGGTCAGAGGCGCAGAGGATCCCGGCGGGTCCCGACACCGGCGGCTCCAGCAGGATCCTCCCGGGCGGGTCCCGCAGGATTCCCCTGGATCCAGATCCCGCCCGGAGCCCACCCCAGCGTCAAGCGCCGGCGGAGGTACCGCGGCCGGGCCCCGGGCTCCCGGGGCGGAGGCGGCCGAGCCCCTTCCTTACCTTTGTGCCCGCCGAAGGCTCCGTACCAGGAGAGCGAGAGCAGGGCGCAGAGGCAGCCGAGCAGCAGCGTGAGCGCCGTGCCGCTGCGGAGCCTCATCGCCTCCTCGCCGGCGGGGGCTGCCGCATGTCCCGAGCGCGGCGCGGCCTGGGCGGCCCCGTGGACCCCGGCGAGCGCGGAACGGAGGAGAAGGGAAGGGAAGGGAAGAGAGCGGGGCGAACCGCCCGCCCTCCCGCACACACAGACAGACAGACACAGACACACGCACACACACACACAGCACCCGCGGCGGGGCCGGGACGCGGCGGGGCCCGAGGGCGGGGCTGGGGCGGGACCAAGGGAGGGGCGGGAGCGGGAGGAGAGCGCCCCCTGGCGGGAGAATGAGGGAACACGGAGAGGAGCGGGGCTGGGGGGGAAAGGGAGGGTGTGGGTATGGGGGGGTGTGTGTGATAGTGTGTGTGTGTGTGTGTGTGTGTGTGTGTGTGTGTGTGTGTGTGTGTGATAGTGTGTGTGTGTGTGTGATAGTGTGTGTGTGTGTGTGTGTGTGTGTGTGATAGTGTGTGTGTGTGTGTGTGTGTGTGTGTGTGTGTGATAGTGTGTGTGTGTGTGATAGTGTGTGTGTGTGTGATTGTGATTCTGTGTGTGTGTGTGTGTGTGTGTGTGATAGTGTGTGTGTGTGTGTGTGTGTGTGTGTGTGATAGTGTGTGTGTGTGTGTGTGTGTGTGTGATTGTGTGTGTGTGATTGTGTGTGTGTGATTGTGTGTGTGATTGTGATTCTGTGTGTGTGTGTGTGTGTGATAGTGTGTGTGTGTGTGATTGTGTGTGTGTGATTGTGTGTGTGTGATTGTGTGTGTGATTGTGATTCTGTGTGTGTGTGTGTGTGTGATTGTGTGTGTGATTGTGATTCTGTGTGTGTGTGTGTGATTGTGTGTGTGATTGTGATTCTGTGTGTGTGTGTGATTGTGTGTGTGATTGTGACTCTGTGTGTGTGTGTGTGTGTGATTGTGTGTGATTGTGATTCTGTGTGTGTGTGTGTGTGATTGTGATTCTGTGTGTGTGTGTGTGTGATTGTGTGTGTGTGATTATGTGTGTGTGTGTATGATTGTGTGTGTGTGTGATTATGTGTGTGTGTGTGTGTGTGATTGTGTGTGTGTGACTGTGTGGGTGTGATTGGGTGTGGGTGTGACTGTGTGTGTGTGACTGTGTGTGTGACTGTGTGTGAGTGTGATTGTGTGTGATTGTGTGTGTGTGATTGTGTGTGTGTGTGTGGGTGGGTGTGATTGTGTGTGTGTGACTCTGTGTGTGTGATTTGTGTATGTGTGTGTGATTGTGTGTGTGTGACTGTGTGATTGTGTGGGTGTGGGTGTGGGTGTGATTGTGTGTGGGTGTGGTTTTGATTGTGTGTGTGTGATTGTGTGTGTGTGTGTGTGATCGTGTGTGTGTCTGTGTGTGTGTGATTCTGTGTGTGTGATTCTGTGTGTGAGATTGTGTGTGTTTACGTGTGTGTGTTTACATGTGTGTGTACACATATGTGTGTGTACGTGTGTCCACATGTGTGTATATGTGTAGGTGTGTACGTATGTAAACATGTGCATGTGTGTACATACATACATGCGTGGGTGTGTACATGTGTTGTGTACATGTGTGTGTGTGTCCATGAGCACCTCCATACACTGCATACAGAAGTGTACACACCTATACCCTTGGTGTATTCATACCAATGTATGCATGCATGTCATGCACACGCATGTATCCATACAAATCTGTATTTATTTACATATACATAAATATATCTATCCATGGGATCCTACATGGGTGCCTGTAGGTGTGTGTGTGTGCTGACACCAGCCTAACTCCCCGTGTCTCTGTGTTCCTGTGTGTGACCATGTGCACTGGCACCTTTGTCCATGTACAGGGGGGGTGCAGCCACATGCACAGGGTGCTCCTGTCCCCGTGTTGTCACCCCTGTAACTGTCACCACCCTGGAGTGCTCAGGTGCCTATGGAGGGAGAGGTGCGCTCAGCCCCTATGCACTGGGGGTCCCCATGGCCCAACACGGGGGGGGTGCACACCTGGGGGGGTGTATAGGATGCAGCTGGGGGACAGCAGCCCCCACAGCCCTGCAGTGCATGTTTGCTGCCATTTCCACAGAAACGTTTCCTCTTGGTCCAGGAAACAGCATCTAATGTATGTTGAGGGAAAATCGATGGCAGATGGATATCACAGGTGGGAGATGATGCCTGGAAGGACACCATTGCTCTTCCAAAGGACCTGGCACTCAGGGGTTATGGCCTCCAGCTACTGACCTGGATGAAGGGCAGAAGAAATAAGATTTATAAATTATTCTGCTTGTCTTTTTGTCTGCTAATGGCTCCAGCTTTATTTCATTATGGACCAGGAGGAGATGTAGAGAGATGCTGGGTTCAAAAATGGTGACTCCATTTTCTCAACCTGCTTCAGTTGCTGTTCCTGGGGTCAAACAGAGGTGGCAGCTCCTGTGCCATGAACACAGGTACAGAATTCCTCCAGCAAATGTTGACATTTTTCATTCCCTGGAGCTCTTTCAATATGTAAATATTTGTCAGATGAGTAAATATTGTAGGAGTGACCACCAGTGATCAAAGTCTCTTGTTTGAGATGTTTGGATCAATTAGGGAGTGATGTGAAGTGAAGTGCATGCCCATACCAGAAGCCAGGGAGGATCACCAGAGCCCCAGCACAGGCTGCTGCACATCCCTGTTTGGGGAATGCTCTGGACACCACTCTTGGGAACATCTCTGCTTCCTGACTTGGATGTTGCAAAGCATCACCCAAGTGACCATGAGCTGCAGAAGGTGAGCCAGCAGCACTCCCTGGGGCTCAGAGATGTCCAGCCCTTGGGTGCCTGACTGGCTCCACATAAAGCAGCCACATCCCCAGGCTCAGACCCTCACCCAGCACCCCCACCCCTCGCTCACTCCTTGGCTGCAGGTAAAGGCTCAACCACACCAGCAATGACATTTCCACCATTAGAGGAAGGACAACAAGCTGCAGCACCTCTGTCCCACCCAGCCTGCTTGCTTTCTCTCCTTAAATCTACGTGATAAACCCAGGACCCAACAGAGAATTCACAGGAATTAATGGCAAATATCCTCCCGAGGTGGCAGATATGTAAGAGACACTCATGGGAAAGACGTGTGAAATCTTACCACCATTAAAGGGTTTAGAGAAATAATGTGACACACTTTAGTGCATTAGATGCTGGGTGCTTATTTTCAGATGCACAAAACACTCCTACTGCATGGGATACATGGTGTGTCTGCAGCAGAACGGAATAGAATAACATTAATAATTTCTCTAAGACAATTAATTAGAGTCTTTACCAACCATAAAGCTTAATCTAATTTCTGCTGTTATACTTTGTCTCCATAAAAGTCTGAAGAAATGAATGAGCTTTCTATCACCCTTGCATGATGAAAACCTTGGGCTCTCTTGGGAAAAAATGAGGGATGAAGCAAAATTGTCAGCCCTTGCGATTTTTAAATCAGACTTGCAAAGTCCACTTTTGTTCTTGAAGTCCCTTACCCTTAATCCAATTTTGGCTCTGATTCTGTTTTAAAAAAGCAAGTTTTGAGCCTCAGTCCTTTTGGAGAGCAAAGTTTAAAATATGAACTGAAGACTCAAAATCCCAACAGCAAAAAAAACCCCCAAAAAACAGAAGAGGATTTTTAAGGGAACTCTCATGATCTTTGAACAGTTGATTTTGGCAATACTGGGCAGGCTGTATAAATAAGGGGCTCTGATACCCATTCACAGGTCCTGAGACCATTATAAAAATTAGAAAGCAAAAACATTTATTAGGATTAGATATAAAATGTAATCCAGATTTATAGCTGATTGTATCAAGTTTTCTAAAGAGCTTGACTCTGGCATTTTACTCTGGCCCATTATCAAGCCAGTCAGACTTGGTCCTTCCCTAATGCTTTAAGCATAGAGTGCTTACTCTTTTCTCATAAAATAAACTAACGACATTTCCTGTGTGTTTTATAGGTCTCCACATTCAAACATCACCAGGGCCTTTTTCACTTTCCAGCACGTAAGTTCCCAAAAGCTCCTTAGCCACTAGGGATGAATATCACAACAGGGTGCTCATCCTCAGTGTGTTCACACTGATGCTTTAATTCAGAGTAAAGGCTCCAAGTCAGGTTCTCAAAGCAACACTCACCCCAAGCAATCAGTGTAGGCTGCAGAAAGTTTCTTCTCACCTGTGGGAACACAAAATCCTTATGTATTTGCATGACACCCATAACATGTTTGCATTCTATGTCTGCTTTTATTTTCCATTTTTTCCACCCATTTTTCCCATCTGCTCCTAGGTTACAAATCCACCCCAGCGTTTTCTGCCCTTAGGAGTTCCTCCTCACACCAATGAGAAATGCTGTGGAGCCTGTGTAAACACCTGACATGGCAGAGCTACTGTTCTGAAAGACTCGACCTCGAAAAATGAGACAGAAAAAAACCCAAAACAAACAAACAAAAAAACCTGTTTGGCACTGCCTGCACTGTTGCAGGCTTCAGAGGCAGCAAACAGTGATTTCACTGGGCTGGTGGAGGGGAGAGGCCACCACGGGATGGGGCTGAGTCACCAGCACCTGACCTGGCACATCTGAAGGATCTTCCACCTCTCCAGAAGCCTCTGGAAGGAGCGTGTGGCACCACGGCTCTGTGTGGACTGTGGCACCTGGTCCAGCCCAGCAAGCACCCACCCGCTGGGGCTCTGCACCATCCCTCCATCAGCAGGAGTCAGGGTGTGCATGGGGGCCAAACCTGCCCCTCCTCACCTGGAGTGATGGGGGCCTCAGGCTGGAGAGATGGTTTGGGAAAGGAATCCCTCTGGAAAATCACCATCTGACTCTGTTGTGGTTTACAAGCAAGGAAAAGGCTGGATAGCACACATCCCACACGCCCCTTCATCCCACCAGGACTTCACTGAGAACACAAAAAGTTTGCCCACAAGGGGTATTTCTGGTGATCACACGCTCAGAGGAAGAATCTCACTAAATATTTTTAAACCCCTGCCGGCAGAAAGTGGGTGTAGAGAGAAAGCAAAGCACTGAAGGGATGATAATTGCTCCTTTTTGAGCCTTTCTTCTCTGACACTGAAATTTTAAATTCAAACAGCCTTTTCTCCCATCCCCCTTGCTGTTTTTTTTTGCTATTCCCCTCTGTGAAGCTGGCTGCTTAGCAGCTGCGCCTGACAAACCCCTTTTTGGGCAGAGGGTCACTGTGATGCTATGGGATTCCTGAAGAACCATAACATCCCCTCAGCCAGTGCTTCACGCTGAGAATACCAAAACCCGAATCCTCCAGCAAACAGAGGGAAAAACATCTGAAGTTAATATATGTGGGAATACAGCAGAGCTTCTCACATTGGCCTCTCCAGGGGGCTGAGAAACCTCCTGGAGGCACATCCCAGGGCGGGGGGCAATAGGGAATGCCAGCAGAGTGAGGTCCAAGGTCTGAACTGGAACGGGGTTCACTGAGGATGAAATCCCCAACCTCAAGGAGAAGGAGGAAGAAAGGATTCCCTGAGTCACCCCTGTCCCGTGACTGGTGAGCAGGCTGGTGAAAGCCTTGTTTTCCTCCTGGTTTGTCACAGCATATGATGTCACCACCAGAAAGCTGAGTGTGACTCAGCATGCCCCTTCAGGAGAAGGGGAATACCCTCTGGCTTTTGGCCTCTTCTGTTTGCCGACTGGATTAAAGTTCATGCAAAAGAAAACACTGGTTTAAATATTGTGCACCTCCTGGTAATTATAAATGCTTCAATTTATCTGGAAACACAACTGGCTTGGAAAGACCTGGCAACCTAAGGAGAAGCCACTGTTCCCCAAACACCCAGGCAGCAGTGAGGAGGGGAGTAAGGAATCAGTCCTGTCCAGGACTGCAGCCTAAGGTATTAACATGCTGGGGCTGGGTCCCAAAAATCTCTGGCTCTGTAACTGAGACAAAAGTGGCTGTTGAGGTCCCTAGAAATAGGACAGGAGATGGACATGCTGGGGGTGATGCTTGGCAGGGCTGATAGGAGTGTTTGTTCTTACTGACCTGTTGATGCCGGTCACAATTCTGATTTTATGTCAAATGATGTCAAATTGGCAACTTTCCTCAACATTTTCAGAAAGGATACACACAGTAAAGAGGCAAAAGAAAAGGAAGGTGAATGCAATACCTTTACTGCATGCCTAAAACTTTCAGTATCCCATGCAGTGAAAGCTGATGAATCATTCCCTGCACATGCTTAAACCTGAATCTGCTTATGTTTAAACTTTAACTCATGACTTCATGTTGGAATATTAGCCATGTCATACCCAGGTGCTGAAATTCCTAGAAAATTTTTTAAGTTAAAAGGACAACCCCTTCCACTGTAAACACTGTTTTCCAGAAAAGTGTTACAGTTTCAAAATTGCCACATGTATGCCAAAAATGTATCTATATGAAAAGCCAAGTGTTTGACATACATACCTCAGGTCAAGAAACTACTTCCCCATCATGGAAATTAAAATTTCTCTTCATTGTAGAAGATGATAAATCATGACATAGTTCTCCTAACTTTCATTATCTTAAACTAAAAAATATGGCACTAAGAGTCAAGAGTGGCCAGGCCCTTGGGTGAGAGGAAATTAACACCAATGGGGAACCTAATAATCATTGATCCATCATTATTTAATTACACTTGGATGGCACAGACAGGGTGTTCTGCCAGCTGGACTATCCCGTGGCCAGATTAAGAGGCCTGTCAACTCTATCTGATCTGCTAAAAAACACTGCTGCCAAGCAACTTGGAAAGCCCCCAAAACATCCTCCTTAATGGCAGTTGTGTTTATACTACTATCTTTATTTTTAGCCCACCCTTCCAAAACACTGGGTTCAGGCAAGAGCATTAACTCTAGAGACATTTATTCTTGTTATGCTGAGCATGCAAACCCCTCAGATGGGTACTGCCACCCTGGCACATGGCTCCTCACCTCTGTCACCTGGCTGGGCTGACCCTGCTTGCCCGAATGCAGAGGACGGTGACAAGGAGGAGCAGGACAGCCCAATGCTGTGACAGCACATGCCCTGGGTTATGCTGGTGCTGGACCAGTTCAGCTGGGGCTGCCTGCTCTGCAGACCTGGGGTCCTCTTTCCCCACCCGTGGGTCTCGAAGGCCCCGTGGCCTCCCAAGAACCATCCCCACACCCGCTCCTCGCTGCCCAAGCATCACCGATGCTTTTGTGACCCGCACAGCCCTGCACCCCCAAACCTCAGCACTGCCCGGGATCCCATCCTGATCGAGGCTGGGGCTGCCAGCTGGGCCTGGGCACCGCTCACGGGGGGCGAGCCGGGCAGACGGCAAACACTGGCAAACACCGGCAAGCACCGGTAAGCACCGGTAAGCACCGGCAGACACCGGCAAGCACCGGCAGACACCGGTAAGCAATGGCAGACACCGGCAGACACCGGCAGACACCGGTAAGCAATGGCAGACACCGGCAGACACCGGCAAGCACCGGTAAGCACTGGCAAGCACCGGCAAACACCGGCAAACACCGCAAGCACCGGCAGACACCGGTAAGCACCGGCAAACACCGGCAAGCACCGGCAAGCACCGGTAAGCACCGGCAGACACCGGCAGACACCGGCAAAACACCGGCAAAACACCGGCAAACACCGGCACACTTGTAAGCAGTCACAGGTTTTTCCAATTGCCGGAAAACGAGCGTTTACTGTTTCGCGGGGGTAAACCGGGGAAGCTGTAAGGGGAAGGGCCGGGACCCCTGCCCGCAGCAGGGACACCCGGGGGCGGGTCCCGGAGTCGGTGTCCCGGAGGCGGGGCCTGTGGCACCGGGGCGGGGTCCTCCCTCCCGCAGCGCTATAAGGCTGCGGCTCCGGGCTGGGTCGCTGCTGATCGCCGTTCTCCCGCCCCGTACCGCCCCGTTCATCATCCGCCGGCAATTCCTGCTGCGCCACAGCCATGGCGGCGCTGACGGTGAAAGCCTACCTGCTGGGCAAGGAGGAGGCGGCCCGCGAGATCCGCCGCTTCACCCTGTCACCCCCCGCCACCTACCAGGCCATCCATGACCGTGTCGCCGAGCTCTTCCAGGGGCTGCTGCGGGCCGGTCCGCCGCCCGCCTTCCGCATGCACTACAAAGGTGAGCGGAGGGGCTCCTGCCGCGGGTCAGGCCCCGGGATCGCTGCCGGGGAGGGTGGGAAGGCCTCGGGGTTGCTCAATGACCGGGTGGTCCCCGCCGTCCCCCCCCACCCCCCCCCCCGTGACACCCGTCCGGGCTCCTCATCCTCCGCTTTACCCTCTCTAGATGAGGACGGGGACCTGATCGCTTTTTCCACCGACGAGGAGCTGGAGATGGCGATGCCTTATGTGCAGGACGGCGTCTTTCGTGTTTACATCAAAGGTAACGTGGCGCAGGTCCCAAGGGCGGTAGCGGGTCCCCGCTGTGACCCTTGTGCTGGCCTGCAGGCCTCTGAAAATGGGAGAAACAAACCTGGTGCTGGCTGCAGCCTTCGGGGAGAGAGGTTTAACATAGAGCAGGGTGACATACCAGAACGGGAACCCTCCTTGAGGTGGGGTAAACAGATGACAAGTTTCCTCCTAGCCCTGCCACCTCGGCTGGCCCAGTGCAAGCCACCATTGCCACCCTGGCTCCCTGGAAATGCTAGACTAGCAGGGGTTGCTTTGGTAGTCACAACAATGCATTGCAAAGCCTTCAGTCCGGCTTATTTTTCAGGACGTTGTTGCTTCCTGGTCCTTCTGTGCAGGTCTATACCTTCAAAGCTCTATCTGCAGTCTCATGAGTCACGCCAGCCCATGCTGGAGTCCCTGTTCACATTTGTTACAACTCCTGGCATTTCTTCATTACTCCCTCTCCAGAAACATTTTGTTCTTGCAGTACTTAGAAAGGTAGGATGAGAAGCCAAATGGGGCAGTGCAGCACTGCTCCAAGATACAGACGTCAAGAGACTGTTAAGGTTAAGGAATGCTCAGTGTGAGGAGCAGGTATCTGTGAAGCCCCTTCACACTTGGTTTTAAGTTCTCTTGCATGCCCCCAGCTTGTGTCTGGCAGCCAGTGTAAAAATAAACTGACCTAGTAAGTTAATACTGCTCTGACAAGGGCTGTTTGTGCTTTCTTTTCCTCTGCCTGATTTCCAGCCTTCTTGATGTGAAGTGTCCTTACCTTTCTTTAACAGAAAAAAAGGAGTGCAGGCGGGAACACCGCTCGCAGTGCAGCCAGGAGCCTCCTCGTGACATGGTGCATCCCAACGTGATCTGTGATGGCTGTGAAGGACCCGTGGTGGGTACCAGGTTCAAGTGCACTGTCTGTCCAGACTACGACCTGTGTAGCACCTGTGAGGGGAAGGGCACCCACAAGGAACACAACATGGTGATGTTTCAGAGCCCACTGCTAAATCCATTTGAGGTGAGCAAAATCTATGGAGGGGAACTAATGAATGGGGTATTACTCAAGTTGAAGTTTTAGCTACTGGGAATCTGGCTGTGAACAGAGTCACAAGAAGATTACCCTTTACAGTGGCTTCCTCGAGGACGCTGGCTCCGTAAAATGCGGCATGGTGGTGGCCCACCCTTCCCATGGATGCACTGCTGGGGATATCCTGGTCCTGCAGCTCCGTGCCAAAACTCTGAACAAGCCCAAACTAATGCAGCAGCCTCCAGTCCACCCAATGCAGAAGGTAAGAGGTGGTGCTCTGGTAAACAAAGTAGTGGTTGAAGCAGAGTAGCAGAGATTGTACAGCTTGGGGTGGAATCTGGGTGGAGGAATAGGCATAGGAACCAATCTAGTTTGCCTGAAATATAATTGGTACCTTTCAGCACAGAGTGGGATTATATTAAGGCATGCTTGGGCCCATACAGTAGATGAGGATGCAGAGACTATCTGGAATCAAACCAAGCCGAGCTGTTAGGTCAAGCATGTCACTCCACATCTGCCTTTCAGCATGGCTAATGAGCCTTAACAATGCTAATGCCACTGGTTTTCTGTTCCAGAGTAGCTCAGTTTTTGTTTCTATACTGCTGTTGTGCAAGTGTATGTGAGCGAGGGCAAATAAGCACCAAGATCTCATGGTGCTATTTCTCTCTGAGCTTCTATGTGTGGTAATAGAAGTTGTTTTTCTAGAAGCTTCTACTAACAGCCAGCCTCAGGACCCCAATGTCACCTTCTTAAAGAATGTTGGGGAGAGCGTTGCAGCTTTTCTTAGCCCCCTGGGTAAGTGATTTACCATTTGTTATCCTAATCCCTGAGACTGGCTTAAAGGACTTTAAGCAGGAACAGCAATCAGCTGTTGTGCCTGATTCTGGAACTACCTCATGCTACTACAGCTTGAAGGATGAACAGTAACAGTGGTTACTCCTGGAACTAACAATGTCTAGGCTTAGCACAGCCACTCGGTACCTTTTTCAGAGCCTTCCTTTAGAAGAAAATGAGGGAAGAGTTCATAAACATGTCACTACTGTAACACTAATAAGTCAGCAGTGACTCGGGATTTCCCTGGCTTATGTGGACATTGTTAATTTCTGACCTTTTAAATGTTTGTCTTTTCTGTCTAGAGGAAGATGACTATTTGGTGCTTTGTATTTTAATTCCTACATATTAGCTGGCAAACTGTACAATTACAGAAACTTTACAGCATTTAGACTAGGACTGATCCAAACTCTTGTGGGACTGTGCTTTGGAAAAATCCCCAAGACTTTCTCCATCTGAAATGCACTTCTAGGTATTGAAGTTGATATTGATGTGGAACATGGAGGACAGAGAAGCAAAGTGACTCCTGCTTTTCCCAACCAAGAGAACAATGCTGAGTCAAGCAGCAGTACTCTTAACCAGAGCGTTCAGACCAAACCCAACTGGAATAACACAGATTCTGGTACAGAAGTAAATGGTGTTACAGAGCAGATACAAGACATGGTGATAGATCCTGTGTCCACACAAATGGAGGATGCCACCTTCCAGTCCCAGGTATAAGAATTATGACACTAATGTACTATTTTTGGTGGCGAGGGTTTAATAGAAAAGAAGATACTAATGTGTATTGTGAGGCTGACTATTAAGATGCCAGAAGGTGAAGTGATACACAGTACCTTTGCTTTACAGGCTTACAGCATAGGTGGTGGGACCTCTTGTGGATGTAATTGTTTATAATAAGGGCAGATAAGTAGGACCATGTGTCTTACCTGGAAAGCACTGCAGCACCCAGACCTTTTCTTCTGTCCATTTCAGGAAAACAGTGAATCCAGCAGTTCCTCAGGTGGTGATGAGGACTGGACCCACTTATCTTCCAAGGAAGTGGATCCTTCCACAGGTGAACTGCAGTCTCTGCAAATGCCAGAGACAGAAGATCCCAGGTCCCTGGATGTACAGGATCCTCCCCAACCAGGCCCTACAGGACTGCGAGAAGCTGCACTTTACCCACATCTCCCACCAGGTATGAAAATGCAGGTTTCATAACAGAGAGTAACTTTCCCTCAGGAACTGCCAACTTCACCTAACACAGATCTGCTTGTAGAGACTGTAGAAACTAAGGTCACAAGTTACAGCTAAACTTGTCTGTAACTTTGTCAGCAGATATGGCAGCTCTTGTGCCCTGTTGGGGACAGTCAGGTTCTTTTCTTCATTGTGGGCAGCAGTCTTAACACTTCTGACCTTAAACTGCTGTGCCATTCAAGCAGCATTACAAAAAGTGGTATCCTAAACCATATCCTTGCTATGGACCCTCCAAGAGTGCCCTTCAAACCAGGATGCAGATTAGTGCATCCTGTGATATTAAAGTAGCATTTTTCTGGTGGAAGCCATTAACAGCATGCCAGGCCATGTAACAGATCAACTGCATAGAGTCCCACAGCAAGGCTCAGCACTTTCCTTAGCTGGTTACCACAAACCTCTTTTATTTCAAACATCTGCCCCCCTGGGAGACGAAGGAGGGTGTGTTTTGTAGCATTTAGCCAGTTATGTGAGGATTAGTGCCAGCCTACCTACTGTGTGGTACTAAGGCCTTGGCTGGTTTGCCAATTTTGTGAACTATTTCAACTTCATTCTTCTCCTAACAGAAGCAGACCCTCGCCTCATTGAGTCCCTGTCCCAGATGCTCTCTATGGGCTTCTCTGATGAGGGTGGATGGCTCACTCGACTCCTGCAGACAAAGAACTGTGACATTGGAGCAGCATTAGATGCCATCCAGTACTCCAAGCAGCCACCTCACTTGTAGTAGCCTGTGTAACCAAAAGCACTTTCCTTCTAACTAAAAGTAAACAACGCAGTACAAGTTACCCAGCAGTTCATCTTTCTTCCTGCTAAGGGTTTGTGTCTCATGTTCCTAAGTACTTGTAGAATGGAGGAAAAATAAATGCTTCCTGTGCTGAGTGCAAGTGTCCTGTGTTTAAGTACCCCAGCACTACTGCTGAGCCAAATTCTTCCACTCATTTAACTGGGAGCTTGTGATTCATCAAGCAGCTCTTTAAGTAAGGAGGCAGCCCAGGACTGGGGCCCTGCCTTTGTGCACATAACCTTCATGTACACCCTCAGGGCTGCATTTCTGAAAAGAATCAGTTGCTTTGCTGGCTCTGAAGCCTGTTCTGCAGCTCTAGTAGAAATGGTTGCTATGGGAGAGCTTAAGTAAGGAATGGGAGGGGAAAGGAGCTGTAGTTTGTAAGGGGGAATCAAAGAATGTAACTACTGGCCAGCAATCCTTGGAGCTTTCTCCCCCTAAGCTGCCCTACTTCCATTCTCCGAGCTGATCAGGTCACTAAACAACATTGTGTAACTCCAGTACTTGCCCACTGCAACAGTCCTTTCCACCCTCATACTCTTGCCCCAGACACAGCCATGCGGGAAGTAAACAGCTTTAATATTGCAGTTCTGGAAGGCTTAGAGCCAGCTTCAGGCCAAACTCTCATTTCAGTACTCAACATACAAAATACAATGTAGAGGTGAAAGAAGTGAGACCAAAGATGCCTGAATTCAGAGATCATCTTCAAACTCCTCACCTGTACAGAAGAGGTGTTCACAAGAAACACTGCTTGTCTTTGGCCCAGCATTATTGTTAAGGGCATTTGCTCTCCTCGTGCTATCCAAAGAGCACCTGCCTGCAGTCAGCTCCAGGGCACCAGATCCTGCCCTTACCAACTGCCTTCCAGGGTCTCTGAACAACACATCCTCAGCTGAGCAACTGGTGCTGGGCAGCTGGGAGGCAAGAGGCTCAGAGCTAGCAATACACTTCTTAAATTCAAAGCCTGTACCTTGAGGCAGAGTTCTCCCAGCCTGTGCTGAGCATTTATTGGCCATACCAGCATCTGCTGCAGTGGGGCTGCGTAGCCCCAGCCTTCCACTGCCCTCCTGTGGTGACAAGGTGCTCCTGGCAGCATTTTCACTACAGTTGTCAGAACATGAGAGAAATCTTTCCCACTTCGAGGGTTTGGTAGAAACAGTTGGGGTTCGTGCATTCTCCTCGGGTACTGTGGTCTCACAGCCAGCAGAAACCATCCTGTCTCCTGAAACAGCATCTCCAGCAGCTGCTGCTTCTAAACATTTCTTGTGCTGTAAGAAGAAAGAGTTGGGTTATAAATCCACCACACACAGCAGGCAAAGAAAGAGCTCTTGGGTCCTTCACGTGCACCCATATTCTCACCATCCCTCTGAGGATGATGGGCTGGGGGGGCCTAAAAGTTCTGAGCTGCAAAGACTCAGGCCAACATCACTGGCACTGCAGGTGATCAGAGGGAATTAGTAACACAGCTACCACTGCTCAGCAAGGCAGAGCAGCAAAGAGAGCAGCTGTGCTGATGGAGGACTCTGGACCAACCACTGCACTTACACGAGGTGTCAATGATTTTGCTTTGCTAAAACTTCTCAGAGAGAAAGTCCTGACAAAATTTTCTTCCTGCCCCCAGTCATTCAGATAGAAGAGCAGAGAAAGATTCATTAAAATTCAAAATTAGAATGACACAGAAGAGCTCAGGAGTACACTGGGTTGTTTTACTGGCAGGGAGTATTTTCTACAATTAAAAAACCTCAGTGGTTTAACCTTTTTGACTGGGTAGGCAAGCTGGAAAACTCCATTTTCCTCTGCATAACCCTGAACATCACTGGAAAGAAAGCTCTTCTGGTGTTTCCTGCCAAAGAAAATCAGGTACAAAGAGGACAGATTAGATTCACTGTGATTTTTATTTTTTTTTTTAACAAATCAACAGAAGTTTTCTTAAAATGCATGGCTCTAGCAATAAGAGAAGTTTTGCCCACAAATACCAAATTCCAGCTTAGCTCAGGTCATACACTGCAACCTGTACTTTGTTCAGCTACCAGAGCTGAGCTCCCTCACACAGCTCCAAACCACATCTCACCACTCAGGGGTAGGAATTACAAAAAAAAGTTCTTTCCGTACCTTTTTTCTTTCACAGTATTCTTCCTCTGGGAACATAACTGTTGCATTTCTCTACCTGCCTCCTCCTCCCCATCTTCCTGATCTTCACTGTCCTTGTCCAGATATTTACTCCAGCGACTGACTTCTGCCCTTGCCTCCTGCAACATCAGAGAATTACCAAAACCAGAAAAAATACATGGTTCTTATTTTTGGCATTGTTGAATGCCTCCAATGACAAGTTTAGGACATGTGCCTGTTTTGTATTCCCAGGTTCAGTATCCCAGAGGAGCAGGGGTTTTCTGTGTACATCTCCCCCCCTTTGCTGGAGCCTCTCTGATGATATTTCAGCTGCCTGAGCCCATGTAAAGGGATCACTGATTTCACCATAATTCACCCAGGTCACTGAGGGTTGGCATTCACCTCAGCTTTGTCTGTTTCTTACCTGCTGGACTGAACTCTCTTCACACTGCACTCCTGTGTTTTTGCTGGCATTTACTGATTCTTCTACGCCCCTAAAAGAGATGTTTAAGCTAGAGGTTCCAGAACACACTTCTGTCTGTTGATTTATAATTTTCAAATCACCCACCCATAGCACAAGGGATTGAATGGAAAGCAGGGACAGCAACACTGGATAGGCAGCATGTAATAATAATAATAAAAAAAAGGATCAATAGAAAAACAGATGTCAAACGAAGGACTTGCAAGATAGATTCCCCAAATACTTGAAAAAAATCTAATTAGAGGGGAGCCTTCCTTTCTATGCAGAGTAGCAACTTTGACCTAAAGCTGCTAATCATGAAATGATAAATTTTAATTGATCATAATTAGGGATAAAGTAGTGTGTTTTTTGGGACAGCAGCTGGAACCCACTAATTATACCCCCAACAATCAAAGAAAAAGGGAAGTTATTTCACAATGTTTTGCATTTCATAATGTTCTGAGAGATTAGAAACAGCAAGCCTTTTTGATAAAGCAAACATAAAATGAGTTTTCTTCCCAAAGGTTAACCCTGAAGCACTGCATATACACAACTGAGTTATCTAATGAGCTTTGGCTAATTTCTGAAAATAACCTTGAGTAAAAAGGAAGCTAGACCTGTTCAAGACCAGTTCAAGATTAGGCAATTTGTGAAGAGATTCAGGAATGAAATAAACAGGAAAGTGTATTTAGAATTTTCTAGCTCTTTAGGAATTACACCCAAATGCACTAAACAAGACTTCTTATCAATAGCAGCAGTGATTACTCAACAGATTCACAGTGTGAAACCCCAGTGCCAGCAGTTAGGTAGCAATAGCCAAGAGTGGAAGATGTTTTCTCTGAGGATGCACCTCTGTGCTGCTTATCAGTCTGTCATCAAACCATAAATAAGGCCAAAGTTAAAAAAATAAAACAAAACAACAAAACCAAACCTTATTGCACGTATTTTAGCGAGAAAAAGAAAAATCCCAGCCAACCCATACTATTATCAATAATACTTTACAACAGGACTAGAAACCCTCCTGTGAGCTCAGTTTATGTAACAGGCACCTAATGCATGAAGATGCACAACTCAAAGTCATCAAAAGAAATAAAAACTCTACCCAGATGTCCAACCAATCGCTTCCTCTGCCTCACCCTGCAGCAAGTTTAATTTCTGCACATGGTGCCTACAGTCCAGGCCAGACCCTTGGCCATAAACCTGCAAAAAAAAAATTAAGAAAAACAAAGCTTAGGGAGCAGCCAGAACGAAACCACACAACGTGAGCCTGCACCCCAGGTAACACTGCAGTGCTAAGTGAAGTTGGCTGATGTGAGATGTCCTGGCCAGGGCTAGCAGCCACCCCACAGGGCTCCCACAGGCACCCCACAGGGCTCCCACTGCCACTCCACAGGGCTCCCCACAGGGCTCCCACTGCCACCCCACAGGGTTCCCACTGCCACCTTATAGGGCTCCCATTGCCACCTTACAGGTCTCCCCAATACCACCCTGCAGGGCTCCCACTGCCACCTTACAGTGTTCCCTACAGCCACCCCACAGGTCTCCCACTGCCACTTTACAGTGCTCCTCACAGCCACCCCGCAGAGCTCCCACTGCCACCCTACAGGGCTCCCCAATACCACCCTACAGGTCTCCCACAGCCACCCCACAGGTCTCCCACAGCCACCTTACAGGGCTCCCCAATACCACCCTGCAGGGCTCCCACTGCCACCTTACAGTGTTCCCTACAGCCACCCCACAGGTCTCCCACTGCCACCCCGCAGAGCTCCCACTGCCACCTTACAGGGCTCCCCACTGCCACCCCACAGGGCTCCCCACTGCCACCCCACAGGGCTCCCCACTGCCACTTTACAGTGCTCCTCACAGCCACCCGCAGAGCTCCCACTGCCACCCTACAGGGCTCCCCAATACCACCTTACAGGGCTCCCCACTGCCACCCTACAGGTCTCCCACAGCCACCCCACAGGTCTCCCACAGCCACCCCACAGGTCTCCCACAGCCACCCCACAGGGCTCCCACAGCCACCCCACAGGGCTCCCACAGCCAGCCCGCAGAGCTCCCACTGCCACCCTACAGGGCTCCCCAATACCACCTTACAGGGCTCCCACAGCCACCCCACAGGTCTCCCACAGCCACCTTACAGGGCTCCCCACTGCCACCCTACAGGTCTCCCACAGCCACCCCACAGGGCTCCCACAGCCACCCCACAGGGCTCCCACAGCCAGCCCGCAGAGCTCCCACTGCCACCTTACAGGGCTCCCACTGCCACCTTACAGGGCTCCCCAATACCACCCCACAGGGCTCCCCACAGCCACCCCGCAGAGCTCCCACAGCCACCCTGCAGCCCAGCCAGGCCCCTCACCTTCTGCACCGCCTGCCTCTGGCCGCAGACGCTGCAGCTCCACTTCCCGCTCCGCTTGGCCTAAGAGATCACAGAAGGGGTCATTCCCGTCCGTCCCGGCAGCCCCATCCCGCAGCCCCTGCCCGGTGTGCACCCACCTGCTGCACCTGGAAGAGGCGGCAGGAGCAGCAGCGCAGCACCCAGACCGGCCCCGCCATCCCGCCCTCACCATGGCAACGCGCGCTTCCGGACACGTGACACCGCCACCAACGACACCGCCCACATCCCCCGGCCCGGTTCGGTTCTCCTCTCCCGGTAACGGACCGCGAGCATTACGTACCGATAGAGGCGATTCCTGCAGCCAGGGGTGTTTCTGAAGCAGCTTCTTAACCCCGGGGAAACACGGCGTGTTTGTAGTTGCAGAACCAGAACCATCTTTGGACCTACCTGGAGCTGCGTCTGGCTGGGTTATGAGTGAAAGTAAATATATAAAATAAAAATTTGAAGGAAAAAAGGCAAAAAAAACAAAACAAAAAAAAACCCAAACCAAACCAAAACAAAAAAACAACAAAAAAAACCACAAAACCCAAAAAAACCCCCAAAAAACCCAAACCTAAGAAAAGGAGGGGAAAGAAAAAAAAAAACAAACCACAAACAAACAACAACAACAACAAAAAACAAAGCAAAAAGGACAGAAGGAGAAAGAAATAAGAACAGAGAAAGAAAAGTTACACCACGTCTCCTTTTTTAGATAACCACAAAGAGCAAGCAACATTCCAGGAGCTCAGAGAAATAAAAGGCAGGATCCTGTAGGATTCTGGTTCATTTATTGAGTACTTGACAGGTAAGGCAGACAGACAGTGTAAAATCACATGTATTATTTGTAGTTTAAAAAAATTACAATAAATTACTGAATAATTAGTAAAAGCGATTTTACTAATGGCTGCTCTTCATAGGGGAAAGAGGAGGCAGATAAATCAGAAATATGGAGCAGCTATGAATACACACAGAGAACGTCAGAGGGAGGGATTAACACTGAGTAGCACACCAGGGAGTGTTAACTGGGAACATCCAACCCTACCTGTCCTCCCCATCCTTCACACTCCCCAAAAGCTGTGGCAAACCTTGCCTTCAGTGCAGGGGCTGCTCTTGCTCTGGCCCCACAAGGCAGATGCCATATACTGAGATGAATTTACCTTCGGGACAGCATCACCTCCTCCCTCAGCACCTCCACCTAGCACCAGAAGGCTTTTAGTTGCTTCTGGTCTGAACTGATTTAAAAGAGCAGTCTCCCAGTTACTTTGTCTGCAAGTGGAATGAGGTCTATTGAGGTGTCCCAGAGGGGGTGATGGCAGAAGGCCACGTTCCTTCAAATCCTTCCTCTTTAGGTACAAATGCCCTTTGCTGTGTAGCAGTTTCTGAGGGTGTATCCACTGCTAGACTCTTTGTTCAGAAAGGACACTACCCTCCTGCACACCTTCCTGCCCCAAGCTTTTGCTAGGGCTGATTGATCAGAGGATTCTTAGGGGTCTTCCTAAAAACTGGACCCGTCACTGAAAAGAGAGGAACAGTAAGAAATACTGAATGTTTTCTGTCCTGACAGGGGAAATCCAACAGACCAGTGTGCCACTGCCCTGTCATGCCAAGGCTGATTCACTGACCTCTGATTAAGGAACATATTCCCTCATCATAACCATCACAAGCACATTGATTAATTTTCTATTACTTATGCACTGAAGTCAAGGAGCTTGTAGCTTCCCAGACAAACTAAACACGATGGCTTTCAGAGAATTAGAAAAGCAAATGTTTTAGAAACCAAGTTTGTCTGAAAACTCCTGAATGCTGAAGGAAAAAGAAAGTGATTTTAACTATGAAAATGCAAAATCACATCCAAAAGAAACCTGCAGAACCTGTGTTCAGACCTTGGGGTGCTGGGAGCAGTGGGGCACATTTGCATGACAGCTGCTGAGTCACAGAACAGCACTGAAGAACCTACAAGACTACAGACCAGGGTCCTAGAGCACTTGGCTACTGCAGTAGCTGCCAGCTTCCAGCCAGAGGTGCACATGGTTTCAAAGCCAGGCTGCATCTGCTGTGCAAGTTACCCAGGAACCTACAGCAAACAAGGGCAGGCAAGGAGCAGATACCATCTGGAATAAAACTTCATTAAAATAAAAGATAGCAAAAGGCAGACATGCATAATTTATGGTGGTAATTCTATATGTCAGGGGCTATTAGGTTCTAATGGCTCTTGAGAATGTAAATCTAATTTGGTCAGCCAGAGTAGCCAAAGAAGCACCTACACAAAAGTCACTGTCAGAAGCCCCTTATCAATTGCAATCTATTGTAATTGTGTAGCTACAGGTCTTGGATTAAACAATTAAAAAAATAAAACCCCAAACACAAAATACCAAACCATCCTGCCATCTGCCACATGATCTCCCTGTTTTATCTCCCAAAGACAATTCCTGCTTTCTTGAACTCATCCTGACACAGAGGAAAGTTCATAGTCACTGGATGAACTGAACTGCCTCTCCACCTTCTTCTGATCTTTGATCTTCTGGAGAATGTTGACTTTTTTCTCAAAGTAGTTTACAAGGGCTGTTTCTGTCAGCATGGAAGCCAAGATCTGCTCAAAGGAGATAGACCAGTCAGTGTCAATGGTACTGCCATACCTGGCAGCTGAGCTACTGCCTTCACAAACAACCAGGACCGTGTCATCTGCGATGTCTTCACACTGCAGGGAGCCTGTGCTGACCATGGAGTAGGAAGACATGGACATATCATCTTTGGTTTCATCATCTGATAGCAGCTGTAAAGGAGAGCCTTGTCCTTCCCCTGACCTATCTCCTAGAGTTTGGTTTTCCTGCTGTGTTTTTTCAGGCTGAGCATCTCCACAAGTTTTGTCCTCACGGTCAGCTTGGGGTTGCTGCTCCACTGCTGAATTCTGACTCTGTTCAGATGTTGGTGACTCCTCTTCACTCACAGGATCTGGGTTTGCTTTGCAGTCCTCAGACTTCCTCATGGGCCTGTTGGAGAATTTTTTTCCAACCTCCCCAATTCGCAGGAGGAGACTGGCTACAGTGGCAATTGCATGGTACAGCTCTTGCTCCACGGGATCCTCACTGAACATGTTGTAAAGGGTCTTGCATAACTCTATAAACTGTTCCTTTAAAAGACAAAGACAAAAAAATCATACTTCAGGCTGAAAAAAGTTGATAGTGGCAGGTGATAGAATTATAGACTATCTCAAGTTGGAAGAGACCCATAAGGATCATTGAGTCCAACTCTGCTGCTCACAGGACTTCCTAAAACAAAAAGATAAAACTAAAAGTGCCATCTGGACACTCCCTGAGATGAAGCAGCAGGCACCAGCTTGACTGACTCCTCGTTTATCTGCCTTCCCACAAAGTAGCAACTTACTGATTTAGAACAGTCCGATACAGACAAACTCTTCTCTCTCTGCTGTGGCAGCTAAGTAAAGACACAGCTAGCAATTTAATAGTGGTGGGCTATTTTCTGACAGATGAAAAGAGCACTCCCTTATTCACATCTGAGAAAACTTCATGTTTTACCTCTGTCCTGCTACTCTCTTGAGGCCAGTTTTTACGCACTTCCAAATGGGTTTAAGTAGCACCCATCAAAGACATTAAGAGAGAGAACAGACCACACCAGTCATCAAACCCTTTGCTGTAACCACATTCTTTGCTTTCCACCAAGCAGGTGTAATTCAAGGCAATGCAAAACCAAAAAGAGTTGAACAAGTCTGTATGACTGATGGCATATTTGAAACATCCTGCTCTGGAGGGAAAACACAGACTGCAGTTCTTACAGGAAGAACTGGTCAGGGGGACAGATAATCAAATAAATTTGGTTGGTGAAGATAAAGCAGTTTGTCCACATCCAATGAGGAATTTGTAATATAAAATTCAAACACAATTCAAACATAAATGTGTGCAATTGGAGGCTTCTAAAGGTCAGCAGACCAGAACAGCTATCTGTGGGTGAGAACTGAGTCAGCCTGTTTCAGAAAAATGGCTGCACAAACTCCTGAATCCCCCACTAAGCTGTCAGTCACTGAACTGGCAAGCTTCACATCCCCTTCTTACCTGGCTCATTTTGGGGAGATCTTTAATAGTTTCTTTCTTGGACTCTTTTTCTTTGGCCCACATTCTTAGGTAGTATCTATAGTCCTGTGGACTGGTACCTTTCTCCTCTGTAAGGCAAGACCAAGCCACTAATATCAGGCTGTTAATAGTTTCAGACTTGAAAAGTGCAGCTTTGCAAGCAAAAGTCATGCTGGAAGCAGGCTGTATGGTCAGTTCAGGAAAGCATCTACCAGGAAGGTTACATTGTTTTCTGCTGCTTTAGCTGACCTGGCTCAGTGGAGCAAAAATCTAAACACTGCTGCATCAGCTTGACTTCTCATAAATGAACTCTCTGAGTAGACAGCTTACCAAACATGATTTACAAATGTCGTGATCTTGGTATGTGAAAGAGTCAGGGCCTCAAGGCATAAGAGAGATTTATTTCCTTCTTTACCCTTGCCCACAAGGGACACTTATGAAGGTCTCCTTGATATAACAAAGGACAAGGAACTGTTCATGGTATGAGACAAGCCTAAAATGTGGTCTATTTATGATGAAATTACCTTTTTCTGGACCATTCTCATTTCTCCTTCCTTTATCTTCTTGGGTTTCTAAAAAAAACAATGGAAGTACAGAAGAATTATTAATAACTGGTTTCAGCAATACAACACATGAAGAACATAAAATGACTCATATACAAATAAAAATCATACAATAATATATTTAATAGAAGTTAGATCTCACTCCTGCATCATGTCTGGAGGAGTGAACACAACAAGATGGAAGCAGGAGGCTGATGGGATGAACTGGATAAAAAGCCACACAAGAAGCTGGCTGCAGATCTGAGTTAGAGAGCAGAACTCTTAGCAGAGAGGGTGAAACACAGATGTGAAATACAGCTAAGCAACAAGAAGGCTTAAAATTATCCAAAACAAGGTAATGAATGGAAAAAACCCTAAACCACCACTGAGCACATACACAACTAATACCTACACTCGTTATTTAGTGACTGAACTGACACTTCAGAGTACAGAGTAGTATGCAGAGTCTAACTTCATAAACTTTGCTTTTGGTTCCAGATATTGTCACTAGACTTCATAGGAAATCTTGGTTCAGTCTAAGTTAGCCAACTTGCACTAAACAGCACAACTATTGACTCATTTCTTTTTGGAACATTATTATATTTTGGTAAACATTTTGCACAAATGACATCATTTGACCTTCTATTTCCCAATCTCTAAAATTGTATTTTAAGAAATACAGCAAATAATTCTACTAACAGTTTTACAATTCAGTGGCATGCGTTCATAAAATTAGAAGGCTCTGGAGGAGACACAGATGTCACCTACCCAGGCCAGCAAGCCCAACACCCCCCACACTCTGCTCTATGTGTATTTTCCACCTGCCAGTTTCCAGGGTGAGATAAACTCCACTGAAAGGAGCCAGACAAAACCTGTTTCAACCAGGGTTGAAACTCAATAGGTAAAATATAGTGAAAGGTATCTAATTACTTATAGCACTGTATTCATAGTGTGAGTGTCATGGGAGAGGAACAGAAGCAACTTCAGTATTTAAAACAGCACATCATCTGGTGCTGGCAGATGATATCAGCATTATAGCCATGCTCAATAAATGCACATAATCCATGGACTGACCTTGAGACTCACAGTGCAGGCAGAAATCCAGCTCTGAGACAAAAGGAGATACTTGAGCAGCAGAAAAAAGGGTTGAGGGGTCAATATCCCAGATAGAATAGAAAAAAAGGTGAGACAGACACAGAAAAGGAAACAAAAACAAGAAGAGACACAATGAGACTTGCAGGAAAGACCTAAATCATGGTGGGAGACATGGGCTGGTAAAAGCACACTGCTCTTCCTCAGCAGTCTGTAACTGTGCTTCAGAGGGTGCTGGGTCCTGCATGAAACAGGCACTGAGCATTCAAGCTCCAAATTTCTTTCCCATCATGCAACAAAGACAGAAAACTCAAACACACTGTCAGTCTTAAAATGCCACCACCACGAGAGCATGCTTTGCAAAAAATCACAATTCATAGCACACAGATTTATGCTGCAACTCCTGCCTAAGCTGACAGGTAGAGGCACCAGTGTTGTATTACCTTCTGTTGTAATGTCCTCTGTGAAATAACTTGTGGCCTCCAAAGCAGACTCTGTCTCCTCTGGATTCAGAGCTGTATTTACAGAGAAGGAAATGTCAAGGTCTCTAAGCTAATTTAACAGCATTATCACCCCCTTCATTAGCAAAATTCATGAGGCATCCCTTTTCAATTCCATGTTAGAACAGATGATGCTCTATAGCAGCAATATATGAAAGCAATCACTCACCAGGAGGCAGATGCAGTTTGTAGAGTACTTTGAGTTTTTCAGTGAGGTCACCGTGGTACATCCCACCTATGAAGATAAAAAAGAAAGTCAAGAAAATGGCAATTATGACAAAGAGTTACACTCTGCTCACAGGCTTAAACATGGAGTGAGGAAACGCTAACTGCACAAAGCCCCACATATAAGCAGTAAAAAAATCTATAGCACAGCTGCATATTGCTGGTTTGCCACCTTTTGTTTCCCAAAATGGGAGACTGCAGCAAAAAGGGCTTCTTTTGCTTGCTTGAGGCTTCCTGTAAGGCTGTTACCACCCCCCTGACAGTGCAAACATCACTATCTCCTCCTAGCTCTCTGCTTGGAAAAGGAGAGAAACAATTTTTTTGCAATATTCCATCCTCTCAAAAAACCACCACTTACTCATCCCTGTCACAAACTCCTTGAAGTTAATGAGAGAATCCCTGTTCTCATCCAGGAGGCGGAACAAACGCCCTGCTAGCACAGGTGTGTGTGTGCCACAGGACCAGGGGGTCAGACTGACAAACAGCTCTTTGAACTGCTCCATGTCTATGCGGTACTGCTCCAGGTAGGGTAAACTCTGATCTCGGCGGGCAGCTGCAGCACGGTTGTTTCCCCAGTAACAGCTCATCAGGTACTTTGCCTTTGGAGGGAAAGGATTAATAGGTCAGATTATACTAAACTGCAACAATCCACAGGGAGACTTTGTTACAACTCAAGAAAAACACTGAGGAAGAAGAGAAAAGACATCTCAGGACTCACTGTTAATCTCCCCCATTACTCCCAGAGCTACTTCACTACAAGATAGATGAAATGCAGGGACAGGGATTTCCCAAAAGTGCCCAAAGAACAATTTTAAGTGAAAAATATAAAAACCCATGATTTTAGGCTTGAACAGAACGACACTCAGGCCTTAATATAAAGGTAAAATGCAGGTTGTAGAACTAAGCCTCTCTCTGAGTGTACAGCACAGTGCAACTGAGTTTGCAAAACTGATTGTCAATACCAATTTCCAAAACTGTCAACACTTTTCAGTACAGAAGACTGAGATACCACATAAAAAGAACTTTATAAAAACGGCTGATAGAAATAGAATTAAATTAAATAATGGCTGATAGAAATAGAATTAAATTAAGTAATGCAAGTAGTAAAATTGTTGACCAAGGGGCTAATAACATAAATGCCTCATACAAACTGGGACCTTATTATTAGGCAGTTACTGGGAAGGAAAATTATCTAGTAGTTTCATCATAGTGTGACAAAGAGGTTAATTCAGTCATGAGGAAATAATCTGGAATCTGGTTTTATCTCCAACAAGGTAGTTTAAACAGCTGGAATTGTTGCCTCTGTTCAAAATCTTAGTGGTCTTGATAACTACAGTGAGGTAATATCACTCTTTAAAAAATATAAACATTGACAAATAGAAGAAAAGCACTTAAGTAATTTTGTCACAATTAGAGAGCAAATCAATGGCAAACCTGACAAGAAAAATTAACAGTTGATTCTACCTCCCTATTGTAAGTGCTCTGTGACATTCCCTCCCATTGACTCCGCAATCTCTGAATAAACATCTTTCAAATACTGCAGATGTGTTTTGGCCATCTTTGGAAAAAAACAAAGCAAAACAAAAAAACCATCATGGATTGTAATAGGGCCAGTTTCACTGTCACCATGTGTAATGACCTGTAACAGAACACCACATCTGTTTGTGACAGGTTGGATTAAGAATCAAAGCAAAGCCATTGCTTCCCTTTCAGTTTATTTTGGTATTTGTTCCCTCAGTGTCAGAACACATTCTCCCTCACTCGGGCTTCTTACCTTGAACACTACATAAAGCTCTTCTAGTTCTTCAATAGAGAAACCAATGTCACCAGACACAGCTCGGACCTACAGTTGGGAGAAAACAGACTGAACAATTCATTTCAAAGTTTGAGAAACTAAATAAGCCTCACTGAAAAATCTGCATAACACAGAAGAAAATGAGTGCAAGGAGATATGACACAGTACATGAGGGAAAGCAACCATTCCAATACCTCCCCTTGCTATGTACCATGGGTCAGAAAGACAATTTCTGGTAAAGCAGAAACTGCTGACATTTGAGAAGCTAGAAAAAAATTATTGCACTTATTTCCTGTTCGTGCAGACCTGACCGTGCAGGCTGTGTTGCCCATCCCTCTTGTTTTTATCTTCCTATGTTTGATTCACACACACTGAGAAACAACAGTGAAATAAAGAAGTTCTCCACCTAGGATAGGGGAGATAATTGTAGTGGATATGGATACACCTCTTTGGGCATGGACCTTTCTCTAAAATTTCCCAACGTTCCAGCATACTTTCTAAGTGGCAGGAAAATAATTATATGCCAGATATCTTTTCTCTAAGATTCCAGATAAGCAGTAAAATAGACAGCAGTAGGCAGCAGAGACAATCACAAGACCTACAAGTGGTTTTATCTCCCTCCATGCCAAATATCTGATTCAATCACACCCTAAGACTAATCCATTTGATTAGATTAACAAGAACCGTGTGAAGAAGAAAACTGAAAATAAATTATTCTAGCCAGTAGTTCTATTTTTCACATGAACTGCAATTCTTAAATCACTTAAAAACAGATCTGCTACAGACTTTCTAGATGCTTACTGCAAAACACATTCCATTAACATGCTGTTTGGTAGCTCATTCAATCAGGAAGTGACATACCACACTCTTCTTGGCTGTATCCTCCAGAGACTGGATCACTTTCAGCCTTTGTTTAAAACGCATTTGTTCAATGTCATCTGCCTTCAAATTGCTAAATTTCTACAAGAAAGGAAACAGACCAGGTCAACACCATCTCCTAAAAGAAAGAACAACCCCTGTTCAATTACATGTGCTTTAACAAGTGTACTATCCCCTCAGACTTCATCTAAAACTATTAGAAGCCTTTTAGCAGCAGCAAAAAGGTGAGAAAAACTTCAGCTCTCTTCCCTAATTCACCCGTGTCCTGCAAGAGAAGTCATTTAAAATTCATGAGAAATCCTACATCAAGGTTTCTAAAGAACACCTGTCAGGACTGACAGAAATACAGATCCTGCAGCATGACAGAGAGGAGAACAGACAGCTTGTCATTCCTTCCAGCCCTGTTTTTTAACAGGGCCCAAAGGAGAGCCAGCTAGAAACACCAAAGTTAACTGACAAGGCCAGACAAGTCAGATTCATTTGGTGGCACTTTTTTAGATGAAAGAAACTAGAACAGAGATGGTAGATTTTAAGAAACAAACAAAATACCCAGTAAAATGATACCTGCCTGACTTTAAGTAGCTGGAAGGGGAAAGGATGAAGATCAGGAAATAGAATGGGAATTAATCCACATTTACCAGTGCAGCAGAGAGCTGCCAAACAGCAGTTCTCCTGCCTGTTTTCTTTCCATCATTCCAATACAACTTTCTTACAATTCTGTTCCCAGTATGAACAATGAGGTACAGGCTCCTGTAATATCTGCAGAGACATACCAACAGTATGGGCAGCTTTCTCAGGTCACCACCCTGTTACTATAATGTGGATCCCAGGACAAGATTCCTGTGCATGTGAACCAGGATGCTTCCATGTTTCTGCAATATACCACCAAATTTTTACCCTGAATTTCCCTCCTGAAGTCCTTAGCACTGACAATCCTCACACACAAGTAAGAGTGGAGATTATTTTTTTTTTCCTTTGCAAAACAGGAAGAAACCTCTGGTCTGCAATTTTTACTTATTTTTAGTCTTTGTTTTAGTCTCTACTGGTGGTGGGGAGACTCTGTCTTCTCATGTAAAGCAGGAAAATTATTGGGTTGGGCCCACACTCCTTGAGCTCCTCCCAATATGAACACTGTTCAAATTCAAGCTACACAAAGTATGAAACTGGATATTAGAAAAATCTCTTGGGCAAAAACTAAGCCAGAACCTACCTCATAGGATGTTTTAATGAGTTCAAAAACGTCAATTTCAAGTGGTGGGTCATCTCCACTTGTCAATAAGGCATGCAGATGGGGAATAGGGGGAGAAACACTCTGCTTGTTAACTACATTGTCCAAGTATCTGTTGGGGAAAAAAAACAGAACAGATGCAAGACTCCTGGATTACTGTCCAAAATAGAAGTAATACCCTAAATGCATCATTCCCAATCTCTTTACGTCATTAATCTAAAAATGTAGGAAAAATTAATTTTTCCCAGCTAACCTGCAATGCTACCCTTAATGCATCTTAAGTAAACTTGATTTTCACTCTATTTTGATAAAAGTTTGACAAAAGTCTTGTTTTTTCTAGAATGTGATTCCTGCCTGGATCTGGCTTTAATAGTAAATCAGAGTTCTGTGAATTTTGGATAAATGACCCTTCAGAGTTCAAATCAGAAGCAGGAATGCATTAAGCTGCAAAGCATTCCAGAACAATAGGATTCCTCCATGTTTGAGCCAAAAATTGTTGCAGAAATCAATAGCAAACCTCTCTGGAGCTCAAGTTGCATCCTAGAGTGTTATCTGAGACCTTCTCTCTAATGGAATTAGGTAAAAAGAGATGATGACTAAAAGGATAGCATTACTATTCAGTTATAAATTAGAACAGTGAATGGTACCTGCCCAGAATAGTCATGGCTTCACCTTCATCACAGCACTGCAACAACTTCTCCATGTTGGCATCAAGTATGGCCAAAGACAGCTGCAGGATAAACTTGATGCCCTCATAGAAAAAACAGTCAACAATGACCACAGCACTCTCAAAGGGCATGACACTGAGAAAGAGAGTGAGAAACCAGGAAAGGGAAATGGTGGAAATCACTCCCAGGTCTTGCATCTTTTCTGACAGCTGAGGAAGATACTCTCGTGTAAGTTCTTCAAAGATGCCTTGGTCCACCAGTGCACCTGGGAAAACAAACAAAACCAACAGTAGAACTCAAACTGATGGTATCATGGTACTGTATGTGAGTGGTATCATAGTAATATGGCCAAGCTAATCAATTATTAAACAAAACAGTGTTAAGTGCACTTTAATTTCACATAAGCCTCTTAAAACAAGAACTAAAATTAACATATTTATTTAGACTTGTTCCCCATTCTCAATAAAAACAACATACATAGGTAGAGACTATTCCTACATTGCAGAGCATGCAGAAACACAATCTCATTGATCTCTGCATTTTCCCTAGAAGAAGCAATGGCAGATAACTGATATTATAGTATTTATATCAAACTACATTCTTTCCTACAGACCAACTTTAAAAGCCCCTAAAGCAATGCTTTCACTAGAGTTTCCTGGGAGCCCATGCCACAGCTTTAATCCCTCATTCAGATGGGTAAAACATAACCCAGTAATTTTCTTCTAGATATGCTTCCTTACTGCTAATGGTGCCTCCTGTTAACAATTTTCAGTGACTTCGTCTTCTTTATTACTACAAGGTAGTACAATCAGTTTGTTCTGAACAACAAAATGTTCCTGAGAGATGCTGGTACAACTAGAGCTGAAAATCCAGGTTCCAGCATAAATTTGGCAAAGACTCACCCACTACTCTTGTGTTGTAGTAATCTAGCAACATCCGCTCACACAAAGCCACTAGAAGCCAGAAAGCCTCCTCCTCGTTGCAGTACAGCAGCAGCACTGATGTAACAATGTTCATGGCCTAGGAGCCAGCAGAGTAAAATATGCAGTTACAGGAGAGAAACATGAAAATGTCCATGAAAGCTTTGTCATTAACAGAAGAGCTAAAGTTGAAAAGCATGAATACAGAGAAACTGTCCCTAAAAGTCACATCTATTTCCAGCTTTTACTGGCATCTGAGTCAATCCGTTTCAGTTCCTCTTCTTGGGGGGTGGCAAACAACACAACTACTTTTTGACAAGCACTTTCATTAATCAGAACATAATGAGAACCTCTAATACCACAGCTATACACAAAATTACTGAATTTCCACCAAGTTGTTTCACAAATCAGCAACTGACTTAATTTTCAATATACTGCCCATGTGCATCATCATTTATTTAATGTGAAAACAGAATATGTTTCTGGCTGAAATAGGGAAAGGTCTAGCTGAAAACCTAGTAAAATACTGTCATTAGACATAAAAAATATGCAAAGTATAATTAAATGCTATATTCAAAAGACAGTTAAGAGACCTTGCAACTTCACCAGTTCTTTCCTACTCCCAAACCACCACAGGGACAGCATGAAACTGAACCAAGAGTGCAGAAAAGGCCCAAGTTGTTCACAGTTACTACGTAGGGCTAAGAAGTCCAAGCCTTCTTTCTTACCTGGCAGTACCCAATGGTAGGATTTCTGAATGCATAAGCTGTTAAGACTCTCCGGAGGGCAGCAATTCCCAGCTCATTCTGGAAGGCAGGATGTTCTGGCATAGAACGGTGCAGATCTCTCTCAATTTCTTCTGTAGCAAGGTTGTACTTTCCCATTGACTTTTCCACAAGATCTGCATAGTAACCAGGATGAGTCACCATCTCATTCCAAGCCCCTGTTAATGACAAACAAATACTGCATCACTTCTTGAGTATTGGAATACAGATTTCATGTTCAGAGTTCCAGAGAAAAGGCATCCGGGAAGCACTACATGAACTCATCAACTACAAATAGGTATGAAAGTACAGGAACACACTCATTATTAAATCTTCATTTTATAGTCGAGGTACTAACACTGAAAAACAGACAAAGGAGGGGCCAAAAAGCTACTATGTTCATAAAGAAAGCCATCTCAGGAATATTATCACCACATTTGTGGCAAAAACATCGTGAAGCATCATTCAGGTGGAGTTAGCTTGGGATTAGTTTGTTCTCAAATGAGCTAAGTTTTCATTTCAGATGTGTAGGAAGTTTATTCCTGATGGCTGTCAAAGTATCCAGCACAATCTCCTACCTGAGAAAAGGAGCCACAGCTCTCCACGGAGATTCTCTGGAATTCCTTTTTGCACCAGCTCCCTGGTCTTGGCAGTGCGATACATACACATCCCTCGCCCATATTCAAAGAAATGAATGTTCCAAGACTCTTCCTTCATCTTCTCCTTTGCCTTCACAGGAAGAAATATGGACATTTTAATGAATTAAGGCATTTTTTGTGTTTGTAGGACATATACTCAGGGCTACATTTCACCAGAGAAATGCACTCTGACATTTAAAGCCTTTCTTCTTCCTGCTGCACAAAAGGGGTATGCTAATCTGCATCTTCTAAACCAGTTCTGACCTTGCTTAAAAACAAGTCTTCACACTGCTTACATAGGCTGTGCAATGGCATTACATATACATATATATTACATAACTGCAAGCAGAACCATGGTTTAAGACAATTAACTAGGAAGCAGAGATACCAGTTTTCTTCTCCCTTGATCTGAAGAAAAGCAGTTCTTCACAGACATTAATTTACATCCCAGAAGCACAGTAACACCAATTTCTCAGTCTCTGGTCAATTATCTCAGGTATCTCAGTACTGATAAAGTAAGCTGATGGTCAGGTTACATCTCTGCAGCACTTTCACTGACAGACACAGCAGTGATACTGCAGGACTGACCAGGGATAAAATGCATTTTAAGTGTCTTAGAGCAGGACAGGAAATCAGCAACCTACTGCAAACCTTTTCTAGTCAATTGTTTAAAGTTAAAAAATAATATTTACTCCTTTGGGTCCCGAGAGCTCCTCGGAATTTCTTCTGAAGAGTTTGAGTAGTCCCTGCGAGGCTGTTGGCACTTCCCCAGCACAGAAATTGACAGGTCGACTGCTGAGAGCAGACGTGGGGCTGACTGCAAGTGGGCTGCTGGAAGGCAACTCTGGAACCTCCTGAACAACAGAACACAGAGCAGCTGAGCTCAGGCAGCCTCCCTCCTCAGCTAACTGTCCAACAAAGAGACATCATTTGCTGGTAATGAGCACTGTTAACGTGCACTGTTAACACAGAGCAGTACTCTGAAAAGCTGACAAATGCTTCCCCCAGCTATTTCCTTTGTACCTGGCAGCCAGGATCAGCCAGATTCCATTTCCATTCCCTGTCACTGCAGCATGGTTTCTTGGATGGTGTTCTCTGCAAGAAGTCAGAGATTCTCTGTACCAAGAAATCACGGTCTCTCAGATTGGCAAAGAAGAAGGTCATTTTACTTTTAGTGCTGATGGACAGAGGGCTGGGCAAGACACTGGAACTATCTGCTTTCTCAACTATTGTCACCTAGAAGACAAAGACAAGGGCTATTTGGATCTAGATTTTCCATTATCTATGAAGTACTGCACAAAAGTCAGACACATGCAAAAGACAAGGAAGGCCCCTAGTTTTAATATACAGCTAAAAAATCCCCACCTCCCTGAGAGGAATGATGAGATGACAGGCCTCCTCTGCCTTGCTAGCAAAACAGATGTAATTGTTGGATACAAACATCTGGCCAGGAATATGCATCTTGTTAAATGGTGTCCACAAGGTACAGTCTGTATGTCCATCCAGGCATTCATCCTTGGGCAACCGGAAAGTGGCACGGTAGCACTCATTTTTGGCTCGAGCATCCAGGTCTCTGAAGAGAAGTAGAGAGAAGTCCCCAGAGAGTTTTTCTCCCTTGAAAAACCCACTCAAACACTAATGTTAAGCGTTCACTCCAATCACAACCTTCAGATTGCTGTGTATGATTAGTATTAATTTTCCAATTGAGATGCTGCCCCTTATCTGACTCCTCTTTCAGCCTGCATACGTGCTTCAGTGGTAAGGTATGTCCTGCACTACAAGGTAATATATGCATCTGCAAAACTTAAATATTGCATCAAATTTGGAAAATGCAGAGAACAGTGCCCCAGAAGGAGCATTTTCAACAATACAAAAGTCTATTACTTTTTATAAATCTTCAACTTCAGACAGAGGGGCTGATGTAATTTTCTTCTTTAGCTTTTTTTAATTTTAAAATGGGATTTTCAAGTTTCTCTTCTGACAGTGCCTAGTCACACATGAGAAAGACAGGAGTTCAGTTGGCGTGTGTGAATTCAGTACCAATTTGGGATGGAAACAAAAAGAATAGGCAGAGAGTTAATAACTGAGGTAAGTGATGGAAGCCCTAGAGTGAGAAAACCCCAGTGGCAGCTGGAAGCTGCACAATAATACAAATTTATTATTACAGTCTCTTGTTATCTGTCTTCTCACTGCTGGAAACATATACCTTTTTAATGCAGAGATGTTCTTAAGGGGCTTCCTGGGCTTTGGAAGGGACTTGTCCTGTAGGAAGCTCTCATTATCCAGTAGCTGCCGCATAGCAATGTTTGCCAGCTGCTCCATCAGCTTGAATGTCTCGTTGATGTTGAGAAACATGGAAAAATAAAGTTCATTGTCCCTTGTGCTTACTTTAATGCACTCAGGGAACAGCAGTGTAGCATTTTTTTCTAGCTGGGTCACATCCACCCACTGGATCACCAGTGTAACTAAGAAAAAAAGGTCAAAAAACCTATTATAGTTTCAGGCAAAACAACAATCAGCCAGAAATGAAGCTCAAGAAGTAAGCAAGCTCTCAGTGTAGCAGTGTTTTTCCCCTCTTGCTCAGGGACAATTCTTTTCTTCGTACTTTTACTGGGTTCTCCAAAAATACTTGGAAATAATCTTTGAAATTAACTAGACTAGAAATAATAAAGTTCTAAAAGGACCATCTCCCATCCAGTAATGCTTTCAACTACAGCTACTAAAGTTTTCATTCTTTCCTTCCAGTTCAAGATTTGCAAACACGGCATCCTGGCAGTGGTTCCAAATAAAAAGTCAAAGCACCACCTGGTTCTCTAATCCAGTGAAACTTCAGGTGTATTTGTACAATGTAAGAAATGCTTTGTAAAATGACTTAGGCACTCAGACTGAACATCACTGAAGTGCCTGTGAGTGCAAGGACTATGCATTGAGCTGGAGCTCAAAGGATTCCTAAGAGGAAAAGAACTTGTCATCTGAAAAAGTTCACACAAAAAAATGAATTGCATCAAAAAGATTGCGAGCAAACAGCAAAAAAACCCAAAAACCAACTAGCAGACTTATAACTCACCCTCTTTGCCCAGCAGGAAGGAGTAGAAACAGAGGTGATTGACTGTGAGGTACAGCCAACCCTGCCTGGGTACACGGCCCTTCCAATAGCTGCAGGAATAGTAATTAACCAACTTCTCCACCTCAGGCATCCCAAACTGCTTCCGCATCTTCAGTTCGGCCTCTTTGAATTTACCTGGATCCTCTTCACTCTGGGGCTGTTCATTCTTGTTCTCTTCAGCAATAATTCCCTGAAAGGACATGGGAGGAGAGAAGAAATGGAAGAGAACATGCCTGCTGACAGACCTAATACCCAGCAAAAGGTCTCAGCAGCAGAATACAGAAGACAGAAAGAAGAAATACAACACAGCAGTTATCATTTCCCCTATCATGTTAAAGAAACCATGGAGATATGGAAAGGGCAGTCAGGCAGTTGGGGAGTCTATGATCTGGGATCCAGTCCTGAACATGTGGAGCAAGGATTCATGTTTAATGTTTGTCTAAGTTTCTCACAGCTGCCCTGGTAACACTTAGAACACCCTGCAGGAGAAATGAAGTCTATTTTCACTTGCAAACATGCTTCTTAAACAGGAAGCAGATATCTGCCAGGAGAGGAGAACTGTGCAGTCTGTCAGATCTTGACTGACCAGAAGGAAAACCATGAGGAGAGACCACAGTATCTCTTCACACACAGACACAGAAAACATGAAGAATCTGACTGGAGTGCAGGAAAAGACTCAAACTTCTGCTGTTTAGTAAGGAACTGAATTTGTAAGTTTCTACTCTGGAGAGTTTGTGGGCTGGGAATCTGAAGCCTGTTAACTGCACAAGCAGACATCCCAGTCTGACTCAGGGGTCAGTGGAAGTTCCCTTACAACTCAGATGCCTTTTATACCACCATGGCAGGGAAAGTACATTGCCTGTAAAATAGAATTCTCTCTCCTACACTTGTTATTAGATGAATCCTTGTTGCCTTCTCTCTGTATCGAAGGTATAATGAGCAAGAATTTTAAAGAGGTATTATATTTAAATTAGTAGGAGGATCCTAAGCTCCTTGAGGTCTACTGCTCATAAGCTCCCCTCCACATACATTTGTCCACTGTTATGACTGTAACATGAGGCTGATACATCTGTGTGCATTCCATGACAATTCCAAATGTATGTATGTTTAAAAATGGAGCAGGGAGAAGCTTTGCAATGGAGCCCTTGCTTGCTCATTCCCTTTCAAGGGTAAATATTCTTCAAAACAACCCCCCACCACTTATGAGGACTTGGAAGTTCTTCCAGGAAATGTATCACTTACATGTATCTTGCCCTTGACAAAGGTGGTGATGTCTTCTTCATTATCAAAGATGGACAGAGTCTGCAGTAAGTTGTTCTCCAGCCATTCCCAATGCTTTGTGATCTCTTTACGAGATGATCCTAAGGGTGAAAAATCATGGGAAGAGTGAAGAAAAAGGAAATTAGACCAAGGTCTTTTTTTCTCCAAGTTCACAGCAGGAAGCTAATAATTACCAAACAGAGATCAGGAAATCACCATGCCCAACTATTCACATGTCAAGGATATCTGATGTACACCAACATTATATGTACACCTAATGGAATGTATCTGCTGGCACCAAGGATAACCAGTACACTACCAGCAGACTGTCCTGTTTGCCAGTGCACACCAAAACAAGCTTTTTTCCCAGACAAGAAGCATTCTTATGTTTCAGGCAAGAAGCAGCTTTTAATTGATCAATTATAGAATGTTTTGGTTGTGGAAAACACCCTCAGGCCCAGCAACAATGGCAGGGCAATAATGCCTGCATTCAGTTTTGTTTCATGGGCTGCACATCTCACCAAGTGACAGCAGATAAACTGCTAAAATAAGCCAGGCCTCAACATTAGAATGACATACATGAAGGAAAAAAATTCTGCAAGTTCTAAGAACTGAGCACTGAAAGGCTGAGGCTGCATGCATGACCAGAATGGTGCACACTGATATTTGCATATGATGAAGAGTAAGTAAAAGACAGGTGTTTTTTCAACTAGAGAGCCCTATACATTTTATAACATTAAGTGAATGCCAATATTCTTACTTTGACAGAAAAAAATGAAAACCAGATATGATTTTAAAAATACTTTGAATGAAGACAATGTATTTACTCAAGTATAATAACTTAGCAAAGTCCATTCAGCTGTTTTATAACCTCTCATTTTACCATGCTGCAAATTACTTCAAAGTAACTGAGATACAGAGGATATAAATTGCAGCACTCCTGAAATTGTACAAAATATACATTGACTGTGAAGACACTACAAAATTTCCTATTTTCACTTTGTGCAGCCCCTAAATATTCTGCTATTTTTATGCAGTTTCTAGCCTGCCATTTTGTTTTCTGTTTTTCTTCCTTTCTGTGACCTCCCTCCTCAAAAGGGAAACTGAGTTTCACAGCAATTTCTAAACCTCTTTTCTGTGGCATTTAACTAGCTCTGCAAGGGATAATATTGTGTTGGTTGCCTGGGGAGAAATTGAGAGCAGGGAAAACAAGACATCATCATCTGTGGGCTTTGCAAATGATTACTTCATGCTCAGGTTTTACATCTCAACCACAAAGTGAGAAGTGAAGCTTCTTACTATAAAAACAAAATTGGTCTAACAAATACAACTGACAATACTTTGTCTTTAGCAACCAGCAGGACTTAAAGCCTAATTCAAAGTTCACTGCCTGCTATTTGAAGGATGTGCCATGGTATTCTAATGCAGTAGCTACACTTCTCAAGTAGAACAGATGTTTTAAAAAAAATAAATTATTGTAATATATTCTACAGACATAGTGTATCAGTATATCTACTACACGTCAGAAATAGTAGAAAAAAATAAATTAGATCATGTGCACCAGACAGACAACAGAATAACACAGATCCAGCCCCTGAGGAGGATCATCACATCACTCCATACCACACGCCACTGCCCAGTACACTTGAGAGTCCTGAGTCTGGTGCAGAATACGGTATGGGGCAACTCTGGCACTGGAATCCAAAACCACGTCTAATGTTCCCACAAGAAGACCTAGGAGGCAAAGAAAGAGAAATTAAAACAATTTAATAGTGAAACAGAGAACTGGGTTGAGTAAAAATGCAGGATCAACAGTAGAGAAAAATTACAGTGTTTGTATACACTGCAATGGAAGAGCAGTGTATACAAACACTGTATACACAAACTTGGCTGAGAAAATCCAAATACTGCTGGTAATGGGTAAAGTTTGGATGGCAATTAAATGCCCACTAACCCTCATTATAATCTTGCACCTTCCTAGCAGAGTTTTCTAATAGAGGTGAAATGTGTTTTCCTCAGTGGGGCTTCTGTTGCTAACAGCGATTTTCTAAGCCTACTAAACTAAACCAAAGAGCTTTCAATGCTGCATCTTTAAGCATCACTTATGCAAACAGTAGGTAAGAGAACTCATCCAAAATGGAATTAAATAGCTCTAGAAAAACTGGTACTCCCAGGTTGCAGTGGTGTTTGTAGAAACACTATTAAACAAATAAGGAAAGCAGAGAATCAACATCTATTAATACAGACGTTAAAATATTTTGATATGATTTTAAATGAAAAAGCAGGCACTTCCAGAAGAATTGCTGACAGCCATCAGACTTCCTAAAGGAAATCAGTTTATTTCAATTAAGTGTATTCAGTACCTAAACCAAATATCTAAGATGATACTTCACTCTCTTATTCTAGATAATATACTATGAGCATCTTTCCTGAAAATTAATTTTGCAATACAGAATCATCCTCATGGTTAAGTTTTTCTAACACAGGAACATTGAGAGGGAGCATGGTAGCATGCATGAAAAAGTCATTTTGAACACTTCCTACAATTCTGAATGCATCAAATATGGACCAGTAACAAGACACTTTAAGAACGTGAGTACAACAGTAACTTACACACCTTTCTAGATGGGCTGAATACCTACATTCTAACTCTAAAATGTCAACTTGCAGCAGCTGTACAGCTCTTTAAGGAGGACACGTGGTTTTCAACACGTAGGAGCTCTGAGGAAGACTCTATCACTGAGCTAAACTAGTTCAAGAAGCTGGCTCAAAGCTAAAACCATTTAAGAACAGATCAGTTTAAATGTTTCCAGAATAGCACCAGGTGTCATTGCTTCTTGTAAAAAATTGGGTAATCCTAGAATAGAACGATATGCCTAAATGCAAAATTACACAAGAACAGAACAATTAAAAAATAATTTTCAACACTATTAGAAGATGAAGTATGCTAAGGATATTTATTTATATTTAGCTAAAAGGGCTAATGCAATAAATTGGTTGTGCATAAGTCACACATGTTTATTATTCACATAACTGTGTATGCATTTTGCACCTTACAGTGAGGCAATTTTTTTTGCTGTTGCTAACACCGTGCCTTGGTTACAGTTAAGTTATTTTAACCCCTTCTGTCACCAAACACTGCTATCATATCAGGCACATCCACACAGGAGTTTTCATTGAGCTGTGGCCCCAGCACACCACAATTTCCATACAGCTACTGACTAAAAACTGCGCCTGGCAGCCTCTAAATCCTGACAAATCAAGCCGATGATTAAAAGATACGAAGAAAACACCTTAACAATACAAGGCAACCCGACTCTGACAAAGAAGCCATTTTCGGCAAGAGGAGGAGACCAAGCCCCGTTAGTTACCGGGATCCCCCCGTGCAGCCCCGGCCGCCATCACCTCAGACCCGGCGGGAGGCAGAGGCTGCAGGGGGCTGACAGGGGCTCCGGGGGTTCTTACAGCGAAGGCAAAGCCCGTTCCGGACTCTCCCCAGCCGGCGGGGCCTGCATCCTACCCGGCTCCCTCCCGGCTCCAGCCCCGTACCGCGGCTGGCAGCTCCCTCCCCGCCCTGCCAACACCCGCACCGCGCTCCTAGGGCGGCCCCTCAGCCCCCCGGGCCGGGCCGGGCCCTGTGGGGACACGGCAGCGGGCGAGAAGCCTTCCCCCTCAGCCTTGCAGCCCCGGCCCCGAGGCGGCCGGGCCGGGCCGGGCCGGAGCCTCCCCCTCAGCCCCGCCGCGCCTCACCGGTGAGGCCGCCCCCTTTGCCGTGTCCCCGCCGGCGCTGGAGCAAGAAGAAAGGGTTAGCCCGCTCCGTCACCCACAGCGCGCCGGCCAGCAGCACCTCCTCGGGCCCCAGCCACATCGTGGCGGGGCCGGCGCGGCGGAGCGGCCCGGCGGGGCTGGGCTGGGCCCGGCCGGAGCGCGGAGGCGGTGCCGGGGAAGCAGCGGGACCGCACCGGCGGGTCACGGGGCAGCGGCGGCAGCCAGGGCGCCCTCTAGCGGCCCGGCCCCCGCACGGCAGCGGGGCGGTGCCAGGCTGAGGCGGTGGCGCGGGAGGCAGGGCCGCGGCTCTCTAGAACTGAGGCCGCGGGTTCGAGCCCCGCTGCGCGGAGTGCTGCCAATGCTTCCCCTTCATCTTCGCGCTCCCCTCCTCTGCCTCTCGGCGTGCGGGGTGCTGAGAAGGTCCCTACTGAAAAGACCTATGTCAAGTCGGCCCAATATGACAAGAGAAATAGAGTATTAAGTCAAGGAGATGAGAATTCTGTCCGTGCGACCTGCAGAACCTACCAAAGCGGCCCCGTGAACTGAGGTGGATTTTTAAAATCCATCCCCTCCGTGCTGTAATCCCCCTCCTAGCAAATGGTTCTATTTGGGTTCTCCTTTTGCAGCTCTAGAGTCCACGTAGAACTCTAGATCAAGGACAGTTTTGCAGCAAACAGGACAGGAGATGTGGTTCTTTCTCACCTCTTGGCAGCAGAGCAGCTTCTCAGGAATTTAGGACCACTCTTCTTGTTTTAATAGACACTAGCAGGTCTCCCTGCAAACTCTGAAAACGTTACAACAGCCCAAAAAATTGACATCTGCCATCTCCTTGCTCATTGCCCAGCTCTCAGGAGGGTGGGAATGCCAAATTTTCTTTAGGCTTAACACTGGGGTGATCTATCTTCTGTGCTAGTGCAGTGCCCTAATTCCAGCTAGAGTCTTTGTACACTACCGCAATATAAATATTTATATTATTAGCTGGTTGAGCTTTCATCCTGACGGTGTGGTTGTGTTTGGGAGCAGCATGGTGGTTTCTGAAGGCTGAGTGTGCTGTGGGAAGGGTTCAGGAACTGAAAGATGCTGAAGGATCCCCTTCTGCAATCCCACCACTGTTCCTGCTTGCTGTGTGCCATCCTTCAGGTGGCACAGGCTGTGGGAAAGGGGATTAGTGGGACCTGTATGCTCATCAGCCACTTTGAACCAGGGGGCCCTTAATGGCCTGGGGTTTGCAGGCACTAGAATGCAAAATAAAACCGTATTTACTGCAGAGTGGGAAAAATCCTCTCTGAAAATTAGCAATGTTGTTTCACAGTGTCCTATAATATATAAATGTATACAGATATATGTATAAGAAATACTGGAGAGATGGCAGTCACTGAGCAATCCTCTCATCCTGTATTTTGACAGGCACCAGGCTGACAAACTCGATATTTTTAAATTGCTTTTTATTGAAATGTAGTACATTAGCAAACCCTAACTAATCGGTATACACTGTTAACATATTGGCATATACCACGTAACTACGATACAGTGTTATACTTACATCAAAAACATGTCAAGAAAATTCTGCTGCTGTCAAGCTGCAGTTTCACAAAGGCTGGAAAGATCCAGTTGTCTGGAGGGCACCGCAACACCTGCATCCCCGTTGCTGCTGGCATTTTTAGGATATGTGGTCACACCAGCGTGGCCCACTTTGCAGCAGGCCAGTTGAAACAGACTTTTCATTTTATACACACACAAATTATTTTGTTGTTGTTGCTTGCTGTGGTTTCCCAAGCCAAAAGGCTGAGGCGTCCCATCTCTGCTGTGATAAAATGATCCCCTTCTGGTGGATTCTGTGCATAGTTAGCCATGGCCTTCAGCAGGTGATCCCAAAGAGGCACAGTCATACAGAGAAGCTTGTAGTATGTAACATCTACTTGCAAAGTGCAGCAGGGCTGACGGGATAAGCAGGAGAGTGACACTATCACCCAGTTTGCTCAGAAATATTGTTCCCCTTTGTAGGACTTCTGTGGCAGATCTTACCAGTGATGGGAGTTAAGTCCAGGGACAGAGGGTTGGGAAAAAATCTACCTGCTGATGTGGCAGTAACCAAGTAGGCTCCTTTTTCATCCAGCACCACTCAAAGCAAACCCAGTCAGGGGATGGGCTGGGACCACAGGGATCTGCAAACAGGAGCGTTCCTCCAGCGGCCCCAAACGCCTGTTTAAACTTTCCTGGCTTGAGAGCAGCAAAGAACATCAACTTTACTTTCATTTTTTCTGTGCTGAAGCCTGGGGAGGCTTGCTGAGCTTTTTTCTGCAGCCCAGGTACATGCAAAGGCTGTGGGCAGATGAAGCCTTTACTGCCCGAGACAGGCAGAGGGTGTTACAGACACAGGCATGGGACACCGAGAGCAAATCCAGCCATCAGGTACCGTTTTCACAGCCCAGCAGAGCGGTTCTGTTTGGTTTTTGTCCCCCCTGAGGGATTCGGGCAGCTAAAGACCAAGCAAAGACAAGCCCCAGTGCATATGATAAGTAGGGGAAAAAAAAAAAAAAAAAAAAAAAAAAAAAGGCAAAGGATGCAAACAGATGAGCTCCAGGCAAAGCTTTAAAATGCTTCTTGTTCACAAGGGGCTCGGCTGTAGTGAGCTGTGGGTGCCCGTGTCTGGCAGGAATGAGGGACCCTTCACATGCACATCCAGCAGATTTTTAGGCTGCAAAAGCCCAGCCTCAGCTGTCAGACACTGGCTCATGTTACACCTCAGGCTTACAATGAAATTGCTTTAAATAGCTTCAGCTTTCAATAAAACCCTTTGTACTTGTTACTTGGCAAGAATATCAATACTTAATTATTATTAACTCTTCAGGGAAGGGGCTAATTTTGGGTAACACCTTACACTACAGGCCCCTCCCACCCAGAGACACTGGACATTATTGCCATAAAAAGAATAAATATTCGGACATTATTGCACAACCTACACATCCATCTCTGCTCACTTGGGCATCTCCACAAAGCTAGCAGGCTGAGGAGCCAAATGATGCTCCATGCAGGGATACACCAGCATCCCCCATCCCATGCAGCCTGCTTTGGCTGAGAACAACCCACCAGGAACCTCCATGATCCCATGTGATGAATTTCGTTCAAGGGGCTGGCTGGCATGGTGCCTGCACAACAGGGACCTTCACCCAGATCTCAAGAGGAGAAGAAGACCAGTGGTAATTGATGGGGAAGAAGGGCAGAATTGATTGGGGAGAATAAAGAGAGTTTGGGAACATTATAGGCGTTAAAAACAGTAGGCTAACAAAAGGATCAAACAACTGACATAGATAACAAGGTGCTGATTAGTACTGTTTTACAAAAGCTCATGAGAGTGGCTTTCATCCACCCACAGCACTTCTCAGGCACCAGATAAACCTGACAGGCCCCTGTGAGGTTGGCGTTTTGGCCAACAGGTTAGGACATCAATTGGGGGTGGCACAGCCAGAGCCCCTCTATTGTCACAGCAGTAGGGCTGGGGTCCTTGTGGGGGGCACCACATTTTCCCATTGATTATTTCCAAGACATTGGAAACAAAGCAGAAATAACCTGCAGGAGTACAGTCCACCTTTCTCCTGCTTTCCCACCCCCCCATCTGGTCAACTGGAGCATCTTACCCTCTCTCAGCCCCTCCTCTGCTCACTGGTATCCACCCAGTGTGCTGGAGCCCAGGCTGCCTTTACAGAAAGGGCACCTGGGGTGCAGCCAGTCTAGCAGGAAAAGGGAAAAGTGAAGATATCTTTAAATATAACAACACATATGCAAGCTGTCATAGCACATCACACACTCTCCTGCACGGCTCGGCTTGGAAAATCAGGTCACAGATGGATGTGTAGCACGAGGTGAGAAAGGAGCCAGAGCTTCATTTGTGAAGTTCAAGGTGTTTCCATGGCTCCTCTGCTTGCCCTGCCATGCCTCAGCTTGTGCACTGCTGTGCTCCTGTCTTTGTCGTAAAAACTAGACTATTAGCTAAGCAAAAAAAAAAATATGTATTTTTAACAATCAAGTCATTCCCTGGTAATCAGGCTACAGAGCTGCCTGAACTTCAGCTCAGCCCTAGTGCCTTCATCCTTCAGCTCATGAGCTCTGCCTGTGCCATCATCTCAGACCTAAATTGGGCTAATTGAGCCCTGGAACCTCAGCACACCCCTTGCCTCTGCTTTTCAGTAGCTGGTAAAGCTCCCAAGTCTCCCAAGCCGTTGCACTCTTTTATATGAGAGTGTTAAATGAAAACAGAAGATGAGTAGAAGTCTCATAATATAGTCCTAAACACATTTATTAAACTATTTTTGCTCTTTCTTTGGCTTATGTAGGCTATCTGGCTATTCCTATAGCATCCTCAGGTGCCAAGGCAAGCACCCTAAAAGCAAGGGGACAGTGCAAGCAGATACCAACACATGAGCTCACTGGAGGGAGTAATCATCTTGCTAAGTAAATTTTAACATGCTTCAAATTTAATACTTAATGTTAGTATTATAGATAAAAAGCACACTTACAATCTTTTTTTTTTTTTTTTTACTGGCAATTATCCTCTAAGACCACAAGCAAACCTTGATTTTACAAATGTCTTATGGGAACATGCAAAACTTTCCTAGAAGATGAGGCCAGGAAAGAGGTGAGATGCTAGAGTTTAAATAGTTTAGGGAAATAGTTGGAGATAAAGGCTTTTTTATATATATGCAGAAGTCATAAATTAATGTGTTTTTTTTTAAAGCACATTTTTTTTAACCTTAAAAATTATTTTCCAAGTTACTGGCACTTACAGTTCTTGGTAGATTTCAATATATTTTACTTCTATGAAATGACTCAACCATACACAGCACCACTGCAGGAGAACAAGACAACTATGCTCATCAAGCTTTTTTTTTTTTTTTTTAATATGAATTAAAATTAAAAGGAAAACCTCAAACTTACCAGCGCAGCCCAGAAAATTCTCTCATGTTGCTGTGATGCCTCCTCCCCCTCCTAAGTATGACTAAGAACACCTGCTACAGCACGCCCCACCATGTAGAGATCATACTTTTAATTTTTCCAGTGTTGCAAGATTTTCCAATTCCAGGATGTCAATTATAATTGTCAGCCCCTTTATCCAAGATGCTACAACACAAACCCATTTTTGCATCACTATGATCCCCTCAGAGGCAAGCCTTCCCTCCCCACGCTTAAAACCAAGATGTTTGGTTAGAAATAAGGAGATATAACAAAATACAATTATTTATTTATTATTCTGTCTTTGGGGGCTTTGTATTTTCCAAAATTTCTTTTTGTGTCCATGCCTTTTCTAGCTTTTCTCTATGTTCTGGCACACAGCTGGTGCAAAGAGTCCCAGGTGGAGCTGAGAAGCCCCCGGTTTTAGTTTTGTGCCGAAACCGTGACCGGCTGACATTCCCAGTGACCTGAGGGAAAATCCCTGTGCCAGGCTGAGTGTCTCTTCTTGGAGCCACCCAGCCATTTTTCTAGTTAACCACGAACTCACAGGCGTTCACCAGTGACCTGCCAACCCACCCCGGGTACAAACAAGCCCCATGGCACCCCTGAGAAGCGGCGATTCTTCTCCGGGGTGTTTGTTTTCCGAAGCTCCCCCCTCTCACGTGCCTGCTCTGATCTCACAGCTGGAGTTACAAAACCCAGGGTTGCTCAACCAGCCCTTCTGCCATCCCCCAGCCCTGTATGGGCCTGTGCACAGCTCAGGGTTTGGGAGCTCTGCCCGGGCTCGCTGCTCCTGTCTGGAGCTGTTCCCTTTGCACATGCAAGGAGAGGAAGGATGCTGACCACAATCTGCCACCCAAGACACCCACCGGTGTTTTCTGCGAGCTTTGCTTCTGCTTTGAAGGAGAAAGTGGGTGTGCAAATTGTGCTCTTGAAAAAGTTTGGGGTTCAAGAGTATTTCTAGAGCGAGCTGAATGACAATAAAAGTGCATTTGGTAAATATAAATGTGGGTATGACGAGAAAAAACTCCCTACACCTAACATCACCCACTCTTGAATTACCAGATTAAATAAAGCTGACGCACAGCAGCAAAAGTCAAAGCACGCTCGGCAAAGAGGAGCATTTCCTCACCCCATAGATCTGGTTTTTCTTTTTCTCCAGAACATCTGTGTTAAAGACACAGCTGAACCACATGTCAGGTAAGGATGTATGTCAAGCAGACTGGTATACAATTAAAAAACATAATAAAGGAGGAAAAACGCCCCTGCTTGTAGCAAAAAGCACATGAAACTAAAGCATGGCAGGGTATGTCTTACCTTTCATTTTGGCTTAACTGATTTCTCAAGATTGCTACACAGAGAGTGAAGCTGTTTCATGTTACAAGGACACAAAAGTGTTTCTACACCTACAGTAACTTAAGACTGCAATGGAGAAAAAATCCGAACATTCATTGAACAGGTATGCATTGTCTGGTAGGAAAAGGTGGAGCAGAAGTGCTTGTTCCTCCAGGTCTGCTCATTTGAGGAATGCTGCGGATGACTTAACTCCAGAGGTTCCTCTCTCACTCCCCGTTTCAGCATTACTCCTTCAGAAGCCTGCAAGCAATATTTATTTCCCCACCGCTTTTGTTGCACGCCGGTAAAATTGATTTTTCCTGCAGAGCATCAAAGTGGTTACTGCTTTCCTTTCTTCTGCTGCTTTCTGCGTCCCCATTATTGATGTCAGTGGGAAAGGGCACGGCTTAAAGAACATGTTTGTTATTTAACTGTTGCAGATCTCAACAGGAGAACAGGATAAGAAGCTTACATCCTTTCTTCTCTGTGTAATGCCAACATGCTGGCTCTTAAAAAACTTCAGTGAAAAAAATCAGCGGATTTGATAACCTTTCCACCCCCCAAAAAAAGTTAAGTGAGAAAGAAAGCTAATTAGATTCCTGCATATTTCAATAAGTCTAATGGTTTTCAGGTAGATCAAGTGCTGGTTCTGTGAGTGTCCTCTCTATAGAAAGAGATTCACTTGACTTGAACACACAGAAGGACCAAAAGTATATTTTCTGTAGGCCATTTCTCCCCTGCTTCAATCAAATTGGAGGAAGAAAATAAGCATCAAGTTCCTTGAAATCTTTCTGCAAATGAAGGTCCTCTCTGCAGCTCTAGCATCAGACTGGCTTGCTATTGTCCAGGGTTTTGTGGGTTGTAGGAAACTCAATGCACTTGCTAGTCCCTTTCAGAAGGGGCTGTTTCACAGTAAGGTTATGGATTGACCAAGATATACGAGTGCTTTTACCAGTCACTGACCATCTCCTCTACAACCAGTTCCCTTTCTGACATCACCCAACCATCTGGACAATTAAAGAAACGGAAGCAGCAGACGCCTGCGTCCGAGAGGCATTTGCAGTACAACACAAACTCTTAGGGCCACCATAAAACCTCTTCTGCATCGCTGTGGCTGGGCCGACACAGCTCCCCATGCTGCCACTCAGCAATTTCCATCAGACAATCTCGCTTGCGCGTAACTCTTTGTCAGCTCAAAGATGCCACCCTCAGAAACCACCACGTCTGGTCTTCATCTTTGCAATCGAGAAGGTGGGTTTGTGTTCTGGAAAAAGCAGCTCTTCTTCAGACAAAGGAGATCCATGGAAAGAGTACACAACAATAGGAATGAGAAATGAAAAAACGGGAGAAGGGCCAGGAAGGAGCATGGATTCCTTTCAGGTTTTGTTCTCATCATACATGTCCAGGGCAGGCTCGATGGTTGAGAACTCGCTCTCGTAGACCAGGCTTCGAGGGGACAGAGAGTTACGATGAAAGAAGTGACTGCCTATAAGAAGTAGAACAAAACCTTGTTAGGAATACACGTGAGCAACATAAGAACTGTGTAAAGCATCCTCAGACACAGTTGCCAACTGCAAACACAGTTTGTGGAAAAAATAGGCACCCTTTAACACAGACCAGTAGCAGCCATGTGAAATAGTTCACCTCCATTCGTGTGCTCCCCTGCCAGCTCAAAGCAACCCTTTCCACACGCATGAGCAATCCCACCTCAAATGGTTCTTTCAGATAAAACGGGTCAAGTCTGAGCAAGGCTGGGGCAGGCTGGAGTTTCACACTTGGTGTTTGCTCTTGATTTACAACCTTGTAGAGCAGGCACATGCTTCCTTGAGAAACCCAGGAGCTGTTGGCACCCAGCTCCCTATGCTGAGCTCCAGCACAAAGGACTCCAGCATGGGTGTGAAAGGAATGAGCTCCTGGAGCTCAAGGTCACCAAAGATCATTTGACAGATGCTGCTGGAAGCCTGACTTCTTCCAGAGCTCAACAACCTCCATCCACCCACACTCACTTTCTAGAAACAGGCAACTACATATTTCCTTACATAGAACCAAAGGAGACCCAAACCTCTTCTCCAGTGCTGGTGACACCTGAAACAAGCACCAAATGGCTTAACATAGGGGATGGAAGTTCCTTTTTTCCCTTGGTGGTCTGGTGTTCCTGGGGCTCTCCAAACCCACAGGTGTGTTTTGCAAGGAGCCCAGCCCTACTACTGTACAAAAGGTTCTCTCTGAAAGCATCTATCAGATCAGGCCCTTGGCCAAAACGTTTCATTACTTGGTTTCTTGATCCCAGGGGGGAGTAGCTGGGAGCTAGGCTGCTTAGATTACAATATGCCAGGCAGCCACATGAGCCAAATTGGAGGCACCTGAAAAGCTTCCCAGTTCATCAAGAAGGCACTCAGCAAACCAAGGTGCCTCCAGTTTCAGGCATCAGTGGAGCAAGATACTAAGGGGATTGCAGTTTTAGCCCCGGCAGAATTTAGATGATTAAATCCTTTCTTTACCAGATTTTGAGTCTAGTCTATGCCATTCTGAAATAAAGAGCTTACAAAAGATATGAGGGCAGAATTCAACCACTACTGTGCAAAATGCTTTTTCTCCTTCCCCACTCACCTAAAACACAAATTCAGACAAAAAAAAAACAACCCACAAAAACCCAAACCAACACAGAAGTCCTTAAAAAGCTGGACTTATAATCAAATGCATAGAATTGTTGAAAGAGCAAAAGCAAAGATGACTTCTGCACTTATCAAAGCAGCACTGGCTGGAAGAGCCAGGGACACTAGATGGGCATGCAAACTCATTTTGCAGGCTGCAATACTAATTTACAGCAAACTATGGCCTGAGCTACACAGCAATTGTGTGCCCAGGCCAAATCATTGCTCAGAACAGCAACAAACTGAAGCTGGGAAACATATCTGCTGCCAGTTTCCTACTCCCCTTCCAAACCTTTCTTTTATCATCAAAAGCCAGCACACATTCTCACTCCACCATTTGCTCTGTGAAGAGCAAATTAATTGCTTTTTGATCTTTCAGTTAACTGAAACAAGAAGAATTAGTAGTTATGTTGCAAGGAGTGACTTGCTCATTCTGCCAGGAACCCATCTATTTGCAAGGAGAGAACTGTATTAGATTATGCATCGCAGAAGCAGGCAGTAGGGAATGATGAATACCAACTTTCTAGATCTGAACCCTCTCACAAACATACAGGTTTCTAAAACTGGGCAGTGATTCAAAGAATCAAACACACAAAAAAGTTGAGCTTTTAAGGGAACATAAACTTGGAACTATGACTTGCAGAAGATTCATCAAGATTCATCTTCAAATGTGTTATGGGTCAGGACAACTTAATTTTTGATGACTGAGTCTTCTGCTTGCAGCTGAAATAAGCCATGGATATTGGATGTTTCATCTTCACAGCTGAAATGTTACAGACTGGATAGTTAATGCTGTAACAAAACAAAGGGGATTCTACAAGCTTGGTGTTGCTTTTGTTTTTATTGCACAAATATCAAACAAGGGATTAGGAAGGAGACAGCCCAGGCCATCATTTCCTCTATGTGTGCCCAGGCTTCCACTCCAGCAGACTTGAGGGAGATTTAATCAACAGGCAGACAGGTCATCTAACAAAAGTTTATATTAATATGCAAAAGGGCACTGTATATCCAACACCTCTCAAATTCTTTACTGTGATGTTTTCTTGCTTCTTAGCAAAAAAAAAAAAAAAACCAAAAAAAACCATGAAAAAGAAAAACAGAAAGACCCACCCACTTCCAGGGCGGCTGCATACACCCATACAGACACAAATCTCCTGGCTTTTGGGACACATCATTCATTCTTTTCCTAAATGCCTCTGTCCCCTACAATTCACTGCAGCTCACTCAGCGCAGAAAATCCAGCACCTGTGCAGAGCTTTTCAGCACTCAGTCTTCAGGTGCTCTAATAATAATCTTGGTTCATTGCTCACAACTTATTGCTTAAAGAAAGAATCAGTAGGGCACAGTGACCCTGTTCTGCTCATCCTAATGCAGAAAATTGCTAGTGCTTGTTTCAAAATGTGGCATCAGTCCAGTTGATAAATTTACTGAATAAATGTATTTTAAGGACAAGTAGAATCATCCACAGTTCTACATTCAGCTTATGAATCTGTTCTTCCTATTTGGCACTTACCAAGAAAGATAAAGACTTATCCCCTAGGTATGGAAAACAAATGGGAAGTCTGCATTCAGTTCTAATACATGAAAACAAATCCTTCAGTGCTCTCTGCCAGTATTCTTCACTATATACTTACGAAGAACTTTTCAGATAACTTGTAGTGAATCTAAAACCACACATAATAGCCTGGAACTGTTATTTATACCCACCATTTACATCTACTGCTGCTACAGAAGTGAGCGAAACATCAAGACCAAAAATTCAAGAGCTATGACATTGCTGTAGCATTGCTGGTGCATCAGCAGCAAGAATCACCTGGTGTTCCTTTTCCATCTGCAATATATTAATGTCCTCAGTCATTAATCAGGGCCATCTTTTGCCACAAGCTGCAGTCCCTGCTCAGCTCCTTAATGTGGAAATCCGATCAGAGCACTCTATCTCAGACCATCTGTTTTAAACACCCTCTTGGTTAAGGAACAAGAGGGCAGGATTATTTTGTGAAGTGTCCTTTCCTGGATGCCAGCTGTTCAGCAAGGCACTGCTGCTCCCTCTTGACCTATACCCTATTACACCCTTCTGTCAGCCCAGCCCTGACATCCTTGCAACATCTGGAAGCTGGGACTAGCTCTTCCCCTCTCCTCTCACTCTTGTGATTATGCCTATAAGGGTAACATCACTCATCTCATATGTCTGGACAGCTAAAAGCATGGCAGGCAATAAAAGATTTCAGAATTTCCTTCTTGCATCCATCCAGAGTGAAAAACCCCTACTTTCTGGGATGATGTTGAGTCTACCATTAACAGGATAAACTCATATTGCAGATCACCTCTACTTTCACTAATGCTTTGATGAGACAACTGCTAGAGGCTCAGAAAGATTGAAAAAGATGGCCCTTGATTATATAAATCCTCTACAAGGGGAAATGCACCGTCATATGAAGGGAAGAAGCCCTGACAACCATTTTGTTCCTAGCATCACTCAGCTTCTTTTGCTGCTGTTTTAGAAAAGAAACACAAAGTGAAACTGTTTGTGGTGCCTTGTGCATCTAGGACACCACCCTGCCCAGGCTGTCCTTGCACATCCTTCCCGACAACATTAAAAAGCAATTATGGATTGTTTCAGGAGACAAACACAAACTTACCATCAATTTTGCTGTGGCTGTGGAGAGATGGGGGGGGGGAATAAAGAAAAACAAAACTAACAAACCTTTTTGTTTCATAGGCTGTACCCTAAATCATACTCTAACCACATTTCTCCATGTTTGGCAGCAAGGCTCAGTCAACAATCACTACATTTTACAAGGAGACAGTCCTCAGACACAGTATGTTTGAGGGTTTTTTTCCTTTTTCATGAGTAAGTCCAATGGGGTTTTCCAGTCTTTCAAAAGGCAGTTACTGCTTGATTGTTTTCATGTTTCTTTCAAAATTTCACAAGGACACACTGAAAAATAATTCTATTAAATATACTGAAGATACCATACACTTTCTTATTATAAAAGCTGCCTTCTCAGCTGATGCCTGCTGGACAGATAAGAATTAAGAAACCACTTTAATGTAGGCTCTGGCTGTGTTCCTAAACTCTAAAAGTGCCTATACATAAAAATAAAATTAAATTAAATCCTCTATTTCCTCATACATAAAAAAATTAAGTCTCACCATAAAATTGGTTCTCTATTTATTTAATTAAATTAGAAAGCATTAAGTTTCAAATGTCTACATCTTGATACGAGAACAACATAAACAACTAGATGCAGAATAGGTTTTAACTTCTATCAATTATATTTTCCTTACTGATTTGTTACCTGCATTTACCCATCCCATTAATTCAAGCATTAGCATTTGGCTACAAATCAGATCTGCATGTCTTAACTCACTGTTGTGAAATTACTTGTACACAGCTGGCATAAGTGAACTTGTGTGAGACAGCCTAAGTGAGGACAGCAATGAGAGATGTTTTTCCTCTGCCCCTTCACCAGTAAAAAAAGTAATGGCAAGAAGAAACATGTTTGCATAGTTTCTACATCACAGTCAAGACCATTATCAATCTTTCATGATCTGAATTTGAACAAAATCTAACCCCTGTCACTACTACGCAAGGAAGTTTCACAGATGACAGTGGGGGAAACACTCCCTTTTCACTTGGTGTTAGGAAAGAAGTGGTTCAGAGTAGCTTCACTTTTATCAGAGAGAAGGGTGGGGTAAAAGCAAAAGTCAGAAAAGGTTTATGATTTGTATATTGAGAAAATAGTGTTGCAAACCTTCAGCAATGCCTGATCTGAAGACAAAAGCTTTGCATTCCTAGAGTGACACAGGAGTGTTATATGAGGAGAAATGGACAAGATAGAAATATTTCAAATTAATTCTCAGTGGGAGTCAAGGTAAACCTCTTAGATACTCAAATGCTTGCACCAGCTTTTTTCCTAACAAGCTGGTATGGAGTGACTGCTAGTAATGCTCCTGTTAGTCATTCCAGTGCTGGGTGGCATCATAAGAACAGCACTGTGTGATATTTCCACTTGTTAGTCTGCATGTCCCAGAATGAAAGGAGAAGCATACAGATCTGCAAAGATTCAATTATTCAAAGAAATGAAAGCCCCTTCTAAAATTTACAAAAGGCTGTCAAGACTAAAGTACGAACACAGAAAGTCCAAGAAAAATAAAATTCTCACAGAGTAAGGTTTCATAATTAAAGTTTTTTTATTTCTTCACTTTTTCCTTAATACAAAGCTTTGGCATCAGCAAATTTTATGAAAAAATAGAATGTACTAAATAACTGCTTGTGCTGCATGATCGATAAATGATGCATAAAAATAGGTGTCTCTCTCCAAGGCAATCGGCCGGAAAGCGTTTCTTCAATACCATTCTGCTCTGTGGGGCAGAAAAAAAAAAAGGAAAAAATATTTATATTAAAGTTAATACTGTGAATACTAAAAAAAAAAACAATATCCTGTAAGTTAGTGAAAAATTATTAATTATTCAAGACCAGAGCATTAAAAGAGGTCTCTACTCCCTCATATCATTCTTCTAGGACTAGTAAAACATACAGGATAGCCAGAGGTTTGAGCACTTCCAAACTTCTGAGGAAACTCCATCTGCTACTGAAAACTTTCTCTCAGTGGTGCTTTTTGGACTTGAAAACACAGTTATGCAGCAATTTCTGACCATTCCCTAAGAAGGAAAGCAAAATGTGCTTCCTTTATTCCTTTTAAATTATTATCTAGTGCATTTAACAGTACTAGTGCATTAATATTACAAGATCAAGAAATAGTATCTATTGTTTTTTCTTTACTTAGCCAATGTTTACTTTATCAGGATCTATTTAAAAATGTATATGTGTGTATATACACATACACACAAATATATACATACACAGTTACTCCAGAACACACAATTCCAGAACTATTTCTCTAAATACACATGTTTAAGCTGTATGAAGGACACAGGAGAAAAAGGACCAGGACATGTTCTTATGCAAGTTTTAATGCAGAACATTTGGCACCTTTTACTCGCATCAGCATATTAACTGGCCTCATGCTTGCTACTGTGTTTTCTAATAAGAAAAAAATCCCAGCTTTCCCTTGAAACACTACCATAACAAAATGTAGGCTGTGCCAGTACTGCTGTTCACATGAAGAGCAGCATAAAAAACAGGTATGCTGTTGTGACATTTGATGGAAATCTCAGTGAGAGGGTGCTGCTGTGTATTTGGCATGATATTCAGCACAGGAAATGCTTTGTCTGGCACAGGGGAACATGAGGTATCAACAAAGCAGTAAATCTAAGCAGTGGTGTCATGAATACATCTTTCAAACTGTCTAAAATTAGCAGGTGAAGCCAGCAGCACTGGTGGAGGCTGCTTAGATCCCAAAGGATTCAGTCAAAAAGCTCTAGGGGCTAAAGGCTACAGCTAGGTACCCGTTACCTAAATAAGTGATTTTTGACAGCTCTGGTTTCTGAGGTTGCTATTTTTTTTAAGTCTGCCTCTTGTATACACTTGTACATGCTTGCATTTTCATTCCCACCACTGAGGAAAGGAGCTCCCCCCACATCATCGCACCCTTCCTTTGTACTGCAGGAACATCACTATGAAAACACTTTGCTGGAGGCCTCAGCTCTCTGCCAATGTGAAGCAGTGTGCCCTTTCAGTAAAAATAGATCTGTCTGAGCAAAAGACAACAAAAAGAAGAGCTGCAAGGCAAGGCAGAAATGCAACTGCTATCAGTGCTCACATCTGGATGATACTGCAATATCCTTTGTCTTCTTCCTAATGATGTGGAAAGGCCCAGAAATGCAGACATTCCCATTTCACAACTCATCTTGCTCCATGCTTTCCCAAGCTATTTTTTTGTACAGATTAACTATGTTCAGCTACAGCTATGTTGCCAAGTTGCTGTTAATAGTGGCAATTTCAAGATTTTAACAAAAGGAAAAAAAATTAAAATCAGGAGACTTGATATGGCTATCTGAAGTTCTAAAACTTTTCTTCATTAAGCCCTTTTGCAATTAGCATCTGGAAAGAGGATGATAGGAAGATTTGCAAATTAGAGGCAATTGAGGGTCTGCAATGACCAAAACCTCTAAGAACTTACTATAGCATTCCTGAAGATGATTAGATTGAGACAGTCTTAAATTTTACACTAGAGATAGACATGTTTCCATCTTATCAAGAAGGACATCTTATACTTTTCAGACAGCAATTAAAGCAAAAAAGATGTTGACACTTTCCATCCCCCATATAAATAAATTATAAAATACATATAATGAGCCCAGATGTTCTGTACACCTAAATAAAAATAGCCAGATGTATATCAATTTATCTGCAGAAGAGATTTATACTTGCACACACAGAGAACTAAAAAAAAAGATTGAAAGTCATGTGCTTGACTGATTTCTTGTCTAAAGGGGGCATTGAGGGTGTCTGCAAAAATTAAGAAAATTAAGAAAGCATGGATGTCTAAGAGGAGTCTGCATGCAATTCTTAAGCATACTAAAATGAGAGGTCAGAAGACTGCTCTGCTCTCACCACTTCATTAATTGCTTTCACCTCTTCCTCTTCTAAGAGCAGAATTCCTTTTCTATTTAAATTCCTTTTTCTTAGCTGAAAGTATGCCAACCAGGAATAAAGATATATATTTTTAATATATTAAATTTGGTATCAAACTGAGGTGAAAACTGCCAAAGGTAGCCAATGGTAGTAATTTTGGCTCTGTCAGGTGAATTTTGAACATGGGTATTTAATGGCAGCAATCTACTGTTCTACACTGGATATAAATATCCTCTTTTCTTTATGTCTCCACATACCAAGATTTCCTTGGACAATCCAGATAAATATAAATTAAGAGGGGCTTCAGATATTAGACTGGGACCTAATGCTAACTGAGACTTAACATCTGAGAAAATCAGAAAAGGCATTTGATTCTTTGGAAACTACATTGTTGCTTCTCTGTTCTCTTGGTATTTCTTCCCAGTGCTGTCCATGACACATAACCACGAGAAATATATAGAAACATCTGAATATTTACTTACTCATTAGCATTCAAGCTAGCTGTGGCTTTGATGATCATGTAGCAGAGTGTAAGGGCACTGAGGAGGCCAAAACTGGCAATAATAAACCATTCTTCTGTTGACAAAGGAAAGGGAGGAAATCACTCGTGGGAGAAGGCTTATGTCAAAGCGATGCCAATATTTCCCTCAAACACCACTGGAGGAAGGCAAGAGGCTTCTAAGCCATGAGTGGCACCAGGAGGTGAAGCAGAAGGAGGTTAGCCACAGAGTTACTGACTGGAGAAGGCTAGCAAAGAAGAAGTGGAGAGAGGTGTGGAAAAAAAACATGGCACAACAATATTTCCTGGCTGAGCCTAAGGGTTAGTGATAAAGAAAGATTACTTAATGTAAAGTGAAATGCAGGAACAAAGGAAAATGTAATGAAAACTGTCACCCCCCAGGTCAGAAAGAAGATTGTTAGGGTTGGTTTAAATTTGCTGAGGTGCAGCTCTTCACATAAGCCCAGCCAGTATGGTTGGGCACTTGAGTCTTTGCCCCCCACCCAAATAAAGCTATAGTGTTACTTTTAAAAAAAACAACTCAACTAAAAACACAAACAGAAAATAGGATAGCTTGTTTGAAGGTAAAACATACCTAGTTTTCATTTTAACAGACAGGAATACAACAGAAAAATAATTTCAACATTAGTACATACATATAGACACACTGAAAAAACAAAAAAGCAGTACAAAGAAGGCTTTTAAAGAATGTTCACTATTCAAAATTCTCCCTCCTCAAGATCAATTTGTCACAAGCACTTTTGTAGAATATGGCTTTTGGTTTAACCCTCATGCATCAAGGAATGCATGTGTCATCCATAAAATCCAAACATTTGAACAGTCTTTTCTAAAGCTTTATTTTATAAACATTGTCAGAATGAGCTGTTGCTGATTATTTCTTGTTTTAGCCTGGCATCCCATCTGTGCAAGAGCAGTTGTACAGTTGGGAATAGACAGTAAAAAAACCTCCTGTAAAACCAAGTAGTGAAAAGTTTCTGCAAAATCAGAGTTTTCCCACCCATGACAAGGAAAGCAACACACCAACAGATCTGCTCTCTCTCCAACAGAGTACAAGATAAGTCACATACTGAAGACTGCATGGGAAAGTGACTTACTGGCTTTGCAAAGAATTTTGTATGTAGATTTTTCTTCTAGGAAAAAGGAAATTTCTGGACACAGACCGTGTTTCGTAAGATGAGACTTTTTTTAATGAGACATTTACTTTGCTCCAGCATCTACAGAAACACACTAATGGACTATTTCAGTTACACTGCCTGTTATGTTAGTGGCCAACAAGTGTCACTAAGTTAAAAATCTAGATCATAGATGCATGCAAGCAAAATACAAGGAGAAAAATCAGACTGCTGTACTGCATGGATTCTATTTTTGCAATCATCCAGAAAAACAACCACTTAGGCATCAAAATGGGACTGTTCATACGGAAAAGTGATGCAACTCCACACATATTGTATTCATTATAGTGCTATTATGCATTAAAAACTCCAGGTAAAATCCAGTGAGTGGAAATTTCCCATGCTGTTCTTATGGATAACAGCTTGCAAGCAGTGCAGGAACAGTCTTCTGATGTCATAAAACACTTGGACAATACTCAGTTGCTGGTACATCAAATACTTATTTTTAAACTCACAAATTTTGTAAGAAACACCATCTGCTAAGAGATGTCAGAATTCCAGTAGTAATGTTCTCAGGGGAAAAAAATGCCTACAGAAATAGTAAGCAGCTAAAATATTATTTGTATAAATTCCTGCATGTAAGTATTCTGAAAGGGTAAGCAGTGATTTTGGCAATCCAGTTTCTCCGACTGGTTACCAGATTCAAGAGGGTTATTTTGTTGCCATTTTAGTTTATCCATTGTTCTTTGCAGGCAGGTCTAAATGGATATACCATTAATTATGCAAGTGCTGGCACTGTTATACCTAGAGTTACTGGTCTGAATATGAAGCATGTGCCTCTTACAGACACCGAGGAAACCTTTTGTCCTTGCAGAGAAAGTTTTTTCACCACGGCCCCTAGAGCAAGTGCCACATCCCAGGCAAACCATAGCAGAAGCCAAAGAAAACTTACTTGTCACAGCAATGTTGATCTCTCCTGACCTTGGCGTGAGCTCCCCATCCTGTGGAAGCTGTGACATTCCCGAGGTGCGCAGAGGTTCCAGGCTGAGGGAGCCCTCGGTGGCAAAATCGCCGAGCGCCGCTCGCCTGCTGGCAGGCTGGCCCCTGGTGAGCCTCTCCATGTCAAAAGCTACATTATCTGTACAGGGCACGTTTGGCTGGAAAAAAAAACCCAAGGGATTCCACGTTACAACGGTAGCAAACCTGAATATTGAATAAAACTACACACATGCTATTCAGCCACAAGGCAGAGAAACTCGCAAATGAGCAAATCCCATCCACAGCTGCTCCTTCAGTCCACCTTAAAAAGGTGGAGGAAGAAGCAGAAAAAGGATAGATTCAAAAAGGGAATCAAATCTGCTTGTAAGGTAGCCTGTGCCTGCATATTTTACTACTATGAGCAATGATGACATGCACCAAATTCTACTGTATACTCCTCTAAAAATCTGTGTGATTAGTCGCAAAAATAGGTCATCCACAACATATCTGCAACTATTTCTTTAGAAAGTGTGCAAATTTGCAACTGACAGAGCTTAAAATGGAGTCCTGATGATTCCCACTGGCTACATGCAAAAGCTGCTTTAGATAGTATCTTGATAGGCTCTTGTCTTTTTTCTTTATTTCTTTCTTCTGAAAAGAGCATTGCTCCCACCTTACAAACTTTTCCTCAGATGGGAAAGATGGAAAAATCCTCTTTGAATTTCTCTACTGCTATCCCTTTTTGAACTGCCCAATAAAAGCAGTCCTAGGGGACCCTGTAAGCCAGATCTGCTCGAGGAAAATCTGCTGGCTTCAGCCAGGGCTTTTTATGTGTAAACAAATTTAAGGGTATCTACAGGAGACTACTACAAGAACAAGAGATTTACAGAGTTAATTTAACAAGGAATTATTGAAAGAGGTTGAGAAGACAGACTACAGAGAACCTAGTAGACTTCCAGTAGATAAGAAACTGTTACAAATGCAAATATAACAATATATTTTCAATTACAAATTAAGGAATAGGAAAAACAAACCAGCTTTACCAGCAGCAAAGAAATTGTTTTAAAAAAAACAAATGCTTTCTGAGTAAGGGTACCCAAATATCCTTCTCCCTTCCTCCCCTACAGTTATTTTTCCTGTTCTAGGTCTCAGACACATGAGGAAGAGCTCACAACAGTTTAACTTACCACAATTCCCAGTGCCTTCAAAATGTTCAGTTTACACATTGGACACGTACAGTGCTCACTAAGCCATGGATCCACACAAGCTTTGTGAAAAACATGCCTAGAAGAACAGACAAGGCACATGTATAATTTGCTAACAATTTTATACGATTGGAACTACTTTAACAAACCTTCAGATAACTTCTTTTAAATTCAGCTAGCAGAACTAGTTCTAACATTGCCAGTAATTTGTGCTGATTGTAATATGAAAAAAAAATCAAAACCTCTTGCTAGTTGTTGCCACCATTTACCAATAGCTTACCCTAGGAAGAAACACTTAAAGATTCAATTTTTCCCCCTTTTACTGATTTAACTTCTTACCATAAGAACCCAGATCCTTCATTTCCAGTGATATTGCCTGCAGAGCAACAAGCCAGCAAGAGCAGGCACGCTCAACACGACAGACTGGTGAGAATATAAATGACAAGGGGTGCTTGGCCAGTGAAGAGCTGTGCTCTGAAAGCAGCAGGTGAAGGGGCAGTGGCAGAACAAGGAGTCCTTGCCATCTATTTGAGGCATCAGTCTCTAAGAGGTCATGCATGCCCCCAAGGCAGCAGCATAAAGCTGCTCTGCTCTCCATCCTCTCCTTTCTCGGGTGCTGCTCTGGGCCTCAGTGAGCTTAAAGATGCACAGACTTAGTACAAAATACAGTCAACAGAAGATGGACAGGGAGCAGAACAACTGTGCTTATTTGTATCCCAGATATTGCAGGAATAGAAACTTCCAGAATCTCAGCTGGTCACTTTGCTGAACTGAAAGTTTAAGCAATACAGCAATAATGAAAACCAGGATATATAGATTGCTTACTGACCAAATAATCACAGAAAATACAGCCTCACTCCTATTGCTATCAGATCTTAATGCATTCCCTTTATTACTCACAGAACTATGGGAATCACTGGTTAGAAACCTGAGGTGACAGAACAGGGTTTGAAAACTTCAGAAACATAGAGAGATGCTATTTTTCTATGTTAGGCAAATTACAGCTTTTAATTGTTTATGTTTCCCTTTATGATTCTGAAGTATCTTTTTTAGAGTAGGACAAACTTGAAAATCAAATATTTTGGGAAACAGCAGACATCAAGACTCCACAGAAGTATGAAAACAGCTTTAATATATCGTTATCGGCTAATCAGTGCTGTTGAAGCACTCAGATCAAGTGAAGCAGACAACTGATATGGATGCCAACATGCATCTGCTAAATATTATGAGTTATTTTAGAGAGTCATTAGCAGTTTGATATAGTTCAAATGCATCAAAACAGCTCGACTATACTTGTGACCTCAATTCTTTGCTTGTAGTTCATAAACCTTCGGAGATGTTTATTAATGTGCTTCAAAAAAGTTTAAGTCCCCAAAGGTTATTGATTTAGATCAGCATGGCTTTGCCTACTACTTAGGTAGTTTATCTGCTCCTTAAAAAGCTTGCTGATATCATCGACGCGGCTCAGACTCTGTCTGGATTTCTCTGCTTACAAGAGTTAAAAAGCAGTTATTCAGCAACAAAGATAGTAAAGACATGAATTTTTTTAAATACTCAAGTCTGACAAGGTAAGCCCTTGCATTTTTTTACTATCATAAACCTTCTCCATCTTCATATTTGTGTCTCTTGTTTTCCAAGACCATCAGTCTAAAGAGTTCCTAGTGAAATGCTTTAGGTCACAGCAGCTGACAATATTCCCCCAGGAACCACACACTGGGGACTCAAGTGTGACACTGCTTTTGCTGCTTCTCCAGCCTTGGGGCTGAGCAGAGCAGAGCTGGCAGCCAGGCTGGTGGCATCGAAAGAGTCTCCTGTGTGGGCATAACTCCAAACAGGTGACCCGCAGGTATTTTTCCACTATGTCAGCATACCCAAGCCACTTGCCCTCCAGCTTGCAATAAACATCTTAATACTGACTCTGTTGCACAACACGGCTTCTTTGCAGCATTTCATAGAGAAAAAGTGAGTTGGAGATCTCATTTCATGGTGTAACACCCTCAGATTTACATGTCACACAAGGAGAAAGGCTTGAATGAGTTTACAAGTGCCATTTCCCAAGAGCTCACTACACTTCCTTGCTCTCAGTGCAGTATCCCACCCGAGGGAGCTGATCAATGCATGAAATGGCATCTTTGGCTACTACTAGAGGCAGCTGCTCCCCTTGCCCTGGGGTACAAACCTCCTAGCCAGGGCAAACAGCACACAGGTCCTTCTGGCCCTGCTGTGGGCAGCTGGTTACAACTAGCACAGCCAAGGAAAGATATCTGGCTCAGTGCAGCAGGGAGGAAAGCACCATGTTTCCCTCCCCAGCAGGCAATGCCAGGGCAGGGCAGGGCAGAGCAGCCTCAGTGATTTCCACAAATACCTAGTACTGCTGGGGGAAAAGAGTGGCTGCCCTTGCAAGCAGGTAGCAGAGAAAATAGGGGTGATGCCAAGGCATTGCAGTAAGTGGAAAAGATAGCATTAAGATGATATGACATCAACTTGCTCATAAAATAAGTAAATAAAAATACCTACTTGCAGCAGCACAGAATAAAACTGATGGAAATCTGGCTTAGCTGCTTTTGTCACTTTCCCCCTTCTTGGCCACTACAAGAATTACTAAGAATTTAACTTGAGGCATTAATTTTAACATATTCACTACTTTAATTCTCTTCCTACCTTGTAAATTCCTTCCTTCTCAAGTCATCTTTCTGTCCTTTCTGATGTTGCTCTCTGCTTCCCTTTCAGTAAAAACTTCCCTGTCACTCTGCTCTCCCCTTCCCTTAGCTCTCACTCCTTCACACTATACCCCTCCTGATCACTTTTCACTCTTCCCTCTTTCCTCATCATGTCCTAGATGCAGCAGCATGACAGCAAAGTAAAACTATTTGAATAAAGAAAATCGCCCATGAGGTTTCTCTTTTGCTAGAATCCTTCTAACCTTTGCTTACACTACTTATTTTTAACCTATATAATATTCACAGAAGACAGAGACATTCCTTACTCAGGCATGTAAGCCTCAGACAGACATCTGCCTCTGTAAGAGCTATAGGTACTGAACGTATTTCTCACTCTGAAGCCCCAAATGAATGATAGAAAGTCAACTGCATTGCTTGTCATATTTTGAATTTTATTTAAATTGGCCACAATATCCCACCTGCCTCAATTTTACATCATAAATACGGCATTTTGCTAAAGAATTCTAGGTGTAACTTGCTCAGCTGATGATTTTGCCTGCTGTGTGTCTGCCCAGACCAGGCTCCTCTCTGCTGAGGCACAGAGTGACAGACCATACTTAAATGTAGACAATTGTGGTACTGAAGGGAAATGTTACTTTTAAATTGATGAAAGCAGCAGGGATGTCATATGTCAGTGATTCCTACTGTCTAATGATTATAGCTTCCTCAGCAGGCATAGTAAGAATAACTTCTAGACTTTCATTTGCTTCCTCTTGGTCAAGCCCTTTTCTTCCAATTTATTTTCTCATCTGAATTAAGAGACTCTCTTGCAGCTTTTTGTGGATTTTTGTTTGGTTGGTTTTTTTTTTGTTTTTCTTAAACCTAACTGTGCATGTTGCACTAAAATGAGAGGTTGAAATATCAGGAAACAGAAGGGATTAAACCTTCAAAACAAGATTTTGTGAGAAGCATCCCAGGTGCTGAAGACTAAAGTCTTATTGCACATAAGAAATTTACCAGTTGGCCCTTGTAAACAAATATACAAATGTCCTATGGAAGGCATTCACCTCAATGTTTCTGTCCAGCCAAGATGGTTTTGCACTCAACTCAAAGATGGACTGCAGCAGATGAGAAGTGACAGTTTAAAAAGGGAAGTAGAAAGTGAACATAAAGTTGTCAAAGTCTTTGAATGTAATCTGCATCTTCACTGATATTATTGTGAAAAACAGAACAGAGAAGGACTTACACAAGAGCCTTGATATCTGCTTTACATGGGAGACTGCAGTAGGGGAGGTTGCAATGAGCTAGCATCCAGCTGCACCTTCATCCAGCTCCCTGACACAGCTGGAAACACCCCTGCCTGCAGGACTGCAGCTCACAAAAGGTGTCTGAAGGAAATAGACTTGAAAAATATTTTTTAAATTAAAAATTTAATCATTTATCATCTTGGCTAAATGGTCTAATCACAGCTCCTGATACCAAGAATGTATCTGTTGCTTGGACAGTGGCAGATGTTTGATTAGGGAAGTTCACTTTGTTCTTCATGGAAGATTATGTCCTTTCACATAAAGAATCAGTCTCCACTGGCAAGGACCTCCCTCTGACCTCTGCTCAGTATCGAAGAGAAAGGCAGAGAGGTATGGGACTTGTGAGCCTCCATTTCACATCCTTGAGACTCACAGTACTACTGAGCTACTGCACAAGTGAAGCTTTCTTAGAAGACAATTTTTTAAAGAAGAGTTCATTGGTTAAAAACTGACGCGCAGTTTCCAGGAGTTCCTCTTCTAATTTCCAAATAATCTTCTATATAAACCAAAGACTAGAGCTTAATTCACATCTGCAAGCTTTACTTGAGATTGAAGTATGGGACATAAATCTCTGGAATATTTACCTACCACTTGGGAATATGATTTTATGGGACAGAGGATGTCATCTTTCAGTAAACACAACCAAGTTCTAGAAAAGAAAGGCACGCACATCTGCATGACCAAAAGCTCCCAAATCTTTACAGATCCAAGATTAAGATCTTCTATTCCCTAGTATTTTTTATGGTAGTTTCTAAACAAACACCTGTAGGGTATAGGAACTAAACAACACTGAGAATCTAAACCTGTTCATTGTTTCCCACGGTCCAAGAAGCAAGGAAAGGAGAGAAAAGTAAACTGAATTACACTTCTGGCTTCAGAATTTGAATGCACACTTTTTGATCATTACAATATAAAATAATACAATTTGCCTTTTATGATTATAGAAATTCATTATGCATTAGAAGAAAAACATTCTGGCTATTCAGAGCAGCCTGGGGGAGGATTTAGAGGTCTGATAATGAGCTCTTATGTGCAGCAGCATGACTGAAGCTCGACTCCAACACCACCACTTTGTTGCTTCTAGAGTATCATGCAGAGCACTATTTATATACCAAGCACAGGCCTAATTACTGGACCTTGGCTGTATATATACAACATAACTTACATGTATTTTTTTGCGTCTGCAGATGAAGAGAAAGCTTTGCCTATCAAAATACAAGGGAAAGATGTCCTTGGTAGTATTTAAGGCTACCAAAATGTACCAATTCATCACAACCAGTCAACAGGTAGAAAAGCACTTAAAAGCATCTTCTTAATAAGCAAATATACTGCAGCAATACAAAAATGGAAGTGAAATGGAAACAAACTGGGAACCTGTAAATGTCAAGTGGATGGCCTAAAGGGAGGAGGAAGCTGCTACATTTTAAGCACCAACCCAGAATACCCAGTAAGCTTCAGTACAATACCCAGTATCTTCAGCTACAAGCCCAGCATACACCAGAGAGACCAAAGGCAGATTATAGCACAGCAGCTGACTGATGGCAGAGGACATAAGAAGGCTGCAAAGACTGCTCTTTTTACTCCACTGTTTCAGATACCAACAGCCAGTGTTGCAAAATCTACTGTGCAAAATCCTGCAGCTGTACCTGCCTGGTTCATTATAATGAAGTTTTTTATGACAGCCCACTGCTCAGTCCTGAAATCTGCACTTATGTCTCCCTTACAATCATAAATGCCAAATATGCCAAAACTGCCCATCTTCCAAGATTGTTTAATCTCTACTGTCATAACAGCACCAGCACCCACCTTCACACCTTCTGGTATGAGAGTCTAAAATAAAGTGGCTGCTATTAGGGCTGGAAATATGTAATGAATGTGTCTGCAAATCACAGTTCATATATTAACAAAATGAAGCAAAGGAGGAAAAAAAAAAATTCCAAACAAAGCAATCTCAGTATCTTACTTGCAGGGTAAAATGCGAACAACATCGTTCTGCTTGTAACTCTCAATGCAAACAGCACAATGATCAAAGTCTGGGTCTGTTTCCTAAAATGAAGAGAACAAAAACTCAAGTCAAGTGTTGAGGCTATGACAAAGGTAAAAGTAGTTGTGACTAGTACATGAACTGCATTGTGCCAAGTGGCTGTTGCTAAGAAGATACAAAACCATCACCTGGGTTATTATATTCCAACATGACTTGAGTATCTCACGCATACAAAACTCTGATCTCATTTGGAGCTGGGAAATGACCATTTGAAACATAAGCTAAAGGCATAATATAATTCTAATATTCAGTTGAATCACTGTACAACAGTGGTGAGTCTGCTACAAGCTTTTAATTGAGAATGGAGCTAAAAGTTATATTTTATTCAGTTGCTTGGGTTTGTTGTTTTGGTTTTTTTTCCACAGGATAAGAATCCTGGAATTCCCTTGTATTGTAAGAACTATAAGCAATTTTTACTTATTCCAAAGTAGTCTCACATTTTTGTCTGCTGCTTTCTTGCAGCATTATCACCATTCTTTTCCATATATCAACATGAGGATCACCGAATAATTGCCTTCCCTGTTTTCTCCGTTTATTTTATTTTTTTTTTAAACACAATTTAAAGTTGCTAATGAAAAAGGGCCACCTTCATTCGAATGTAGCTATGGCATTAATAATATATACTTAAAATTTTAGGCCAGTGACAAAAAAGGCTGTGCCTGAACCTGTTGAGGTTCATTTTTCTTTTAGATGCCAGCAATCTGCTAGCAAGACAGAGACAGGAGCCACAGCACATCAGCAGCTGCTCCCTGGGCAGCACCAGTCAGTTCTGTCTGCAAAGTCTCCTGAGGGGCTGCCCTGCTGAAGGGCAGGTTTCCTCCTACCCTCTGTTCACCTGCAGATACATCTCACACTGCCTGTATGCGACCTACACATCACTTGCCAGTTTTGAATTTATGCTGTCAAGACACCAGCATCTTTTCTTTTACTATGGGAAAGTTCCCACTATCTATGTGTCATAGAAATTGGTTTAGTGTTGTCCTCAAATAAAACCACATAAAGAGAAGAAAGCATAAAGATTTTTTTTTTTGTCTTCTTTCTAGAAGTGAATTTTTCCATCACTTCCTTCCAATCTCCCATTGCTGATAGAGCTGATAAGAAAAACAAAAAGGAATCACACTGAAAAGGCCCAAGGAAATAATTTTCTCTTGAAAACCAATATCATAGCCAGAATTCCCTTGCCTTTTGCAAGTTAAAGAGTAAAAATTAAGCAAGATTAAGTGACTAGGTTTTCCTTTGAGAATCAGAGAAAAAGCAGTACTGCTCATAAAAATGGAAAATGTTTAGGGCTTAACACACCAAATCATTTTAGTTTGTCTACTGGCAAGAAACACTTTGGAGCAAATATTTACTATCTTTAACAAAATACCTGTTTATATACCCCCTCAGTTTAGTGGATATTTATACATGATGTAAGAGGTTGCCCTTTATTACCCATTTTCTACATTTATTTTTACTTTACACAACTTACATATGCAATAACTCTAAGCTTGCAGAATTCCACATAACCAGTGCTACCCTGTGTACTCCTACCAGCAAAACAACCAGCCAGCTAGCACACAAAACCATCCTCTGTACAGCTGCCAGATGAATAAGTGCAAGTAGTATTTAGAAGAAAAACTTGTTTGAAATGTACAAACTTACAGCATTCATTAATACTCAAAGTTGCACAAAACACTGTGCCAGGGGACAAAGTAAACTTCCAACAGAGAAGGCAAGGTCATAAATCAGAAGGAGAAAGGGAAAACTGAGATTGACTCCCCAGCAAAAATTAAACATAATGCTCAAGTTTACCAAGTTAAAATCTTATTATTATACCTTATCACCCTTCTTTACTGTCCTGGTTGTCAATTTACCGATGGCTTTCTTGGCAGCATCTCCAAGACGACGCTAATAAAATGACAAAGAAGATAACACAAATTAACCTTCACAATAAAGCTTCATTTCTGTCTTTTATAATGACTTATTTGGGCTCAATATTAACATCACAATATACACTATGGCAGTAGGCCAACACAAGACAAAAAGCATACACAGCAAAGCCCACAGTTAGAGATTTGTCAGGCAGAAAAAAACCCTGATATTTGAGCCCACAAATGCTCTCGATAAGCATGGGCATAAGCCTCATGAATTGTATAAAAGTCCACAAAAGCAACTGAACATTTGGGTAACAGACCTGATCAAACACAGCCAGCAGAATAAAGGCTGAAGCAACACATCCTGATGATTACTGTTATATTCTGTTCATACTGCTTTTTATTCAGTGTGCTGTAACATACCCCCTGCTCTTGTCTTAAGATTGAACACTATTTTTTTTCTCCTCCTGAGCAGGCTGATCTTATTCTGAGATGGAAGAGATCCTCACAGTGTGACCTAGTTTCTTTCTTATTATTACCCAAAACCACCATGATCTCACAAAGAAAAAATAATGGGTTATGAAATATAAATAAACCAATACAGACTTAAATAAAGCTGAAACTAATAGTGGTTTGAGGATGAACCTCTACATGAACGCTGAGGCCAAGCTATTTTTTGTTGTTTATGCTGTTTTTATGACCACTACTGTTGGATGGAAGGAGCCATTTCTGCAGTTCAAGAGCTGATTCCTACTGCAGTGCCCAATTCTCAGCCAACAAAGAATGGCTGCTTGCCAGCTGGTCCATGGGGTCCCAAGGATGGGGCACTGAGTGGGAAAAAGCTCATATCATCTTGTTTCAGGAACCTGAGACAGCAGATTTGGTTTACATTGACTGGAAAATGGCAAGTTCATGTATTTCATCCCTCACCTGTACTAAGTATTCTGCCTTTGAACGAGACATGCTGTTCTTGAAAATGTAAACTGCACCTATCAAAACCTCCTATACAGCCTGAAACAAGTGTGTATTTTGTGCCCACCTTCTACAAATGAAAATCAAATCCTCCATAAGCTGCACCCCCCTGAGTCACACAGTCTCTGCATACAAAATGAAACTGCTTTTACTTGAGAAACACAAAGATGTCAGAAGTCCAACAAAACCAACTGCACCACCTTTATTTTAGAATTACAGAAGCACATTTTTATTTATGGTTTCCACAGAAGAACAACTCCTGTTTTATAATTTTTAGAGCACCCACTACAAAAAAAATAAAATCAGATACTCAGTCCCACTATTGAAATATACCCATGAAGAAAAAGCAGCATCAGAACCAAAGCTGAGTAATGGGAAAATTATATGCTTCTTGCAGTCAGAAATCTCATCCTAACTTCAACACATGAGAAATTGGTCGATTTAAGCAAATCTAAATTACTTGTCCTAGAACAGGGATATTGGCCTGCATACTTAATGACACAGAACACACTGGCACACCCCTGGAATAGACAAATCATTGCATAAACTGAAGTGTTGCTTAAATGTTCAACACTACCAACTAAGTAATTGTGTGCAGTATTTGTATTTAGTTGTCCTACATATGATTGTATATACACTACAGGAAGCATAATATTTCAGCAAAAATCTTCTAAAACATAAACATGTTCTCATGTAAATAAATTTGCTAAACAATAATGTTCATCTCTTCCACTTAAAAAAATCCATCTTTTGCATTTTCTAATTTTGGAAATGCTCAGGATTTGCTATTTTGATAAGTTAGGACATCAGTGTACAGCATATTCTTGCTTTTAAAAGCCAAAACTGCCTTGATGGAAAAGGTCACCACCAAATTCACAAGTTTCATACCTCTGGAGGAAGTGTGCAAGGGTAGTGATGTGCAATAACAGTATCTACTTGAACTATCTACAAAGCACAGTGTGTTTTTGATGTTGGTTTCTTTTTTTTTAAAGAAAAAAGTGTGCCTTGCCATAACTTGAAAAGATCATAGCCTAAAACAAGTTATTTCATCACTAATAGTACAGCCTTCTCTATGTGAAAGCTCTCAAAGCTCTTTAAAAACAAGCTGTAGCTGTCGCCACCTTTGTATTAAAGTTTAATAAGCCCAGCTTTTTAAACCACATAAAATTTTCATCAAGTTTCTCCTGACCTTCGTAAAAATCTAAAGAAAGAAAAAAGGTCATAAGAGCCCTTTCCCCATGGAGCAACTGTTTTGAATCATGGACATTTGAAAGAAGCCTTAGTACCATGTAGGGGATGCAGTAGGCACAATTTAGTCTTCCACAGACATTCATTGAGGAACAGTTATATTTAAACTTTCACCATCCCAAGGGACCACACTAAGTACTGGTTACAGTGTGGTCATTTAAGAATGACATCCTTAGGAAAATTTACCCATGGGACCTGCAGCATCAGACATTATTTATGGAAACTAAAAAGGAAATCCTGTGTCACAACAGAGGCTTTATAAGTTTGCATTTGTTTTAGGTTTGACAAAACACCAAAGCACTGCCTCACCATGAGCTCCAGTGTGTTAGCCCTAACTCAGGGGGAAGATTGGGGACAGTGACTAGAGGGCAGCAGCTTCCTACAAAGGCAAAGAGAGCACAGAAGATTTACTGAGGTTTCCTGACCCTTCTCATCAAAAGCCAAGGGGTCATTAAGGCAGTGGGTCATTAAGTCCACACTAGTAAAACATTTAGTTCTAAGGTTTATTCCATATTTGAGGTGATGACTTAATTTAGTCAGGATCTCCAAGTATTGCTATACTTAGTTCAGTTCTTAAATTAAGAGATGAAAAAGAATATTAAAAAGACACATTTGACAAATTTTTAACTAAAATATATGCCTGAAAATTCAGGCAGTCTAGGCCAAGTGTGGTTTTGAACACAGTTGAAAGCTAACACAGATCCCTAAGCAACTCTATCCCTTTTTTCTTACCCTAACATTCATGACAGGTTAGTTTTGAAATAATTTCAGAACTACCTTAACTATCATCATTAGGAACATGAACAGAATTAAAAATTTAGCTCTGTGGTCCTCTACACTGCACAAGTTCATTCACAATTTAAACTTGCCTCCCCCTCCCCAATCTATATACAGTATTTATTATTCATCCAACACAGAATATCTTCCACTTGCATTTATACTCATCATAACTCAAATATTTTGCTTCAATTCTATTCTTTCCTGTCATAAGAACTTGCACTGGTGCTGCTCAGGATGGAAACACTTTGTATATACAGATCCTTACAGATCAACAAGATCTGCTGTGGAACAAGAAGGTTCTGAATACTAGTTTGATGGATATTCCTTGGAATATCATTTGTTCTGTACTGACTCCTATATATAGAAATACCACGTTCAGAATTTAAGATTAAAAAAAAAAATAAAAAAAAATAGAGTCCCCTTACCTGATTTCTGTCACGTGCACTAGTGTACCTAATCTTCTGGATGAAGTAAAATATTAACCATGCTGAAGAAATTATCATCAAAACAATGAATGATATTGACACAAAAACTAGGGACCCCCGACTGAAGTTTTTTGGAGGAACACGGGACCCCACTGCTATTGCCATCAGGACAGAGATATTCTTTTCCAAGTAATTCAGGATCTCCTTAACCTTTGATTCCGTAATCATGACAGCAACAATGTCTCCAGTCCCTATATAAAAAAGAAAAAAAAAAGAAAAAAAAAGGGAAAACCATTTAATTTGCATTTAAAATTAGCATGGCATGCTGCTCAGTAGATTTGTCAAATGTACAGTCATTTGAGAATTTAAGAAATTGTAATCTAAACCATCTATAGCACATAGAGCATGCTACTGGGCACTCAACTTATGGCTTGTCCTTCAGACTCAGATTTTTAAATTAAGGCATTAACAGGCAAACTTCAGCTCTGCACACATAGTAACAGATCTCTAGCAGTGGTTACACAGTACTTCCCACATTATAATTACTGTCTGCAGCCAGAACTAGCTTTCAAAAGTAGATTTGTTCCAGATTTGAAGCTGTGAATACCTAAACAGGCAACTCACAGAAAAACATTTAGAAGAGGAGTTCAATGATACTGCTAAATAGTCTTATGTTACAAATAAGTGCTGGGTACAAATTGCTCTGCAGAGTTACACAAGTTCCCCTGCATGGTTAGATGGCTTTCGTGTGCTATCATGGTAGTGAAGGACCTGAAGGACCTGTAAATTACAATTTCAGCACAGAAGCAACAAAGCCAAGCTTCAACCTACATCAATTCAGACAGAAGTGAAAGCAAAGCATGTAAATCTGCAGTAGAAGAGAAATGAAAAAACTTGCCAGAAGCCTGAATTCTGCTTTTATCACCCATACAGAGAGACGTTTGATAACATCACAAACCGGTTGTGGGATTCATCAGCTCCATTTTCAATGTGTAGCCTGCCTGGTTTTCATAATGTCTTGCCTCTAGATTACCTTTTGTCCCAAAGAGAAAGGGTTTGGTACAAGGATAGTAAGGGAATCAAACAGTAACACATGATGACCAAAATAATCTGCAGAGTAGAGAGAGTGCCTGTGTTTTAACAGCAGATGCCCCATTAAAAAAAAAAAACAAACAAACAACCCAAAACAGAGGCTTGAGCTCAGGGCAATTCTGATCTAAATTCATAGAAAGCAAAGTTTATAGGAAAACCAAAGCCAGAAAGAAAAAACACTTCATGAATATCTTCCTTACTAATCCAAATCCATTTGCTTCCTCTCAAACCCTTTTCAAAATGCTTGCAAAGTCAGCTCATCTGTTTGCTCCATCTGCTTGTCCAAGCCACATTCCCTCAGAGAGGAACTGTATAATGCAAACTTCAGCATCAAGCCTCTGGATTTAGAGTGAATTTAAGTTACAGAGAACCCAATGTAACAGTAAAGAGAGAATATGAGGTTCTACTTTAACAAAAGGAATTTGTTCAAAGTCTTTTAATCAAAATATGTTTTTTAATAAATTATTTTATCCACAAAATGATGTAGAAGGCATAGAAGAGCAGCATCTTTGAAACCCAGGGCACAGTAAGTCAGGGTGACAGATATAATTTTCCAAAATGGGAGCTTTAATAGAGTTGTGCAACATTCTTAAATGTTCTCTCCTTACTCTTTCCATTCGCAATGCCAAATAGTAACTTTTACAGGCACATTCCTCAGTATTCAGAGCCAGTTCCCTAACAGTCATGTTGTGGACAGTGCTGACAGAGCTACTCAGAAGAATCAAAGCTGATCATCTCAGAAATTAAGAACTGCACAATAATTTATAAATATTCCACAGCCCCAAAATTACTTTCCCCAATAAATTTTGATTTACCATTATTTAAAATTGAAATGGTAAAGACAATAAGGAATTTTTGCCTTGTCTTAGAAACATGGCTGCAAGTAGGAAAATTATGGTCAGCATTTCCTCCTGAATGAGTACTTATCCATCACCTGCAATGTTTTCAGAGTAAATCTACTTGGATTCCTATTTCTCCAGCTGGGAAGAGAGTCCTTGCCCAGTCTAGCAGCAGTTAATTACAGGAATAGCAGCCACCTTCCCAACAAGAGCCTGTAAGTAGATGCAGCACATTCTTCTGCAACTCCAAACCCCTGCAGCTGAGATGGTGCAAGATCAATCAAGAGCAGGTAATTTATCCTGCTTGGTATATTCCCTAGCCTTCACATCTAGTTTGGAGAAAAGAGAAAAGAGGGGCAGAACTGGACTGTGTTCCCCTGAGCACAGGCTCTGCTGAGCTTCCCCAGTAGGTATTTATTTGCACCCAAGAATTATGCTGGTATCAAAATATCAGAAGCATTCAGTGTAGTGCTCTGACATGATTTACATTTATCTGCAAAGCAAAGCAGACTAAGATCTTCTGATACTAATCCAGTTCTGTCTGAATCAAAAGCTGAAGGCCTCTACCTATTCCCTGCTGCCCAGGCAATGTGACAAAGCTGACAATCTGTCATGCATTTTATATAAAGCCCTGCACAAAGGGAACCTCTGGCATCGCTGCAAAGTGATTTGCATTCCAAATGACTCAACTGGGAACAGCCAAAGTGCTTCTGCTGCTTCTGATCCTGCAAGAGCCAAGGAGAACTGCAGAAAAGAAAAATGAATTGTGCCTGTTTAACATACTGAAGCTCAGTGGAAACTGGGACTTGGTTCATCCATATTTTTGTCAGGGGCATCACCCTAAATAATTTTAGCAAGAGCTTCCTGCTCAAGAACAATTGGGGGCAGGAGGAGACACCAACTCATTTAATTTAGGCACCCTGAAACCTTGCATTTCTGAAACTTAAGCAGAAAAAAAAAATCCTCAGGTGAGTAAAAAAAAAATAATAAAATAGTACTGTACATAGGAGGTATAATATGGTCTTACCTCATGCTCTTATGGAAAGCAATGCTCTCAGCCAAGAACAGTGGCCAGGGGAAAAAAGCTCAAATGTTAACTAAAACAAATGAAGCACACACTAAACCACAGATGATAAGCTAGGACAGAAGCTAGGCCTAAGATAAATACTGACACCTGTAAATATAAATAATTTTATTGCTATCAAATGAAAAGGGATAAAGATGCAACTAATCACTAAACCTGTGTAATGTAACATTGTGAGAGAGTAAGAAAGACTTGAAAACTGACACTACAGAATCTTAGGCTAAGATTAAGTAACAGTGAAACAATTCCAACAGAATTTGGGAGCCCACAAACCACCAAAGAAAACAGGAAAGCACAAGTACTATGGCTGTTCTGTGAAAACACCAAGACACATCTGAGCTGCAAGGGAACAGATGCAGAAACAAGACACAGGGAAAGGGATATTATGCATGGAACCCAAAAAGGTAAAAGTTGTATGCAAAGCTGCACTGCTAGAGAAGGGGGGTTTGCAAAGTACAGTTATTAAATATAAATTCCATAGTACTTAATACTGGGGAAACATACAGAAATTATTCAGATACCGAAAAATTTTAGTCTGATACAAAGCAGAGAAATTAATTGTGAAGAACAAATCTTACATTCTAAAACAGGTTTTTGGAAAAGCAGACACCAAGAGGAAGAGCCTTAGCTTAATTTCAGTTATTAAAACAGCTCTAGCTGCACATATTTTTATTTTGATCTAATCAGAAAGTAAACAAGAGCATATCCAAGCTGTCATCACACAAGTGCAATTTCAAGAATAAAATATGCTGTTTGAAATGTCCAAAATCAATACTTCTAACTACAACCCCCCCCATATTTGTCAGTTATTTCTAAGCAAGGCAAGAATTTCATGACAAGAATACACATAGATTTTAAAATGCAACTGGATAGCATTTTAAAATATTTGTCATCCTGTTGCCTTCAGAATGCTGGAAAAGTTGAATTCTTGTCTGTATGTAAACACTTACTTTCAGATGCTTATTTTATGTAATGTCAGACAATAGAATAGATGTTAAAACACCTCCCATTAAAAAATGGTGAAGGACTGTGATATATGAAACTGTGAGCTTGTATCAGGCTATCGCAGGATACAGCCAGTGGAACAACCAGCAATCCCAAAATATCCAGCAGGTATTTGCAAAAATCACAAGCCTCTCCTCTACACAAACCTATACAAAGCAACCTGGAAAAAAAACCCCAAAACTTCTAAGGTTAAAACTTGAATTCTGACTATCTACCCAAGATGGCAAAGAAGTAGATACTCAAGTTCAGCAAGGAACAGGTTTCTGTGAATTGCAGTACAGACAATTTATATCTGAAGAACACTCAGAACTCTGGATTGCAGCAGAAAGATTCTACAGATTTTACTTCCAAGCTAAGAAAGGGCACTGCACTATGACCTCCAAATATTACATACACTTTTATTTTGCAATGTACCACACATTACTGTACTGCTAACAGGCATGTGATGGACATCAAGAAAGTTCCTCACCATTAAGAAAAGCAGGCAAATGATTGAGGCATGATTAGAAAACCAGAAACAGCAAGAGCAGCTTTCCAAAGATGGGTGTGACAATTAATTTAAAAACAAAGATTAAAGCCTAATGAGATTAGTGTTGCACTAGCCACTAGCACATTAAATCATGAAGTTCACGGGTGATAAATAATTTTATAAGCATTAAGTGATCTTTGCAGTGCCCACCCTGCTTCAGAAAACAAGAAATGATGCCCCAGAATTCCTGCCAGAATTTTGTATCAGCTTTATAATCTACCATGACCAAAACTCCCTAAAAGAAGAGTTACATAGCAAAGTCGTTAGAGAAAACTATTGGGACACATTTAGATTACAACGGCTGACACATTATTTTGCAATCCAATTGCTCTATTCTAACACTCAGAGATACATTTCTTAAGGAGAAATCTGCATAAGATCAAACTAGGTAGTCACAGCTAAATCCTTCTGCTTAATTCACAAGTACAAATCTTGCTAATACAGGCGAGGTGGTAGAGCTCTATGCTCCTGCATTTCCTTAAGCCTGACAAGGTCAAATTGTCTCTGCTACACCCAGCCTACCCAACTCAATAAAATAAGACACTTAGAGTACCTGCAAGATGCCATGAAGTATCAGCATGCAGAGCAGAGGCATTGGACTTGGCCTTCACTGCAGATCATTTCCTCAGCCTCACCCAGAAAGCACCTTTTTATCTCCTATTGTAAGTCATCTGACACATAGCTCTATTAAAGTAATCAAAATCCTTCTATTAACATACAAGATGCTCCCACCTATTTTTTAAACCTCCCACAAGTTCCTAAACATCTGCCCCATCTTAATTTTTGAAAGCAAAAATATGCAATTGGAAAAGGTTCCTCAGTATCAGTTTCACATATTTCTGAAATACCTAAGTCTTTATCTTCAAAAGATATTTCTATTCACTTGAAAACAACCTTTCTTCACATATACTTCTGACCAATGTCCAAATATTGTTACCTTAGATCCCAGTTTATGGTCCAAGCACTGATTACAGTGCCACATTCTTGATTAACCAGCAATATTAATGCAATATAGACCTTACTGGTCCATTCATCATTTAAATAGACACTTGGATGTGGATAACAAAAACTTTCCATAATCTTGCACTCTGTAACATGACCAGGTGCTAGCCAGTGGCTTCTATTTTGCTCTTTCTGGATAACAGTTCCTATTGCTAGTAATGGAAATTGAAGCTAAAAATCCCAGGGATTTCTAAGAAAATTAATCTGTGATGCTTACAGATTTTCTTCTATTTACAGACAGCTTCCATACGGATCCATCAATCTGGACAGTCATCCCAAACAAAGCTAGCAAAGCACAAAAGAGAAACAGCAGGAGAGCCTTACCCAATGACACTACAAAATACTGTTAAAGCTTCATAAATAGCATATTCATAGATTAGTATCATAAATTTGATTCTACTGAATCCCATAGATTTCAGGAATTACTCTGCTGGAGCTCACACTTTGGATAAGAATCAGAATGTAATTACTTACAGTCTCTAGCAGTCCCGTGGGCCTTTTTGCAGTCACAGAACTAATTACCCTTTCAGCTGGATATGGAAAAAGGAGCCTAACTGCTGTTATTTCAGTTGTGTATGAAGCACATACTATGCAAAAACACTGGTAAGCTCTGTCAGGCACAGGGGCTACCTTAGCTTAGCAAAGTAGTTTCCCTGGCTTGTCTTGAAGCCAGTAGTGCTGTTTTAAGGTCCAGAATCTGTGCTTCAAAAGCATTCATCTCCACATCTCATAAAGTGTCAGACATCTCCATATAGGGTATGACAGATTTTTCTGAATGATACAGCTCCAAGAAAGGCAGTGGGAAACAGGGTTAATTATAATGTTGACACTTGTTCCCCACATTTTCAATTAGCAAATATAAACAATGAACAATATGAAATGATCAAAGATGGGTAAACTATGGTTAGACTATTGATTGGTTTGCCTTTTTAAAAGCTTCAAATTTTATGACTCATCTCACCTTCCTGTTACCTAATATTCCAGGATAAATTAATAATAATTATAACAATATTGTAATATAAAATAAAAATAGTTGAGCTGTGGATTAAAAGTGGGTCTCTGGGATACACAGAGAAACTTTTGCTGTGGATTTAGTGTAGAACTGAAATATTTGTCAACATATGTTGGTGCTAAATAACCTGCAATGTGCCTTGCCAAGGCTTTCACACATCAGCTCAGTTTACAGTTGCAGAAAGAGACACTTGTGAGGAAAAGGCAAGGAGCAGAGGAAGATGTGCTGCAGGAGAGGGGCATTCCACCTGCCATGTCTCTGCAGTCTGCCCACTCTGGATGAGGGCAAGAACATGGAACAGCCATTAGATGGCAACAACTCCAAATTACTTCCTGTCCCACCTGCCTCTGACCCAGTAACCTAAAATAATCCACATCAAATACATCAAGTTTTATCACCAGTAGAAGTGAGTACCTTGCTTCCTGTGTCAGTGTGCTTTTTAAGCAAACAGAGGGGCAATCAGAAATCTTTCCTTGGAAGGAAATTGTTCCTGTGAGCCAGCTCTGGGAAGCTCTCCCCAGTACTGCAGCAGGGAAATGTCACCTTCTGCACACACCACAGAAGACACACACCTTCTGGCAGAAAATAAATGCATTGTTTCTTCAAAAGTGCAAAGATTGATCCTTGAGATGTTTGCAGCTAAAGACTTCAAAAGATTTACCTGTATCAGGTAAATCATCTGGAAAAAGTGTTATATTAGAAGTTGTATACATCAGGAAATTTCTTTGGCACAGTAGTTACTGGAATCCAGAAACTTCATTTTGACACTTTCTTCTATATTTTTTTATCTGTTGATATCTGTTCCATAAATTCTGAATATGAAATTTTAACTTGAGAGGCTTCTTTGGCTTATATGCTCTTCTGTAAACCCAAATACAAGTATGTATACATATATACTTATATATATATATATATAAGTATATATATATATGTATATGTATATACTTATGTATATATACAAGTATGTATTTTAATAGGGAAGTTCAATTAAATTTTAACTCTCTTGTTTTACCTGCATTTCCTTCCTATTCCCATAACTGATTGTAAAGCAGAGAGCTACTGCCTTCCTGCCAGTGATATCATAGGCTAACATAACCTATGCTGGGAAAGATTCCCTTCATTTAGGTTGATAGAAGACATCCACAAGAATGTGTAAAATAAACATATTTTACATACACACACTAATACATACAAAGATATACACAGGGAAAAGAAAATGTTGCAAATAACATTAACAGAAATGCATATTTTATAAGTTCCCCCAAGCGCTAAGGGCAAGACCTACTTTAAAACTCAACTTGAAGTCAAAGAAGCAGAGACTATAACATAAGAAAAAGCACATTCTGATATTAGAAATAGAAACTGTTCATTTCACAAAGACTGATTCAAGAGAGATAGTTGTTATCTAGCCACCAGAAAGAATTTATATTCTGCTTAGTAATATGTAGTGTACAAACAAATTTACGTAAGATTGAATTTTCAAATGTGTGTTCAAGCATAAAATAACTTGGATAAAATATTAATCCCATGGGTGAGAAATGCTTACTGAGCTCTTTTCATAGGGAATCAACTCTCTGCAGGTGGGCACCATACATAAATCTGTATAATGTTTTACTTATTTTTAGTACAGATGTTTCCTAAGCTGGTGACTGGAATTCATGCAAATACCAAAGCAGAGAAGCATGCAATTCACAGGGTGTACTTTATCAGCAGTCACCACTTTCTTCTCTGTTTCACCAGAGAACACTTGTAAGGCTCAGTATGCAGCAGTATAAAGATTATGTTACAGTGCTATAAAATAACAAGAGGTCTATTTTGACCTGTATATGGACATAAAATGTAGAGCAGTGAACTTGGTCATTGTAACACAACAGCAAGATTGTCTTGTGAAGAATGCATTTTTAAAAGAAAAGAGGAATACTGTAGAGCACTGGGCATCATATGGAAATAAAGCCAACTTGGTGGCTCACCTTCCTTTTAACTTTGTATCAAATCTATTTAAACAAACACTTAACAGAATCAGCAGCAGGACAGCTATCACACACACAGGTTAACTCCTGAACTTTAGGGATAGAAAATAAAGATAAGAGATCTAGACCACCCAAATATTTAATCACCAGATGATGTTGGTCACTCACCACCTAAAAAGCCAACTAGCAGTGATATGGTTGAAAAGGCAAAAAAAAAGGAAAATGAGAAAGTGCCCTGAATATGGTTAAGACTGCTCTACACAACATTTGTTTGAATAGGCTCAAAGTATTATTCCACGTGGGATATAGATTCATGAGCCAATGCTCCATTCCCCTACCAACAATTCTCACCAAAAGAGAGCACTGCATGCCAAACCCTCTCTGTCCTGAGGCCAACACCAAAGGACTCATCTACACCTCAGTTACACACACTTGCAGCTCTCACATCAAGCAAACAGGAACTTATTTATAGGAAGCTCTGCAAAGTGCAGATTGCTAAGGAGGTCCCTTACATGACCATAATGCAATCAAGTGACATTCCTCTTCTGCTAAGGTTCTAGACAATCACTTCTATTCTGTTGCACAGTTTGAACACCTACAATCCAATACTAATTTTGAGATGGGGCTTACAGCCCAAACCTGTAACAGAGCTTCTAGTATACTAGGGTCTGAGTTCATGCAACCAGTACCTCAATACTCAAAGAGAAGATATGCATCATCTCCAGCAATTACATTTTTTAAAGCTTGCCATGACTAAGAGCAAATATTTGGAAGTCAGCATGCTGAAGGGCAGTAGTAGTTGGTCTTCAGAGCTGAAACAGAGTGAACCAGGATTTCCTGAGAAATGACAGACACCGTTCTACTGCCATGAAAGTGCCTGCCAAATCTAACAGCATTATGAGAAAGAAGATACTAAAATGATAATCAAACCCATTATACAATTTAACATGTACTACAGCAAACTGTGCTAGAGCTGTTTTGTTAGTCCTTGTCTTCTTCTCTGCTGTGACAAGGCATTCAAGGCCACTGAAGTCACAAATCATTGCTAAACAGAGACCTTAGAGTCTTACAGGTATTTCAAAGAGACCAGAGCTGAAGGTTTTGGAGGGTACTAGACCAGCAGAGAGAGAAGTGGCAAAAAAATCACAAAAGGAAGGTGTTCAAAAGCATTTTGCTAGAATACGGGACTTTCTGCCTGCAGATTACCTGCAAAAACATCTAAGGAAAGTAAAGATTAAAAATATTTGACAACAGGCTTTGAATTGCTACAGAGGTCAAAATCTTCCTGGAAAATTCCTGTGGTAAGCAGAATTGGGAAGGTCAAACCCCACTAAACCAGAAGAACCACAAGACATTTCCCTTGTAAAAAGAGAAAAAAACACAGTACTTCAATAAAAGAATACAATTCTAATTGTGTGACAATATGCAGAGCAATAATTAGGAAATTCCAGTCTCCAAGCAACCGTCTATTTTTAAAGAAAAGCAATGAAAATATTTAGGGGGGAAAAAAAAAATCAAACAGCAGTACAGCCATCCAAAATAGAAATATGTATTTTCTGATTAAGCTAAAAAAATCCAAATTGAGAAAACCTGGGAAAATAAAAAAGTGTAGCTATCAGAATTGAGAAAATAATTTTTAAACATGGAAAATTTTTATGTACGAGGCTCCACCAGCCCAAGTAGCTCATTAATAACAGAAAAATTTTACAAACAGATAGCCCTAAAAATGTAGAAATCCAGAATCCCATCACTACTCTAGACCAGCAATAGTGTAATTTTAGACAACTCACAGAGGCAACTGCTCTCTGAATCATGAAATGTAGTTGATTCCTGTATGGCACTCAAGGATATGTTACAGAAAGAGAATCCTCTGTAAGCTGTTACCAAAAAAAAAAAAAAAAAAAAAAAAGCAAAAGATTGCCCAAGAAGATCCTGCTGTAACTGTTAGTATTTGATAGTCTCTACCATAACAGCCAGACACACTACTATAAGAATTCTCCAGGTAAAGCTGCTTTGTAAAATTCTAGACCTTCCATTATGTTAGTTTTTCTTCTTCAGCAAGGTTTGAAATAGATTACTTGTATGAACTTGCAGATAGTTCCTCACTCCGAAGCATCCATGTCCCTGCTTCAGAGGAATGGATTTCTCACTGGATAAAATGTATGCTAAAGGAACGGAACTTTCCAGAATTAGTGGCTTGTTTTGCTATATTGCACACATGTAAACATCATTAGAGAACAGGCTATTCCAAATGGCATCATTTGTGCACTGCTGAGAGCTCTTTAGCCATAATTTATACAGCAAAAGTACTTGGGCAAAAAAGAATTACAGTGAAAGAGATTGTTTTATTTACCTTGATGAGTCATTGTGACAGGTTCTTCACTGGATATATTGTTGTAAATGACCACAGCTGTGGCATTATGTGAAGCTGCACGCAGTATTTTCTCTCTAAATGTACAGTTTCCTCGCTGTAGTAAAGCAATCCACTGCTTGGTGTTTGGTGGAACTTGGAAACGTGTTCGAGGGTCACAGCCCAGGCGATCTGCAACTGAAGCAGGAAAAGCATTTACACAGATGGCAAGTTGTTCAAACAAGCAAAAAAGAAAAAAAACTTATCTCCAAGTTTTGCTGAACTACCTAACTGTTGTGCACCATGGAGCCTCTATCCTCTTGCTAACAAAGCCTAAAGCTAAGTGCATTCTAATGAAAAAAGTCTGTAAAAAACCACTGTGTGCATTGAAAGCTGTGACTAGATGCCTGAGAATTAGGCTCACTAACACAAGCTATTTTTAACTCTAGTTCAGCTAGAACAATGAATTTACATTTGAATCAATACCTGCCCACAGGCTGAAAAACATCAGAATACTGTTCCTGTGCTATAGGAATGTACAAAACAGCTGTTTATCAGCCATTCTGGGGAGTATAACCTCTTTCTTTCTAATGTAGTCATAAATATCACTGCAGTGGGAAATATTACTGACAAAGGAGGTTGTGAAAAGAAGATTTCAGAGTTATCTGCTATGTGCAGGCTACTGTAAAAAAGGACTTTATTAAAAGCTGATCTTGTAAAACCCCGTCAACATCAGCTTTTTACCTATGCTATTTTTTTTTTTAACCTATTTTGTCTACAAGAAATGACTTCAAATTCAGAGAGAAAAAAGTGGTTTTGCACATGCTCCCAAGTTGTCAGCTAAACAGGTACTGATGGTATAAAGGAAAAGTAACAGAAGTGGCAAACGAATTCAACAGCATCCAAAGCTCTTTTGTCCTTTCTGATGCTGTAATGTATCCTGGAACAACCCAAACCCACACAGAGCTATGTACAAAAGAGGCACAAGTGCAATGCAGAAGATAACTCCTCAGTGCAGCAGCTGAGAGTGATGAAAGGCATTTCTGTTTACACCACTGGAAACATGCAGTTTAGTCTGATACACTGTTTCTATCATTAAAGGATTTTAGAAACTTAGAGCCAACAGTAACTTACAATATAAACACATGTAGCCTTTCAAAGACAAAAAAAGTGTAAGAATCTTTGGCTTCTAAAAACGATAGGAATAACTAATGATTTTTCAAGACATAAACAAAAAAATTATTTGCTCTGAAAACATTACAGATCCTCAGAGCAATTCAAAGGAAGTGTCCCACAAAGTTTGCCTTTTAAAGAAACGAGTTCTTCAGCACAGACTATGGGATTTCAGCAGAAAGTCTACCCCAAAAACACACAGTTTACCATACCAGCCGGAAACAAAAGATCTTTTCAACTATTCTCTGTTTAACATAGCTCAGCTTAAAACCTGTTACAAAGGAGATTCAAATCGCTAAGGGATCTTTTTTGAAACAAAAAGGAGAATCTTTTGGTTGCCTGAAGAGAACTAGTGCAGATGGATCTGTGTTGTGGCAGTTGCACAGGAAGCTGCTGCATCTCTTAATTTGGACAAGAAGTGCCTCTCCCTGTTCCCTTGGAAGGAGGGTGGGGATCCAGATAGAAGCACATCCTCTTCACAATTGTTTTTCAAGGCTGTACTAGACATTTCAGACATGGAGGGCTAGTTGCTGTATTTCTGGGTTTGTGTTTTTGCTGTATAAGGGGATCAGGGAAAATCTGAGATATAGATGCCTGGAGCTGAATTTTATAGGGTATTTTCTTCCATTGCCCTGACATTATCACTCAAATCCCTTTGGAAATTGCTGTCTAGCACTGATCCACACACATTGCTTTGGAGCACCAGTGACAGCCATCATGAACAGCAACGATCACAGGAGTATCAACTGCACTTTTTGTAGTCTGAACTTTAAGAAAACAGTATGTTTTTAAAAGGAATTATAGTCTGTTTTGAAAAGATGATCAAACCAAAATGTGGCACCTGTGCAACCAACCTCGGTGTCCCTTGTGAAGATAAAAGCAGCTTACTGTTTAATGCAGACTTCCCCCATCCATGCTCAGAACATATTCACTTAAAATATGCAGGAGGGGGAAAGCAGCAGCAGCAGACTATGACAGGAGTTTCTCAAGCCTGAAAGCTAAAAATACCATTTTTAATCAAAATTTACATATGCACCTCTGAATTTATACAGCTTGAAATTTAGCTTAAAAACAGAAAAAGTAATAAGGGACAAAAAGAAATCACATCTGTGGAGAAAGCAGTTCAAATTTTTCTACCATGGTAAAGATCCAAGTCTCTTTCAGCTGAGGACAGAGCTACAAAACATTACTGGATAGAGCAACAGGATTAGGAAATAAGGTATTAAAAGCTTTCAGGATATAGATCAACAAACACCACTCAAATGCATAGAGCATGTTATTCCTGATGAGGTGGATTAAGTATGTCCTGATGAAAAATTAAAAGATGACAAAATTACTCTAGCACTATTAACACAAAACCTTGAGGAAAATCTGATTATTTAAGATAAAAGCTGAACTAACTGCATGTCACATAAGCATTAATTAAAAGTCACAACCCACTGTTCTTTATGTTAGCAAACTATTACACCACAGAAACATTTATAATATTTTCATTTTTAACTAAATAAAGCTCAGGGACGATAGTAGAAAATCAGTTTTCCTGACCATCTTTGCAGTAGACAATATACTCTCAAAAGAGCCAAAATACTATCACAGTCACCCTTCTAGCATAATGAACTGGCCTAAAATAAAACATCAACCATACACCTAACGTGCCAGGCACATCAGCTGGCACTGTGAGGGGCAGATAAACCAACAGTGTCAGCAAGAATCATCATCAATAGCTCTCCATTACCATGCCATCTATGCTCCATTGTCCAAAGTCCAATTAGGATCTAAAAGACTAAGGCTTGCAAATATTACCTGGATGATGGCCACACCAGAATGAAAAGCAACTTCACATTAAATTAAAGTTATTCTGAAACACATAACTTGTGCATACAAGGATACAATCAGAAGCCACTCGTGTTATTTTGTCATTTCAGAAGATGCAAGCATGCAGAAATCCATCTAATTATTTTTCCCCATAGGTGTGCTACTCTGCTAGCTTATTCAAAATATAAGTTTTTTACATTGCTTTTCCTTTCTCCATGTCTACCTATGTATCATGAATGTGCCGGCAAGAAAACAATTTTCTACTAGCAGTGGCAGCCTGCTGGGTTAAAAAGCTATGTACAATGTGGTTGTAAATATCTCCCTTCCTGCTGTGAGCCCCCACAACTCAGAAGAGCCTCTTTATAGCAGAATCAGCTGCAATTTTACTACGTACAGTTTGGCTGCACGTTTGTTCTCAGCTTCAGGAGAGCTTCAGTTTCCCCTTGCAGAACACACAGGATGGCCTAACTTGCATATAACTACTGCTCTTTAAAATAGCTTAGAATGTAGCTGTAATGCTCCACTTCACCCAAGGCTGCTGCATTGACTTTGTCCAGAAAGACTTTCCACAGACAGGAAGAGTGCAATAATATCACACCCCAGGCATTAACTATTTTATTCCATGGTTGTTTGGGTTTAGATTTTGGTTTTTTGTTTGTTTGGGGTTTTGTTTTTCTTTGTTCTGTTTTTCCTTTTTTTTTTCTTTTTTTTTTTTCTTTTGTTTAAATAAAATAAATTTAAAAGGTCAGATAGCTAGATATTGCTTGCATCTCAACTCATTCTCTACTCTGAGACCAGCACCAGTTGCCAGAGCTGGTCAGCCTTAGCTATACACACAGAAATAATTTTAGAGTCTGACCTTCAATCACTGTAATACAATAGGTAGAGACACCACCAGTATTTTGAGGGGCAGCAGATCAAGAGACATGTTGGGAAAGAAAACAGCACAGGGGAAGACACAGTCCCATGCAGCCTGCACCCCAAAGCATTCCCTCCCTGCTGCAGGCAGTGCCCAGGCAGCTGCTCCACAGCAAACCTGCCTAACAGAGCAGTCAGCCTTGTGAAACACAGTAATTATAATCCTGTGATAAAATTTCCAGAAAAGGAATTCAGCTGGGAAATTTAGAGAAGCAACACAGCAGCACTGATTCAAGGAAGGACACTAGTTACTTGCTATCCCATTAGGATTTAATACATTTAATAAATATTTTCTCTTTCAAAGCATTACTATTTGTGTTATTATCAATGCAGCCCTTATTCAAGCCAGTTATAATGTCCACTTTTAAAAAGCTGTGTCAACGAATTATGTGAAGTGGTATTTTATTTTCAAGAGCTATTTCAGGTAATTGCTTTGACTTAAGCTGGCTTTAGCACTAGAAGAAACTCTTTGAACAAGAGGCAATCTTGTTTCAGGGAAGAAGTTAAAAAAAAGAAAATCATCGAAGCTTAGAAGAGTGCTGTTAATAGTTCAGATTTAATCTTGTTAGCTCAGCAAGTATTCAACAATTATGGCTATCAACTCCAATAACTTCCACTTTTGGCATCAATTAATTACTATTAATGAAACCAATGATAAAGGAGGGATTCATGCACAAGATTTTTCTTCCACAGCTCTGTATCTATTGATACATTCACTTGCTGCATTTTCCTAAAGCTTATTATTTTGGATTCTGGGCCAGAAAGGAATATAAAATTATGTCTGAACATTACCTAAAGCTCTGCAGTTACCAGGAAACTGGCACTTTAAGCCTTCTGCAGCTAAAACTTGTTCACACAACCTGTTTATCAAGTGTCAGATGCTACAAAATGCTGTAGTATTTTTTTTTTCCCCACACTTTCATCTTCATTTTGACAGTTATAGAAATGACCTGTTCACCAGGGAGAACATTTTTGAGGGAACTAAGAGACAAAGTGCTGCAGTTTATACCAAGAAGTTTTCAATGGCTTCTAGCTTGGCTTGTCATAGCCAGAGGAATGTGCCTGACACCCAAAGGGCACCACAACCAAGGTCCAGCACCTGTTACCAATGATGCTGAACAGCAGAGGCTGCTGAACACTTCCACAGCAAGTGTACAGGCCTTGCCACAAGTACCTACTGCAAGATGTTTGGGCTGAAGCTGCTGGTTCCACAAAGTCACAAATAGGAGGGTGAGACTGAGTGAGAAGTGCTCAGTAGCCTCACCAAAGAGACAAGATAAACTTGAACTATTAGAAGAGCTGCATCAGGATGTGAAGATGCACTTCACTATTATCCTCCCATGCAGAATGAGAGGAACATATTTTTTTTAATATAATTTGCAAGCATTTGTATCTAGAAGCTGCTTAAAACACTCTTACAATAAGAATTTATTTAAGTCATGACAAAAGATTAACAAGTTAGAGGAAGTAAGAGAAGGAACTAGAAGTGGAAGAATAGATTAATAGAGAAACTGCTGCTATCAGGCATTTAATGCACATAGAAATGTTTGTGAACACAGGTGCTGTGACTGACAGCTTGCTGGAACTACACTTTCACAAGTCAAATTCACAAGCGGTCACACAAATTACTGTCGTATCACTTCCTGGGGAACATTGCTTTGGAAAGCCAGTATCAATTTCATACAAGGGTCTATAAAAAGAACAGGGAAAGAATTTTAATACATATATTAACATGACGAGGTTGAATCTGAGTAAAGAACCTTAGCTAAAAAACAGGAGAAGTGACTGAATATCTCACTCTGCACTGAAATGTAAAGGATGGCCAGTCACAGGGGACTGGTAAATTCCATAGGTAGTATATAAAATATTGGGCATATTCAAGAACATGAGTTAATAAAAACCAGTGTAGAGCTCAACATTTAAAATCAAAGGCTGTGCTATTACAAATGGTGTAGGTTCAACAGCTGATCATTGGCCCTAAATTCTGAATTAATAAACTCATTTATTTCCCTACAGGCAATGAGTAAGGGATCTTAACACAGCAAGCAAAAATGTGACAATAAGGACATTGCAGCTCTAAAACATAGATGCCCCAGCCATCAAGCTGCTAACAAATCACCCACATTTGTGGAAATATCAAGGGATAGCCCATGAATGGGTGAATGATTGACATCAAGCTGAGAGTCAAGGTATTCTCAAACACACTTGCTAACAGCTGGAGAGCCCTTTTCTTCTTAGGATACACGAGAACTGGGGTGGAGTGTTTACTGCTCTAACAGCAGAGGCTGATGCCAACTACTTGTGTTAAGAGCTACTGGAAAAAAGATTTTGCAAACAATTTCTACAGCAATATTAACAGGCTGATTAAAAGGCATTAGAACAATTACTTTCAGAAAGACAGCATTGCCTTTTATCAAATCTAGATGTAAAAAGCTGAAGAATATAAACATTAGACTGTGCTCAAGAACATCTTAACAAAAAGCATATAGTATTCCAGTCTTTTCTACTACATGACATCTTTAAGCCACATGAAGCACACTGACAAAATTCAAATCAAATGTATACTACACAGCAACCCACAGAGAACAACTCAGAAGAACTTTAAAGACAGACAACTGCTGCAGTGTTTGCTTTTACAGTCTCCTGATGACAAATGGGACAAAACTGAACCCCTATAACAACTGATGGCAAAATTTTAATGACTGCAGCACATCAAAACTGCAAAATTGAGCTCTGCAATTTTGTGATTGCTGCTGTGCTTTCTCTCTAAAGTTATTAATCAAACAGTATTTAGCAGTAACGCATAAAACCTCTTTATGAACTGCTCAGAATTTTATCTCTTCTCTCTCCCCAATACCTTCTACTGAGAATGCTGTCAGCCTCAGTATTTCAGTCACACTGTATCAGAAAAAAGCAGAGATTTACAGAAGCAGGTTAAAAAGCAATCAACACCAAAAGTTTTCATGGACAACTAATGGAGCTAAACAAATCGAGCATTTCGATACCTCGTAGATATTAAAAGGCATCAGTTTAAAAAACCCTAAAAATACTACTTGCAATAATAGTGCCTACGTGCCTCACACTTTCAGGACAGCCTCCTGATTTCACATGGTGTTGGGGTGTGTGTTTAAGTGAGGAAGTAGAAGGAAAAAGAGAGTATTTGATGACAGCTGATGCTCAGAGCAATATGAAGGTAGGATCTGAAGTATAAAATAAAAGAATCTTACAGTATTTCTGCTCAACAATTTCTGCTTCCTTACATTCAAAAATATGCTGTATTAATATATTCTAGTTACCACCTTGCAAAGCTGATGAAACTGAGGTTCAATGAAACTGGCAACCTTTTACTGATGCACAGTCTGCTTCGTATGTACTAGAAACTTACAGCAGGCTGCCTGGCAGGATGCATTTTGTTCTGAAAAAGCATCAAAACATTTTCCTGATCTTAAGGTTTGGTAAATCCTCAGAAAGCTTTTAGTACTAGAGTGGGTCTCTGTTATCAATTATTTTAAAAATCTCTAAATATTCACCACTTAAGAGTCTAGTTTTAACTGACATTACTTCACCTAATGAATTATTGAGAGATTTACTGTCCAGAAGACAGGTTGGGACCACTGTGATCCATCAAGTGGTCCATTTCTTTGAGACAGCAATTTTGATAATGTCAAGAAAGATTTCCAAAATAAGATGCTACTAAAACCACATCATTATGACTGAAGTGTCTGGTTTCATTTCAGGTGATAATCAACATAATATCTGCTATAAATTCCAACATTTGTCAGAAAACAATGAATGTAGAATAGCTTTGTTTAATAAAAAGAAAACTTACGTGGGAGCACTACACAGCGTTCAGTACCACAAAAAAAGTGCTTTTTGGACTGGCCATGAGAGCAACTTGATGGCTCCAGTCCTTCCAAGTCTCAATGGACAGCTTAAACAGCATTTTCAAAAAACATCCACTGAACAATCATGACTTCATGCAGCTGCAAGAGCCATCCAGATGCACGTCTGTAACAGCGAGATAGCTCTGACATTCACAGCAACGCTGTAACCAAATCCCATTAACCAAACCCCATTAACTATCGCTACTGGCTCCCTGTAATTAGTTTAAAAACAACACCTTCATTGCTCAGTACCACGGGCCTACCGGGATCCATGCTGGGAGACACATTCTGCTTTGCCGAGCCGCTATTAAAGCCATCACTCATGGAATTTTTTTTTTTAAATTTATTTTTAATTTTCCTCTGGCCAAGTTCTTCCTCCTCTGTTGTCAGAGCTTTCCTAGAAAGCCCGCAAAGCTCACACAAAGCCCACCCCCCCCCCCCCATCAGGGGACCCAGCGTTACCTCCGTTGATGGGGACAGGAGCCACCAGCAGACCCTTGACCTCCACCTTGGGGGAATCCTGCCCGTAGCGGCCCCGGTCGATCCTCAGCAGCGTGGGGCCGCCCCGCTCGGGGCTCAGCACCGTCACGTTGATGAGGGCGGTGTAATAGGCTTGGCTGGCGTTGTCTGCGCCGGCCGGACCGACCCGGCAGTGCCAGAGCAGCAGCAGCAGCAGTAAAAGGACGGAGGAACCGTTCCGGTGCTGCTCAACCCACCGCCAGCTCATCTTCGACTCCCAGGGGCCGTCACCCGGTGTCTCCGCCGCTCCTCCCGCTCGCTCGCCCCCGGCAGAGCCGAGCCGCACGCAGCCCGGGTGTATTTTATCCCATCTGACAACCCGGGAGCGGAGGAGAAAGACCAAAAGCAGGCGGAGGGGGGAGGAGAGCACGGGCTCATGCCATGGGAGGAGCCAGGGGAGTCATGGCAGGTCCCGGCCGAGACTCCCGGAGCGATCCCGGCTCCGCCGGCCTTTCAAGGAGCCGCGCTCATACCGCCCGCCCGCCCGCCTCAGCCCCGCCGGGCGAGGGGAGGAGGCGGGGGCGGCGCCGCGGCCCCTTTCCCGCACAGTCCCGCACCGGCTCTGAGGACGCCGCCGGAGCCGCCGCCGCCGCCGCCTCAGTCGCGCTCACACACGGCCGCGAGGCTCGCTTCAGGCTCGCCGCGCCGCACCGCCTCGCTTCGCCGAGCTCGCCGCCGACTTAATACGACGGGCGGGGCATCCCGCTGGCCAGGCCGGAGGCCGCAGCCGGTAAGCACCGCTCCATGCTCGGCTCGTTCAGGGGGGCGGCAGAGCCCCTCGCACCTTCCCGCAGCCACCTCCCGCCGCCGGCTCCGCGCCCGCCGCCTCGACTGCAGCCCGGCGGGACACAGACTGCGCAGGCGCGCCCCGCCCCGCCCCACGCCACGCGGCCGAGAGGCGGGGCGGGATGAAACCACGCCTATCAGGGGGCGGGGCCTGCGTTCGGGGCGGGGCGTTGTGGTGTGACGTCACCCGGGGCGTGGAAGTGTGGTCGGGGCGGCCGTGGATGTGGTGGTCCCTGGGGTGTGGTGGTCCCTGGGGTGTGGTGGTCCCTGGGGTGTGGTGGTCCTTGGGAATCGTGGTCCCCAGCCCGGCTGCTCCTGAGGCTTCGCCGGCGTCTGTAAGGAGCACTTGGATCTAGCCAACCCTCGGGTCCTCAAGGCATTAGCTGCAGGGACACATAGTCGAGTCCTGTGTCCAGTTCTGGGCCCCTCAGTTCAGGAAGGAGATTGAGGTCCTGGAGCAGGTCCAAAGGAGGGCAACCAGGCTGGGGAAGGGATCCAGCACAAGTCCTGTGAGGAGAGGCTGAGGGAGCTGGGGGTGTTCAGCCTGGAGAAGAGGAGGCTCAGGGGAGACCTCATCGCTCTCTACAACTCCCTGAAAGGAGGCTGGAGCCAGGGGGGGGTTGGGCTCTTTTCCCAGGCAACTTTCAACAAGACAAGAGGGCATGGACTTAAGTTGTGCCAGGGGAAGTTTAGGTTGGATATTAGAAAGAATTTCTTCTACGGAGAGGGTGATCAGGCATTGGAATGGGCTGCCCAGGGAAGTAGTGGATTCTCCATCCCTGGAGATATTTAAAAAGAGACTGGATGTGGCACTCAGTGCCATGGGCTAGTAACTGCAGCGGTGGTGGTCAAGGGTTGGACTTGATGATCTCTGAGGTCCCTTCCAACCCAGCCGATTCTATGATTCTATGATTCTATGATAGAAGCTCACATGGTGCCTTGGCACCTCTTAATTTCCAGATCAGGGGCACTGGCTATCAGAAAGACAGGAAGAGGTTTTAAAGTGTGTCTGAAATGTTGGGGGAGAAAAAAAAAAAGCTGTATGTATCAAAAAGAGTTGAGGTGTTCAGTGTTTCCAGTTACCAAAGGGCTGTTGGGGCAGGAATGGCACAGCCTCCATGTCAGGATTTGGTCACTCCTACACTGCTTGGAGTTACTTCTGGCATATTTACAAACACTGAAATGTTTTTAATAAATACCACGAAACACTGTAAAACAGGACTTGATGCATTATTCTGTCTTCAACTAATGTTGTAGATTTAAGAATTTCATCCTGGTTTTGACCAGAGAGATAACAAATAATAAGATGGTATTCTGGGATTTTGAAAGGCAAGCTATCAGAAAATCATTTATGGCAAAGAAAACAAGTACTGCAGAGCTGTGGATTAGGATATTTTCTAAATGAACAAATATCTCTGCTGCTGTTCTTTTGAGATACATTGTCCTGGATGACCTCCCCAGCTACTCTGGAAGGCACCTCTCATAAGCCTGGTGTTTAACCTCAGAATCTTATTAAACTCTTTTCTTTTGGAAGACCTTGTAGCTTACCGGTTTGTGATGCACCTGGTCCCATGCACATGTAAGACAACACCATCAAAGAACAGTCTGTAAAATTTGCCCTTGAGATGGAAGTGGTGGGTCTAACCCTACCCTTGGAGACACCTGTGCCATTCCCGAGGAAAGCAGCAGGCTTGGAAATCTGCATCTCGCAGCAGAGTGGACCTATGGGCTCTGCCAAAGGCAGGTAGCACGCAGCTCTGTAAAATCCTCTGAGAAGCTGTTTAAGAAATCTACAGAAACGTCAGCACAATCCAGGAAGTGTTTCTGAAGCAGCAGCTGAATGTTTTGCTTTCACTTTTTTTTTGATTTATTTTGCCCTTCTTGGTAAACTCAGGGTGAGAAACCACACACCACAAATGGCCCCTCAATGTTTCACCCAACCTGAAAGGTTTCACCCAACCTTTCATCCCAGCAAGAGATCTGTCATGGTAGACACACGATACTGACCTGTGCTGGATCCCTCAGAGCTCTTGTTCTTACAGCACAGACAGTATTTTGTTTTTTTTGTCTCTGCACTGTTTTGATGCAAACAGGGGCAGGGAGCACTCAGAGCCTGAAGGATTCCTTGCTGTTACTGCATTGACCTTCAGAGAAGGATCTCAAAGCACTGAGAAAACATTTGCTGGCCACTTCAGAAGCAAAACAATAACCGAGGGGCCCACTCAGTGACTTGCCAGTTCCTTTTTCTAACCACAAGAAAAAGGCTGCTTTTAATATTGCCCAGCCCTGCTTCCCCTCAGCTGCATTTCTGCTGCAGACAGGTGATCTCCCTGTGCCAGGGCTGCCCACTTGGCCCCACTGCCCCCCACGCAGTTTCTCGGTGCCACACGCGGGGACACCGGTGCCCAGCAGCCGGGCGGCCCCGGGAGGAGCAAAACCAACGGGGGTGTTCCCTGAGCAAAGCAGCTTCAGTCTCCTCGTTCCCCAGACAGGCAGATCCTAAGGAGCATAGATCCATATATCTCCAGCGCTCCCCGGGCACAAAACATTTCCTTCGGGCACAAAACATTTCCTTCGGCCCCGATCCCGCCCGTGGCTCACACCCCCCCCTTGCCTTTCCCGTCAGGGCTGACATTGCCTCAGACCGGCGTTCGGCCCTGCCGCCATTTTCCCCAGCCCGGGCGCTGCCGGGGCCGGGGCTCCACCTGCCGGCAGCCGCTTCGGCCTCCGGGGGAGCTCCGTGCGCTGAGGGGAAAAGGGGGGGACCCGGGTTGCTCCGGAGGGCCCCGAGATTCTGTGATCCCAAGGCGGCGAGAAAGGGATCTAGGGGAGATGGTGATGGGGAGAAGGGCTGGGTGCTGTCAGCAGGCTGAACCAGAGCATATCCGGCTTCATCCTGAGAAAAGAGCAGAGATGGAAATGCCACATAGGCAAACTGATTCCTAGAGGATGCGGAGAAATGCGAAGGAACGGAAAAGTAGAAAAATACATGAAGTCAAAATGTGCTTAGGCCAGGGTCGGGCTGCTCGGTGCTGCCCGGGGAGCTGGGAGGGCAGCGGTGGCCTCCAGGAACCAGAGAGCAGCTGCCAGTTACAATTTTATTCATTTTCACATTTAGATATTACAACAAAACTCTTAATGACAAAGGATAAACAAGTACTATAGGAGGAGAGGAAAGAAAGCAGTGTTTTAACTGGTTCGATACATAACCATGAACTTCCAGAGACAAGACTCAACGTGAGTTACAAACACTCACTCACTGGTAGGAAAACTCACGAGCAAACACCCACACACTCACCCACTAAACACTCACACACACAGACCACACTTTTTTACTCGCACATAACCCATGTTGTAACCTACTTGCTTCTAAGGCAGCCCACTGAAACATTGAATGCTGCTGTAGCAACAACAGGTACCAGATTAAAATATTGCAATATGAGTGAAGTGTTACTTGATACACAGGTTTTTCTTCAGAGACGCATGTGTATTTGCAAGGAGGGGACCCAATGCTTTGTTTTCACAAGGGAGGAATGTCCTCTCCACACCAACACTTTGCAAGGAAAACTGAGGCTCTGCACGGGGGAGGAACAGTAATTTTAAAGGAGGAGGAGGATAAATAGCTTAGCTTCAATGTTGAGTTCCAGTAAAAAGCCCAAACAAAACACAACAGAGAGCACATTGTGAGAGCACACAATTATTGAACCCTGGGTTTTAAAAATTGAAATACTCCCTTGTTGCTGTGGAAAGACAGACACCACTCTTGCCTCACATCTTAAAACCAAAACAGACCATCTTCATTTCATGCTCATGCATATCTGGAGACTGTAAAAAAATTTCCAGAAATAATGGTAGAGTGTGGGGAAGGGTATCAGGTTTGTACACTCTAATTTTAGTGCACTTCTAAGAGAGTGAAAGTACAGTTGTGCCAACAGCTCTTCAATATCCCACACCACAATTTTTCTTCATCAAGAGTGTCTGCAGAGGAGTCAGTGTTTGCTCATATCATGGAGCAATGCTGTTGACGTGGGACCCGATTCCAACCCCACCCCCCCCAAGTCAAGATGGTGCATAAGAGAGAAAATAAACTTCTGTGGAGCCAAATTATTTTAGTATTCAAAAATCAGATGTCACACCAGTACTTTCGCCAGAATGAAGCAAGGGATCAGTAATAAGGGCTCTGATGAAGTAACTCTTCTCCATGAAGATGCTTTTTAGCAATTTACAGATGAACCTAGAGACAAAGAGCAGCTTCCCTGGCTGGTTGGGAGGGCTGACAGCCAGCTAAGGTGCTCAAATGTCTCTGTCCCCTTTCTGCTGAGTGTGTGACAGTGCCTTGCAAGTGTCTGGCTTTGCTGGTATGTTTCTATCTCTCAGATATGGACAAGGATTTGCAGCTACTTTAGAATCCCGTTTTTCAACTATTATTTAACTTATAGGGCTCTTTTTTAGGATCTCTTTCAGATGGAGCTGTTTCCATCCAGAGAACTGTTTGTGAAACACTGGAAACAAGAGAGCTTGTGTCCTATGGATGCACATCACCAAGTCAGCAGCCAAAATATAGCTCAGCCTTCCACCCATGCAAACGCTAGTGGAGACCCCCAGCAGCAAGGGGCACATGAAGCCTTCCTTCTGTCAAGGGAACCAGCAGTTCAAAAATCAAGGCAGGAGAAGTTGGTCTGGCCTATACCCTGCTGGCTATCCTGCTTTCTTGGCCTGGCTCTCCAACATCTCCTGCCAGAGGATTCTTACTGAGTCATAACAATTACTTAAAGATGCTTAAACTCCTGGCAACTTCAGGGGACACCAGTAGGAGTCAGGCAATTTATTGTCATATGCAGTTTCCAATTCCATGTCCTGAGGCGGTTTGGCTCAAGCTGGTCCAGTTTTGTGCTGCTTTTTACCATGGAAATCACAGCTATGTCATCCTGATAACACAAAAATGGAGGGGAATACTGGGCACTCTGCACAGGCTGAGAATCTGAATGACAAACATGCTTTTCCCATGTGCTGAATAAATCTCGCTATTACACTTGTGCAGAGAACTATAATTAAGACTTGGGAAAGTCATCCATAAGGATTCATAGGCTCACATCAGGAAACACAAAACCCTCTGCTGGAAAAGAAATACAGTTTGGGAAAGATATATTTCTGACAGGAAACACGATTTAAAGGTCCAAACCAAACCCTTGGCTCTGTGCACAGAGGTGTGGCTCGCAGGGAGATGGATGCTGAGATGTTCTGGTGCAAGGAGCTCTGCCAGCCATGGGACTATGGGAGAAGAGGTGATGACAAGCTGTTCAGATGAGCCTCTTCACCTCTTCTCTGATGATGACAGAATTGTGCTCTGTGTCTGAGCGTTCCGATTGTGAGCAGGATAGAAAGTAGGTGGGAAGTGGTGAGACAGCAGCACAGAAATCCATAGAGAGCGGCTGTGGAGGTTGCCCAGAGCTCTGAACTCATGTGGTATCTTTCAGAAACAAAAGGCCTGAGTGATGAGATGTGTCCACAGCAAATAAATGTTGCTCAGTCCTCTAGGAGGGAGGTACACTGTGCTGGTGGCTCTGCATCAGAAACTGGAGATGAGCCCACTGGGCAGACAGTGCCTCCTTTGAGCCAGGGAACTCAGGTGACAGGGAAGGTGATGGTGCAGAAATGTCCATCCAGGAGAACTGGGGCTTGAGCCCTGGCCAGGTGCCACCCTCCACGTGCTCAGTGATGCCAACACACAAGCGGATGCAGCCCAGAGCACATCATTGCTGGAGCTCTGTTCCTTCCATTGTTTCCAAAACCCTTGCAGCAACTTGAAAATAAACATTTCACTCCCTACCACTTTGATCTTTTTCTTCCCAGCATTCAACCCATTTTCACTCTATGTTTAGAAACCAGCTGAAATTAACACAACTTTGTGTTAATTTCTTACTCAAGCAACAAATGATCTTGGCTCTGCTCTGTGAGACAGGAAGGTGAGAGCAGCAGACCTGTGAGTAACCTGCTCCCAGTACAGAGTATATAAAACACAGTTTTGCACAGAGCCTGCAAAAAGAGCTGGTATTTATTTCACTGGAAGGACTGTATCTGTTAGCTGATGACCTACTCAGCACTAGCTGTGTTGAGATGGCTAAAATAATCCTGGTGAAAAGGCAGACTGGCAGATTTTACCCCAGCAGAGATGAGAGGGGTGTGGGTGTTGCAGAGGAGATGGAGAGGCTGGCACCTGCCCAGAATGAACAGTGTGCACGAACATTTACAAAGATCCTTTAGGATCTCTCCATACACCTCTAAAATGTCCTGCTCTTGCTGCTAATACCACTAGGGATTTCTTCCCTTTGATTCTGTTCTGCAGCTCAGCAGCTGACATCATGAGAAGAGGAGGAAGCAATCCAAAGAAAAACATTCAGGCTGCACACCAGGAAGAAACTTGAAACTAAGACAGATCTATTTATATCTGACCTGAAACGGGCTTTCTGAATGGGAAGCTGATCCTAGAGGAGGCTGGATGCTAGGCAGAAGGTGCTGTAGTGCTGAACACAGGCACCCACTCGCCGGCAGAATGCATCTGTCTGAGCTGCAGGCAGAAAAGAACCACGAGGAATTGGCAGAGCCTCTCCAGTCCCTGCACAGGAAAGCTGCAGCTGGAGGTGCTGTGTGGGTCATCATGCTGTGATTCCAAGGACATTGGTGTTCTCCATCTGTTCAGGGTTGGTTCCCTGCTGGAGTTGGGTGTATGTTGAAGAAGCTCTGAGTGACCCGGGTGATGCGCCTGCAGGGTGAGGGTGGATGCTTTGGCAGGCACCTCCGGGGCCTGATGCCATTAGTACTGCTCAGAGAAGAAGGAAGCGTGGAGAGCCAGGGGGCTGGCTCCCTCTCCAGGTGGGGTGCAGCTGCCATCCTCAGAGTGTTCTGACAGCTCCCCATATTCACTGTTGTAAAAAGTCTGGCCTCCGACCTGGGACCCATACGACGGCCGACATCTGCCCCGCATGTCCGACTGTTCCCCTGGCAGCCCTACAGTTCGGCTGGGCCCTTTACTGCTGTGGGGGAGAGAGACACAGAAGATCAATCTGAGCACTCCTGGAACATTCCAGTTTCAGGAAACATCATCTACTAATGCACAGGGCAGAGGCGGGTTCAGGAATGGATTTACACCTCCATTTCAAAGCGCACCTGGACTTGCTCTAAACCTAAGCGCAGCCCATATGTTTTGTGAAAAATTTGCACATAACTCAATGACAAGAGTTATTTCAGCTCTTCTAGATACCTTTGGGAAGCTTAGGGAAGGGCTAGGACACCAGTGAGCAGGGACAAGAGACATTGCTTCTATTGCTTCTAGATCTGGCAGGAGCAATAGAAACTGATACAAACCAACAGCCAGGATGGGGGAGACGAAGGAAGATGATGAAGATGATATGGAAGGAAATCAGCAACCCCATCTCAGCATCTGCCAATACTAGGTGACTAACAAGAAGTCAGAACAGGGACACATTTAAGGAGAGGTTTAAGGGCAGTGTTTTCCAGGATGTCAGGTAGCCCATGGTGTAGGAGGAGACAACAGGAATGTGCCTTAGGGAGAAGAGGACAAAGACAAGAAGCAGGAAACAGATATAACAGCAGAGAGGCCACAGTGCTAAGGTAAAAGACAATGCCCAGTCTAATCTGATGTTGGGAGGCAGAGGAGGTGAGGAAGCAGCTTGGATTGGCCTTGTCTACATGAACTGACATGGTTCATGTAGACACACACTGTCATACACTGTCATAGAGACAATGTCCCAGCCTTCTCTAGCAGAGATGAACTGGAGGGGTTCTTCCCCAGTTCCCAAGCCTAGGGCAAGGACATAACCATCCATAGCATCCTCAGACCCAAGAGTGCCAGCTTGACCTTCCAGGCTTGGTACCAGCAGGTGTGAAGTCCTAAGGCCTGTACCATCTCTGCAATGCCACATCAGGGCCCTGTCCCGTATGGGTTAGGGCTGGGGGAGGGAGGTGGCAGCCACATAGTTTCCACCCATCCCACCTGGCATTGCTTAAACAAGCCCTGACACATTTCACCAGAAAATGTCAACAAGCATTTGGAGACCTATTAGCACCGTTAATCCACTGTGCTTCATTATCTAAGTGATGCTCATACTCTGTGACATGTTCTGATCAGTTTAATGGGCAGCAGAGTTTATATTTTTAAAATGTAGGAAGCAGCAGGCAGGTCTGCTCTTCATGCATTTTGCCTCTTATTAATGTGTCCATGGAGTTTTTTGGCTCAGGGCCCACAGCCTGCTGAGAGCCTCAAGAGGCAAACCCTTCAGGGAGACACCAAGAACTGCCTGCTGGTGGCACTATGTTTGGCAGCAGGATGGTTTGAGTGGCTGGACTTGAGGAGTACCTGAATCCACCTTCTTTTCTGTGTCGGTTTTCTATCCTCTCAAATTCCTCAGATGCCAGAACCATCCCACTGTCTGTTTGATTGTCCTGGAAGGAAGCAACAGGAATTATCAGTAATGTCCCTGTGAGCTGCTCAGAGTGGGAAAGGAGGAGGGATCATTCAGGAGATGAGATCATGTGCAGCTGTGATGAAAAAAAAAGGAGTAGGGGCACTTTACCAGCATGCTCCATGGTCTCTCTGGAACAAATCTGCTTAGGTGCCTTCTTAAAAGCAGTATATACAAAGGTAGGATTGTGTGTGCAGTTCAGTGCCCCTTTTGGGAAAAAAGAGAGTGCTCTCTGCCAAGAAGATGCATTAACATCAAATCTGACGTGGGATTTTCCTCTGAGACCAAGGGTATGACTTCAATTTTGCTACTACAGAAGTTATGAGTACCAGCCCAATTCGGAGAGGCTGGGAGGGCTCCTACTGCACACTGCCATGTGGGTCAAAATAGGGGAGGTACAGAAAAGCACTCTGGATTTACCTAGTCCTGGCTAGATTTTGGTATGCTTAACAAGGCCATGTTTAGAGATTTGAGAAGGATGAAGAGCAGGCTCTTCTTTGAGGTCCATTATAGTCCTTGCTCATATATCTAACCGCCCTATTTCACACTCAGGCAGTATGAGCTGTGCTGTAGAGAAGCCACCAGGTGGAGAAATGAATGTGAACAGGACAGACTGAACAGGAATGACACAGACACACTGACATGAGATAGGAGTGATCTTTCTTCCACGATCTTAACAGCAAAGGTGTCAGGAAACAGCTGAACATATTTTAGGTCCCTGGCTCAACCCAATCAAATGTTACTCACCGGGTGTGCCTTGTACATTGTATGTGTCATAGGAAACTCTTCAAATGTCTTTATCCTGGATGGACATCTGATCTGATTTCCTCCCGTCAAGCAACCAGGGAATGAGACACAGTTGTAGTATCTGTCAACAGATGCATATTGTATTCAGTAAATCCAGCAGAATCAATGTCCTGGATAAACAGGACCTGAACCCAGCCTCCTCTCTGCACAGCCAAGGTATGCAGGGAGGCAGATGACCCAAATGCTGGGTTTTGGGTAGGCCTCTAAACCCCATATTTCTGCAGTGGGGAGCACCCAGACTTTTGGATTGAATCAGGCCCTGATTAACTCTCCACTCTGCATAAGCAGAGTAATGCCCTGTGTGCCATCACAGTATCTCAGCTTCCCAGAGATGAGAAGCCTAGACCTAATTGTTTGGGTTAGTTAGGAACAGATAGGATGAAGTTCCTGCACTAGCAGAAGGGCAGCTGGCACCTTTCCACACCTACCTGGTGGGCCAGGATGCCTTCAGTGGGATGTGATGCACTGGCAAGGTAGCTGGAGGCAGAAGGAGGAATGCCATAGGCTTACCCATCAAGGGCTCTTTCTCAGCAGTGAAAGAAAGTGATAGTGCTTTTATGAGCAAGGTGCTATGGCCTAAATGTTTGTATCACACCTGAACACCTGGGATTCTTCCAAACTCTTGCTACTGGGTTTATCCCATATCCCTCAAGCTCCCTCACAGCTCAGGCTGCTGGCTGCCTGCTGAGCTCTCTCTGCTCTTTCCTGGAGGGATTCACCTTGCTGCTAGGCTGTGGCAGTGTATCCTCATGTCAAAGTCCTCTTCATCTGAGTTTTGCTGGGCAGAAGAAGGCACCTGGGAGAAACCATCATCTTCTGAGCTGTGAGAGTCGTTCAGCGGGATGTAATCCTTCCCTTCCTGGCAGGAAGAACAGTGAGTGGCCTTACAAGAAGGGGAGGGCTTTCCCACAGGAAAGGGCTCTACAAGCAAAAACTGTCAGAGCTGGTAAGGAAAAATTCTGGTTTGTCTTTTGTTTCTCTGGGAAAAAATATCTGTCTGGAGATTTCTGTGCCCTCAGTGCTAAGTAGCTGTGCGTACTGTGGGTGTGTGGAGGTGTGTGTGAGCAGGAAAACAACCCAGTCCTATGGTACTGACAGTTCTCTAGCATAAATGGTCAGAGCACTGAGAGGCATGTCACTGTGGCTTACTCATGCCTGTGCTGAGATCCAGTGCTGAAAGGTTAAAATTAAGGACGTCACAAAGAGACAGTACTCATATTTCAGCATTTAGCTATTGCCTTATGAAATGGAACATCATGAACATGTTAAAATCAGTTTAAGGTCCTGGTGGGTTACTGCATGGCAGTGATTAGTAATAGTTTCAGAGAAATTAGTATAGCTGACTGCTCTAAGGGAACAGTTGTTTGGTTCACACGGCCCTGACATTTAGATCTGAGGACAGAGTTTCAGAAACGCTGGTGAAATCCTGGTTTTCATTACGTGGGCATGTGGGAGGCAGGAGTGCCAAGGCCTTGACTCAGCTGAAAAATTTCAAATAATCATCTGGGGATTAGGATGGAAATACTAAGGACAACCAATAGGGTGTCTGCTGTGCAAGGAGCGGAGCTATATTAGGATGTGATTTTGTGATGCAGCAAGAGGGCTACCACAGAAATCCGCTCTCCAGAAGCTCTGGGAAACAGACCTCTGTGACCCAGGAAACCCTATGTTATCCCTTGGCCTACGCAAAGGTATTGCACTGGCCAGGGAGTCAGAGAAGGGCACAGTGAGGGAGCTGGCAGTGGGAGAAGACAGAGTTGTATGAAGCTGAGTAGGGACACAGAGAGATTTTCACCTGCTGGACATTTTCCTGAAGAAGGTTCCCCAGTATCTCCACCAAGTCAGAGAAAGTTGGTCTCTCCTTGGGATCACCGTGCCAGCAGCTCAGCATGATACGGTAACTGCCAAGAAGAGAAGCTGATTTTATGCCCCTCCTACCCAGCTCTGCAGCTACCACTCATGTGATGCCTGCTAGGACATCAGGTACCTGCATCCTGAAGGAAAGCTTGGCACCACCCAGCACAATGGCCATGTGGACTTTCTGGAAGGGGGTTGGTTCTGACCAGTGCTGGGAATCAGAGGGTTTCTGACTCACATTTCTGCTGTGGCGTACTCTGGAGCTCTCATCCTGGTACCATCTTTGAGCCTCTGGCAGAACTCCTCGTTGATCTGGACTCCAGGGTATGGAGATGCCCCTAGAGGAGGTTTGAAGAGGAGAAAAAATGTGAAGTGTACCAGTCCTTCTGAGACTGCCCTTCATCTCAAAGCCCTGGAAAATACAGTCACTACTCATTGATGGCCCAACTCCTTGGTGCTTCCTGAGACAGCCCCGCTGCCTCAGTGAGCTGGAGTCCACCTCTCCATGCCTGTCCCCTCACCATGATGTTGTGGTTTGATATAGCCTCCATATTTATTTTGCCTACAACAATGTCTCTTCTTTTCACTCCTTAGAGGTTCTTCAGACCATCAAGGCCTCCTGCACAGATTTACCCACCAAGCTGCTACATGGGAAGAGAGGTCTCCCTCAGCAGCATGTGATGCTCATTATCACTCACCAAGCGAGAAGATTTCCCACAGGAGGACCCCAAAGGACCAGACATCACTCTGGGTAGTGTAGACCTTGTCAAAGATGCTCTCTGGAGCCATCCACTTCAGTGGGAGCCGGGCCTGCAGGAGAGAGTGGCAAGGCACAAGTGTTCAGTCAGGTACATATCACAGGACAGCCCTTCTTGTAGCAACTGGATGAAAGGGATAAAAGTAAACCAGAGTTGATAGCTCTGCTTGTCTCTTCCATTGAGGAATGGAGTTTTGTTTAGGCCAGAGAGAGAGATGGCCAACACTGAAAGAGGGAGGAAAGAACGCAAAAAAAAAAAAAAAAAAAAAGAAGAGTAAGTTAATATGAGGCTAAGGGGAAGAAGAAAGGGGACTGAAGAAGGAGTTCTGCTGGTAGAGGATAGCACATGCATCATTGGGCCAATGGCTCCTGGTTCCAGCCACAGAAGTGGCTCCTCCTACTCAATCATTTTGTTAGTTTATTCTATCCCCAGAGTAGTTTATGAACACATCAAGAAGGCACAATCTGTATAGGGTTTGAGAAGATGTCACTCACGCTGCCTTTTCTGACATAATCAGGATCCTTGTAGATGTCTCGGGCCAGGCCAAAGTCACAGATCTTTACCACATTGTTCTCTGACAGCAGGATATTGCGAGCTGCTAGGTCTCTGTGGATGCACTGAGGGCACACAAAGAGGAAGAGGCAAAATCAGAAGGACACCCTCAGAAAAAGCAGAGCATCCTTCCCCCTTATGAATCTGAGCTGCAATGAGGTGTAAGTGGAGAGGGGCTGAAGATAAAAATTTCAGATGGAGGTGGTTAATGAGAAGGTAAAATGGCAAGAGGACTAATTCCCCATCTTTGTATAGACAGGGCTATCTCAGACTTCCTAAGAAGTGTGAGGCAGATCACTGAACCCTCTGTGTGTCACCCATGGAGTGACAAAAACACCACAAAAGAAGAGGGTAGTGAAGGAAGGGGTGAACTCACCTTTCGGGATGCCAGGAATTCCATGCCACGTGCTACTTGGAAGCTGTAGCAGATGAGGTCTTCCATTGTCAAGGGACTTTGCCACAAGTCATCCACTGTCCAGGAGTACAATAAAATGATTAGAGAGTGAGAGGTCTTTCTCCAGGACTGTGGGGTACAACCAGCCTCTTGGTGATAAGCAGCTACTCCTCATTGCTAACTGGAGTAACGAGCCTCCCGTGAGAGTTTTCTTCTCAAGTGGCAGAAAGTGCTGCCACTAGAAATGTCAGTAACCCCCTCAAAGTGTGATGAGCCCAGCCTCCAGCACACATCAGAGTTGTGGGGAACAGGGCTGGAAGCCACCTTGAAAATCAGCTCATTGTTCCTGTCCTAGGCAGGACCCAGTGAGATCTCCCTCAATTCTTTCTTTAGGCTAAAAACCAGGGTTTTATTCCCTTCTGGGTTTTGTGAGTCTATTAGAAGAGACAACAAATGTAATAGTCCTGTTCAGGGAACTGCCATGCAACAGTGGAGAAAGAATCAGCTCCAAGGCTGGGCCCCAGCTCCCCACTGTCATGCCATACCCACTCCCCAGGGCAGCCAAATCTGGCATGTTTTTGGCAGGCCAGGTGAGGGGTCCCTGCCAAGGCTGGAGTATTCACCTTCCTGGATGGGCTGTGCTGTTGGGCTCTTGTGCATCAGGAAGCGGTTGAAGATAGCACTGTCACTGGTCCCAGAACGACTCCTCCTGTCTGCTCTCACTGCCTCCACGATGGACTGGACCTGAATACGAAGCCTGGGAGACTTTTCCTGGCAAGCAGATTAAAAAAAAAACAACAAATCAACCCATCTCAGCAGGCTACACACACTGTAAGCCCTGCACCCACAAGCTGCACAGTCTTTTCCTGTTCTTAGACTGTAATTCCTGCCTGGAAACACCTATCTTCCATTGCAGAGAGAAATTATTTCCCTGATGTGTACACAAATAAAGATCACTGTGTGAAGTTGATCTGCTGCTTAACAGAGAGTATCTCTGTCCCATTGATTTATCATGATTCAGGCTATATGTCTTCCTTCCCTAGACATGGGACAGGTCCCAAGGGGCAAAGGAAGCAACTTACCCTGTAAGGACTGAAACCTTCCCTCTTGGTCCGCAGGTAGTTGGAGAGGTTTCCATACTTGCAGAACTCAACAATAACCATGAGTGGACCTAGCGAGAAGACACCAAAGATCAGGGCAGAGGCAAGGGCTTGGGATGGTCAGAACTTGCTCCCAGTCACGTTATGTGCAGCCCCCCTGAGCTGTGGCACCTGCCTTAAGTGCATGCTGGCATTCTGATAGCATCCCCCCATGTCCCCGTGGTCACACATTTGGCCAGCAGAAAGGACACAGGGGACAAGCACTGAGCTGTGAGAGCAGGCACAGCCTGTTTGTTGCCCTGGCATATTTACCATTGGGTTTGGTACAAGCACCCAGCAAATTGACCACGTTGAGGTGATTCCCGATGTGAATGAGGATCTTTAGCTCTGACATCAGTGCCTTGTGCTCACTTGCAGTAGCTCCCTCTGGAAAAACACAGATCATGTCATGACATCTCTTCACGGCTTTTCACAGCCCCTCACCACCTTTCTCTTAGCAGAGTCTTAATGTGAGTCTTGCTGAGGAGGCTGTGACCTCAAAGCCATGGTACATTTTGTTATTGCATGCTTCCATACGAAATGTCAGATCTGTGTCTGGAGCTCCCAGGATCCCAGCTGTAATGCTTTGGGACCCAGAGCAAAGGACAGCACAAGCTGTGCCAAACAGATTTTTCCTTGTGATAGCTGTGCTGGAAGAATGATCATTTGAGGCTTACATATACATTTGAATCTCTGCCCTTTCAGCCTTCTAACAGAAATAACAAGCCATAAACAATTTGAAGGAAAAATAGAAACAAAAGGAATCTGAGTGTTTCGATCACTACTAAAGATCTGGGTTTGAGCTGTCCCAGAACATCTTTTTATGATTCCTCTCCAATAGCATACACAGCATTGTGCCCCTGACAGCTTTCTGTACTGCATCTCCTCTTCAAGTGCCTAATTCACACCAAGTCTTGATCCTCTGTTTTATCCTGAGGGTTTGTTCTCTGTTTTTTTAATGGCTTTTTCATACTTCCCTCTTTCCCCATATGTATTTGCCCTACTTGGGAGTTTGTAAATTTAGTCTGAGAGAAAGAAGCATCCTCTTGAGCTGCAGCTGATGGGCCTGATGAGAGCCATGCCTCCAAGGACTGTAAAACAACCTTGCACACCCAAGCTTCCCTCTGCAATTGCTGTGCAGATCATGTGTACATGTGCTGAGATGAGCCATGATTTGGTTTCCCAATGCAGACCACTGCTGGCCAGAAACTGCCTCAGTATTTTGTTGGGTTCCAAATGACAGAATAATGTTCTGGATGCCTGTTTGACATTGTGGCTATAAAAGCTTAAAATCTCACCCTGGATTGACCGGGCTTTGGGTGCAAAGCCAATTTAGCCCTCAGAGCTGCAGCCTGCTTCCTTACCCAGCTCTGAACTTGGCCCACAAACATGACACACAGGCACATTTGGAAGGAGGCAATTTGGAACAACACTTCTCTCTGTGATCTGCCATTGAGGGGCTCTGGATTCAAGTTCTTCCTTTGAGACAAATCTCATTCTCTGCCTCTGCAGAGAGCTAAATTGCTCTAAAAGCTGAATTGCCCACTTTCCTGCTATCTGCTCTGCCACTTGCCTCCTACTGCAGTTGAATGGAGCAAAAGTATCCACGAAGGGAGACCAAGAGAATCAAAAGTGTTGAGGCCAAGAAGCCATAAATTCAAATGCTGGCTCCAGCTCCTCTGCCCTAGTTCAGGACTGGCTCAGGCAGAAGCACTCAGTAGCACTTGGGGGAGATAAGACATTTTCCAGAGCTCTAACAAATGCCTTATGCAAAAGACTGACATTTACAGGGTAGCCATTCCCTGGCAGATACTGTTCTGCTTCATTGTCCACATACCTTTCAGCATTTTGACTGCTACAGTCTCACAGCTGTTACTTTTATTGATCCCAAACGCTGATGCTTCCACCACCTTCCCAAAGGCACCATGACCCAGGACTTTACCTACAGGCAAGGAGAGAGGCAGTGTGATGGCAGGCAGGTGCAGGACAGGCAAAATGGAATGAAAAAACAAAAAGCCAACAGGAAACCATGGGAAGAAGAAAAAGGGTCATAAAGGAAAAGGAAGGAGTGGAACATGTGCCCTTCCCAGGTGTCTGCTTGCTCTCTCAGTGAGAATAGAAGAAAGGATGATGAAAGAAACTAAGGCAAAGCTGGTATGGACAAAGCAGAGGAAGGAAATGGCCCTGCAGAAGCAAGAGCCTGTTTGTTGCCCTCAAGCAGAGCGTGTGGGAAAGGTAATCTTGACATTATGCAGCAGAGCAGCCAGGGCTAGTGTCACTGCCCTGTGCCTCAAAGGTAGTCTGCAGCTTTTTAAAACCTCCCAGACAGAGGGAAGAAACTGCAGTTGGGTGTCTCAGTATCCTCAGAGGAGGATAATGAATGCAGTCCTGGTCCTGAACTCAGGGTACTTGCTGTGTACTGGGCTATTCTGTCCAGATTGCCAGTTGGAGAATATGGGGATATGTTTTACAGCACACCCAGAGGTCTCCTGGTCTCAGTGATGCCTGTGTGGGTACATGGGGGGAGTCTGGGATTACAGCTGGCACAGACCTGTCCATAGTCAGACCCAAAGAGATTGCCTAGGCACAACTGGGCTTTAGGGATAGTCTGGGGAAACAGATAGGAAGCCTGAGGCAGAGAGAAGGCATTAAATACACAGAAGAGTGTAAGAAACCTGGAGGGTGAATTTCAAGGGCTGTTGGGAAGCCTGGGTTGCAGTCTGCAGTAGCAGGAGGGGTCCCAGCTCACCTAGGCGCAGGCGGTCTCGTGGGAACTCCCACTTGCTGGAATCATAGGGAAGGTACTCGCACTGCTCCTCCAAGGGCACCTCACCAGGGTCCATGATGATGGAGAGGTAACCTGTCTTGATGTCTGCATGGGCAGGCTGTGGGAATCAGCCAAGAAAAAGGGGTAAGGAGATGATCTCCCAATATTGGCTGTTGGCTCCCAGAGGGAATTTAGCTCCTTTGTCTGACTTGACCTGCTTCACCTAGCAAAGGCAATTCCTTGTCACCATCTTTACCATAGCCCTTAATGCACCCTGTCCTAGGCAGTGAGAGCACTTGAAGGAACACTCCATAACCTCCTTTCAGCAGGTGCTGTCATACAGCCCCTCAGCTCAGCAATGGTGTTGCCCCAAGCCCACCAAGCCACCTCCCCTGTCCGGCGACAGAGACAGCCACATACCCTTTTGATGTTACAGAAGATGAGGATAAGGAGGATCCAGAAGAAAACAGCAATAACCCCAGTCCCAATCAGGATGACAATCTCCACATTGGTCCTGTCATCAGAGCCTGTGGGATGACAGAGAAATCATAGCTTCAGAGATGCCCACTCTGTGTCCCAGCTCAGCCATCTCTTATGGCCTGCTTCAGGATATGGGGAGACAGGGGAGGTGTGTTTGCCTGAGCTACATGCTCTGGACTACAGATCCTCCAGTGTGAGCACCATGCCACCTGCAAAGCCTAGGAGCTTTCCCTGCCTCATGCTGCCTGGTGTCACAGGGAAGAGGCCTGGGAACATGGCCATGCTCCTGCCCCACCCCTGCATCTCCAGGGATGTCATGGCTGCTGGTACCTTCCACAGAGACACTGGCTGAGGAGTTCACACAGCCCTTGGCATTGCAGACACTGCACAGGTAGAGCCCAGCGTCTTCCTCCCTCACCCTCTGGATGCTCAGCCTCTGGTTGAAGTCTGCCAGGTCAATCCCTGTAAGGCACAGAGGGTTGTGGTGGTCACAGGGAGTAGGGATTAGTATAAGCGACACATTCAGGCTCAAAATAAAGCTCCTATTTTTTAACTGGTTAATTTTAGATTGCAGAATAAACTTGCACAAGCTGGTGGAAGCTCTCTTCTGTGGCCTGATGAGCCCAGAAATACCCTGGAGGGGCTTTCCCCAGGCAGTGCATGGAGAGGATGAAACTCCCCCAGACAGTGCTGGACAGGGACAGTGCCCAGGCAGTCCAGCTGGTGTGTCAAGCCTGCATCAGCTGCAGCATCTGTTCCTTTCAGTCTGCAATGTGCCAGGATCATTCCCATGCTCCTTCCATGGGATCTAGGTTGGTCCCTGCCTGAGCAGAGATGCCAGGCACTGGGCTGAGAGTAAGAAGATGAATGATTTATCTCTCTCTGCTCTCCAACAGAATGTGCACATGCAGACCGTGCTGAGCCAGGCCTTAGGGCATAGACTTGGCTAGTGAGACTGCATCAAACTGGGATAGAACATGATTAAAACCAGAGTTCAGCCAATTCAGCGAACAGATGCCCTTTCCTGGGCACAGCAACTCTCAGAAGCCAGCAGCACTCTGCTGTCCAGCTGCCAGACATGATGCCTCTGATTTACCCCCAGCCCACGGTACCTGACACTTCTTCCACCAGTTTCTCATCTTTGTACCAGTTGATTTCAGGAACGTGGTTGCCGTCCACCTTACAGCGCATCTCTATGGAGTCGCTGACGTTCACCCAAATGTCTGTCAGGTTCTGCTTGAGGCGGGGGATCTCCAGGGCTGGAGGAGCAGCATAAAGAGGAGGAGGGGAAAACGGGAAACTGATTGATCAAAAGAACATCTGTGTTCTTGGGGCTTTGGGTTTCTGACCCCTGCTGAAGGGTGTCTTGAGAACCCAGGTGCCCTGCCTTTGCCACCTGGAGTTTAGCTTGCTTGCGTGGCTTCCCCTGGGGACGAACCGGGAAGCTGATGGCAGCAAGAGCACCAGCTCTCCTCTGTCACTCCCGCCTGCCCTGTGGACCCTCACCCTGCACAGAGATGTATTTCTTGTGGCAGTGCTTCTCCCGGGTCTTCCGGTTCTGCACCTCACACACGTAGTCTCCCTCATCTCCCAGGGAGATATTGGGGATGGTGAGCAGCAAGGTTGCATCGTTGGAGTCGGGCTGGAAGCGCAGCTCGCCCTGCATCTTGGTGGCATAGTGGTGGACGTTCTTGCAGTCCAGCACGAGGGGGTTTCCCTCCTCATCGTGGAGCTTGGAGAGGTTCAGCCGATACCACTGCAGGTTCTCATAGGTGTAGTTGTCTGCATTGCAGCTCAGCTGTAGGTCCTGCCCCTCTATGGGCTCTTCTGAGGGCTGGGACTCAATTTCAAACCCGTCTGGAATGGCTTTCAGGAAGGAAATGAACATGTGAATGAGTTTTCATGGCTGAGATACCAATCACAATGAAATTGGCTCCTTGGGCTCAGCTCTCTGAGACCCCCTTGTCCTCAGCCAGGGTAAAGGAAACCAATCTAGAGCAGAACTGTGCCACACAAATTGCTAGCAACCAACAGCTGAAGCCCAGCAAGTGCTGAGGGACATGCTAAGTCCCGGGGTCAAACTAAGACAGGGTCACAAGTGAAGCAAAACTGGGAGGTCAGAATTAGGCTGTTACTGCTCTCAGCTCAGCTGCAGCATTCTGGACTGCACACATGCTTTCTCTTACACTTGTGGGAAACTACACAGCCAGGCTGGACAACTGCACACATAAAGCATTACTGGAGCAGCAACTGAAGATGTTCATCTGCCTCCACAAAAACTGGTGGCTCTATCAGCCCAGGCACTACTTATGAGGGCCATGAACCCAGGCTTCTGGGATCTGCCTAGAAAGCCTCTGCTGTGCCCTTAGTGGGCTCCTCAATGGAGCAGTAGAGTGGGACAGAGTCCTGCCTGCACCGAGCACCCCACCAAAGTCCAGAGAAGACTTTGTCAGGAATCTCGGGCCAGCAAGACCTTTCCTGGGAGCGGATCGGGCAGTGCCACTAGAGGATGCTCTTGGACCAGGCACATCCCTAGTCCAGGGAGATGCTTGGGCCTCAGCCAGCAGGACATCCCCAGTCCCCAGTCCAGGACCTTCCCCAGTTGCTCCAGGACCCAGGCACAGGCAGTGCTGGCCCATCCCCAGATCTGCCTGCACAATCTGCTGCTACAGTTTCAGGCTTTTGGCACTCAGCAGAGCTCTGGGTTTGCCCTGCTTTCCTGCTGTCTTTGGCTTCCTGGTCACTGTTGAAGGTGCTAACTGTGACTGACAGGACCTGGCAGGATTTAAAGCAGAGAGCTCGGCTGGTGCAGGGGGAGGGGATGTCCCCAGTACTCACTGGTCACGTAGAAGTAGATCAGCCGCTCATCTCGACCCACTTTATTAGAAGCAATACACTTGTACATGACTGAGACGTTGGCCTCCTGGATGGCCAGTTTGCTGACTGTCTGATGGGGAAAGAGAGCATAAGGAGGAGTTAGGAAGGGAAACAGGGAAGAGAAGTAGGATCAATGCTGCTCTCTGGCAAGCCTGGCCCAAGGGAGCAGCTGCACCTGGGGAAAGGTTGTGCTAAAGTAGCCCCTTATTCAATAGCCCTTTGTGCACTTCAAGCCTCATCATTTGGCTCTGGTGACAGCATCATGGTTTTACTTCTGGTCTCTGCTTCTTTTTATGGACTCCAGTCTCCATGGGAGCAAACTTTTTGCTAAGCCCCTCAAGACTCCATGGGGACAGGCCTGTGCCCAGCAAGGGGGGCACGAACATGGTGCAGGGCTGAGGGGATGGCTAAGCTTATGCCAAGCTTTATAACAGTGAGCAGAAAGGAAAAGGACACTAAGGCTTTGATTCCCCAAGCCCTCTGCAGTTAAGTGGCTATTTAGTGTCCCACAGAGTTCAGTGGAGACCCACAAGCACACCTTTTATCCATAAAGGGAAATCAAACCTGTGAAAGCATTCCAGCTTTCACCACTTCTGGAAGAGCTGTCAGCTCCTCCCTTTAAATTCCAAGTTCCAGTTCTAAAATCTTCTACCTCCCTTCTTCCAGCAAGATGTGACTAAGATTGGGCAAACAGCCAGTCTGCTTTCCTGGGATCATGGACACAGGGGATGCTGTCACCAAAGAAGCCGGGAAAGGCAGCTGGGTAGTAAGGCTGTACTCCTCCTCTCAGCTCACACTGCACATGTGAGCTTCCAAATGTGTTACAAGCACTCCCCTTAGAGGAGATGTGCTGTTGGAAGCATGGGTTTCTCCTCCCTCCCAGATTAAATGACAAGTTAATCACATGCAAAAAATCCCTCTAATGAGACAGTGTTTAAAATGCAAAATTATGTGTGTTCCTACAGGGAAACTCCTTTGCTTTTGCTTATTCATCCCATAGGCTCTGGGAAGCATTTCTGTCCTAAGTGGCAACCCACTAGCTTGTGTCCATCAGGAGGAACAGTCATTCATTCAGTGTGTACTCAATACAGCTCAAGTGACCTTATTACTACTACTTTTGTGCATTGCCTTTTCCGTTTCTTGGGGTTATTCAATACAGCTGAAGTGACCCTAGTGCTGGCACTTTTGTGTGCTGCTTTTCCTGTTTCTTGTGGATTTTCCTTCTAATCTGCCCTGTTAGGCTTGAGTCGGGGTTTCTGGGTTTGACATCATCCTGCTGCCTGCAGTGCATGGCTATGAACTGCACATCCCGTGGCTCATTCTGGCTGGCTGTTCCAGACAGAAGAAAAAAAACAGAGGAGGATGGGAAGAGAAGATAGGCAGAAAGGAGATGGAGAGGGAGAGAAAACAGATTTGAGGACATAGCATCCCATCACAAGAGGAAGAGCTCTTCTCCCAGAGCTCTTGCATGTCTTTAAGCTGTACAATCTAAATTGCACCTCCGGGACAGTTGCAACCAAATAGATGGAATGAGGACACAGCTGAGGAACAGGAGGAAGAGAATGAGGTAGAAAGGAAAAGATCAGAAGGGACTAAGACAACAGTCACATGTGAAGGGGGACACAAGGGCTTCTCACCCAGGAGCCCCCACTACCCCTCTTCACTTCCTCCAGAGGACACCAATCCTTGCCTCTCCCTTCCCTGCCACCCTTTTGGCAGAGTGATGAACTCCTGGCCAGGCCAGGGGACGGGAAGTGCCTTTGGAGGTGTGTAGGAAAACAGGAAGTGACTTTAGGAAATGGGGGCCCATTTGTTTGTTCTGCATCCCTCTGTGAGCGGCTGGTGCCTGACACCAGAGGGAACAGGAACCCCGTCATGGCACAGACCTGACACTTGTGGCTACCAGAGAGGCACAAAGAAATGGGCAGCAAGCAGTGTCTGGCTGTTGGCAGGCCACACACTGCAACAAGGAAGAAATATCCTTTCCAGAGAGGAAATGCTGTGATGGAAAGTGGGCTCTGTGGGGCACATGTGCTCTTGCTGACAAACCTGCAGCAGATGGACACCAGAATCTCCATACTACCCTGGTCCCACTGGGATGGGGACAGCTGGATGAAATGCTCTGCTACACAAATTCACTTTCCTGAGGCCAGGAATTTCCTGGTCAGTCTGTAACTCCTGCTCTTCCTTTCTAGCTGCCCAGGTTGCTCTTTGGAGTTTGTGTCTCCTAGAACAGCTCAAGCCAGAGTGCTCAGGAATGATAGGTGCCCTGCATTCAACAGCAACCAGTGTAAACTCTCTTGTGCAGTCATCCCCAGTGGGAGCCTCTCTAGACACAGGGCAATTTCTCAAATATGACAGCTTCCCCCTCCCCCTGGAGCTGCCTGGTACCACAGTGCCCCAGAGCTGGGAATGGCCACTTATGGTTTTCTTTAGAAGCAGAGGTGTGAAGCCCTCCCCAAGCCTGTCTCTGCTAGGCTCATTTATAGGACACTTTTGCTGGTTGATCCCAAAGGATCCCTCTGAGGGTGCCTGCCTCCAGGTCCCCACTTCAGGACGGGCTTGGGGCTACGTCCTCACCTTGTTCCTCCCCTCCACGAACTCCACCCAGGTGTCAATGCTCTCGATGGGGTTCACTGCATCCAGCTGTGACACATCTTTCCAGTCCTTGCACTCAGGCATCCGGTCCCGCTGGTGCCGCCTTGCTGCCCGGTGCCTGCTATTGCTAATCCAGCAGAAGAAAGAGAAGAGAGATGGAGAGAGGGTCAGTTGGGAAGCAGGCAACAAAAATGGCTTTGTCTGAGGACTGATACCCCTGTCCTCTGCAAAATTTCCTGGGTCTCCTGGTTGCACAGTTCTTATGTACTGTCTCTGCAACCACTAGTGAGACAAACACTATCAAGAGATGTGGAAACTGAGGCAGGGAATGGACACTACTGTCCCAGGAAGCATCTTCACCCCCAGGTCTATGGTTTCATCCTTCTCTGAATGGTAGCACCTCTTTGGGGCTAGGGCAGGCAAGGGGTAGAAGAACCCGAATCTGTCAGGAACCCAGGATACTGCAGCCTGCAGGGTGCTTCTGAAATGCAGGTGGTGCAGGGAGATGGAAGGATCTGCCCAAAATCCAGGGCAGGCAGATCTGAACACCCAAGAGCAGTGGCAAGGGTGTGTGCTGGCAGTGCAGGACAGGGCAGAGTTCTCAGCAAGGCAAACATATCGGTGAGCTGTGTAAACAACAGGAAACTAGAATGAAGCCTCCTGCATCCTCTAGAGCTATGCTGGGCAGAAATATGGTGGCCTTGGGAGACAGTGCTCATAATTCATGGGCCCCTCTGCTTCCTGACAGGGCCACAGTGCACTCGCATGCAATGGAGAGCTCTCCAGCAACAGCAACAGCCTGCACAGGGCTGCAAGACCTGGCTTCCTCCAGCCACCCTGATGTCCTCCACTCTGACTGCTCTGGCTACAACTCCCCAGCATCCCTTTTCCTGCTTCCTGAGAAGCTGCTGCTAAAAAATGCCACTGCAGCCCTGCCTGGTCCTGCCCCAACTTCCCAGGGCACCAGCACCCTTCCTGCCTACCTATTAGCACTTCTGGCACAAACACCCTCCTGGCAAACCATCCCAGCAGCTGGCAGAGAGCTGGTGCTTCCCCTGGGTTCAGCAACTCTTCCCCCACACAGCAAGCAGCTCTGCTCCCCTGCCTAGCAGCACTTTTGCTTCCACCATTCCTCAGCAGAAAATGAAGGACTGAAAAACCCACAGGGACCTTAGGGCAGGAATGGGGTGAGCCCTCAGGGTCTCATCAAGGGCCTGTCACAATTCCTCCTGCAATCTGACTCAGTTTCCCCATTAGCACAGGTTTACTGCAGGTGCTGTGAGGTGTAACCAGCCCATGGACATTCACTGCCAGATGCAGATGGCCAAGGATATAGGGGAAGTTGTGGAAGCCCTTGGTGTCTGGGACCACATGGAATACCAGTGTCTCTGGTGGGCTCCTCTCTGCCTCCCCACAAGAATAGTGAATGCATGGTGCTCCAAGCTATCAGTTTGTGCTGTCTTCCTCTTGCCATGTTGTGGCTGGGAGAGCAAAAGCAAGATGGGGTCTGTGACACAGCCAGTCACAAAGAACCCATAAGGCAGGGCTGGTGGCCAGGTAAGACGTGAGTGTTGGAAGAAGAAATGACACTTACAGGCTGCGTCGGGAGAACATCCGACAGGGCATCCATGGCCTCCACTGCCACTGGATCACCTCTGGTGCTGGGATGCCATAGACCGTGCAGGTGAGGGCCTGGGGGCTCCTCCGGGAGTAGATACTTGGGGAAGAGGCTTCCTTCTCATGGATACGTGGAGGAACTGCAAGGATCAGAGTGATACTGTGAGTGACCGTGGGCTCAGCTGCTGCATCCCCAGGCCTGGCTGTAGAAAGACTGAGCACTAAAGCACTATGGCTCCCAGGGCAGCTCCTGGGAAGCTCAGGCCTGGAGGAGGCAGAGCAGGTTATACTTAGGCAGATTCAAGTGTCATCATTTGTTCTTCCTCTGCAGAGTACAATTGTCTGGATGCTGCAGGGATCAAAGCACTGTCTGGCAGCCCCCAGCACAGGGCTGCAAAGCCTGCTGGAGATGAATCTCCAAGCAACAGTGCCCTTCCAGAACTTTTGGTGCTGGCTCCTGCATGACAGGGACCAGGTTTTGCTGGGGGAAAGCTCCCTAGGAGTTTCTCACCCAGAGAAACTGCTCCAGCTCCAGGCTTCATGTATGGTGCTGCTGGAATGCCCTCAAGTCTTTATCAATCAGGGTTACACTCAACAGTATTTCCAACTGCATCTGGGAAATGGCCACTGAGCAAGACCACATCCTGCCCAGAGTGATGGAACCAGGAACAAAACTGTGCCCTACCACCCAGGCTGATTGTACCCAGAGCATCCCTCAGCGATGGGGAGGAAGGAGATGATGTGGGTGCCAACTGCTTTAGGGCAGCAAAGGGAACTTTGTCCCTGAGCAGCCCCAAGGCTGGGGCCATGGGCTCAGTGCTCTCCTCCCAGCCCTGCCCCCCCTCCCTTACCATTGACAATTAACTGGAGGCTGATGTGCTTCTCCAGCCCCGCCAGCCTGTTCCGCAGAACCAGTGTGTACGTCCCAGCGTGCTGCTCTGACACATCCTTGATCTGCATTGAAGATTGAGATTGCTTGGGAATTAGCTTCCCGTCCTTGTACCTGCAGGGAGGCAGAGAGAAAATGCAGCCATGGGGAGGAAGTGTCCCACTGGCAGCTGGGCAGGGGTTTGCTGGTCCCCACTAGAACACAGCCAGGGTGCCCCTTGCTAGTGCTGAGGACCCTTCTGGAGAGATCCCTGGGTTTTCCCCAGACCTGAGTGATAGGTCTGCTCATTGTCTCACATGGATGTGTGTAGGGTCAGGGATGCTGTAGCTCTGCCCTGAGCAGTGTGCAGATGCAAAGCTCCCAACCAGCTCTGGTGGGAGTGCAACATGATGCGTGCACAACCTATCCCCTTCTCTTGCTCCTGTGGACAGATGTGACTCCTTCTGCAGTGGCCTGAGAGGGGCAGTGACCTTTCCAGACAGTGCAGAGCTGCCAAGCCAGGCCAGGACCTTTGCTGCTTCTCCCCTAGACCTCACCCCTTCCTCTGAACCCCAGCTGTGCAGCTGAGAGCCAGTAAAATTGACAGAAATGACCCCCATGGGTGAGAAAAAAGTGACATTTGGGACAATCTTGACAGCAGAGGGACCTAAGAAGGTGGCCAGGCTAGGTTTCCCTACTTGGCAAAGGGAAGGAGGAGAGGAGAAGGTGGCTCAGGCTAAGAAAGGTGAGTTACCACTGGAAGTCTGGTGGGGGGTAAGCCACAACTTTCACAGGCAGCTTCACAGCTTCATCTCCTTCAGTGGCTTCTATCACAGGGCCCCTCCTCCACTCCACATTGATAAAGGGCTTTTCTGCAAGAAAAAAGGTGAGCATGGAGATGAGAACACAAAGGGACAGGCTGTCACCCAACTCTGCTGCTCTCCATAGGGCCCGATAGCAAGGATCAAGGAGAGGTGGGAGCTTGTGGCAGTGCAGTGAAAATCACTATCTCTGAAACAATGAAGTAAAAATAACCAAAATCTGCTATTGTCCCATGTGCCCATACAACCCTCAGGCCTCCTTCCATATCCCTGTTGCTGGCAGGGCCCCCTCTCTGGAGGGGATGGGAGCGGGTGCCAGGCAGGGTCAGGCCAGCACAGCATTGCAGCTCCAGCAGCTGAAGAGCTGCCTCTGCCTTGCTGCTGGGAGCCATCAGGGCTGCAGGGAGGCTGTGCTGGCCCATGAATTTCTGCTGCCAGGAGAAAGCCATGCAGTGCTGACGGTGTCTTGTGCACCTGCAGCTGGGTGTCTCGCAGGCCAGCCATGCCACAGCAGCTCTGCATCCACTCCAGGGACACAAAACCTGTGTTTCCTGCCATCCCACTGGCATTTAGTCCAATTTGGTGTTTACATCTCTCTGTCATCATCTTGGCACCTTGCCGAGTCCGATCATGCCCCCAATGTGGTGCTGGGGTGCAGAAGGGCTGAGGGACTGGAGGAAGGATGGGTTTTACTAAAGCAGAGTGGGATGAAGGTGCAGGAGCCCCTCTATTGAGGAGCTTTGGGCCATGCACTGCCCAAGCAGCCTGGGTATTGCTCTGCTTGCAGCTTGGCTCTTGGCTGTGGCTCTGTGAGGAAGCAGAAGGTGCCATACCATGCACGATGACATCGATGCTCTCCTCCAGCATCTGGGCTCCGTTGGTGGCAGTGCAGGTGTACTTGCCCAGGTCCTGCTGGCTGACATTGTGGAGGGTCAGGATACTGGAGAGCTCTGTGTGTGTCTGTAGGGACCGGCGCTCGGGCTCTATCACTGCCCGCTGTGTCTGCAGGAGATGACAGAGGAAAGGGGATGAAAGACACCCACAGGATGGGGCTGTGCAGAGAGGCTTCGCTGCCCAGTGGTTGAATCTCCTCCCCAGGCAGGCATCTCCACCACTGACTGCCTTCTTCAGGGTTGGAAAGGCAAGGAGCCCTGTGTGATTGTTTGCCTGAGGCTGCACCACAGTTTGGCACAGGTTTTGCTCTGATCTGCAGCCCAGTAACCAGACTGGGAGCCCTATGGGTATGTGAACACAGTCATGTCCTCAGGGGATTCCCCTGTCTCACAGAGCCAGAGGTTACAACAGGGTGAAAACACATCAGGGAAGGGGCCCCTCACAGGCTCTCGGTAACCAGGGCTGTGTGGCTACAACAGCTCCTTTTAAGCCAAGGATGTTTGCTCTGGATTTGCACTGGTGAAACTGAAGCCAGTGTTTGCCCAGGAGAGCCCCTGACCAATAACACACCAGAGTAAGGAGAAAGCTTTCTGCCAGGAAAAGGGGTCTTCTCTCTGTCTGCCTTCTGCTGCAGGACAGAAAAATGGGAAAACCCTTTGACCGAGATATTCAGGGTACAGCATGGTTAGGATCATGAAAGCAGGGCCCTGCTAGTGATGCAAAGAGGAACAATGAAGGGGCAGGAGGGGAAGACTCAGAGGAAAGTGGTTCAGTGCATGGAGAGCTGCTCTGTTTGCTGGTACCTGTTTGCCAGGGTAAGTCCACTGGAAACGGACTCCGGAGTTGAACTCGGCCCACACCGTGCAGTTCAAAACCAGCTTCTCTCCCACTAGCAGCTCCATGGCTTTCTTGGGATACAGCTGAATGTCGTACAGCTCGCTCCCTGATGCAGAAGAGGCAAAACAAAAAATAAAATTCTGATCTATTAACTTCCAGGGTTACAGAAAGCTTGAGTATGACCTCCTGCTGCTTGGTGTATCTTTGTCTGGCACACAGCACAAGAGATGTAAGCACCATGCAGAGTCTGTGTAGCTAGGGAGAACCATAACAACCCCATGAGCCACACTGATGGACTTCAGAGTCATTCAAACTGCTCCCCCCCTGCATCTTCACAAATATTCACCTGCTATATGGATGATGAAGAAATTCGATTTGAAGACCTTCTTGTCAATGACAGTCTCACACTGGACGAACAAGGAATCCCTGATCAAGTGTGTGGGTACCTGCACTCCCTTCTTGTTGTCCCAGAAAGTGCTTTTCCCATCAGGGTGGATGATGGAATTTTGCTGTAAAAATTAACATTTTGACAACTGTGAAACAAGAGGGTAACAATATTCCTACCCCACCCCTTCCAGGCTTTGCACTGGCTAGCATATCTCTTTTGTGGGAAGAAAGGACAGAGCATGGTGCTGTGCTGGCCTCCCACCCTCTCCCCTTAAGGGTTTGTCATCTAGGAATCCTGGCCTCCCCTGTACCCCGAGCAATTGAGCAGCCTCCCTGTCTGCAGAGTGGGCCAGAGACTTCCAGGAATGGAAACTGATAGTGATAGCTAAGGAAACTGATGCTGATGTCCCAAAAATCAGCCCCACTGGGATGAGTGCTGACCTTGGGTAGTGTCCTGCCCAGGCAAGGGAAAAGCCCCTGGCCCCCAGAGTGTCCCCGGAGGCCTTTGTACAATAGTAACACTCATCCTGGAAGGATGTATTTGTATTGTAAAAAAAAAAAAAAAAAGAAAAAGCACAAGCAAACTGATAACAGAGTTGTTTTTAGTCATCAGTCCCAGGGCTGCAGCCTCCTCCCTCATGGGGATGCTGACCACCTACAGGATTAGTAGATCACAGACACCAAAGTGGGGATGGTGTGGGGAGATGGGATTAAAACAAAATCTTGTTTTGTTTCATAGAGCTCCGAGGAAGAAAAACAAGGTAGGTAGGAAACCTATGGGGTCTGCCCAAGGGAACTGGACAGCACAGCTTCAACCAGCAAATAAAACGAGGAAGCCAGTGGCTTGTACTTTCCATGGAAAATGTATCCCATGCATTTTCCATTCCTGGCAGTGCCTGTTCCACTTCCCTTCAGGCGATTACAAATGCACAACAAATGCAATACATCTTGGTCCAGTCTCCCACTGTCCCAGCTCTCACCGAGATTAGTGTGACGTTAAGATCTGGGATGGACACGAGGCATGGTACCCAACTGCTCTCCTTCTTGCTGATGAGGAGGGTCTCTGGCTTATTAATAAATGGCTGTTCAAAATCTGAAGAAAACACACAAGGAAAAGAACAAATAAACAGAGCTAAGAACAGAATCGGGAGAAGGGACAAGAAAGAAAAGTCTTTCTAGCTTTCTTTAATACAGCATGAGCTTGTCAGAGGGAGTGGTGTTGAGCTGGATGGCCTCATCTATAATACGTGAAAGTCAGAGGAGACACCAGGAGCTCAGGAATGCAAAGGGAGCAGCCAGGGCAGGGGCTGTGCCAGGCACCAAGCGCTGTGCCAGCGAGAGGCACTGGTGTGAAATTTGGGCAGAGCTGTAAATGACCTCCCCCTTTCCCGGCCCCTTCGAGGTCTCTGCCTGAGTTTGACCCTTTGTGAAACCAACAGGTCCTGGTCCTGGTCCTGGGCTCAGTGCCTGCCCAGCTGGGGGGTGGCAGGGAGGGCTTGGGGCTGTGCAAGGAAGTGATCCGCAGCGGAATGGTGTGCAGATGTCATCCTGCAGCCATCCTGGCCAGCGGATAAACAGATGAGCTGAGCTTTAGAGGGCTGCCACCCTGCTGCCTCCCAACTGCTGCAGGCACAAATATTGACAGGAAGGGCAAAACCACCCAAATTTAATCAGTGAAATGACCCAGCAAGGCCAGGGGTGTTACACTAAACTCCACGCAGATCTAGCACCAAGAAGCGAAGTGTCTGCAGAAAGGGCTGCCCCATCTGGCACACGGACCTGTGGTCAACAAGAAAAGTCCAAGTGTGGCTCCATAGTGGAAAGGAGTTAATGACAGCATAAAAAGGAGATGTGTCATGGTGCTAACCCATCATGACAGACACAGCAAAAAGACCAACCCAGTCCCAGAGAGCTGTAAGCTACCAGAGCAGCATGGACCCTATTTCTGGTTCTTTCTGAGACACACTGGAAAGAGCTGGTGAGGCCAAGATGCAAAATACATTTGTATCTCAGACCATGGATGGCCAGAGGGTTGGAAGGGTTGAGGATTGTCTTGCAGTGCCTCATGGCAGCTGCTGCTGAGGCACCTCCTCACCTGTCTGCTTGGCAGTGCTTTTGATTTGATGTGATGGAGAGGTGGGATCTGTGGGGGTTTTCTGGCTTCTGATTTTCTGGAAACAGATCAAATTATCCCAGTGGCCTTAACAGCTGCTATTTATTCACCTGGATTGCAGCTAAATCCTTGATTTCAAAGGACTGTATCATCAGGACATCTGTTTTCCAACCAGAGACTTTCCCTCTGCTACCCAACCCCTAAAGCTGCCTGTCAAAAATGACAAGTCAAAGAAGAATTTGGTAATGATTTGGGAATATAGCTGTTCAAATTACTTTGGACCCAAACTAATTCAGCTGCATGCTCCCACTGGTAAGGGCATAAGGAAATTCCTTTAATTTTGCATCTATAAAGTTGCTGCTTCGATTATAGTCATGCTGCAAAAACCTACTCTGGTGAAGCACTTCTTTTCTACAGCTTCAGTAGAATAAGCCATGCACAGGAAATGTGTTGTTCTTATGAGAATACAGATTGCCCAGTGACTTCTTATCTTTACTTCCTGGGGTTTTGTACTGCCACAGGATTGCTGTCTTCTGAAATCAGATTTACTTCCGTGAGTGACCATGTCCCTCGTTCCTCTCCCAAGCCCTGGGCACATGAAAGGGAGGAGGTACAAAACTGCCAGAGGTGAGAGACTGTAAGTTCCCTTCCAAGCTCAGATGGCAGCCAAGAATGAACTGATTTACTGGGCTGGTTCTGCTGCCAATGAGGTTGATTCATGCACTAACTCCCCTTGCTGACCACATCCCATATTTTCTATAAGGCTGTCTTAATGGGTCAGATGGGAATAATTTAGCATCTTCTTCACTAATATATAATCAGCCTTATGAGATGGGGGCTGTACATAACCTATTCCACCCTGATGAGCTATTCTGTATGTTTACAGTGCTATCTGTAGCTGTAATAAAACACACACCTAACCAGACTTGTGGGAAATGAGACATAAGCATGAAGAGCTCATTTGAGAATTGAGCTGCAGGTAAAATACAGAAGAACCCATTTTTCCAGCCAAGCACAGATATTTTGTTCCTGGCAGTTCCACCAAGCTCTTAACATGAGAAATGAAGTTGATGGTTAAACCTCTGGTCTGACCATGCTGTCTCCAAACATCCCTGACACTTACATCAGCCCTTCCAAGCTCTCAAGGGACAGTTTCACATCACAGCCCAGTTCAGCAGGAACAGGCAGGGCTTTATCTGGATGTTCTGCAATGGCTATGGTTACTGTATGCCTGGGTTTTCCTGACATGTCCCTTCTCCTGCCTGAAAGCCTGTCCTGTCTGCAAAGGGAGATTCCGAGGTTTCCTGGATGCTTGATAGCCATAACAAGGCACAGCCTGATGGGAATGAGTATGAACATGTGCTGTGTGGCCATATGCACAGCAACACTGTGAGGTGTTGGCTGGATCTGTTGCACACACGCTGTCCACAAGCACTGTGAGTCCCGTGGGCCCTGACAGTGTGGGATTTATTGCCCCTAAGCTACACCACACGTGTGTACTTGCTGCTCTCTGGTAAACAGGAGAGGCATTGCTGAGCTGCAGATGAGGCCAGAGGTGAGAGGAGGTGGGCAAGGGGGCAAAGTGGCATTTGCTGGATCACAAAGAAAATCAAACATTTGCAAAAGCACTCCCTGCATGTGAGCTTGTTATGTTGCGCTTTTTTTTAGCATGTGTAAGAAGCTCTTTGACTCCATCCTAATCCAACACTCCGGAGTGTCTTAACATCCCTGTCCAGCTCACAGATGTCTCCTCACAACATATCTGGGATCCATGGAAGCTCTGTCCTGTTTTGGGATGGACAGGACAGCCCACTGGAAGAGGAGGTAATTGCCCAAACAGATCTCAATTCCTCTCTGGCAGCTGCCCAGCTTTTCTGATTTGCCCCTGCATTTTTTCTCCGAATAGTTGTAGAGGCAAATGCAGCTTTGCCTTAGGACTTCTGAAATATGCATCTTCTATGTCGTGACCTGCCTGGCTTATAACAACTGCACCAACTAATAAATGGGGGTGGAAAGAGAAATAGCTCAGCCAACTGTTTCCAGGGGACAGTGCTCATTTATCTTGCTGGAGTGTTCTGTGAGCAGTGGGGGAGACAGCGGAGGAGGAGCCCCTGGGGCAGGGAGAAGCTGAGTATCAGCCCTGCAGCCACTTGCTCAGCTGCGCTTCCAGCTCTAAGCCTGGTGGGCAGCCCTCCTCCTCCCAAACGTGGCTAGCAACCCTGCCTGTGCTGGCAACCTGGAGAGGAGCATCCGAATCTGCCCCGAGGAGGCTGCTCAGGGCATGTTTGTGCCATTCCTCAGCTCTCAGTCTCAGCTTTATGGAGCAGTACCACACCACTAGGTACTAGCATCTCGGAGAGCCCCCCCAGCTGCCCCAAAGCTAACTCTTGTGCTTTTTTTAGCAGCAGAGCGTCTCTGAGGCCTGGCTCTTGCTCCTTAAATTCCTGCATTCCAGCCTGGCTGGAGCGATGCCCCCAGGCTGGGACATAATTGAATCCCAGACCCTGCTGCCATCCCCTAGAAATGGACAGATATTGGTTCTCTCCAAATGCAGAGATCCAGCCCTTGGCCACCTCCCGGAGCCTGCAGCAGCCACACAGTGTCCTGGGAGGAGGGGGTGGGGAGGCAGGGACACATCAGTCTATTTTTAATCGTTGCTGTTATTCTGGTGCATGGGTTGCCCCTGGGCTCCCCCCTCCTCCTCCCCCAATCCCAAAAGAGTATCTTGTTGGACAGCTCTTACCTCTCACAAACACGTAGGCGCTGACTGCTGTGGTGCCCTCGATTTTGGCATCAATGTACTTGTAATAGCAGCGGTAGTAACCCGTGTCGTTTGCCTGGGTCTCCATCAGCACCAGGACTTTGCAGTAGGGCTTGGTGCCCGTCCCTTCACAGTCCTGTTCTCGGATTGCCCGCCCGCTGCTGGGAGCTGCTGAGGACATGAGCTCCGTCTCCTTCTCCTTCCCAGTAGGATCCACCTTGCCTCCGGGCCACGACCACTCCAAAGGGTGCTGGCCTCTAGATATGGGCAAAGAGGAGAGTTAGCTTTGGGCCAAGCAGGGTGGACGTGGTGGGGATTTAACTGTCCGGCGTGACTCTGCATGCCACGGCCCTGGGGCTGCTGCATGGAGGAACAGCCATCCTCCAAGGAGAAAAACAGGCATGAGGAGACAGCAGGCATCTTCACTAATCCTCAGGCCACCTCTCTGGCCATGCTAAGCTGTAAGGTATCAGCCCACTCACAAACAGGTCTCCCCCTTCCATGACTTTGTCCTATTGGTACCGATGCCAGGACAGGGAACCACACAAGGTCCTTAGGGAAAGGCATTTATTCTCAATTCCCTCTCATTATTAAAAGGGTCCAGAGTTATTAAGTAAACACACAGATGTGATGAGTTCTCTTGGCTCAGTGTAGCTGCTGGCTGGGCTTGTGGTGTGATGAATGGAGTGGGAAGTAGAACGAAGAAAAGCGAGCAGACTGGAAAGGAGAAAGAGAAAAGCAGAAGGGAGTCAAGGATAAAATACAGCAAGGAGAAAACAAGCTGACTGCCTTCTGTCCAGCTTCCAGCTGTTTCCTGCCCCAGTGCCATGGGGGCACTGCCTCCTCACTTTGCACAGCACCCTGCAGCCCCTTCAGCCCCTTGGCTGGCCTGGGGCTGCTGCCCCTTCCCACCTCTGCAGAGACACTGAGCCACAAGGCACAACCACAGGTCACCAAGCAGCCCAAAGACAAACAGAAAAAGTCCAGGAACTGCAAGAAACCCCCAGACAGAGCTTGCACATGTGTATTTATATATAGCTGAGGATCTCCAGAGTGGGAGGCTTCCATGTACGCATGTAGGCACACGCCACTGTAGCTTGATATAACTGCTCTTGTTTACTACAAACAAAACAAGCTTTTATTCCATGCTGGAAGTTTCCGTCCGTGAAATCACAGCCTTTTTCAGAGGAAGGCCTCGTCCCCATTTGAAAGGTTGCCAGAGTAGCTGAAAGTCACTTCAGAATGTGCAAAAAAGAAAAAAAAAAAGGAAAAAAAGAAGACCTTGCAAGAGACAGCTGTGGGGGTAAAAATGGTCTTTTGTCGGCACATTTGCTCTATTAGGGGAGAAGGGATTCATCCATTATGCAAGCTGGGAATAGGCACGTTGGCACACGCAGCTCCTCTGTCAGGGCAGCTCTGTGGGCAGATGCTTTTAAGCAGAGCCAGACCCTGACTGCCACCAATAGCTGGATGCAATCAGCAAGGGACAGCGAGGAGGAAGAGAGATAAGGTGCCACGGGAGGGCACAATGGCTCAGACTCAATGAGGACAGGATTTCTGTCCAAGCATGGGGGAAAGAGCTGCCCCTTTGTTTCTGTTTTCAGCAGCTGATTTATATTCTTGCAGACTTTGCTCTCTTCCAGCTCCTGCTGCCCAGCGCACCATGGGTGAGTTCAGAGACAGTGTGCTGCATTGTCCCCATGTCATCAGGCAGACAGACTCTGAAGGCAGTGATGTCCCCTTGGGGATGGTCATGCAGCCCCTCTGACCCTTCTGTATTCACTAAAAAAGCCATGAGTGCCTGAGTCAGGCCTGGAAGTATGTCTCCAGCAGCTTATGTCCATGAATCCCTGCAGGTTTGTCCAAAGCATCAATCTCACAAACACTTCAATAAAAATAAGATTCTTGAATTTTCCCCATCCTATTAATGTATAGGGATATTAATAGTACACCTGATCACCAAACCAGTAACACTTGATGGCCTCTGCCACACCTGCTGCATACCAGGCACAGACCATGGGGCTACCTATGCTCTCAACCCAGAGCTGAGAGGTTCAGACCCTGACTGTGCAAAGGAGCCCCAAAGCCCTTTACATTTGCTCAGGCATTTTTGGCACTCTGTATGGGACAGAGGAATTGTACAGGTCTCCAGTGCTTCCGCTTTCTGTTTGTTTACCCACTGGGATTTTCACACATTATCAGATCCACTTGTTTTATTAACCATCAAGGCCAGCAGTAGCTGACTGACACATATTTATATAAACACGGATGGGCCAGTGCAAACAGCTCTGCTGACCAGCCTGCAGGCAGCCCTAAGCTAAAGCATTCCTTGCATCACATGCAGCTCAACCAAACTCAGGAGGTGTGGACATCAGTGCAAGCCCAATTTAGTGTCACTGGTGTGTTAAGAGAAGCAGAAGGCTGTAGGGATGAGGGCAGAAGGTCCAGGTCACTTGGGTTTATATCTGAATCTACCCTCTTCCGCATTTGGCAAAAGGTCCAGGCAGCAGTTTTGGATGGTTTCCTCCCTCCTGTCACCTTTGAAGATTTGTTCCCAAGTTGTTTTCTTTCAGCTCTGTGATAACATGCCTCTGGGCTGTGAAGCCTGCTGATGCCAGCTGGAAACAGATGCTCTGTAGGCTTCTACACAGATGTTTTCTTAAATCTGTACAGGACAGATGCTCTTCAAGGGAGACGTTGCAATTGGCACTACTTTTCATTAATCCTCTTTGAAGTTCCCAAGCATTCTACTGATGGGCAAAACTGTCTGTGGCTTTGTGGTTTAGCTGGGATAAGACAGATCTCTCAGCACCGGTGGATGTTCACAGGACTCACACATGTGTAGGAAAAAGCAGCAGGTGTTGTGTGTCCCTGTGCACTGCTCTGGAGCAGCCATGGCAGAGCACTGCCTTGTCCTCAGGCTCATATCCTTCACAGGACCCAAGAGGGCTCCAGGGTCAAATGCTTCCTCTTTGCCAGAGAAAGGTTTGTGCATCTGCAAGCATCTGTGAGTCAGCTCTATTAACAAGTCTCTGGGCAGCAAAGGCCAACCTTGCCCTTCTTTTTCTAAATACCACAGCTGGATGATGCTCCCCCTCCACCTGAGTGCCCAGCACCTGCAGGATGGGATGGAATGGGATGGGGCTGGGTTGGAATAGCCAGGACCGAGTCAATACCTCTGGAGATTTCTGCTGTTGTGCAGCTGACTCCTGTGGGCTCTGCTCCAACATTCATGAGCCAGAACAGCATGAACTCTCTTCTTTCCCCCAGCACAGGCTGCTGAGGGCATCAATGCAGAGATTCACAATATTCTTTCCTTCTTTCTTGGGATGGAAGCTAATAAAAGACGCACTGTCTTCGTGGACATCAGTCCCTTTGCTCTGCCACATGCTTAGATCAAAACACTGCTGGGGCTCTTAGCCAGCTCTGGCACAATCTGTATATTGGGGAATGCTCCTACACTGGTCCTTTGCTCTCTTTGGGCCTTTCAGGGGTGCATTGCCTGGGGGAAACCTGCCTGTATGTTATGTCATTTGTGAAAGCAGAGCCTCTACATCTGGAGGCCCCTTGGGGGTGTGCTGTGTCTTTGAGCCTCTACTTATCATGCTCAGCTCCAGAGGCTTTGCTTATCCCATGCCCTGGCACAGACTGTGGCCATGATCAGGCCAGGTGGGCTGTGGAGCAGGAGGGGGGCTGCAGAGCTGTGGGTGTGTGGGATCCCGGCTGCTGCAAGGGATCCTGAGAGTGCAGCTGGCTGCAGGACTCTCACACTCAGTGGGTGAAGCTCGAAAGGTCTCCAGGGAGTCTCATGGGGTGGGTTTTGAGCTCAGCTTTCTGCTGGAGTACTTCTTCAAGCAAGGCTGTATACTCCTGGCTTCAGGGCAGCTCAAAGAGCAGCCAGAGGACATTGTTCTCAAGGGAAGATCAGGGTCAAACTGAAGCCACCTCCAACATAATGCTCAGCAGGGAATCCCTGGATCCTGGATTTAATATTTGTTTCTGCCTTACCCTGCCCCATCATCCTCTCCTTTGCCTGTTCTCTTGGTGGTCTGCATGTTTTTCCCTTCAGCTCCCATTAACACAAGCCAGGTCTTTTCAGGGTGGGCCATGTCCAGAGAAGAGGTTGAAGAAGCAGCTGGGTGTAATTAGAGATCCAGGGACCAGGAAAGATTTCCTTTTCATTCAAATGGAGCAATAGTGTCCCACAGTTGAAATCCTTTCCTCAAGACATTAGACAAACACAATTTTAAGAAGTCAGAGGGAGAAGGGGAGCCATGCAGGAGATGCTGAGACTTGTCTCCCTGCAGATGGTATGAAAGACACTGCACAATCCCAGAAGAGCACATGTAAGGTAGCAGGATGCAGAGGTGGGGGGTACACATGGAGCATGTGGGCAGAGGGTGCATGCATTTTAATCCTGTTTGCAGATGGTTCTGCTGCTCTTCTCCTGGACAATTCATCCTGCACCTGGGAGCCAGGGACAGAGATGTTCCTTATCTCAGCTGTGTCCATACCAGCAGGCTGTATGGATGCTGCCTAGTGAGCCAGAAAAATGAGTCTTGGCACGACAGCAGGAAACCAGGAGCTTGCTGCCACTTTTACAGACTCTAGCTTGTACGATGCTCCCTGCGAGGGCAGAATGTGCAGAGTCTGCACTGGAAATGAGATCTGATTTTCCCTCATACTAATAGATACCTAAACAAGTGCACAGGGAAAAGGTAATCTTGTCCTTCCTGGTCAAGGAGGGTTACCCAAAAAGAAAAGCTTTCTACTTCATGGTGCTTAACAGGTATGTTCATGCTTGACTGCAGAAGACGCTTTCTTTAAGCACACTTCTAACTTCAGTATGTCCTTTAGCCTTGGATCAATACAAGGCTGTCTCTGCATGTCCCAAATACCTGTCAGCTCCCCCATCTCAAGCTGCTGCAAGACAACAGGTCTGTTCCATAGTGTGCAGCACTCTAAGGCACCAAACTCCATGGAAATCCCTAGGGAAGCAGCAGCATGGGACCAGTCCCCAGCAGCCAGCCCCAGATGTTCTCAGGTCATCATATGAACAAGCCCACAACTGCTTAGCTTCTCAGATTGGGTGAAATCAGTTCAGTATGGCCACCAACAAGGTCTATCCCCTGGCTACAAATTGATTCATGAAGTTAAAGCAATGTCATCTGTTCCAGGAAAAGTTAAATATGTTTGCAACAGGACATGAACACGCTGCTAGCCAAGTGTTTGCAGTAATTGCTCCATGGTTATATATAACACCAAGAAACACCCATTTGAGGCCCACACTGATTTTAATACCCCTGCAGGGCTTTAGCACTCAGTCCCAAGAATGCTGAAGGGAAACTCCAGCTTTATCAGGAAAATTGACCTTGGTCAATTGTCCCCCTAGTTTTGTTTTTTTTTTAATTTTCTTTCCAAGACAGAGAGTAGTGCTGAGAATATGTATAGCCAAGTGTCCCCATATTACCTTCTCAGAGCCAGTCTCCAAAACAACCAGACAGCCTCCAACTCCTCTCACATAATTATCTACCTGGCTTCTCTTCACACGTACAAGGAAGAGCATTAAATCCCAGCTTCCTAGAAAAGCTGGAAGCCTCTCACAGACACCGCTAAGCGCAGCCTTGCCTTCTCCCATGGATATTTCTGGAGTTTCCCCAAGTGACCTGTCAGATTTAGAGCCAGATCTACAGTCCTTGCAGCCCCTGATGAGGTGAGAATAAGCAATATTGGACAAAGACAAGGAGAGTTAAGAAGTTCATGCAAATGTTTATCTCCCTTCTGCCTGCAAGACTACAGTGAAGGTTATCACCATCTCCTCCAATGTTTTCAGCTTTTTTTTCAATTAATTAATTAGATTAATCCACACTTGGCGAATGTGGCAGATTTCTAGTCAGTTGTACTAATTTGCAAGCATGCTACAGCCAAGGTGTCCCTAGTAGGGTCTTCTTGCCTGGAGCTCCAATGCTTACTGGGTAAGAGCAGCCTAGGCAGAGCCATGAACCTTACCTGCAAGTGATGTTCAGTGTATCCTTGGTGTTGATGATGTGTTCCTCTTCGGTGATACTAAGAGTAGGAGGGGTCATAGAATAGCTGCTAACCAGATCTGTGGAGAGAAAGCAGAGAGGGGATGATGCAGACATCTGCTAGTCTGGACCCAACACTCAGGGATGCAGCTATCTTGGCATCACAAAACCAGAGGGGGGCAAAGCCTCTTGAAGGAAACATCTCATAGGAGAGAGGGCTGGGGCTCTAGGGCTGGGGCCAGAAAGCCCCAGAGAGACTAGCACAGATGAGAGACAGAAAAAGAGTGGATGACCAGAAATCAGGGAATTCAGGTGTGGCCATTCCTCACTAGGACCAGTACTCCAAACTGATCTTATCTGCTGACTGGAGGGAGTCTCGCAGGAGAATTTTCTGCACACAAGTAGTTTGCTAATTTAGGGGGCAAAATTCATCTGCCCAGGTAACACAAATTGAAAACTCCTGCATTTGTGCAGAGGTGCTCCAGGAGCCAGCAGCATTCACTGAATGCCCTTGTCCTGCTGAGCACTCTTGGGTACAGGCAGTCACCTGAACAGGACCAAACATTTGGGGACTACAGAAGTCCCTTTCCCTGCACCACAGCCGAGCAGGCATTCCAGAAGTGAAATTATCCAGGCTCAAGGATGGGCAATTGAACACATTTTCACACACTTTGTCTCCTAGCTTTTGTTTGGGAGAGTCCCACTTTTTGTCTGCTTGCATCTCCGGCATGCCAGACACGAACCCTAAGTGAGTTCCTCATGGGCAAAACATCTTGAAGTACTGGTTACTCAGAGACATACCCGTTGTTTTTCATTAGCATGGTGTTGTTGACTTGTCATTACTTTGTGATCCTTATCTTAAAATTCCAGCTTCTGGAGAAGTGAGATAATTCAAAAGAAAAGTCTCAGTGACTGCAAAAACAAGCAAGCAAACTAAACAGAAATAGAAGAAGAAAAAAAAGTTGCGAAATGTGAGGCTGTGACTCAGGTAGATGCTAAGGAAGAAAAGAATGCAAAAATATGTTGCTGGCTCGATTTTCTATAGAACTGAGGTTTTCGCAACTGTGTTCAGTGCACATTTGTCTCCTTTCCTCATAACATTCAAACTCATTTATCAGACATCTGGCAGAGAGGGAAAGGTCTTGATGACATGGTGTTTCCATGAGTTTCACAAGCAGCAGGAACATCATATGACAACTCCCCTCCAAACCCACGGCCTGAGGAGTGCAGGCCTTGGAAGCCCCTTGGCAAAGCCAAGCCATGGAAGTCGAGAAGCCCCTAAACCTTCTCTGGGAGACACCAAATGGCCACCAGGTGCAGTGCGAGGAGTCGGGATGGTGGGGAAGCCAGGGTGCCCGGGGGCCACCACTACCAGGAAGCCCACCGAGGGGGACGTGGCAGGGAAGGGACGTGCTGAGCGGCACCGTCGGCACAGCCAGGCCAGGGCTGCCGACCTCCTTCTCCCCAATTGTTCTCCACTTCCTTCCCGCTTGCGCGCGGCTCTGAGGTGGCCGTCCCTGGCGGCTGCCCCCATGGCAACAGTGGAGTGGTGGCCATCTCCCCCCACCACCTCCCACCTCCTCTTCCCTTGCCCATGTGAGGTGGCATCAGCCCAGGGACCACCTCCACCGGCATGGGGGTCCTGCACCCCATGGCCCACCCTGCAGACATTCAACACATGGGTGGGGTTGGTGTCACCATGGCCCCTGGAACTGGGCAGTGCTTGGCCCCCATGGAGGACACCCTGTTTCCACCATGTTTCCAGCCTCCCCTTCCCCGAGGGAGGGGACAACAGATGTCACACACAAAAATGTACCCTGGGGCTATGAAAATAAATGAGCACATTTCTGGTAAAATCCCTTCAAAATACAACGAGGTTTATTAAAAAAAAAAAAAGAAAGGGGGCTGGGAGGGGGGGGGGGAGAGGTGGGTGGAGAAGAATCTGACTGCTAAGCTGCATTTCCTATTAATGCTGGACACTTTTATCCCAGAGCAAACAGTGCTTTCCAGATGTCCACAGGCCATCAGTCCATTGCCCCGGCAAGCAGACAGGGGGGCCTGCCACCCCCATGGTGCTCAGACCAAAATGTGAACAATGCAGGGGGCCACAGGGCTGGCTGGGCACAGCAGCCCCTCTCATCCTACTGGAAAGAAAGCTAATCCCCAAAACTCTGGTTTGGTACTCAAGGGCTGGCTGTGACAGACACTGAATTGGGTCTCAGAACCGGAGCCATCCCCTTTGATTGAGCCACTCAGTAAGTGGTCCAAGGTGGCAGGAGCCTCTTGGCCAATGTTGTGCACTGCATCTGCCCCACCACTGGGCTTAGGGGGAGCAGGACAGCCACAGAAATAACCCCCTGCCTCCCTTCACATGCTGCTCGGTGACCTGTTAGCAAACAACACCAGCGGGTGGAGGGGAAGAAAGAAAAAGTACGATCTGTGCAGGTTGAGGCTGTGGGATTCCTGCAGATGCATCCTGTCTGCAGCCCTCCATGAGTACAACAGGAAAAGGAACCACTGCTCCCTCAGAAAGCACCACAGCACGAGGCTGGGGACACTCCTGCTGCTGGCAGCCAGTGCCAGGCTGTCCCTCGTGGCCATCTGGGCCATCCCGACCCCAGTCTGCCGGGAGCTTCAGGGACTCCCTACATCAGGCACTGGCTCACACTGGGGACCCACTGCTCATCTCAACACCCCACACCACAGCTAGCATCTTGGGACGCCCACAGCCACCTGTGACATCCAGGCCAGGCAAAGGGATACACAGAGGCATTCTTGGCTTGCAAAAGCATCTTTGAAGTAATCAGCTTCTCCCTTCCCTCCCCACCCTCTCCCCCCCAAAATTCTCCATCTCTCTCCATGCTTGCCAGACGGATCCACCCCATTGCTGCCTTTGCCTTTCACTCTCCAAGGGAGCACATGCCTTGTACTTCTCCCGTGTCTCACCCTCCTCAGTACTGAACTTGGTGCTGGGTTTGGCCATTAAATCTCCACTATCCGACATACAGATGGCTTGTGTCTCCGTCAAATCCCAAGGCATGAGGGAGATGTCTCCAGAGCATGGAGTGTCTCCTCTCCTCCAAGTCCCTCCTTCCCCACCTCCAGCCCCAGAGATGCTTTATCTCCTCAGCCCTCCAAGCACACCCCACTCTCTCATGCACACCAACTCGGGCCCTTGTGCAGAGAAAGCATTAATGTAATTAAAAAGGCATGCGGCAGCCCCGGAGAGCTTTGTTTTTTCAACATGGTTTCCAAGCAAGTTGGCAGCGGGATATTAAAATAAACAGAGGGGGATTGATGGGATGCGGGGAGAGGAAGCAGGATCCCACAGCCACTCACACCTTGTCTATTTTCAGAGAAGTGCATTTCCCAGCAGTTTTCTTAGCCTTGATCTCGCAGCACATGGCTCTGAAAGGGGCCAGGCTGCACCGAGGGTCTTCTCCTTATCAGTGGCAGCTCCTTCATTTTCTCCAGCCCCCGCCACCTCTTTATGCACCCTGAAATCCCTGCTGCTATCAACATAGTGGGGTGCCCATGGGGGTCCTGCATCTTAGCCTGGTGGGAAAGCCACCATCACCCTGGAGAGTGCCACCAACCCCAGGGTGTCTGGCAGAGGCTGAGCATCCCACAGGCTCCAGCCTTGTTCCTGACCTTGAGCACCGAGTGGGAAAACCTCACCAGGGGCCTGGGTTTTCCCTTGCTATGACTTTAGATGGCTAAAGCACTACAGAGCAATGCATCTGCCAGCACTGCCACAGCGAGGGATGGTTTTAGAAACCTGCACCAAGTCTGCACATGTACACCAGCCATGGTATGGCACGGCGTGGCACGGACGTGGCTCTTGCTCTGTGTCTGCTTCCACTGGCAGGAAGCCCTGCACCGGATTCTCCCTCCGAGCCCCCACACAACCCCTCAGCCCCTCTCTGCTTCCCCTTCCCTCCCTCCCTGCTGAGTTGGCCCCGCTGACTGATTAACGGGGCGCCTTTCCGGAGAGGGATTTTGTTCACACTCTGTCCTTCTCGCTGACTTCCTTCCCCGACGCTGAACTGGATGGCTCTGGCCACAGCCTGTCCCCACCTAACCAGCACAGCTCATGCTCCTGCCACCTAAGTTCGAGGTTTTGTGAACAGAATCAAAAAAATATCATGCATGGAACAAAGCTTGTCCAGATGAGGTTGCATGTTCCTGCTTGTCTCACTGCACCTTGCATATCCATCCCAGTTCAGCCTGCCCACCCGCTGGGGCAAAACAAGAGGCTAACAGGGAAAAAAGTGTCCCCAGCAAGCTACCCTGATGCTGATACCTCCCTCCCAGAATACTTTGCTTTATTCAGGCAAAAATTCACAGTCAACGAGCATTCTGACAAAGCAAGGCAGGAACTTGAGAGCTGAACACTTTCTACAAGAGGGATTTCTGGCTAGTTTGTATGAAATAACTGAACCCCCAGACCAAGACTCCAGGATGGAGCACATGAATTTACCCTTTGCTCAAGTCAGCAACAAAAAGAACCACAAATGATCTTCTTTCAACATGCTGGGCTCAGGCAGCTCCTCTGTGCTGTCCCTGGATGGGGCTTGACAAGAACTCTGAATGCCCTGTACTCACCTCCCAGTGCTATGTGGCCCATCTTGCCTCCCATTTCCCTTGGGTTTTGCTCCCCATGTCCAAAGTCTTGGTTACCCTAAGCTGCCCCTAGAAGGCTGGGAAGCCAGTGCTGGGCTCTTCCCTTGCCAGCAGGAGAAGGCACTGACTTCGACATGCAATCACACATCATAGTTATGAGATGAGCAAAGAGCTGCTGGAGAGCCAACAATAACATTCTGGTACCTCATTGGCAGTTGGGGAAACAGGGCCTAAACAACCCTTTGTGATGCATAAGAGCAGCAATAGCTGACAGTGGGAGAGAAGAAGGAGAAATCTTGTACTCTCCTTTCTGCAGACCTCTTCTCCAGCTTTCCAGCTGGGCTTGTCTGAATCAGCTGCATTCACTGGTGGAACTCCACGTACACCATTTCCCCATGTCCTGTAGGAACGAGCCCCGGCACCACAGGTGCCATCTTCCCCTTTCTGCTCCAGCCACCCCTTCCCCCCCTGCTCCTGTATCACCACCTGCCCTGGTCCCTGGCACTGGGGGTCCCACAGATGCTTGCAGACAGACATCCGAGTGCCAGAGGCAGTGCTGAGCCAGCCTCCCACCTACAGGGCTGAAGTTCCTCCCACCCAAGCATCCAGCTGTGGGCTGGAGTGGCTCATGTGGAGCAAGGAGCAGCAGCTGGCAGAGCAGAGCAGCAGGGGGAATTTGAACACAGGGCTGTCAGCTCCTCCTCTTCCTCCTCCTGGTGCTTGCCAGCACGGAGGAAGGCTTGTTTGGCAGAGAGGTGAGATATCACATGAGGCTGAGAAATGAATGACAGGCTCCGGAACACCGGGTGCTTTGTCTCCAGCCTGAGATCAGGCAGGGTGAGCTCCAGCCCTGCTGGGAACTTGGACCCTAATGGAGCAGGTTCTGCTCGGTACTGGTGGTGTGCTAAAGTGCAGATGGGAACAAGCTGAAGCAATGAATACATTAAAAACGGTAATGGAAATGCCCCCCGAACCGTGCATTTGCACCGAGGGCAAAGGAATCTCCTCCTTTCTTCTATGGGGTTCCTCTGTGGTAACCATCCCTTCAGACCTGTCCCTGAAGGGGTTAAACACAGGGGCTGTGCTCCTTCTTGCAAGATGAGCCCCTCTTCACCCTGTATTGTGCTACAACAGCATCACTGTCCCAGCCCTGCACCTCCACACACCAACAGCTCTGTTCAGGGCCAAGGCAATGCCTTTCCCCTCTCTCAAAGAAGGCAGTGCTGATGGTGACAGAACACACCTCTGCCTGGAGATTTTTATCCATGGGCCCTAAGACCTGACATGATACCAAATCAGAGTGTGGTGTACCCTCACCACTCTATGAGAACATTCCCAAAGCATCAGATGTTCCTTTGCTCCCACTGAGGCAGGCTGTCCTCCTGCAGGGGACTCAAGGAATTAATAATTATAGGAACTACAGTCAACAATCATAAACACAGAGGTGATCACTATTTGGCATCTGATCCCTCCTATCCAACACCAAAAGCAGAAGACAACATGCACCCCAACAAGTCCATTTAGCCTCTCAGTGCTCATAAACTTTGATTAACTGATTCTTTCCCAGCAAAACACAAAATTCTCATACCCATTTGCACTGATGGGGAATGAGGCAAAGAATCACAGAATATTTTGGGCTTGAAGAGACCTCCAAGGTCAGCCAGTCCAACCTTTGACCAACACCATAATCTAACTACTAAACCACATCCTTAAGGACCAGGTCCAAATGCCTTTTAAATACCCTAAAGGGATGGTGACTACACCACTGTCCTGGGCCATTCCAACACCTGACTACCCTCTCAGTGAAAAAAATGTTTCCTAGCATCTAGCCTAAACCTCCTGTGGCACAGCTTACATCCATTGCCTCTGGTCCTATCACAGTCCACTCAGGAGAAGCTTTTTCCCTCCTTGCTCCAATGTCCCCTGAGGTAGTTGAAGAGAGCAAAAAGATCTCCTCTTGGTCTCTTCCAGAAAGTGAAAAAAAGCAGCGAGGCCTCTGGGCTTCTTCAGTTTTTGGAATTCCAAGCCAGCAGCCTCATCAGGGAATACAAACAGAGGTGCTTGAAAGCAGGAGACATTTTTGAAAGAGCTGGGCTGTCCTGAGGAGCAAAGCAACCCTTGCATTCTTCAGTCCTGGCCCCTTGGTGCCTCCAGGCAGGGAGTTAAATCAGGGCACCTCTCTCTCAAGCCAGTTGTCCCAAGGCAGCAGAGAATGGCTACACCCATTGCCCCACCATGCTGCCACTTGCCTTTGGGACCCTGGTCTGCACTGGCCACAGCCACCCATTCCCCAGGGACCACCACACCATCCCAAAGAGGGGTCAAGCAGCTCCTGTCGGGCAGTGTTTATCTGTCTGCCTTTCTCCTTCCACAGGAAGCACTATCTCACCATCGCCCGGCCTCGCTCCAGCCCGGTTTCCTGCTCCATCCTGCCAGGTTTACCCTGCTTTTTCCTCCTCCCCTCCCCCTCCCCCAGGGCTGTCAGGCCATGTTTGCATTTCTGTCTCCTGCTGTCTTTCCTCTCCCTGCACTCCCCCCACGCTCACTCCCTACTCCATCCTCCCCGAGAGGCTGCGTCCTGAGCCAAAGTTAGCCTGTCAGGTAGCCACATGTCCGGCCTGGGCCAGCAGGTCAGCCGGGGCCACCCTGCAGACCTCCTCCAGGATCTCTGCTGTCAGCAGCCTCCCCGGGCCCCAGGGGAGCAGGCTGTTTGCTGCTCTGGCTGGGGCCAGGGATGCTCCTGCACATCAGAGAGCTGGTTTCCCCTCTGCCAGGGGCTGGCCAGACAAGGCTTTGTTTGGTTCCCCATCCCCTGAATCGCTCTGGGTTTGTTGGCTGCCTGCTCCTGCCTGGAGAATCCTTTTCCTGCCTTTGAGATAGAGGATGCTCGAACCATCTGTGTGTTTTATTTCCTTGTAGAAACTAACAAGCCAAGGATTGCTTCCTCTCCCTGATATTTTGGAGGGCAGCTCCGGCTCGGCGGGATGTGCAAACTGGTAGACCCCAGTGTCTTCAGACAGGAACAAGACCTAATCTGTCCACAGGATTCACTCACCAAAGGACATAAATCCCCAGACATCCCAGAAAACTTGTGGTAGCCCTGCTTAGCATACACAGCCACCCCTCTGCCAGTGGCCCCTATTAACTGCATGGCTAAACCCTTGAAAAACTCAATTAAAATTATCCTCCCACATCTTAAGGAACGTCAGGTTGCTTCTTTTCCTGTTTTAATTTACGTCTTTCAAGCTCTTGGCCTGCTCACATTCTCTGCCCCTGCAGGATGTAATTAACGTGGCGTAGAAAGAGCAGAGGGATCAGATGGCTTTAGGGGACCAGTAACAGAAATTAGCAGCATTCTTTATGTCTCTAACCTGAAGGAACACCATGAATGGTCCACACATTATGTGAAATAAGTTTCAGTCCAAATCTGGTACCTGGCAAGCAAGAATTGCTAGCACAAATGAACTGCCTTAATGGGCTGGGAGAGCCTCACATGGGCCCTGGGCCTTTGGGGTCTCTGGGCAGGTAGCTCTGGAAAAGGTGGTGCTGCCTCCAGTTAACCAACTGGTGACTGCTCAGGAGTTGCCTGACCATTGCAGGATCCAGAGTTTAATTCCACCTCATGTCTATCCAAGTGCAACCTCAGGGGCTACACTGGGCTGAAGGACCTCGGCAGCAGTGGGTGCAAACCCATGGGACACTAAAAAGAGATCTTTGGTCACTGAGACATCCAAGTCAGTCCCTAAGCCAACCCTATTGCCAAAGCAGAGCAGGGCTCCTCCTGCCCACACCAGGTCATTGTCCCTTCCCCAGGAGCCCCAGATACCCACACCAAGGCTGGTGGCAGCCCAGGCAGAGCCAGAACCAACCCCAGCACCCAGGCAGGGGCTTCCACCTGTGGCACCAGGACTTGGCACAGAGAAAGGGAAAAGCCTGAAAAGCAGTGGGGAGGAGAGCAGTGTCTCTGCACCTCCTCAGTTTGAACACCATTAACTACAGCTCCACCACGAGCCATTCCCAGAGGCCGTGCTCAGGTGAAGCAAGACATGGATGTGCCGACGGGGAAGAAGGAGTTCAAGCTAAGTAAGGCCTCATCATCCAACTCTCACTGGGAAATGAGGAAGCAGAGCCAACTGGCCAGGGAGCCAGACAGAGCCCAAGGGTCAGCACTGAGCAGGGAGAGAAAAGGGCAGCAACATTTGGAAAGAAAAAAAGCAAATTTCAGCTTTGCTTTTTCCTTGCTGTGTGTGGGCTTAATTGCTGCCCTTTTAAATTTAGCACTTCTGAAGACTCTTGGCTTATAGACAGGCCAAGCAAGACACTGAAGGAATCACCCTGTCCCACTCAGGGCAGGTTTCTCCCCTGCAAGCAAAGCTTGCAGACCCTGCCTGTATCCCACCAGGCTGCTGCAGCCAGGCTGACCTTGCTGGGTTTATTCAGGGGTCTGCAAGCAATGCAGCTGGACTGGGGACATGCCAAGCGAAAAAGACCTGCTCTTCCATCTTCATGTCCCTGGAATTCACATCCAGATGCTTGCTACTTAGCTGTGAACTGAAATCAATTCAGAATCCTCAAACCAAACAGATGCCCTGGATCTGGCAGTGCCTGTTCTCTGCAGCACTACCCATCCTCAACTTGATCACCAGCTGCTAAGTGTCAGGGAAGCTGATGAACAAGGTAAGGGGGGAAAACAGCTTTGCAATTAGATGATTATCTTGGCCTTGGAAAACCTGGCTTCAATTCTCCATATGGTCCAGGAAGCCTGCAAGCCCCCCCATGCAGCCTCTTTGTATCTCCATCCCTGCCTGAGCCACAGAGGGCACGACAGCAGGAGCTGGGCTGCTTTGGCTTGAAAAAAAATATACTCAAGCAAGAAAGGAGGAATCCTTATTGCTTCTAATGAAGGATGACAGGGAACAAAGAAAATGGATTTATCCCTGAGCCAATACAACATGAAAAAGCTACATTAAATGAGGATGGGTCCAGAAAGTAGGAAACACAAGCACGGTGCAGAAGGAATTTAAACTTCCTGTTCATCAAAGCAGGGTTTTCAATCACTGAGTATAACCTAAAAATAATAAAAAAGGGAAGAGTCAGGAGAGCAGGGACCCTCCTCCACACGCACACCCGCACGTGCACACGTGTGCATCTGCACAACCCCTTCTGCACGACCCCTTCTGCTGCCTCCAACCGGGTGGGCACCAGGGGAGCCAGGAAGATCACAGGCACACGCTCTTCAAAGCAGAGTCAGTCATCAGAGGAAGGAAAGCTCAGGTAAGAGGTCAGACACACAAAAGCAGCGAGGGCTGTGGCAGAGCTCCGAGCTCTCGCTGCGGATCTAAGAATCCTCCCGGCATCTGCGTGAGCGGGACAGGGGGTGCAGCTCCCCGGGGTAAAGACATCTACAGCAACCTAGGAGATGAGAAATTTCAACCCTCCTAGAAAACACTGCGCAGCTTGGCTTCCTGCCATCCCTGAAAGCAGCTGGAGCTGGCCAAACCCAGTGCCTTCCCCGACGTGGTTAATAAAATTCTTTGCAGGATCCCCAAGAGGGACAGGCTCTATAATGCACAGCAAAGCTCTACCCCCACATTGGGTTTTGCTGGGTTGCTCCTCACCCCTGGGGCTGTGATTCTGTCTGCTCCCTGCTGGGCAAAGAGACTTGGAGATGGAGAGACTCGGGACACCAGGAGGAAAGCTGTCCCCGCAGGGCTGCCCACGACATGATGGCAAATTACAGATGCACACGCTCTCTGTTTCTCTTGGCGCAGAGCTGTGACCACGAGCCAGGACCTGCTGCAGCAGGAGATGATAATCATCATCTCCGAGAGCCAAAGTGTATGGGGGCATCAGCGTCACTGAGATTAGCTGGCTGTTTGACATCTGCACAGATTTCTCTCTCCACCTCCACATAACACCACTCTCACAGCGATGAAACTCATTTAATTCTCTTCCAAGAAAAGCTGAGTTGGAAATGTCACACTTTGTATGTCATAGAACAATTCTTACCATGAGGCACCCAACCTGAACAGCAGTATCGGACTTTGGTGCTATCTGAAGGCCAGTAAACTAGAACACTTTATGATGCTTTTTAAAAATAGCTTACAAGAGCGTTACCAAGTTTCATAAACAGCCAGTTACTCTCTTGTTAATGCTCAGAGGTTGGCTGTTGTTTTCCCATTCCAAGGTGCTTCCCTTGCCACGCAGCTCAGCAGGGAGAGCACGCAAGCGGACGCAATGGGAAGGAAGCGTTTACACATGCCGATGACTTCCACTGAAGGAGCACAAGCACTGTCAGGGAAATTGTGCTAAAGAGACAACACGCCACTTCCTCAGCTCTCCCTGTTTGGTCACCACAAGGTACTTGGTTCTTGGAACCATGGGGTGAGGCTGGGGGTGGCCTCCTCTGCCCCATGGGAAAGGCAAGGTGTGAACAAAGGGAAGACACGTTGGCTTGGACCACAAAGGCAGGAGAAGATGTTTGGCAGTAGGGCTGTTTCAGCATCAAATTGGGCCAAGCACAGACACGGGCTCTTTCCCATTTCCAGAAAGGAGGTCCTGGGGCTGAAGCCCTTCCAGGTGCTCAGGCCTTTTCACCATGTGCCTCTCCACTCCAGCACAGGTTTCCTAAGTTCACATGGGGCCCTGTTTATTTTCCTTTTTTAAAAAAAATCTACTATTGTATTAAGAGGTGTTTTCTTTTGGCAAAGGTTATTGCGGGGCCAACACCATGCAGAGTCTCCTGCCTTCCATCACCACTTTAACCTCTGAGCAGGAGCTCAGCCCAGCCAACACCACTTATCTTCAAGGAAGGCAGGCTTGTATTCTCACCACCATGTACAAGATAGATCCCAGCACTCCCCCTTCTCCCCCAGTGCATTCTTTGAAATGCCACCCAGGCCTTGTTATTGCTGGGAGGCCAGAGAGCCCCAGGGATTAACAGCCTCTGGCTGCATTAGGCTTTATTTGTCTAAGCAGCCAAGGGCGAGGAATGGCCATAAATACTGTGAAATGCTGAGAGCTGGGAAGGGGAAAGGCTGGGCAATGCAGACAGCATGGCAGGAGGCATCACAGCCTGGGGGCAGTTCTGGTGTGACCAATGTCATTGGACAGCTTCCTGCATCCCTTCACCGCAGGAGGTTTGGGGGACATCAAAACTCATCCTGAAGTGTTGAAATTGGGGACATCCAGCTACCACCCATGCACTCTGGTTGCCCCTATTAGTCCACACGAGCAAGCAAGTGTAGTGACCAAGTGGGAAAATCCCACCACAACACTGTCACCCCAGGGAACACATGCTGGGTCTGAACCTGTCTGCCCAAAACAAGGCTGGGTACACCATGGCCCCTTCACTTGTGCAGTGGGACATCATGGTACTGGGAGGAGATGAAGATCAGGCTATGCCCCAGTCCCAACACAGCACTGTTGGTACTGCCAGAACCAGCACTCCAGCACTTACACACAGCAGCTCAAGACCTGCCAAATCTGAGAAGTTTGGCAACAACCAACAAACAAAATGAGGGGTCATATCAGTACATTAGCTAAACTGCTTTACAAAGGTGTTGCTGGGTAACTCGGTTTGCAGGCAAGGTGGTTGCTCCCCTCATGTCTCATCCCAGCACAAGGACCAGGCACTGCCTGCCCCACAGCACAGGGAGTTTCTTGGTGTGAAATGCATGCATCCCCCATGGGAGCATCCTGCAGGGCAATTGGCCACTGTGCTTTTGGGAAATACCATTGAACTTCTGCCATTTGTTTCCTGAGGGCCAAGCACTGCAGCATGGTGAAGGGATGATGACCACTTAGATGAAATTATGTCTCGCTGGGGACCCTGCTTGTCCCACCACATGGGTGATGGATTTCTGTGGGCACTGGATGCCATCACCTCTGATGGATGGGATTTTTCTGGCTGCCATCACTCTGAGCTGGCATTTCCAAACCCAAATATAAACCACAATTTGTGCCCAACCTTCTTGCCTTAGTAAATATCAAGATTTACTGTTGTCTGTGGAAACTACTGACTTGACCCTCACTTTTGTCAGTATTTATATTTTTAGGTCACTATATCCAACATCCATCTTCACAGATGCCAATATATCAGAAATGGAGAAACAAGTCACAGAAGGAGAGCCAAGCTCAGAGCTGAATCTCCCTGTCAGCACAATGCATGTGTCTGTGCAGACATGTACATGCTTCATGTACATGAAGTGTGGCACCTTCCCTAGAAGGAACCCAACAGAGAACTTTCCAGGCTCTGCTACACAGCCCTGCACTTTCTGTAGATTTTTTTTTTTTTTTTGTAATACATGAAACCAGGAAAACTTTCACAAACTTCCCTGCTGCCTGAAGGGACCACATACCTCCATAAACAGATAGAGGACCCAAAACCCCTCTGAGTTTTGGGAAGGTGTTGACAGACCACAGATTTGTGGAGCCACTGCCCAGATTGAGGCACTTGCCTGGGCCCCACGGACTCTGCCGAGCCCCACGAAGCCCAACCAGTGGCCAAAATAGTGAACCCACTGCAGGATGGGTGCTTTGTGTCCCCAGAGAGGATAAGGACAGTGACCCAGGCGGGAAGCCTGGCTGACATGGGCACCACTCCCTGCCTAGTGCCGGCTGCTCAGGAAAGCCATCATGAGCTTGCAAATTTTTTTATAAGCTTCCCATGTGACACAATTCCCTGCAACAGATGCTGAAACCCTTTCTCCTCTCTTTAGTCAGAGCAGTCTCCACTGAAGTCATTCAGGCATTGGCCTAAATACAACTAAAGGACTCCAGGATTTGGCCCAGTAATAAAAACTTCCTTCCTTTGTCTACTGCTCACACCACATGATCCCATTACTGCCCGGCCACGTCTCCCGAGGCTGGGGCCATCAGTTGTTTTGGTTGATACTGCTCTTTCATTTTACACACTGCCAGACCATGCCTGTCCCCTCGTGCAGCTGGAAGCTGCTGGGGTGGGGGGTGAGGAAAAGGGTGGATCGCACAGAAAATTCAGCCCAGCAGAGACACGGTGCCAGTCCTGGGGACGCAAGTGTGACACACCACACAGCCTGGGAACAGCCTGAGACATCATCTCCTCAGTGGTAATTCCTTCAACACCTCTTTGAAGATGGGATGGAGTGCCTCCAAAAAAGCCTTTGTTTCCCCTGCTGACTGTAGAGCAAGTGCTTCAGGCTGTACAGCAAGCTGCCTGACGGGGACAGGGTGACATGGCCCCTGCCCAGGAAGGCACTGCAGGAAATTATCTCACTGTGATGGCAACCATGCATCACTCTAGGAAGCAACACCACAAGAAGCATGTATAATTTTAAAAAACCAAAACACAACAACCTTGCGATACTATTTTTTTTCTGCTTTTTCTGCCTCAGAATAGCCAGGAGGATGCAAAGTCCTGTTATTCCCCATGGGTACCTCATCCTGAAATGTGTACCAGGCTTTGGGGCAGAAGATGCTGCTTCCTTCCCATGTGCTTTGCATGCACCTGTGGCACTGACAGAGCAATATATGAACACAAAGAGACTGGTAGAGCATCTCCCATTGCTGCCTGTGCTGTTTGATGACAGACGGCAAACACAAAAGGAATTTGATGGCCTAAATCTCAATCCTGCAATGCAGGGATGCTCAGGTAGGTGACCAGGTCACAGAACAGATTGCTCAGAGAACAGAAACAACTCCTGGAGGTTCCTGCCAAGAGCTTCAGTCTTGCAGGGAGGTTTTTAATACTGCTCAGACACACACCATATAGCATGCAGCTTTACCCCCCCACCCTGGTAACAAAACTCCCCAGGCAGCAGAGGACCAGTGATGCTGGGCCTGTGAGGCTGTAGCATGACCTTTGGCTTGCCCCACATCCCAACACTGAGCACAGCCACGTGGAGCTGGGCATCCTGCAGACCAAGGGTCCAATGTCCAGTTCAGCAGCAAGGGATGCCTTGCACTTTAAAAAACATACAGTCTCGCTGTACATTCTGCCCTTTCAAAGTACATTAATTGCCATGGAAACAATGCTTTTATTGGTATGGGAGCAGCCCAGTGGCCTCCACAGATGCAAGATAAAAATCAATGGATACATTGAAATACAGGCTGTATTTCAGGACCTTTTGTGGTTTTGGGGCTGATCACTGTGGGCACATGAGAGAATGGGTCAGACACCAGCAAGATGCCATCTTCTGCAGAGTGAAGCTGAGGACAATGAACATTGCAGTAAGATCTCTATCACAGTGTTGGTCCAAACACCCTAGTACAGGAGCTGGTCCCAGTACTGATGTGTGTGCTCAACTCCTGGCACTGGTCATCACCCCCAGTGCCTGCTGAAGCATCCCAGCTCTAGCTGCCCCTCACGTCCTCATTGTCAGCAAGTGGAAAGCCTCATCACCTCGCCTCAGACCTTTGCTGGGTAGCTTTGCTCCATGCCTTCCCTTTCTCCATGCAAGGGCTCTTTCCACCAGCTCAGAAGCCTCACCAAAAAGAAGGAAAACCCCCCAATGTAATAGTGACATGCCATTGCTTTTTGGCCTTGAGAGCATTCTAAAATAGCACCGAGGGGCTGTCCACAAACAAGCACAAAGGGAAGGGTTTCCAGAGCCCTTCCCTCCTACCCACGGCCACATTCCCCAAATCCTGGTGCAAAGGGCAGCCCCCTCTGCCCACCCCTCCCAGCACAGCACTGCCCCGGTCCCTGCCGTGCCGCCCATCATAAAGGGGTCCCTGAGCTGTTATCAGGCAGTGACAGTTTCCGCCATCAGATTCCTCCTGTCCGTCAGGAAAGCTAAATAAGGAACGTCGTTCAGGCGGCTGCAGGAAGAGGGGAAATGCAGGGACATCCGGCCCAGCTGCCAATTTTTCCTTTCCCATGAACCACCGCTGACCTCCACCAAGGGAGAACCTGGACACCCAGCCTGGCATCAGCACCTCTCCTCTTCACTTAACCCTTCCCCAGGGGAGCTGCCCCGCTCCCTCCAGCCTGCCCAGGTGGCCTCACTGTGCCGTGTGGGATGGCACACGGAACTGTGTCACCAGTGCTACCACCACAGACCCAGGCAGGAGTACTGGGAGCAACCACTGGCTGGAGCCATGGCCAGGAGAAGGCTTAACCCCTCCACACCTGGACGTGGGTGGGTGGCTTCACCTCCATGGCTGGCAGCAACAGGTCCCAAAAGCATCATTGAGCTGCTCTGATACTTTGCATGCATAAATACCAAATGCAGAGCTGAGCTTATCCTTTGGGTAAGCCTCCTGCAGCCACACTGTGGGTTTCCAGGCTCTGCTGAGAATTATAACCAGCTCTGGACTGTCAGCTGCAGGTAGGTCATCCCTCATCCCTTTCTCTCTGCTCAGTCCAGATCTCTGCCCACCAGTAATGAGGACCAGGAAAGTCTCCAGTCCACCCATCTCTTCCTTGTCATCCTTGCTGCCTTTCACTGCACAGCAGCAGAGGAGCAGCAGCCACCTGCAGCCACTTAGAGGAAGAGGAGACCACAGCTCTTGCCAGGAGTATCTCTTGCCTTTCCCTACCTCCCTGTTCTTTATGTTTGCCCAATTTGAAGTCTTTTCCTCACCCCCTAAACCGATCCTCCCTCATTAACAAATCACATCTGTCCCACGGCACCTCCGGGTTTGGCCCGCAGCGCCTGTGCTGGAGATCCTCACCCTGGAAGGAGGGGGCAGAAACACAGCAAGAAAAACAATTCACACGTGGGAGAAGCTGTAAGGTGAAATACAAGTCACTGGCTGAAACCCGTTTCTGCTACCTCAGCAGGGAAAGAACTCCAGGAGGGACTCCCCGCTTAATTTTCTCTGCTTATAAAACTTAGCGGGAGTTTTGCCACCAGCTGCTGTGGGGCCAGGTTTTCACCCTCCTTCTGCTGAACTTGCACCTAGAGATGGAGCCATTTGCCCACAGCCATTCAACAAAACGAGGGGTCACACTGGGCTCAAGGGCTTGTGCCTCCTTGCCAACTTGACCACAGGCCATCTCCGCTTCCACTGTTGTGCGTTAACAATGAGGCACCGCAGATGGGCAATAATTCTGCGTGCTGAAAACATCAGAACTATTTTGACCAGAGAGAAAAAGCCCCCCTGGGATCCAGTTAACCCTCCCTTTTAACAACACGAAACAAGAAACAAAGGTCTGGGATAGCCAGAGGCAATAAAAACCCTGGAATTAATTTAACCAGTCACTAGATGCCAGTGCAGCTGCAGCAGTATTTCTTCTCCTAATGAAGGACAAAAGATAATTCCAGCTTTAGCCTAGGGCAAGGCTCAGCACTGGCCTCCTCAGCAAACACTGGCACACACCAGGCAGTTTGGATCACCCCCCATGGCACCCAGCTGGTGTGGGACCCTCAGGGGGCTGCATGTCCCTTGCTGAGTTGGAGATTTGCAGAAGCTGCCTGGGACAGGTCAAGGTGAAATGTGGTTCTGGGCACCTCTCATTGACAGTCAGGGGTGGAAAAGGGGGCTTTCAGCTTTAACCAGCCACCTGTGGATTTTCTCCATGCAAATACATGTATTTTTCCATGTACCCAGGCAAATGTCGCAGCACCCAAAAGGCTCCATGCCAATGAGCTCCACTGCTGCACAGCAGCATGTAACAAGCCACCCTGCCATGCTCTGCATCCTCCCACCATGGGAACCTGGCAGGAACTCTTTTCTGCAGGCCAGCCATGATTTTACAGCCCTGTTGCAATGCCCCAGCCCATCTTCCCCAGAGGAAGAGCCCCGGGACGTTTTGTCATTCCTCACACAGAAACCATCACCACCACTGCTCCTCCACACCAGCTCCCTACCCTCCATGGGCAGCACAGCCAGCAGGGTCTGGCCATCCCAGCCCTTTCTGCTTCTCCCCACACCCACAGGACCCCCGGGACCCCCATCCACCCAGACTTACTGCAGCTGCCACTGGGTTTAATTACACAGTCTGTCCCCCCCCCAGACTGAGGGAGACCCCCCCATGGCCACTTTGCTCAGAGATGATTCAGTCCAGCAAGAAGAATGCAAAGATGCCACATTCATTTGGAAACACCTCTGCTGTGCCAGCTCAAGGGGATGGGGAGCAGGTGGGGGAGATGGGTGGTGCCGCCAGGGCTCACATTTCCCCCCAAAGCTGCTGAGAGCAGGGCAGACCTAGAGACCCACCACAAGAGCCCTGCTGCTCAGCAGCCACTCTGCAAAGCAACCTCCCGAGTGCTGCAGATGACCCATACAGCAATGGAGAAACTGCTGCCTGGCCATAGACCCCTCCTGCTGCTGTTCCCGTGGGATCCTGCTCTCCCTTTCCCTCCCCAGGAACTGCCTCAGGATGCTGAGAACAGCCTGTTCCCTCCTGGCCAGCTGGGAGCACCTGCCCTTCCCACGCCTGCCCTGGAAAACACCGCACCAACGCAGGGCCAAGGGACACCCCGGGGACAGCAATCCCACATGGAATGTGCCTACAGGAGAGGGACAGCAGAGAAGCGTGGGACATGCCAGAGGAAGCCCCTGTTCCCACCTTGCCTGGTCTGGCCAGGGCCATTGTGCTGCCAGGGGAATAACCCGCACACCAGACATGAAATTGAGCTTAGCAGCAGACACCCTCGTAGCTGTTTGTGCAGGCAGCGAGCTCGGGTGCCTGAGCCAAATTTCTGAGCAGCCCATTCATCTAGAATCATCCCTAGGGAGGCAGAAAGGCACAAGGGTCATAGCTGCCCCCTCCCCGGCAGCCCCCAGGGGTCCCCATTCCCATCACCCACCTCCTCCCTGCAGGCCCTGGCTCTGCTTCAGCACTAACAAGTGATGGGGTTAAGTCAGAGCAGGGTCTGTTCCATGCTTGTGGGCTTTTGCATGGAACGGTGTTGCTGAAATGTCCCATCTTTATGGCTTGCAATAAAACAACTGCCTCAAATCCCAGCTGTGAAGGTGAATGTTGCTGCTGGCACACCCGGATGGGGAGGTCTGCCTGATCTTGGAGGAGGGGAGGCAGCAGCAGACCACATAATCAACTCAAGTCCTACACAAGCATTGGCCCGTCCCTGGCACAAAGGGCACATGCTCTTGAAAGCAGCAAGATGGCATCCCCAGTGGTTATTTGGGTGTGGGGTGGTCAGTGCTGCCCTGTGCCCAGAACATGGGGGCTCAGGGAGTACATGCTGTAGTCATGATCCACAAAGGGTCACCCCAAGATGTCCTGGTGTTGAACATCTGCCTGGTCCTACACGTGGCATCCCTTTGGAGCACTGATCCATTTAACCTGGTACCAGGGTGAGGAACAATCACAACACAGAACTAGAACAGATCTTTCATGATCCCTTCTCAGGTAGACCAGCCTCACCCCCTCATCCCTGCTTACAAGAGGAGAAAATATTTACACCTAGGTGGGATTAGCCTTAATGAGGAATTTGGGAATTCTTTATGCACTGACAAATCGGTCTCAGATAGAATGGAAGAAAAGGAAGCAAATCCCCAGGGCAGGATCCCCCCAGCTGAGCTCCACATCGCCCTTGGTCGCTGCAGGTACCAGGCAGCAGAGGAGAATTCCAAGCTCTGCACAGCCCTGCACTGCCCAGGCCCACACATCTCACAGCCCTGATGGCCCAAACCTCCCAGGCACTGCTCCCTGCACCTCCGGGAGATGAAAGAACCCGCGAACAGCAACATGATGCTTTACAAATTGCTAACAAGAAAGCTCTGACCAGCTGCAGCTCCTGCCGCTATGCCACCCACAGCAGGTCCCTTTCTGCCCTGCTGCTCGGAGCTGGCTCCCTGAGCTCCAAAAGCCCAATGGGTCCCAATGGCACCAGAATTATCAGCAGCATTTTGGGCACAGAAGGTTGACAGTGCTGCTACCGGTGATGTTGTCCATATCACACCTCTGTGGCCAGACCTGCAGCCCTCTTGTGAGCTCACTTCAACAACGGCAGCAAATGCCACCAGTGACAGTGAGTCACTGAGCTGAAGCTACCGAAAATTCTATTTATGCTCCCCAAATTCATCTCCCCACATCGCAAGCTTCCAGCATTACTAACTTTCTGTCGCTCTCACTCTGATTTGGGCTGTAAATGCTTTACCCGTGCAACCAAGTGCTTTCCTGGGGGCAGCTGGTGCTTCCCCACTGCCCCCCCCAGCTCTGCTCTGCCCCATGGTCTCTGCTCTCTGGAAGGGCATCCCCATTTCTGCCGTAGTCCTGCAACCACCTGACCGACACAAACCATCACCCAGGGGCTCGTCTTTCACCCCAGAAGCAAGGGAAAACACTTCCACGCGTGACTCCCTAGGCAGAGCAGAGCTGGCAGGGAGAAGCTGGACGGCACCGCGTGGACCACGGCGCCCTGCACCCTCCTCGCCAGCACTCACAAATTAATGACTCTGCATGAAAAAACAAACAAAAAAACAAAACAAAAAAACCCAGGGAGCCGGGCTCCGGGCTCCCCTCCCGGACGGGTGCTTCCCTGCTCAGGGAGAAATCCCTCCTGCCAGAATCCGATGTGGTTTCTCCGCCCTTGTAGCCAGCGTCCCCGCACCACAGGCTGGGCTCACCCGCGGCTCCGGACTCCGCAGGGACGGCCCCAGGGTCCTCCCGTCCTGTCGCTGCGGGGACACTGACACCGCCGTCGGGGACACCAGGGCGGGAACCACGGAGCATCCCCGTCAGGGATGGGGAAGCCGGGGTGCTCTGTGCCCGGGCGAGGGGACCCCCAGCGGGGGCTGTATCATTCCCCCCCCGGGACGAACAACGCCGGTCCCCGTCGGGGCTGAGGTAGCCTGGGGCGGGCAGCGCCGGGGCACAACCCCAACCCCGTCCCCGTCCCGGCAGAGGGACTGCACAGTAGGCAGTGCGGATCCTTGCGGGGTCTGGCAGACACAGAGGCAACCAGCACCGGGTCCCGTCCCTCCGGGCAGCCTCATCCCCAGCGCTCTTACAGGTGTGAAGCAGCCCCGCAGCGCTCACCTGCCTCCGAGACAATGCCGAGCCAGAGCCAGAGGGGCAGCGTGAAAACTCTCTTCATCTCCGGGGCTGCGGGCAGGTCCGTGCGGGGCGGCGCGGAGCTATGCGGTGCGGAGCGCCCCGCGCCCGAGCTCTGCTCCCGCCGCGCCCCAGCTGCGGTGAAGGGGGGGGGGGGCGGCGGCGGGCGGGGAGCACCGGGGCCGCTTCCTTTTCCTCCGCCCGCCCGGGCCGCCCGCTGCCGAACCCGCGGGGAGCCGGGCGGGGCGGGGCCGGGCGGGGCGGGACCGGGTGGGGGGGCATCGAGGGGGGGGAACCCACCTGAGGCTCTGGGTAAGGGCGAGGGGGCTGCACCCCCCCACCTACGTGTCCCGCACCTGTGTACATGGATATGCATCATCCCGGCGCCCCCCCGAACACATAAGCGCCCCTCACCTGCGTGAATGGGTGTGCATCCCCCTGCAGCTGGGTGCAAGTATGTCCCGCACCCATGTGCACCGTCCCCGTCCCCCCCCGAACATGTAAGCGCCCACACCTGTGTGCAAATCATGGGAACGCACACTCTGCACACCTGTGCATCCCACCCGCACCTGTGTACACATGCCCACAGGTCTCCTCCTCTCTTATGTGTGTGTCTGGGTGCACATCCCGACCCCTCGCACCCCAGGGCACCGATACCCACTCACACTGGGGTGCACACACCTGACCTGAATGCACGCGTCACACATCTGCCTGCACGCACCCCCCAAAACCACACCGAACGCACACACCCAGGCACACAGCCCTGTACACCCCTCCCGCAGCCCTCAGGAACACGCACAGACGCACACGCAGCCTCTCACACCCGTGTGCATGCACTCGCACCCCTACTCCTTCGGGGGTGCATTAGGGACACCGACTCATCCCGTCCCCCCATAGGCACTGCCAGCTGCATGCCACATGCCACACGCGTGTTGCCCTCGCAGCACCGTCACACGTGACACACGCAGCCCCTCTCTGCACACAACCGTGGCTTTGGCAGCGGGACAGTGCCACTCCACTCCTGCCAGCGGCACGGCCCCCACGTCGCTGTCACTGCTGCTGGGTGCCACGGCAGAGCTGGAGGGGGGGGCGATGGCAATGCTTGGGGAGTGGGGTGACAGGGCAGGCACAGCCCCAGCCAGCGATGAATACAAAAATTAACAGGGGCCTGTGTTGCACCCTGGGGGCTTATTGATTATGGAGGCTGGCAGAGAGCAGAGAAAGCTCGAATGAGAACCATGTGCTCATGGCTTCGAAAAGGCACGAAAACTTCTTAGGTGCACAACGGGTTTCATTGCCAAACCCGTGGAAGAAATCACCCTGTCCCTCTCTGAGGCTCCAAGCCGCAGGGTTTATTTTACCTGACTGCCCCCAGGCCTCTTAATGAGTTTTTAACCCTAAGAGAATCATAGAATCATAGAATTGTCTGGGTTGGAAGGGACCTCAGAGATCATCAAGTCCAACCCTTGACCCACTGCTGCAGTTGCTAGACCATGGCACTGAGTGCCACATCCAGTCTCTTTTTAAATATCTCCAGGGACGGAGAATCCACTGCTTCCCTGGGCAGCCCATTCCAATGCCTGACCACCCCATTCCAATGCCTGACCACCCTCTCCATGAAGAAATTCTTTCTAATATTCAACCTAAACTTCCCCTGGCACAACTTAAGTCCATGCCCTCTTGTCTTGTTGAAAGTTGCCTGGGAAAAGAGCCCAACCCCCCCCTGGCTCCAGCCTCCTTTCAGGGAGTTGTAGAGAGCGATGAGGTCTCCCCTGAGCCTCCTCTTCTCCAGGCTGAACACCCCCAGCTCCCTCAGCCTCTCCTCACAGGACTTGTGCTGGATCCCTTCCCCAGCCTGGTTGCCCTCCTTTGGACCTGCTCCAGGACCTCAATCTCCTTCCTGAACTGAGGGGCCCAGAACTGGAGAGCACCAGCTGCATCACTCTGCAGCACACTCATTTTGGACCACCCTCCCGAAGAATCAGCAGCTGTGTGCCTCCATCCCAGGTGGGTGTCTAAAGACCTGCATGTTTATGGAGCTTTTTAAAACTTGCCCTGATGACGGGGTGATGAGCCAGAGCTGAGGACAGCACAGAGGGGCAGCACTGAGAAGAGCTGAAATTGTGGGATCAGCCTCCTCCCCAGTGCCGGGGCTGTGATCAGAGATGGGGCAGGTGAAGGACTCCCTGCTACGGCAGTGAATCCATGCTGGGGACCACCAGGAGCATCAGGGGTCTCAGGTGCACCTGAGAGATGCTCAGCGAGATGGTGAGGGGTGGACAGTGACAGAGGGATGAACCACATCCCACTGCTGAGACAATGCAAGATCCGAGAACTGCCTGGGTGGGCTGAGTGCGAGAAGAGCAGAGGGCCCGGCCTGGTGTTGAGGAGCCTTTGGTACTTCAAAAATCAAGTTATTTTGGCGTCCTCCATCCACTGCAATCCAAACGTGGCACCGTTTGGGTGGTGGTGTCCGGGAGCAGCCCGCACATGCTGCCATCTAATGTCAGGACACCGGGGAGGGCGGGGAATTTTCCATCACAAACACAGTGACTGTGGGACCGATGGGACCTTTCCATTGTTGCCGTCCTGGGAAACAAAAGGATCTGATTTTAAAATCTTATCCGCCTTCCAGCACGTGGGGGGACCCGAGGAAGCAAAGGCTTCCCCAAAGCACGGGATTAAAGACACAGAAGGGACCAAGGTAGCAGCTGCTGGACGCTGCCCAGCTCCAGGCACAGCTATGGGAAAAGCACACTGGGGTGGCTCTGGGGACAACAAGAAGGTGACCTGCAAGGAAAATACAGCCTGGTGCTGGGGATAGGTGGGGAGAGACAGCCCTGGCAGGTGCAGAGCCCGGATCCTGGAGCAGAGGGATGCTTCATGGTGCCTCCTATCCCATCCTTTGCTGCCCAAAGGCATAGCCAGGCCCAGCTGGTCACCATGTTCACACCACACTTGTGGATACTGCTCCACAGTGCTATGGTTTATCAGTGAAATGCATTTTTCAGGCAGCATTTCCTTGCCACGTGGCAGCTCAGAGCAGCATTTTACCTGCAGGTAGAAGCTGGCCCAGGAGGTGCATGCAGGGTAGGGGCTGTGCCTGCCCCAGCCTTCCTGCAGGCACAGCCAGGCAAGGACATCATACCCAGAAACATGGCTCTGCCTGGGACCTGCCATGGCAAACCCCCAGGCAGGGGGAGGAGGAAGAGGAGGAGGAGGAAGGACGTGTTTCCTCAGGAGCCTGCTCAGCCCTGGGGTTTGGAACAAGCAGGTTTCACTGCTCTCCAGCTTTCTCAAGTGGAAGGTGTAGGAGGTGGCAGCAATGGCAGCTGCACACACCACAGCCCGTGCCACCACCCCAGCCCATGCAGCACACGGCAGCAGTGGGCAGAGGAGCTGGCACCCACACTGCCTGGCAGATCTGCTCCCACTCCCACTTCAGGGATGGCTGCCTGCTGCTGCCCAGCCGTGCCTGCCTGCAGTTCTGGGGCAGGTCTGGAGGGGTGATGGGTTTCATGCCTGCAGAGCCCCAGGCTCCAGCCAGCATCCACATCTGTTCAGGATCAGGGTAGCCCTGGCCTCTGCTTTGATACTGGAGTGGACCTGAGTGTGACAAAAATGCCAGTTCCTCCCAGCCCAGCACTGCCATTCCTCCCTCCCATCCATCAATCCCACCAGCCAGGTTTAGATCCATCCCAGCCCCTTCTGTCTTCCCCTCTTAGGTTGGGGGGGAAGAAGCCTGGGCTGGGGGCTGCCCTGTGCCCCCAGGTTGTGCTACACCCCAATGCAGTAGTTCCCAACACCACAGCACACAATCCAGCAGGCAGTGGTCTCTAAGTTTAATGGTGATGAGCAGCAGGGAGGGAGGCAGCACCGCAGCTGAGCAGGGAGCTCCCTCTGCCGCCAGCCTGGAGCCTTTCCCCGGGAAGCCCAGACACCGCAGTTAAGAGGCATCTAACAGTGCTCTAGGACCACTGCCTTCCTCCAGAGAGTTTGAGTGCAAGTATGGGGGGGATGGAAGGTGCAATCAGCCTGCATCCACCTTCACTGCAGCCCTGGGGATGTGATCACCTCAGCCTGCAATACTCAGGCACAGAACATTGTTCTTTGAGAGCTGCCAGGCACCTCCAGGAAGGCAGTGTGGCTCCCAAGCCCATGGCACAAAGTAGGCAGGGCAAATAGGAGCTGGGAAGAGACTCAATCCCCTCCTTCCTCCCCAAAGTGAAATCAAACTAGCATCACCCAACACCCACCACATCCAAGTGTGCAGAACTGGCCTCCCACATGGCCCCAGGCAGTGACAAGAAGCCAGGCTGGTGTCCCCAAAGCATGTGGGCCCCCCACCCTCACAGGGCAAGGTGGCAGAGGTACATGGGCTCCACGTTTTCCATCCCATCGCTGAAGCAGGTGCTGAAGAAGGGGCAGTACCTCTCCGCAGAGACCTGGTGGAAGGTGAAGAGATGGGACATATCCCCAGCATCAAAAAAGGTGACAATGCCCTCCTGGCAGTCCAGGAAGACCCCCACTTTCCGGGGGGCACGGCGGGGGGTCAGGCGCACCCAGGGGGTGGTGGTGGCCCAGTACTCTGTCCTGTTCCGCAGGCGGAGTGTCCAGTAGCCATTCTCAGGGCACAGCTTGACCTTTGCTGCCCGATCCACAGTCTCAGCGGCCACCCCCAGGTCCCACTTGGTTTTGCAGCCCACCCAAACCTCCCAGTAGTGTTGGCCACTGTCAAAGGTCTGTGAGCTGAGGACATTGACACACTGACGGAAGCGCCGGGGGCTGCTGGGGACAGGCTGGGCTCTGCTCCTCTCTGTCACTGCTGTCAGGTCTCTGGAGAAGACCAGGTTGGGGTGGGCTGACTCAGGGTCGAAGGTGAGCGGGGCAGGAGCTGTAGAATCATCAACCATAGCATTTTACCCGTTGCATATTCCCTCTGTAGTGTACCCCCAACCCCACCAACACATCCATCCCTCCCAACCATCCACTCACCGGGGCAGATGGACCTCAGCATCTGCCTCCAGAAGATGTACTGCAAGGGGCCACCATGGCTGTCCATGTAGAGCTCCATGTCGAAGGCAGGCTGGATCTCAACCTGCACTGAGGGTCTAGGGCAGAGAGAATGGCAGTCAATCTTTTGTCCATGCCACCGGTGTGGCACGAGGGAAGAGCAGTCAGGACTGCAGCACACTATGGCCTGGGACAGATTTTGGAAGAGACACGACAAAAACCTCCCTGGCAGCTGCTTGTTCCCCCCAGCACAGCAAGTGGCCAAGGGCAGAGGTGTTGTGGACTGGGACAGTCCAGGCAGCACTGCTCATGGAGCCACGGCTCATGGCAGACCAGCACCCAATGCAGCCAGGCAGGACTCCAGCAATGGGCTGCAGAGCTGGGCTGCACCCCACTGCAGCACTCAGGGAGGAAAAGGACACTGTCACCTGAGGCAGCTCTGTCCCTCAGCCACTCACAGCCTCAAAACTGCACCTCAGGGTCACTTCTGTAGCCCTATGAGTTTTAAGCAGCTAAGAAAGGGAAGCAGAGGCACCCAAAGTTTGTGGCACCAGCCTTGCTCCCACTTGCAGCATGCATAGCTCTTGCACCCATTCCAAACCAGCATGTCTCCCTCAGTCTCCCAGCCCAGCCATCCCTGGGCACAGCATTCAACATGTGCTGGGGACCAGCCCCCACCTAGCACAGCACCAGCAGCTCGCTGAGCAATTTGTGATGCTTTTAAAACTTGAGATAAGATTCTTCTCCCATGTAGGCCCAGCCAGGGACAGAGATAAGCTCCTGAAAAGAGAACTGGCTTCTTTCATGCCAGACACGTACCTGATATCCAGGCTCTCCACCTGCAGTGAGAAGCAGAAAGAATTAGCAGTCACTGTCTGTAATTCATGCAGCTGCACAAACAAGCTCCCTGTCCTGCCTCCTGCTGTCACAAGGCACAGAGAGAGGAAACCCACTGCAAGGACCCTCCACCCTGGGCATTGGGGCCAAGGCAATTTCACAGGGGTGACAGAGGAGGAGGAAGGCTCCCAAGACACTCTCCATCCCAAATTCAGATCCTGCATCATTCCACAGCCAAGCACTCACCTCCAGCAACGACACATCTTCCATCTTGCTGAGGATCTGCTCTATGTGCTCTATGTCCCTCTGCAGCACTGCCATCCCCTCCTCCAGCCTGTGGACATCCCCACGCAGCCGTGCCAGCGACCGCTTTTCCTTTTCAACCAGCTCTGCCAGCACAGCTCTCTCCTCTTCCTCCAGGATCTGATGAAGGCGGGCAAACTCTGACCGGATCTTGAAGTTCAGCTCCCCAGACACCTTCTGGGCACAGTGAAAAGGCAAAAGTTGAGCCTAGCAGTGCACAGGATGGCTGGGCCCCCTATTCTCCTTACAGGATCCTGGAAGTTAGAGAGTTTCAGACATACCCATGACTTTTGGGATAGAGAACAGGACACAAGGACAACCTTCAGGGCTGCAGAGCCAAAGAGGAAAAATAAAAAAAAACAAACGGCACCTGAGCTCTAAAAATGGTTCAGTCACCTTAACAAGAAATCCTTGCACCATGCAATGGATTGCATGGATTCAATCCTTGCATCCATGGTGGGAGCCTCCAGCCCTCTCCCACACCCCCAGGAATTTGCTTGTGTGCAAGACTGGAGCTCATTTGCTTTTCTGGAGCTGCAGACTCAGCTGTTCAGGATGGTTAGGATTTACTTCACATGATGCCAGACCCTGGGCAGAGCTGCATAACACTGGTAACTCACTTTTTCTCTGATGCCTCTGGCTCTCAGTGCTCCTGTTTTTATGGGAGAGATGGGAGAACTGCACAAACTAATCTCTGTAGTGAAAGCTGATAAAATCCCTTTTAGTTCTTTTTAGAGGTCACTGTTTTCCAGCACCTCCTGGTCCTCTCACTGCCTTCCTCCCTGTTTACAAGAAACAGCCAATGACTTTTTATTTTCCCAATCTTTAAGCTTTTAATCTCTAAATGCAACCTTAGCCCTCATTATTTCCTCGAGGAGCACTTCCCGAAACACACAGCCCTTTCCACCAGCAGGAAACCCATCTCCCCCTGAGTCCACCTGAACCTTCACCATCCAGCACAAGTGCCAGTGACAGGAAGTGACAGTGCTGCAGGGCCAGAACAGGCTGCTCAGCCAGCAGCTCTCACCACTCACCCTGTTTCAGCTCTGCTGCACAGACATGCCTTGTAAACGCTGCACTAATGAGCCCTTAATGCCTCTCCCCAAAGTCTCCACTGAATATTCAGTAGTGATGGTCTTTGGCATAGATCCAGGGGAATTTTTTCAGGTCTCTACATAGTTATGTGTCCAGATTTTTTACAGAAAGTTGAGCTATATCTCAGTGGAAGTGATAGATGGGCCCTCCATAAACATAACCCAGCGGATGTACAAAAAATCATCTGTCCCAGGGCATTACCATCAGGCCACTGATCCCCTCCTGCACTGCACGCTTCCTCTGCAAGAAATTCTCCATCTCCTTCTGACGAGCTTGCAAAGCATCCTCCAGGTGCTTCTGCAGGAGTAAGAAAAAGAAGGTGAGGAGACCATTTCACTACTCAGTTGATTCAGAAACAATGCCAGTTCCTGAGGCCAGCATTAGAGGAAGGCTGCAACAGGATTTCTTATAAAGGCAGTAAGGAGAAGAAAGAGAACTATATATATGTGTGTGTGCACATGCAGAAACAAAATCAGTTTTTAAAACTGGAGGCTCCAGCCCGGGACACCTGTTTGCAGAAGGTTTAAATTCTGTGTGCTGTGACCTTACTTGTTCAAGGACTGGCCCCTCTAGCAGCCATCAACCCTGCCTGCATGAGAAACAACCAAGCTATGATGGAACCTGAGTACAGCAATGATGAAAACAAACGAAAGAAAAGAAACCATAATCATAGAATCATAGAATTGTCTGGGTTGGAAGGGACCTCAGAGATCATCATATCCAACCCTTGACCCACTGCTGCAGTTCCCAGCCCATGGCACTGAGTGCCACATCCAGTCTCTTTTTAAATATCTCCAGGGATGGAGAATCCACCACTTCAATGATGACAGCTGAAAGCAAAGAGGGAGAGGGAATGAACTGGGAAGAGACAGAGATGTCACTGCACTCGGGCTAGGTGAAACACACACAGGGGAAACAACTAGGAGTGGGGGGGTGTTGAGATCCTGGTGGCTGAACAGGACTCACATGGAGTCTGTCCTCTTTTCCCCCAGCAGAAGCCACTGACCTGCATCTTGTGCTGGTGCTGGGCAGAGCCGCAGTGCCGCACCTTCTCCACCAGCCCTGCCAGCAGGTAGTGGGTGCGGAAGGCCTGGCTGGGGAACTCGCGGCGACACTGGGGACAGGAGGGGACATGGTCACAGCTCTCCCAGTACTGCTGGATGCAGGCCTTGCAGAAGTGGTGCATGCAGTCCAGCATGACGGGCTCGCTGAAGAGGTCACAGCAGATGGCACACGTCAGCTCCTCCCGCAGGCTCCGGTCCTGGCTTCTGCCAGCCATCCCTGCTGGCACACAGCTCACAGAAATCAAAGAGAAAAATCATAATGTCACTTAGGCTAGAAAACACCTTTAAGACATAAACACTATCAAACCTGTCCTCCAAATACCTCGAGGGATGCTGACTCAACCAACCCCTGGGCAGCCAACTCCAATGCTTGACAATGAAGTCCAGCTCTGGGTCCCACCCTGGGGCTCTTGCCACCACTGTCCCCAAATACCCCTCCTTTGGGGTACAGCAGACTTGTGCCTCACCTCACGCTGGCCCCTGCGGGGTGATCGGGGGCAGAGCTCGGTTACCAGACCTCGGGCAGGAGCCACACGACCTGTCCAGGTGCCGCGCTGCTGCGTCCAACCCTGGAAAGCCCCAAACGCCGGGAATTGGAACCAAATCCCAGCAGAGGGGCAGCCCCGCTGCAGGAAAACCACCTTCCCTTCCATGTTACTGCCCCAAAACCACTCGTAGGCTCCAACAGGGCCTGACCGGGCCGACACGGGCCACGCACAGACAGCATCCCGGGCAGCCGCGGCGTGGGGACAAGCCTGGGGACAAGCGGTGTGGCAGCTCCCTCCCCACGCACGGCCCCGCGGTGGCGGTGGCGGTAGCCCCAGCCCCAGCCCCAGCCCCAGCCCCAGCCCCAGACCCAGACCCAGACCCAGACCCAGACCCAGACCCAGACCCAGACCCAGACCCAGACCCAGACCCAGACCCAGACCCAGACCCACGCACCCCTGTCCGCTCCCCGCACTTCCCGGCCTCCGCACTTTCAGCCCCGTCCCCGCCTCCCCCGCAGACTGACACCCGTCTCCACCAGTCACTGGGCGGATCCGTGCCCCCTCCCACCCACACCAAGGTCACTTACGCGAGGGGCGGGAAGGGGCGCTGAGGGTGTCGGGTGTTGGGTGTCGGGAGCTGTGCGTCCCGTCCCGTCCCGTCCCGTCCCGTCCCGTCCCGTCCCGTCCCGTCCCGTCCCGTCCCGTCCCGTCCCGTCCCGTCCCGTCCCGTCCCGGTTCGGCACGGCACGGCCCGGCCCGGCCCGGCCCGGCACGGTTCGGTTCGGCACGGCCCGGCCCGGCCCGGCACGGTTCGGTTCGGCACGGCCCGGCCCGGCCCGGCACGGTTCGGTTCGGTTCGGCACGGCCTGGCAGTGCGTTGTGTGGCCCGGCATGGTATTGCATTGCAGTGCGTTGCATTTTATTGCACTGCACTGCACTGCACTGCACTGCCCCTACACTGCACGGTGCCTGTACTGAGCTGCCTTGAACTGCACTGCCCCTGCGTTCAGCACCAAAATGAGTCCCGGGGATAAAAACGCCTTCTCCTCCCTTCCCAAGGTTTCCCGTTTCCAGAGGACTGAAGCTTGAGCCAGCTCCCTGTGTCACGGGGTTTAGAGAGGGCAGCTCCGAGCAATGCTTCGGGGTCACAGCTTCAGGTTCGGGTCAGTAATTGTGAGGCCTGCAGGCTTGGTAGCAAAAGAAAAGGAAAGGTTTTCATCCTTGTGTGGGCCCTGGAATGGTGTGGGAAGCAGCAAACACTGACACACATGTGAGAAACGTCCCAAGAGCTTCCAATACTGGCAGTAAAAGCAAATAAAACTGAGAGGAGGGGGGACACAGGGACAAGCGAGTGTTGCACAGATCATCTGTCTCCAAACAGCCAAAGGAGAAGCAGCACCATTTTACCATACACTGCACTAATCTATCAGCCCCAGAAGAAAGTTTTAACACGACCAGGGCTGTCCTCATCATGGCCATTTGACTCTCTGGGACATCAGCTCCAAGCTCTGAAGCTAACAGTGAGTGGCAGTCACTCCCCAGTGAACACATCTCCTGCCTGCAGATTGAAAACACACGCCTGAGCGTCCCTGGGTCTGGAATTCTTGCTTAAGTGCTCCTGGCATCTCTTTCATTTCAGCACTCAATGTAGTTGGCAATGTAACGTTTTTCTTTCTTTTTTTAGCATATTCCTCTTGGGAGGCTCCAAGTTCTGGCCTGAGACCTGAGAATGCTGTCTGGGGAGCCTGATGATACACTGGGGAGATGAAGGATAGCATGGAATGGAAAGCTGCAGGCTCATGGGTTGGATCCAAACCCCTTCACAGCACTCTGCTCCATGCAGAAGACATGGAGTGGGTGTCAGAGAGGCACCGTTTGGCCTCACAAATGGAGGGAGATGAAGGGGGGAGTGTGGTGGGTCCTGCTGCTGGAGGGCTTCACCAGCCTCCCAGTGATAGACAAGTAGAAGAAACTGCTGATCAGTTTCAGAAGAATCTGCATACTCAGTCCTGTGTGTCAGCTCTCCAAAAACAGGTGGAAATGAATGGAATTAAATCTGCTCTTTTCCACAAGCCCTGAGGAAAGAGCTCTGTGGGGGTGAGGATGGGGCAACCTGAAGACAGCCCTGCCCAATGCCCACAGCATCCCTGATGGCACTGCCAGTCTGGGAGCATCCCCAGGCTCCCCACATCCCCAAAAGCAGGCTGCACCTGGGGAGGCTTCGCTTTGGTGGTCTTATGCCAGCTCTCTCCTGCCCTGAGAACAGGAGAGAGGAAGAAATGACAAGGGAAAGCAGCAAACAGAAAGAAAAATAGTGAAAGAAGGGATGGGGTGAATCAAGGTAAGAGCTGCATCACTGTTAATGAATATTACACCTCATCCCATGACCTCAGCTGCAGGGACATGATTTAAAGGACTCAGTTAGAAAAGTGAGCAGGAAATGAAGCAATGCTCTGAGATATGGTATCTGGATAAATAGCTGTAGGGGGAGGGTGACCAAAGGGTAGGACATTATTTGCCAGTATTTTCTTCCCAGGCTCAAATGACATCACTGTAGGGCCAGAGCCTTGGTCCCTAAAAGTGTCAGACTTGCCCCGAGTTCTCCCATGAACTGGTAACCATGGTCCAGCTGTGAGCCAGAGATGGTGAGAGGTATGGAGCAGGTTCAAACCATCCCAAACATGCCATGAAAGGGCTCAGGTCAAGGAAGCCCAGTGGTCTAAAGGTTTGTGTAGTTTTGTTCCTCATGTGTCCAGGAGCTCAAGGCAAAGGGTTGGGGATTAGCATGAGCAAACCCATCTCCTGCACTGTGGGCCTGGGCCTTTTCTGAGCTCTTGGGTGCTGCATGGCTCTGAGGGCACTGGGTCTCTGGGAGGGTTTAATCAGGGTCCACTGGTGATGGCATGTAGGGAACAGGTCCTGGAACAGCCACAGGAGGATAAGTGCTGCTTAATAATGGCTTTTTTTTTTTTTTTTTTTTTTTTCTCCTCAGGGATGCTCAAACAGAGACCAGGTTCACATGGCTGCTGAGCTGCTCAGCTCAGTCTCCCTCCCCAGGACTCTTCATGTGAAGCATCTCAAGCTGTCCCACCAGGTGGTCTGACACACTGAGATGTGACATTCCCCAGGAATCCAACCTCACATTCCACCAGCCTCCTTCAGCTCCCCACACCCTGGTGCCAAACCCAAGAGATTTCTGTAAATATTAACATTTCTGGCTGCTGCTTGTTTGCCTGTTTATTCAGAGCTATGCATGAAACCTGTCTGATATTACACACACAGCACCGGGCTTGGCCAAAACAGCTTTGTCCTCTCAGCCTTCCCCACAGTGGATCATACATCAGCCCCAAAACCAGCCTGTTGCTTGGTCCCCAGGTACAGGGTGCCCCATAAGGCTGCTCTCCTGCATGTGGATGCCTGGATTGTGGTGAGGCTGCCAAGCATTAACCCAAGTGTTGAGCTGCCTCTGCAGGATCTAAAGCATATGGATACTTTTTTTTTTTTTTAAGGTTTCTGACTTTAGCTTTGTACAGCAGGAATGAGGGAAAGATCATGAGTTCTCCCTGGGCAGGCTTGGCTGCCCAAAGTGCTCCAGTCTTTTGTGGGTTGTCATCCATATTCCATGGTCAGAAAACTGCAGCCATGAAATCCTGCCCTGGAGTCACATCACATCCTCAGATTGCATTCTCCTGGCTGGTCTGAGGCTGTTTACAATATTCATTATTTGCTTTAAGGATGGTCTCAGAGCCCAGATCTGTGCAGCACTCCCAGATGTCTCATACAAAAATCTTCAGCCCATTCAGCAGAGATGGAGAGAATTAGTTTACCACCGTGCAGCCTTTGAAAGCCAAGGGATGTTTCTGTAGAAGACCCCACAAGACCAGTATCTTTCAGTGCCACTTTTCCTGCAAACTACAGGTGACTGGGCATAAACCTTCCCCTTTGTTATCTTCCTTGGACTTTGCTAACCAAAAATGATACTCATTCATTTTAGAGAAACTATCATTGCCACTGTAGCTTGGCTTCCTCAGCCTGGAGGCACCCTCCTGTGACCCCAGGCAGGTTTTAAAAGCAGCTTTTTGACCTTGGCTCAAAGAGGGAAATTTCCTTCTTCCATTTTCTTACTGCCACACAGTGAAATCTGTGGCTGATGCATTACCCAAGTGGTCGCCAGAAACAAAGTGAAAAAAATTAAGTTGCCATTGAGCGAGATAGCTATTTTCGTTAAGGAAAATAAAGTATCTATACCTTTGTTCAAAAAGGCTGCACCTCCTGCCTCCAGTTTTGACAGCATAGTAAACACGGAGAGCGATGATCTTATCACAGGGACGAAATGAGCTTTTTCAGAGCCCCGCTCTTTGCTCCCCATTCAAAGTTCACAGACTGATTTATTTGTACTAGGAGCTTGGTAGGCTCCTTCCCCCTCATTGCAAGGAATAACCCGGGGCACTGCCTAGCCCGGGACAGCTGTCAAAACAGCAAATAACCCATCCTGGAGACACGGCGCCAGGGCCCCCACCACCTTTCCCCTTTCTCCAGTTGCCAGGGCTGGCTGCACTCCTCTGCTTTCCTCTGCAAAATGACAATGCACAGAGATGTGGTCCTCAAACGTGGGTGTCACCGGAGGCTGTGCATCTCCTGCCCGGTGTGAATGTCACCCTGGAGGAACGTGGTTTTCCCTGACGTGGCAGCATTTGGAAGCTCCTGAGTGCTTGCAGAGGTAACGCTATGCAAAAGCCGTATTTCCCCTGGCACCTTAAATACCTTTAATGCCTGGGGAGAAATAAGTTTCTACTCCCTCCAGCCTGAAACTGCTTTCAAAGTGGATTTGCAGGCTCCAGACTCACCTCCCTCGTGTGCCTGGACTGAGCTCTTCAGCGGAGGCGGAGAGGAAAAGCAGCTCATCGAATAATAATAAATTGCAGGCACGCGCTCCCCTGAGCAGTGGTTTGGAAAGTGTCCCAGGCTCCTCGTGCCAAATTCGCTGGCCAGAGAAGCTCAGTGGTATTAGTGTGTTCCAGTTAATTATGGTTGTGAGCTGTCCTTTTCATCGCCTGAAGAGCTGAAAGGAGGACAAACCCAGAGGATTGCCTTTATAAGGTTTTGTGCTTTCTAGCACGGTCCCTGCTCGGCTTACGCGTGCTCCCCTCGCACCCTGGGGACCCTGCTCCTTCTCCTGGGGGACTCAAGTGTCACACTTATCTCCCATCATCAGATGGTGGCTTCTGAGTCACAGTTCTGAGGAACATGGACCTGACTGGATCCCCAAGCCAAATCCCTGGATCAGTCTCAGGAGTGGATCTGACCCCCTTGCCCCGGTGTACCCTGCCACTGCCACTGGCCTGGCAGCGTGGAGCTGAGCACAGCATGGATGAGCTGCTCCTTGCTGGCAGCTAATGTAGGTCTCCATGGGGCTAGAAAAGATGGAGCAAGGTAGTGAAGCAGCAGATGCAATCCTGCTGCCTCTATGAAGGTGCTCAGACATCAGCCCCCCCAGCTCTGTGTGCTCTTGTCCCAACCCAACATGCATAGTGCTGTTTGTCATCCTGAGAGTGACAGACTGACCATGAATTTGTAACTTCATTGTGGGACTATGAAGCAGGAGCATCCAACCTGTGAGAGAAAGACCCTGACTGCAGAACATGCTGCCTAAACAAGATGGGTGATGTAGAATAAAACCCCATGGGGTCAAATTGTCACCCCTCTGCTGTCCCAGCAGGGCTGCCACCACCACTGCACATCCGAGAGCTCAGTTCCCTGTGCTGCACATCTCCCACTTCTGTGTGTGCCAGGGTGAAGCACTTTTATCACCTCTTTTACATGCAGGGAATCGAAAGACATGAAGTGATTTGCCCAAAGGCAGAGAGGGAATTTGTGACAGACCAGAAAATGCAATCCTACCCCAAAAACTCAGCCAGGTTTCTGGTTCATCCAGAAAACTGCTGGTGTACAAAGTGTCATATTTTTGCCATCCTGGTTCTGAAGAGCTTATCTGACTGCAATTATCCTCTTCTGCAGACGCTGTTTTCTAGCTGGCTCAGTACACAAACAACAAGCAACAATCCTCTAATAAATGAGCAAAGCTTTGAGTGCAGTGACTTGCAGAAAGAGCAGCTGAGTGCAGGGGCCAGCTCTGGGCTGATGTCTGCCCACAAGAGCCCTGTTTAGCTGCCTGGAGTCCTTCTGCCCTGGTATCAGGATGATCCAGGGGACTTTGCATGTTAGAGGGAGATTCTGGGGTGGGAAGGGAGTGGAAGGGGTAAACTCTTCTTGTGGTTAATCAACATAATTAAATGAGCCCCATGTGTTTGCCTTGAGTGGAGTCCTGTCCCTGTCTACTCCCATCTCTGTCAGGAGCTGAAGTGTAGTGATGTGATTCTTCTTTGGTAGGACACAACCCCCATTAATCTCTTTCCATACAATATTTCCTCTTTCTTGGCTTACTGTCCCTCCTTGAAGACACACACTCAGTGTCACCATCTCTGTCTGTCCTGAAGGAGAGCAGAGCTGCAGCAATCCCAGTCCAACCCAAACAGCTCATCTCTCCTCCTGCTTCCCTGGTGCCTCTCCTTGTGGTATCAGATTGATCAGGTATTTCAGCAAAACCTTGTCCCTAAAGCTGTCTCTGCTCCTCCACTTATTCTAGAAATGTTGATATGGGGACAAAAAGCAGTTACAAAATGAAAACTTTCCCTTCCTTTTGAATTCAAAGAGGGTACAGACAGCTTTCTATCCTCCCTCCCACCTCTGAGCAGCTTTGTGGGTTATTTAGTTCCCAAATGCATCACAGACTCCTAAATCCTCTGCATCCATGAACTCTGGAGCTCAAATGCAAACAGGGCTTTTGTGTTACCACACCATGTTGATGCTTCCGAGGCTGCTCAGCAAAATACTGGCTTGACACCACAGGAAGGAGCAGTGGAAATAGTTTGGTTACATGGAGGTGGAATAAACAGATGTTTGAAAAAAGGAAAGCTGCTTTTTAAGGTATGTCAGTGTTGCTTCTCCAGATGAAGCAGGATAAACTGGAGCATCTGGAAGCCTTGGTAACAGATTTCTTAGAGAGTTCTCCCAGGGAGCAATCAGATGATATGCCTTTTTTTGACAGAAGTTGAGTGACAGAGTATGGCTTACACCTGTGAGATGCTCAGCCTAAGGACCTGCCTGCTCTCTGAGGAAGAGCAGATTATGGGCTGATGAAAAGGCAGACCTCTCCTCTGCCTCATTTCTCAGCTTTTGGACATTGTTTTGTGCCCAGGAGCACAAAATTTATTTGTTATATTGTCAGAAGAGTGGGTGAGCAGACCCATTTTTGCCTAATGAAAGCCCAGCCACTGGGGAAGGCTTTGGGGCTGCACAGGTCCTTTAAATGATCCCATTTAAATCGTGTGAAAGGATACAAGGCTCCTGGGACACGTGAGCAGGTGCTTGTGTGTGCCCAGCCTGTGTGTGCAAATACCCCAGGGCTGGAGGTTACAACAGTGCACATGGTGGGTCCTGACACCTCTGCTTGGGGCTGCACAGCCTTCCACCTCAATGACAATGCAAGGAACCATTATCAGATTTCACCATCCTTGTACTTCAGGCTAGAAAGACCTTTGGCTGCTTTGGGATCTGCATGGTGAGGCCTTTCTGCACCTTAGTGTTCTGGCTGCCACAGCCTGTGCCACAGCTGCTCCTCTCCACCCCCCGAGAGGGTGAGGGTGCCCATGGCTGCTGAGAAGCTGAGGGCCTGGCAGCAATGGGGTTATGATGCCTGCACTTGGTGCCAGCTGGGTGAGATGAGGCAGGCAGACAGCCTGTGTCTGCAGGGCTGGGAGAAGCACCCGGCTCAGAGGGAGAGAGCTGGGGAGTGTGGAGGGAGCAAGGACCAAACCCTGGCGTGGTGGCTGCCAGCTGGGCTGACACCCCAAGCATGCTCAGAGCTCAACTTTCCCTTTCTGCACTTCCCTTTCTGCACAGGAATATCACTTATGGTGACCTTGTAGATCCCCACAGATCATGGGCAGCCCTCCCTTCCCAAGACTGGATGTGGCACTCAGTGCCATGGGCTGGGAACCACAGTGGTAGTGGATCAAATGTTGGACTTGATGATCTCTGAGATCCCTTCCAACCCAGCCAATTCTATGATTCTATGATTCTATGAAGCTCCATCTGTTCTGCCAAGCACACAAGGGTTCTTTGGCTGTCTAAGTTACCTGACCAAAGAAGTGAGTCAGTATTTGAAAACACTGAAGGTTTTGGTGCTACCCTTTCCACTGAGACTGTGGGAGAAGGTGGCCTTGGGGATGGATTTGCACTGACTGATTCATGATTGAAGAGTTTACATTTGCTGTCATTCAGCAAACATCACGTGCCAGAAAAGACTGGAATTCACCCCAAGGTTCACAGCTTCAGGCAGCAGCAAGTGTCTCTCCTGCCAATCCTTGCCTTCTCCCCAGGCATCTTATTCCAGCCCAGGGAAGACAAGAATGGGGAGCTGGAGCAAAGGACTCTGAGGAATGGGCAAGAAAAATCTTTTGCCAGAAAAGGAGCAAGAAAGAAACATCTCTCAAACAGAAGTCAACCATCCACTGCTGAGGACCCTGGAGAGGAGTATCCATGCATGCATCCATCCATCCATCCATGCACCCACTCACCAGGAACACAGGGAACAGCATGTACCAGTCCCCATGAACTGCTCTTTATCTCAAATATTGGGAGACAGCAATGGCCCCTTCTAAGCAGGTTTGTGTTGTCCTGCTCCCTTCCACTCTCAGCTTTCCAAAGCAGCTAAACCAACAGCCTCAGGGAAAAGGAAGGGAGAGAAGACACAAAACTCACACAAAAATCCAGCTAGCACAGATGCTGGATTAGCCTGGGTGTCAGCACCTGTGTCGAGCCTTGTTCTGCTGAGCCATTGGAGTGTTTTCTTTTTCTTAATGTTTCATGACTTCTGTTGTTTGAAACCTCTCCTTGTTTCTGTTCTCACAAAGAAAAGGAAACCAAAGTCCATTGTGGTGGTGCAGAGTAAGACTCCTCTGATAAACTTCTATCTGTAGAAACTGGAAGCCAAGGAGAAGTGCCCCCTCTCTAACCTCTCTGAATATCTCCTACCCTGGGTAAGCTGCAAGCTCACACGTTGCCAGTGGTGGAAATCCTATGCTGGGAACACACCTGACTTCTGCTCTTTGAAGGCAATACCTTTGGCCAGGTAGAAGCCTGTGCTTCTGCTTCTCTGTGCATCCTGCAGGGTGCTTTCCAGGGCTCCCGTGAGCTTAATTTTGTAAATTTGTACAAGAGGATTCTGGTTTTGTGCCTGTCCTTCTTGCTTGCTTCAGTTGTGTGTGCAGTGCTGAGCACCTTAGAATAGAAACTCACGCAAGCTCCTAAGTCCACACTGAATCTAGCTCTGGAACAGATCCAGATATGGCCAAGTGGATAAAACTTCTCAGCATTACTTTTATTTGTATCCCAAGAGTACCCTAAGGCCTGTCCTGCAGCAGCAGCCTGCTCTGTGCAGGGTGCAGTACAAGCACCAAGGCAAAGGAGGAGGAGGAAGGTCTGTGAAGGCTCTGCTGAGTTGAAACAACCTGCAGAGTTCCTGCTTCAGGGGAGATTCACCCCTGGAGAAGATCATCCCAGTCCAAAACAAGTTTAAAGCTTGAGCAGATGGGAGAGCTGCAGAGTGAAGGGGATGGACACTTGCCCAGGTCAGTGGCACAGATGATGAGCCTGCAGACCTCCATCTCCAGACAGTTCTCCCTGGAGAGGAAACTGGAGGTGGTGGAAAAGCTTCTCTCTCCTCGATGCAAGAAGCCCCTCAGTGGCTGAACACTGTATGAACAGCAGCAGCAGGCTCCCTCCCCCTTTCCATTCCTGTTTGTTAAACACACGCTCCCTGCCTTTCTCTCATTCAGGAGCTAACACAGCAACCAGCTTGGTGAGACAGGGGCTGTCAGGCACCCTGCAAGAGGGTGCTCTCCAGATGCTCGGGGTGAAGGAACGAAGCTACCCCTAGGAATGAAGCACCCTCCAGCATCCCACATCCTTGCCTGACTTCCTCGTTTTTCCGAGGACAGTTGCAGAAAAGTGTTTTTCACCTCTTTGCCACAGGTTGACTCCCAGAGAGTGGAGAGGACGAAGTGCTCCATCCTGGCCAGCAATGAGACAGTAACTGAGGTGAGCAGCTCGGTGGGTGCTGGGAGGAGGGGGACACTCTGGCCTTTGCAGGTGGGTTGGGGAGGGTTTGTCCCAGCAGCAGGGCTGAGATGGGGCCAGGTCTTAGCCATGCAAAAAAGTACCTTTGAGAAACTGAATTTGGGGTCCAGCAGCCCTGAGAACTGGAATAGAGAAAGTCGACATGAAATATGGGCAGGAGAGTTTTGAACTGTCCCCCAAGAGGGAGTCTGGGAAGGAGGATGCTGAGTGAGAGCAGTCAGGGGAGCAGGTTCCTCCTGCAGAAACCAGGTATGTACAGCTACAGAGCAGTGTGCTGCAGGCGTGGGGCTGAGCTGCACGGCTGTCAGAAATCCTGATCTCTCCCACAATCTGCTTCCTCTTATCTTGGTACAAACCTCCTGTCAGCTCCTCCATGCTGGGACTGCACACAGTGCTGGGACTCAGCTGCCTGTCAGAGATCAGTGCCCTCAGAGAGATGTGAAGGGAGACAGGGGACTGCAGGAGGAAAATTGGTGCTTGCATTCTTCCTGCACTCCTTGCATGTTAATTCTTGAACGGAGGGAGCCCCTTCCAGTCCTGTTGAAGCCTGCATTTCCCCTACCGAGTTTCAGATCCATCCCAAAGCAGGATACTGGATTTGCTCTCTGGTGGTTCTCTGATAGTAAGGCTGTTATTTCCCTCCCTTGCCTCATCTACCCCAGAATCCCTGAATTTCAGGAAGCAACAGACTCTCCAGGTTAACCAGAATCCTTCCATTGGGCTGCCTTGTCCCTTCTGCAGCCCTGGGTAACTCGTGTAGCTCCACTGCAGTGTCACCTCCTGAGCCCTGTCCCCCAGCCAGCCTTACTCTGCTCCCCTGGCCCTGCCTGATTTCCCCCTGCTTTCCACAGGAGAAATTTCCAGAAGAAAGTGTGCTGCCTTCCAAACCGCCCTCTTCTCATCACCTTTTTCATCCTGTCCTAAGATAAGTGATAAAGGCATCCTCCTTGACTTGTCCCCTTTGGAGTCCTTCATGGCTCCAGCCTAGGCAGAGACAAGCAAATGTTTAGAGTGATGAACCACAGGAAATCCCTGGTGAATCTTCTTCTACTCACACTTTGTCTTTCAGTGTTGGTTCTGCCCTGGGGTCCTCCAGGAGCAGCCCTGGAGTTCTGGAGCTTTCCATGCATGTCTGATGCCATTAAGTTTCTTCATCACTGGGTTGACCAGGACAGATGATTTACAAAGCCAATGCTTGGCAGGTCAGAGGATCTCCCCTTCTGCTGTATTGTCATAGTGGGGCAACTACCCCTTCATTGGAGATGGAAGGACCTGGGACAATTTCTGTCTGCTCTTTGGCTTCAGAAAATCATCCCAGAGCTGCTATTTGCCCTGAAATGTGCCCATCGTACAGAAAAGGCAAAATTCCCTCCCCTCCATCATTCATGCTTTGTATTTTCATGCTGCTCCTGAAATCTATTTTCAGTTTTTATCCTGAGAGGTGCAGAGTTCTCTGTGGTAGTGAGGACAGGAGGCTGGAGTTAGCAAACTTGGATCTGGTTCCAGCCCTGCCATAGATGTGCTCTGTGGCCTCTGGAAAGCTGGTTAAACTCTGTATCTCACTTTACTGTGTTCTCCTCTCTTAAGTGCTGTGTCGTGGGGCTGAACACTGATGCCACTCCAGTGCCATAGAGGAATATGAAAGTGGTAGAAGGTGACCACCAGGTTCCTCTTTGCCACAGACATCTGCGTGCTACCAGATTTGGTACTGGGGATAGGGATGACCCCATGATCCAAACTGGGCTGATGGAGATAAAGGGGTTTCATGAAGTTGAATTTCTTTGGAGGAAGGACACAGCATGGAATAAGCCAGTGAGCCAACCCATGAAAATATCCAGAAGCCTCAGCCTGCATTTCCCAGTGCTTCAGTGAAAAGAGTCTGTGGCTGCTGTTAGCCAGATTCAGAGCAGAGAGCAGAGGCTGGCACAAGTCCCTTCCCTCCCTCCTTTCAAGTCAATGATAACTGTGACAGAATTGTAATTCTCAGGCATGCTGTGAGCAGTGTTTGTTCCTATTTCCCTCTTTTCTGCACCCCTTGTCCCTGTGCTGCATGCTTGCTGGCTACAGTGACCTCAGTCTCGCTGCCGGGGACAAAAAAAAGGAATTTTTATTAACAAGCTCTGTTTTATACAGCCTTCTGGCCCACCCCTTCAGCACTGCCTTCTGAACCCTTCCAGGCTTTGCAGATGTCTCTCCCAGGTCTGGATGGGCCCTGGCAGATCTGAACCAGACTGTGTGCCTGGGGCTTCAACAGAGACACAGAGGGAGCTGGGGTATCCCCAGGAAGCAGAGGTGGCTGTGAGTCCCATGGCACCTCGTCCAAACCCTCTGTAGGAAGAGAGTTTTGAGGGCTGATGTTTCACAGCTCCTCTGTGCTTCCTCTTCTTCTTCCCTGCTTTCTATGGGCTGAAGCCTGCTGGCACAGGGCACAGCTCTCCCTGCCTTGTTGGGAGCCATCACTTGCCCTGCCTCAGGCTGAACCTCAGCTGGAGCAGAGGGTGAGGGTAGGAGCCAGGCACTGCTCTGTCTGCAGAGAAGTAAGGGCTTAGGATAGTATTTCTGCCTCCACTGAGCCTGCACTGCTGTTTTGTTCCTCCCAAATCAGGTGGCTTTCAGCTCCAAGGATTTTGGAGCCTGGCAGGCCTGCTGGGCACAGAAGCACACGCCTGGCAGCAGCCTACACATAAGCCAGCACTTCCATTACTTGCTGGAACGGACCTTGGTTGACTCCTGGCAGCATCCCTGCAGGCTCCAGGCAATCCCTGGAGTGGGAACTTCTATTATGACCATTTTGTCTCTTAATTAAAATGCCTTAATTGATTTTTAATAGTTGCCCGTTGGAAAAAAAAAGGCAAACCAAATCAAATAATAACTCCATTAAGACCATTTTGTTAGGAAGCAAACAGCTCCAATAATCATGATGTTCCTGGCTACTCTCATATGGTGGGTAGCTGCCAGTCTCCAGCAAAAGGAAATAGCCTGAGATGTGAACATGGAAACTGGCAGCTGGTTGGTGGGTGAGATGGGGAAAAAAGGGGAGGGGGTGTCCACTGATTTCGTGCCAGGACTTGGGTACCAAAGATCAACAGGACAGGCAAGCCACAGAAAAGGGAGGTGACAAATTATAGTGATGAAGTAAGGCTAGAAAACCTAGAAAGTATTAAAAAACCCAAGCAGCAGGGAAAGGCTTGGGCTGTGCCACCTTCCCAGGGCCCTGCCTGTTCCCCTGCTCCATTTCCCACTGTGTTGGCTGCATGGGGCAGCTTTGAGCTCCTTCCTCCTGCCTTAGAAGTTGGGACCTCACTGTTGGATTACTGCTCCAGGGCTGGCAGCAGTGTCATGACCCTTAAGCAAGCCTTCACCCCAGCAAATTCAGCCACTTTTCCCTCCTGATGCTTAAAGCTACCTCCCTACCCTCTCAGCAGTAGCTATATGGCCTCCATTATCACCTTATCTGGGCCCAGATTCATTTACAAGAATCAATGGCATAAATTGGCCAGCAGAGTCAGACAATTTAGGCAAGCCAAAGGACGTGGAGAGGTCAGGAGAAAGCAAGCGTGCAGGCAAGGCCAGTTCACCACAGGCAGCTCATCTGCCAGGCCACCAGAGGAGCCCTGGTTGAGAGTGCTGGGCAGCTTCCTGGGACCAGCTCCTAAGGAGGAATCACAGCCCTTGCTCTGAGGAGCCAGGAAAGAACAAGCAGCCATTTATTATCAATTGCAATGTAATTGCTGACACCCTTGCTATCTCACCACCATTATTTTGTTACTTGTTTAAGGAAGTACTTTAGATACAGGTGCTTTTCCCAGAAAGCATTCTTCCTTCTGAAGGACAGGCTACCCTTAAACCTTTGGCTCGCAGGGCATGGACCTGCAGAAGGCCAGCAGCATCCATCCACTCAGCACTGCTCTCATCTCACCTGGCACAAACCCACAGCAGCTCCTTCCTGGTGGAGGCTGAGAAAGTGCCCAACAGGCTGCCCCTATGCCCAGCTGAAATAAAGCCCTGTGCTTCCCTCCCTCAGTGTCAGGACATTACACCCTCTCTCCACAGGTCAGAGAAAACGTGGTCTGCAGACCACCCTGCTTGGGAGTGATGACTTTTGCTGAAGTGTGCAGTGGGAGTGGGAGTCCCACCCAGAGTGCTTGGGAGAGGAAATATGCCAGAGGCCATTTCCATCCCTCTCCAGATGCCCCAGCAGCAATTCTGAGACATGGAGGCTGAGGAGGAGCCAGTAACAGAGCTGGCTTTTCTCCTGCCATGTTTGGACTGAATGAAAAGCCAGCAGTGACAACACTGCTGTTACAACAGCACCAAACGCCAGCTGTGGGTTCCGGGCTGACTCAGTTCTGGCTCATCAGTCGGGCTCCCTGCTCCCAAAGCCATATTCAAGCAGACCTTGGAGCACCAGGAGGCAAGAGGCTCACTGACACCAGGGCTTTGGCTCCCTGGCCTCTTTGCTCCTGGATGCTCAGCAGCAGCTCTGCGGGAGGCTTGTTCACAGCTTCAGCTGCTTGCCACCCCCTGCACATGCACATCCCTGCAGGAGCTCCCTCCTCTGCAAAGCTGGCAGATGCCCGAGTGTCACTAAAGCTTTGTTTCCTTAACAGGATATTGGGATTAGCATAGCACAGGGTTTCTGATTGTTCCAATCACAAGATTGTGCTGTGTTCCAGCACAAGATTTCTACAAGCAGAATCAATGTAGTACAATCTACAAGTTGCATAATGCAGAATTCAGAATGCAACTTAACAGTTTCTCATCATCTGGCCCCAGTGCAGATCAAGTCAAACCTCAATACTTGGTGTTAATATCACAATCCTACCTATAATAAAAAAATCAGATTAAAAAGATGAGGTCCTTGCTCCATCCTCAGAAGAAGCAGGGGTGGTGAGGTCATGGGTCTCACTGTCCAGCAGTATCCCTCCTAGGACTTGTAACTGCTTGATTTTAGGGTCACCAACACCAGGCTGGCTGCCTGCCTGGGGCCTTCAAGGCCAGCAAGGAAGGGAGTGCTCAGCTTGGCACCTGGGGACCTTGAGATTGGCAGGGAGGGGAAGATGAAAACTGTTTGGTTGGTCTACTTGGTTCTCAGAACCCTCAGGGCCTGATAATGAGGGAAAGGGAATGAATATGTGACCGGCTTGGTCACAAAGAATGTCTGCTTGCTTCATCAAACCTCGTCAGTTATGGTAACCATGTTACCAGGGGTCTGAAGCAAGGGGTACTGGTCACACTGGGTTGATTTGGGTGGTGGCATTAACAGGAGTGGTGGTGGAGACTCATGCAGAGACAGAGTGACAGATACTGGCACCCAGAGAGGTAAGAAATAAAACAATGAAAAAAAAACAGGAGCACAATCTGGAAATAATTGTTATGGGGAGCTGGAGAAAAGCACCTTGAATTTGAGAGGAGTTTTTTAAGGAGTTATTTTTGTAGGCAAGCAAATTTCATCAAAAATGACTGACACCATCATCTATTTCTTCTGTCAGTCCCAAGTGGTCCCAAATTTTTGTCTTGTTTGAAGCAACTTCCTTTATTTGCAAAGCCTTGCCTGAAGAGCAGGAGAGGCATTGTGCAGAGGGGTCCATGAGCAGGAGGTCTTTTCAGGACCTACCAATTCGGCCTTGGATGGTTGAGGGATTTTTTTCCCTGTTCAATTCAAATAAACAGAATCTCATAAACTTCTGTGAAAAGTTGCACTTTTTTCCCTGACCTTTCCTTGGGGAACTGGTCATTGCCTCTAACAGGAGGTGTAAAAGACCTGAAAGGCCATGCAGTGTGAGGAAGGGTGGGGGGATCAGGGAGAAGGAAGGAGGATGCCACTGCTGGTGCTGTTTAGCCCCAAATGCCACGTGGAACATGCCCTTTGAGTCTCTGTTCTTGCAGATGTTCTTCTGTCTCCTGTGCTCTCACTTCTGCTGTGTCTGTTCCAGACCTCCTCCTGACAGAAAGTCTCAGACCAAGCATGGGACCTTTGGAGGGAGCCAACAGCACCTTCACCATGGAGAAGACAGCACTGGGTGGGAAGCTGTCAGAGGGTTGGCATGCCAAGGAATTTGTCAGTCCTAGCCAGGATCTCTCTGGGTCCCGCAGTGTTATGATGGACAGCACTAAAATCCTGGGGGTCCAGGTCATTTTGATTGCTGCCTACTCCCTCATCATTCTGCTGGGCTTCATTGGCAACTCCTTGGTCATCTACATCATAGTGAAGTACAAGACCATGAGGACTGTCACCAACTTCTTCATAGCTAACCTAGCGCTGGCAGATCTGATGGTGGACACACTCTGTCTGCCTTTCACCTTAGTGTACACATTGCTGGATGAGTGGAAGTTTGGAGCTGTTCTTTGCCATCTGGTCCCTTATGCTCAAGCTCTAAGTGTCCATGTGTCCACACTCACCCTAACTGTGATTGCCCTGGATAGGTACCGGTGTATTGTTTTCCACCTGGACAGCAGGATTTCCAAGAGGCTCAGCTTCACCATCATAGCTGTCACATGGCTGGCAGCAGCTGTCCTAGCATGTCCTCTGGCCATCTTCAGAGAGTACAGGTATGAGGAAATCCCATCCATCAACCTCAAAATGGCTGTCTGCTCAGAAAAATGGCCTTCTGGTAATAACAGAGATGCCACAATCTACAGCCTGTCCATGCTCCTCCTGCAGTATGTTTTTCCTCTTGCAATTATTTGTTACGCCTATACCAGGATCTGGTTCAAGCTGAAAAACCATGTCAGTCCCACTTCTAGGAATGAAAACCAGTGCCGGAGGAGGAAGACAACCAAAATGCTCGTGATGGTAGTTGTGGTATTTGCTGTCTGCTGGCTCCCTTTCCATATATTCCAGCTTGCCATTGATCTTGATCTGGTTCTTATCTTCCATGAGTACAAACTCCTGTACACTGTGTTCCACGTTGGGGCCATGTGCTCTACATTTGTCAACCCCCTGCTCTACGGATGGATGAACAAGAACTACCGGAATGGCTTCCTGATGTTCTTCCGTTGCCAGAACAAGCCAGAGAGCATCCACACTGAAGGCTCAGTCAGAGGCAGGTCGTACATTTTCAGGGCAAACACCCTAAATGGGAGCATCAAACAGACTCCTGGCAATGGACCACTACCCACAGAGGTTTAGCACTGGGACATCCACCTCCAGGACTGTGCCCAGACATGGTCTTGGGTGAATACCTTTTTTTGGCAGGACATTGTTTTGCCAAAACGTTATATAGCCACTGCAGCCATATAGAAATACTTTGATGTATCTTTCAAAACAATAAAATCTGGTGTATTCTGTCTGACCAAACAAATCTTTCCTTTCTCTGCATTTAAATTACACATGCAGAAGCACAAAAAAAACACCACACAAAGAAGGCTTTCATTTAGCAAGCAAAATGTGCCCTTTTTGCTATTTCTATTTGCAAAAGTGGGGTGCTCAGCCTTTTACCCCCTGACATACTACACACTACAAATGCAGCTTTACTGTGCTTGCTTGTTCATCTGCATGTCTCCTACCCAAAAGCTTTAATGATCCATCTTCAGCTAATGCCAAGAGAAGGGAGACCTACACTCCTCTGCAAACATGGGCTGGTTAGTGCCATCACTCCATGCCTGGGAAGGGAGTGGGCCAGTGCAGGTTGAGGCTGGGCAACCCATGATCTCTTGCATAGCGTTTGCATGAATCTGCCTTTGCAACCCATGGGATGAGCTCTCATCCTCAGAAAGCCCAGGAGGTGGCAGTGACACTACTTAACCAGGGTTTCCAAGTGCCAAAGCAAGGCTCTGGGGACACCTCATTTAGCAAGAACAACAGCAGGCAGAAAAGCAGGTAAGAAAGAGCTGGAGCAGCTGATCAAAAGGACTGAAACTGAACCTAGGGCACTGGCAGAGGTCATCTCACCCAGACTCTAAGATGTAGCTTCTGCCATGCAATAACCTGACAGGTGACAGCATGACCAGAGAGGCAAAACTGCCAATGGCACCATTCTCCAAGGTGATTGAAGGGTTTCAAACATTTACTCTTTCAGGGGTTGGAGGCAGTATGCATCTTTACACAGATGCTTCAGTTCAGAAGACAAAAGTTTCCTGCTTGTATGGTTGTCACAGATGTTATGTCTTCTGGCAGAAGAAGACATAGAGACAAAGGAAGATGTGTTCTTTCAAACCAAACTATATGTTCTCCTCCCTAAGGCTGTGTCAGCTAGGGAGCATATTTTTAGCTCTGCCATCAAAAGAGGCTTGATTGCTACTGTGATCTCAGCAGCTCATCATTGGTGTCATCTCTGAAAGTCAGTGTTCATCAGATTGGAAAGTAACTCCCAGATGCAGGAAAGAGACTCAGCAGACCTCCTTGTTAAAGATAAAAAGAAAAGGAATACTTTGATTTGTAGGTCTTCACTGGAGCAAGGACAAGAGGTAAGAGGACTTACAGCCTGAGTACACCAGCCTGGATCAGGCTGCTGGGCTGGCACACCTCAAGAGAGAAGCTGTCAGAGAATATTTGAAAATCCTGCTCTACTGCCTCTTCCCCAACTTGACCTGCCCCTAGCCCTCGTTCTTCATCTCAGCTTCTGACTGCCACACTAGATTTTAATGTCTCTGTTTATTTCTGTTCTCTGATGCCATGCTTCATTTTCCTAAATAGGTACAAGGACATGGTTTTTGGTTGCTTCCCAAGGGATATCACTGCCAGAGATGCTGTGCCACAGACCACACTCCACACTTGGGGGGCATGGGCACACTGGTGTCCATAACCTCCCCAACAACTGACTCTGCAGATCACAACCTGGTTTTCTTTTCAGGGAGCTTCAGGGTCTATAAAGGTCCTGTCGGGAAGTCTGAATAAAAAGTAAACTTTCTCCATATAAAGTGCCATGGCCCTTATGGGGAAGTTTGCTCTTTCATCCTGATGGAAGGAGGAGGGTAGTCTTCTCCACAGTGCTGGTAGATTCTGTCCCTACCTAATGAACTGGTCATATCTAGAATTCATCCTTCCAAGGAACTCTCCTTGTGTTTCCATCAAGCTCCAAGATACAAGGAAATGTTTGTTTCAAAAGCAGCTTAGATGAGTGGAATGAATTAAACTGTTACCAATAAACACTTCAGCAAGTGATTTAACACTCAATAATATATGCCAAAGTAAAATAAAACATTCAGCAATGCAAGGCTGGAACCCAATCACGCTGCCAGATGAGATGGATGAGGAGCTAAATTGCTCTTCTAGGGGCCTTGCCAAAGGTTTTGTCCTGTGACACCACACACAGTATCTGACTGTGGAGCAAGGCAGATAATGACATTATGAATGACTGTTTAATTTTGAGCCCAGACTTTTAAACTAAAAATGGACAGATAAATAAATACGTGCCAGATTTTCACAAATGAATACTGGCAATGGCATTTATAGGACAGAGGGGTTTTTATGCTGGAGCAAACTGAGAAGGAGAAACTATTTACTTGAAGTATAACAGCAAAGTTCTGTTTGCTTTATTTAATATCCTTGTCAGCTTTACTGATGATTTCTGCCTGTGTGCTTACTGCTTTTTCCTTCCCATTGGAAAAAGGTACAATCTTCCACACCCACTGCAAGCAGGGAAATCAGCTCTTGGTTATGTATACATGTCCCTGTGGAAAACCACAATGTCTCTGCTGAGGTAAAGTGGCCCTAGTGTCCACTTCCAAAGAGAACAAGAGAAGGTGAAGAGCAAGGAAACAAAGCTTCTTACCAGAAGTTGGTTTGGACAAATAAATAACGTGTTACAGACTGTTATGGCTATGAAGAAGACAGGAATTAATTAGTTTCCATAAAACAGAAATCTGTGGGAAGTGAAGGTTCCCCAAGTATTGACACTTCACTACAGATGGCCTGACTGTCCTGAACAGTACTACAAAACCAAAGACCAGAATTATTTTAAGTTTTTGACCTATTTAGAGCTCAGGAGAGGGTACGACCCTGCTCTGTTGGTTTCAAGGGCAGAACCTCTAGAAGTTACAGACATTTCTACAGGCATCTTCCCAGAGATGCCTGTTCCTTACCAGAGGTGTATCAGTGCATTTCTGCCAAGCTGGGCTCCTCTCCACAGAACTGGCCCTGGTGTTACTGACATGGGAAGGAATGACTTGTGTCAATGGCACAACAGCTGAGAGAGACAAGGGATTTCATTACAGAGACAGAAACATGGTGACAAAACAAAAAAAGAACAAGTGTTTCATCAAAGTGTGCCTGGAAGACAGTGTTGTTCCTTGTGACCAAAGGAATTTCCTCCAGGGCTCCTTCTGACTCTTGCTGACATCCTTCTCAAAATGCTGCTTCACTGAAATGACCCGAGGATATTTCACAGCTTTTAGGAAAGAGGTTTTGAATTCCCTGAGAAACACCCTATTTCTCATGCTAGGACACTCTTTCTGGTAACATCAAACAAATCCTCTGTTATTAAAAGTACCACTGAACTGTTCCTGATGGCTAAGAAATCCCTAACAGATGATTAACTCTGAATAGACACCACAGGTGGGGATGCCTCCATGAAACCATTTCTCACATGCCAGACAAACACAGGAACAGCTGAGATGTGGCAACATCATAATTTTAAAACAGCAGCATCAATAACAGTTGTTCCCTACTACAGGCTGCCCTAAGCTCTCAGGAGTCCCAGAGGCTCTTACCAAACTTCCAGGTTTGACAAAGCAGACTGAAATTTGCAGACCACAAAATCTGTGCTTTGGACACAGAAGGCTCTCTGAGCACTAGTAATTTTACCTGTTGATTTTCAAAGCATATGTGTCTGCAGAAAAATAATGCACTTAAAAAGAGCAAAGCTTTGGCTTTTTTCCTGGTCCTAAGGCAATATTATACAGCCAGCATTTAGATAAGTGCTGTGTCCTTTGGTCAGGGCTGTGTTAGAATCAAAGATGTGACACACTTGTGTGTACACCTTTGCTTCACCCTGCTCCTACATAGCCCACATCCATCTCCTTGTGGCTCTCTGCCCTGTAGCTACATGTGCCCTCTCCCATTACTCATGGCAGCCCAGTGAACAATGCCAAATGACACACATTTTATTCAATATGCCCCAAAACATATTGGCAGAGACACTGCTCTGAGCTTTTCACAAAGGCTCTGTAGGGAAATACATACTAGACCAGGAAAGCAGCAGCTCCTCTAATGTATGCTAATATGAGAGGGGATGGAGTGCTATTCTGCTGGTCACAGACAGCTCAGTATCAGGTGTTAATCTTATCATTATTGCAGCTAACATGGTCTGAAACCAATTTAGCCTTTGTTTGGAGCTGTGGAGTTGCTACTTCTTTGCATGCCTTTGTCTTTTGGTTTTGTTATTGAGTGATTTCACCAGAGTCTCTGAAGGTGCTGGGTTTTAAATAAGGCCTCGGGATCAACTAACCCAATGAAAATCAGGAATTATTGCAATAATCCAGAAAAAACCCCTAAGGATTCATATGAGCAAGCTCAATTTGGTTCCTTGAATCTGAAAAAAAACCCAGACCTTTTTCTTCCTTTCAGTTTTCTCTTATCTAGCTTGAGATTCTTCCGAGTGCCAAAAATAATACTGCATATTACTGCCAGAACATTTATCTTCTCTTTGAGCTCATTTCAGAGAAAGGATTTGTTCAGGAGGACCTAAGAGGGGAAGAAGGCTACAGTTTTAAACCTCAATGTTATCTCTAGTCTCAGTGTTTTGTAAGTTAAAGGACAAATCTGAAAAAGACAGTCGCTCACACACTGAGGGAGGTACCAATTTATCTATAGACAACAAAACCTCTCTAATTTTCTAGCCAGACACCCCAACACCCTTTGCTGAAATGTTGTGTGTATACGGGGCTGGGAGAGATGGTGGGAGGAAAGCATTTTTCTGTGCCTAACAGCAATACCTCAGTGTCACTCATGATTTATAACCAGCAAAGAATGCTTTTTCTGGCCTATGTTTTGCTCAGTGTAATAAGTACAGAAGGAATAGTACGGATGCCTCATGGAGCTCACAGGAGGAGATATTCATTAGTTCAGCCCACTCCAGTGTGGTAGCAAAGGCTGCAAACATTAGAGGAGAAATCTTTTTGTTTATAACTAGCTTATTGAAGTGCACAGGCATGGAGTTGTCTCTATGCCACTCTGTTAATGTGTCACAAACTTTCAGACACTTCACCTCCAGGATGAACGCCTGTAGCTCAGCTACCAGGTGCTTCTCCTTGCTGCTGCGTGGAAGGAAGAAGGATGCTAGGCCACAGAACAAAATTGCATTATTTAAGGGGAGTATGGGCTCCAGGATGAGATTTTGAAGTTACTATGGTTGTCTGTGAAAGAGGGGATAGACTGTTGGCTCTCTTGGGCTTAGGATAGGTAACATGAAATGGGGAGAGAACACTGATGGAGTGCAGAAAGAACAGAGCCTCCATCAAAATAGAGGCAAGCAAAAAATAACAGCAAACCTGGATCTATCATGACCAGTATTCTGTTTTAGACTGAGGCAATGGAAGATGTTAAGGGAAAGTATGCTAACTTGTCCACTTTTGTGGTCCACTCCCCTCACACCCCTAGAAGCAGCCACAGCTGTAGCATTACAGATGATGAAGGTGACATCCCTGTCTATACAATTTTGTATCTGTTTCTAGAATTCTTGTTTGTGAATTTGTCTAATTCCTTCCCTGACAACTCTGTCTGCTTTCACAGCCCCTCATGGAAGCCAGTTCCAGAAGTTCACTCCCCATAGTGTAAAAAAGCACTGCCTTCTATCTGTAAAACCCAATCCCCTACTAGTTTCAGCAAATACCCTCTGGTCCCAGTACTGTGGTTCTTGCTGAAGAGCAGCTGAAGCAGTGCTTACTCAGTGCTTGCTTCATTTTGTTAAACAAGATGCTATTCTTCTCCAGCTTTCTGTTCTCCTAGATTAAGTCACATCATCTCTTATGGCAGCTTCTTCATCCCCGATCACCTTGTTTGTTTTTCTGTGGACTCCTCCAGTTCCACAAATATCACAAGGGCATGAATTTTGCTCATAATTCCTGCGAAGGAGTGGGATCTATCAGCTTTGTTCCAACCTTGCTTGATTTAGTCGTATGAGGGCTTTTAAGTATGTGAGGGGGAAGGACACCTCTTGATAAAATGTCAGGCTGGCTCTCCCTGGCTGCAGCCCTGCTGTATTCTTAATGAAATCTCATTACACTGGTCACTGAGTCAGTTCAGTGAATCATGAAATGCATCCCCAGTTTTGCTTCTGAAGTCGAGAGCCACAAAGACAGTCAGATCCCTAACTCACCTTGAACTCTGTATCCAACAAATGGGCAAGACTGGAGTCCAAATGACCCTGGTTCCACAGTAGCATCCTAAATGACAGCTGCTTCTGTCCATTCTGCAAAACAGGAAAACGAGGAGTTGTGCATTCCAGGAAAAGAGTGATGAGGTTTTGTTACTTGGCAACTGTCACTCCCACATATTTTGGAAGAATTTGAGAACATCCTGCACCTCAGAGAAATCACCCAGTTTAGGTGAGGAGGAAGAGAACTGGCAGCAGATCCCCAAAACTTTGAGCTTGGAAGATCAAGAGGCTCGTGGAAGGAAAAAGTGCTGTGTATCTGCAGATTCCTCAGCTTATCTCCTCAACGTGACTGTCTGCGTCAGCTCCTGGGCTCTTCCTGGTGAAATAATCCACTGTTCTGCCATTTCTGTCTCACAGAGGCATTTCAGAGCCATCTGAATGTGCTCTAATCCACCTGCCAGCTGCAATCAGCACACAGCACGGTTGCATTCCTGCCAGCCAAGACCTGAGCACTAGAAACAAAAAACCTTCAAAGGGGAAATCGGAAGAGATCTCCATGTGAAAACCAGGGAGGAAGCAGAGAAACCTGAGGGGCTGGTGAATGTACATGCAGTGATAGCAAACCCAGCCAGTGAGGCCAGAATAAAATTTTACTTGCTGCCTGCAGTGATGGTTGACTTTAGAGAAGAACTCAGAGATAGTTATTTAAACAATAATTTAGAGCTTCAGTTCCTGGGAGCTAATCTCCAAGGTTGAGCTCAGCAGATGGCTGTATAAATGGAGCCCAGCTAATGCATTTATGCAGTGGTTCAGCATTTTTTATCCAGTTTGCTACTGACAACTTTGCTTTTTAATTCTATTTCTTTTTCCTAGGTTAGATAAAGGAACCTAGTGGTTTCAAAGTGCAGCCTTCAACTCTTCAAGACAATCCTGCAGTACATAATTAAGCAAAGCTAAGATAGAAAACCTAGCATGGCAAGAACTGATTGAAATTGTTGGTTGCTTCAAGGAGTGCAATAACAGGAGATTCCTACAGTGGCAAAGACACCTTGCTAAAGCACAGGGTTTGTTGGTCTTTGCAAGGTCTGCCTGGCAGGGCAGCTCTTCCTTGTGTGGAATTTCAATTGTCTTCTTACAAATGAGTGAGAGTTGGGTATCATTCATACCCAATAGTTTGGAATCTTGGTCTTTGCAGTTATGTCATTAAAGGATATGAGTTCATCTCACTGCAACCCAAGCAGAGTTCTGGGGTATTTTAATCACATACATACTGTAAATATAGTGTAAGAAAATATCATAGGAGATAGAAGAAAGGGAGATGGAATTTCTTTGGCTAAACCATTATGGATTGCATGCTTTCTCACCTCTTCCAAACTCTTGTGATTGAGATTTCTTCCACTCCCTGCACAGTCTATTGTGAGCCTTTCCTAATGTCTAAGCAATAAATCTCCCTTACTGCTATCTATTACTTCTGGCAGACAAGATAATACTTTATTACCTTCTACACCACACCTTTACATATTTAAAGGGTATTATCATGCCTCTCTCCAGACTAAATCAAGTCATTCTTTTCTGTCCTTCCTCACAGGGTTCATTTGCTATACCCCTGTTTGTTCTTGCTGCTCTCCCCTGGACTTGCTGTGTTCAGCACCTGGTAGTTTTGCAGGCAAACAGAAGGACTGAAGGAAGTAAAGAAGTTCTGCAGAAACTTTCTGAGCAACCACTCTGTATGCTGGAATGCATGACTGGGATCTGCTCTGTTCCAAACACAGTGATTGCCCCTACACTATGGCAAGAGACCAGGGTCTTTGTTTTGCTGTCAGCAGAGCTATTTCCATGTTCTGACTCCTCAGTGGATGTTTTGACACAGGTAAAAGCAGCAGCACTTTGCAGCATTTTTCAAGCCTTACAGGTGAAAACAAATCCGAGACAAAGGTTTCGCTACAGGTTGCATCAGTCATGTGAAGTTTTGCACCTTGTGAGTGTTGCCTGGTGTGTGCAGGTCTGGATATGTCCACAGCATGACCACACACATGTCCCTGTTCTCTAGGACACAGAGACACGAGTGACAGCAGGCCACAGTCATCATTTCCAAACTTGCCCTTCCCAAGCGACCTGGTTGCTTCACAAATGTGTCTCAGAATCAGCCTAAGGACTTCTTCCTGTGCTCCCTGGCAGCTTTCTGCAGTCCCCATCTCTGCTGTTAGTATGGCACTCACTTCCCTACCCTCTCCATTTACAAACAGGCCCAAGGAACCTTTAGGCTGTGATTGAACCCCTGCTCTTGCATCCAGTGGTGCCCTATTGAGGTGCTTGAGCAAAGAGCTGCTAGCAGACCAGCAACACAGGGCAGCCTTGACTTCTTCCTGTCCCTGGTATCCCCTTGTCTATATATAAATTATATATATATATAGTATATATATATAATAATATATAAATCTGTTACTCGGTTTAAATCTGTTGTTTTGCTGGGCCAGGGTTAAACCGTGACACCCCTGTTCAGGGGACACTTAATTGCTACTTCTACTTTGCCCTGCAGAACAACAGATATATTGTATTTCCTTGCACTGTGGAGCAGAAAGTAAAATTCCTTTCAGCTAGTTCTCTCTCCCAGCTTTGCAAATCCCAGATGAGCTGATCTCAGACTGCTGAGCTTTGCTTTCCTCTTTTGTGGAACAGGACAAGTGCAGCACCCAGAGGCTTGTAAAACGTCTTATGTGCCAGCTGAAATGTGCTACTGCAGCAAAAAGCATTGTGATTAAACACATCTTACAACAATTATGTTTCATCAGTTGTGTATTAAGGAGGCAGACCTTACTTGAAAAGAGCTGTTAAACGCTCAGAGAAAAACAAATTTTTAATTCGTGAGGGTAAGTATTTATTCCAAGTGTTCAAAAAAGTAAAGATTTGTGAATCCAGGTGAGGGAGGGGTTTTAATGGTGACAGTTTCTAGAATGTTTCAGCGTTCACTGCTTTCAAAGTGGAGTATGGATACTAACTGAAAGATGACCACAGTCTTTGCCCCACTGCTCATAAGCATTTGTGAATTGTTTGGAAAAGAATGTTCTTAAAGAAATATCAACATAGTTGTTTTCTGTTTAAAGGAAGCTAATTAAAAAAAATAAAACGAAACAAATTTTAGCCAATTCTACTTTTTGTCTTGTGTTCCCTCCCTGTTGTGCAATTAGAAGAAGTGTCTTCCTCTGCTGAAACAACTTTGGAAGATGATAAACTCTGAGCTGCAGCATCAGTGAATGGCCTGAAGAGAAGCATGGGGCATCCTGCCTGCAAAGCAGCTTCACAACATTGTGCACATACCTCAGCAATCAGCAAAACAAAAAATTACATTTAGGGGCAGCATGCAGGTGATCTCCTGAGGCAAAACACTTACACAGACAGATTAGGAAGCTAGAAAGCAGACTGCTGTCATGGCTTTTATGATCAGGTCACGTATTCACCAATATATGTTCCAGGTTGCATCAATTATTAGTGGAGACATTTATTTATCTTTTTCTTAAACAAAATGCTTTCTCCCTCCCCCTTGTGACCCTTTTATTTAATGCTCTCAAAGTGATTCATCCCCCTGGAGGTTGGAGTCTATCCTGAGAGGTGTCTGAACTGCTCCTTGTGGAAATCTGAGTTGCAAATCATAGCAAATATATTTGCAAGTAGTTCAGAGAGCCACAGAACGAGGGACAGAACCAGGCTTCCCCATCACCTTATGCCTCCTGCCTGCCTTGTTAGTATCTAATTATGTGTCAGCTCACACAAGTGGCACTCTCTACCTGCTGTGTTCTTACACAAGACTTTTCAAACATAACATTGTGGACACTTTGACCCCTCTGTCAAATTTTATTTAAATTCATCAAGTGGCTAAAAGTTAAATAGGGCTTTCTACCCCATTGGCACTTGATGAGTTTTGGAGCCACGGGGCATGAAGGTATCTGGCTTTCTAAGGAACTATATCTTAAAGTTATCCTGCACCACAGGACACCCCAGAAGATGTCATTTATAAGTATCAGCAGCGCTTTCTCTTTTTCCTTTGAGGCTCCTGTGTGTGTGTGTGTGTCCCCTGGATTTTTTAATCTACTTCTTCTCTGTTAAAGACAAATCCCCAGTCTGATCTCTGGCTGAGACCTCATTAACAAGCACTAACAGGCACAGCACCAGCTACACAAAGTCCTATAAAATAGAAGAGCTGGGGAAGAATCTCCTTTTTCCCTCAAGCACACTTGTTACTGTTCTGTCTCTTCATGCTGTGTTTCAAATCATGGTTTCCCCTTGGTTCCTTACAGAACCATTCCACAGATGAATGGATCTTGCTCTGAGGAGTTGCTTTCTGCTTCTCAGCATCTATTTCCCCTTTGTTTCAGTCTTCTCATCAGGTCTGGCCATGCTCCCGTGTATTCTAATAATTCTGGTACCCTGTTCCATCTTAGAACAGTCTCCTTCCTCATGTGCATGCCTTTGACTGTGCCCACTCAAAACCCAGAATGCCAGTTCTGTGGCAAAAATTCTTCACTTATGCACTCATATGACTGATGATTTATAAAAGCAAGTAAAAAAAATTGTTCCAAAATAGAATATAATATTTTCTTGTTGCAGTGGTTGTTATTCAGTGCAGATCTGTTGGTTTTAACCCAGAAATGCAAGTTGATGCACTGTTTTATCCACCTATATTTATTTAAAAATTCTTCTCTCTGTTGTATTGTATGCATCAGGATAGCTCAACCTGCTGTACTAAAAAACTCTTTTGGATGTTCATAGCCTTCTTACAATAGCCAGGACTTCTTGAGTTTTATAGGTATGACACTGCTATCCAGAGCTCATTCTTTCTACATGTGGCTGTGCTAATGTATATGAGATAGATGCCTTTTGGCATTAACAAACAGGTGCAGCTTCTACAATGTGACAAATAAATTATTTTGGCTGGGACTTCCCTGCAGTATATTACCAAAGGGGATCATATAAACAAGCCAGCACTTGTTAGAGGGAAAGAGGGGGATGTGACTTCAATCCTGGATATCATCCTACTTCACAGTCCACAAAACCTCTGTAAGACACTGGAGCTTTGATGGCTGGAGGCTGCTTGGCTGTGTCTGTGTGTGAAATGTGCTGTGAAGGGTCTGTCTGGGGACCGTCCAGAGTGATGGATATGGAAAGTCATTCCCAGGTATTAAATGAAACAAGACCTTGGAACCAAGTTCTGCTTGTCAGGGACTTGCAGACATTTAGAAATTATCTGTCATGCAGGCTGAGCCACAGCTCAAAGTTCTTTTAATTCTTGTAATCAACAGGCAACTGCTGAATGTGATAAGGCAAAGGTTTCAGCTCAAAATGGACCAGGGAACAGGGAGGGGGAAGGAGAGAAACAGCAGACAGATACCAGGTAGGAGGTGCAGATGTTAAAGCTTTGATGTTCTCCCCTTCCGTGGAGACAAGATTAGCCATATTGCACTCAGTAATGGTATTATCCTGTTGAAAACACCAGGAGCTGCTGCTGTCCTGAATGTCACAGTGAAAACATGAACCATCAGGGTACTTGATTCTCCAGTCAGTTGCTCTGTTTGAAACCGGATTAATACCACAGAGACCAGGATTACACCTTTTGTGCTTTACAGTTGGGAGCTGCTTTTCCTATTTAAGAAAACCACCTCCTTGCTGGGGGGGGTGGCTCATGGGTACTTGTCACAGAGCACCAGTGTGGTGTCAGCCACCTTCTGCCACTGAGGGGGAACCTGGAGGATTTATTTCCTAGTGGTATTACTGAATGTCCATGAGTGGTAGACACTGTCAGCAACCCCTTGCCCCCCAAACTGACTGAGATGGGATTAGAATCAAAGACCTGTGTCAACCAGCTAGTGACTTCACTGGGTCTGAGATATCAATCTGCATGTATTCCTTTTCATCTCTTCATGTTTCAGTTTTTTTATCATTAAAATAAGGAGTGAGAAACAGCATTTACCCACCTTACATCATGTAGTAATTACTGCCATTGATTAGGTTTCACTGTTGTTGCTAATGTGTCCTATCAGATCTGCAACCCCAAATGCCAAAGTCTTTGAGAAGCTTTTCCTTCTTGAACCACATCGACCAAGTCAAGCTTGTCACACTTAACAGGCGTGGCACAAAGGACACTCTAATTTCACAAGGTGATGGCTTCATAAGGGGCAGCTCCTTACTAATGAATCCATTTATCACTCAGTGAAACACACTTCTGCCCTTCTCAAAGGAGCAGAGAAAACACATTGCTTTGGGAACAGGGTAAAAACCAACGTGGAGTGAAACCATTAACCTGTTCATTACAGAAAGGAGGCAGTTATCTTGATTGATTTCAGAAAAATGCTACATGCTACTTAACAAAACTGTAATGAAATAAAGCAGTATGTCCTGTCAGAGAAAGCAGCACAGCATGAAGACTGGAAAATAACAGCACTTGCCCAGCTGCAGTCAGCAGAAGGACAGAATTCACCTGCCTGCTGGGGCCAGGCTGTCAGGCCCAGCATGCAGCCCTCTGCTCTCATTGACTACACAACTTACAGATAGTGGGAGAAAACTCTCTTTCTTCAGGCAAGACCATCTTTCTGGCTCTCTGAGGAGAACTCTAGCTTCAGCAGGGACAATGACACACCATTCCTGATGCTGCTGGGGAAAGAAAAATGTTTTTTTAAAGGAAATATACTCAGGACCCTGTGAAGTGTCAGACCTAGTCAAGACTCAGCCATTAAAAGACACCAGTGCTGCACCGAGCCCTTTGTAGTAGACTCAGGGCACATTTCCTCTCTTTACCTAGCAGTGAGTTTATTCTTTAAACAGGAAGTTGTTTGTTTCCTATTTGTTTATCCTGATGCAGTTTTCTAGATGGATATCTCATCCATATGAAGTTTTGGCAGGCTTTGGATACTTGCTGATGTACTGTGCTGCTCTGTGACCAACTGGCAGCAAAGCTGGAGGTCTTTCTTCCTCTGAGCTTTGAATGGTTACGCTTCAATTCCACTTTCCAAAACTCAGTGAAATTAGAATTTTCAGTTTCAAAAGCGATCCCTTCTCCTTTATCTGCAATACAGAAGGAAGGAGAATGCTTACCCAGCCTTTTCTGTGTGGTTCATTATTTCAGACAAATGTATCACTAGGTTTCTCTTCCCCTTCATAAACTCTCTAGACAGTCGTTTTAACTGTGCCATTTCTCATGGCTTCCATTATTTCCATCACCTAACATAATACTTTAACACCTCATTTACTAGAAAATTTTGCAGAGATCAAATTTGAGTTTAAAATATAAAGGTCACTCCTAAGCCTTATTAAAAATCATATTGAAATAACTAGACTAGAGAGGTAATATGAACCATTGCTCCTATTTTATTCTTTAGGTAAAATTTAATAAATGTCTTTAAAATGTTTTAGGTAATCTCTGGGAAGAAACATATGACACTTACTGTACAATATGTGCTAGACTAACTATTGTTGAAGGGATTTGGCTGAATAGTGACTCAGAAACCAAAGCAATTTCCAAGCAGCAAGGTGGGTTCTGTTTTATAAACACAGAAAATCCAAGTGCTGCGTGTGGCTGGAGCAGCCTCATGGAAAAACTGAAATTTTTATGATTCTGGAATATTAAATAAGAGGTTGGTATGATAGCTTCCTTGGATAAGCTAAGAAGATACTTTTTGCTACCTAAATAAAATATATAAGTTTTGCCCCTTTTTCTTCTTCAGTAATTTTGTGCTGTGAGTTACCTGTTCAATAAAAACAGGCACATTTAAGAGCCAAAGTTCTGGTGCTTGGTAACCCTCAACCTCCAGAAACCTGTGTATATCATTTTCAACTTTGAAAATGTTAACATTTCCAAGATCCCTGATGTTTGTTCTTGCAGAAAGCTCCCAAACATACCAGAATTCATCAGAAATACAACAGGTCCCTTTTTTTGCTTTTACACTGGAGCCATTTTAAAAATAGTAACATCTTCACTGCAACATTTCTGAGGGAAAAGGGGCTCCTTTATCCTTCCACAGGCAGACAGATGCTGCTGCTTTGTCTCCAGCCCTCCGACTGTTGCCCTGTCACGCTGTTGCAGTTATTACCAGCACAAAGACCATGGATGGTGTGGGGAAATGGGAGCTCTGGCAGATGTGTGCAGAGCCACAGAGGAGCTTGTTCACTGTGGTTTTACTCTCAAAAGGAAAGCATGACCCCAGGGTCACCACCACAGCCTCCTAGCAATTCTCAGGGTGGCTTAAAATGATTTGGAAAGGACTCATGAAAACCCTCCCTGGTGACTGCAGCTGATGCCCACCTGGCTGCTCTGAACTCCCCACCCATGTCCCTCAGCAAGGACCAGGCTCACAGCAGGTCCCACGGGGGTTTCAAGCCCCTCACCTCCACTGTTTTCACAAAATTCTTGTCAGAGTCTTCCCTCTTGCTGCCACACTCAGTCTCAGGTAGCTTGTGCTTCAGGGGCTGGTGTCGTGGGAGCCTCTTGGAAGCTGGTGCTGTTTGAGGGCTGACACAAGGGATGATGTCAAACCAGACTCAGGAAAGACATCTCGGCTCCACATTACTTGCATGACAACATTTGTGTTGGCTGAACAGAAGGGATTGAGCTTGGGAAGGCTTTGAAGATGAGGGAGCTGGATGAAACTCCTAATAATCTGCTACAATTTCTCATCCGTTTAAGCAGACTCTGAAGTCAGCTCTTCAAAAAGAAACGCTTGTACCTGCTGCAGTTTAGTGTGCCTGGATGTCTTTTGAACATCTTCAAAGCAGCCCTTGTACTTTATCAGGGAAATCAAGAGGGATATCCCTGTGAAATCTCCATTGTTACCTTTCATTCCTCGAGGTAATGATAAATAAAATGTCCAGGAGGGAGCGTGCCTCTCCCCCTGACACAGCAGGTATTCCTTTGCAACCTTCCTCAGGCTTACAATAGATAGTGCTGCACAGCAGCTTCCCTGTTCCTCAAAATATTATTACAACACAGATAGAAAATAATTTACATGCTGTTAATATCATTTTTCTGAGATAAAGCCTTTGTCCTTGGACGAGTCAAAATGCCCAATTTAGGAAAGAGTTCTGAGTTTCTCAGGCACTGTGCAGCAAGCACACCATGAGAAACTCCTCCATGAATGATGAAGGAAGTATGCCTGCTTTCTTTCACATTTTTTTTCTCTAAAATTATTTTTTCAGTTGTTCATTAGTCCTGTGAAGCCAATCACCTTTTTTCTTCTTCCTTTCCTTCCCTTCCCTTCCCTTCCCTTCCCTTCCCTTCCCTTCCCTTCCCTTCCCTTCCCTTCCCTTCCCTTCCCTTCCCTTCCCTTCCCTTCCCTTCCCTTCCCTTCCCTTCCCTTCCCTTCCCATCCCATCCCTCTTTCCTTTCCTCTTTCCTTTCCTCTTTCCTTTCCTTTCCTTTCCTTCCATATATTTGGCTAGGTAATAATTCCAACAAAGTGCTAGTGGTTCTATATTGATCCAGATAAAAATACAGAGCTTTGGAAAAGTGTTTTCACTACATGAAACCCTGCAGTTTGGTGTAGAACAGACCGTTTGCCACCAATTATTGCACATAAACACTAACAGAGCACATTAATGACTGCAAGACTCCAGGAGAATAAATAAATGGTTGCAGATTTAACACTGGGTGTCATATCACTGACTTGTGGTTTATTAATGACTTACTAGAGAAGAGGAGCCCTTATTCTGCTTCTCCAAGATCTGAGAAGACATGAAACAATGTGGTTTACACTCTCCTAAAGTTAGAAGTCATGATGTAAAACACAGAAATAGACATGAATAGGAAAAAAAAAAAGTCAAAACATGTAATTTGAAAAGCATGCTAATCTGCACGATATTCCACTGTCCAGAAGGTTCAAAGGACGAGAGTTACAGGTTGTAGGGCAAGAAAACAATTCCCTTGTCATGCCCGGAAGATTTAATTCTTCAGAGCTGAGTGAAATGCCCCAAAAATCCTGGGAATGTTTGGAGCGGGCACCGCAGGTCTCAGTGCCGGGTTTCCTGACAGGAAAATCCTCGGTGGCTCTCGGTGGCCCCGCACAAGCCTCACAGCCAATTTCATAGAATCATAGAATCATAGAATTAGCCGGGTTGGAAGGGACCTCAGAGATCATCATGTCCAACCCTTGACCCACCGGAGCAGTTGCTAGACCATGGCACTGAGTGCCACATCCAGGCTTTTTTTAAATGTCTCCAGGGATGGAGAATCCACCACCTCACCGGGCAGACCATTCCATTGCCTGATCAGCCTCTCTGTGAAGAAATTCTTTCTAATATCTAACCTAAACTTCCCCTGACACAACTTAAGACTGTGTCCTCTTATCTTGTTGAAAGTTGCCTGGGAAAAGAGCCCAACCCCCCCCTGGCTCCAGCCTCCTTTCAGGGAGTTGTAGAGAGCGATGAGGTCTCCCCTGAGCCTCCTCTTCTCCAGGCTGAACACCCCCAGCTCCCTCAGCCTCTCCTCACAGGACTTGTGCTGGATCCCTTCACCAGCCTGGTTGCCCTCCTTTGGACCTGCTCCAGGACCTCAATCTCCTTCCTGACCTGAGGGGCCCAGAACTGGACACAGGACTCGAGCTGTGGCCTCACCAGGGCTGAGTACAGGGGCAGAATCCCTTCCCTGGACCTGCTGGCCACGCTGTTCCTGATCCAGGCCAGGATGCCATTGGCCTTCTTGGCCACCTGGGCACACTGCTGGCTCCTGTTCAGCTTCCTGTCAATCCAGACTCCCAGGTCCCTCTCTGCCTGGCTGCTCTCAGCCACTCTGTGCCCAGCCTGGAGCTCCCCATGGGGTTGTTGTGTTGAACCTCATCCCATTGGAATCAGCCCAACTCTCCAGTCTGTCCAGGTCCCTCTGCAGAGCCCTCCTGCCTTCCAGTTGGTTCATTTCTCAGCTTTTCAGCTAACTCTGAACTTCAGGTTGTTCCTTCCTCAGCCCCATGAAGCGGGATGAGGTTCCCGGGGGCCTCCCCGTTCCTCGGGGGGAGCTGCCAGGCCTCGCACCGCTGAGGAACAAGGAGCTGCGGCTGCTGCTTCTGCAGAGAGAGCTCCCGAGCCGCCCGCACCCCGCTAATTGCGCTCTAATTACGCTCTAATAATTTCGCTCCGCTTGCTCGGCCCCTGCCCTTAGAGAGCAGGCAGCAGCAGCCAAACGCCGCCAACCTCACGCATTCGGGGGAATCCTGACCCCTGCCGGCCGCCGTCCCGCCCCGCCGTCCCTGCCCGTCCCGCCCCGCACCCGTCACGGCGCTACCCGGAAGTTGTTTCCACCAGCACGTCCGGTAGCGGCGGGTGGCCGCAGAGCCGCAGGGTTCGGCGTTGTCCCGCCCCGCGGTACCGGCCCGGCATGCCGTGGCGGTCCGTCTCGCCTTGTCTCTCCGCCCGCTCCGCTCCATGCGGCTGGCCCGTAACTCCACCGTCGCCTCCTCCGCGCCGCCGCGCCCCGTCCGGGACGTGACCGCGGCTCGCTGCGTGTCCGGACGCTCGTCCCCGGGGCTGCTCGGTGAGTGACCCAGGCGATAGCGCCTTTCCTCGGGGGGCACCGGGGTGGGGGAGGTTCAGCAGGACCGGAGGGGGCCCCGCCGCCCGCCCCGCCTCATCCCGGAGGGCTCGGGTCCCCGGCGGTGGCTTTGGGCCTGCCCGGGGCTGGTGGCCGTGCGGGGGCTGCAGCTCATCCCGGGCACCGCTGCCCTTGGTCTCCCGTGGCTTCTCGTGTCCTCTCCGCCTGCCAGCGCCGCGGGGGTTGGAGCTGTCCCGGTGTTAAGCGAGGATCCCGGGAGATCCGGGGCGGTAAGAGGATCAGGAGGCTGCCGACCTTATCCGGCCTCCGGCTTCGGGTTTGTGGCCGGGCAGCTGCAGGCTGGGTGTGAGGCTGGGGCTGCATTACCAGGCTGGGAGGTTCCAGGGGAACTGCAGCTTTGAAGTGCAGGGGCTGTGTGTCTGCACCCACCCGGTGGGGCCCAGGGCACCGTACTAAAGGTATTTTCTTCTGAAAACAGATAAATCAAATCTCGCTCTTTACAACTCCCTGAAAGGAGGCTGGAGCCAGGGGGGGTTGGGCTCTTTTCCCAGGCAACTTTCAACAAGACAAGAGGACACAGTCTTAAGTTGTGTCAGGGGAAGTTTAGGTTAGATATTAGAAAGAATTTCTTCACAGAGAGGCTGATCAGGCAATGGAATGGTCTGCCCGGTGAGGTGGTGGATTCTCCATCCCTGGAGACATTTAAAAAGAGCCTGGATGTGGCACTCAGTGCCATGGGCTGGGAACCACAGGGGGAGTGGCCAAGGGTTGGACCTGATGATCTCTGAGGTCCCTTCCAACCCAGCCAGTTCTATGATTCTATGAAATAGCTAACACAGAGTTATCTTGGTTAGTTAAAAGTGAAACTAGCATGGCAGTGATGCTATGAATTTACGAAGGTGATTAAGAGCAGTCTTTGTGGGAGAAGTACCTGGCTTGGCAAGTACATAACATAAACTCTGTGTTTGCAGCAATGGAGGCTCCCTACGATGGCACTGAAGTCACTGTGGTAATGGAGGAGATAGAGGGCACTTACACTTATACCTCACCAGTGCCATCTAAGAAGAAAAAGAAGTACAAAAGTACTGGCGACCATGGAGAAAAAGCTAAAAAGCCCAGGTAGGTTCTTTCTGTCTTCACTTGGCTCCTGTGTAGGGTATTGGATCTGTTTTTCTCATTCTTCCTCCTCAGAATCTTAGTTTTCATTGGGTTGCCTTTACAATTAGAACTGAATGTAACCTGCTTGTCTTTTGACCTTGAAACAAATGTAAACCTGGTAGATTTCTTTTTCCAAAGGAACTGATGTGAAATAATGATGTTAACATTTCTGTCTCTGGTTGTGTTTCAGATCTGCTTACCTCCTCTACTATTATGATATTTACTTGAAAGTACAGCAAGAGCTCCCCCACCTCCCTCAATCTGAAATCAACAAAAAAATCAGTGAGAGCTGGAGGTTGCTCAGTGTGGCTGAAAAAAGCTATTACTTGGAGAAAGCCAAGCTAGAGAAAGAGGGATTAGATCCGGTAAGTTGTCTTCTTGGCAGTTCTTTGCTGTGGCAAGAGAGTCACTTAACTGCTGACACAGGACCACGTGTAGGAAAACCATTTAACTGCAGATTCCAGTGTGTGTTTCTGCATGGGACAGCCCGTAAAGAAGTGGTGTCAGAGGCCAGAACCTCTTGCTTTTCACTTTGTTCAGTTAAGGGACAATGTTTTGAAATCTAAGAGAAATAAGTCTCGTAAGTGCTGACAGGCAAGGTTGTTATTTTTGTGTCATGTCCTCTGGGTGATGGATGGTGAAGTGTGTGATGCAGCCAGGGCTTAGAGGGATTCTGCTGGCTCTGTCATGTGGAGGAATTCCCATCAAACTACTTCAGGAAAACATTTGAACTTCAGGCACCGAAGTCGCAGATTGAGAGCTGAATCCATCCCTTTTCCCGTATTCATTTATTCCATACTCTTTTTGCCAACAGAACTCCAGGATGTCCACTCGAACTGCAGTAGTTGCAGACATTCCAGGTTTCCGTAAGATTCTTCCTCGCTCGGATTATATCATTATCCCCAAAACCACTCTTCAGGAGGACAGGAGCAGGCAGTCCCTGGAACTGTGTGTGACACAAGGTCAGGCAGCACCCGAAGGGGTGACAGCTTCCACCAATGTCATGAGTGTCTCTCGTGAGGCTGTGCAGAACGTCCTCTCTGTGGACTCCAGCCAGGTTGGCATTTCTGAGCAGTGCATCACCATCGAAGGGCTGGGGGAAAACGCTGCCTCCTTTGCTCAGCCTGATGCTGTGGAAGAAGTGGTAGCCTCAGAGGTTCTCTCTCACTACGTTGGGCCTGTGAGGGAGAAGGTGGCTGGAGATATCCTCCTGGATGAGGCTTCTTTGGAAATAGAAGGGCAGCAGTACCAGACAGCCCGGGTGGTCATTGAGGAGACTCTAGTGAGCAGCCCTGCGGACATCTCCAGTGGCAGCATTGCTGTGGGCCCTCCCCAGGTTTCAGATGGTGTGTCCGTGGTGACAGTGGTGACTGGGAGGGTAAGTTGTTCCAGTGACACCCCTCATGGTGACAGTGGTGATTGGGAGGGTAAGTTGTTCCAGTGACACCCCTCATGGTGACAGTGATGACTGGGAGGGTAAGTTGTTCCAGTGACACCCCTCACACATGCCACGTGCTGGTATCTCTTGTGTCTGAGGGCAACTGACTGGCAGTTTTGAATTGTTTCTTGTAACATGCTTCGGGGGGTTCTACAATTGGACTACAAGATTTTTGGGAAGAAAAAATGTTACCTCTGTGCTCCTGATGGCTGGTTTCTTGGTTGCAGAGGGGTAGAAGGGAGATCTTTTAAGTTGAGGTGTTAGGGGTTGGATATAGAAAACCTTATTCTTTGAACAGTTTGATTTGCTGTTTTTAATGTCAAGCTGTGACAAGCCTGGTAATGTCAATCTGATAAGGCCATTGGAAATGCTTTCTTTTTTTTTTTTTTAAGGAAATGATTGATTCTCTTTCTTGCTTTCTGGTCTCAACACCCCTTAAGATATATGTTCAATAGCAATTTTCATGAGAGGGTGGAGCACAGGTCACCATGTCTCTTGTTTCCTGCAAGTATTTTCCCTTTGATTTCATTTTAGAATACTGAAGAGAACAGCTCCTCTGCACCCGCCACAGAGTTTATTATGTTACCTTTGCCACCTCATTCTGTTGTGGAGAACCCCCCATCAATTAAATTGGTAAGAAATTAATTTATTTTAAGGCATGGATATATTACTGTATGTTTGTCTTTATGATGTTAGTGTAGGAATGGTTCGATTGTGGTTCAGCTCTTAGGGATAATCCAATTTGCAGTCATCATGTTGGTTGATATATTTGTTGTCCCTGGTTTTATGCCTTGTGTATGCCAAAGGGGTCTCTGACTTCTTAGAGTACCTTACAGGGACTTGTTTCTGCTGCCTTCTTCCTCAAGTTCTTAGAAACTGATGGAGTTAGATAATGCTGATGCAGCACATCTGGCCAACAGCTGTTTCTCTGTTGTCCTTTTCAGCATCTGTGTAGCCATCTACATCCTCTACATGACAAATCATGTTTGTCTTCATAAAATGCCACTTTAAAGGCAAGAAGAAGAAGAAGAAATGCCCTTTAAGGGCAAGAATCTGCTTTTGTGACAGGAAGATGAGAGCTGCCCAGTCTCTTGGATGGCTCTCACTTAGGCCACGTGACAGGAGAGGGGCAGTGACCTAATGTCTTGAGAACACTGTAAAAAGTTGTTGTATCCTGTTGCATGAGGAATAATAGTATTGTTTTTCTAATCTTACCACTCCAGCCACCTGGATTTCTGTAGTCTCTGTAGGACTTCATTATGGAGCCAGCACTGCAGCTCCTCCAGTTGTATAAGCTAGCATCAAATCCTGTCCTCTATGCTTCCTGCTGGTGGAACACAGCAGATATTTATAGCACATAGCATATATGATGTGATATCTTTCCTGATGTCTTAGGGAGAATGGAAATACCCCGGGTTTTTGTTCCTGAGTAGTACCTACCTTAAACTGTCTCACTTTTTTGACAGCAACACTTCTAGAAAAAAATGTCCCTGGTTAGGGAAATATGGCACAAGAGCTCCCTTGGGAGTGTTTAGTAAGGAATATTGACAAGTGCTGCTCTGACAAAACCTCAAGGTGTTGATGCTGCTTTCCTGGCAGAGATGACAAGTTCTGCTGTACTTGTCTTTCTAAATCATGCCTAATGGTGCTACTGGTGTTACAGTAGCTTACAGCAAGTTACAGTAAAGCACCAGGGAGTACTTGACCACTGCATACAATAACATTACTGATGAAAAACTGCCTCTACATCACCAGTGCTTGTCTTCAAGTCTTGTCACCCCATAGACATGAGTCTGTTAATCACATCTTGCCTCTTAAGAGAATTATTGCATCACTGCAAATGCAAAGTTAGCCCCTCTGGTAGGTCATATGCATTGTTCATGTCTGCTCTGCAGTTTGATCTAAACTTTGGAGGCTCTTGTATAGACAGAGCATTTAGGCTTGGAGTAGTTATGGTGCCTCCCTCTGATCCAACTGTGTGCTGGTACATTGAAAGGAGTAATAGTGGAGAGCTGGGGGCTTGTAAAGTGTTTACAAGGAAAAAGGGAGCAATGAGCACAGCCTGGTGTTTTTCAGCTCTCCAGAGAAATTCTTGACACTCTTGTTTCAGCCAACCGCCTATACTCGCAGGGGACATGGGAATTGCAGCAATCCTGGCTGTTCCTTCACTTATGTCACCAGGCATAAGCCATCAAAATGCCCAACATGTGGCAGCTTCCTGGGAGGAAAATGGATCCCAAAGGTAATTTTGCTGCAACCTTAGCTAAGCGCAGAGATTTGGTTTACCCATTTGTTTTGTAGTAATTTATCTGTGTTTGAAGTTCTACAAACTGAAGTTTCTTGTGGTCTTTCAACATTGTTTGATCAACAGAAAGAAGGAACAATTTTCAGCTCCAGTATGATCCTTTGGGAGCTAGCTATAAAGTTATCTAGTGGAAGCTGAGGTGCTGTTGTATGTAATTGACTCATGGTTGTGTGCCTGATCAGTCTGACCTCTGGCTGAAGGGTAATTCCGAGGTGTTGGTGGGGTTGTGAAGTTTGACTGAGTGGAAAAGTCTTTCTCTACCTTCCTATGCTACTTAAATTTGTAGTGGCTGTGTACAGCAAAAAGCACTTGCTTCTTAAACCTTGGCAATATCATGGTAATTAGTCAGCTCTGAACAGATGTGCCTTCATTAAATTTCTGTCTGAAACTATTCCTCAGGCACAAGTTAAGGATGTTCTGAGTATGAAAATTTGCACTGACATTCAGTGGCTTTATGTGGATTTGTGCTGAACCTCCTTTGTTTTGTGTCTTAATACATTAAGCATTTAGGGGCAAGGAATTTTTTAGCCACCTTATGAACTCTGTAGTGTTCGAACTGATGGCTGCACATCCTATGTGGCAGGGTACAAACAGAGATGATGGTATCACAGCTTTTGTTCTGTAAACCTGCTGAAGTAGGTAGATGGTTAACTGCAAAAACTACCAGAACATGGCATGCCTGCTCCTTTTAAACCCTAGATTGATTAGAGCTGTTGGATTTTAGAGTAAGTTTTCTTTCTGGCTTTCAGTTTTGTTCTGCTCTTCTGGGAACTTGTTTGCATACAGTTCCACTTATTTTTATAGTGTCTTGCCTTGAGAAAAACATGTACCAGCAGGTTTTTTTTTAAACAGGTAATAACATCCATAGAACTGAAACTAAATACATCCTATTGCTTAGAAATGAAAGGGACTAAGGTTATAAGATGTCTGCTTTTTAAAATCATAAATTTTTCTTCTGAATATGAACACTGTAGAGAGCTTAGAATTAATATGTTTATATCAAGCCAGAAACTCAGTTCCATTTCTGATACTTTCTCAGTGTTGCACTGTATCTTCATTCACCGTAATACATGGTTTCTGTATTCATAAGCTAGAAAGTAACATTTGTCTTTGAGTCAGAAAACCTTCCTAAGCAGTGTTCTGTTTCCTGACTCAAATCCACGCATTTCTCAATGCACATATCCCAAAGGTACAAGTGCTTTCTCCCTTTGGTTCCTCAATAGTGTGGAAGAACAGGCAGCCTCAGAGAGCTACGAAAAGGGGAGTGTAGGAGGTGGGTCCTTGCTACAGAGGGTGGTGGGTGATTTTGTGATGTTGATGCTAATGGAGATATTTGAGGGCATTGAAGACTGATTCTCTGAAGTAAACAGAATCCAAAAATACTACATGAAAGGCCATAAGGCTAGATGAAATGTTAACAGGGACTTTGCTGTCGTAGGAGATGATGTCTTTCTGCTTCGTAAAGTTCACTGCTTAAACACATAAAGATTTTTCTGTTTTGATCTAGCATTAAATAGGCCTCAGCAAACCTGGCAAATGTGAGGGAACTAACTTATCTGTGGAAGCCTAAAGCTCTGAAATGTGACTATCTCTTTGTTTCTAGGAAAAGCAACCAAAAAGCAAATCTGAGCCAAATTCAGGCACCTCTCTCAAAACTCCAGCAGCTAAAAAAGGTCAGCAGTCAGTGTTCCCAGAGCCAGCAGCTTTTAGTGAGAATACCTCCAAGTCTGCCTTGGAAAGCTCTGAAGCTGTCAGCCAGCTGCTGAACGCTGTTCCTGGAGGGCAAATGAGGGAGATGGAATGGGAGGAAGTGATTATCTCTGAGTCTCACATTCTCGCAAACAATGTGCTTGCTGAAGACAGGGGGAATGCTGCTGGAGTGGTACTGGGACAAGAGAGCCAACAAGGGCAAGGAGACTCTTCCTCAGAGCAGGCAGAAAAAGACAGCATAGGGCTGGAGGTGCCACTGTCTTCTGAGGTGTCAAGCACAAATGCCTCTGCAAAAAAGCCAATGGGGTGAGTCGTTTTTCTGTATGTTATGTGTGATGCTATTGTGTGCTGATGGGACTGATGCAAGAAACTGAAGGCTGTTGGCAGTGCTTCCTGTAAGACCTGTCTTGTTTACTGTCTGCTTTCTGCCCATTCTAGGTTGTTCCTTTGCAATTGTTGTTTGTGTTGCCCCTTTAGTTTTTTTAAGGGACAGTTAAACTGTAGTCACAGAGCAGATGTATCCTTAGTGCTATTTCTATTTCTTCTCTCTGCTGCAATAGCTGTGATTATTGTAGTAATAAAGCACAGTTTGGACAAGAGAAGAAAATTGAGGGAGAATCCATAGAATTTTTTACTAGTTGTAGCTCTTGTCTTTCAGAATTGACACTCCAGCTGCTACACACAAAGGACAAGAAGCAAAGAGTAAACCAAGACCCAAGCCCTCCTTGCTGGCTGCAGCAAGGCCTATGCGAGCCATCCTGCCTGCACCAGCCAGCGTGGGGAGAGAAGCCAGCACTGAGGAGCCTAGCAGCAGACAGGCCTTTGTGAATACTGGTAAAAGCAGTACTTTCTGGTGTGCTTTGGGAGTGGTTGTCTTTCCTCACCATGTTGAAGTGGTCTCTGACAAATAATAAGATAAGTCTGAAGGGAAATAGTGACCTACACTAGGAAAAACAGTCTCTCTCTGATAGTTCAGTAAATGGGCCGTGAAATACCTGCTTGGGTCATTTCAAGTTCAGAGGAAAAGTCTCACATGACTATGGTGACATTTACCAAAGATGTCAGAATGAAACACGACCTGTTTTCTGATATCTAACCTGCTGCATCCTTTTCTTCCTTGAAGACAAGCATTCCTCTGTGAGAACATCAGGCTTGAAGCCCAGTACACTGAAACAATTGGGCCAGTCGATTCCACAGCCACCAGGTGCTGAGGAGCGCAAGGTACTTATGCTTTGTTTTTCAGATGCACAGTATTCTCCTGGGGCTGGATTGTTTGGTTTTTTTCCAGATGAGATTACCTGAGTGGTGAGATACAGAAAGCAAAAATGTAGCAGCCTTATGCTGATGAGATCTGTGACTGAAAGTTTTTATGAGATGGTTCAGAAGCAGTGTGCATGGTTGATGTCTGAGTGTAGGAACTGAACAGGGAGATGCTGTTGGACAATCCTTCTGTTGGCTGCTTTGAGAACCTCCCAGCTGCTTCCAGAAGATGTTCTGAGGAACTGCTAGTAATTTGATAATCTGGCATGCGATACTGAGTGCTGTGCCTTTCACCTGTGAAGTGTGACTGGGTATGCCAAGACGCTGGAATACTTGTGTTTGAATCGTATGCAAAACAATGTGTTAGTTCTCTGATATTAAATGAATGTTAAGTAATTTCTTGGACATAAAAAATGCTAATTAGGTCCTGCTTATAGGGTGGACGTGTTCAGTAGTAGGTGTCTCATGGGTGTTTTTTCTGTTTTCAATCTCTAGCAGCTCCACAGTGCTTTGACCAGCAGGGCATCTCAGGTTAAAGTAGTGGAGGTCAAACCAGACATATTCCCTTCCTACAAGTACAGCTGCACTGTAACTCTTGTGAGAATTTTTCAGATGGTCTGACTTACACCATGGAAAGTGTCATCTCTGGGATAACACAAATCTGTTACTTCCATCATACTGATTTGCAGAAGTGAATCTCATGCTTAATGTGAAACAGTCTGTACTTTGTATGTCTGGGGTGGCTGTATTTTGTTGCACTCATACTTGGGACCTTGCTAAGAACTGCATTTTTCTTCACATCCTCTAAGTTCAGCAGGGAGGACTGGTGGTTTCTGACTGAGTTTAATGTGTGTTTGTGTTCAGTGGAACTGGCACCAAAATGGTTGAGGGCAAGTTAAAATATTCTGTGCAAAGTGGCAGAGCCTGCTATTTTAAAGACAAGGTGTTACCAAGTGGTGAAAAAGCACATTATCTTTAAGCAGACTTTTCTAGAACCTTACTGGCATCTAAAAGTTAAGGTCAGCAAACATTTTTTTGTGTTATTCAGGATTTGGGATTGGCAACATCACGTGGCAGAGGGAGATGCAAGAACCCCTCTTGCAGTTACATGTATACAAACAGGCACAAGCCACGAATCTGTCCAAGCTGCGGATATAACCTTGCCAAAGACAGAGCTGAGAAAACAGCAAAATCCCTGGTAAGGTTTGAAATAGTTTGTTTCATTAAATGGCTCTTGTGAGTGGACAAGGAAGTTCGCAAGTACCAGTGGGATCGTGTTAATTTTTTTCATTATGGTAAGCTTTTCTGAGTAATGTCCTATTGAAAATACTGATGATGACATTTGTGCTGGCCAACTCCTGCAACAGTGGTGCATCAGGCTGAGGGTGAGAGCAGTGCACTCAGTTCTACCACTGGATGTCTCTGCAGCTTAAAAATACTTTAGGATGTGTTAGTACATGCTGGGGAAGTCACCCCTGAAGTCATGTTTGTTGAGTCAGCTTTGCTGAACTTCAGACTTCGCCAAGAAACTCCTGAGTATGCTTTTGCTTTGGGACCAGTTTGTGGCCAATGTCAGTTTAGTTAGTACATGTTTTATTAGAGCTTCCTATTTTTAGAGGTTTGTATTGCAACGTTACTTCCAGCCTGAATTTATTTCTGGTTTTAGTGTTTTTTTCTGTTGTAAAAAAATGTATTTCAGTTGTCTGCTCTTCTACATGGATGTAAATAATGAATTTTTCTTTTTTCTTTCCTTGGAATGTTTTTACATTTGAAATTTCAAAGAGCAGCTTTTTTTTCATAAAGAATTGTTTGTTTTTTTAAAAAAATAAAAATCAAAAAAGGAGCTGTTCTTTGCTGAAATGCCCACTCAGCATCTAGAGAGACTGCATTACAGGCTGCGTAGTAATGTGACCCTTCCATTTGCTTTTTTTTGTTTTGAAGAACATAACTTTGTGTAGTTTTCTTAAAACAAACAAAACAAACTGAAATGGCTTGTGTGAAACTCCTGCATAAGCAGCTATATAGGGAACAGCAGTGTGCTTAGCTCAGCTTGCATTTTGAAAGGCATGTGGCTGGTCTCTTCTTTATTTAGTTCTTTCTTGTTTTGTGTTTCTAGATGTGTTTACTGTTCCTATCACACAGTTCATTATTGTCTCTGGGATTTGGACTGATGATTTATCTCATTGCTACACTAGACAGAAAAACAGGTTGAAATGGTGGCAGAAGAGTTTAAGTGATTGAACAGATTTAGCCTGTTGGTGTTTTCATTGTTCCTCTGAGCCATCATTTGTTCTCATGTGCTTGTGCTTTTTGTCTTGAGAGTATAAGTCTGCTGTGTCTAAGGACAGTTGTAATTGATCAGTGTAATCTGTACTTCACATTCCCTAG